>CM055317.2:2500-1322500 GCA_029255685.2 Silene conica | reverse complement strand
TTTATGTTTGTTTCAAGAACAATTTTGAAACTTCAACAAAAACAAGAAACAAAAAAGGGAAAAAAAGACATAGAAATGACTCCACTTAACAAAGAACTTCAACATACAAAAGTTCATGCATATACAACAAATAACTTCACCAAAAAGGGTTTTTAGTATAAAAAAATTAGAAAAAGTATACCCTAAAGATAAAAAAGCAAGCTTTTTATTTTTGGATCTTTAATTTGTTGTATACCCTAAATATAAATTAATTAATTTATAAAGAAATAAAACATGAAATAATAAGAACAATATCTGGACATATATAGATATATATAAAAATTAATTTACATGTAAATATGTAAAATGCATGATGTATACATACCTGTGACCACTGAGATGCATCCATGAATACAAAGCAAAAAAAAAGTTGAAGAGAAAAGTTAGAAGATGGTGTCTTTTGAGGAGAAAGTTAAGTGAAAAGAGAAATAAAGGGGAAAAAAATTAAATTGCCTTTTAATTTGTGTATATGTAAATTATTAAGAACCCTAATTGTGCAAGAAAGAATGTTTGTGATTGTTAGTGTGGTGGATTTATGTGTAAGCTTTCACTTAATGATGTAAGAGATGTTGAGTGGGGTTTGTTTTTACATTTTTAATGTTTAATATTAAGGTCAGGTCATCAACGCGACTGTTGTGTGATATAATAGATAAAAAATGATCATTTTTGCAATAAAATTGATAATTATATGTTAAAAAGTAATCAACTAAAAGCGTTCATTTTATTATAATAATAATAATAATAATAATAATAATAATAATAATAAATGTATTTTATTAAAAAAAAACCATCGAGTTTTTATTGAGATAAGATCAAAATTTACGAGAAATTAGTAGGCATTCGAGACATAATCTGGGCAGCTACTCACTTAGCAATATCAAAGCTAAGCCTGATACAAATGTAAGCGGTACCTCAAGCCCCGGAAACCTAAGAGAACGAGGAATAATAATAATAATAATAATAATAATTATTATTATTATTATTATTATTATTATTATGCAGAAAAGCAAAGGTTATTTATATCATAAAATAAGATTGAAAAATACAAGACCCTAAACAAAATCTACACGGGAACTTTTATTAAAGCCGGAAAGAAGGATTACATGAACTATTATTATTATTATTATTATTATTATTATTATTATTATTATTATTATTATTATTATTTAACTATAAAATGATTACTTTTAAGTAGTCATACCCGAGTAATTGTGTTTTTGTTAATCCTACTTTATACCCTAGTAATCTGCCAAATGATCCTGTTCACTCACAAATGTAATTATTAAAACATTTTACATGGTTTATGGGGATGGTGGAGTAAATTAATAATTCTTTGTTTGTGGAATTATGATGGTGGGTTTTAGCTTTTTGACTAGGAGGATGCTTTTATTCTTTGTTCTTTTGTCACTTATTTTATATATAAATATATTTATTTCAAAAAAATAATTTGGCAATTGTATTATTATATTTATGTATATATTTAGTTTTGATAGTTTCGTCGCTCAAACCGACAAAGTTTTGACCTAATCGGATACACTAAGGTATTGCACTTCTGAATTTAATTTACGTTCTTATAAGTTTAGTTCAGTTAGGTCATCTAAGGTTGATTCATTTCATTTCAGTTTAATTCAAATTAATTTTGGTCCAGTAAATTAAATTTAACTTAAGTAGGATCAATTAAAGTAATTGCCTAAACACAATAGATTAAAATAAAGTTGAGTTCGTAATAAATTAGTTAATAACTTGTCCTTATAATTCATCTCACACAAAGTAAATGATACTCGTATGAAAGTTTACTACTTTTCGAATGTCGACTTACTTATTACTTAGTCTATGTTTGTTAATAAGATCATTTGAAAAAAAAATGTAATTGTGACTAGTAGAAAATATGAACATTAACTGTTTTGGTGTAAATTATCTGGTTTAATCCGGATTCGAGTCGGGTAGGATAATTAAGGCGGTAAAAGTTGCTAAGTTCTCAAAGTTCGAATATTACACTTTTAATTAAGCTAAAATAACCTCATATCAATTGATGTAAGTTCTGATAAATCGCTTTGCTTAAACTGTATCGAACACCATAAATTAAAAGTTGAGTATGTAATTAATTTGTGAAGGTGGTGTCTGAAATTAATTGCGACATTTGCTAGATGACTAAAAGACAGCAGTTGCGTAATGAAATAAGTTGACAAAAAGATCTACCATATACTCATACAGATGAGCAGCAATTAATTCATAGCTTCACAACACTATATAAATTTCATCACATTTATTTCAGGTGCAAATATAAGTATATAACACTGACACAGTTACGTCGTGTTTGTGACGGTCACAACCCTATTCAATTTAAGCATAAGATGTTTATTATACATTTACTTATCTGTTATTCAGTAATATTTAAGATAGTGAAATCCGTCATCAAAACCGACTTTTTGTGTTTGGGGTAGTTGTTGACTGTCGGCTGTCGCCACCCCTTGCCACTAGCTGAATTCAACTTTGGATATAATTAACGCCAATTTGGAGGTTAAATACTTAAATACCGAATCATCTTGAAGATTTAATTGATGTTGATTAAAGTAGATTATTAAACAAAAGAGTAACTTATTTACTTACCAACGACTTAGATCCTGTTCTTTTCGGCTGAAACGAGTTGAATTGTATTAATTGGGGTAGAGCTTAATAGAAATCAATTGAGTGGAATTGAGGTGAAGTGAATTTAGTCGAATATAGTCACGTAAAATTGAAAGGAGCTGAAATTAAGTCAGAAAGAACAGAGCAGACTCTGTTTTATTCCTAAAATGTACCCAAATACTACCACATATTGGTAGCAGATAAACTCTAGATAACTTATCGTATCAAATACGAAATAATATTCATTCAACCCATTTTAAAAACAACACGAATTTATCTCATCTAAAATAAGAACTCGTGAACGTTTTAAGTCTACAAAAATAGTAACTAAATAGGAATGGAGTGTGAAAGATATCACAATTACTAACACAAATTCTCGTTTAAGATTATAATATTCATTGTAAATTTTTAACGATAAAACGAATCCAAATAGGTATCGTATGATAAAAATCATTGCTTGATAATAGCAAAAAGTTCGTTTTATTATCATCAAATGATAGTATTTAACTCTGTTTTACCTTTATAACAGATATTACCGTCTTAGACACTGTTATACCTTTAGAGCGAATATTACCATCTTAGACTCTGTTATACCTTTAGATCGAATATAACCGTCTTAAGTAAATCTAGCCGATAACTAGAACTACCGGTCTACGACCAAGTCATAGAAGAGAGTGGTAGTTAAAGGTGAAAACAGAGGGAATAAAGTAGTTGGGAAAACCAAAAACTTTCTAATTTTTGTCCAAACTAAAATAGTAAAATAAATTATTTAATTACTGTATAAAGTTTCTTTTAACAAACTCAGTGTATATTAATATAGAATTAATTGGTAGAAATACACCGAACTATGATTGAATTGTTCAAAATACTCTAAACTTTATTTTAATTACAAATATAATCAACTAATAGAATTTAGCAGGTCATATATATTATAATAAAAGCGAAAAAGAGTATTAGTTGATCAACTAATATAAAATTCAGAATATTTTGAACAAAACCCATAATTCAAAGTATTCTTATCAATTAATCAACTAATATAAATAAATATTAATAATTAATATTAATTCGTACTATTACATTCTCGTAAAAAGTCGGAATTCTTTTATGAAACTCATGTTCACAGTTCACAATTCACAATTTCACCAAGACATGCTATAGAACAACACAAAGAGACAATTTTATTTTTGTATAAAATCGTCTCGGGTAAAAATCTCTTCTATTACTGTTTTAAAAAAAGGTTCTCGGGATAAAATTATATCGCGAAAAATAAAAATAAAAACTTCTCAGCAAGCGGTAACAACACGATCGTGATTGTACCGATTGTTGTGAGCTCTAAAAACATGGTAGCTCTTGCTGTACAAAAGATAACTCAAAAAAACTTATTTAAGTCCGTAGTCTTTTCTCGAGCAATACAGAAGTGATACTGATACATCACCCGATAACTTTAGCATTCTGATTTCCCTATACAGTGATGTGCGCTCTTCGAGGATGAAGAAAGTATCGGTGAAAGTGTGACTAACGGGATTGAACGGGGTTCACTGATCACCATTGATACCGAAGATCCTGACCTTGTGCATGTGTGGAAATTTTGCGATAACTAAGATGGTTACAGCAACGGTGTTGAGGAAAAGCATAGGATGCTGGTAGTCAGTTGTATGTGAGGCTATCAGGTACCTGCCATCAATTTCAATTTCCGAATCTCAAATAATAATCAATACCGGTAAATAATGACAGTTCAATTTCATTCAGACTCGAATATGCTGAAACACAACCAAAATTGAGAAAAAAAACGTCTTTTTTCTTCATTTCAGTTTGCACCATTCGGTTCAGTAAGTCGGGCAGGACCACATGGTGGACAAAGCCGCTCTCTTGAGTTATAACACGATTGCATTCGAGGAAATTGAAATACAATACATTTGGTTAAGCTAGATCAACCTCTGAGTAACTTGTCTAGATAACATGCCGAACACCGGGATGATGCCCTTTGATGGTTTTAAATCTCGGTATCGGTCGCAGTCGCGGTAACGGTATAACCGGACCTTAATCGGCCATCGCGGGCGGATCACGGTGAATCCCGGTGATTTCTCGGGCGATATCTCGTATCGGTAGAGTGAAAATCCGATATAACTCGGCCGAGTCGTAACGTATCGGCCGAGATTTAAAACCATGCTTTGATGTCAAGTAATGACGATTAACCCAAACACTGTCGTTCAGGAAATTCTAATAGGGACTTCAACGTCCCACCAGTTGTAGCCATGTAGGGTTCGATGGCCCAAAATTGATCCGACTTCCTCAAAGGTCCGGGTTTTCACCAATGAATATTCATCAAGAATGACAGATGTATATAAGGGTGACCGGAATTGACGTAGGTCCATGGCAACAACGTTTAGAGTCAATTGCGTTAGGTAGAAAACCATCACAAAAAGCAAACTTTGCGTTCAGAACATGGTATGTCAGTCAAACCCAGAGACAACAAAACTCATATTATGAACTCATGGGAGATATGAAGATATCCGATGATGGTACATGTCCACGTGCAGTTTGAGGTTTTAACATTGGCCAAACTACCTTGGTGGCTTGGTCTATATCGGTCAACAACAACAACAACATCAGAGCCTTAGTCCCAAAATGTTTTGGGGTCGGCTGACATGAATCATCCTTTGGAACCGTCCAGGGTGAACTCTCATCTCGACAATTGGTCTATATCGGTCCCGACAAATTATTATTTGCTTTAAAACAAGATTAAGTTTAGGTGAACAATGCAGCATTTTCATAAAGATAGGATGTTCATCAAGTACTTACAGAACCACAGGTACAACGGTCAAGAATTTCCTGTTACGTGTCAGCTGCTTCCCACTGTCAACCTGCTCCCACCAAGTCAAACGATTGTATATTCCTTGATCTTCAGAAAACGGGGTTCCTTTTTTCCAGTGGAAACAATGATACGTCACCTGAGAAATGGGGACATCAATTGGGCAAGACAAAAAGACATGATGAACAAATGACATAACATGTTACAAAGATAACAAAAATAACAAGCCAAGTGCGATTCATTACATAGAACAAGCAATTTCTTCTAATATCCTTTTTGAAATAAAAAACTGTTGCGAAAGATTCATGCGTACCTTAAAATTAAAAAAACGAGAGTGCCCCCATAATTTCTCGATAAAAGCAAACTTGAAACCAGAAACACTAAGGAACATCAGACAGTGTCAACAGTTCTTTCAAGTGGGGGTTTCCATCGAGTTATGTTACAAATTTGTGCATTGCTGTCTTATCTAAGAATACAGCCTGACATAATGGTAAGTGGTAGCTTTATCACACACATTCCCCCCTAAAGCCCTCGTGCAAAAATCTTCGCATTACCCTCCCCTACCATTAAGGGTGTAATAACTAGAATTCAGTACCCAAAACTTACTCTGAAGACGATAAATATCCTAAACAGCAAGAAAATAGGTGGTAATTGGAGACTAAGTACTACTCCGTAGAAAAGAGAGTATCAAGGGGGTGTTTGGTTTAATGTTTCGGAATGGATTGACGTCGAGTCATCCTAGTGTTTGGATAGGGTATTTTGGAACAGGGTTGGATACTTAATGGATTCTAAATCCATTTCAACCCCTTGGATCTCATAGCTTACACTCAACCGAAGTTTCTAACACATTTTCTCTAAAGTGTGTAAAACAATCAAACAAAACAACTTTGTACTAGCATAGGGTTTACGTCCTTTCCTCCCCTGTTTCACATTTCAATCCATTCAATTCCGTTGTATAGAACCAAACGACCCCGTACAAGGTTCTTGATACTACCTTCTACATTACTCTCAGTATCAGCACAATTCAAGCAAAAAAGCTTGGCAGTTGGCTTTTACGGCATCAAAAGCTCTCCTTATGAAATGTGATGACGCCCACGCCTCCTAAGTTACTCTAGATACTAAGAAGATCAACAAGGAATTTGGATGGATAGAGGAAGATAGGAGTGAGTAACGCATCTTATCTTGTTTCTATATACGGTCCAACAAAGGAAGAGAGGGTAGACTCTTCAAGAGACAAAAAAAAGGTTAGAAAAAAATGCTCGGAAAAAAAATACAAGACGGCCTACATCTACTCTTCGCTTCGCTTCCCATTCCATCCCCTTCTTCATTTTCATTTTCCGGTTCCATCCAAAATTGGCATTCAAACTTGAAAGACTAAATTTAGGTAATCCTACTACAAATTAGAAGGCCGATCACTACAACACATAGTGCATTATTAGACCAAAAAACTGAAATGGCCAGAAGATGCACCTACAATATAAACTACGGAGAACGTAACACTCTTGCCATTATCGAGCTCCAATCCTCTATCGAAATTCAAACACTTCTTCTTCAACTACCAGCCTCAGGCTTGAATATCCCAAAGAACAGCAAGTCATACAATTGGGGAATCATTAGTACTAAAATCCTACAAATTCAAAACACCAAAGAACACTAATAGCACATCCTACAACCCAAAAGATCACATCTTTTCTACACAACATTCGTCAAAATCAACCTATTCAACCCACCCACCCTAATCCCCAATCTCAAATCACTATATCAAAATCAAAACTTCATAAATCAGCATATCAATCCCCAATCAATCAACAGTTAACCTCTAAGCTCAAAACGGGTCAAATAACACGCCACTTGGTTTTCTGCTTTTGTCCCGTTTTATGTTTAAGACGGATATAATACCGCCTTAAACAAGAATTAGTGATCAATCAATTAACAAGCTACATTTTAGCTAGTACCTGGGTATTCTACTTCTATCCCATCTATCCTAATTAACCTCATCCCAAATTTAAGACGGATATAATCAATTAACAAGCTAAATCATCAAAAACCAATCACAACAAACCCTAAAAAACACAAACCCAACATCAAAATCAAATCAAAAACCAAAAGATTATAAGAGAACATACAGCGAAATGGGCAAGATTGACGACGGTCCAAGCCATACCAGAAGAACAACCAAAAACAGAAAGCACAACAAGCCAAGCAATAAATAAGAACAATATATACGTCGTCCATACACCTGGATATGTAAACCATTCCGTATTTCTATTTAGATCCGCTGATGGCATCGCTTTCACGTATAAATTCGCCATTTTTAGGTTCTTCCCCCTTTCTAAAACCCTAATTTTGTTTATAAACTACCCAGAATTAGGGATTTTGTTTTTTCGATAAAGATTAGATTTTGATGGATAGAATCGATATTTTCGGGAATGAATTAAAAAGGGTTGGATTTTGATTTGCGATTTGTTGTTTTGTTTATAAGAATTTGAGATTGCGTGTGATTTTGGTTGGTTAGAGATTTGGGGATTTGGAGTTTTGAGTTAGTTGGATGGATTAATAATTACAAAATTAATTAATTAGTTTTTTTTAAACGGTTTTTTTAACATTTAGGCACACATGCGGAAAAATATACATGTTTTTATCTGATTTTTAAGTAAAACATCTGAAAAAAAACTGTAAAGCATTCCGTATTTAGATTATTAATGTATATGTTTAAAACACACATTTAAGAAACCGTTATTTTATATTTTTCATTTGACATTATTAATCGTAGGGAAAAGGAGAAAAAAACCAAGGCAACAACCCAATTTTGGACTAATTTTGGATTTAATTAATGTTGGACCTATATTGAATTTAGACTCATGTTTTGTTGTTTGTTTATAATTAATTTTCTTATGGATAACGGTTTTGAAAATTGTTTATAAACCGTCTACAAAATGTATGAAAATGTATTGTTTATGTCTACTTATTTTACCGAATAATTGATGAATTAGCCTAAATTCAGATGAGCATACTTGTTCACATTAATAAAATTAATTATTCGAGTATGTATCGTTATAAAACTATTAAATCATACAATATACGAGCAACAGTAACAACAAAAGGTCGATGCAAACTCGACATTATGTGATGAAACTGTGAAGGTCCTCGAGCCGAGACTATCAGCAGGAATGCACGGCATATTCTCATATGAAACCGTCTCATGATAAAAAAGACTGCATAGATAGACTTGTTATCGCTGCAGCGTATACAATCCAAGAGGAGAGGAAACCTTGCAGTGAAGTTACAGATAGGTGTAATCAAGAAGTCATACATGTTCTTGAACAGGCTTGAGTATTTTTGAGTAAACATCAAATCATTCCTTAATCATACTTCTTAATACGAGTTCTATGTAAACGGTTAATTATGTTATTACTAAATATGATGCTGACGGTATTTGAACACAAGTTATGACTTCACCAGCTAAATTAACTGACGTATATACCAAAGATTGAAAGTTAGTATCAAGTCGTTTTGAGGCCAGTGAAATTATGCATACATGAACTATCTTAATATCAGATCGTTTTGAGGCCAATAAAATTTTGGGCTAGGCTGCACTAGAAGCCAGACTAGCAACTCTAGTGCGACAAAGTTATAACTAAAGATTACATAAAAGTAACAACGAAGCAAATTAGAACGAGAGCATGCTGATGAAGCGAAGTTTGAAGACAAGCAAAGTAGTCAACTTTAGTAGCTTTACTAAAAAAATCCCACAGGCGAACGGGACGGACCAGGTGTACTTACATTACAAGAGCATAGAAAGAAAAGGGGAAGAACAAGCCGAACAAGCTTGTCTTTAGCATAGGAAAACCTTGCGGTGAAATTATGCAAACATGAACTATGTTAGTATTAGGTCGTTTTGAGGCCAATAAAATTTTGGCCGAACCAAATCACATAAGGTGAAATTTAGATTTCGAATCTCGATCAGTTAAGTTACACCATTGTCAAGATTAATCTAAATCTCGATCAGTTAAGTTACACCATTGTCAAGATTAGGTTATTCGGGTTAAGTCTAGCTACCACGATATTGAACTATTACTGCTTCGTAGTCCGTACTATTTAACAAGGTTTAAATTCGATAACGTCGGACGTCTAATAAGTTAAATATATATATATATTATTTGCAACATGATACGCTAGTTGGCATCTCAGATCAAATTTGTGGAGAGGAATTGAAGATACCAAAAATGTAGGAGGACAAATACAAAATAATGACTAAGACATCTTGCCACTGCTTATATTAAACGGTAAAGTCACTAGTAAAAGTACTCCATGGATTAAAAAAACTCATAGAGGCATGCACCTTGACTTACCCAAGTGTTGTAAAGTTGCACTCGGCCGAGAATCTAGATCAACTCATAATGAATTATTCTAATTTAGTTACTTTTCGAGTTTGGAAAATGAAAGTATAACCGTGTTAAAACTCGAGTTTTATTGCACATTTGTGATCGTAAGTAAACCTGGTTCTTTCTAGCTTAATTACTAACTTTAGTTCAGCTCAACTCAATATAACTTATACAATTCAGTTTAATTTAAACAGTTTCATCTAGTTCAGTTCAGTTTCATTCTTTTCTTTTCCACGAAAAAAATGAAAACTTTCCATCCACGCACCCGACTCGAATTTAGACTAAACCAAATCGATCATATACTAACAATAATTAAGAAAAGCTTGCTTTTTTCCTTTTTTGGGGTGACGAGGGTTTAATCCCCTGTGCCCATGCATTCCCGCATCACCACATGGATCCGGGGGCTGCATCGGCGGCCAAGTGGTCATCGCCCTAACTGGTAATCGAACCTGAGACCTCTCAACTCCTGCATTTCTGCAAGGTTTAAGGTTTAACTCAGTACCACTAGATTAACACCACTTGGTTAAAAAACATAGTGCTATGATCATGATCATCAAATCATCAATGTAAAGCTTTTCCACTAAAAAGATTACAATTTACAAGCACTAATTAAAAAAAGAAAGTGCTAAATTAGGTTTTTACACTCAAAGATTAAACGCACCATGGTCACGCAGTAATAAATAATAAATAACTCAAATTTAAAAATATATTTTTAGGCCATGCATGACTGAAGTAATGAAGATGTGGTACGTCAGATAAACACTTAAAAATTAAAATTAATATAGTGATTAAGAAAGTGATTAGGATACAACATTAGGAGCATAGAATTAAGTGATGTTATTTGATGATGATGCTCAAACATTAGGTCATCTCTAAATATAGTAACTAAATATAATGGTTGGTCCATATATCACCCATCTATTACCTTGTTTATATTAATCCCATATTTGGTAAGTTCCGTAATTTCTTAAATAAGTGGTTAAAGATTCGATTTCAGCAAACTATTACGAATGAAAAACCCGAACTCGAAGAATCATACCATAAAGGGTGATTATAAAACCCAGAACAAGCTAATGGGTTAGGCTGCACTAGAAGCCAGACTAGCAAACTTAGTGCAACAAAGTAAATTGACAAATTCTTGTTTCAGACCATCACTTTTGGTCTGAAATAATAAGACGGGATTTTGTAACCATTTTACAGCCAAATGTAAACACGATAGTATGGTCAATGTTACAGCTTATGACAGCTTGTTTGTAAATAATGGTTACACTTGGCTGTAAAATGGTTACAAAATTCCATTTTATTATTTCAGATCAAAATGGTAGTCTGAAACAAGAACTATTGAAGTAAATTAGAACGAGAGCAGGCTGATGAAGCGAAGTTTGAAGACGAGCAAAGTAGTCAACTTTACCAACTTTACTAAAAAATCCCACAGGCCAACGGGACGGACCAGGGGAAGAACAAGCCGAACAAACTTGTCTTCAGCGAAGACGAATCTAGGTAGCACCAAAACGGACACGGACACGGACACGGACACGACACGGACACGGGACACGGCAAGCCATGGAATTTAGGACACGGGACACTGCATTTAAATTTAATAAAATATACATTTTATAGTTATAAATCTTTGATTTTATTTTTGTAAAAATATTTGATATTAATTTTAAATAAGTGAATGTAAAACTTGCCCTTGATAAGAAATTTATTTTCATTCTTCATCCGAATCAATATTCTAATTGATCTCTTTCGATAACGCATTTCTCATTTCAAGAACATCATTCACCGCAAATGATAACCAAATATCGTGGACACACGGCGGACACGGCTCAAATACCATGGACACGCGTCGGACACGTGCCCAAATAAATGTAGAAAGTTAGACACGGCTGTTTAGGTGTTGGACACGTTTCGGCGTGTGTCCGTGGAGTGTCGGTGTCGGACACGGTACGCCTCATTAGGAGAAGTGTCCGTGCTACCTAGCAGACGAATCGCCTACACCGTGGTTAATCGACCCAAACAGGCCAAAGACCAACGACCCAAAGGACATTGTCATGAGAATTTTCATAAATATAATACGGTTGTAATAATGCATAATTCTTTCTTGTAATTGTCTTGTCGATAGTAATAAATATAAAGTAAATGTAAATATATCATTGAGACGGAGGGAATATACGATAATGGTGAAGATGATGGTGCATTCCTAGTATACTGTTACGTTGTCGTATTTTGATCAACCCACTCAAGTAAAAGAACGGTCTGAAAACCTAAAAAAATTATTTATAGTGGGATGACATTTTAGAAATTTGGTCATGTTATCTAATTATTTGAAAAGGGTTAAATTATTTAAAGCATATACCCAAATTTGCATATTTTTATTACACAATGTCATCTATTGTTAATAAATGATTTCCCAATCGGACCGTCTTATATTATAAAACCGTCTCACGTAATAATTACTGATTTTTATATATATTTTTGTGACTTTCATTTGTACCAATTAATGTACTATATATGACAACCTAGGGGCTTCTCATATATGATAAGCTAACAACTTAAACCAATCGATACGAGTACTTCATTCCGAGGAAGTCTCACAATAAGCTTATCATTACATTGTTCGCTCTCTATATCTCGACTAAGGGAGCAAAAACTTATCGACTAAGAGGAAATGTCGTCTCGAGGAAGTTTAGAATGGAAGATTAATAAGTCGGACGGGACAACGAAGGTATTAGAGCCGGAAAGAGGGGTATTAGGGAGAATTCGCCATGAGATCAGGAGTTCGATCATTGGGTTTTTTAAGAGGGTATGGAGGTTTTTCGCCGATGCTTGGAGTATAGGTGTAGTTGACCCAAAGAAATTTATACATTGTTTCAAAGTAGGGTTTGCTCTTTGTGTTGTTTCGCTGTTTTATTATATGAGACCGTTGTATGATGGTGTCGGAGGGACTGCAATGTGGGCTATTATGACCGTTGTTGTAGCGTTTGAATATACCGTTGGTAAATATCACTAACTCTTTTTATTTATTTTTCCGGTTCTAGGTAAAGCATGGTTTTAAATCTCGGTATCGGCCGTAGTCGCAGTAGCGGTATAAGCGGACCTTAATCGGCCACCGCCGACGGATCACGGTGAATCTCGGTGATTTCTCGGGTGATATATCGTATCGGTAGAGTGAAAATCCGATACAACTCGGACGATACGATATGACTCGGACGAGATTTAAAACCATGAGGTAAAGAGGGTCGTGAAGGCGGTTTTAACCTTAACATGCTTTAAACTTGGGTCGTGACTCGTGAGTTTTATCACCAAGTGCCTTTAAAAGCTAAGCTAGCTGACATGTTCAGAACTCCCGAATGTGTTTAATGTCGTGAATAAAAACTAAATTTGCATAAAAACATTTCATATTTCAGGTGCAACCATATGCAAATCCGTCAACAGAACAGTCGCGACAACCATAGCAGGATCACTAGGACTCGGAATTCATTGGCTCGCAAGTCAATGTGGTCTGAAGTACGAGCCTATAGTCCTCGGAGTTTTCATTTTCATATTTGGTGAGTCGGGTTTTCCAAAAGTTTAGGCCTTTTCGACATTCACAACAAAAAAAAAGACTGATTCTGTACTTACTTGTGATGAACTATGCAGCTGCAATAGCAACCTTTTCTCGGTTCATCCCGTATGTGAAGGCCCGATTTGATTATGGAGCCTTGATTTTCATCCTCACCTTCAGCCTCATCTCAGTATCAGGATACCGCGTGGAAGAGTTGGTTAAAATGGCTCAGGAACGGGTTTCGACAATTGCCATAGGGACCTCCCTCTGCATCCTTACAAGCATGCTGATTTCGCCTGTATGGGCCGGAAGTCAGCTTCATAATCAGACCGTTACCAACATCGAGAAGCTTGCCAGTTCCTTGGATGGTAAATCTTTAACCGAAATACATGGAAGTATGTATTTCATACACGGGTATTTACCTTAAACCGCTTCTGATCACACAGGTTATGTAGCCGAGTACTTCAGCAGTGAAGACGAAGACAGCATCGTTGTTTCTGAGAACGAATTAAACAAAAAATTATTAGGATACAAGTGTGTTCTGAACTCAAAGGCAGCTGAAGAAGTTATGGTAAGTAAATGAATTTCGGCATTTTACAGATTAGTATGGATGGATGTTCGGAAACTCAATGCTTAGTTTTCTGCAGGCCAATTTTGCGCGATGGGAGCCTTCACATGGACGGTTCTACTTCAACTATCCGTGGCAACAGTATCTCCTGATAAATGCAGCTGCGCGCAGCTGCGCTTATTGCATTGATAACCTGAACACCTGCATTGACTCTGAAACACAGGTAAACCATGTTGTTCTGCACATATTAGTATTCCGTCAGTTGACTCTGAAACACGTTTAAACCACCAGACCGAGAATGACCCGGTTCAAACTGAATCATCATACCCTAAATAACCGGACCAAGTTGACTCATAACCTGAATAACCCTAAACCCTAAACCCGTTCTAACCTGAATAACCCTAAACCCTAAGACACTTGAAACAAAGCGAACATGAATCGACTCAATCCATACCAGAAAGTACCAGAGGATCAGAGATCACCCGTTTGCCAGGTCTAAGTGTGTTATTGTGAATACAGACGCCCGAGTACTTGAAGCGGCACATCAAGAAGTACTGCATGAAGTTGAGTGTCTGCTCGTCCAAGGTTTTGAAAGAAGTAGTCGCGACAATCAGGGAAAACCGAAAATCAGCCAGCATAGATTTCTTAGTTGACGAGATGAACAATGAAGTTGAAGATCTTCAAACCGCGCTGAAATCTCTGCCATATGCTGTTCAACAACAATCAACCACGGAAAAAACAGTTCAGCAAACTGAGGAGAAATCAGAGTCCCCGAGCAAAGCGTCCATGTTGGATGTTTTGTCAGTAGGTACACTTGTGACGTTGTTGATTGAAGCGGTTGGAAGAATTGAACAAATAGTCGAGGCAGTTGACACGCTTGCTAGGATAGCTGAATTTAAGAACCAAAACGAAAATAAAATGCAACAAAAACAATCAAGTGAAGACACAGAAACAAACCGCCATGATCAAGAAGCAATGAAGGCCTTGGAAAAGGTCTGAGTTCTTGATGACGGCCTTTCAAAAGGAAAAAAGATTCGAGTTACAGACCTCGGCCAGGAAAAAATTGATAGCACAAAGTACAGTTCACATCCTCAGCCGACAGTCCGAGCTCCTGTTTATGAATTAAATCTACAACGAGATCATCCACAGACGACAGAAATACATTATAATCTACATTTCTGGTCGATCTTTGAATAACTTCTGCACATGAAATCGATATTTGCATTGAATTTGTATCAGTTGAGAATATTCAATGAATGCATCAGAAACCCGTTCTAAACAAAACACCAAAGTAACTAATCGTCTACAAGACTACAAGCATCATCTCGAAAAACAGCTGAGAATTTGGTAGCTAAGATTATTCAATCCATTTACATCAATAAAATACAGAGTACTTGTTATTTCGATTACTCCTTCCCCATAAAATTTATCGGTTGACTGTCAAAAGAAGATGGAGACGATAAATTTGGGACGGAATGAGTAAAAGCTAATCCGTACTCTGTACGATCTATGGTGGACAAGTGACTATATCAGGCGTGTCAAAAGGTAATCAGGTCATCCGTAACCACCGAAGGAACCTCGTGAAAAACCTCTTCTACCTCATTTTCTTCCCACCCAAGGTTGACAGCTAGGTCTTCTACTTGTACCTTGACCACGTCGGTCCGAACACCAATATCAGTTGCATAACGGCTCATACAGTACATGCCGGCTGTCACTGTAGCTACACCCACGGGGCTAGGCATCAAAAACTTGAGAGGTGAAGAAAGGATAGCAGCAAGTGGAGCCCCGACAACAGATGAAGCTTGACCGCTCCGTCCAACCCCTTGGGTGTCAACTATCAATAGACCCGTTTTACAGTATAACGCAAAGTCCTCACAATTGTTTTGGAACACGTTATAGTTTCCGAAGCCATTTTGTAGAAGATGCATCGCTCTGTGAATGACGGTTTCAGGCGGGTCAGGTTGTGCAGTGGTGCTTCCACCCCTAACTTTCGCAATAAAGGCAGATGGGGTGACTCCATATTCAAATAAGTAAAGGGATCCCTTCCCTAGAAAGCAGTCTAGACAGGATAATATGACACCACTGGCCGGTTGCCTAAATCCACAATCAGGGAAAGTAGGACACGAGGAAGGGATGTCCGTTTTATGATCTGAACTGGCACTAGACTCGGAGCTTAGCTTCCTATCACGGTCTGGTGTGAAGTGAACAACTTTGCTTCCACCAACATAGATTCCTTTGACATAAAAAAAGTTCGAAGACATTAAGTCAAGGTAAAATAGTGACGGGAAAATAATCTTTGCTAAAGTTACTGTTACAGTATACTCGAATCTCGATGCAATTTTGGTTACAAACTTTGCTAACAGGCTTATTCAAGAACCGAGAGACAGAAAAAAATGGATTCTCGTAAGAATGCCTTCACTGTCAATAAGATAACTTCAAAACGGATTCACTGAACGGGAAAAAAAATAGCAACGAGTTCACTAACAAAACGAATGATGTGCTCACACATTCGTAAGGGAACTGCAGTTCAGATAGCAAAAATATCAATATCGGGAATATTATACATGGGTTCAGCCTCATCAACTAGGATCAAGCATGACATGCAAATGAAAGCGATAAACTGTACTCCGTATTATAAATTTTAAAGAGCATGCAAACAGTTACACGATTCTTTTCTTCGAATTACACCCCTTTCAAACAATCAGAATTGTAAGCTCAAAGAAAGAATCCGGCTTTCTCTCAAGTAAAGTATACAATTCTTACCCTAATCAAGCACACAACATTAATAATTAATCAAATCACGTTATTTCCTCGCCCCACGAACAACAAAATCTAATACTTCTAATAAGTAATAATTATGTAATGTATCCACATTGATCATACAGTTCCTTCTCCTTAGATCTGAAAACTGCCGGTAAAACAACCGGAATCCCTCTGATAAGACCGAATTGTACGATCTTAACCAAAACCTTTAAGAACAAACACACACTAAAAGAGCATCAGATTACCAATAATTACCTAAAACCCTAATTAATTCCCACATTACACAAAAATACCCAACAATTTCCTACCACATTTCATTTTAACCTAAATTGAGACTACAAGAGTACAAATCACCAAAATTACCAAAAACCCAGAAACTGAAACAATCAAAAGTAACTAAACTACACTAATTTGCATATATAATAAGAATTATAGTGTAAGATTATCAAAATTTGCCTAAATCCCACAAAACTAAAATGATCAAAACAAATTAAACCTAATAAATTTGCACACTTCTAAGAATTAAGATCAAAGGAGTGTGACATTACCAAAATTAACAAAAACCCAGAAATTACAATGATCAGACAAATTAAACCACATTAATCTACACAATAATAAGAATTAAGATCAAACGAGAGTGACATTACCAAAATTAACAAAACCCCAGAAATTACAATGATCAAAACAAATTAAACCACATTAATCTATACAATAATAAGAATTACCATCAAAAGAGTGTGACATTACCAAAATTAACAAAAACCCAGAAATTACAATGATCAAAACAAATTAAACCAAATTAACATCAAAAGAGTGTAAGATTATCAAAATTAACAAAAAACCCAGAAACTACAATGATGAAAAGTAATTAAACAACATTAATAATAATAAAAATTGAGATTAAATGGAATTATACCATGATGAGAGTAAGTAAAAAGAGCTCTCCAAGTGTAAATATGATCTCCAGGTTTAATCTCATCTTTCTCAACCCTATGGCTTAGCAAACCCATTTTTTGTTCTACTTCACAATAATCAAAGTCAATGTATATTCTTGGATTTGATAATGATTGATAATGAATAATGATAATAACTTACAAATCTCTTTTAAAAAAATTAAAAAAAATTAGACTATTTGGAGTATTATTATGTGGGCCTAAATCTTTGGAAAATTAGTTGAACAACTATTGTTAAAGTTATTGATGTTGAATCAATGACTAACTTTATAACGGTCGATACGGAGATTGATAGGCGGTTTTACGATAATACTTATCTAAAATTGGTCGATAAAAAAAGTTATTCAAAAGATGTTTGAAATTTGTTATGAATAACGATTTTTATAAGGGTTCTAATAAGCGGTTTTATAATAATATTTATCTACAACTGGTCGATAAAAAAGATATTCAAAAGATGTTGGAAATTTATTATGAATAACTATCTTTATAAGGGTTTTGGTAAGCGGTTTTACAAGAATATTTATCTAAAACTGGTCGATAAAAAAGATATTCAAAAAATGTTGCAAATTTGTTATGAATAATATGCGGGTTTTAGTATAATGTTTGTAAAACCGTCTTAAATAGGATTTTTTGGGGGGAAAATAGTTGTATTAGAGGACGATGGATTGATGATTATGATGGGTGATGTATTATTTGGAGGGTATGTAGGTTTATATTGTTGTGTTGTTTTTAATTTAGCTTTATGGTGTGGTATGGCCTTTTGTGATTAGGAGTCTGACATGTAAAATGTGGAGTGTTTGATGTAATGATGGATGTTTATAAAGTTGTTAATTATTCTTATTCCTTAAGTGCACCACAAGCCACACTTTGGGTTCCATTTACAAGGGAACAATTGTATTTTTTAAATTTGGGTGCTTAAGAGTAGGGATGGCAGGTCCCCGACCCAGATTTTTAGGGTCTGATCCTAATGGGTACTCGTAATGGTTGGGTATGGGTCTGAATTTTTGATACCCGCTCGGCTATGTGTCGGGTATGGGTGTTACATAAAAATTTTGGGCTCGGGTTCGGGTGTTGGTGTTGAATCATACCCGACCCTTAGACCCTTATATTTATTATAAACAAAAAAATAGAAAAAAACACACATACGAATATCAATAACTCAAATAACACACATACAGACGGTTGTTATTAGTTATTAGTTATCAGTAATATATTAACGCATATCCAAATAGTCATTAAGAATAATGAGGAAATTGATGAAAATGATAAGTTTGACTACTAGGTAGAGGTCAAAGAAAAAAGCAGACCCTAGGATAGACTACCTGGACCCGCACCCTATGAGTCGGGTATGCGTCTCTTAACTTCATACCTTTTAGGGTTTGGGTCGGGTATGGTCCAAGGTATGTGACTCAGGGTCGGGTCTGGGTCTTGCTAGACCCTACCCAAACCTGCCATTGCCAACCCAACTTAAGAGGGGTAAGTGACCCCTAAAGTGAATGCAATCCCCAATAAGACCATTCTCATTCAAGGTCGTCTTAATTAGGTCACGATCCATATTTTACTCTTAATCTCACCTTATTTATCTTAGTCCATTTTTACACTCTCAAACAGAAAGTTGTGACCCAGATCACCAACTCAATCACTTTTCCACTTTCCAACATTTGCAATTATTTCTCAAATTTTCCACTCATCAAAATCCACCTCTCTTATTTTTATAATTACTATTTACTAAACAATTATAAATAACTTTCTTTTACTTCCTCAATACTTGTGCTCAGCAAATAAAAACTCGTCGTGTGTCGGGCCACAAGAAATGTGTAGAAGGTCATCTCATGACCTTATTTGAGTTGGGGTTGACTTGAGATCATGCTAATTTTTAGATTACGGGATGATTAAGGTGACTCACCCTCCTTGGTGACCTTGGATGGGGGTGGTCTAAATCCTCACTAAAAGTAGTAAGACAGATATATATCCGTTAAAAATTTGTGATGGGTTAAATATAACTCCCATGGATAGATAAGACAAAAATAAAGTATCTGGAAAATCACAAATTATTTGTCTTATCTATTATGTGTGTTTTACTTAAGCGAGGCTAAGGCTCGGTTTAGGTTGAGCTGAAGAACTAGGCATCCAATTTCGGGGGCCTCCAAAGTATTTATTTACAAAATAAGTAAACATAACCTATAGTTTTATCGGTAAACATAGACTAATGCGGTGGTACACCCTTCCTTTACCGGCCAGGTGGTCCATGTTTAACTCCCATCATAATTCTTTGAAGAGTGTACTCCCGTACTAACTAACCAATCCGTGACTCAGTTAGATTATCTAAATACATGCTCTATGTGCATCGTCCACCCATCCATTCCCGATAGTTCTTTGCAAGAATGATTAAGGGAGGGAGGTTGTTGCTCAAAAGCGGATTCTCTCAATCGAGTTGTTGACTCAGTAGTCAGAACTGCACAATTTGGTCTGGTCCAATCCACCCGCATATTCGGACTCGGTCAGAGCGGCCAATGTAATTACGTTCAACTCCCTCACCCACTTTGTTCCCTACTTAAATTTCAGTCCATCTGACTTACTCATTCGGTTCAGCTAGTTTAAATAGATCACGACTGACCAATATAATTGTAACATACTTTTAGATCCAACTAACTTTTTGCCTTTTTTCATAACTTTGCAATTATATAATTTTACTACTGCGTAATTTGCATTGCTTTAATCTCAATATTAAAACTTTCAAGGGTGATAATTCTCACACAATAAAATATAGACTATAGATCACCCTTAGGCAGATTGAGGAACGAACAAACAAGGTAAAATTAAAAAGGTAAAAGAACACATTGCTTCGCCCGGTCTCGAACCGGTGACCTCCATTGCGACCAAGCAAAGGTAAAAAACTAAAAAGCAAAAAACGAGATATGGCTTCGCCCGGTCTCGAACCGGGGACCTTCAGTGTGTTAGACTGACGTGATAACCAACTACACCACGAAACCTTATTGTCTTCTGACAGCGTCTTACATATATGTCTTTATCCACGTTTTGATTCGGTTCGAGAATAAATTTAATTTCCAATATCAATAAGACGAGGAAATGTATTTTTCAATAAATCCTCGAATCGATTATCGTTGTAGTCGTTGAAGAGTGTACTCCCGCATTAGCTAACTAATTTGCGGCTTGGTTTGATTCTCTAAATACATGCTTTATGCACATCGTTTATCCATCCATTTCATTTAGTGATTTGCAATGAATGACTTAGGACTCGGCAAAAACGAGCTGAATTGAATTAATTAGAGTAGAGCTTAATTGAACTAAATTAAGCGGAACTGAGCTGAAATGAATTTAGTTGAATTAAAAGTTAATTTTGTGAAGAGATTAACTGAACATAATTGATTGAACGTAAATAAAACTTAACGGAATACAGCCAAGCAAAATTGGAAGGAGCTGAAATTAAGCCAGAAAAAAACAGGCCCTAAGAGACGGAATTTGTTGCTCAAAAGTTGATTCTCTCATTAGGGTTGTTCACTCGATAGTTGAAACTGTGCAATTTGGTCTAGACTTGACTGAAGTATAGGTTATTTGATCCGATAAACGGTACAACAACTTAAGTCAATTTTTTTTTTTGGTTCGGCCTTGGCCAAATTGAATGGACCGTCAATCGTGCATTAGACCGCAAACATAAGTACATTACATTTGGTCAGTCCAATCCACCCTTATATATGGTCCGGCTCAGAGCAACCAATGTAATTCCGTTCAACTCTTTTTCGCCCACTTTTTTTTCAACTTAGATTTCGATCCGTCAAGTTTAGTCATTCAATTCATGTAGTTTAAAAATCAAAAAAGAACAAATTGCTTCGCTCAGTCTCGACTCTCGAACCCGGGCCTTCATTCCGAACAAGCAAAGGTTAAAAAGGCAAAAAACAATAAATGGCTTCGCCCGGTCTCGAACCGGGGACCTTCAGTGTGTTAGACTGACGTGATAACCAACTACACCACGAAACCTTGTTGTCTTATAACAGTGCCTATCATTATATGATTCTATTGCTGTTTTTGATCTTGATTCTTAGATTCAACTACAAGAATCTATGGTTCGAGCGACTAAATTTGACGACCGAAAACACTCGCAAAAGTTGTTAACAAGGATTTGATTTACTTTAAGTAAGTAATGTTAATATGATTTTGTTTAAATTGTTTTCAACTTTTTTATTTTTACCCTTGCGTGATCTAAATTATATGTTTGTTTTAGTGGCGTTGATGTTATTGTTAATTACTGTAGGTGATTAAATAAGGATGTAGATCAAATAAACAAGGTAATACGATTTTGTGAACCGTGAATAAGAGTGCTATAGGGTTGGACTTAATATATCGATCAATTCATGTATGTTGAGTCGGAGGGAATATAAGACAAAACCAAACCTAAAATGATCTGATATGATATACGGTTTTATTTTTCTTTGATCGGTCTACTTAGAATTTAAAGAATGTCATGAGGCATATTTAATTTTGTTTGTCTGAGTATTATCTGTTTGGTTCGTGATGCTCTACTAGTCAACAGCCATAGATAAAATATTGGTTTATGATAAAGTGACCAGAGTTTAGGTAATATGATTCGAAAACGGTCTAACAACTTAAGTTAGTTCTTTCTTTGCTTTGGCCTTGGCCAAATTGAATGAACCGTGCATTAGACCGCGGACAAAGGTACATTACATTTGGTCATTTGGTCTATTTGGTCTGGTTCAATCCACTCGCATACTCGGTCAAGCTTGGAGTAGTCAATGTAATTACTTCCAGCTCTTTTCACCCACTTTTTTCCTACTTAAATTTCGATCTACCTGGGTTACTCATTCAACACATTGTTTACACAAGGTAAAGTTAGAATAAAAAAACAAATTGCTTCACCCGGTTTCGAACCGGGGACCTTCATTGCGAACAAGTAAAGGTAAAATATCAAAAACAAAAAACAAGAAATGGCTTCGCCCGGTCTCGAACCGGGGACCTTCAGTGTGTTAGACTGACGTGATAACCAACTACACCACGAAACCTTGTTGTCTTGTAACAGCGCCTTATGTTTTATTATCGTCATTTACTTTTGATTCTTAGATTCAACACAAGAATATAAAATACAACTAAATTTGTCCTCTAAAAAAAGTCGCCAAAATGATTAAATAAGGATTTACATAAAATATATAAAGTTAATATGATTTTGTCTGCGACTTTTTTTTTTTTTTGCGTGACCGAAATTGTGTGGGTGTTTTAGAGGCCTTGATATTATATATTGTTAGTTATTATTAAAGGTGATTAAATTTTTACCAAAAAAAAAAAATTAAAGGTGATTAAATAGGATTTACATCAAGTAAGTAGCTAATATAATTTTGTGAACCATGAATAAACGAGATTGAGAGTTTGTCAAGTCATTTTTTTGTATTTTGAGTAGGAGCGAGAAAATACAAGACAAAACCAAACATAAAATGATCTGACGTAATATATAGTTTTATTTTGCTTTGATCGGTCTACTTGGAATTTAAAGAATGTCATATCTAATACCGCTAAGTATTATCAGTTTGATTCAAGATGTTCCACTAATCAAAAGTCGTGTAATCGATTAAAGATTAATAGTTTCTTTGGCCATTCAATTCTTTTCCAATAGTAAATTTTGACGAAAGTGGACTTATGCCTCATTTGACACCAATCAAATTAATACAATCGGCCAAATTATGAATGCACTAACTTAAATAAGGAAACATGTTAGATTTTTTTAATTAAACTAATCTTTCTTTTAAAAACTAATATTTCATCATTAAACTTTAAAATATACATAACCATAAATTGTTATTATTAATTTTATGACGAAGAAAATAATTTATTAAAATAATTTAAGAGTATTTTTAAAAAGCAATCATTATATTAAAATAATTTTTTGAATACACATTTTTTAAAAAAATACTCAATATACCATGCCCTAATTATTATGGAAAACCATATCAAAGCAACGGTTGTTTTTTGGCACTATCAAAAATGTGAATTAGGAGTATATTATGCGTTAAAAAAAATATTAATAAATGGCTTCGCCCGGTCTCGAACCGGGGACCTTCAGTGTGTTAGACTGACGTGATAACCAACTACACCACGAAACCTTGTTGCCTTCTAACAGCGCCTTATGCATTATATACGTTTCTACGCTTTTTTATTATTAGGATATTCGACATCTTCAACGTTTTGTTTTCTAGGTGTTTTAGTGGCAGGGGCGGAGCCAGCTCATTGGCTCCATGGGCTATAGCCCTATAAGAATTTAGGATAAAATAAAATTTATTGTTAATGAAACCATAATATTACAATAGCACACTTGGTTGTGGGGATTGCTATAAGTTTTTGGTATATCCGGATATCATGTGTTCGAATCCTTCATTCAGCAATTTTTTTTCTTTCTAAGATTCATTAAATTATATCGTCACTTACGTGTCATAAAAATCAAGACTGTTTAAATTGTAGACCCGTATATAAATTTCATGTTGATTAAAATTTAAATCAATATTCCTTTCATATTTTCTTATATGACGTCTTTCTTTTTTCGAGATGATTATATATCTAAACTCGGAACAAACGACTTACAAAAGCACAATTTTTTTATGAAAGAGATGAGTATTTTTTTTGGCAATTTCAAAATATTTAGTAATTAAAATATCTTTTAATTTGGGAAATGTTTTTATTTTTTTTGTAAAAGTATTCATATTATATTAATTTTTTTTATAGCATATATTAATGGATGGTTGAACTTAACAAGAGATTCTTGTCAATTGGGAAGTACTTCTATTCAAATAAATAAATATTTTACTCGTAAACGGAATTGAATACATTATCATTTTGATCAGTAATATAGCTTAGATACCGGTTCCACAAAATTTTGTACTAAAAAAATGTGTTTATATGTTAGTTAAATTTAGCCCTATATACTCTCGAATCCTGGCTCCGCCCCTGTTTAGTGGTCTTGGTGTTAATTGAGAAAACCAAATATAAAATAACCTAGTTTTATCTTGCTTTGCTCGGTTTACTTAGAATTTAAAGAATATCATAAAATTTCGTTAGGTCAAGTGTTGTCAGTTTGGTTCGGGATGCTCCACTGTAATTAACAAAATTAATTTTGGATGGTTCATGATCCTTGTTCGGTTCAAACTTATATGATAAAAAATACGAAGTAGTAAGCATTAATCAGTTTTTGGATGGTTTTAATTTGTCGTGACCAAAAGATTAGCATATATCTCTAGTTTTCCCGATCCATTTGACATTAACATTGTTGAATTTCTAATGTTCGACTTCAAAACTCCAATTAATATCGGTCAACCTTTCATAAATTGGTTTAATTGCTAACGTACCACATACATATACTAGTTTTTTTAAAATCCGATTTTATACCAATATTAAACGTCAATATTATTGCGACTTTTTAGCTTAAAGCTTACTTGCGTACATGAAACTTTCTCTTTTCTACATTCACAAACATCAAGTTACAATCTCTTACATAACATTATACATTCAACAACAACTTTACTTTCATCCAACCTAATGAAATACACAAATTCGTGTTTAACACAGACTATCAGGCTTAAAAAACAAAATCGGTTAAATAGATAGAGATGAGATAAAGAACAGAATGTCTATTAAACAATGCAAACCCTTGTTTCATCCATTTAAATGGGATAGTACTTAACCTGTTTTACGCTTAAAACGAACTAGTTTTAATACCGTGCAAATTGCACGGGATTGCAGGTTCAAGTATTATTATTTATGAATAATGATTAGTCATATTTTCGATTTTCGATTTTTAATATAATTTTATATATGGCCGATATACTAAAAATATTATAACAAAATTACAATATACAATGATAAGTAAATTTAATTTTATGTTATACAAATTGACCGTTTTTCGTAGGAATTTATTAGGATGCCTGATAATCAGGCCCATTAGGGCCGGCTACATTAGGGTTTGTTAAGGTAGGGATTAGGTTTAATCAAGAGGTAAGGTATTATAAATACGCTCTTGAGGCCTAAAAACGACATTCCGCTGCCCTGCCGGAGGGACTAATTAACTATGGTGCCCTCCGGCTGGATTTTAGGATGATACTTATTTTATTTTATTTTTTAAAAAAAAAAAAAGTTTTCTCATCTATTCTTCAATTCAATGACAGATCTAAAAAATCGTATTTCTTTAATCAGGGTGGTATTAAAAAAACTGGCGAGTTGCGCATTGAAAAAAAACTGGCGAGTTACGCATTGAAAAAACTGGCGAGTTACGCACTTGAAAAAAACTGGCGAGTTACGCATTGAAAAAACTGGCGAGTTACGCAATGAAAAAAACTGGCGAGTTACGCAGCAAAATTTGTCTGGCGAGTCCTATACGCACCTTACCAACCACCAACTTGTGAAAAGAAAGAAGATTGATGATAAATGTCTTGAAGAAAGATCAAGATGAAGAGACGAAGACATTTTTTATATTGATTATGTTTTTTTTCTTTTGTATTTTTCTCCAATCGTAATGTTCGTACAATGTACTGCCTTTACGATTGCGGGAGGGTATTAGGATATTGGGCCTAGCCCATCTCCATTAGGGTTTATCTAGGGTTTTATTAAGTGACGAACTATTATAAATAGATCGTCACATATGAATGTAAGGAAACACAATATCAATAATATATTTCTCTATCAATAATATTCTCTCAATATAATTCTAACATGGTATCAGAGCCTCTTTCTTGCCGCTTCCGCATTTTTACCGGTGGGTGACCGGAAATTTACACCCACCGGTGGGAGTTCATCCAAACTTACGAAATTCATTCAGGCGAGAAAAGAAAGGAAAAAAAGCAAAAAAATTGTGTGGATGAATATGGAGTATGTCAATGTTCTCCATAATTGAAGGGTTATAATGATGAATTGATGATATGGCAATGATTTCGTCATTCGTTCGATTCTTTTCTTTGCTATTGTTTTTAACACAAATAAAATATTCTTAAATTCAGAAAGAAAAATTAGTCTATATTTCAAAAAATGAAAACTTTTTCGTTTAATCAAGGTGGCATCCAAAATTTACTGGCGAGTTACGCAAGAAAATTGTCTGGCGAGACCAATACGCACTGAAAAAAAACTGGCGAGTTACGCACGGAAAATTGTCTGGCGAGTCCAATACGCACGAAAATTTACTGGCGAGTTACGCATGAAAATTGTCTGGCGAGTCCTATACGCAACTCTTACCACCTTGAGAAGATGAGAAGTTTAAAGAAGATCGAGATGAAGACTATTTTTTGTTATTGATTATGCTTTCTTGTAATTCTCCAATCGTAAAGTTCGTAAAACTGCCTTTACGATTGCGGGAGGGTATTAGGATGCCTGATAATCAGGCCCATTAGGGCCGGCTACATTAGGGTTTGTTAAGGTAGGGATTAGGTTTAATCAAGAGGTAAGGTATTATAAATACCTCCTCAAATATGATGTAAGCCGATCGATCAATAATACAATATTATAATTCCTCTCTATATTATCTAACAGAATTTATGTTTACGAATTTATATAAAAATGTTACGTAATATTTCTGAAACTATGATATCAGACATTTATTTAGAATATCAGGCGGTTATGATTCAGGAAATTCATCAAACACATTATGGGACTCACCTGAAAGAATTAAGAAAAAAAAATCAAAAGCTGCATTGATGACGTGACTCAACCGAGACTTCTGAAATGTTTCTGTAATTATATAGATAAGATAATTGTTTAAAGAAGATAAACTTAATGAAATATTGAATTGCAAAGATCATGCAAGAACGTGAGGGAGTCTAAGGAATACTATTTGCTTGTTGAAAGAGACTGATGGTTGAAACTATGTGAAATTATGATAAGTATACGCAGTGCGAACGGGTTAGTAGGGGCGCTCATCTCAGTTGACGTTTAAAAATTTCAATATTTTTAGTTAAAATTTTCAATTTTTTCGAGACCACCTTATAATATTACCACTACATCCTCGCTGAAAGTATTGACTTTCGTTAACCTCAAATCCTAGTTCTGCTACCGTAAGTATACCCATCAAATACAAGTTCCCATCAAATACAAGTTCCAAAGAACAAGATTTGATTAGATAGTGACCTAAAAGGAAACTTCTTAGAAGCTCCACGGCCGAAAAAACCAACGATTTTCCCATTTCTTTCCTTTAAATATAAACCTAAATATGATGCTTAGACCATCCCCAAGCAAGGTCGCCAAGGAGGTCGCGACCTTGTTGGG
The DNA here is from genome assembly GCA_029255685.2 of Silene conica. NCBI lineage: Eukaryota > Viridiplantae > Streptophyta > Magnoliopsida > Caryophyllales > Caryophyllaceae > Silene > Silene conica. Next base: position 1,294,536 of record CM055317.2, on the reverse strand, counting down.
TCACCGTAATTACGTAATTAAGACATTAATTTTGGTGACCTTGTATTAATTTTGGTGACCTTGAAATTTCCAGGGTCAATTTGTGACCCCGAAATGGGTTGGTGACCTTCTTGGTGACCTTTGACGTGTCACAATATTATTGGCTTATTATATTATTTGGTGGGGGTAGAGAATGTAATTAATGATTGAAAATGTTGGAAAATGGAAAATGAGTGGAAAATAATTGGGTTGATGCCCCTAGGTCGTGACCTTCTGCTTGGGAGGGTGAAAGTGGGTTAAAAGTGGGTCACGATAATTAAGGTGAGATTAAGAGTAAAAATGTTGGTGACCCGATTAGCGCGACCTTCTGCTTGGGGATGGTCTTATTGTCAACCCATTAATTTTTATTAATTATTCAATGGTTCTGTCATACTCAAAGTTGTCAAATACACCTCTATGCACCTTCCTAGAAATTCTCAAAACCCAAAACCCGTTTAACTAAATGATTAATCTTGTCTGAAATCGTTGTATATTCCATCGTAAACAAATGTTAACTTATTATCATTAAATAAAGTTCATAATATGGAAAGCGTTTTTTTAATTACATTTGATTCTGAAATGTAGTCGGCAAGTCATAAGGAGGTGTTTTATTGTATTTAGCTCGAAATGAGATTAAAACTGAATGATTTCCTTAAAAAGAAAAGGGAAAAAAATAATCGCGAAATTAGAAAATTTCTATACTATAAAAAGATTATAATTTAAAGAGATTTAATTGGTTCTTAATTTATTAAAATAAACAAATTAATTTTTTTTCTTGTGGTAGGGACCTCCACCTTCCTCCTTATTGATTTAATTAGTTTGCCCCATTAATTAGGTAATAAGTTTAAATTTAATAAAAACCATGCAACAAAATGTATTTAGTTCATTATTATTAAATTTTAATTAATTTAATACAAAGTCGGTGCATTTATCCAATTTAGTTTTAGATCATATATCTTTCTAATATAATTGTCGATAAAATGAAAATTATGTTATAAGCTCAGTATATCATAGTTGTAAAATCGACCCGTACATTTTTTTTGCATGCGAGTAAAACTAGTTGTTTATTAAAATAAAATCTAATTAAAACAAAATAATTCTATTTCGTGGCACACAACTTAAGGTTCGATTACCAACATCAGCACCTTCCATATAAAACCCCATGATTCTTGGAAGCTTATATTTTACGATATCGAAACACGTGTCGTCTTACGGTTGGCTATAAGACCACTATATAGTTACAACCAAAGCTATAAATACATTCACAAGTACATACATAACATTTCACCTAATTGTTTATCTACCCACATACACAACATTCCAAAAAAAAAGCGAGTTTTTCTTAAGATATAGGTATTCGTTTTAAAATTAAAACGGAACAGAATTTACCTTTGAAAGAATGGAAGATGGTAAAAATGAGAGTACAATTACAACAGAGTATGAAGATTTATTACCAGTAATGGCGGAAAAGCTTGACGTGGAGACATTCATGGCGGAATTATGTGGTGGGTTCAGGATGTTAGCTGACCCGAAAACCGGGTTGATCACTTCTGAGAGTTTAAGGAAGATTTCGCCTCTACTTGGGATGGAGTCGATGAGTCGGGATGAGGCCGAGGCTATGGTCAAGGAAGGTGATCTCGATGGTGATGGCGCGCTCAATGAGACGGAATTTTGTATTTTGATGGTGAGACTGAGCCCTGGAATGATGCAGGATGCTGTGACCTGGCTTGATAAAGCTCTTCAAGATGAACATGAATCAATTTCTTGATTATAATTTGTATTGTACTCCTTCATATCGATTGTTTAGTTAACTTAACTGGTAAAGTTATTGAACGATGTTGTTTAAGGTCTACGTTATTTAGAATCTTTGGGCATTAAAACCGTCTTATGTATTTCCATTTATGCTAATATAGTTTTGTAACAACGTACATTATTCATGCAGTAGGGGGATTATACATCCGAGGTACTACCGGCAATTTTATATTTTTTGAGCATTTGTAATAATGTTTTCGAGATTTTTAAAAAAATATTATGAGTATTGGTATGAAAATTTTGAGTTAGGTTATTAACACATTAAACTCAAAAACATATAATAAAGCTCAAAAACATTACATATAAATTTAGTTATATTTTAGTTTTTACGAAAAAAATCTAAAATCTAACTAATAAATTTTTATAAGCTCAGAAAAAATACATATATGCTCAAAAACAAATAAAGTTTGACGTAATAAGCTCAAAAAAACTCATATGCTCAAAAACAAATAAAGTTTAAAGGTAATAAGCTCAAAAAATTATTCATAAGTTCAAAATAATATTCATATGCTCAAAAAAAATATTCATAAGCTCAAAAAAATATTCATATGCTTAAAAAAAAATATACATATGCTCAAAAATTAAAAAAAAAAGTGTGAGATAATACCTCCGATGTATGTTCATATTTCTCTTATTCATGCCCTTTAGCAAAGAATCGGATTTGTGTTATTAAGTTGGTAAAAACTCGGTCTACTCGGCTGAGTCGTCGCTCAGTCACGGGATTTGGATTGGCAGTGACATTTTTCTCCTTCGTTTGTTTCATGAAATAGTTCGTTTGTTTTGTTTAATTCTTGACGCAAACTAGCAGATGCAAATGCACAAGAACAGGGGCGATGTTTAGCTCTAGACGGAAAAGTGACATTCGACAATAACAAAGGAAATACTATATCATTTATTACATTTCCTAAAACTTTCGATTATCATACACTACGCGCTGAACATAATAACAGATTTGTGATGAGCAACCGCTGCTCCGCCACTCCAAAACTTCGAAAACTTCATGTTCTTGACCTCCTGATAGGTGATCGACTGCAATAAGAAAATACAATCATCAAATTATCGGAAGACGAGAGAACATTATACTATTGGTATTACCACCTTGGCTCTGTTGGCATGGTTTTAAATCTCGGTATCGGTCGCAGTCGCGGTAGCGGTGTAACCGGACCTTAATCGGCCATCGTGGGCGGATCACGGTGAATCTCGGTGATTTCTCGGGCGATATCTCGTATCGGTAGAGTGAAAATCCGATACAACTCGGCCGAGTCATATAGTATCGGCCGAGATTTAAAACCATGTTTGTTGGTCAGCTGATGTTGAGTTTGATCATTCGACATTTCAGATTGAAGAGAAAATGTAATGGCCGGAGATATACCTGCGGATACGGCCATAAACGGGACTGCGTCGTCTGTCATAAGCGGGACCGTCATATCTATCATAGACTGGACTGCGATGGCGTCCATAGTCAGGACTTGGTCGTGGTCTGCTTCGACCATACAGTGGACTTGGAGACCGTCTGTAAGGACTCCTGCCATAACTTCCTCTTACAGGGCTACGTTCTCTCTCGTCTCTTTCGTCATCATCACGAAGAGCATATTCAACTGAAATTACTCTGTCCTGCAGCTTGCTGAAAATAGTGACCAGTAAGGTAACTGTTAATTCGAGACGATGAAAAATCTTACTAGTAATTACACTAATTAGAAGTGTGATCTGCAGCACTGACCTCATGTTTGTACTCTCAAGAGCTTTAATTGCATCTTCCAGAGTTTCCAACTGCACAAATGCAAAGTTCCTTCGAATTCTGACATTTAGAACCTTGCCGTAAGGTTCAAAGTGTCTCTCCAAATCACGCGCACGTGTTCTTATTGGGTCAAAGTTTATCACAAACAAGGTTTTAGTGGGTCTCTGACTTGATCCCTTGGGCGCATCACGAGCTCGACCCCTTTCACCCTGTACCAAACGGACAAGTTTACATATCACAGGGAAGAAACAGTAACAATAAGTGAACCCGCGACTAACACTCAACTAGTCAGAGAAAAGTATTAGAGAAACCAAAACGGGAAGACAAAAGGCGTCACTCGGAAACAATATAGATAAAACACAACGTAGGCTACTACATGTCGTTAGACGTCTAGAACAAAAAAGAAGACACAAGGCACAGTTAGCAAAAACAGATCACACTGTATGAGGGGGTTACTATAATCTTTTGGTAATTTAAGTGTAATTACCGGTTCATTTTCCATAATTTGGGTTTGGTTCAGAGACGGGCGAACTTATAAATAATAAAGCCAGTTCGGGAAGTACGGAGTGTACACTAGTCTATTATATTATAAGTTCGCGGTATAGTTGCCTTACGAACGACTTTGGCGCCAAATAATTTACCCGAATAAAACGGAATTTGGCGGTTGATTTCGAAGAGTTGCGACCCTTCAGAAATCTGACTCAAAACCCTAGCCTTTCCCTTTCATTCTCCTATATATATGGGACAGAATGGATCAGTAACAACCCTAAGAAGAATTACTGAAAATACAACATCTTGAACAGAAAAACAAATTACATATCAATACTTCGAAATTATATCTCTGTTTTCTTGCCAAAAACCGAGGAACGCCGTCTTATCTCTGTAGAAAATTCGGAACATCCCAGGCATTAATATACGGGACGAATTGTTCTATAAGGAAAGCCTTGCGATTCGGTGTTGTTTCATTGTCTTATTTTCTTTGACAGTATATTACTAACATAATCCAGGAAAATCAAATGTTATGAATGCATCAGAAATAAGCTGTAGATCTGTTATCAAAAGAGGAGCGGTAGATTTGGTTTCAAATAGTACTTACCCTAGCCCACTCCACCGACAGCTTACGCCGGTCATAACCAAATGGATATCTGTCAAGCTTACGAATGGCATCCTCAGCGTCACGCTCATCTTCATAGTAAATAAAGGCATACCCTACATAAAAGATAGATCAAATTAGTAGATAGTATATCATAAGAATAGTTAGCACTACAGCTGCAGCTTAGGAGTTCTATCAGCCAAATTACAATTTTTTCCCTGACAATAACCAAAAAATGTACAACACCTGAGAACGGCTGATGCACTCAAGGATGTACAATTGTAGCATGAAGTCTAAATCAAGGTTGGCACATAAAATTCTAAACCAAAGTCTCAATTCTGTCAGTGTGAAGCATGCTTCTGCCTTTCATACAGCACGCTTTCAGGATAGAAGACATGGCAGGACAAACATCATTGAGCCGCAATGATGGAAGGTAGAGTGCATGGCATGGTGATTTGATTAATCCAAGGATGAGCATTCTGGTAAAAAAGACAACTCTAGGCTTCTAGCAGTGTAGAATGAAAGACTGATGATCAATTGAATGCAATGCAGTAAGTTTCCATCTGATGCGTGGAAAGCAGACAAGCAGGAAGGCCTTTCTTAATACTTAAATATATCAGTTGTGGAATCCATATGGAAGCTCAGGTTCCTGCGTCAAAAGAAACTCTTAATATGGCGAATTTCTCGAAACATGTTGCATTCTTGTGTTTGTAGCTCCCACTAAGATCAAGATGCATCGGTGCCAGACTACCATGGCAGTTTCTATTTTGTTGACCAAGAGAAAGGACAAAAAATGAGACACGAAAACAAAAATGACACCATCATGGTCAATGACATAATGTTATACGGCAATGGCAACAGAAAAACAATAGGGCGACCCACAATCTGAGACTGTACTACCCTTTTTTATTATGACACGCTATTGAACGGGTAAAGCAATTCATAGATCCACTGAACAACTACACAATGTGACATTGAGCATGCAACCTATCTGAAATTGAAAAACCATGTTCAAGGACAAGGCTCACTAATGTACTTATGCACCAGCCAAAACACGCAAGGCATGCGTACCTTTTGTATGATGCACACCTAACCAGGCACACTACAATTCAATTCCATATTTTTACCTCTCAAATTCTCAATCCTCATTATATCATTTTTTCCCCATTAAAACTGCCATTTACTTCCATAAATGTTAACCTTCTTTAAAATCCATAAGGTTATAGTCCTACAATTTTATATTGGAACAAATTTCTCTGCAAAATTAAAAGGCCCAGTATTTATCGACGCACACCGTCACTTTCTGACACACAAGCAGCATAGACAAAGGTCCTCATCATCTTGATGCCACCCATGGCTTTCTAAACTAAGCAGCATAAACACGATTTTAGGAGTAACGGGGAGCATCAAATTACTCGAATCATATTTAAGAGTTAATCTTTCCGTCTCAATCCTTTGTTTACTTTTTTTATTCTTTGTGAGAGTATGGTAAACAACTGACTGAGACACATATAGTATTAACTATTAAGGTACCTCAATATTTGTTAGCGTTTTTACAAAAACCATTGCCTCTTAAGGGTGCACCTAGCTAGCCAAACACGATCGATAAGCAATTGACTGACTACCATGCACACATACTGTTTCTACAACGGCCAAAAGGCGCACAAAAAACTCAGAATTCAGCTTGCCTCTGAGCATGCAGCTACTCATACTCGACAGACAAGCAATTAACTGACTACCACCGCAGACATACGGCTTCTACGCAGTAAACTCAGCATTGAGCTTCAGAAATCACTTCAGAAATCACACTAACAGACTATAATCGCATACCTCATGTCGGAATCATAAACGATACAACGACGACACAAACCCTAAGCTATAACATACACACTAATCAAACATCATATTCAACAATTCAACAAAGATTCGAACTCGAATTCGTCAAAAACACACCAATCGCTAATTTTAAAAATCATGCTGCAAATTTCACAAACCCTAAGTTATAACATACACAAATCAAACATCATATTTTGCAAAAAAAACTACAGAAAAGCTGAAAAAATTACCAGATTTCATGTCAACACGCTCAACAACTCCGTATTTGGAGAAAAGACGCTCCAGATCGACTTGTCGAGTATCATACCCGAAGTTTCCGACGAACACAGGCCTCATATTTTCACCTGAAATCACAAACTATCGTTAATTTGCAATATTCATAATCGAGCAATAATAGTAATAAAATTGATCGCAACATAAAAATTACTCATATGATTTGTTATAATCAAACATAAATTAGAAGGAAATCAGATTACGTTGAACAAAATTCGACGACAGGAACGAGGAAGTTAAGATTTTGAAGAAGAATCGAGAAACCCTAACTAATTGATTTTGTTTTGGGTGTTTTGATTTTTACAGTGTCACGCGCCAAATGTAATGTAGGGCGGTAGTCAGTTAATAAGGACTAGGGCTGGTCAAAGATAATGGCTGACCCGACCCACTCGAAATCGGCTCGTCACTCGGGTCAATATAGGTTCGGGCCGTTCGGCTCTGTTAACCAGTGTCATGCCCGAGTCCCGACCCAACTTGCCCCTTATCTTGAGACTCGACCTGTGCCCGTGTCTGGCAAAACCTATCCGGCCCTGATTAGGCCTAACTCGTTCCCGTGCCGGGTCAATATTTGCTCGGCACGGTTGACCGGTATCATGGCCGACCCAACTTGCCCCTTATCTCGAGACTCAACTCGTGCCCGTGTCTGGCAAAACCTATCCGGCCCTGATTAGGCCTAACTCGTGCCCGTCTCGGGTCAATATTTGCTCGGCACGGTTGACCGGTATCATGGCCGACCCAACTTGCCCCTTATCTCGAGACTCAACTCGTGCCCGTGTCTGGCAAAACCTATCCGGCCCTGATTAGGCCTAACTCGTGCCCGTCTCGGGTCAATATTTGCTCGGCACGGTTGACCGGTATCATGCCCGACCCAACTTGCCCCTTATCTCGAGACTCAACTCGTGTCCGTGTCTGGCAAAACCTATCCGACCCTGATTAGGCCTACCTCGATTCTAACACTCTCTAAACCGTCCCTAAGCGAGTAAGCGGTCTCAAGTCTCAACCCCCGGGGGGAAGTTTTGAGTGGAGCTTGAATTGGCTCGGCCTGCTTAGACCCGTCAGCCCCTCACCCTCCCCGGACTTGTTCTAGGTTGACCTTCACAACCTGTGGCCAGGCCAGGCCAGGCCTGTCCGAGCTCGCTTATTGGTTTGGCTAGCCTGATCGGGAATAAGGTAATGGTTTTCGATATTTTACTACCCTTGCAAAAGCTGGAAATTGAGCGAGATTGCGAGGATTAAGCGCGATAAAAAAGATATAAGCTTGACTGAGGATGATGCTCGCCTGCTCGGGATTTTCTTCTTGATGATGCTCGCCTGCTCGGGATAATGATACTGCGAGTCAGCTACTGCTACTGCTACTGCTAATTCTGCCTCAACTCATGCCTCTCTGGTTTAAACTCTTGCAGTAGCAGTTACCTTCAGAAGACTGAGATTATGCTTTACGGAATAAGACCGTGACACAGATGAATAAAAAAAAAATATATATATATAAACGGGTAACTGGTGCCCAATTCCCGTGTTATCAAGTGCGTCAGGGTTTACTTCAATGCGCACAAAATTAGTGACTGCGAGTTCCCTATAGTCAAGTCATACAATAGTTTCAATGTCGGAATCAAAATTATTTTCATCTTCAGAAGCTCTCATATGGCTATAAACATAATTTAGAGCACCTGATTCTTCAATACTACTGTAACCAGCTGCTTTACAGACATGGCTTCCTGTCATCATTTTTCTCGTAGTTCCCTGAGTTCCGTGGTTGAAGCCTGGAGAGGGCCTCTGCTGCTTTCTCTGCAACCTCAATGTTCCCATGGAAACTGCAGTCCCTCAAAAGGGTACCCCATATCACAGCATCTGGTTTCATCGGCATATTTTGTACCAAGTTATACGCTTCATGAAGCTTTCCTGCGCGTCCAAGAAGAACAACCATACAACCATAATGTTTTAACGTTGGGATGATTTTGAATTTAGTTTTCATCAGTTTGAATGTTTCTTTGCCTGCGCATTTGCCACCGTGCGTGAAAGCTAGAAGAGCTGCAACAAATGTTATCGCATCTGGCACCATGTTTTCTCTCTGCAACCACAAAAGACCGCAAACTCAAATGTTACGGGAATACTTCGTCAAAATTGCCTTGTAGACGGCCAGGTAGCACCAAAACGGACACGGACACGGACACGGACACGGACACGAACACGTGACACGGCATGTCATGAAATTTAGGACACGGGACACGTTATTTAAATTTAATAAGTCATTTTCATTTCTCATCCAAACCAATATTCTAATTAATCTCTTTCGATAGCGCATTTCTCGTCTGAAGAACATTATTCCCCCCAAATTATGACCATATACCGTGGACACGGGATGGACACGGCTCAAATACCATGGATACGCGTCGGACACGTGCCCAAATAAATGTTGAAAGTTAGACACGGCTTTATAGGTGTCCGACACGTTTCAGCGTGTGTCCGTGGAGTGCCGGTTTCGGACACGGTGCGGCTCATTACGAGAAGTGTCTGTGCTACCCAGTACTAGACGGAAAATGCAAGACCCCGTCTCAAACTTACCAACAATTGATGGAACAATTCGATAGCTTCTTCATACTTTTCATGAGTGTTGAAACCCATGATCATTGTATTCCAAGAACACAAATTCTTCCTGCAGCGAATCTCATCAAATATCAGCATTGCTGCATCAAGCTTACCACACCTTGCGTACATCTCCAACAACGCGTTGCTAACAAACAAATTCTTCATATACCCATTTACCCTCGCGTAAACTGCGATCCGTTCCCCAATCTCTAATGCACCGAGATTAGCACAAGCGGGAAGGACACTAGTTAGACTCACTTCATTAGGCCTAAACCCTCCGACCTTCTCCATCGACAAAAACGTGTTCAACGCATTCACATACTGCCGGTTCTGCGAATACCCTGATACCATTGTCGTCCAAGAAACCACTGTCTTCAATGGCATTAACTCAAACAACGTCCTCGCTTCCTCCATTTTACCACGTCGCGCATAGCCAGCCATCATAGCATTCCATACAGGAACACTCTTGTACTGCAGTTGATCAAACTGTACACGAGCAAACTCAACCAAACCCAATTTAGCATACATATGAACTAATGCAGTACCTGCAATAACATCGTCTTTAAAACCCGATACAACAAAATGTCCATGGACAATCATGCCAAGACGACGGGATGAAAGCGCGGCGCAAACTGAGAAAATGTGGGTGAAAGTCAGGGGATCAGGGAAGCAGCAGCTTTGTTTAAACATTTTGGAATAAAGGGTGAAACAATGGTGTTGAGGTCCATGAGAAGCATATGCTTTAATAAGCTTGTTGTATAAAGAGGATGCTGGTTGGGGAATAAGGTCGAACAGTTTGCGTGCAAAAGGAATGTTGGGAATTTCAAGTAGTTTTGTAATGAGGATTTTATTGTCGCCTGTATGGACTTGTTTTAGCTGCTTCATAACAAAGATGTTCTATGCTACCGACTTGTTTCGGCTCGATCACAACGTAAAACCGTCTTGTTGTAAAACCGTCTTATTCTACAATTGTGATCTTGGTGAGATTATGCATGCGTTTTGCTATGGGTGAAAGAGCTCATGTAGTCAAGAGTCAAGACAAGTGGCCACTGGCCAGCGGAGTTAGGGGAGGGCTAACGGCTAAGAGTGTGCTTGTCCTCGCAAAAGCGGGGGCATCAGCACGGGTTGACCCGACTCGGTATGTTTAGTCCCTCAAGATAGCCCGTCCTCCTCAACCCGTCTCACCTCTATGACCTTGCCCGGGTCATAAAACTCAAACGGTAGTCAAACCCAAGGGGCCAACTTATGTTAAAAATAAATAAATTGGCCCTCAGCCCGTCGTCGGGTCTGGCATTGGTCTAACATTCTCCCAAACTAGTTCGACCCGAGCCTTGCCGTACGTAGCCTAATGATCCCGGCCCGGTCCGAAGACAACTCTAGTTCTCGCGGGAGAATAGAGATTTCAAAAGTTTTCATTGCGAATTTTAACTTTTTTTTTAGTCTAGCATTTATCGTTACACTTCACCTACTGAAATTTCTATGCTCAATCATTCTTCCGACACCATGTCATCTATGTATAATTGATTAATTTCGACACACCTTTGTATTATTTCTATAATAAGATTATTATGAGTTTATGTCTCAAAACTAAAAAAACAAAATCATATGATGAGTTTTTAATAATTTGATTAGTGACGAAATTGGAGACGACTCAGATTTTTCACCAGGTACTACTTTTTTATTTACATGCTTTGCTCAATCATGTTAATATGCGTTGTTGATGGTGACGACAAATTAATCGTGGTCAATCAAGCAAATCCAACTTAGAAAAAGCAAAGCTCAATTACTTTTCTCACTAAGTTTAGCAATAGTAATTATACATTTATACCTAATAATTTGAACACCAAAAGTACTAACCATTTGGTTAATTATGAAGTCTTTAATCACATCATAAGTGTGTACCCAATCCCTAAAGATATGGATCATTATTGTCACCTACTTTGCTATCTTTAAGCAACATCATTAACTCACACTCACATAACACATGGGATTATGAGGGTGACACCTTGTTTTCTCCTTTATCTTATACCTAATCTATCTACCAACAATGGCCAAGCCAACCAAGCCATGCCATTATTAACCATCAATTATTTTCCTTAATTAATCTAATCTTGTCGCGACAAAATATAATCCCACATTAGCATAAATCACAGCTGTCAGGAAACCTAGCTGGTAAAATCACAAACATAAAACTTTTGAAAAATTAACTAAATTAGTGAAAATTATCATATGTACATAAACAATTAAGCATATCATATATTCATATAAATTTACTCCTACACTAGCGTAAACTACAGCTGTCAGAAAACGTAGCTAACGTACTGGTAGAATCACGAAGATAACTTTCGAAAAATATATAAATTATTGAAAAATACCATATGTACATAAGCAATTAACCATATCATATATTCATATAAATGTCCTACACTGGCGTAAACTATAGCTGTCAGGAAACGTAGCTAACGTAGCTGGTAAAATCACGAATTTAACTTTTGAAAAATATCTAAATTACTGAAAAATACCATATGTTCATAAGCAGTTAAGCATATCATATATTCATATAAATATACTCCTATACTGGCGTGAACTATAGCTGTTAGGAAAAATAGCTAACGTAGCTGGTAAAATCACAAAAATTAACTTTCAAAAAAATATCTAAATTAGTGAAAATTAACATATGTACATAAGCAATTAAGCATATCATATATGCCTATCAAATTGACATTTACTTGATTTTTTTTACATCAAGTAATTGTCTAAAATCAACAACTTTACTTGAATCACATCCCAATTTTACCACACTACACCCACATTCACATTTTACCCTTTCCTTTTAACTTGAATACAATAATCTAACAAGAACAATTAGGTTGTTTCTTCATCTCACTAATTTCAAGATCCGAAGCGCTAATTACATCGATTTTTGAACCCGTTAACGCGTTCGGCTCGTGCCCGTTCAATTTACCATTATTACCTAATGTTTTCTTAGAAGCCACACTATATATTTCTTCAAGTACCCTTAAGAATGCACTTTCCACATTGTCACCACTCAACGCCGACGCCTCGGAGAAAAACAACCCTTGCTCTTGTGCAAACTCTACAGCGTGCTCGGTCGTGACCGCCCTTTTCTCGGCCAAATCGGCCTTATTTCCGATTAGCATGATTACGATTGAATTGTCCGCGTGGGCTCGAAGCTCGTCTACCCATCTTGCTACATGATCAAATGTTTGCCTCTTTGTTATGTCATATACTACCACTGCCCCTAGAGCTCCTCTGTAGTATGCACTTGTTACTGCTCTGTACCTGAGATACCCGGAATATAAATAAGACATCGCAAATTATCTGCTCCTCGAGTATACCATGTTAGCGTACATCCTAACTAATAACGTCGAAAACACGGTTAATTTTCTTTAGATTATGTTTCTAGGATTCGGTACCCTCTTTCAGCCGAGTTCAAAACAAAAAAAAAAAAAGATTAAAGAAAGTCGGTAGTGACGGAGGCCGAAGGCCAAAGGCTACCCAATGGCCGCCCCCACCCGAAAATTATTCATACTCTCCTATCGGGAAAAAAACATTTCCAATTTCCAAACCAACCAGTTACTTCGACATCCCTAACTAATAACATCAAATACACTGTTAGTTTCTTTATTATGTTTCTAAGATTTCGTACTCTCTTCCAGCCGAGTTCAAAACAAAAAAAAAAAAGATTAAAGAAAGCCGGTTGCAACGAAGGCCGAAGGCTACCCAATGACCGCCTCCCTCCGAAAATTATTCATTACTCTCCTATAGGATAAAAAACATTTCCAGTTTCCAAACCAACCAGCTACTTCGACACCCCTAACTAATAACATCAAATACACCGTTAGTTTTCTTTAGATTATATTTCTAGGATTCCGTACCCTCTTTCAGCCGAGTTCAAAACAAAAAAGAAGATTAAAGAAAGCCGGTAGTGACGAAGGCCGAAGGCTACCCAATGGCCGCCTCCCCCGAAAATTATTCATTACTCTCCTATAGGGAAAAAAACATTTTCAATTTCCTAACCAATCAGTTACTTCGACACCCCTAACTAATAACATCAAATACACCGTTAATTTTCGTTCTGAGATTTCGTACCCTCTTTCAGCCGAGTTCAAAAGGAAAAAGAAAGATTAAAGAAAGACGGTAGTGACGAAGGCCGAAGGCTACCACCCAATGGCCGCCTCCCCCCAAAAATTATTCATTACTTTTCTATCGGAAAAAAAAAAAACATTTTTAATATCCAAACCGCCCAATTACTTCAACACCGTCACTACGATTCACAAGTTGCCGTCCAAGGTGACTTGTATTCCAATATCGTTCAGAATATCTCCGTCTTAACTTAATTGTACATATACTCCAAATCAAAGAATGAAGAGAATTTGCCTCAAATCTTTAAGACGCACAATATCTTGTTTAAGTCACCTTACCTAATAAGTTGGTACTCTTATTATTCCAAAATTTGTCCTAACCATCTTGGATCAGACAACTAATTAATGCAACTATAAACAATAATAAAGATTAAACTACTCCATTATTAAAGCAGAGCATAAAATCAGAAATCCCATCTACCACTAATTAAATTAACTATCTCGTCACACCATACGACAGTCGCATATAATGACACAAGACTAACTGATTCAAGTTAGTCCCTTTTAAGACGGTCTTTAATTGAGGAACAGATTGGTTTAATAACATTTTAATAAAGAAACTAGGGCTAAGTAGGGCTGCAAGACCTATGAATAAACATGGTCTTACATTAACTAACGCGCATTACTAGCCGGGTATCCATAATTTGATTTGTTTCACGCTGGCAACCGTGTTGATATAGTGTAACATCACATTACAACATTAAAGAGATACATTACTAAACTAGGTAGCACCAAAACGGACACGGATACAGACACTGACACGACATGGACACGGAACATGCATCCCATGACATTTAGGACACGGGACACGGTATTTAAATATATAAAATATATATCTTATGATTATAAGTAACGTATAATTTTATTTTTATGATGTATTTGACACTAAATCTAAACAAGTAAAGGTACAATTTGACATTTACTATAACTCATTCTCATTTTTCCCCCGAAAATCATCATCTAATCGATCTTTTTTAAAATTTTATTACTCGTATAAACTATAATACATTTAGTCATGTGTCCAACGAGTGTCGGACACGGGACGTCTAATTAGGAAAAGTGTTCATGCTACCTAGTTACTAAATCATAACTTATAGAATAAAACGGTTTCATGCTGTGAGACGATCCATTTTTATGATAAATTTGCTTATTCAGCACTAATAAAAAGTTTTTTATATAACAAAACCGCCTCACGGGTAAAACCATCTCATATAGGAGTTGAATTTGGATCCTCTCCATTACTTTCTCTCCATTACCTCTCTAATACACACTTATTTTAATATATTTTCTCTATCCATCCAATAAAACATTATTTTTATGAAATAATTACAACCATTAGATCGTCTCAAGATTTAATTCGGACCGTTCAAAAGTAATGGAGGTCCATTTCTTTTTGGGTAATGAAGAGAATCCGGACCGATAAGAGTTAGTGTCACTAAATTAGTACTGTCAGACACAATAATGCATTGCTGCGACCTGATCCAACATAATTTGTACCCAAACCAATCTGTAATTTATTATTTGTATCTGGATTTTAATGCAACTATTAAATTTCAATTATACATTGGATATCCTAGACGGTTTCAGATGTGTCAACCGATCGCAAATCATTTACGCGCGTTACGCGCGAAAGGTGTACTCTGAAAATGTCACATAACCATATTCCAAAAAAAAGTGTAAGAAATTAAATGAGAATTATTGGTGAAAGCACATGGAAGTATGAAACTAAATATTGTCATCAACCACACAGTTAATTATGGTACACCACACTGTTTTGTACGTTTATATCTCTGTCGATAATTGACGTTTGCTTTTAAATCGATTTTTTTCTGTCGACCCTTAGTACAGATAACTTAAATTTACTTTTTAATCGATTTTTCAGATAAATTATGTTTTTTTAGATTAAATAAGGCACAATGTTCGTATAATATAACAAGGGGGTCTTAACCACTAGGTTAAAACCTTACATCTCCTCGGTAGCAGATGTACAAAGGCCAAAAGGCTAATGAATTCTATCATTGAACCCAAAAATGAACGAATTTGAACCCGACCCATACCCAACGCAAAATCTAACGAGGAAGCAACTATTTTAAATCGATTTTCTTTTGTCGACCGTAAATACAGATAATTTACATTTACTTTTAAATCAACTCTCAGATAAATTATGTTTTTTATAAAAAAAATAAGGCTAAATACCGTATGATAACAAAGAGGTTAAGAGCTTACGTCTTCTCCCAAGGCCAAAAGGCTAATGAATTTATTAGACTATCATTGAACCCAAAAATGAACGAATTTGAACCCGACCCATACCCAACGCAAAATCTAACAAGGAAGCAACTATTTTAAATCGATTTTCTTCTGTTGATCGTAAATACAGATAATTTACTTTTACTTTTAAATTGACATTTCAAATAAATTATGTTTTTAATAAAAAATAAGGTTAAATACCGTAGGATAACAAAGAGGTTAAGAACTTACATCTCCTCGGTAGCAGATGTAAAAAGCCAACAGGCTAATGAATTTATTAGACTATCATTGAACCCGAATTTGAACGAATTTGAACCCGACCCATATCCAACACAAAATCTAACGAGGAAGCAACTATTTTAAATCGATTTTAAATACAAATAATTTACATTTACTTTTAAATCACTTTTCAAATAAATTATGTTTTTTATAAAAAAATAAAACCAAATATCGTATGATAACAAGAGGTTAAGATTTTACATCTCCTCGGTAGAAGATGTAAAAAGGCCAGAAGGCTACTGAATTCTATCATTAAACCCGACCCATACCCGACACAAAATCTAACGAGGAATTTCCCATTTTGAACACACTACTATCTGACCTAGTCATGCCAAAAACCTCGCAATAATCCAACCCGTATCAAATCCAAACCTACATTTAATCAGCCTCGTGTCGATACTTAGTCGAGCCAATGAAGATATTTCATTGAAAAATTCTTGTCTTCTTTACATTTCATTGGTAGGGTTACGTCCACATCGTATAGGGTACGAAAGGGCAATTTCCTCAAACAGTACGAACGTGACAATAAATTGTTTTTATTCTCATTTGTCATATTTAGTGTGGAACCAACTTTTTTACAAGTTACCCTATTATCTAGTTAGGGTTTCTACCATACTCGATATAAAAATAAATAACTGAGACGGAAATAAAGCAAACCCTAAAGGGTTATAAAGGGTTACCTTTCTTGACCAGCGGTATCCCAGATCTGAGCCTTGATTACTTTAGACTGAATATTAAGAGTTCGAGTTTGGAATTCGACACCAATGGTAGACTTAGAGTCGAAAGAGAATTCGTTCTTAGCGAATCGCGAGAGTAACTGAGACTTGCCCACGGCAGAATCTCCGATTACAACAACTTTATAAACGTAATCTATTCTCATTTCTTTAACTCCTTCTCCTTGATCATATCCATTCATTTCTTTGTTCATTTTTGTATTATGTTTTATGGAGATTTTGCAGGGAAAGAGATATAGAAGGTTGAGAAATGGAGTAGAAAAGTTAAGGGAAAAAAAGAGAGAATGGAAAGTAGAGTTGAGTGATTCTACAACTAGTCCATTATTATCTTATTTAATGTTGAACTTTGTTATGTTTATACTTGTTGATGTTGTTGTACAATGTTTGTTTGTTATTATTATTCAATGTTGGACCTATAATAATGATGAGTGATGAGTAATTAATTTTGTAGGTATATTGACCTTGTTGGGTCTTTGTAAATTGTAAATCTAATTAAAGATGGTCATGGACACATGGCCAACCCGAGACGGGTCGGGTTGGGATCTGGGTCAACTCTGTATCGGCTCTTAAGGAGTGATGAACTATTTATGGTGGGTTGAGGGCTAGGTAGCATCAAAACGGATACGGATACGGACACGGATACGGACACGGGATACGGCATGTCATGAAATTTAGGACATGGGACACGTTATTTAAATTTAATAAAATACACATTTTATAATTATAAATGTTTGATTTTATTTTTGCGAAAGTATTTGATATTAATTTTAAATAAGTGAAAGTAAAATTTGCCCTTAATAATAATTCATTTCCATTTCTCATATGAACCAATATTCTAATTAATCTCTTTCAATAACGCATTTCTCGTCTGAAGAACATCATTCACCGCAAATGATAATCAAATACCGTGGACACGCACTGGACACGGCTCAAATACCATGGACACGCGTCGGACACGTGCCTAAATAAATGTAGAAAGTTAGACACGACTATTTAGGTGTTCGACACGTTTCGACGTGTGCCATGGAGTGTCGGTGTCGGGAGAAGTGTCGGTGCTTCCTAGGTCGAGGGTTACAGATTTAAAGTAATGGTTGATCTTGACTTGTCTTTGAAAGGCAGATAGTAGCAAGGGGTGGCGGCCGCTACCCCAAATTTAAGAAAATAACTTAGAAGACGGAGTTTTGCTATCCTAAATGTTGTTGATTAATAGATAAGTAACATTTATCCCATTAAATGTACAGTAGATATCTTATGGTTCAATCATATCATATATTTATCTAATGCAGAAGCCAAGTTGCTGACGTGGCATCACTAGAAAAAAGCTTTGTCCTACGTGTCGCGTTGTAAAGCATCCTAGAGCTATTGTCCAATTAGATTCATCCTAAAGTTATTGTCCAATAACATTCAAGATATGGTATAATGGTATAATAATAACTATTCCAAGATTTCACGGCCTAAATCTATGGAATCACAAGATTTCATTCCATATATTGAAACAATAAATAATGACAGTTTTGGCTGAAGATTAATTCCGTAGCACGGCCTAAATCCTAGAGTTACCAATCTTGAATCAGAAAAAAGATACGCCATATATGACAAAAAATTTCTCTAACAAGATTTCATTCCATATATTCCGTTTTACTTTGACTCAAATTAATTCCATTTCAATAACGTCCAATAACATTCAAGATATGGTATATGGTATACAAGATATGGTATATTCTAGAATAAAGTTGTTCAATATTATTTTTTCATTTTTGTTTTTGTTTTTTTAACTTTTATCAATGTATGCGTCTTAATTTATGCGACCGTATTTTAGTTATAATCTTACACGATTTTTAAAATAACGCTACGTAATTTTTAAACTAATAGTATTTATATTTTAGATTAATAGTATTAACAATATTAATTTCATATTATTAAAATACTAAAATAATCAATTTCTTTATCTTTATATTATTTAATAACTTTTATCAATGTATGCGTCTTAATTTATGCGACCGTATTTTAGTTATAATCTTACACGATTTTTAAAATAACGCTACGTAATTTTTAAACTAATAGTATTTATATTTTAGATTAATATTATTAACAATATTAATTTCATATTATTAAAATACTAAAATAATATATTTCTTTATCTTTATATTATTTTCATATTTTGAAATTCTAAAATAATTAATTTCTTTATCTTTTAATTATTAACAATATTAATTTCATATTATTAAAGTTTTAAAATAATTGATTTCTTTATCTTTTAATTATTCACAATATTAATTTAAATTAATAAAAGCAGACCCGTGAAGTTCACGGGTTATAACCTAGTTTTATTTATTTAAACAACAATCGTAGAGCTGAGGTGTCATTAAGTGGTTGAAAATTAATTATTTAGGTTAATTAGATAAGTAACATTTATCCCAAAAATTGCATGGATTTACCTTCAATGCTCCGATGTACAAAATAAATTTTAATATTTAACGGAATTTATATAGTGCAAGCAAAATATAAGTATATATGTTATATACATATATTTTTGTAAAAATTATGAGTTGTATTGTAAAGTTTTTGAGTTCATTCGTTAAAACATTATGCTCAAAAAATTATAATAAATCTCAGAAAAAATTAAATACAAACTTAGTTAAATTTGAGTTTGAACACCAGAAAAAATACACATACATCTCAAAACAATAAAGTTCAGGGTAATAAGCTCAGGAAAAATAGATATATGCTTAAAAACAAGTAAAATCTGAGTTGATTTTAAAGGACCAATCAAAAGCTTTAAATTTTTTTAGCTTTTATAATTAAGGGATTCATTTATAATTTTAATATTCCGTAGGAGCGATTTTAACTAAAGATAAACAAATAATTAATACAAATTGAAAATTTGAAACAAACAAATGATAAAGAAAAACAAGAAATCTTCTCTTAAGAGATGATAAAGACAAAGTAGTTCATTGGATATGAAATGGGCAATGCCTTGCTAGTTAAGCTATATATTATCTTAAATCGGTTTTTTTAACGTGTGTCCTTAAAACACATGTTAATAGTCTAAACACGGAAAAATTTACAATATATTCTCATCTGATTCTTAGCTAGAAACTCATTTTTACCATAATTAATGAAAATATGTTGTAAATCTTTCTGTATTTAGATTATTAACGTGTGTTCTAAGGGCACATGTTAGAAAAGCCGATCTTAAATTGCCGTATTTAAATTGGGTTGTCGTATACAAGGTTGAATGGATATTGTCATAGATTTGGACAAATAACAAACTCATACGCTAAGCTTAGTCGATAGGCAAGTTCCTAAATTGATAGATTAAGGTGTTATTTTGGGAAAAGTATTTGTGTGGTTAGTGACCGACGTTAATAGAGTCCTTCATATTCTTGTGTTTTAATCATTTCGAGTGTCATATATACGCAACTTTATCTCTATGTTAAGAGTTAAAAATCGTCATTATTAAATAATTTAAGATAAAAATTACGTTCAGAAATATAACGAAAAATTAAAACTCCGTGATTCACAATAAAAAGAAATCGATACTCACCACCTCACCGGTCTCAATTTACATATATTGAAATTTGAAAAAATTGTTAGGAAAATGTAGTATATGAAACAGATTGACAAAAGTCAACCACACCAAATCGACTCCGCTTTTCGAATAAAATAATTCAACTCTTATTAGTATCTGCGTGTTTCCGAATTTCCTATCGAGACAAAACGGTGCCCTTTGTATTTTGGCACAAAACAGAGAAGTAATATAGAAGTATTTTACGTAGAATGTTATAATTTCTTAGATGCGAAAGATCAAGATTTTTGTAATTTTTTTATCCAATCCTTTGCATATTTAAAATATGCAATGACGGAAACACGGGAATTAAATTTCAAAACATTGCAACTATTGGAAATTTAGATTCATGTAATTGTTGAACTTTTTCGTAAAAATTAATTATTATTGGGTGAATTTAATTCCTAGCAAAAACTATATTGTAATCTCGTAAATAATTAAGTAACTGTACATTCCGTACTTCCCCAACTCACTTTATATTATTTAGAAATTATCAATTTATAAACAATCCTAATTACACCAAATAGATTATTGAACCCGTCAATTAAGGGTAAGCTTTTCATCTTTTGCACCGAAAGACTTTTCAAAAAGCTAAAGCTATGGCCTATAATCATACAACACAATTACACAATGGCTTAGGCTTGCAAAAACGAAAACATAGTCTCGTCCAAATTCGGCTTACAAAAATATTTTTATAATAAGACAGGATTATTTTAATTGCGGTATAGTTAATACGAGTTTGAGTTCGGTTAAAAGTTAAATAAGTATAGAGTATGTCTCGGAAAAAGGGTCGGGTGTTTATTACCCGGGTATGGCATTGAATTCGATTGGACTAAGTTAGGTTGACTGAAGAACGATCTAACGCAAAAAGACAAAATAAAGGTAGCGTGATAAATAAATTAGTCTAGCTTGATTGGAAAAATAAATAAAGTGAATTAAGCGGAATGAATTAATCAGTTCTCTAATAGTCCAACGCAAATCAAATAATTAACCAAAATATAAATTAGAGATGTATTTTAAATTATAATTACGGATGTATTAAATAAAATATTATATTTACGTAATATATTTTTGAAAAGGATATTAGTCTAAAACCGCACCAAAAGATAAAATAATATAAATCCCTAAGCCATGGACAATACAAAATAAAATATATTTTGTTCCGGTCCGGAGCAAATTATCCGGATTAAATTATGCATTCTGATATTGGCTGGACCAATTCGGAGGAAAATATGTTGGTAAAAATCTGGCATCAGAATATTTGGGCCGTTTGCTACATGGGCACCCGTATAACATATGGGCTATTTGGGTAATGTCTTGATGGACAAGCCCAAACATAGCTCAAAGGTTAGTTTACTCCATTATCCAAAGGTTAGTTTACTCCATTATCCAAACCTTACTTTAAGTGGTATGGACTATGGATTATTGATTATGGGCTATGAAGATATTGTGAAAGATAAATCGTAGGTCCGGTTAATTAAATCGTAATTATCATCTTAAATTTTTGATTGAAATGATACTTTTTACATGGTGTTAGAGTCTACGTGATTAAAAGGTTATGAATTCAAAATTCAAGCTACCTCGGTACATGAGATGGGAGGGTTGTTGCCTTTCTGTCGTACAAGTGTAATGGACATTAGAATGATGGGTTGTGTTAAGGTTAGATTACTGGTTGCCTTAACCATCGGTTTATGGTTTTGGTTAAGATGGTTTCCTCACATACTCTGTATGAATACTACTGCCACTATCATCAAATCTGCCACGAATGACGACATCCCTTTGGTTGAATGTTGACCTTTACCTCGGTGCAATCATCTCCCTCATTTGTGTAAACTATTTATAATTTCATGAAGTGGTGGACCCGATCCAGGATATATTGGATACATAGGATGTTTGATATACATGTGTAACATATTCCCAAGGAGGGCACATAGACATCCGGAGCATGTAGCGAGGCACTCACTTGACCATGCAGTGACATGGGGCTCAAGACTTTGCTCGCAATAGCATGATGTGTCGGTTAAAGCGAGGTTACTAATGTTTGGTGATACTTGGGGTGCCTTGGAGTTGAGGTTATAGAAAGTGAGGAATTCTCCATAAGAGGTCAAGGTCGTCTGAGTGAAGATGATACTCCTTTGTTTGACACTTTAACAGGAGGATTGGAAAGGTGTAAACTCATGTCTCACATTGGTAGTGTACAAGTTAAATATCATCTTTATAAGTATCCTCAAATATTATTGCACGAGACCTATTCGTAAGGATCCCAAAAGCAAATCCGCAAGAACTTATTCATAATGGACAATTTCATACTATTACAAATAGTAGATAGCGGTACAAGATATTCATGCGTCCGTACCAAAACGCAAATAGTAAAGGCCAAAATAAATCCAAAGGGACAACATAAGCAATTTGATTCTACTCCATATAAAAATATGTCGGCAGTACGTCAGAGATAAAAGCCAACGATAAGAAACGCTCAAACACACCAAACCAACCAACAATATATCATCGATTTTTCTAACGTTTGTCCTAAGGATACAGATTAATAAACCGAATATGAAAAAAATCATAAGATATTTTATTGCATTTCATCAATTTGTCAAAATTGAGGAACAATGACACAATCTTGAAAGAATTATCTATGACTTTTTGTTGCTCATAATAAGGTAAAGTAGATTTTAACAAACAAGCCTAGGAAAGGCACTTCAAAGGCTATAAATCACGTGGGAATGAGTGTCTATTATAATATCGACATATTGAGAAATGCCATCTACTATGACACAAAATAATTAAATTAACGGTTGTTAATCGTTACCTCGTCACCCGTCTCAACATTCAACATCTATTAACATTTAGATCAATTGATAAAAAGTTACTCTAAATTAATCGGAGATTTTGGGTTCAAATCCTCATAATCACAGCCGACTGAAATCCAGATAGTTGGATGGAATACACTAAAAAAACTCATTACTCTTTCCTCATAGGTGACTTTGCGCACAATTAGAGTATTATACAACCAGATGTATATATATATGTAGAATTATTGATTTTGAGCTTTAATTATAACAAAAAATTTGAGCTTATACATATATTTTATGAGTTTTATTGAAAAGAATCTGAGCGTTTTTATAAAAAAAATTATAAATCAAAACATTATATTTTTTTTGGTTCAAATGAGCGCACTATGTCGCGGATGAGAATCGAACCCCCAACTTCGTGGTTGGGATAAGAGTGCTCTTACCACTTGAGCTAACTCTTGTTCTCAAATCAAAACATTATATTGACACTTAAAAATAATACATATAAAACCCAGATATTTTAATTTTACCCCTAAAAACTTAAAGTGCAAGAAAAATTGTTAAACCTCAAAAAAAATTACATATAAGCTTAATAAATTTTTTACTAGAAGTACGATGTTTATATACATCTGTATGTATAATTCTATTTATGTTTTGCGCAAGATATGAAGCTTAGGCTTGAAATTAAAATTGGTAATTTGTGTTGATGAACTACTAATTATTTTTTCCTTAAAAATATAAGTATAATTTTATTGTATTTTCAATTTGTTTCCATTATGCGAGGAAAATTTGAGAAATGGGAAGAACAAGAAAGCAGGAAGGAAATAACATTAATTCAACAAATAGAGTAGAGTATTCTCCTCGTTCATAGGACTGTGCATAATTCGATCTAAATCGGAAAATTAGACCAGAATTTACTAGATTTTAATTGGAATTTTTAATTTTGGACAGGTCTCCAAACCATAATTTTTTGGGATCTTGGTTTCAGGTTGGACATGCTTTTTTCCTATCCGGACCAGATACTCCGGAATTTACACTTTGACGTTTCAATTAGTTAGTTTATAAGGTTTTTTATAAATGTTGTTCAAATATGCTTATTTTATCGTTAATATACGATAATAATACATTTTTTTTAATTTATAAGTAATGTTGCCATATACGAAGTTGTCGTAGGTAGGGCCCGAAGGGGGAGTACTGCAAATTCCGATTCGGTCTTAAACCGGAATTTCCAATCCGACTTCCAATCCATATTTTATCAGTTCTTGGACTATACCACCAGATGTACAATGCTATTGTACATCCTGGGTTATTTTAGTCATTTTCTTAATTATTTTTGAAAAAAAAGTCATAATCTCGTTCTTCTCCACTCTCCTTTTTTTATATAACTTCTTTCCCTATTTTTCTAACTCATCTTCATCCATTATCCAGTAATTAATTTTTCTCATTAATTATTATATCTCCATCTTTCAGTTTATTTAATTATTATGTCAAGGTAATTTTTTATTTTTTTTATTTTATTAGTCCATATTCTTGTTACATTAGCTCGTAATCTTATATTAATAGCTCGTATTCTTATAATAATAGCTCGTATTCTAATATTAATAGCTCGTATTCTTATCTTAATAACTCATTTTTTTTATATTAATTATTCGTATTCTTATCCTAGTAACTCGTAGTTTTTATATTAGCTCGTATTCTTTTAATATTAGCTTGTATTCTTAGGGTAATAACTTGCATTCTTTTGTGCTCATATTTTTTTAGTTTCTGATTTTCTTAAACTCGCATTCTTTTTACATTAGCTCATATTCTTATATTAATATCTGGTATTCTTATATTAATAGCTCGTATTCTTATATCAATAACTCGTATTTTTATCTTAATAACTCATATTTTTTTTATATTAGCTCGTATTCTTTTAATATTAGCTCATATTCTTTTAATATTAGCTCATATTCTTAGGGTAATAACTTGCATTATTATGTGCTCGTATTTTTAGTTAATATTAGTTCGTATTCTGTTTACATGTTGTTCAAAATTTGGGAAATTGTTGTGTATTACTATGTTGAATAAACTTTTTTATCCAAAATTTATATTAGCTCTATTCTGTTTACTTTATCTCAAATAATTTTTATACTAGCTCATATTCTTATCTTAATAACTCATATTTTAATTTTATTAGTCAATTCTTTTACATCAGCTCGTATTCTTATATTAATAACTCGTAGTTTTATAATAATAGCTCGTATTCTTATATTAATAACTCGTAGTTTTATAATAATAGCTCGTATTCTTATATTAATAGCTCGCATTCTTATCTTAATAACTCATATTTTTATATTATTAATAACTCGTATTCTTATCTTAATAATTCGTATTTTTTTATATTAGCTCATATTCTTTTAATATTAACTCGTATTCTTTTTATATTAGCTCATATTCTTAGGTTAATAACTTGTATTCTTTTGTGCTCGTATTCTTATATCAATAGCTCGTATTCTTATTTTAATAGCTCGTATTTTTATATTAATAACTTGTATTCTTATATCAATAGCTCGTATTCTTATTTTAATAACTCGTTATTTTTTTTATATTAGCTCGTATTCTTTTAAGATTAGCTCGTATTCTTTTTATATTAGCTCGTATTCTTTTTTACGTTAGATCATATTCTTATCGTAAATATTCATTTGTTAAGTGCTTTGGGGTCAGAAAATTTACCCTAAATATTCATTAGGGTTATGATTGGTGTAAATATTTACCTCAAATTAGTATTGTGTGATTCATTTTTCCTTCTTGATGTCCATGCAAATTGCTTCTCGTCAATGAAATATTATTCGATGCATGTTTTCGCCTTGTTGAACATACCAATCGCTTCCCTTCTGCCATCTTCGAATCAAATTTTGGTGGGAGAGAAATTTGTTGTGACTGTCGTCAAGAGAGAATTAAGAAAGTGTTTACGTTGATTGATAATTAGATATTTGTTTTGTATTGGGCTCTAATAGAAAATTAGAAAATTATATATTAAGTGGGCCTGATGTACCATGCTTCTATACACCTGGGTGTAGGATCCTATTTGTGATATTTTATTGGATTCCAATTTCAAACCCATTCACAACCCTACTTATCTTATTTATTTGCTTATTTATAATAAATAAACACTCAAAAAATTAAAAATTATGAACAAATAATTGACACAAAGGACATACATTTTAAGATTCGTTCGACCTAATAAGTAACCTTTTCTCAAAAACATACATCACTATATGTAGCAAATGTAACATATACTTTCTACCCAATTTCTATCTTAATTATAACATGGACGAACATCCATCAAAATCCAAATCCCTATCAACACCTATTCTTCAATCATTTTTTCCGTATTTTGTAGGCACCACATTATTAATTTGTCATGAATTCATAGCCCACCGCATCGGTTTCACTCGTTTATTTAACTTTGATTTTGATACAAATACCAGGAAAAAGAAGAGAACTCAATTAATTACATTTGAGCTTTTGTTACTTTAAATACGATTAAAAAACAAATGGTCACAACTCTCTTCTACCACATTACATAAGACATATTCTCGTATCTATTCATTCAAATAAAGGTTAATATTCGTACTATTTGTATATGTTAATTGTTTTCCTTCGTATTTCCTAAGAAAACACTTTTAGACTTTGTAGTTTGATAATATTAATTATGATATTTTTTAATTGCTTGTCTCATCTTATACCATTAAAATGAGTATTTATATTTTATACAAATATTATTGTGTCATTAACTTGATCCATCTCAAAAATTATCATTAGTACCTATGTAATGACACTAAAGTCTTGTTTTTTTTGGCTTAATTTCAGTTCATTTCAGTTTACTTAGCTTTATTCCGTTAAATTTTATTTACGTTCAATCAATATGTTCAGTTAATTTTTCACAAAATTAACTTTCAATTCAACTAAATTCACTCCAGCTCAGTTTCACTCAATTTAGTTCTTTTAAGCTTCACTTCATTTAATTCAATTCAGCTCGTTTCAGCCGAAAAGAACAAGGCCGACCTAATTACTACTCACCTTATAATACATTGCTATTAACTCCTATTATCTTAATAAATACCCTTATTTATTATATGTAGATTGTTGGTAATTTAAGTGTAATTACCAGTTCATTTTTCGTATTTTGGGTTTGATTCAAAGACGGGCAAACTTATAAATAATAAAGCTAGTTCGGGAAGTACGGAGTGTACACTAGTCTATTGTTTAAAAGTTCGCAGTATAGTTGCCTTACGAACGACTATGCGGGGCATTTATCCGAATAAATAGATTTTGGTGGTTGATTTTGAAGGGTTGTAAGTCTTGTAACTCTTCAGAATTCTGACTCAATCCCTTCCCTTTTCCCTTTCATTTATCTATATATGCTAGATAAATGGATCAGTTTTCTTAAGAGAAATTACCGATATCAATCTTCTTGAACATAGAAAACAAATTACACATAAAATCTTCGAAATTACATCTCTGTTTTTCGTGCCAAAAAACCGAGGAACACCGTCTTATCTCTGTAGAAAATTCGGTACATCCGGGCACTGATATACGGGACGAATAAGGACAACGTAGCGATTCGGTGTTGTTTTCATTTCTTTTACAGTATACCAATAACATAGATTGTTAAAAGGATCATACGCTCAATTAATAAGAGTTGAAATGATCTGAATAAAGCTAAACTGAACTGATACTAAACTGAACTGAATAGAGTTGAGTTGAACTGAACTAAATTAAATGAAATTACAGTTAAGGCATAATGGGCCAAGGGGCCCAAGCATTATCTTGTTTCGTCCTTTTCGAAAGGTAGTGAGAGGCCCCTCTCAATGTCCCCTATCTTGTCCTTCCTCAAATTGATTACTTTGGCCCAAGATATTCGCCCATTTATATTATGGAAGTTCTCTATATATATATACTCCCATCCATGTTATACTTTACTCACCTCCAAGTTTCACAATTCACAAATCACCTCTAAAATCATAATTTTATACTATTGAAAATGAAGGTCAGTTCATTTTTTAATTGGAATGTAGGGTATGCAACTAGTCCGGCTTGAAATTGATGTATTCGTCTTAATAATAAAATGGGTTGAATATCGATCCGTATAGATTTAGACCATGTTTTTCTGTCTTAATTTCAGTTTTCTTTAATTTTGCTTGTTATATTCCGTTAAGTTTTATTTAGGTTCAATCAATAATGTCCAGTTAATTTATTCACAAAATTAACTTTTAATTCAACTAAATTCACTTCATTCACTCAATTTTATTCAATTAAACTCTACTCCACTTAATTCAATTCAGCTCATTTCAGCTGAAAAAAACAGGGTTTTAGAGGACAACTTTTTTGTTTTCCCCAATGTGTTATGCTATTGTCTTATTTCTCTCATATATGTATATCTAACTCGTTTTAAGCTTATGATAATTTGCTGTAAGGGTATTTTGTTTCGGCTTTACTCGTGTCGTTATTTACCAGCTCTGAATAAATTAATGGTCTAGTGCAAATTGTTATAAGGAACTCCTTTAGTAATTGCATGATATTCTCATTTGAGTTTTTAAGGTCAAAGTTTGCAAAATTTGATGTAAATATTATCTCCGGCCATTATAATTAATTTTATATATACGAGTTATATTTTATTCAAACATATATGATTGAAATGGAGAAAATATTTAGAAAGTTATGAATTATTTACGTTTGTCACTATAGAAATGTTTCATAAAAATCTATTTTTGACAAAAAGGAAAAAAACAATGATATTTTATAAGCACAAAAAGTAAAAAAAAACCATGCATGGTATCACCTAAACAATTGTGATAAGTCTAACGGGAATATCATGTAATTACGGAAAAAAATACGCTAATTGATTTTCATTATGATTTTTTTGTAGGTCTTTAATTGGGTAACCCGGCGATTTCTTAATAATGTTCAATCTTGTATCGCGGTCCTCCCTGGTAATATCAATACTCTTTTCAGTGTTTCTTGTTGCATGATTTATTATTTTGGATCGTATTATCGTTTTTACTAATGTCCCTCAAGTTATGACAAAGTAAATAGTAAAATACCTATATTAAACAAAAGTGTATTTGAGGACATTAAACAAAAGTGTAATACGTCATCATCAATTATATGACATTGGTGGTCGTGCACGTGAATATACGAAATATATTCTTATGATTTACGTAAATAAAATATAATAAGAGGATTTTGGAAATGTATTGGGCACAGTGGCGAAGCCATGAATTGAATCCAGCAAGAACGAACGGGTAATGATATAAATGGAGTTCGAAAAAATATAGAAAACTTTATACTTTTCGCGATTTTTATCCGTCAGTGCGGGCGAGTGTCCTCATTAACCCCTAGCTCCACCACTGATTAAGCCCTGAACAAGGTTGTCTTATGACTCTTATCAAACCAATATGTAATGTTACACTGCAAATACTATCGTACAACCAGTTATATATTAGCATTGTATAACCAATATATATATCTAATGAGTTTACTTGTGATTTTTTTGAGCTTTCTTAATTTTTTTTATGCGTACATAGACGAGTTCAGTAAATTTATGATATAAGTAGTATTCTTTAAAATAAAACTCGTAAATTTTAATATAAAACTCAAATTCTACCCCGTCAATTATGTATATAGGGAATTAGGGATGGTCGGGTGGGGGACAAACTATTTGCACACAATTTGTTTAGGTAAAATCACGAGTAAAGTCGTGTCTCATGTCGTGTCTCTGTTGAACAAAGCTGCTATGTACGGATAACGGTTGGTGTAAAACCGTCTTTATAGTTAATGGGTGCAAAAGTTTAAAGTGAAGAGTATTTGCTGGTGTTGGTGCTGGTGCAGTTGTGCATGATATACGTACTTTGTATGTAGGATGTATTTTTCAACTAACTTATACGGATGTTTACGTATATTTAAATTGTACGTTATGTAGATGAAGACATGGAAGACGATCATGTGAACTACTCAAAATATGACATTGACGAGACCAAAAGACCTATGCTCGAGGATTGGGGTGACGGTCTCCTAGCCATTGGCACCCTAGCCATAAGTCCCTTGGATACCGGTAATTTTGAAATTATTGAGGAAACCGAAAACATTAATGACCTCGATCAACACAATCTCAATCTCAACAACAACGTTGAGAAAACGGAAGAAATCCCGTTAATGAATTTGATATTGTTTACCCACGAACCTGAAAAGAAAATCGCTCATAAAACCAAGACCACACAGGAACAAGAACAAGTGGTTAACTATGTTGTCGCGTTAGACAACAATGACGACATAGATAACAAGGCCGAAGGACAAGTTATGAAAAGAGTCACTCTGGCTGATCTTTTACTAGAACGCTCTGATTACAAAACTGTGAAACAATTAGCTGATAATAAGCAATTGCCGCAAGCTAATTTACTTAACAAGGAAGTCATTGCTATGTCGAAACCAAGCGTTAAAACGATGAAGCCGACTTCTCGTACCATAAGAGGTTTGGCTAAGGCCAAGAAGCTTATCAAGGAGGATTTGAGTCCAGTGAAGAAGCTTAATCAAGTAAGTGTACTTGCTTATACTTGGTGATTGTTCATATTTAAGCACATTGTTCAAATTTCATACAGCAGATACGTTGATTAGGCGGTTTAACATAACAAATTGCGCGCATAAATACAATTATTACCAAATAAATAATAATTATATAGTTCACATAAATTGTAGTTAAACCCGTGATTCTAAAAATTCAAACATTTTATACATTTTCCCACCAGAAGCAAATGAAGTTCTAATATGAGCAATGAGTGGATTATACTACCAGAAGTATATAATTGACTGTACATATTTTAATAAAATTTTGAGTTATAGTGAAAATAATATGAGTTATATCGTAAAGTTTATGAACTTCTTTACAAAATATTGAGCTTAGAAATTTATTAGACAATTAAAACACAATACATATAATTTCAACTATATTTTAATTTTAATGTAAAGAATTAAAATACAACTCAAAATAGGTTAAAAATCAAAAATTATATAGATAATAAACTCAATTAAATGCATAATAGTTGTACGATACTCTTATACATCTAGTTGTATAATTTTTTTGTGTAAGGAGGAGTAGCCGACTAACTTATCCCAGAATTTCGATTTGGTCATTATATTTATAAGCTTTATTGATGGAAATATGGTACATTTCACACTTATATTTACTTATGACTTCAATTTTTTTGTGGTGCACAAAGTCTCAAATATATTTATTTTAAGATGTTCCATGAATAATCTTCATTTTTTTATTCATCTTGTAATGGTACATGAGGTTTTACACGACACATAAGATATTTCTATTAACGAAGATCACTTAAGATATTTAATTAGATGACAAAGGCACTTTTGAACAATAGCGACTAGCCATGAAGCACGACTTTATAATGGAATGAGACATTCGAGGTACCCAAGTTATACGGGTATATGTGGTCTCGAAATCGGGTCAGATATTTAGACTTGCATTTAACGATATATTTATCTCAAAATTAAAATGAATTAAACATTTCATAATGTGCCATAAAATATTATATAACTTATAAAATGACAATTTTTTGTACATTTTTTTTTAAAAAATACAATTTTAGGGCAAATCTTTTTTTAAACACAAATTATAAGGTAAAACGGTTTTATAGTGAAAGACTAATTATTTTTACTAAAAAATATTCATTTATTGTTATCCTACATTAGAACCGTCTCACAACCTTTGACTGTCTTACACAATAAGTAACGTTAAAAAAATATGTAAACAACACAATTTAAAATATCGTGTAATAGCACGGGATCTGCACTAGTATATATTGTAATTAAAATGGATTAATTATTATTGTTATTTTAACGAAGGAATTATCTAAGATTCACTTGACGTAAAAATGTAATTTAGTTGATGAAAAAGATGATGAAAAAGAAGATTTACCCTTATATGGAAGGGAAGATGAATGAGGACAACATGAACATGCAACCAACAAGATCAAATGTTATTGGCAACCCCGTCAACGACGATGTTCGGTCTAGTTTGCTTTGAGCTGCTCCGCTTCTCCTTCATGGTACGTACATAGACTATTTCTCGAATAATTGAGTTTGTAGCAGTTCAGCCGATCCCAAATCATTTTAAAACGTAGGCTCTGTTATTATTGTGGTAACATATCGACTAATGATATACATAAATTAATACACGATAACCCTCATTTTAGATATCTTTACATAAAATAGTTTTAAAATGTCGATGTTAAGGGACAATCATGTGAGAAGTCCAATAATTAACATCCCGTCAATAATTATTATATCTTACAATCGAGTCAAAAATTTAGTGACTAGTCATATTGATCGGACTCAAATTGTTTTTGTTAACATCGTCTTTGTATTCCACCACGCAGGTAATACAAACATTGTGATCGAACAAATCATGATATGTGGACGTTTCTAAGTATATAACCGAGTCAATATGTATCATATTATTGATTTCAATGTAATGCGGAGTATAATGTTATAATATCCGATCTTTTTACGCAAATAACGAGTTTCATTTGCGTGAAATTTATGTTTAATTCCGCTTTTTATTAATGTTGTAATAATAGGTGAAATTTATGTTTAAGCATTTGTCCGAGGGATAAATTATATTGTTATTTAATGTTTATATGAGCTTGGATGAATTCGGAAGTTAATTAAAATTTGCATTAAGGACTCGTTTGGTTGCTCTATAAAAATGGTGAATTGGGAAATCAATGATTTAGAAAAAATGGAGATGTTTGGTTACTCCAAATCATGGGATTTTCTTTTTCCTAGGAATTCCCACTTCCTCCATTATGGAGGAATTTGATTACCTAGGGCCCCTAGGTAATTGGAAATTCCTGTGTCAATTTAATTCCAGGATGTCAACCAAACGAATTTTAGACAATTCACATGAATTGGCCAATTCACGTGTTTTGCAAAATCATGGGAAATTAATTCCCGTATGGCAACCAAACGAGGCCTAAGATTATGTTCACTTAATATAATAACATATATGTTTTATAAGTAATCTTTTGATACGTGAAATACGTACTCTGTAACGTAAAGGGGCCATGGGGTAATACCGATGGCAAAACGTATATTTTTTCTAAGTTTGTTGTTGTCGAAAAAAAATTCTTTGATCTCGGATACTCTTTTTTTTTTTTTTGTGATGAGGATTTGATCCCCCGGGCCCATACATTCCCGCACCACCACATGGACCATGTAAGCCACACCCTTCGGGAGCTACAGTGGCCAAGTGGTCATCGCCCCAGCTGGTAATCGAACCTGAGACCTCTCAACTCCTGCATTTCTGCAAGCTTCCAAGGTTTAACTCAGTTACCACTGGACTAACATCACTTGGTTAATCTCGGACACTTGTTAAATATATAAAGAGTTCTTCAATAATCTCTCGATATAACTTTCCTTAATAATCAATTTATTGCGCTAATCCATCGTAGATCGCTTGAGCCGGTTATGGATCGGGTCAGTGTGAGTCGGATTATATCAGGATCAGGTTGTGTCGTGAATTCGTGTCAACGACGAATTGAGGTCGGTTAATCTTCATGTCGAGTCATCTACGGGTCGGGTTGTCGCGATTGGCAAGCCAGGCCTGGTTATTAGCGGAATAGCGGATCTATATCTCAAATTATCAACATATAGTTTATCCCATATACAAATGTTTAATAGTTTTAAAGTTAAAACAATTAAGGTGAATGTTAATTTAGCTTATTAAAATTATTATTAAGCTAGTTTATTATCGGGTCATCCATCAAGTTTAGTCAACATCGAGTCACGAGTCACGGGTCAGGCCAGGTTCGGGCTGGAAAATATAATTATGCTGTTGGTTATCAATTTAACTCGGGTTCTAGTAATGTCGATTTCAATACACCCATTTTTCGAGTTTTATCAGGTCGAATTCCTCGAATCGGGTTAGCTTTTGTCAACCTAACCATAACAAATAAAGCCACCAAACATATGACCCGGTCAAATCCGCTAGCATATAATTTGCGCGTGACGTACTGACCTTACATAGACCTAGCAAAATGGACCTGTCCCAAATGCCCCAGCCCAAATAACCCGATCCTACTCAACCCAACCCAACATCTGAACTTTACCCAAATCAAATTGACCCGACCAAAATCTCTACTACTAAAACCAAACTATTATCCCAAAATAACTTTAAAATAACAGAACCCGAAAATAATCCACACCCGAAATGACCTATCACTTCCATCCTAAACCGAACCATTCAAAATACAAATTAACCTATCCCGAACTGACCCGATTCAATCCCGACCTTATTAACCCATTTATCAACTCTACACCTAACTCATGTGTGACCCATGCGGGTGAACATAAAACTCTAAAAAGTCAACAATCATTTGTTCTCAAACTCTCCTACTCTCCTGCCTCCTGGTATATAAAAATAACTCTCTAATTCTCTTCATTCTGTATAATTCGTGACATAAATCTCCATTTTCTAGACAAATTGATCACAGAAAAATGAGTTCAGATCCCAAAATTCATGCGTTCGAGGAAGTTGCAAAGCACAACACAAAGAATGATTGCTGGTTGATTATTAATGACAAGGTTTGTTCCATTTTATTTATCAGTTATCTATCTGTGCTACGTTCTCATCCCGTGTTTATAATCTCGATTGAAATTAATGTGTTATATTGGATCTTATTGAAATCCCATATGATTTAATTGGTTTTTATTTTTTGTTTAAGATCTTATCTCTGACTTTGTTTTCTGTAACTTTTGTCATGGATTTGAATAGAATTGTGTATTTTCCGCAGTTTAAAACCGTCTTATTCATGGTTACGTCTAGCAGGGTAATAGACCCAATAATCATAATTTCCGGAAAATATAAATCCTGGTTCCGTCACTGCCAATAGTCTTAGATTGATCAGCATTTTGCCTTCGTGAAATCAAATGGTTATTCGGGTTGGTCTGATTCGGGGTTTTGTCGATAGCAGAAGCGAGTTTTGTGTACTGATTATTGATTGACTCACAGAAGTGAGTAACCCTGATTTGCAGGAGTAGCCTTAGTAGTGATTAAATTAGCTGATTGAATCTTCGAGTTGAAATAGGTTTTGGAGTTTGAGACGGGATCAAACACGAGTATGAATGTTGTGTAGCAGCGCAAAGGCCTTACATTCTTAGGGTTTAGGGTTTAGGGTTTAGGGTTTAGGGCCTGTTCTTTTGGACTTAAAGTCATATTCTAAGTTTAGTTCAAATCCTATAAGTTGAGTTCAGACTTCAGATCCTAAAAGATATTGTTCGAGAAATACTTGAACTATCGAGTCTGGCTGTATGCATACAACAATCTCATATACGGAATACTATGATTTCCTTAAGCTTGATATGACTCGCGTTGTATGGCCAAATTGTATGTTTTCCCTATATGCGGTGTATTAGGGAGGTGTGTATGGTGCATCTGGCGTTGAGCAGATCCCATAAGTTCAGTTCAGTTCAGATCCTAAAAGATATTGTTCGAGAAATACTTGAACTATCGAGTCTGGCTGTATGCATACAACAATCTCATATACGGAATACTATGATTTCCTTAAGCTTGATATGACTCGCGTTGTATGGCCAAATTGTTATGTTTTCCCTATATGTGGTGTGTTAGGGGGGCTGTACCGTGTATGGTGCATCTGGCGTTGGCCTCTTGGCGACCCTGCATAACCTGCCATCTCTCGTGTAGTCGTATATAACATGATATGGAAGCCGAGTTCTCAAGACTTGAGCTTTACTTCACTCATTTCGGTTTGAAGAAGCTTTTGTAGCGAAGGTCCTTGTAGAGTCGTAGATGTTAGAATATAAAACGAATCAAGAAACTCTAACCATAGGCTTAAACTTTTGGTTGAGTTGGTTTCTTGACATGGTATCAGAGCCATGTGACCAAAGGTCACGGGTTCGAATCCCACCCCCTCCATTCTAAAGTGGATAATCAGAACAGGCAAGGGAATCCCGCCTGCACCCACACTTCAAGCCCAAAAAGAAAAAATGGCTTAAACGAATCAAGAAACTTCAACCATAGGACAGTAGACTCACAGATACTGAAACAAACTACGACACTAACTAAAACAAAGTTCAACACTGAATTGCTTCTCGATAATGGTTTCTGCATTCTCTGTTCTTAAATCGATTCTGATAGTTTGTGGGAATTGTGGTTGTTTTGCGCTGTCTTATCGGAATCTGGTTTGTTTGTATCTTGTTATGTTGGAAAGCCTGCATCCATTGTTTCTTCTGGTATGCTAGTTTGCTGCTGCACATGATATGCTTGGCATGTCGTTAAATGTCGTTTGTAATCTGATTTCAGTTTCAATTTTTCTAGGTTTATGATATAACACCATTTCTTGATGATCATCCTGGCGGTGATGACGTTCTTCTGACATCAACCGGTAAGCTGTGATTTTGCGAAGTATAAAAAGTTAAATAGTACGGCCCTGTGTACCTGTTACGGCTGTCAATAGTTTACGTTTTCTATGTATCAGTTCAGCTGAAAACGGAATATGTAAACTATTTGTCGGACACAATGAGTATTGTTATCAACTCCCATGTTACAAACCGATTGCAGGGAAAGATGCAACAGATGACTTTGAAGATGTCGGACATAGTGAGAACGCTAGAAATATGCTGAAGGACTTCTATGTCGGCGACATTGACACCTCCACCATCCCTTCAAAACCAAAGACCGGAAAGGTTCAAGCTTCGCAAACAGCTATTCAGGCCGAACAAGGGCCTAGTTTCCTCGTTAAACTGCTGCAATTCCTGCTTCCATTTGTTATTTTCGGTGTGGCGTTTGCTTTCAAGAAATTCAAGGAGTAGTCCGCCTTACTGAATTCTCATGGTTTTGAACGAGTTTTATTCGAACCACAGTTTTTTTTGAAGTTATGAACATTTTATGAAAAAAAGTGATTCGCTTCAGCTTGGAAAGTAGAACTATTCAAACTTCGTTTTTTTCTTGGTTATTAACCGATTATATCTCGGAAAGTCGGAAGGGTGGCGGCACTACGATTTCCGAGTATTTATTCAAATGGAACACCACCGCGATTACAATTTCCGAGTATTTATTCATCAATTGTGACATTATACATATTTTTAGGCTAAAACATAAAACATTAACCAAATACAATTTGCACAATTACAATTAAAATTACACATTGCTTTCATATATTGGTATCAACATCAAACTACTAGCCTCGGCCTCGGCCTCGCCTGCACCGTAAGAGGGTGAGCCATCTCACACGAGAGCTTTAGCACTTCCGACATGTCCACCTTGGCATCCGGTGAAGCCACCCACTCAAACTCATGCAACAATGACGCCACCCAAAAACTTACCGCGGTCAATCCCAACTTTTTTCCAGGACATGACCGTTTACCTGATCCAAAAGGCGCTAACCTTAAGTCCGACCCAAACACTGAAAACTCCGATTCAGAATCAGTGTACAGGAATCTATCCGGGTTGAACTCAAGTGGGCTGGACCATACTTCCGGGTCTCTTGCAATGGCCCATATGTTCACAGCCGCGGTAGTACCTGTAATGACAAATTCAGGATTTAACGTTAGAAAACTATTAACAGAGGGACCGTCTTTCTGAAATTTTATACGTTCTGAAAATACCTGCTGGCACGTGATACCCATCAACGGTCGTGTCCTCGATAGAAAGTCGGGACCACGCGAGAAGTGGGCCCGGTGGGTGGAGCCTGAGGACTTCTTTAATCACAGCCGTTAAATAAACTAACGACGGGAGATCAGATTCTCGTACGGCACGTGACCTCCCCACGACATTGTCCAGCTCAGCATGGACTTTTGATTGAATATCAGGGTGAATTACTAGTCGAGCCAAGATCCACTCCATTAATACAGCCATTGAATCGGTTCCTCTAAATATCATTTCCTATAATTAAAATTACGTTGAAATATATAAGCATAAAATTTTATCTAATAAATTAATGGACCAGTACAAGCTCTCACGTATAATTAAGGGTTTTAAACTTTAAATACTACGTTTTGAGACCTTTTTTTTATATAAGCACGAAAAAATTATTTAATAAATTATAAATGAGTTATTTTAAATTAATTTATGTACATGTGTGATTTATTTTATTTTATATAGCACACTATATCCACTTGAATTGATGATGGTATGTATGTAGTTGATTCCTTAAAATAGCAAGATTATGAGTCTAAGACTTTAGTCAAGTTTCTATTTTAGTATTTTAATTATCTTTTTTGAAAGCAATTTTAGTTAGTCTTATCTAAATTTTGTCATACTTATTTTAATCTATTAAGTTATGACATGCAAGTAGTTTTTTAGTGGACGAAAAGTCTCGCTATTAATACGTAGTGTATTAAAAAGAGGTGGATTAAAATGTCTGTAACTGATCAAATATATATCCTAAAATAGAATAGTAAAACACATATGTTACTTACCCAAAGAACTGCTATCATATCGGAATCTGAGAGTTTATCTTGGTCTTGCAGGGTTAATAAAACGTCAACAAAGTCATGGTTCACTTGACTAAGACTAGACCGGTGTTGGTCTATTATACCGCCAACAAACCGGTTCACTTTAGGGACAAGAGTAGAGCACCTGAACCGGATTTTTTGGAAGTCGAACCCGGTTAACCAAGGAAGGTGGTCTCCCCAATTAAGGACACCAAGTAAGTCATAACCTTCATCAACCATTTCCTTTAACTCATCACTATACCCACCTCCAAAAATTGAGCCCATCATATTTTTCAATGAGGCCCATTTAAGTACTTCCCTGGCCCAAAAAGGCCCATTTTCATTTCTTATCTTTTGCACCATTTCATTCATTATGTTACTCCTTTGGGTTTCATAAGATTTTATTTGTTTTGAGGAAAATAAGTGTGTCGAGGCGATTCTACGTAGGGTTCGCCAATAAGACCCGTATGGAGCGAACCCAATCGCCCTATTAAACATTAATCCATAGGCAGATTCTTGATCAGGCCGGTCTACAAAGACCGAACTATTCAGAATCTCCTTAGCAACATTAGGGTTACACGTCACAATCATACGTGTTTCACCTAAGGAGAAAGCCATAAGCCTTCTGGCATCACAATGTTGTGCCATTTTGGCAATTTTGTGATGTGCTAAGCCTATTTTTAGGCTCATACTGCCTATCACAGGCCAGCCTCGGGGTCCAGGAATAGATCTCTTGACCCCGTGATAAACACGGGACCAAGAGTACTTACCCCAAGCTGGTCCACCAGGATGAGTCCAATAGAACAAACTCATAGCTACCCATACTATGCCTATAACAATAATAGTCGAAATAATGTTGGCTAATGTTAAGTTTTCAAACTTTGTTGCAAAGGCAAAGAGCCAGAATGTGTCTATTTGTGAACTCATTCTGGACTAAAACGAGTCGAGTAATAAGAAACTAAAAGAAGTTAATTGTTTTTTTCTTTTGCATGAATGTTAGACGAGTGAAGTAATGTTTAAATAGGGAAGCTAGTGAGAAGATTTTGAGGACAAAAGTATAGAATATGAATAAATTGAAAACGATTGTGTCGGGCATAAGTTTAATTAACATTAATTTTACTTTAGGTATGAGATATTATGAGGTAATTGCATGCAAGTTTAACTTAATTTTAAAATAGATTTGTTAAGAAAGATCCAAGAAAAAACATCATTATAGGTCCCAATACAATGTGAATTCCACGAATCTTCAACCCTAATAAAATACATTTTTGTGAGACATACGCAATGCAAGTGTGCATAATTAGTCAAGGGAGTACTTCTTTTTAGTGAAACAAATTTGATTTATTTCATTTTGTTAGTTATTAGTTGTTTTGCGCTGATATCATGTTAAGAAATCGTCTAATTAAAAAGTAGTTTAAGCTGATAATTGAAATCCTAAAATCGGTTTTATAATCTAGTAGGTTTTGATCATTTGATTGAGATTAGTTTTGATCATCCATTCAAATTAGATAAAATGAAAAGTTAAGGAAAGATATAGTTTTAAACTAAATAGCTCCGTTTTTAAGTAAAGAAGACATAAAATCAGCACAATATTGCATCGGGGAACACTTAAGATGTAACTTCTCACTATAGTATCTCTGTTTTAACTAGTCCGTACTAGTTAGTTTAAGACTTACTCCGTATTCAACTATTTATTAGCGTTATTAGTAGATATACTCTGAAGATAAAACATCACTAAATATATGTATTTAAAAGGGTAAAACCACGACGCCATTGCTAAACTCAAAAATATCTCTAACATGTATATTAGACATTTCTCTACAGGTCGTTTTAGGCAAAATTGAAGCAAATTTATAATAACAGATAATTTTAGCTGAAAACAATTAGCAAATTTTATTAACAGGTTTGACCATCAAATTAAATTTTCATAATTAGAAAAGGGTATTTGTTAGTTAATAGATAATACGATAAATAAAATAGTTTGATGTTTAAAATGAATATGCTAATACAACGACGTTGTTGGGTAAACATCATAGTAGGTGAAATTAGTAGATTCCGACTTAAATAGTAGGTTGACCATCATCTACTAATTTCATATGTATGGTTAATGTCATATTCAGATATCATATTGAACGGAATCTACTGTATTGAATATATTGCTAATAGCAACATATTGTAATAACTTATTCATTTTATATATGAAAATGGTAGATTTGTTATTTAATTTGCTAATTGCTAAACATTCTTTTCAAATTTTGCTAATTTAATTTGACGGTCAAATCTACTGCTAAAATAAATTTGTCAACCATATGTTGGTAATGATATTTGCTATCACAAATTTGCTTACATTGTTTGCCAAACTGGGTCATTGATGTTATCCGGTAATGTTTTGAATATGTTGTTGTTATCAGCATATTGAAAGTATTAGATTTCGGTCAATATATATACTATTAGAAAACGCCATTTACCAAACACATCAAAATATTAGATTTCTTTGTCAATCTACTTATTGACTAAGCCAGAATCTATTAATTATACTTTCATTCAATATGTTTTACCCAAAATGTAAATGATATATTATTTAATTAAAATTCTTCTACTATCATAAAACCATAAAGATACTCCATCCTATGGAGGTTGTTCCTATTTTCTTATTCGATTATTCAGGTTTCTTTTCTATGTCCTTTTCCAGGCTGATTTGTGTGGTTCACAATTACTTTCTTATTTCTTGTTAAAAAATGATCGAGAAGAATATAGTGAACAAAAGGGATTATGATTTTATTACCAAAATCTAAAATGAAGTGAAATTTGTATCAAATTATTGTTAGACAATCTATATATATAAGTATATTGTATTGCAATTATAAAAAAATAAAAATGTAATGTTAGAGCTACAAATAAATTAGGGTCGTCCAAAATGTTTGGATTCTTTGACAAGACCAAGTCATAAATTGACAATGTTCCCAAATTTTGTGGAACAATGTATAGGTCATAATAGTCATTGTCTAGTAAATTACTCTTAAAGATTCGGTAATGATGTGAAGGTCTTTAATTTGAAGAGTAAGATTTCCTTAAGCAACCGTGTACATGACTCGACATACATTATGTCTCGAGATAATTAATCTATTAATTCTAATTATATACATTATATTGTACGTAATAAGTTTAGTCCAACACACTTTCTTTGACGAAATTAAGTCAATTGGAAATTGTGATGATTTAAGTCCTTAATTGTACTACTTAATACTAATTATATACATTGCGTTTTGCAACTTAATTAATTACATTCATTTTTTTTGGTACATATTAATTACATTCATGATGCTTCTTAGAAATCACCCTCAACCTCAAGGTTTCAAAAAATAATTTATTTGCACTAATTATTGTATAAAAACGTTTGTCCGTTTTAAAAGGTCTCGTTATGTGAAAAAAAAATTCATTTATTAATAATAAATGAACATGTAGAGTGAAAATGTAAATATATAATTCATTGGGATTTTTTACGGTATACAGCTGTGTTTTTCGGTTTTCTACGTTGTACCTCTATATTTTATGATTTCTACAGTATTCCCTTAAACTTTTTACTTATTCTCCATAATGATCTCTTTTAAATCTTCATTAACTTCATCGCTATAAAAAGTAATAATTTGACCTTTATTTTGACTCGTTAATGTGGTATCACCATTGTGGGAGTATCACAAATAACTTTAAATAAGCATAAGCGTCTATTAAAAACATATGTTATGATGCATGAAATAATAACTTCAATTTGATGAAATTGAATTAGATT
This sequence comes from Silene conica, assembly GCA_029255685.2. Taxonomy (NCBI): domain Eukaryota; kingdom Viridiplantae; phylum Streptophyta; class Magnoliopsida; order Caryophyllales; family Caryophyllaceae; genus Silene; species Silene conica. Next base: position 1,252,085 of record CM055317.2, on the reverse strand, counting down.
TATCTACTATTTGGTTGGCTAATGATAATTCGGCGAACTAATAAGTAAATGAGTAGGTTGTCGAGTAATTGAAATGTTAAATAGACGATTTATAGACGAATTAAGAAATTAAGTTAGTAAAGCCAATAAATAAGGTCATTGCATAGACTGATGTATAGAGTTTAAGGACATACCATAAAATTTAAAAAATGTAGGGGTACAACATAGAAAATTGAAAAACTCGAGGGTACACCGTAGAATATCCCCAATTCATTTTACACGGTGAGGATGGACGAGCGAGCATTCATATTATAAATTTATAATGATGGATGTATTATGTATATACCTATAATCAATCAGTCCGATCATAAACTATACAACAAATTGTACTACAACCAGTATCTGGTAGTCTATAAAGTTTTTGAACTTTATAATAAAATTTCAAATTTTATTGTAAATTTTATGAATTAATGAATTTTTTTTTTTAATTCAACACCATAATAAATTAATAATATGGCTACGTCATTTTTTTCTTGAACATTGTAGTTTACTAATTCTAAGACCTTCCAAGGATTAAACTTCAAACATCACAAATAGGATTATACATCAAGATATATATGCGCATCGTACATGCAATACAAATCTACTTCAGTTTATACGGAATTTTGTTGAGCTTTAAACAATTTTGTCTTACATTTTTATTTTTTAGGTGTTAAAATAAAAAAATTTGGCTTTTATGTGTATTATTTTTTAGTTTTAATATAATATTTTGAGTTACAATTTTTTATATAAAGATGGTCAGATTCTTTTAAATAAAGCTCGTAAAATATACATATAAACTCAAATTCTTTGCTATAAAGCTCAAAATCTATACTACCAGATGTATAGAACTGGTTGTATGATTCTCTAATTGTTCAAACATCTAAAAGAATGTAAAGCTATGTCATATACATATGTAATAATAATTTTGAAGTGAACAAATTTAGGTAATATTCTTGTCAAAAAAGAAAGTTTAATTTACGACTTCAATTCCGAAAATTGAATATATTTTAATTTATTTTAGACGCACATAATTGTTCCAAACTTTATTTGGAAATCACATGGATAGCCATACCATACCATATAGGCATAGGCCATAGGAATAAAGAGAAATATGAAGGATTTAATCCAAAGAATCTCAAACTTACAATTTGCAATGAGTTTCTGATACTATTCCTAGTTTGTGATGGCCATATTATATAACCAAACCCGAATAAAATAGAAATGTATATGCGTCTCCGCTGACTTTCAAAGTCAGGAAAACGCATATGTTGTCTAGTATTTAAAACTTTGGTGAAATTCAGAATACCCAAATTTTTAAAAATTCAAAAACAATTCTGTAGGATGTTTGTCATGGTCTGAGTTCATGCCTTATAAACTTCGTGTTAGTTACCCACGAATGACGTACCTGAAATACGAAATTTACAGGCTAACTCTTATACTCGAGAGTTTATATATTCAGTACACACCAAAAGTGACAATGGCAGATTCCCTCATCGTTAACAAAAAAATGTCAAAGGCAAACATGCCAACCATATACACTTGCAAAAGTTCACAACAAACCTACTATGATAAGTGTTTTTCACTTAGAATCATAGTAGATTTGCTTTATATGTTTGCTTTGAAAAGTTTGGTGCAAGATTTTCTAGGATATTTTTTATGTTACTTATAATTTTGGATTGGTAACTTCACATTAAAATAATTTATAATTATATTATCTCATCTTAAGTGAAAATAATTAAATTGAATGTCAGTTTAGGGTTTGTGTTGGAGCCAAAAAAAGTTGTTAGGCGTTATTTGTTTAATTGTAGGTTCAATTGGCTTAGTTCGTCAGCTTCAATTTACCCAATATTCAAATTCGAGCAGGTCAATTTAATTTTCTCGAATCAGGTCTATTTGTTTTTACCGACTTTACTTTTTCCGCGTAATCTTTAATTTGACTTGGGAGGCATAATCTTTAGTATATTTATAATTATATTATCCCATCTTAAGTGAAAATAATTAAGTTGAATGTCAGTTTAGAGTTTGTGTTAGAGCCAAAAAAGTTGTTAGGCGTTATTTGTTTAATTGTAGGTTCAATTGGCTTAGTTCGTCAGTTTCAATTTACCCAATTTTCAAGTCCGAGCAGGTCAATTTAATTTTCTCGAATCAGGTTTATTTGTTTTTATCGACTTTACTTTTTTCGCGTAATCTTAATTTGACTCGGGAGGCATAATCTTTAGTATATTTGTAATCTTTAATATATTTATAATGAGATTTAACATTCACTTAATTTTGTAAACAAGTTGGGTATGATTTGATTATGTCACTCATTTTAGCATCATCTTCAAGCTAAAAGTTCTAACTATGAAACTCTAAAGGAAGTCCATCCCACTTGTTTAAGATGCCACAAAACTCTATAGTTCCTTTATATGCTTCTAGCAAATATACTTTTTAGATACTCCCGATTTATTATCTATTGGTTTTGACATAATGACAAAGAAAATGATTAAATAAATACAAAAATAACGATAAATTAATAGTTCTTCACATGTCAGTCCACTGGTATAAAACTTAACAAAAATAAAAATAGATAACAATTAACTGTGTGGTTGGCCTAGCATTTCAAACTGTTTTTAAACTTAAAAATATTTTTTTGCCAAACACATCATTTATTTAAAAGTTAAAAATAATTTCTCAAAAACTCAAATATCCTCTTTTACCTCGTGAAAATAGAAGCAACAATTTGGTATTTCCGATTCTTAAAACTACTTTTAAAAATTTAAGCTGTAAAAACAAAGACTCATTTGTAGCAATTTAAGTCAAACATGCTCTAAGTAAAACACCAAAACAAAAACAAATAATAATTGACCGAGACGACTTTCATTCCATTTATTATATATAATATATGTTTTTGATTTAGGAAGAATATTAAGATTGGTCATATAAACTTTATTTCTAAAATTTTGAATGGAATATATTCATTTTGAGTTGGGAAAATAATGGGAAATTGTGAATGGTATACTTTCACATGCACTAATATAAGCTTTGTGGACTATTTGTTTGTGGTGGGCATAAATAACTTTTTAAATCGTTTAAGGAAAACTACAATTGGTGCACCTTAATTCTAGGGTAATATCTTTTTTGACTAGAAATAATAATGCACAAATCATGGACAATTAGCTTTATAATCAAATCCATTTAGCAAGTAAATTTAGGATTTAGCTATTTAATTATAATTATAGGCATAAAAGTAAATATTAATTTCTCAAGGTATCGGATTCATGTTCATCTCTATTGCTTCAAGTGATACTAATTTACTCATTTATTTATTCTTTAATCTCGATTTATACCATTTTCGTCGATGTCATCTAGCATTTTTCATGTCACTAGTTTATTAATTATACATCGGATGTAGTACAACTAATGCGTAATTTGCGAGTTCTATAATTAGGTTTTTGAGTTTTGTTATAAAAAATTATGAGCTTTATTGTAAATTTTTGAACTTCTTCGCTTAAAACACTAAGTTAAAAAATTAATATCATAAAAACACCATACATATACAGTTAATTTTAATTTTTAACATAAAAAAAATTAAAACACAACTAATCATTTTTAAATTGAAATAATATTTTTTTTTAATCATGGTATAATTTAAAGTATGGAAACCTGAAAATTTTAAATTATTATTTCAGATATATAATTTAAATTTAAATATTTTAATAATATTCTTGATTTATTTTTTACCTAACATGTTGATCCTCTTGGATCGCGGCTTGATCTAAAATTGACGGCCTATCTCAAGTCTTAACCCTCGAGGTCCCGTGCGAACTTTGTTAAAGTGAGAACAGTAGGAACCAACGTTAAAAAAAAAAATTATTTGATTTTTTTTACTATAGTTCGTACAGTTTGCACGGGATCTTAACCCCATATAAATACATATCGTACCTAATTTCATAATTTGTGTTACTGAATTACCAACCGGTTTAATGCATTGTTATCAGAATTCCGATTTTATACACCACCAGTCCACCACTCATCATGGGCTGCATAAAATTGAAGCCCAAATAAAACAACCACGTTTTAATATGTTATCAGGCCACTAAAAGTGACCCAAAAAAATACCGAACCGGCCCAAGAATATAGTGGGCTATTTGAGCCCACTAAAGTAGGCCCAACGGTCTAGCTAAAGTGGCCCAAGGAAATAAATGTATCTCTAATTTACGGGTCAATATTTATCTATTTTTATTTTTGATAAATTGTTTTCAAATTGTTGGTCGAACATCATTCTCTTCATCGTCCTTTGTTTTCTTTGTCCTTGAATGACAAATAACTATTGATTTGATCACACGGAGACCCTTATTATGAGTCGATTCTATCACTAACCTTATCGTCTAAAGTTTGGTTAAACTAACGTTATCACAGATTAAAGAACAAATTGGTAGGTCTATATATGATCACTTCGTACCGTGCTCCTTAAGTATAGTCATGGCAAAAAAACTTTGTCAATATGAACTTTTAAATACGGACAGTCGTAAACATTACAACTTATACGGAGTCTGGTTAAACTAAAAAATTCAAAATTTCACTTATAAAAGAAACTAATCAATAAGTTTTCGGGAATTTGTATTTATTTCATGGAATAAGAATTCTATTTTTGGTTTTATATTACTTATTACTATTACATTCATAGAATTTTTCAAAACCATTTACATATATAGCTCGTAAACAAAGACATTTCAGAATTTCAGATAGTAAAACCCGTTTTTCTAGCACAATAACAATGCGTAGTTGCTCTTTCATGAACGAGTTTTACTCAATCATTAACATTTTTTTCATATTTTTTCCATTCATAACCCCTCCGATAAAAAAGAAAACCAAAAATTCTCTTTTTTTCTTTTTCTCCTTTCATATTTAATAGTAATAATCAAATTGATCAAAATTCTATAATGAAGAATTTGAATCGACTTATCAAGTAATTCAATATTCGATTTTGTTAAACAAATTACATGAATTATTGTTTCTATTAACTCAATTAAATTGTTTTTTATTTAGGGATTTTACCCCCAAATTTTGGATTTTTTCAATATGGGTGGTGGAGGGATAAGTCCTGATGGGAGATCATAATTGCGGGGAACAGACGTGGTCATGCGGTGATGGTTGACGGTGGTGGCAGGGTTGCAGGTTGGTGGTGGTAGGGGTGGTTAGGGACTTAGTGGAAGGAGTAAGTTGAAATTGAATGGATGTGGGTAGAAGTGAGAAGGGTAAATTAAAGAGTAAAACTCGTTTATAAATGAACAATGTTTTAGCAATATTGTCAATTTTTAACATACGTATTCGAACCAATGACACTTCTAATCTCATAAATCATGCATGAAATTTTTTCTTACATTATACTCCGGAAAATAAAGTAAGTGTAAACGTGACAAAGAGTAGCATGAAATTGAGTTCACATGTGACATAGAATGGTGTACACGAGGGCGTCGGTGACCTTACGATTGGTTTACATTTGAAATATAATATCGAAAATTAATAAGGGAACGTAATGATGAGATCGTTATCATTAGAATCTTGGATTATTCCATTGATTTTATATTAATGTGGACCTTCCTCTTTTCATACGTCCTTTTCTTTATTTCAGATTCACGACGTGTGGAACTACTTCACTACTACGTGTTATTATACTACTATTAGGGGTTGTTTTGTTGGCTTTTAAAATCACGTGAATTGGAAAATTATGGGAAGTGGGAAAATTGAGTCTTGTTTGGTTGCCCAATTCATGGGAATTAGAACTTCCTATGGAAGTTCACTTACCTAGCCCCCTCTAGGTAATTGTAAGTTCCCGCATGAATTGAAGTTCCTACATTCAACCAAACAACATTTACCTAATTCACGTGATTTTTAAGTTCATACGAATTTATCTTCCCGGGAATTTTATCTTCCCATGCCGAACCAAACGACCCCTTACTATGTTTTAAATATGATTAATTACTTGAAGACTAATGAAATTCATTTAGTTTCGCTTTAAACGGATTATTTTGGTTTGAATTAATAAGATCAATATTTGTAAACAACGGTTAAATGTGATCAATATTGAAAAATAAGTTAATATAACCCATAATGTTGGTTGTACCATGATTAATTGAAGACTGACAAACTCGGTTAGTCTTACTTTCGACGAATTATTTTGATCTGAAGAGATATAGGGATTTTGTATACACTTTACAGTTAAATGTGATTATTAATGAAAAACAGGTTAGCATAAATTGTAATATTGATTGTATCATGTTACTTACATTTAATCATAAAATGGCAGATTGAAATAAAAATTTGAGTTATAAGTTGATCATGCATTAAATAAATATCGTGTTATTGTTTAAGCTAGCCGTTCGTATATTATAATTCTCATTTTATTATTATTAATTATTATCTGAATCCCCTGATGAGATATATAAAGTCGTCATGGGTGATGATTATGTACAAGCACAGTCACAGTCGTTTATTTTTTATATTGATTAGCAAACCTTTATGAAATGAGTATATTTCTTTGAATTCTACGCAAGAATACCACGTATGATACAATTCAAAAAAAAACACAGGAATACCACGTAGAAAAACCCTTAAATTTATTATGTAATTACATGTTCAACTCCTAGGCAAATAAAAAACTCGATTTAATTTACTGTTAACATTAAATTCGAAGAGTTAAAATAAAGTCGTCCCGGTTCTTTGAGATTGGGGGATTACAAGAGCTTACACTTTTTTTGTGAAGTCACCCTCTTGTTACCCTTTTTCTGTTCGAATTAATTTCTTTTCGTTGGTAATTGAAACTCATTGGATTTTTTTTACCGCTTCCATCCACAAGGATATTATAGATTTATTCAGTGATAATAATAATAATAATAATTATTATTATTATTATAATTATAAGACTAGCAATTCACATGAAAAACAAATTGCTTATTTTTTTATACTGAAATAAGATGATATTTAACCCGTTTTAAACCGTTTTAACTTTTACGACTTCGCAATTGACAAAGCCATGTACATGCAAATATGCAATGAACGTCAAGATTGTTGTTATCATTGTTACTTTGTTAGGTATGTATGTCGGCACATTGTGGCCGTGACGGCTCGAAAAAGAGCTACGTAGGCTTAGGCAATATAGGTAACTTTTATTATTCACTATATATTATTATTCGAACTATTTTGGATGTATTTTTATACTACACTTTCCACGGTGCTACATTTAATTGAATGAATTAAATAATTAAATAATAATTTATAAATCATTCTAAAAATTAAATCTCACTTTCACTTGGATTATCCATTTATCCTAGAATCAGTTTTGATCGAGAGATCTTTATGGTTAGTGCATTATATATCATCAAACAATATGTCCGGGTCGCTTTAATAATTTTCAAAAACTTTAGTATACAATTGAGATCATGGTAATTAAGAACTGTTTTGGAGACGACGTTTTAATTTAAGTTTTTGGTCACAGATGTATTAGTAGTCCTTCGATCAATTTAAAATGGTTAACCGTGAAGTTCTTATTAACATATTAGTTTATAAAAGGAAGTACATTTGTATAAGTTGTAATATAATCACTCATTTAGTTAATTAGTGTTTATTGTGATTAATACGACCTCACCAATTTCCAATTTTGTGCGTTTTCTTCTTTTTTAAAAACCGTATCACCAACAATTTCCTATATACTAAAAGATTAATTAATACATTTTCAAATTTATTCGCTTAAATTTCCAGCTTAATTGACATTCTACTAGACCATATTTACTATCTAATTAATTAATTAATGTTGACTATCTATATTTACTACTATTAAACAATATTATCTCCTTATTAATTTTATAACATCAAATATTGTTTAACTTTTACATAAATAAAACTAATAATATATGTTCTTGAAATTATATATACAAACTTTTTTATTTTTTATTTCAAAATCAAGATAACTACATTAGTCTGATTAATTGTTAAATTATCTAATATTTATATCTAAAATATCGTGCATCTACACGGTCCTTGTACCAGTAATATCTCTACAGTACATGCTTTCAAAGTTTAATTTGTCGAAAAGGATAAATAAGGTTGTAAATATTTGAAATAAATATCTTGTATAATACGGAATATATATGGAAATCCATACCGTATAAATGTATAATTTGGAAAACAATATGATAGAGTACATTATTAGAGAATAGACGAGTAAGACGACATTGTTAGTTTTTACCCTCTAAATACTTTCCTAATTTACCCTACTTAATTGACCCTAGTAATAAATTATTTACTTTTACCTTATAATTAGCTCTATCAACATGACAATTGACAACATCATTATCTACAAATCAAAGCTAAACTTGTCCAATTTGTTTGGAAAATTCATCTTCTTTTTCATGTTTTAATTTCATTCCTATAGTTTTCTCAACCAAAATTATTACAAGCCGGACGGACAACTAATTATCGAACAATGACTTGACATATACATGACCAATCGATCAACCATAGTCCATAGACAAGTACCGCGCGTTGGCTCTATACTGATTCAGATGCACGTAGGCTTAACCCTACAATGACCCGACATATACCTGACCAATCGACCATAGACTAGTAGAGCGCGTTGGCTTTATACTGGTTCAGATGTACGCAGTCTTTAACCCTAATCACGAATTACACCCTTACCATCAAAGGGCTTAATTTGTTTGATTGTTTCAAGACCAAAAGTCTAACCATTGACAATTATCAACAGGTTGATCAAACAAACCATCAGGATGAAGGTCGTCCCAATCTTGTGTCGATGTTAATGAATTATTAACAATTGGTTGCACCATTGTTAATAATTCGGTTTCTTCCTCCATTCCAAAATAATTCGTATTTTCACTCGACCCCTCATCCGAGGATAAGATACTTGCTCCATATTCGGATCCATCCATTGATAATGTTGGTTTACCTTCACTATGGTCACTTTTGTTGTTCTCATTGTTGCTTTCAGCTTTTTCAATTTCGGACCGACTCGAGTCACTATGTGTCAACCCGGATTCATTACCACATTGATTTTCTCCTTCATCTTTTCCTACTAGCTCTTTCAACTTCTCTACCTGCATAGTTTGTATTACATTATATTGGTCAAATGTTTAATGCATAATAACTGTAAAGAGGCTGTTTTTGAATGACACGGAAATAAACACTATATTTCCTCACATTAATGAAAGAATAATAAAATTGGCCACATAGACTAACAAAAGTTAATGTTTAAGGTATAATAAACAATTGATCGATTCAGCCTCTACCATTAGTTAACAGAAGACGATTTAAACTAAGATGTTTTAACTTAGAGGAGAAGTCAGAATCATTATAGACAATAAGTCAATGATTCGATGATTTTCATTATATTGTAACAGCATCGTGACTCATCTAATACAAAACAAAACGAAGTAATAATAAGCTAATCGAAGATGTTTTAGTTCAGAGGAGAAGCCAAAATCATTATTGACAATAAGTCACTGGTTCGATGTTTCCACTTTATTGTAACAGTATCGTGACTCATCTAATACATAACAAAACGAAGTAATAATAAGTTAACCAAAGATGTTTTTAGCTTAGAGGAGAAGCCAGGATCATTATAGACAATAAGTCACTAGTTCGATGATTTCTCCAATATTGTAACATTTTCGTGACTCATCTAATACATAACAAAACAAAGTAATAATAAGCTAACCGAAGATGTTTTAGCTTAGAGGAGAAGCCAAAATACTGGTTCGATGATTTCTCCAATATTTTTGTAATAGTATCGTGACTCATCTAATACATAACAAAACGAAGTAATAATAAGCTAACCGAAGATGTTTTAGTTTAGGGGAGAAGCCAGGATCATTATAGACAATAAGTCATGGGTTCGATAATTTCCCTATATATTGTAACAGCATCGTGACTCATCTAATACAAAACAAAACGAAGTAATAATAAAGTAAATAAAATCACACAAACCTGAAGCAAAAGGGATTGTTTTTCCTTCACAAGAGTATCAAATTTAGAGGAAAGTGCATTGTAATTAGATCTCAAAATGTTGTAATCCCTCTCTAATTGCTTAGACTTATACCTAGCTCTTTTATTTTGAAACCAAATAGCAATTTGACGTGGTTGCAAACCCAACTCTCTAGCCAATTGAACTTTCTTCTTAGGTTCTAACTTAGTCTCATTTTCAAATATAGTTTCAAGTGATCTCACTTGTTCATCACTAAACCTCTTCTTATTCATCATCATCGTCATCGTCTTCGTCTTCTTCGAATTTGAATGTGTTGTTGTTGTTGATGAACTTATGCAACTAAACATTTCTGATGGTGAGTAGTAATCTCCTTCATCAAACATCATGTTTAATTTCTTTTCTTTGTAAGGATAAGAATTCACCGACAACTGTTGTTGTAGATCGAAGAGGTGATACTCACGACCAGGGTTTTAAACCCGACTATTAGGGTAAAAAGATAGATGTTAGAATTTTGATATGGCAAGACTATTGTGTTTATTTTGCGTGAGATTTGTTGGTATATATAATATCACATGTTTTTGTATTACACTCCTTAGTCCTTTGGTACCTAGGTACTAAATTACTTTCATCCCGGTCAATTGGTTACGTATTACACTTCTGTCTCTACTTTCTGTGATCTTTATGTTAAAAATAAACGTAAATAAATGACCACAACATAGGAACGTATTACACTCCTGTCTCTAATTGATAATTTGATGTTTCACATACAAATAACAGTCACTACAAGTGTTTGCTCTACATTTTGTGATCTTTATGTTAAAAGTAAACGTAAAGAAATGACCAGGACATAGGAACGTATTACACTCTGTCTTTAATAGATAATTTGATGTTTCACATACAAACAAAAATCACTATAAGTGATCTGTTCCACTTTCTCTGATCTTTATGTTAAAAACTTAAAAATAAACGTAAATAAATAACCAGGACACAGGAATAAATAATTTGATGTTTCACATACAAATAACAATCACTACAAGTGGTCTGTTCCACTTTCTGTGATCGTTATGTTAAAAATAAACGTAAATAAATGACCAGGACGTAAGAAGCGGGTATAGAATTATATTGGAAAACCAGTAAGGCATAGTAACGTGTTGTGCTTTTCTTCTAGTGCCTTGTAAAAGTTGTCCATATTCTTCTTCCCTCTTTTAATTAACTTTTGTATTTCTAGTCTTTCCTTGCAATTTTTGGTCTTGCCTTTGAGTGATCTACTAACCCACGTTTAAATGGCTTTACTTAAGTCTACTAAATTACTGCGGCGTTATCTTGGCTTTTTCACTTTCACTGTTTACTTTGTGTTGTTCTTTTTTACGTAGGCACGTGTCTCGCGCAATCATTTTACACTAAATTATCGTAAAATAATTAAACTAAATAATATTAGTTATAGTCCATATATCATAATGCATGGTTGTCATACAAAATTGTAATACTATATTACACAAAAAGTATGATAAAAGGAGAAAAAGGAATATATATATCGAAACTTTACCTTAGAATTTATTTGTTTTTAATTAACATTACATATTTTTTGTGAGCTTATTATCTTAAAGTTTATTTGTATTTTAGCATATATGCATTTTTGCTGAGATTATTAAAATTTATAAGTTAGATTTTAATTTTTTTTCAAAACTCTAATTTAACTTAACTTATATGTAATGTTTTTGAGTATTATTGTAATTTTTTGAGTTTAATGCTGAAGTTAATGAGCTCAGAAACTTTACAGTAAAACTCATAAACTGTAAAACAAATCTCGAAAACTTTATCATAATGCTCAAAAACTACAAAATCAGTGTCAATATATCGAATGTATAATCCACTTACTGAAATAAAAGTTGTTGCTACAATTTGATAACTACTACAATTAACTTGTGAAGTTGTGATCATATCATTCATAAAAATTCGACCTCGTTCTTGTCCTTGTCCTTGTCCTTGTTATATCGTCTTGTTTGTGGGCGTAGTGATTTACCACAACCATAAAATACAAAGTTGTGTTATGGAGTATTTGTTTGTACTCTTTTTATTTGTCATTTTTGTGACTTAATAATATCCTCCTCCTTTGTTGGACACAATTTTGTGTTATGCTAACTAAGTTAATGAGGAGAGTAACGTCACCATAAAATAATCAATGATTTGTCGTAAATGTATCGCGACATGTCGAGGATGGTGTAGGGCACATATATATGTTAGGTGCCATAAGACGGAAAATCACGTTTGTAAACCGTACATAATAATCAGCTATTCTTGCCTACGACAAATATTAAATTATTTTACATATCACAACTCACAATAATCAGAACCATGTACCTTGTCATTTTAACGTTATTTTAACCTGCAGCATGACATTAGAATCTTGCGACGCATTTTAACAATGGTTTTATTATTGTTCCTTGTTAGTATTAATAGTACTGGTAGTAACATTGGCAATACATGTTTGATTGAGAAATTGCATTAATAACAATGTGATAGAAGATATTTATTTATAATAACGATTTTTCTAATTTATTCCCTAATAACACACAATAATAACCTAAACGTCGTAAATTTACAAGATATTTTTACTAATTATGCTAAAAATGAGTTTATACTGAAATACCTAATACAAATATTTGTAAATATTTTCATTTCATATTTAGGTTATTAAATATGTGCCCTTAGAACACACGTTAGAATAACCGTTGAAATAAATACAATATATTTAGTTTCTTAATTTAATTTAAGAAAATACAATATTCAAATAGATAATCGTCTTTCTAATCTAAACAAACATTCGCAATTAGGGAGTGTAACACATTAGGAAAGTCTATAAAAAACATTCGGAAAGTCTATCAAGACGGAAACTCGACTCGGCTCGTACTAGCCATCTTACAATAGGAAAAGAAGGTTTGGTATATTAGGTACGTTACTCCTTCATTGATCTAATTCTGAATTGGTTTGACTACCAAACATATGTTGCCCCAAATCTAGAAATAAAACATGCATGGCATCTCAATTGGTTTGACCACCAAAAATATGTTTTCTTACATTTGATTTGGTGTTATGACATCATAATATTGAATTGTAACCCAATGTATATTAAGTACTACTCCATATAATAAACAAAATTACTCAAAAAAAGGTACTTAACTTAATTCGAGTACTTAATAAAAAGGCGTTAATTATTACACATTATCGTTTATTGTACCAGAATTGTTGAACATTAATTATATTATACTTTTCGAACTGAAAAAATCCACAAAAGCGAAAACAAAATCATCATATATTATAAGATGATTTTTTTGAAAGATAGGTAAGACATCGGTTTAAGACAGGCCGCCATTAAGTTGTTTTAAATATTTAAATAAGCAAATATACAGTATTAAACAGTCTCACAAAGTCACAAATATCGACAATTAAAATAAGATATTTCCTTAAACTTAAATGACACGAAAGTATATGGCTAAGCCTAATAATACAAGCTAGCATACCATTATTAAAAATTAGTCTACACTACAATTACAACAAACGATAAGATAACCCTAACCTAGGAAAATCATTAATTAGCCTAACTAATTAAGATTAGGATAAAAAAAAACCAATGTTAACCAATGAGATAGCTTGACTAAGACCATGAGTCATTTTTTTAAAAACATCACAACTTGTAGATTAATAAAAACTTATAGATTAATAAATAATCTCATATTATAAAACTGTTCTTTTATAAATACTTTTTATAAATATGTACTTTTATAAAAAGAATCATTTTGCAATAAAAATCATTCCTTTCATCAGTAGGTTATATGAGAAACCGTTTTTCACTAAATTAGTGAGAAACATAATACTTTATCAGATCATAAATTTTTCAATCATACTATTAAAAAACCGTCTTTTCAAATATTTTTGTGTTCATACTATAACCACTAATACATAAAGATTGGTTTACAATTACAAGCAAGCTTTTTTCGATGACAAGGGGGTTTCGGGTCCATGCATTCCCGCACCACCACATGGATCATATAAGTCACCTTTTTGGGGCTGCAGTGGTCAACTGGTTATCACCCCAACTGATAATCGAACATGAGATCTCTTAACTCTTATATTCCTGCAAATTTTAAGGTTTAACCCAGTTACCACTAGACTAACAAATTTGGTTAATTAGAAGCAACAAGCAAGTTTAAGAACACCCAAACCTAGGAACATCATAAATCATCCTAATTAAATAAGATTAGGATAAAACCCCATGTTATTAATAATAATTATCCAATGAATTAGCATGAGAGCAAGGACAAATGAGTATTAAGGTGTCAGACATGATCCAACAGTTAGGCGACACATAGGCAATAAAAATACAATGTATCTTCATCGCTTGTCGTTTTCTTGAGTTTTTTATGAATAAAATAAGGAGGTTTGCTTGGTGATGTGGCACCACCTCCATGGTTGTCTTTAACGTTGCTTTGTTGTACAAGACACGTGTCACTTTCATATACCAAAGATCCGTTTGTAAATATGTTCATGTGGGTCCCTTTTGCCAGAAGTACACATGTCTTTCTGATTTTCCACTTGGTTTTTAAGATTGTTCCACGTTCTTAAATCTTTGCGGCTCTCTATTGTCTTTTTTTTCTTTTTTAATCGAAAGTAAGTCGGGGTTAGATTTGAGGTTAAAATTTCGCTAAATATAAACATAAAAATTTTAAAGAGACGGTCACAGACCTCTCGTATGATGAGCTAGGTAGGACGGACACTTCTCGTAATGAATCATACCGTGTCCTACACCGACATTTCACGGACACACGGCGAAACGTGTCGGACACCTATAAAGTCGTGTCTAAGTTTCTACATTGATTTCGGCACGTGTCCGACGCGTGTCCATGGTATTTGAGCCGTGTCCATCGTGTGTCGACGGTATTTGGTCATCATTTGGGGTGAATGATGTTCTTCGGACGAGAAATACGCTATCGAAAGAGATTAAATAGAATATTAGTTCAGATGAGAAACGAAAATGAGATATTATCAAGGTCAAATTTTACCTTAAAATTCATATCAAATACTTTTACAAAAGTAGAATCAAACATTTATGATAACTTTAAAATGTATATTTTATTAAATTTAAATAGCGTGTCTCGTGTGCTAAATTAAATGACATGTTGTGTCACGTATCCGTTTTTGTGCTACCTAGATGATGAGAAGAAGAATTTACTTAATTTCTTTTTCTTTTTATGTTGTTTTTCCACTAATTTAGTGGAAGATGTTTTTTTATGCGATTTACTGAAACACAAATTACATAGATTACATCATTTGACATAGTTTTCGATATAATTTTCATCTTGGCTCATTTGAAATAGTGTTTTTTTTTGTATTGCTAATATGGAGTACAAGGTAAGAATGTAAAATTACGTGTATTTAAACTCCTTATGTCTAAGTTACAAAAATAATTGAAAACACTAAGATAATATTATTAGTTTCCACTCATTAAACAAAGGCAAATTTAACAAATATAATCCCAACTATCACACTTCTTCTCAAAATAATCCCAACTATCAATATTCTCCCAATAATCCAAACTTTCATACCACCCTTCTCAAAATAGTTTACTGTGACTGATAAGTCTTAAAAAGGTTATGATTTTTGCGGAAATATTAATAGTTGAGATTATTTTGAGAAGAAGAATGATAGTTGGGATTATTTTGAGAACAGTGGTATGAAAGTTGAGATTATTGCGGGAATATTGATAGTTGGGATTATTTTGAGAAGAAGAGTGATAGTTGGGATTATATTTGTTAAATTTCCCTTAAACAAATATGTTGACTGAATTCAGGATAAGTAGATTATTTAATTAAAATTATATTTTCAGTTTTTGTAAATGTTTCTTCAATGTCTTACTCCCTCCATTTTTTTCCATTCAATACATTTGCTTTTTGTACATTATTCATAAAAGAACATTCAATTTCAATTTGCTCTCAATACGTAAGAAAAAATATATTGATATGGAGTCTTGTTTAATTCGTCCTTACGAGTATATTGAAAATATATAACTTTTATAATTTTTACAAATCCGTATCTAAAGATATTAAGCACGTAAAACGTGCGTTGCCAAACGTGAAAAAGTAAATGTATTGAATGAAAAAAAAAATGAAGGGAGTATATACAAATAAGCTATGTAAAATGAAAAATAAGATTTACAAAATAAAATAGGAAGTACATGCTTTTATTTTATTTTTATTTTTTACCAATTCAATTTATCATACTTTTTTAAATGGTCAATTATTTTATTACTACCTAGTTTTAAAATTTTCGCTATTTTATTTACAGACTTTAGTTCATTTTTCAACTGTCAAATAACTTTCAAAGTTTTAATTTTCAACGATAATTTTCAAATATGCTAAGTAAGTTAATTATTGACAACATTTAAATACACACACACAATATAAAGTGAATTACCGTATATAATTCGGGTCTCTTTTTCTTCCAATACCTCCTAGGTAGAATTAAATCAAAATTTGAATAAGTTGTGTCATGAAATTAAATTGATATGAAAGTATTCGTATCTTTTTCTTTGTAACATAACATGAAAAAGTAATTAAAATAAATTAAATAACAATAAGTGTTACTAATAAGTTGTAACATACATATTCGTTAAAAGCTTACGATGAGTTAAAAACTACCCACGTAGATGGATAAGACAAACCAAATTGATACTCTCTAAGCACTCTGTTTTTGACTTATCTACCCTGCATGTACAATACTTAACTGAATCTATCGTAAACTTGTTATGGATATACATATCATAAATGAGAATTTTTGCACAAATAGGATTATACATCCAGATGTATATGAGCATCGTACATCTAATGCAATTTTTTTTAGCTTTTAATAATTTTTTCATACAGTATAATTTTTTAGTGTTAAAATTAAAAATCTTTGGTTTTATATGTATTCGTTTTTAGTTTCAATATCATGTTTTGATTTACAATTATTTTATAAAGACGCTCAAATTCTTTTCACTAAAACTCGTAAAATATATGTATAGGTTCAAATTCTTTGTAATAAAACTCGAAATTTATACTACCAGATGTATACATCTGATTGTATAATCCTCTAATTGGAATTTTTGTGAATTAAAAATGGGCATCCACTAAAATAGGACGACTTAGAAGTGGACAATCTAATCAGATTAAAATTTAAGGAATCTTGAATGATATAGATGAAAGAACAAGTGTCAAGTACATAGTAAGATGATAGAAAGGACTATTGAAAAATTGTTGTTAATTGTACGTAATATGATTTTGATATATTTAATCTAAGTACTATGGTTTTAATGGTGGCAGTTGGACGGTTAAGATTGAAATTCCAACCATGTTAATTCATGTATGTTACATCATTGTTAAAATGACAAACCAACATAAATTATATTTGTCCAACTAATAACTTACATTATCAAACGACATTGTCTATCACTTCTGTTTTTTTTCAATAGATTTGAACGTGTTTTGCATGGAGTGATGTAACTAGGGTTTAGTAGAGACGTTTTTTATTTGACAATTAGACAATTAGTGGATTACGTTTTCTCAATTAAAACTACGTAAGCTGAATCGAAGCAAACAGAAGTATGAACTAAACTGAATTTAAAAGAGATAAGGTTAAGGCAGGAAAAATAAACCCTAAATCAGCAAGCTAGATTTCAAAATAGAATTTAGGGGGCGGGTCCAAGGTTTGTGAAAGAACAATGGATTCAAATGATGCAAGCAATAAATCAGTCACCAAGTTGGATAACAAATTAGAAGTTCAGTTGGTCTTGCTTGTGACGGGTCGGGTAAAAAGACGGATAATGACACTTACAAAATGAATAGAGGGGACAAAGTGGGACACCCCATGTGCTTCCATCTCTCTCCTCTAAATGGATATTTTGTGAGACAAAATGGTATCCGTCTTCTCCTTGTGACGGATACCCTTCGTTTACAATGAGAATTTGTGTTAGAAATTAGGGAACGGGTCAGAAAATGAAAGAACATTGTATTCAAATGGTACGATAAATAAGTCACTAAGTTAGATTACAAACTAGTAACTAGATAAGGCGGATTAGGGGAAAGTGCAAGAATATTCGATTCAAATATAAATGTTTATTTGCGCTTATAATATATTTAAATTTTTCAGTATTTATTCAATGACTTTGTACCTTAATACTCCCTCCTATTCAAGATAATTGTTCCATTATCTATTTTCGTCTATTCACAATAATGTCCCATTGTCCATTTTTAGTAAATGTTTATACTTATTTTAATCACTTTAACTCACAATAGTACTTCACCTTACCCCACAACACTACTTATTTTAATTATCTTTACTCACAATAATAATCAATAATATCTTACATCTCTTCAATCTTCCCACCCTCACACATTACTTTACAATAAACAAATAAATTCCTTAATTCTTGTGCCAAACCGATAATGGGACAATTATTCGGACGGGGAGGGAGAATTTATTTTCACAGTAATATAAAGCAATATATTTAAATTTTCATTATTTATTCAACGACTTTTTGTACCTTAATATTGTTTTCACATTGATATAAAGTTATCCTCAGGAGAGAAAAATTCGCTCAACTTGTAATCTTTCAGACATGAATTAAATAAATTAAATAACAGTCATAAAACATAAATTCGAAATTACATTTTACCCTACCTACTTATCCATGCTCAGTAAAATTATTCGAAATATTATACAAATAATTAGATAGTTTATACAAACTCAAATATAAACACGTAAACACATATATAAATGAAGAACGTACATAAATTAAAATATACTCCGTAGTACTTAAAAATCGATTAATAATCAAATGAAGAAAATTTGGAAAATATGATGTCACAAAATAGAACTAAATTTTGTTTTTTATAGATAACTTATAAAATAAACAAATTGAGGTAACCCGGATAAGATATAATCGGGCAGATAAACTCAAAATGACATCATGTTAGATTTGACTAAACTTAGCTTGTTAATAAACACTTTGTTATCGTACGACACTTGTCTTGAAGTGAAATTTGAACACTTCATCTCTCTCACGACATATATTATCATTACCTATATTTTTCATAAATTGAGGTTCACCTAAACGTGAATTTAGTACTATACACAAGACGTATATAAATTTTATGCTTAAAAAAGTTGAATATAAGACACTATTACGTCGAGTCGGTCGATAGTGATAGCGATATTGTTGGGTACGAGTGTATTGCTTATTTCGTCCTGGCTAATTATTTGGTTGACTTTGATTATCGTAATAAATAAACGATGAAAATGATAATTGTTGATCCAAATTAAACTGATGATATACTACATGTAGTCGACTAATTTTCGACTAAAGTACTTGCATGACTTTAGGGTTATAAACTATAAAGTATCTAATTGTCGAAGTAAAATAAAAATCATTTTTTTTGTATACAAACACAAAACATTTCTTTTAAAAAATATCTTTGTTGAGTTTAACCATAATAATAAAGTCGGTTACAAACTTGTGCTCTTTATAACTCGGTTTTGCCCTGGAAATGTAAACAAGAGTTTGGATGGATTATTGTCCGAGACGTTAAGAACACCACAAAAAGCTTTAGAGAGACGGTCTCTCGATAATACTAACGAGAGACCTCTCAGATGTTAAAGATAATATTCTGTTTTTTTTTTCTTTTTATATTATGTCCCCACTAATCTAACAAAAGACAGTCTCTCAAGAATACGAACTAACAAGCCAGCTATGTCTATTTCGTCTACACATTGTTTACTCTGTCTGTATGAATCATTCGTTGACGAGAGACCATAAGAATCTATACAATGTTTACTCTATCTGTATCAATCATTTGTTTGCCTATTTTGTTTTGTGACATTTTAGTTGATTGTTTGTTTATCTTTCTATTTTGGAAATGCCTTTGGAATAATTTGATCATTCACATTTTACACTCAATTTAGCTCAACTATTATCTAATACTGTAATTAGCTTCATCCTTTTTCCTCGATTTTTGTATCAAAATCAAAAGTAAACAAATAACCAGAATATTCAACCGTCGTATTTATTTGGGACATGCGTTCAAGGCCCATTTGGAGGCTGAAATTCGTCTGGATCAAAGTAGAGACATTTTAGTCACTAGTGTGATGGGCCAAAACTACATAATGGCTAATATCATTTATAATCGTTTGGGCTGTATCTCACTAATATTTCCAACATTAAAGCCCGTCATACGGCCCATTTATCAGGCATTTTTAGCAAGGTATTTCTATGCAGACTGGATAGGGCCAAAAATGTTGGTGTCCTGGTTTGCATGTCTAGACTTCTAATGTTAGATGGCTAGTTAGTAGATACCTGCACCGTTTCAGTTATTTATTTATCTATTTCAATTCAGGGTGTTAGTTACTTATTTAACTTTTTATTTTAAGAATGTATTTGGGGTACAACTTGATCCTACACACTTGATTTGGCACCTAATAAAATGACAAAGAGGACAAAAAAAGCAGATCATCATCTGAAATTCTTAAAAAGAACTGAGAGTTAGTTGGGAATCAACCATCACTTTAAGGTTTTGGTTGAGATGATTCATCTATCATGATATTAGAGTCAGCGTGACGGGTTCAAATTCTGGCAACCCAAAAACCCCTCTAAAACTCACAAAATCTGGTATGGAGAGTTTGTGCAAACTAACCAATTTTCAAGCCCAATGAGTATTTGGCATTTGAATTAATAATAGTTGGGCATCAACCATCTCCTTAACATTTCAAGCCAATGTCGAATGTCATCGCATGCTTTGTTTCAAACAATAGCTCACTGTTTTCATTTTATTTCCACACGTTTGTCTAACAGAGAATGAATTTCCTATTCCTCACACAGTCACACCACTTAATAAATCTCTTATAAAACCGTCTCATATTAAGAATACAGTAACTGTCTCATAGGACAATTAATGGTCATTTTTTGTCAATGTAGGAACAGCAAACGACCAAATAAAAGGAGAAACACCCTAAAGCAAATTTGACTAACTTTCACTAATAACAATGTAATTTTGCACATTTACAAAGTTTCAAAAAGTTGATTTGCTTTGACCTCGATTATCTATCTATTTTAGTACATAGTAATTCATCAAATTAAAGTTAATGTAAACAGCAGAATTCACTCCCCCACACAAAAAAGCATAATGTACGTGTTTATGAGAAAAGTCTTAGAAAAAGTGTACGAGTTTTGATTAGATTTATGCGTGTAAACCAACTTAGATTTCCAAATATCAACAAAACTATAACTTAAGTCTTGTGTTGGCTTTCTTCATGGGTTTTCCCCTTTTCGGAGTATCTTGACTATCTCGATTCTCGATCCTACAAAAATTACGCTCAGCAATAAGCCGATAACTCGATAAGTCTCTTGTATAATATCTTTATATGGTTAAATCATGACAAAATCATCCAACATAGACAATACTACTCCGTGGCGCAGCCAGAATTTCAGGTTAGTGAAGGTAAAAAGGTAATATTACAAGGGAATCTCGAAAAAAGTTTTAAAAATTTAAACAAAATTTTCGAAATTTTAAAACGCCAGCTAAAACGAGCACCCCTGGTACTCTGCTAGCACACCCCCTTCCGCGCTCCACCACTAATAATACTCGTATATCATAAATACTTTTAGTAACTTAATTTTTTTTTTATGCAACAATGAAGAAAGGTTTTACATAATGCCCACTCAACCCTCACTCAACCCTCCGGGCTGGGTCAGACTTATTTGTTAGTAACCTAAATCTTGAGTTGGAATTTAATGTGCTTTTCCTTATTCGAAGTATTGGCTATCTCGAGTTTTGACAGGAAAAAAATTACGTACTAGCGCTCAATGATAATTGATAAGTGTCCTGTAAAATGATATTACTTGTAAGTTGTAAAGATGATATGTCATAAGCATTTTTAATAACCTAAACTGTTTGTTCCTTGTTCAGATTATCTCAACTATCTTGATTCTCGATACATAAAATAGTCTCTTATAAATGATCTTACTATTAATTTACTTCGAAATCATCCAATAAAAACAAATATTATAAGCATCTTTTATAATAAATATTTGAGAATAAAATATAAACTATGTCATTATATATAAAACTATGTCATTATATATAAAACCGTCTCACGCAGGATAATATCGAATATAAATGGTGCAAGTACTAAGACTACCCCTCGAAAGGAAAATCAGAATTGACTTACAATGTCAAAAAGCAAAGCAATGAAGGAAAAAGTAGAAAAGGAAAGTTGCCTCAACTTTTGGCTTCAAAAATCCTAATTTCTCTCAACTCCTTTTCCAATGGGATTCACAAATCTTTTTAATTCACACCCTCGTAAAACATAACATGTGACATGCTCCATACTTGTCACGTAAACTTGAGCAGTTGAGCTACTCCATCACCCTTTACTCAATTTATAAAGTCACCTTATTAGGTTTTTAGATCACACAATTAGGTTTATCGACTTAATAACCAATCAATATATCTTGTATTATAACGTGTAATTGACTAATTGTAATTATAGTCTTTATAGATCGATCTAAATACGGATCTACATTACTGTTAAGTTGCATTTTGATATAACATTAGTCTGTCATTACAGTCAGTATGGAAATGTTAGATATTTTAGCTGGTAAAGTCATGATACTCATGAAAAATCTCATTATATTATACTGACACTAACGTCAGAGATTAGTCCTGTAGGATTCAATCTGTGCCCGGGGTTGGTTCACCTTGCAAAACCACAACCAACCCCAAGCTTAGATAGCTCGTAGGTCCTCTAGTCTAGGAGTTTGACTCTGTTCTTTCTGGCTTAACTTAAACTCATTTCAATTTTGCTTATTATTTGTATTCCGTTAAAGTTTTATTTAGGTTCAATCAGTTATGTTCAGTTAATCTCTTCACAAAATTAATTTTTCATTCAACTAAATTCATTTCACCTCAATTCCACTCGATTTAGTTTAATTAAACTCTACTCCATTTAATTCAATGCAGCACATTTCAGCCGAAAAGAACAAGGTCTTTCTCACTCAGGCGTCAGAAGCTCCTGCCAGAGATTTTCTGGTCTCAGGATTCACCTTAAAAGATTATAGTCAGCTAATATTTATTGGTCAAAATGATCATCCATCCCGTCCCAAACTCAAATACCTTGTTTTTTACTTAAAATAAGTAAAGTACAAGTGCGAGACGCGCTGTAACATATCACAAGCAAAACAGTCTGACATCTTAGACATCTTAATTACATTAAGTGGAGGAAAAAAAACATGCAAAAGAGACAAGAGGAGTATTGACAAGGTCGTAGTTAGAAAAGTGAAAGTGTTAATTGCAAGGTAATGATGAGGATTAATAAGTGATAAAAAGGTATGTACAAAAGATTAAGTGGAGCAAAATAAAATGGGAGTAGGTAGACAAAGTGTGCTGGAGATGCAGGGTATTTGACCTTTAGGCCTTGTTTCTTTCCTTCCTATTCTTCTTACTTTCTCACTATTCTTCCTATTTTCAAGACTCTTTTTGTACTCGTAAATGCAATATTAAAAACAATGTACTATTACTAGTGAACATTGCTTTGAAATTTGTAGCTAGTATCGTCCCCTCCGTTTGTCACTTCACTAATTCCCTACTGTGTTCGACATTATCCGTCTCAAGTTTCTAACTAGTCAAATATTTGAAGGTCGAATGGGAGTCGAGTCAAGTTAATAATTGTAATTAAGAAGTTATTAGAATTGACTCAAGTCGATTTGAGTTACAAATCGACCCAATTGAAGTAAATTGACCCAACAATCCACCTAATACGTGACATGTTATAATTGGTTCCAAGCATTTAAAAAAGAAAAAACTAAAAAGGTGGTTGAATTACTGACTTAAGTCATGACTTTCTGCTTGGGAGGCTTTAAGTGAGTCAAGGTATTTATGAATTATGACTCTCCCTACGCACTTTGTTTTTTGTCTTATCCATCCATGTAGATGATATTGACCCGGCATAAGCTGGTGATTGATATACTCGTTATAAGGGATACATACTATTGTCATTTCGATGTACCATTTACATAATCTTTTTTCAAGATAAACACGTAGGAGCTGGTTTATCTTAAAAGAGACATAGTCGTTTGAAAAATAAGTTAAATATTGTCCTATATAGTATATATAGACAATCGATCATTTAGGTCTTTTGTCGTATCTATCTATTTAGCCTAGAGGTGATTAAAAGCGGGTATGGGCTGGATGTGAGTTAGAATAACCTGATTTTTTTGGGTCACGGGTATGCGTGTTGCGGGTTTTGGGTGGATTTATGGATTGCGCCTTTGTAAATGTTGGAAAATACATTATCCAAGTCTGCTTTGTTAT
Organism: Silene conica; assembly: GCA_029255685.2. Classification (NCBI taxonomy): domain Eukaryota; kingdom Viridiplantae; phylum Streptophyta; class Magnoliopsida; order Caryophyllales; family Caryophyllaceae; genus Silene; species Silene conica. The sequence continues at coordinate 1,227,683 of CM055317.2, read as the reverse complement.
TTAGCAAACGGAATAAGCGAGTCTAATGGGTCGTTCCGTCCATAAAAAGCTATAATATGGCCCCTTGAACAAGAATTTGTTGACACCTTAAATCTTGTTGTACACCCTAACACATTTTTTATACATTTTTCGCTTAAACATGTGAAGTTGATAAAAAAAATCATGCCGAGGGTGTTTACCTAAATTATTAGGTAATTTTACACTAAATTAGCATAAACTCGTTTGAAACAATAATATACGCAACAACTATATACTTTTTTCTAATAACAAGAGGTAACACACTAACACTCGCCAACTGAAATTCGAAGTAGACGTGAAAATACTTTAAACGGGGTGTATAGATTATGAGGCAATTAAAAATATACAATATTTATATTTGAGAATTTGTGTGTTAATTTGCGTCTTCTGTTTAACTACCTGATTTTAAGTGCAGGAATTTAGGTTTTAACGTCATTATACTAACTTTAGTAATTTTATTTACTCAAATTAGTAGAAGATTGTCAAATTACTTGACATTTGTATGTAATTGTAGTATACAACTAATTGTACTCGAATTTATCATGAAAATGAAGGTTATCGATTTGAATTTGAGGAGATCGGAAACCAGTTAGAAACCCATATATTATTATTAATACGTAGGATATCCATATCTATGAAATAAAATAGGGCCACTTATAAATTCAAACAATAAATACTCTTACAGAAATGAAATTGATTTATCATGAAAAAAATATATGGTAGAAAGGCCATCGATTGTATCAAACTTCTAAAGCTACTTTCATCACCCTAATATATGTCCCCTTACTTTCTTTATTGACTTCTTAACTTCAATTCAAAACTCTCTTCTTGTGTGGGGACGATATTCGAACTTAACGATAAGACAGGTCGAGGTTTAAACTCTAATTTTTATCACCGAGTTAAGAACACATGATAATTTCTTTGAAATACGAGAAACTAACAGGGCTAATCCCTTCCGGCATAAGTAAGATCCTCCAGTGTCCTCTAAAGTAACCAGGTCATGAAATAATTATAAATATAAGAAGTGATATGATGTTGTAAAATTATATATAGACACACGGACCTAGGAAATTAGAGTCGGGGGCACTATTTTTTTAACGCGCATTTTTATGCGCGCATAAGACAACTTTTTTTACATTTTTTCCCCTAAATTAGTTATTATTATACACATAAAAGAATAAAAATAATAATTAATCTTATAGATATTTTTTTTCAAAAAACAATGTCTTCTCTAAAATACTTTAAATTCTAAATATATGTAAAAATAATATTTGTTTTGGTTAATATAACTAACATTAGTACTTAATTTAACAATAAAAGTAACTCGTATAACTAAAAATTCATTTTCATAAATATGCGAGGAAAGAATGATACTCGAGTATCTATCTATATTTATAGAAACATAAATTATTGACTGAATGACTGATTAAACATTTAATTAAATATGTGATTCTATTATGAGATTGAATTAGGGTTAGATTGTATAATAAGATTTGAATTAGGGTTTAATAGTAGAAAGTGTAAACATTCCAACATTAAATGTAGGTTACTATTATTGGTGCAAATAAATAATCCAACTACTCAACTGACTCATTTTCAGCTACCTCCCTTACTGCAATAAGTGAATAACTCATGCTTTACCGGGTCTGAAATAAGACGGAACAAATTTCATGATTTATTTAATAGAATATAATTATTTAATGACAATATGTTATGATTAAAGTGATCGTTTTATCCTGAAAATAACGGTAACATTTTATATAAAATAGCAATATTATATCGTAATAAAATAACTATATTTGATCCGTGTTATTTCAGATAGAAAATAACCCGTATAAAATAAGAATTTGGGTCGTTACTAAGGTTTTGATTCCCACTATTTTTTGGTCCCATTTTATTTATCAACACAATAATAGTACAATTCCCTTCCATTTTTTCTTCTGATTAACTCTTTATTACTCTTTGATTTCAATGTCAGTTTCCTTTCTTTCATTTACTCCTACTGAGTACTGACTACACCTCTCCCTGTTTGTACCTCACTGTCATGTTTTTTATTACCACTTCACAATTAAAACTTATTATAAAATCGTTTCACGGTCGCACCAGACACCGGTCAAAATATTTGTATTCCGCAATTGTTTTTTCGGGTTATTAATAGTCGTATATCTGGCAAAGTTGACCCCACCCGGATGACCCAATATGTATCTAATTAAAGGATACATCTATTAGTATAGCTTTTGAGCTTTATAAATAAAAATTTGAGCTTATACATACATTTTACATGAGCGTCTTTATAAAAAAATTGTAAATTAAAACATTATATTGAAATTAAAAAATAATACATACGAAGTATAACCTAAAGATTTTAATTTTAATACTAAAAATTATAGTGCAAGAAAAAGTTGTTAAAAGCTCAAAAAAATTGCATATAAAGTCAATTAGATTTGTATTAAATGTACGATACTCATATCTATAGTCCTATTTGTGATACAACCCCACACCTGAATTAAGGATCCGAGGATAACCAATAACCTGAATTGACCTAGTGCTATGCACAAATGTTTATTGTTGCAAACAGTTTGATAATAATTTAAATGAAATTGACCCGGTTTATCCCGATCTGACTTGACTTAACCCAATATGACCGACCAATTGGCTCAATTGTAACAAATCGGTTTATTTCAATTTTCAGGTAATATTCAAGTTACACAATGGGTGATCTGGTCAATGTCGAATTACATCTCTTTACAAGTTTCGATAGAATTTAGACAATTTGAAGAGTTTTAAATCGCCTTTCACGGATCCATATATTTTTGAAATTCAAATCGATTTGACCCGACCAAAAATTTGAATTTGTATTTTACAATGTTGACTGTTGACTAAATTGAAAGTTAGTAAATTTAGGTCAAAATAAGTTGCATTGTAGCTACCTGCTGGCCCTAAGGTAGGTTATCTACATTTACCCTTTCATTCAATAAAGTACCTGAACTATTACGTTTTTACCGTACGGTTGTTCATTTGAGTCAATCACGTGGACTTTAATATGACAGTTTTAACTTTTAACTTTTACCCAATGACAGTGAATTTTATGAATTTTAACACAATAAAAATAAATTAACTAGGGCTGAGTTACTGATTGTGACACTGAATGACATATTGACAAGTATTATTATTATTATTATTACCAGCCTACGTTAAAGCTACGTTGTTGTTATGCAGGTAAATTGGGTTAATACATCGACACATCATATCTTTCACCACCTTTCAATCACTATGTTAATAATCACAAATTCTCATTTGTTCGGTATATTCATCGCAAACTTGTGACAGATCAAATATTATCCATTTGAGTAGGAAAAGTCAAAAGACAAACATTTTGAAATTTTCTGTGTGTTGTCTTATCTAAACAAGTTGAAGAACTTATTGTTTAATAATAAGATTAATATAATCTTTTCGTATAGGTCAATATCATACAATTGTTCAGACGTAGAAAATTTGATCAAATTAGAATAATATCGAATTATAATACAATTGAGTTAAGACATTCAATTAAAAATATAGACATACAATAAATTTTTTGCGAAGAACACATCAAATTTGTACAAAATTTACATTGATTTTAATTAAATCCATAGTGAAACTTGCTTTTTAATTTAATGGGTAATGTAAGAACTAAATTACTTCCCATAATGGAATTGAATTTGGAAAATGACATAATTACGCATAAATCCATGTCATTAGTGTTGATCGATTTAAGCTTTTCTTTCCTTTTCGGGTGAAAATCGCATAATAGAAATTCATATAAAATTAATATCTAAAATTACAACATTAATTTTCAATTTAAAACTATAATAAGATGAGTTTTTTTTAACATGTGTCCTTAATAAACAAATATGGAAAGATTTATAAGAGATTTCAAGGATAAATACAAGTATAAACATAGTTTTACCATAATTAGTGAGAATCTCATGTAAATCTTTCCATATTCAGTGTAACGTGTGCACTTAGGGCACATATCTAGAAAAACCGTTTCAAATATGGCCCATTTAGACCTTTAGTTAAGTACGCTCGATATGCTTATACAGTTTCAAATATGGCCCATTTAGACCCTGTTCTTATGAGCTTGAAGTCACATAATTTAAATTCTCTTTAGATTCTATCAGTTCAGTTCAATTCAGTTCAATTAATTGATCCTATAAGTTCAATTCGACTCCTATAAGTTCAGTTCAGATTAAAAACTATTAGTTCAGTTCAGTACAGTTCAAATCATATAAGTTCATTTTGGATGTTGCATGTTCAATTCAGATCTTATAAATTTAATTCGTTTATTCAAATGATATAAAAACTCAATTCAGAAACATTCATATTTCAGTTCCGAGTTAATCAATAATCAATAATTTAAAATTTAAAATAAATACATATGTTGAAGGCTTGAAGCTTAGCTGTATGGTTTCCCCAATGTAACAATTTATTAAAATAATATGGTCAAAACACAAATAGTGGGAACACAAGTCATGGTCACTTCCAGCTTACATTATCATCAAGGTCTATTTTGTCCTCATTATTTTCATAACTTAATACACTACAATTTAAATACTATTATTACATACATTTAAATATTTTTTATTTCCCAAATTCTTATTCAAATTGGACACTAATCGTCCTAAAATGAAAACGGATAATGTCTCTCTCAAATAAAATAAGTTGTAGTATTAATAAAATGCTCGATTTTCTCCCACTTGTCTTTCCACTTGCTGTTTTGTGAGAGTAGTATATCCGTCTACAGTTTCCGACGGTATTTTTTTTTTTATTTTTTTTTTATTTTTTTCTTGATGTTATTATAACAACCCCCACACATTCCGCTTCACTCTCATCTCATCATCTCCTCCTTCATTCTCTTTCTCTCCCTACAATGAAGCCGAATTTCATGGGAGATAAATTCTTTCCAAATATTTAATTATTTAAATATATATACATATTCTTCTCAAAAATATTTCTATATAAATACCTAAACACAAAAAAAAATATACCATGAAGAAGAAGAAGAAAATAAAGGAAGTACATGAGTTGAGGGGATTGTTGTCTGGCTCGAGGACTCGTCTATCGGTTTAACCTAAGATCGAGTCGTCGGACCAGGCTTCATTCCCCCCAATTATATTTGCTTCCCACAAATACCCTCATTTTTTTTTTAAAATTAAGGTATTGTAAAAATTTATCTTTTTATTTTACGGGTTTGTTTATTTGAGTTGTTTTTATTTAAGACGGATATTTTTCCCGAGTTTTTGAGTAGGGTATTTGTTTGATTGGTGTAATGATGAAAAATAAAAGTAAGTAAGTAGGTAGGTAGGATGTTCAGGGGAAAAAGTTATTACCATGATTACTCTGTTGAAATTAATTTTTATAATTATTTTTTTTGTTGAATATTTTTTCGAGGGAACTTTTGGTTTTGTCAGTGAATCTGAATCTGAAATTCATCATGACTTCATGATTATTTTTGTTTTTCCATTCGTGTGATGATGATGATTTATCTTTACAATCTTTAAGATCTATTTTACCTTTTTTTTCTTTTTGTATTTCTATCTTATTAGGGTTTATGATGTTAGATTAGATTAATTTTATTGGTTGTTAAACTATGATGTTTTTGTAATTAGATCTATAAGTTTAGATCTTCATCAACAAGTGAACATGCATGCATTCTTTGTTGTTGCTTGTCTAAGAGGTTGTTTCTGAACCGTCTCATACACTTCAATTTAGTTTTGTTCAGTTTACTGTAATCTCTTCAAAAATAAACTCTTATTTTAACTTTATTTTATTTAGCTGAGTTCACTTCAGCTCGGGTTCATTAAGTTTAATTCAGCCGAAAACAATGGGGTTTTATAGTTCGAATTCTCTGAACTTGTTTAATATAGTCATTAAATAAAGCTTATAGTACGAGATATGGTTGTTTCATTAATTTAATCTCTTCATAAATAAACTCTTTTTTTAACTCTATTTAATTTAGCTGAGTTCTATTTAATTAAATTTAATTAAGCTCATTTCAACCAAAAGGAATGCGGCCTAATAGTTCAAATTCTCCGAACTTGTTTAATTATTATAGTCATTATTAAATAAAGCTTATAGCACGAGATAAGGTTGTTATGAATCGATAATAGTCCAACCATGAACAATTAAATCAATTGTACTGTTAAGACGTTGTTCTAGTTTAACCACGGGTCTTGTTTGGGATCAATCATCAATCCCCTAAACACAACAAAGTTAAAACTCGTGAAAAAGAGTTTTACACAGCTCGAATCCAGACCAAACCAGATACTCGATCTTACTATAGTCATTGAATCCTATTTCAGATATACGTTCATCTTAATCACTACATTCAGACATTTTCGATATTTTGATGTTATGTTTGAAACATGTCCCATAACCAACCCATACTATTATGTTTCATTAGTTTATTTAAAGTGAAAATAGTCTTGAATTGCTCCCAAAATTGATTTAATTTAACGTCCACTTTAATTGTTGATGGGAGAAAACCTATTATTATAATGCAGGAAACCAAGAGAATCAGTGCACGAGAATAAATGAGTTTCGTTAACTTCAACCTTTTTACTCACTAACTCTAGCTGTAATAACCTGCCTTGGTAATTTAACTTGTGTTTTATAACGGATTACAACTCGCATATACGACTATACGAGTACTTTGGGTTCACAGTTTTCGTGTAGGAAACCATGGTGGCGGAGATAGGGAGGGCTAGCAAGCCTACGTCTCTTTTTACAATGAAAAAATGAAGCTTTTTAGTGGAGTTTAAATCCTGGCTCCGTCACTGTATTTCTGAAATCTTGCCCTAGAGCTTCACCGTGTACATAAATCTGTATTTGATTATTATCATATATATTTGTTCAGTCATTTAATTAATAACTCGTGACCATTTAGATTAACGAGGAGTTATTCTAAGAACCTGTTTTTTTGAACTGAAATCGTTTAAACTGAATTGTACAAAAGAACAGGACCTAAATAAGCAGAGTACGTACTAGAGGTGTTGAGTTCGACCCTTACTCGGCCTGTGTCCAAATACTCTAGTAGATATTGTATCTTACAATCTCGTGTTAATGTTTATATCTTAAAAGAAAAAATCTCACCTTTAGTTTTCTCTAAATTTCTTGTTAATAAAGCCTAAAGAGGCATAATAATAAGTCTAGCTAGTACATGAAGGGACCGTCTAAACTTATGCGCATTGTTTTCCTGCTTTACATTACACTTACACCCGTCTTAACCACTATTACAAAAGCTAAAGTGTCCTCGCTTTCCATGATAATACAGAGTACATCCATAATTAAATGTACTATATTAGGATATTAGGCTCATTAGGATCGACTATCGTCAAGGGTTTATGTTAGTAGGTTTTATTATATATAGTTCATCTATTGAAACAGAATGACAACCCAATCAATAATACAATTCCTATAATATTTCATATCATAGTCTATTTCTTAACATGCTTTTCTAGTAATATTACCATCCGTATTGTGGGTAAGTCTCCTGTAAAACGGTTTACATTATCACATTTAATCCTATATAACAAAAGACTTTATTGACCTTATTATGAAAAGTGTTGTTTGGTGGAGTTATTTTAGTTTTAGATAAATAATCACTTGGACACTTTATGTAACGGTTTTATATAAGAATTATTGTCGGCTATTTTATTTGATTGGTAAGTGATGAAAAGATTTATGAGTAAGGCAGTTAGGTATTGATTTAATTAGATAAGAGAAGAGATGATGACTTTGTGGTGGACTGTTGCTTTTGTAATCGGGCATTTTTTTCTAAAAAATGGTTTCTTAATAATGTATATATATAAATTATGACCGTTAAAAATATATATAGATATATTTTATTTGTTATTTTTTAGTGTAATATTTCACAAATTATATGTAAAACAGCTTTTTAGGAGACTTACACCTTCTTCACTCATAGCTAGAGGCTAGGTATCACGGACATTTCTCTTAATTAGCTGTTCCGTGTCCGACACTCGGACACCCGACACTTGTTGGACACATGGCTAAACCTGTTATAGTTTAAAGGAGGAATAAATTTTAAAAAAGATCGATTAGAAGTTGATTTTGGGTGGAAAATGAGAATTAGTTAGAGTAAATGTCGAATTGTACCTTTACTTGTTTAGGTATAGCTTGAAATATCTGATAATAATAAAATTATACGTTATTTATAACCCATAAACTATATATTTTATTATATTTAAATGCCGTGTCCCGTGTCCTAAATTTTATGGGATACCGTGTCCCATGTCCGTGTCCGTGTCCGTTTTGGTGCTACCTAGGCTAGAGGTACTTGGAAAGACAGATTCATACGATGTTGATGCATAATTAATACATAATCCGTGATTTATTTAACAGTACTCGAACTCATATTGAACCGAATTGATTTTAAGGGTTTGTTATCGAGAGTCTTTAATTTGCTAAATCCTCTAGCACGCAGCAATTAGTAGACAGTAGTGCAATACCTTAGTGTATCGACATTTTTCGTCCTTTTAGGTTTAAATTTTGGTTCCGTCACTGGGTTGGACGTTGGGCGATGTACTCAAAATCAGAACATCAATTGATATGATAAGAAATATTTGGGTCCATTTTTTCGAGTAGGACATTTGCTGCATAAATGGGCCATTAACTTTGTTAATTGAATTATAAAAGCATGAAAAGTTGTGGATCAGTCCAACTACTATGTTACGTTGTTCAACATACTTATTCTTAATACTTTTAAGACAAAGGTGAGTATCGAAGCCCGTTTCAAATTCAAGTTAATCAATGACGGATCCTGGAGTGAAAGAATAAAGAAAGTCGATGTTTAAGCTATTAACTTCGTGTGCGAATGTTTGAGTCTAAAAAATAATTTACCCTGAAATATGAAAAATCAGTATAGGTCGGGACTCGGGAGTCCTCCCGACATTAAGGTCCTCCACCGTTACAACTTTACAATTATGAGTCGACAATTTAGTCGAGTACGTGAATGATTTTGATGATTGATACTCGTTAAGTTAGATAACTTATTTGTATCATCAGACTTATATAAGGGTAATAAAAAAGGCTTACTTATTCATAATCCGACAGTCCTACTTAAACGGTTTCAAGAAACGGAAAACATACCTCATACAAAAAAGGGAAAAAAATCGATACCTTATAAGATATTTATACCGATAAGACGATGACAATAATCAAAAGTTGATTCTCTAAGGTACATTAACTCATTAAGTACATTATTTTCCAAAACTCCAAAAATTAAAGTTAAAGCAAATTCAAATAAAGTTTATGATAATGTATTAATATATGATTATTCCTCTAAATCCCTCCTAATTAAGAACACAAATAGGATTATACATCCAGATGTATATGAGAATCGTACATCTAATACAAATCGAATTGAGCTTATATGCAATTTTCTTTAGCTTTTAACATTTTTTTCTTACACTGTAATTTTTTAGTGTTAAAATTAAAATCTTTTTTTTAGTTTCAATATCATGTTTTAATTTACAATTGTTTTATAAAGACGCTCAGATTATTTTCAATAAAACTCGTAAAATATATGTAAAAGTTCAAATTCTTTGTAATAAAGTTCGAAATCTATACTATAAGATGTATATAGTATTATCCTCTAATTGAATTAAGAATCTTTGTTGATATTTAGTGCCCACTTACTTGGAGTAGTCTAAAGTCAAAACAATTGTCCTATATTAATGGATCTTTTTCTAGGGTTCTACCCTTTTTTTACACTTTTTCCTTTTACTCTTTTTACCATCCATGTGCAATAAAAACTTGATTGTGTTTCTAGATGGATGAAACTTTACTGACTTTGTACGTTTGAAATCATACTAGAAATTGATAAATTCATAATTTTATACTAACAATTGATATTAGAGACGATGACTCCGTTATCGTGCATATAATATTATTTATCGAGAGGTTCTATCCTAAACCAATTTCATAGAATACTCACCTGTAACATTTTTACGCGAGTTAAAGTTTCATTTCAGAAAAAATTATAAATTCCATTGATCATCGGTGTACTCTTTTAGGTACACTCAAGCCATTCAAAAGTCTCCTTTTTATTATTTTTTGCTTATGATTTCTTAAATATAAACGGAGTATTGGTAGATATTCGCCTATTAATATTTTTGTTAATATTGGTATACGATGAATTGCGCACCCTTTGCACATAAACATTCTCGACTACTAACATTTTTCAAAACTTTAAACAAAATAAACATACAAAAACAAATGAAAAAAGTCAAATCAAATCAAAAAAATAGTGTAAGCTTTTTTTTCTTTTCTAAATAGCATATTGGTCAAATATAATATGTTTGACTTACGAATATGTTACTTAGAGCTTTTGGCTAACGACATATTGAAAATGTATATTGAAGTCCAATATGCTATTTTCAGTATTTGGTAATATGTAATATTAAATTAACGGATTAGAAAGTAAAAAATTATCTTATTTACTCTTTTAAAAAAATACTAACCTTCCTTTTATATATTTAATTAATAAATAATATATTAATAGTCATGTCTTTATTTACCATTTTATTAAAATTTTAAACAATCTAATCCGAACAATTTTAAAACAATTCTGCTTAATAAATCGGCTAGTTAAACCACCCTTTTAAATCTGTTCATATTAATCGAATGAACAGAGCCATAATCTTTCGAAATCGACAATTCAACACCTTTACCAATAATTAAGGGCCATACACAAATCAAATAAAGTTGTCCTTTGGGATCTCCCAATAAACTAAATCACAACTATACATACTAAATTAGCACCATTTGCGGGATTATAAACAATTGAGGCTCCAAATAAAGAACCCTAATTTCTTAATTTTATAATCCAAAAGTGTGAAAAGGTCTATGTGATTGAAGATGCCTATCTAATTTTTTCCCTTTTTTCCACCACTATGTTCGAGTACATGCCTTTGTTCTTTTTATGTACTAGCTCATAGTACTATGCCTAGATCATGGCACCAATGAACACCTGTCTCATTTTTGTGTCTCGTTGTGTGTCACTCTATTTACCTTACAACATATCAGTAAAATAAAATATTATAAAAATACTCTCTCTAATACAGACAAAAGGTAACGGTTGCTTTTTGGCACTATTCATGGTCGTAGGAAATTTTTGATATTACCGTTAATCTATAAGACAAAATATAGTCACGTGGGATCTTATTTGATTTATTCGTCATGGATGTTATAAGAATATCAGATTTTTATAACTTTTAATAATGTGTAACTAAAGATATTCACGTTACAAAGCGTGCCTCGACAACTGTGATAAAGCAACCGTTACCTTTTGTTCTGGATCGGAGGGAGTATATAAACCAGTTGATGTGTTAACAGGTAAGTGGCGTGAGTGCGTGACATATAATAAGACACAGAATGAGATAGAGATTATCGGCACAAATAGGATTATTATTGGGCCGGCTATTATAGCTTTGTATTCCCGGCCCATTCTATATGTATAAATAGACTATTGTTTAATGAGAAAGGCAACACAGAACTTACACAAAACATAACGTTTAACATGGTATCAGGATCAGAAAAACCCTATTCTCGCTTCCGCGCCTCTGTCGCCTGACCTCCCGCGTTTTTTTTTTCGTCAACGTTCTCTCTTCCGTTTCTTTCACCATGACCGGCGGCGGTGAAAAAGACGCAGAATCTCATAAAACTACACAAAAAATTGACTCTTTATCCCCGTTTTCCCTCGTTAATCAAGAAGGTCCGGGGCAATCTATCACCCATATCAAACTTCGGAGCGACAATTATGATGAATGGAGTCGTTCGATGCGCCGATCTTTGAAATCAAGGCGCAAGTTCGGATTTTGTGATGGGACAATTGCTAAGCCTACTAATGATTTTATGTTAGGGCAGTGGGAAGTGGTACACTGTACGGTGGTCCAATGGATATTAAATTCTATCGATCCTTCGGTCCTCGACAGTGTATCCGACACAGAAGATGCGCGAGTTTTGTGGTCCGAGTTGGCCGAACAGTACTCTGTCATTGATGGGGCAAAAATTCATAATCTGAAGACACAGTTACATGAATGTCGTCAGTCGAAAGGTATGTCCGTCACTACTTATTACGGAAATTTAAAAACTTTGTGGGACGCTCTTGCTTCCCATGAACCGCCGTTTTCGTGCACCACCGATGGGTGTTCCTGTGGTGTGACTAAAGCCGCTCTTGCCCGACAAGATTCGGAGCGGCTCCATCACTTCCTTATGGGCTTAGATAAATCTCTTTATGGTCCTCTTCGGAACCACCAATTGTCCCTCGACCCGCTGCCTACTCTTAGTCGTGTCTACCATGCGGTCTTGCAAGAGGAACGCCTTCTTGTTGGCCCTCTAGTCACGGCTGAAGCACCAGAGGTCATGGCGTTTGCTGTACAGAGACCCTCGACTGTCTCGGGTTCTTCCTCTATTGATTGGCGTGCTTTACGCGATGCTGAACGCCAAGAGAAACTCAGATTAACCTGCTCATATTGCACTGCAACGGGACATGAGGTCAGTAATTGCTACGTTAAGTCGCAAAAGTTCCCGGAGTGGTGGGGAGATCGTCCCCGAACAATTGAAGAAGTCAAGGCTCGCCGTGACCGTAATGCCTCACGTACTTCTGGGCGTGTCAATTTCCTTGGAGGCTCGGGTTTTGTCCCATCCTCGTCTCAAGATCGTCTTAGCGGTATGTCTCCTCATTGGATTATTGACACAGGTGCCTCTCATCATGTAACCGGTGACGACTCGTGGCTTGCTGACCCACGTTCTATTCCCCCTTTCCCGGTTACGTTGCCGAACGGACAGAATGTCTCGGCTACTTTAGCCGGCACCGTACGCTTGAATGAATCACTCGTCTTACATAATGTCTTATATGTTCCTAGCCTTGCCTGTAATCTATTATCTGTTTCTCAATTAGTGGCCGCGACAGATTGTGTTGTCAGTTTTACTAACACTTCCTGTCATATTCAGGACCGTTTTTTGAGGACGAGGATTGGAGTCGGTGAGCAACGGGACGGATTGTACCTCTTGCGCGCAGTGGTTAAGCCAGTAATTCATCGGGTTAGCATTGATTCTTTTGATTTATGGCATCGAAGACTTGGCCATCCGTCGCATAAAGTCCTTAAATTGTTGCCTTGTGTTAGTCATTCGCGTTCTGGTTCTGACACTGTTTGTGATGTTTGCCACGAAGCAAAACATAGTCGTAGCAGTTTTGATTTGAATAATAATAAAGCCTCCGCAATTTTTGAATTAATACATTGCGATTTATGGGGTCCTTATCGCTCCCCGTCTTCTATGGGTGCTAAGTATTTTCTCACCATTGTGGATGATTTTTCTCGAACAGTTTGGGTTTATTTGCTCATTGATAAGACTGAGGTTACGGACATGTTTCTGAATTTTTTTGCTATGGTCAAAACCCAATTTTCCGCTATAGTCAAACAAGTTCAGTCGGATAATGGCACCGAATTTTTTCATATGGCTGATTTTTTTCGGCAACATGGGATTTTCTTTCGTACCTCTTGTGTTGCCACACCTCAACAAAACGGTCGCGTTGAACGAAAGCACCGTCATATTCTCAATGTTGCTAGGGCTTTAATGTTTCAGGCCTACTTACCGGTGGATTTTTGGGGCAAATGTGTCTTAACTGCGGCTTATTTAATTAATCGCACCCCTTCTCCCTTGTTACACAATAAGACTCCCTATGAGCACCTCTTTGGGTCTGCTCCGAATTACACTCATATACGGGTTTTTGGTTGTTTGTGCTTTGCCCATAATTTACATACCAAGGGTGATAAGTTTGCTAAGCGGAGTCGAAAATGCTTGTTTCTTGGGTATCCTCAAAATAAAAAAGGGTGGAAAGTCCTTGATTTAGCTACTCGGGAAATATTTGTAAGTCGGGATGTGTATTTTTATGAGCCCATTCCTTTCGCATCTCCGGACTCTGAACCGGACCTAGAGGTCCCCTCTGATCCATCTGGGCCTGAGTCACCCCTTGGGCCTGATTCGGTTCCTTCCCCTGGTTTGGACTCCTCAGCAGCCCCTTCTTCTTTAGCTTCTTCTGGTCCGTCTCAACTGGGCCGTGGGAAGCGGATCAAGTTTGCCTCTTCACGTCTTAATGGCTACGTTGTTGATACCACTGCTGCGACGTCCTCTGACTCCGACTCCTCTCCCGACTCCCCTCGTTCCTCAGGTACGCCATATGCGCTTGCTAATTATTTATCTTGCCATAATTTTTCTTCGCGCCACCGTGTCTTTCTCGCAGCCATTACTTCGGGGGTTGAACCACCCAATTTTCGAGCTGCTCTTGCTAGCCCAGATTGGTGTAAGGCTATGCAGGCCGAAATTACCGCACTCGAAAATAATGCTACTTGGGAACTTGCTGACCTCCCCTCTGATAAAAAGGCGCTTGGTTGCCGTTGGGTTTACAAAATAAAATATAACTCCGACGGTAGCATTGAACGTTATAAAGCTCGGTTGGTCATTTTTGGTAATCATCAGGTCGAAGGTATTGATTATGGTGAGACTTTCGCCCCTGTTATTAAAATGGTTACCGTTCGTTCTCTTTTAGCTGTTGCAGCTATTAAACACTGGGAACTTCATCAGATGGATGTCCATAATGCGTTCCTCCACGGTGATCTTGATGAGGAGGTATATATGCGGCTCCCTCCTGGTTTTGGGCGGGGCCGTGAGGGTAAGGTATGTCGTCTTAAGAAATCTCTTTATGGACTTAAACAAGCCCCCCGTTGTTGGTTTGCAAAATTGGCAGCTGCTTTAAAGAAATATGGTTTTACTCAGTCTTATTCTGATTACTCCCTATTCAGTTTCTCTCGTGGTGAGGTATGTATCCATGTTTTGGTCTATGTGGATGACCTCGTTATTACGGGTAATAATTCTTTAGCTATCGCGACTTTTAAATCTTATCTTGGCAAGTGTTTTCACATGAAAGATTTGGGTGTGTTGAAGTATTTTCTTGGCATTGAAGTGGCGCGTAGTTCGGAAGGTATTTTTTTGAGCCAACGGAAATACGCTCTTGATATTATTTCTGAGGCTGGTTTATTGGGGTCTAAGCCCGCTATTACTCCCCTTGAACAAAACCATGCTCTTGGTAATGCCCAAGGCGAACTCTTAGCTGATGTCGAAGGGTATCGCCGGTTGGTTGGGCGTTTGGTATATCTCGCCGTTACGCGTCCGGATCTCTCTTACTCCGTTCATGTCTTGTCACGGTTCTTGAGCCAGCCTCGCAAGGAGCATCTTGACGCCGCTCTTCGCGTCGTGCGCTACCTGAAGGGCTGCCCCGGTCAAGGCGTGTTGTTACGTGCCGATAGTACACTTGCTTTGACGGGGTGGTGTGACTCGGATTGGGGTGGGTGCTTGACCACGCGGAAGTCTGTTTCTGGGTGGGCTATTTTCCTTGGTCACTCACCTATTTCTTGGAAGACAAAACAGCAGCATACTGTCTCTCTTTCGTCCGCTGAAGCCGAATACCGCGCCATGGCTACTCTTTTGTGCGAATTAAAGTGGTTACGTGGCCTGTTTACTAGCCTCGGTATTATTGCTCCTTGCCCTATTCCGGTTTACTCTGACAGTGACTCTGCTATTCAGCTTGCCCAGAATCCCGTTTTTCATGAACGGACCAAACACATCGAGATTGACTGTCATTTTATTCGGGATGCTATTACTGACGGACTTATAGTTCCCATCCATGTCTCGACTAAGGATCAGTTAGCTGATATTTTTACTAAGGCTTTAGCTTCGTCTCAGTTTAATTACCTGCTTCGCAAACTGGGCATTCTTGATCTTCATGCTCCAGTTTGAGGGGGGGTATTGGGCCGGCTATTATAGCTTTGTATTCCCGGCCCATTCTATATGTATAAATAGACTATTGTTTAATGAGAAAGGCAACACAGAACTTACACAAAACATAACGTTTAACAATTATACAACCAGATGTATATGAGTATTGTAATCGTACTTCTAATACATACGCTCAAATTCTTTGTTATAAAACTCGAAATTTATAATACCAAATATATACATCTGGTTGTATATAATCCTCTAATTGGATTATCGGTGACATAATGGACCCATCATCATGATTAATTGAATATCTTAATTAACTTTGTTAATATTTTACGTTATCTTGCACTAAGCCGTTTGCTAAAGCATGATTTTGGATCATTAGTTGTTGAATTTACGGTAACGATTGCAAGATTCCGTCGGCCATGTTTCGATAGTGTTTGGTACCCCGTTGTCTATTAGTTTTCACGTTTTTCCTACATCAAACGTAACTTTACACAATAAATTCCATATATTGTTATCATGATTAAAAAATATAGTCAATTACGTTAAAAACGGAATATTCTAGTAGCGTTCTTAATATTGGTGTTTGGTGTAAAGGGAGGCACAACAACAGTGTTGATGCTAACGACTGAGGTGTTTAATTTACCTATTCGGAACCGAGCTACACCGCAAAGAACCGCGATTCGTAATATTGGTGTTTGGTAAACGACATATTGGTTAATTTTTAGTATATTCAAGGGTGTTAATTTTAGTGTTTGGTTTAATATTTTGTTTTACAACATGCTATTTATCCCCAACATATTAGCTGGCATATTAGTTAGCACATTCTAAACTAAGAAATTTTACTACATTTTATAAAGAAAACTAACGATCTACTGACGTAATATGCTAGTTACTAAACACTCAAATTAATTCTGTTAATTAGAATATGTTAGTCACAACTTCTGTTAAATTACTTATCTTGAAATTAGTCTATTACGAAGTATTTACCAAATATGGTCGTAATATTATTTTTCAGCCATCACATTGAACAAAGGATAGACTTCTGTTTACTGAAGATATGCTTCTAAATACACCACAATGTATTTGAAAATAATCTCAAGAAACAATGCATACATTCTTTTCTCTTGAGTCTTGGCTAATAATGAAAATAAATAAGAGAAATAACTAAAAGATAATACTCCGGTGCAATGAATGCACGATATATAAAGTAAAGAGTTAATTTTTTATTTATTTTTTTTTTTTTGGCAGAAAGTAAAGAGTTAATTTGTCAAAATAAAAATTGAACTAAACTGAATAAAGCTAATCTAGAGTGAAGTGAGTTGACATTAAATTCTAAAATTGGTGTATTTATTGTAATTAATTATCGCAATTAAAATTTGGCCTTAATTATTTTCGAATGTTTTTGTATTTATATAGATAACATTGGTGTAATTTATTATCGTAATAAAAATTTGGTCTGAATTATTTCCGATTTAAATTATTCATTATTCATTAATATTTAGTACGAAACATAGATGTAATCATTTACGTAAAAAAACATAAATATAGAGATTTTTCAGCAATTAATTCCGTAATTTTTGCTGTGGGTGCCATATTTTTGTAAAAAAAAATTATATATGATGACGTAGATGCATAAAAATGCTTGAAATGTTCCAATATTTATATAGATGAGATTACAGGCGTTAGCAAAACCTATATTTCAGCATTCACACACCCTAACAAAACCCACAAGTTAAATCCCTATTTTACCCTCAAAGTCTAAGTCAATAATAATCCAAAATCCTAACGCCGTCATACTTTCCAATTTCCATAACGGATTATTTTACCATCGAATTTTAGTATATATAAACGCACTAATCCCTCTACCAATACAATCCTACTTCCTCTAAAATTATTCCCTTCACAAAAAACATATCTTTTTAATTTCCTCCCTTTTTATCCCTCATACACACACACCATGGCCTTCTCTCAAAAACCCCATACTTCCTCAACAACCCTTTTGTTTTGTTACGTTTTTCTCTAAAACCCGACCTGAAATAACCTGACCTGAAATAACCTGACCTGAATTAACGTACCATTTTAACAAAATTCCCATAATATCAAATATTATTAAGATAATTATGGGTGCTAAGAAACAAGTGCAAAATCAAGGATCATCAAGAGGAGGAGGAGGTGGATTAGGAGTTCCTAAAGGATGTTTAGCAATAAAAGTAGGTCAAACAATTGAAGAACAACAACGATTTGTGGTACCCGTTGTTTATTTTAATCATCCATTATTTATGAAACTTCTTAAAGAAGCTGAAGAAGAATATGGATTTGATCAAAAGGGTACTATTACTATTCCTTGTCATGTTGAGGATTTTCGTTATGTTCAAGGTTTGATTGATCAAGAAAAGTCATTCAATCATGGAAACGGACACGGGAACGGACACGGACAGGGACATGGACACAGTCATCATCATCTTAATCCTATTGTTGGGTGCTTTAAAGCTTAAGTAATCAATGATGGAGATTTAGTTTATCTTTTTTTTTTTTTTTAATTATTTGTAAGTATGGATTAGTTTGTTTTTTTGTTTTTGGTAATTTTTTAGGGTTCTAGGGTTTTATTTTGGGATGAGGTGATCATTAGTCAAAGTCTTTTAAGACTTTTGCTTTGTGGTTTGAAATTTGAATTATGATAATGATGATAAATTGATAATGATGAAAATTTAATCATGCTTTATATATTCTTTATGCATTTAATTTGTTTATTCTTTCTTCTTTATGTATTTAATTTCCCTATCAATTAGGAAACAAATATCCCTATCAATTAGGAAAAAATTGTAGGTATAGTAGTGCTAACAAACCCACCATATCATTCGCAAAATTATTTATTTTCTCGGTCTCATTCATTTGTTTACATTTCTAATTTTAATTTTTTATAGGAATTAAGTAGTAGTGAAACATTTGTCATGGTATTAGATTCGTAAATTTTGATTAATATGACTCGGGTTGGATCTTGTAAGAGCAACATCTCAATCAAAAATTGAAATTGATGGAAATTACTAGATAATTCACTCTTGACTACCATGTTATGTCAATCAGCTTAATTGATTTGGGTTTAAGTTTCGTCAGTATTTTTGTTGAGTTATTGCTCCGTTTACACCCAATAAAAGTTGATGATTAGAACTCCATGAACCATTGGTTTGGGTTTAAGTTCCGTCAGCATTATACTAGAGTTGTGGCTCCCTTCACCCCAAATAAAAAGTTGATGATTAGAACTCGATGAAACGTTGGTTTGAGTTTAGGTTCCGTCAGCATTTCTGTAGAGTTGTGTCTCTCTTTACCTCAAATAAAAGTTGATGATTAGAACTCGATGAACCATTGGTTTGGGTTTAAGTTCCGTCAGCATTTTTATAGAGTTGTGGCTCCCTTCACACCAAATAAAAGCTGATGATTAGAACTCGATGAACCGTTGGTTTGAGTTTAAGTTCCGTCAGCATTTTTGTAGAGTTGTGTCTCTCTTTACACCAAGTAAAAGTTGATGATTAAAACTCGATGAACCACTTTAAGATCGTAATAGATAGATATGAGGTGGTTCGATTCCTAAATGATGATGTGATCTAGAGATGAGTAATCTAAAATTGTCCATACTATAATATTGTAATTTTAATAGATAAAATTATGAAGGCCACACACATGCACATACTCAATCGGCAAAATTAAAACATAACTGAAACTGTGAATGATTGTGAGTGTGATGTCAATATTTGTAGATGTCTCATTCTTGGGTTCATCTCTTGTATGTGTACACTATGTACGTATGCTTAGCCACTCAAAAACAAACAAGTTTTTTCTTTATTTTAATTATATTGTTTATTTCTTTCAAACATCACAATATCTAGTCTCTAAATTATTGTACCTTATTTAATATGTGAATCATCGACCGACCTATGAAGGAAGTTACTTATGCAGATGTCAGTCAGCTTAACCCGTAAAATCACGTAGGGCGATACCCTGAATCCCGATACTTATGACCTGGGCTGGGATTAAACCTCGTCATCATCATATTTACTCTAGAAAAAAATATTATTAGATACTTTAGATTATTTTTTGATAAAATTCCCGTGTTAATTCAACTAACAATACGCTGGTACTATATACGACATTCGAGCTTGAAATCTAGTATAACTATAAAATAAGTAATATAATACGAATAAGAGTGTGTAATGAAACTATATGATTGATACAATTTTTTTTTTTTTTTGTGGAAGCATATAATGATGAGTTGATGACCACTCTAAGTACTATAGTTGTAGTGGGGAATATATTAATATATCAAGTTATCAACTACGCCCATGTCATCTTTCATGCTTACCTTCGTTTAATTATACCAACAAGGGCACAAGGCTCCTAAAATAATTCAACTTACAATTTCATTAATCGGTTTTTTTTTAACTTGTGCTCTAAGGGAATACGTTCTAGAGTTAATTTAAGAATATTAAAACGGTTTTTTTTAACTTGTATTCTAAGGGTACACATTAATAAGTCGAATATAGAAAGATTCGTAAGATATTCTCATTATAAATTCAAGTATAAACTTAATTTTACAATAATTAGTGATAATATCTTATGAATATATTCATATTCGATTAATTAACGTGTGCCTTTAAGGCCCACGTTAGAAAAATCGA
The DNA here is from genome assembly GCA_029255685.2 of Silene conica. Taxonomy (NCBI): domain Eukaryota; kingdom Viridiplantae; phylum Streptophyta; class Magnoliopsida; order Caryophyllales; family Caryophyllaceae; genus Silene; species Silene conica. The sequence continues at coordinate 1,207,140 of CM055317.2, read as the reverse complement.
TATTAAAAATATATCATCTAAAATTAATGCACAAACTAACGTATATTTATCATAATTAATGAAATAATCTTGTAAATATTTTTCTAATTAGTTTTTTTAATATGTGTGATAAGGATAGTGGTTAAAAAAACCGTTAATAAATAAAGGACTAGTTTCGTTACAAGCTTAAATGGGTCTCCACCTACAAATTATTCAATATACAATTGATTTATTACTAGCTCTTCACTGATCATTTTCTTCCATCTGTATGTTTGATGAATCTTATATGCTTTGAGATAAAGTATTTAGTTTAATTTGAGTATTTGACTATGTCAATCTCTTGAATATATTAAAATAAAAATAGAATTTAATATTTTATTGTTTGATTAAACCGATTCAATTTGACAAACTAACAATAAACTTGTTTTTATTTGGTTGTTTACATGTCGAAAGTTGACTTTTTATAGATGTTTTTATTGGTAAATAGGCTAATAGCACTATGGTATTGTTCATACGATACAAATTAATAGTTTCAATGAATTATGACGTTTGGTTGACTAGGATTTGACGTTACTGTCGTTTGACGGTGATGATCAGTTGTTTCCTTAAGGTTATATTTATAGGACAATTCTCTTAACAATAAAGTTAAATAATTGTACATCGTTAAAGATTAATTAAATCCTTAAATTCAATAAATATATTTATAAGTGAGAATTTTACGGAGTATATCTTATTGTAATATGATTAAATAAGATTTATTTTAGTAACTAAAATGTTATAATACTAAAATTTATATTATATAACCAGTTGTGTATATGTACAATTTACGTGTTTTATTGAAAATAATATGAACACCTACTTTATAAAAAAAAAAAGCTCAAAAAAATTACATATATGTTCAAATAGATTTATATTAGATTACGATATTTATATACATCCGGATATATAATCCTATTTGTAGAATTATGAGTAGGGGAGACTAAAAATATTCAACATTTTTCCCTATTTAGTTTGTGGAGAGTGGATATTACTATATTAGTATCACGTAAAATTGTAAATTACGACAAAATATATGAGAAAATCACACATAATGTTTTTGGTCAATTATGGTCTTCTCACATAATATCCTAAGTTCTAATTAATCATAGAGCCCTCCAAATCTTATAAGTGGAATTGCAGCACATGTTATGGACAAGTCTGTAATTCTGTACGTTATCCACGTTTTAAATCCAAAGTGAATTTGAGTGAATAAATGTGTTAAGCTACAGTATAAGAATTACTGATCGAATCTCAACCATCATTTTAAAATTTAGATTAAAATGGCTAACGCAGCTATATAAAATCCGCCATTTTATTATTTTTAAAAATCGAGTCTTAGACAGACAAAGAATATGACATGATTGAGTTCATCCATCCACTTGTAAATACTTGGATGTAATAATAGAAACTGAAAACCATTCAGAACATAAATTCATAAAATCGAAGACGTTAATAAATAGTAATTAATTAAATGACATGCATGCATTGAGTTGGTGGACTGCACTGCATGAAATGATCGAGCCATGTAAAATGCATAGACCCAATTTATTTAAAGCTATCAATTTTGCATTATTATTCCTCAAAAGTCACGAGTACGTAGTTTAAGGTAATGTGTCCTCCACGTTCATTACTCATAGTATAGGCCACCATCGCAAGAGACGCGATTTCAGGATTTAGTGGACGTGAGTGCGAAAAATTAACGAAATTATAGAATGAAGTTGCAGATTTATGCTTTTGTAATGAAAATGTGATCTGGTTTTGACCTAATAATTTATTATATGATTGGACAAAATACACATAACACAAATGGTAAAAAAAATGTTAGCAAGAAGTATTGATCACACTACAAAAAATAAGGTTTTTAACGTCCGCTGAAAACGTTCGGAAAAAGACAAAATCGGTCGGTAAATGTAGACGGTAATTTATCTTTACCGACTGATAAGAAGTAGTCGGTAATTTACCCACCAACTGATTGGTCAGTAAATAGAATATCGGTTGGTAATTGACAAGGTAGGATAAGAACTACAGACAATCACAAGATGAACATAAATGACGTCTCTAAATTATACAAAATTATACTTATTTTTTAATAAAGGGGGTGCGGGTGCATCCCATGCAGGTTGCATCCCCCTGTTACCGATTTACCGTCACTGGCCTGGCCACCACTAATTCTCGTTTAAAACGAATATATATCAGTCTACAGCTAGGAACATAAAAGTTCAATCCATTTACCATAAGTTGGGTATCATTGAACCTGTTTTAATCGTGAGCAGGATATATCTGTCTTAAGCGAGACGAAGCGAGGCGAATAGATGAATATTATAGGCTACCTACTTATTGAGTGCGTGCCCTTACGTTATGGCCAAGGTCAAGACCAAGTGACACAAGTGTTGGTCATGTGTGTTAGGAATGTCCTACAAACATAGGGACCTAAATGAAAACACTCATGTTCAACAAATGTTGGGAATTCTTATGGTTCTTTAGGCTTATTCATATTGTATAATATATGCTACATTTTTGTTTGTTTGTTTGTTATGTTTGGTTAACACTTAACATCACCTTATTAATATTGATGTGAATGGATTATTAGTAATTGCGGAATTAATTAGTCGGGATTTGATATTAAGAAGCGAAATTTTTTACTAAAGGTAAAATATTAATATAATAATATAAAAGTAAAAAAATCGAAAATTTAACTATATGTATAAATTACATGAGACAGTGAATAACTTTCATAATTTTCGATATTTTTATTTCTAGATAAATTTAAACTTTTATATTTCCTTTTTGTGGTAAGTGTTTCCGTGTTTTAAAGAAATAAAATTTCTTGATCATTAGTCTACTTCGTGGGCGATAAACAAAGACTTAATGACAATTCAAGAAATGGGAACATAAATCGGAGGTATCACCTCATACTTTTATAAGTTTTTGAGCATATGAATATATTTTTGAGCTTATTAGGTAGTTTTTTTTTGAGCTTATTACCCTAAACTTTATTTGTTTTTGAGCATATTGATATTTTTTGAGCTTATTACGTCAATCATCATTTGTTTTGAGCATATATGTATTTTTTTCTGACTTATTAAAATCTATAAGTTAGATTTTAATTTTTTTTTCCGTTAAAACTAAAATATAACTAAATTTATATGTAATGTTTTTGAGTTTTATTGTAAGTTTTTGAGTTTAAAGTTTTTTAATAACTGATCTCAAAAACTTTATCGTAATACTCATAACTTTTAAAACAAAACTTAAAAATATTATTATAAATGCTAAAAAATTATAAAATTAGTGGTAGTACATCGAATGTATGATCCTCTCAGTGTGACAATTCCCTCTAATATTTAAATAATCATCAATTAATTTGGTTGACATCTGCTTCATCGTCTTACAATAGACATAGAATATTATAGGGTACTCGATAAGTCGATAATATACTTAATGTCAAAAGAGAATTGTATGTTTTCGAGTTTGCACACATCTTGGCCAAAATGGTCCTTAAAGTACATGTTACTCCAAAAAGAGCATTCAATTGTCTTCCTAGTATTATTAATTGGATTGGTCTTATACTCTTATCTATAGATCGAATTAAACACTATATGTACTCGACGTTGAGAGGTTTATTGTCTACTTGAGCCTAAGATCAAAGATGGTGTCCTTGACTACTAAGGTAGTCCCTCCGTTTTTAATGATGTTTTCATTTTTTAAATATATGTAAGCAGTATTTTAATAAAATGATAACGTTATAAACATATATAATTTTTTTCACTTAGGTTTTCCCAATAATGTTCACATCCAAAAAAACAAACACAAAAGACATTTGATATGGGAAATCAATAGATTGTATCTTGGTATTAGTCAAGTTCACACCTATTCACCAAAACTACTCCTTGTTCGAGTGAATAGTTTTTTATTTCGTGGGAAAAGTAAAGCAAAATAAACTATTAACTGCAATAGAGGGAGTATTTATATCCAGTTTATCAGATTAACTTTAACTAATTTTACGACACACTTGTTCACGTCTTTTGTTATCTTGACACAGACAACTCAATTATATGATATGAGATAGTCGTGATCTTGCAAGTTCAACGAACATAGGTCGAGGTCGAGGTTGAGGTCAAATGTGCTCGTCGGTGTTACATATGGGTTGGTTGTTAAATATAATTAACATGGGTCAATAGACTCATTATATTATTACTAAGTAGTACTCGGTAATTGCTAATCTATTATAGCTCGATCCAAATAAAAATCCAATTTTATTCTCGTGAGAATGGTAAGCACGGTAGATTCTCTGGCATATTTTATGTCTCATCTCGTGTCTCATTACTTTTCTAAACGACACATTAACATATTGAGATATAATATTACCGTTTTATTATTTTTAAGGGGATATGACACTGGACGAGAGTATGAGACATAAAAGTGAGACGGATAATCTCCGCTGAATGGAAAGTGCTAACCAAAACAAAAATCGTACATCATATGAAAGAATAAAGATTTGTCTTTGATTTGTCATAATCGATTTAATTAATATTTGGCATTAACCCAAATGATTAAGATGCATGTTTCTTTCAGTAGGGACTGTTTTAGGCAAATTGAGCATGGTTCATGACAAAACTTATGCTATCGTCTTAACTGTTTAGTTTAAATAAGTAGTGTTCGTCGTAAGCGTAACCGTGTCGAAAAAGTCATGTATCTTATCTACCTTACTTATTGATCGATAATCACTATCCTGAGTGTTGTGTGGAAGCGTGAATATCCCGTGTTTGGCCTCTGCTGCGCCGGTGTCTAATGTCCATAATAGTACGATATTGTCCGCTTTGGGCCAAGCCCTCACGGATTTACTCTTGGGCTCCTTCCCAAAGGGTCTCGGACTATTATCTTTCCAGGACACTTATAAAGATGATACTTCATCTTTAAACTACCGATGTAGGACATGGGTTTGCACCCTAACACTAAGCTTGCCAATCGGGATTTTAGCAAATCGTAAAATGGATAATTGCAAACTGCGGCCTTGGATGATTACCCGACTTAACGGTTAGAGAATTGTTCGATCAATCTTTATAGGTTTCGAGACTGTACCCCTAAATTCGATGGTTAAAACTTGGAACTATTTGAGCCGAGCTTGTTACCATTAACTTTTAATCGTTCTAGGAATAATTGACTTCACATAAATTCCCGGTTTATTTGTCCAGTGATGTGATACGCCGTTTCCCATATGAAATTGGTTTGCGCGATCACCAAAACACACGGGCCACAGCCCACAGGTTACAACCCTCCACCACAGCCTTAATACTTAATAGAGCACCGATAAGGGGAAATTCATAGAAGTAGGCGATATCAAGTGGTGCTATGCAGGCTCAACTGCACAACAACACAACTCCGTCTGACCATCTCATACATATGTATAACTGTATTAGTAAGTATTGCTTGTGACGGATCACCATTTGTGACAGATATTTTGTAAAATAAAATTGATACAAAATGAGTTAGTGAAGAAAGGGGACCACATAAATAGTGTCGGAGAGAGAGAAAAAGTGGGTATTTTGTGAGAGGACGGTATCCATCACAAGCTTATGACAGATACCGCCGTCACAAATGAGAATTTGTGTAACTGTATAGGATCCCGAGCCGAGGGTTCATAAATCAACCACCGTACGCTTCATTCAACATTTCACACCACCCTCAGCCGAACCACCCAGTTGCAGCCGCTACCTCAATAGCTCTGCCATTTAACGACACCATTCGCTAACTTTGCACACCGCTCCTGCAATCAACCTTATTTCATTTTCCTTTCCCTGTCCACGAATTCTATGCTATAAAAACACATCAAAAGAATGAACAAAAAAAAATACACATACCTCACCTGTCTCTGAGCTCAAACCCGATATACATTTATAAATTCATAACGTCGGGAATGAGCTTGAAGAATCCCAATTAATACATTTCTTTCTGAACAATCTGAGACCCGACCAGACCCGACCAGACCCGACATTTGAGCTTTTAATTTATACACATCCTTCTATGCCTTCCCAAATTGGGAAAAAATAAAGCTTTCCTACATGCTGCCAATAGGCGTCAATCTAATGAATCATTTGATTAAATCACGATGCTATTGATGCCTTGTTGTATTTGAACTGCGGACCGTCACCCCATGCAAAAATTTTGTATACCCGAGATAGTTTAACTTGCCGTCAGGGATGCGAATCCAATCCTTTAGCAGTGAATAAGCGTTGGGTCCAAGATTCAGTTCCTGCAGAAACACTAGGATGAGATTTGCACAAAGCAAAGGACGAAAAAATAAAAACGGGCCGATTTAGTAGCATGTCGTTGGTTATGGTTATAATTGATTTCGTTCCGTTTCTGATTTTGTTCTTTTCTTCATCCTAACTAGTCTTCAACTTGGTCTAGGTGTCTGGTGTCAATTAGAGGATTATACAACCAGATGTATATATATATAGTATAGATTTCAAGCTTTATAACAAAGAATTTGAGTTTATGCATATACTTACGAGCTTTGTTGAAAAGAATCTGGGCGTCTTCATAAAAAAAATTTAAATCAAAACATTATATTAAAGCTCAAAAATAATACATATAAAACCCAAAGATTTTAATTTGAACACTAAAAAATTAGGAAAATTTAACAAATATAATCCCAACTATCACTCTTCTTCTCAAAATAATCTAAATTATCAATATTCCCGCAATAATCCCAACTTTCATACCACCCTTCTTAAAATAATCCCAACTATCATTCTTCTTCTCAAAATAATCTCAACTATTCATATTTCCGCAAAAAATCATATCCTTTTTAAGACTTATCAGTCACAGTAAACTATTTTGAGAAGGGTGGTATGAAAGTTGGGATTATTGCGAGAATATTGATAGTTGGGATTATTTTGAGAAGAAGTGTGATAGTTGGGATTATATTTGTTAAATTTTCCAAAAAATTAGACTGCAAGAAAAAATTGTCAAAAGCTCGAAAAAATTACATATAAGCTCAATTAGATTTCTATTAGATGTACGATGCTTATATACATCTGGATGTATAGTCCTATTTGTGCTCTGGTGTCTGGTTGGTTATGGTTATAATCGATTTCGTTCCTTTTCTGACTTTGTTCTTTTCTTCATCCTAACTAGTCTTCAACTTGGTCTAGGTGTCGTCTGGTGTCTGGTGTCTGGTGTCTGGTTGGTTATGGTTATAATCGATTTCGTTCCTTTTCTGATTTTGTTCTTTTCTTCATCCTAACTAGTCTTCAACTTGGTCTAGGTGTCGGGTGTCTGGTTGGTTACTGGTCATTATTTACTTTGGTCATTTACACATTAAGACCTTCAAAATATCAGAAAATAAGAATAAATAAAACTAACAGTGCTAGCCTTTCGGCTTTCACATACCCTCGCAAGTTCCTCTACTGTGATAGTCCTGTTGCCTTCACGTTCGAAATGGTTGTAAGCAATTGAAGAAATTTGGTCCCAATTTTCCCGAGCCTCCAGCTGGTGTGTGCTGATTGCAGCTGCACAAAATTCGTCAAAATCCATCTTTCTGTAAGAAAGTGGCGCCATCTGCACAACATTACAGCATATAAGGAAAATCACAAAGCTTGTATCATGGCTCATTTTCTCAACCGACAAAAGATCGAATAGAGATATATTACCGAAGTTAAAATTTCAGGAACCTTGGATTCTTTCATTGCATCGGTTGCATTACTCACAAGAGCCTGAACCCAAAATAGGAAAAGAAAAACAATTAACTAAATAATAATACTCCGTCATACTCTGTACTGTACATCATGACAAGAACAAAAGTGTAATACAATAACAACAACATCAGAGCCTTAGTCCCAAAATGCTTTGGGGTCGGCTGACATGACTCATCCTTTGGAACCGTCATGAGTGAACTCTCATCTCAACAAGAGAAAAAAGAAAGAAAAAGAAAAAAAACGGAAGTGGAGTGAAACAAAAAATGAAAGGCAAAGGGGTTTTATAGATTTTAAATCGAACTTATCACATGTATAAAAACCCAAAAAAATAAATCAAGAATAAAGATTTTTTTCCTTGTGTTGATCAAGATATCCCTATTAGCAGAGTAGCAATACTCATTTGGATACTCAAGGCAAAAAAAAAAAAAGACCCGACGAGTTTAGGTTTCTTTCAAGTAGGGCATTCCATAAGTTTGTTAAAGAATGGGAGCTCTCTGTTAGGGGAATTATGACCATAATTCCCGAGCAGTAAGTCAGACCAATAAGTCGGGTTTGTTTCTATAAATAGCCATAATCAGTATGAATAAATCAAAAACAAACAAATTAACCAAATCAGATTGTTAACACTTTCAAAAAAGAAATTAACCAAATCAGATTGTTAACACTTAAAGTTCAAAAGATGAAAAGGTTAAAAGTGCAGAGATTAACCATTCGAAAGTTCTCAAGGGAAACACGTCCGTCATGGTTTGGCTCCAAAAGTAGGAATTGTGCTCTTAAGTAAACCAGCTCATCTTCTGTAAGAGCCTTTGACAAAGCCTGCAGCCACAGGAGAAATGGACCAGGAAGAAAACGGAGATCACTAGGGTGATACCACAGCGCATATTAATAACCCAATGACCAACCCATAAGTACAGCATCACTAATACTAGTGTCAGATACGAGTTACACCTAAAAAATAATGTACAGTGAAAGAAGGTAGTGACTAGGGTTTCAGTTATGTTTTCTGTATATTCTCGTTCATGTGTCAAACAAAATATGCCAGTACAGAAATCTACACCTGTAAGGAAATACAGGTCGACTGTATTACAATGTATATGTCCTATATAACCGACTACCAAAGATTGTGGTATTTTTAATCTAATCGTTTCATTTCAATGGCTCTAATTAAAAGCAACTAGTGCCCTATTCTTTGAGAGCGGGAAATGGCTCTTGAATAAGCATGATTGTAATTAACAATTACGATTGTTATGGCCAGTCAAAACAACAGGTTATACTACATCCATCACCAGCCTAGAAACCAGCAACAAGAATCGTGATAGGGGTTTGGGAGTTTAAGACGTTCCGCATATGCATATGTACCCCCCATAAAGTGGTGATGCTGATTCCTTACGGACCCCCACTAAAAATAATTTGTGGAACCAGATTGTGACATGGCAAATACATATATACAGTACAAAAGAAAACAGAAGCAGGCAAAATGAATATAAAGTAGTAGAAGTTGCATAATAAAATCTTAATTATTTTTTATCAGGTTTTGCGCGTAACATTGGCACAATTTCTATGTTTAAGGAAATCTATCAGAACTTTCAGACCGAAAGGTTAATAGGAGAAAAAAAGACGCCAAAAACTTTCACTAACTGCAAAATGCAGATCAAGAACACGTTAACAAATGATGATTATCATTTATCATCCAGCATAGAAAAAAAAACTCCTAAACTATCTCACATAAAAAGGCATTTCAGACTGCAATTAGTATGTAATGCATAAAGACGAACCTATACATATTAAATACATTTTATACAAGCTCACATTCCTGTATCAGAAACTCAGAATTATCTAAGTCACCAGTTATACAAAGCAAAGAGTAAGAAGTTGGAAACTGATTATGAGTTTATGTTTAAACAATTTACTCTGACAAATGCCACAATGAACAGAGTAAACTACAAGTAAACAAACCGCCAACCGAGTACCATGAACCACAAACCGAACACATAAATGAAGTACCGAAAACTGAGTAATGAAAAGGTCTGAAGCACAAAACAAATACTAATAAAAATAACTTTGAGTTGACCATATTGAAACTTCCTACATTCAAATATTTCCGTTCTAACAAAAACAAAAAAAACTTTGAAATATTTCCTTTTTTATCGTTAATTAGTGTTCCATGTACTATGTGACCTCCTTCATTTCCTTCATTTGCATTTCTTCCACATACTAATGCCTTTTTTATTCTCGTTTGTGGCTAGGGGACTAGGGGGATGCACAAGATAGAGGTGATCCCAAAAGAAAAAGCAATGCTACCAAACATAAGCCAGCATACAAACCCAAATCCACAACAAAATTTATATACTGAGGTTAAAATGACTATATCTGAAATATAAATTCCGAAATGCAATTGCATTTACAGGATTATACCTTCAATGCTGCCCGTTTGAATGGAGTTGCATGTAGGTAGGACTTCACCAGTTTGTAGATCAATATATCTAATGGAATAGGAATGTTTTCATCTCGCAACCACGGATGAGCTGCACAACACAAAAGCATACCAAAATTAACTAACGTAGAAAATGGTTATAGCCTCATAATTGAACAAATTATTTTATTCTTAAATTTCCTGAAACTGCATCAAAATGTACCTTCTCAGAAGCAATAGTTATTAGTCATGTTGATACAAATTTGCACATTATGTCAATCATAAGGGTTTTTCTACAGCTAAAGAGATTATGATAGGTAATTTTTCTTCAAGTACAGACGATCATGATGTTACTTACTTAAAGCTTGCGCAGCTGTCATCCTCTTTCGATAGTCCTTGTTAAGCATTCTTTTCACAAAATCCTTGGCTTCTGAAGAGACAGAAGGCCACGGTGCATCATCAAAGTTGGGATCTGCTCTTAACACGGTACGAAATATTCCTGATTCTGTACGAGCCCAAAAAGGTCTGCTTCCACATAACAAGATATATGTTATAACGCCAATGCTCCAAATATCTGCTTCTAGGCTATAAGATCTATGGAGAACTTCTGGGGCAACATAATATGCACTTCCAACAATATCATTAAGTCTTTCATCTGCATCAAACAAAGAATTCCATCTCTTTACTTGGGAAGTCCATACAAATAAACAACCACCATAACAACAAAGCCTTGGTCCAAAAACGACTTAGTGTCAGCTAACGAAATCACCACCAGCGATTTAGAGGGAAACCAATGAGAGACAGAGGACAAAAAGAAGGGAACGCAAAAATGATAAAGAGAAAAAGGAAAGCTAAAAAAACAAAATCTGAGTAAGAAAGTAGTAAAAAAAGAGCTCTTACCCGGTCTAATAAAGTCAGACAGACCAAAATCAATAAGTTTCATATCAGCGTCTTCACTGCGGGAGGTAAAGAGAAAATTCTGTACCAGGTAATAATAACGCTTATGTCATGCCATCAAAAAGGGAAAACAAATCCCTAAGCAACATTAAGAAGAAAGAATTTTAGAAATGTTACCTCAGGCTTCAAGTCACGGTGCACTACACCCTGGAGATGACAGAACGATACAACATTCAAAATCTGTTTAATAATAGCTTTAGCGTCTTCCTCTGTGTACTTTCCACCTCTGTCGGGGAAAAAATCATTTCAAATTGAACATAATCTGGGCAATAAAGGTCAAGTTGAAGTAGGTTGACCAAGTAGTTACCTTGACAAAATTCTGTCCAATAATTCCCCTCCATCACATAATCTGAAAAAAAGAGGTCAACAATAAAACCTTATAAAAACAATCAATGTACAGTTCTCATGTATCTAGAGTTTTACATGGAAAGATTAGGGAACAACATCGTAACGTACTAACATGTTGCATAAGAATTGGGGATAAGTGGCCTGGTTAAGAAGCCCGTTGTAATTCTCATCAAGGGTCACACACAGCATATACCAATGGGAAGACATACAAGTATACAACCTCACACTTTTTGGTAAGTAGTATACCTCCCTTTAATTTATTTATTTGACGAGGATACTTGAACATGGTATGTGGAATTCTCAAGAGGGAAATTCATAACTAGTGAAGTTTTGATAGGAATACAAATAATTGTGCCAATCATCATAGTCATAGGATAGTTTCGACAAAATGTGAAGCATTAGCAATTTAGCATCACCATGGCGACAATCCACAGATGTATAAGGCAAAATACAACTTCAGTAATTATAGTCTTCCACAGCACATAAAACGATACACAGAAACAGTCAAATTTAAGATAAAGCACATACTCCATAACAATATATACATTGTTTGAGTCCTCGCATGCATCGTAAAATTTAACCAAATGCCTATGCCCGGAGAGTGCTTTCAGCATTTTTACTTCTCTTCGGACATCTTCAATGGATATTGCTGTTGTCATCTGCTTCAAAAACAGTAACTTGTTAAATTTACGGGAAAAATAAATGCTACAAGTGACATAAGCAACTAAATGGCTAAAGTGAAATCCATTAACACGTTAAAGTCATAACATCAGTAAGCTAATCTGGAACTGATAATTAATTACTTTTGCACTTTTGTAAGTAAGCTAAGTTGATATTTGGAACCTAGAGATACGGTCATATAAAATGCATTCATATAAAGCTTTTGCCGTGTTATACTATGCTTGCTTATTGGGATTGTGTTCAGTATATCTTCAGAAGCAACAAATGATTTGTCGAGCAAGCAAGTCTCTAAAAACAAAGCATTTCCAAATGTGGTGAAATGCCATGCAAGCCATAGCGAGTAATGACCAAAACATGGGAGCTTTGATGCAGTAATGAATAAAAACTAATTAGGGAACAAGTATGGAGTAATAAATTAGACAGAAATTTTATAATTCTTTCTACTATTACACAATCAACATCCCAACGGCCAGCTCAAAATAAAAATGAGCATACTACAAGATCCTGAACCACGCACCTTGTCGAGGCATCCCTATACGGTATAAGGCTATACAGCAGAAGGATCAAGCCAAAGACACGTTATTGTTCGACATGTAACAAATACCATCACTTAATTGCTATAATTGGCCTTTCATCTGGTTTTAAAGCTCAATGATCTTGCTCATAACTCATACGCACAACTTCTCCAACACTTTACATTGCAGAACGATAAATATAAGCACCTTAAAATTGAAATTTGGTAGAAGCAAATGTTTATGCCTATCAAAGTTGTACATTTTATAAATTATTTTGCGATTATGATTTACTCATAAAACTTAAATACAAAACAACCGATTTGGCAACGGACCAAGATAAATAAAGTTTCCATTTATAGCTTGTAATAAAGTTGAAGAAATGTGTAGACATATCGGATAACCAATTTGGATTTATGTCGAGGAGATCAACTATGGAAGCAATTTATCTTATGAGCAGCCAAATAAGCATTATTGAGATACGAAAAAAATAAGTCACATATGGTTTTTATTGATTTTGGCATATGATAGGTACCGAGATAAGTACTTTGGTGGACTTTAGCGAAGAAGGGGTATTTCAAAGCTAGTATTAGTGTAAAAACCAATGTTGGGAGGCGACCGAATAATGCCCCGATTAGGAGGCTCAAAAACTGGGGAATATAAAAGATTGTGAGGGGTAGAGGAAGACCTACAAAATTTGGATAAAGATTGAGAATGATATGGATGTTTCTTGGGATTGATGAAGATATAGTGACTGAGAGAACATTATGGAGAGAAATTATACAAGAAGAAACTTTCATTCTTATTATGGAGCCATTGGATACGACAGTTTCAGATGAAGTTTCATGTCATCCAACCCCAAATCATCTTGGGACTAAGGCTCTGATGTTGTTGTCATTGCTTATAGTCATTTGTTTACCTTTGCTTACGGCCAAAGACCAAGAAGAAGAGAGGAGGGACCATTAGTGGTGATAGTTATTGGACGATAAGTGGGCTATAATGAATTACCCTTAGAAGCATTCATAATATAGAAAGGTAAATAAATGAATGAGACACCCTAAAGTGGGACGGGTAAAAAAAAATGACGGAACAGAGGGAGTAATATTTATGGATAATCAGGATCTTTTCTATTCGACATCAAACATGAATAAAAAATATTCTGCTAAGGTGCTCCCAACAAATATTTATGGATAATCGATCGATTGTGACATGGTTCTTCCTTCGGATGCAGTATTGAAGTATATCGCTAGTTAAACACCAATCAAGAAATAGCCTAAACAGGTTCTACGATGACATAAAAAGATCTGGAGAAAGAAAGGGTCTTATTTAGAGATGTCTAATCCTGAACACTCCTTTTGCAATGTGACACATGATTCATACCTATATCTAGCGATTAGGATGGGTATGGAAGTAGAAATGGTCATTGCAAAAAGAAAAAGGCAGAAAAAAAAAATTAATGATCATTGGCTAAAGAATAGGGTACATATATTTTACATGCATGGTATCTGTATCCGATGGTGGACATTTAGATTTAATATGTGCATTGCCTTGTACGATGGCTCACAGCCTCACATCCATTGATGCAAGACTTCTGAGAACTTTCACGGGGAAGCACATTACAACATCATCATCCACTACACCCACTACCACAGGCTTCTGATGGCGAGATAAGAAGGGTTTGATGTACTACTGTACTAGGCCTTATCCTTGTGTTGAAAACATAAACAAGTTGCAACCCAGTTATCCATACATAATTGCGTCTAGTACTAATATATGTCAAACGGCTGTATCATACTACTAGAAGTGCAATCAATCGAAATAATGAGAATCTGGGCCATTTATGCAATGGAATCAAATCAGCAAACTGGTGACTAGGTGACTATCCCTTCTATCACTTGTAAGCGAAGTCAAACATAAATGCCAACATTTTCTGCAAGCAGTGGTAGAGCTAGGGACATAGGTAAGGGGTTGGTAATTATAACTTATAAGATTAATCTGTGTGAAGCAACCATGGCTAAGAGATACATGATGCTGGGCTATATCTTAGGAGGATGCGATCTCAGCCATGACTAAGAGATACTCATATTTCTTCACGTACCCTGAATTCAAAAGGTCTAATTCAAAATTTGTTACCGTTTAAAGCAGCTTGCACTTAAATTAAAGAAGTGTATCGTTATATAGTTGGTCGCACTAATCATCGGTATTGCAGAAATCCTACCCTCACGACATGTACTCAGGAATGCCTACTAAAGCCTTTTCCCTAAAAAAGGAAAAACAAGGTTTGAAGGTGTTGCATCGCTTCCAAGTTCCAACCTCAAATTGTGATGAGGGAATGAATGAATTCTAAATCTAACAGGCAAATGGATGTCAATCAAATAGCAAGCAATCAGTTTGGCATCGTAAAACTTACATAGCTAGAAACATTCTAAGCAGATATTAGCCTGAACTAAGCAATCCTGGACTCAAAAGTCCAACCCATGAAATATGACTTCACATTAATAGAGCAAGAAACAGAATCACTGACTCCTTTAATTTAGCGACAGGTGCAAATACCTGCCGCCAATTCAATGAGTCATGCAATATGACTTCACATTAATAGCTTCCCTTCAATACCACAATACTAGACTCAAAAGTCCAACCCATGATAAATCTTCAGACAATTTCCCACAACACGACGACATAATATTAGTATACTAAAACGAATACAATATCATCAACAATTCCCATGTACTTCTATTAACACAAAGGTAGCGTGAAAGCATGAATGTAAGTATGAATATGCGTACCTTGAATTCTCTTGTTTGCAGCAAGAAATAAGAAAACTAATCTGAACATGAATATGCTAGAAACAGCTAATCTAAAACTTAAAATTCTCTATCGACGTCTACTTAAGCTAAACACTAAGCAAACCTAGCAAAACGAACATGATCATCTTCCAGTTAAGTCGATACACACTGATTCAACTTCAATCAATGTTAAGTCGATAATCAAACTCAGCATCCTACCAAATTCCACCACATGATCAAAACATCCAATAAAACCTATCACTACAAGTCTACAACTAGTCCGATCAATGTGAAATAATCGTCAACAAATTGAAGCTAAAAATCCTTCTAATCAACAATAACAGCATCATTAAACACAACAAGAACAAGAACAACAATAAGAACACTAAACAAATGTTCGTCAAAGCGATTTTCACCTTAGCCTTAGAAATGATCTTAACAGCAACAACTTGATCCTTAATCTCTCCCTTTTTCGCTTTCGCAGCACAAGTATGACCAAAATGCCCTCGCCCTACCTCCTTCCCAAGCTCATACTTCGCCACAAAATTCCTCGCATAGCCAAAACTCTTATCAAGCTGCGGCGAAGGCGGCGCAACTTCTCGCGCTACTCCGCCATCATCCTCAGGAATCACTCCTTCCTTCTGCTTCCCCGTCCCTAACCTCTTCGCAATCGAAGCCTTTATATGCTTCGCCGGCGACGGCGGAGGGAACGGTCTTCGAAAAAACCTCCTAGGCGTCGCTCTCCCCGGCGACGGCGTCACTCCTACTCCCTGCGGATACGGACTCGGCCATGGACTCGCCGCCGTTGACCGAGTCGGCGTATTCTTCACTGACCGAGTCGCCGCCGCCGCTGCCGCCGCTTCCGACACCGGAAGCGGCGATTGCGGATGCACGTGCACTTCTCCTTCACCATTCCCGCCGCCGTCCGCCTCAACAGCAACAGCCGGTGGCCTGCCGTAACACTGTCCCATAGTAGTATATATATATAATACTTATATATATCTAATAATATAATAAAATACTACTACTGACAGGTGGACGTTGACGTTACGGTTACTGTTACTCCCTAGGGTTAGTGATTGACGATCGGTGAACAAAAACTCAAACCGCAGATCTGAATAACAGCGTAATCAACTGAAATGTGAAGTAAACCAGATTAAAATAATTCAAATCAAATCGACAAAAGTCGACTCGAATTGAATTAAATTAAACAAAACTAAACTGAATCGAGCTGAACCGAATCAAATTGAATTGAGAAATGCAAGATGATGATGATGATGATGATGATGATGATGAAGTAGTAGAAAGAAGAACTACTACTCCATCATGAATTGTGAATTGATACAGTGATGATGAATATACAAGTATGAAAATGGAGTTGTTGTTTAAAAAACGGGATTTGTCATTTTCTACTTTTTCTTTTTTTTTTTTTGTTTTTTATTTTTTGGTTTTAAGTTTTAGGAGGTGTTAATGTTATTTGGGTTAAGACAGTACAACACTACAAATACATGCAGTTAAGTAGAAATATTAGTTTTTGTAATTAATGCAAATCCCACGGAAATTCGGGAGAGATGGCAATTTTTGCATGAAATTATAAGCGTTTTTTTTATATTTAGATCCGTTTTATTTCAATACGCAAATTATACGACCAGAGATATACAATTTTCTGTACATATTTTAAGTTTTTTAATAGAAAATTCGAGCTTTACTAGAAAGAATATGAGCTATATGCTAAAATTTATGAACTCTTTGAGAAAATATTGAGAATCGAAAATTATTATACAACTAAAACACAATACATATAAGTTGAACTATATTTTAATTTTAATATAAAAAACAAAAATATAACTCAAAATAGTTTAAAAGCTCAACAAATATACACATAAACTCAATAAAATACACCATGATTGTACGATCTATTATAATTCTGGTTGTATAATCCTTTTTGTGGTTTCATTTTGGTGGGTGCGAATAGGACCGTCTTATAGTGAAGTTAATGCAGGTTTAATGTGAGTTAGTTTAGCTTAAAAGGCATAAGAAATGTGAAGAGTACTCTTTTTTTTTAAAAAAAAAAAAAGAAAGAAAGAATCCCACAAGGGGTTAAATAATATTAGACAAATCGGACTTGGCAAGTTCAACGATGTAGCTCGGAATAGCCGATTCATCGCGAAGATTGCTTTCCCCACACCTGCATGAATGAGCTAACATATGAGTTACTTTATTCCATTTTCTACTAATAAATGACCAAGAAATAACATCAAAGCAATTCCTATTAAACGAACGAATCTCATTAATAACCGCATGGAAGTCGTTCTGGCTCGTCTTCCTTTCTCTCAGCGCGTCGGGAACCGTCTGACTGTCACTCTCCACCAACATCGTTCGTCAATTATACCGTTTGGCTATTCACGGTCCCGCCAGGACCGCTTTTGCTTCGGCCACTCTCACCGTTCGCCAATTATAGCGTTTGTGAAGAGTAATCTTAATCTAGGTAATATCAAAACGAACACGTGATACGAAATTCCACGAGAGTTAGGATATTGAACACGTTATATTGAATTTAACAATATATATTTATGGTTATAAATAATATACTTCCTCTGCTCTAAAATATTTGACGTTTTCATTTTATGAGATGAGCATTTAAACTCAATTTTTAAAAAAAAATATATTGGTTGTAAATTACACAGTAAAATTCTTTAAATGACTATCTCGAAAGTGAAAATGACAATTAAAAAAAACAGATGGACTATGATTTTATTTTTGTAATGCATTTGATATTAAATTTAAATAAGTGACGGTAGAATTTGACGTTTACTATAACTAATTCTCGTTTTTTACCCAAACTTAACACCTAATCAATCTCTTTTGACAATTTATTCTTCATCTAAACTATAATACGTTTAGTCGTGTGTCCAAGGAGGGTCGAGTGTTCGGGTATCCGACACGGCATCGAATACGAAACGGCTAATTAGGAGAAGTGTTTGTGCTATCTACTCTTAATTCGGGTTAAAATTTCATGAATAAGTTTTTTGGTAGTTTAGGATCGAATAATATATGGAGTATTTTAATTTTTAATTGGTTCAACTATAAATTAGAATGTGTTTGAGAAGTGGTGTACTCTATAGATAATTAAAGCTCAATTAATATGTCTTATATATATTTTCGCGTTATTTTAATATATTGGAAATATATATTACATATTGTAAAAAAGTTAAATAACATTATTGTCATTTACGTAAACATAATTTCTATCTATAATACATTATACAGAAAATAAAAGTTTTTAATTTTAGAATATCAATTTACAGTTTTAGGATAATCGAGTGATAAGAATATTGTTGATTATTCTAAGCACTTAATACATATTTTGTTGATTGAAATTTGATGGTCAAACATGTATACTTGTTAGAATAATTTGTTACTTATATTTGTTATAAACACTTTTTTTAAGATATATAACATTTATAAAGGTTGTAAATTTTAAAAAAATAAATTTAAAAGAGGGTAATTAACAATTATTCCTATAGCACAAAATACAAATAATTTAGCTATTAGTGTTACGAGACCTATTCCAACCGCAATATTTATTTCTATCAATGGATGATTGTAATTAATATCTAATTGAATATTAACTCCTTTCAATCTCATTCATAGACTATACATTAGATGTCGTACAACTCATTGTTTAATATTGAGTTTTATAAAGATTATGAGTTTCACTGTAATTTTGTTGAGCTTGTTCGCTAAAGTATTAAGCTAAAAAAATATAATATCACTCGTAAATAAACTATACATATAAATTTGGTCAATTTTGAGTTTTGAAGTACATGATATGCAATATCCTTTTTTTCAAGCATTATTTAGCCACAAGTCTTGCATATGATTTCATCGAATTATATATAATAAACTAACAATGCTAAATTTAGAGATTTGCGTTATTTTGTTATTTTTATAATATCACGCGACTCTTAAATTTGGGAAAATATTGTTTAGTTACCCATTTAATTACACATGAATTTAAATTCATATAAATTGCAGTTTGATTTTTCCAATTCACATAATTTTACATGAATTATAAGTTTTCATGAATTTTGATTCATCTATAATGATAGTTTTTTTTTAAGTTTGTCAATAAAAACTACAAAACTAAAGTTGTTCTATTGTGGATGACATTGAGGTTGTCAAAATAAGAACCAACTCTTATTTAAGAACCAAGTTTTTTGTTGGTTTCAAAAAATTAATAATGAAATAGTGATGAGAAAACTTAATAATAGGACCCAATTAAGAACAAAAATAAAAGTTCTTTTATTATAGGAAAAAGTTCTTAAATTTAGAAAATGGTGAAAAAATGACCCAGTATTGGAAGAATTTTATTTAAAGTTATTTCATTACACTTGCTTTTACCTATCCTCATTTAGGTGTGTGCGTGGAAATATTTACCTGAATTACATTTCTTTTCTAACAACCAAACAATATAGTTTCTAAGTCACTTAATTTTTACTTTCTTGACAAGCAATACCGCCAAACTAATTCTAAATAAACTTCAAATCAATTTTTTACCTTTATTTTAAAAGGTAAACAAATAATATTTTTAGTAAAAAGGGAGTAATTTGTGTAATTATACTCCGTATATAATAAGCTTTGATGCGACAAATCGACAATAGTTAGTTTAGCAACAAACACAACTCCACTAATAGTGTGATTAACTACTAATAAGCTTTCATGCGACAATTAGTTAGTTTAGCATTATTGACTAAAGACTACTCCACTTGTGCTAATCAAACCCCTACTAAATCTAGTTGCTACACATTAATTAATTCATATAAAATTACATCAAGGTCGGTGACCGGCCTTCCTCCCAAATTAACAATGATAAATTTAAGTATTATTTAATTGTATTTATAAGACAAAAGCAGATTGATTAGATAGTAACAATAATTTATTTAAATCGTCGAAAGTTTGTAAAAGACATGTCTCTTACGAGCTTGTGGTGGACGCATCACAAGTAGTGGTGGACCCAGGATTTTTGTGCAAGTGGGTATGAAATTTTTTTTAGCGTGTTATCTACGTGTGTTTAAGGAAATATTTTTATTTTTTGAATTTTTTTTCCTATATTAATTAATATTAAAGTAAAAAAATGGGTAAAAAATTAGACTTATAGATATCTTTTTTCAAAAATAACGTTTTCTCTAAAATATTGCGAAATATATATATATTTTAAGTATATATAAAAATAATGACTAAAAGTTCTAAAATTTAACAATAAATAAAAGTGTCCAATGATTTAGAACTTGCCACATAGTCTTATATCATTATAAATTTATAAGTATATGTTATAGTATATTAGTATTGAATAATGATTTTAATTATTTTTCTATCTAAATCGTTGCATATTTGATATATAGTGGTTAATGTACTTAATTACATAGTTTAAAATGAGGTGTATAATGTCTTAATGGATAATGGTATAATGCCAAATTCAATTTCGGCGTCACCGTTTATTATTGGGGTTTTCATTCATTACATGTGATGTATCTATTATCGTTAAGCTTCACTAATTGCATGAGAGAGAGTGAAACTTAGATTGGGAGTCACCCAGTGACGCTTACTCGTTTTCTTTGTTATATATTGTTTTAGGTTATGATTTTGCTATGATAATTGCATTTGACCAAACCATCCAGCAATAGTGGTGACTCATTTTCCTTATTATATTGCTTTACTTTATGATTATCCTAAAATAACTGCATCTAATGAATGAGTCAATTCTCATCTGCATACGAATCTTAATTTTACAGCAGATGTATCTTACTAGTATAGCACTGTCTCGTTTACGTATGATCAAATCACACGGGAAAATTTTGAACACGCGTATATAAATAACTCGAAAGAAAAGAGTGATATACAAGGACGGAAATCACTATAGAAAATTAAATTACATAATTAGAGTGATTAATTAGTGAAGTAGTTGGAAGATGAAATCATGATGAATTTAGATAAATTTAAATACATTAGGTTGTTGGCCGATTAATAACTACTTTAATGCAATAAATATTGTTACGTACTAACTTTAATTTGGATTTATCTTAAAAAAGTTGTGTGTAGAACAACATTATGATTTATTGATTTACCATTTTTTGGCTTTGTTTTTTGGAATTTACCAACATTTTTATTGTTTCATGCAAACTTTACCTTGTTTTAAGGGTGTAGACTATATTGGGTAATATGTCACCAAATTTGACAAATTCAAATAGATCCTTCTAGGTTACCCATTTTTGTAAATTTGTATATTCCAAGTGTCAATGTCACAATAATGGTCAACCAATATATAATTATATATAGAGTTGGAAATTTAGAAGTTTAATGTAACAAAATTTAGGGCATCCATCTATATAAGATACCGACAGGTAGGGATGGCAATGAATCCTGAATTCGGTCCAGATCTACTAGATCCTACCCTGATGGATAAGATATTGATCTTAATATTTCAGTTCGTGCGGATGTGGAGATGATCTGGATCCACCAGCTTAAAAACGGATTTGCATTTGGATCTGGTTGGCTAGACGACCCTGATCCGATCCTAAGACCCGACATTTTAATAGATTTAAAAAAAAAATTGAAAATGATGGTCTGACTTCTTAAGTTATGTGTACAGTTATAAAAGATAAACACAACTACATTTTTTTATTCCTTATTCAAATATAAAATAATGACCTTACTTCTAAGGCGATAGGCGGCAGTAACGGAGGGTCGGAGTCAATATTTTTCGTTAAAGGGATTGAATTATTAATTGAGTATACATACTATCAAAAATTCGAAAATTATAGTTAAAACTCGAAAGAAGATTTGTTATTCAAGGAATAAGTGAGATTTTTTTGCTCCTCGTACTACTCTACTAGTACTAGTACCCGTAAATTCACCTTTGAATATCGATTACTTATTATTTTCCTATCAATATACAATAAGTTTTCGATATCATTTAAGGTAATGTACCATTTTAATTAATTTCTTGTACAATATTTAACTTCTATTAATAGCACAATTTGGTATTGATCACTCATAATATAAATGTGAGTATTATTTTTTTGCTGCTTTGTCAACTTTTTGTATAAAAAAGAAGAGTTGATATTGGTATTTGCTTAAACCATAAGAAATATTTTGAATGATTTTTTGTTACTTTTTGCCCTCGGATTATTTATATATCTAAAATTAATTTTTTTAATAAAAATATAAAAAGTAAATAAATAACTAAAATAAATCGGAATGAACTAATTAAGACCAGCGAAGGCGATCGTCATATGATATGATGGGTAATAGCCCAATTGTTATGGATTGGGCAATTGACAAACGATCCATTTAACGGCTAAAAACGGGTTACACAAAGTTCATTACTTTTCGATTTTTTTGCTGGGCCAATAATATAGAAAAGACATATCGGGTTGTAAATTACTATCGCACTATTTTTTTTAGAACTGTTTTTGTTATGAAATATCTTGATGGATGTCCATATATTATTATATCTTTAGGATATATTATGTTACCTACATACCATGGACTTTTGTACTATATATACTCTCTCCCTATGAATAAAATATCATTCTATTCTAGTCTCTCATTCTCTCTACAACCCTATATTATTCACAACACGTTATCAGCACGAATCTCTAACCCTAATTTTTTTTTTTTTAAGCAACGAACAGGTAGTCAGGTATGTTTTTAATTAGTTTAACTACGTACATACTCCATATATTTAATTCATCCATGTAATTAGTATAGTCTAATACGTACATATGTTTTAATTAATTGGTCATCTACGCATGTTTTCAATTTTTCGTTTAATTTGTTATCAACTACGTACATACATGTTTTCTGGATACATGTTTCAATTTAATTAGTATAGTCCGATACACATGCATATTTCATGAGTAACACGTATACATGCATATTTCTTATCAATCATGAGTACACGTATACATGCACATCTCTTATCAATCATGAGTAATACGCACATCTCTTATCAATCATGAGTAATACGCACATATACATGCATATTTCATTTTTGTTCGTTTAATTTGAGTTTATTAATCCCCTATATTGTTTTATATCTATTATTCTAATTTTTCGTTTTCTTTCACATATAGTTTAACCATGTCAAATCTTACAAAACTTGAGTTTGCGGCCTTGGATATCTCGGGAAATAATTATTCGGAATGGGTTTTAGATGCTCAAATGCATCTTACGTCTCATAGCCTTCAAGACCCTATTAAAAAAGGGAATACCCAATCCGAACAAAATAAGGCCAAGGCGATGATCCTTCTTCGTCGCCATCTCCATGAAGGACTCAAATTTGAGTATTTAACTGTAAAAGATCCTTTGATTTTATGGGAAAATCTAAAGGACAGGTATGACCATATTAAAACAGTCATTCTCCCTAAAGCGAGATATGATTGGATACACCTAAGGTTACAGGATTTCAAATCTGTTAATGAATACAATTCAGCCATGTTCAGAATTACTTCACAATTGATTTTATGTGGAGAAAAGGTTTCTGACGCGGATATGTTGGAAAAAACATATCAAACCTTTCATGGTTCACAATTGCTGCTGTCGCAGCAATATCGTCAGAGAGGATTTAAAAAATACTCTGAATTAATAGCATGTTTATTGGTTGCTGAACAAAATAATGAAATCTTGTTAAAAAACCATCAATCTCGTCCCACTGGTACTGATCCATTCCCGGAAGTGAATGCGACAAGGTATGATAATAATCATAAATATTCAGGTCACACCAGAAGTCATGTCCCTAGAGGTGGACGAGGACGAGGACGAGGAAATTATCGAGGTGGTAGAGATATAAAATTTAAAAGGTCATACTCTAACCAAAGGCATGAACAAAAGGATAGTCCACGAGACAAGAGTAAAAGAGGGGTGGAACATCCATGTCACCGTTGTGGTGGTACAGGTCATTGGGCTCGTGTTTGTCGTACACCTACACATATCGTGGATCGTTATAGACAATCTCTGAAAAATAATAAAGGGAAGAATATTGAAGCAAATTTTGCTGCCGAGCCTAAAGAGTCTGAGACGAATTGAGACGAATTTTGTTGATGGTGATAACAAGCTACCATTTATATCTGACAAATTTATGGATTTAGACATCTCAGATTTCATGACCTTTGACTCTAATGGAGAAATTGGCCCTACGATTGGCGAAGGAAGTGTCCAAAAATTGGACTAGATTTTATTTATATTGCTTAAGTTATTTATTAAGTTTATTTACTAGTCTTTATCTTATTTTATTTTTCGAATAAAAGCAAGTGTGCTTAAGTTATTTATTAAGTCTATTTACTAGTCCTTTCGTCTTTCATTTACCTCCTTTCGCTCTACCCAGATCGATCTCCTCGCTTTTCTCCAGGTTTTATTTTGTTTAGTTAATAATAATCTCAATTCTTCGTTTTCATACCTAACTTTGTTATAGTTTTTAATTTTATAGGTTGATTTTGATAAATGAGTTTTAAACTCGCGTGTGTTTATGTTCAATTTGTGTAACGTCGATTTAATTTTGGTGCTTACGTTTTTCATTTCGTAATTTTAATTATTTGTTTATCTAGTATTGAGTTTTTGTATTGATTTTCGTGTAGCTTAGCTTAAACACGATTTGGTTTATATGTATATATATGATTAGGTTTGGTAGTATACAGTGATCGCCTTCACATTATACTTGCATGAATTCCTCTTCAAGTTTTCTTTCCGTACCATACTTTTATACTTATTATATGTAATTTATTTTATGAAGATTATTATGGGAGCTACACATGGAGATGTATGCCTTGCCGATAGTGCAACTACGCACACAATACTTAAAAATAAAAAGTATTTTATTTGTCTTAAAGAGGAAAAGACAAATGTTTGTACAATTGCTGGTAGTACAAAATTAATTGAAGGCTCGGGAAAAGCTAATATTTCCTTATCTAATGGAACAAATATTGAAATTGAGGAGGCTTTGTACTCCCCTAAGTCAAAAAGAAATTTGCTGAGTTTTAATGATATCCGCAGGAATGGATTTCATGTTGAGACAGCAAGTGAAAAAGGGGTTGAATACCTATATATTACACGTTCAGATTTGAACAAGAAAAGTGTGTTGGAAAAACTACCAGCATTGTCTTCTGGCTTGTATTACATGAAAATTTGTGCAATTGAATCTCATGCACTAGTAAACCAGAAGTTTACAAATAAAAGGAATTTTATTATTTGGCATGACCGGTTTGGCCATCCCGGATCATTAATGATGCGAAAAATCATTGAAAATTCATGTGGTCATGTAATGGAGAACCAGAAGATTTTTCAATGTAGTGAATTTTCATGTGCCGCTTGTTCCCAGGGCAAGTTAATTATTAGGCCATCAATTACAAAGGTAGGGAATGAATCCCTTACATTTCTGGAAAGAATACAAGGTGATATTTGTGGACCTATACATCCACCAAGTGGACCATTTCGATATTTTATGGTATTAATTGATGCATCAACTAAATGGTCACACGTGTCATTATTATCAACTCGCAATCTGGCATTTGCGAGATTACTAGCTCAATTGATAAGATTAAGAGCTCATTTTCCAGATTATCCCATTAAGACTATCCGTTTTGACAACGCTGGTGAATTTAGTTCACAAACTTTTAATGATTACTGTATGTCTATTGGGATAAAGGTTGAACATCCTGTGGCACATGTTCACACTCAAAATGGTCTTGCTGAGTCATTAATAAAACGCATTCAATTAATTGCAAGACCAATGCTTATGAGGTCTAAATTACCTATTTCGGCATGGGGGCATGCCGTTTTACATGCAACGGCACTAATTCGCATCAGGCCAAGTAGTTATCATAAATCATCCCCTATAAAGTTGGTTTCTGGTCATGAACCAAATGTTTCTCATCTAAGAATTTTCGGTTGTGGTGTATATGTTCCAATTAGCCCACCACTTCGTACAAAGATGGGACCCCAAAGAAGGTTGGGAATATATGTTGGGTTCGAATCTCCATCAATTATAAAATATTTGGAGCCATCTACAGGAGATGTATTTACGGCCCGTTTTGCTGATTGTCATTTTGATGAATCAATTTTCCCAACATTAGGGGGAGAAAATAAACAACTGGTAAAAGAGATAAGTTGGAATGAATTGTCATTATCTTATTTAGATCCTCGCACTAAAGAATGTGAACTTGAAGTTCAAAGGATAATTCATTTACAAAGGCTAGCAAATCAATTGCCGGATGCCTTCACTAATGCAAAAGGAGTGATAAAATCTCATATACCAGCTGTAAATGCTCCAGCTAAAATTAATGTCCCTGAAGGACTGTTACATGCAAATGAGTCTAAGGCACGCATGAAGCGTGGTAGACCTGTTGGTTCCAAAGATAAAAATCCTCGCAAACAAAAAGGAGCAAAGGTTAATGATGGCGATGTTGAGGATAAAATAGCTTTTGAAAGGCCCCTTGAAAAGCTGGGAGACATGACTGAAAATGCTAATCTAGAAGGGATTCAGGTACCTGAAAATATTGATTGTGAAGAGATCTCGATAAATTATGTCATGTCAGGACAAACATGGAACCGGAAAAAGGTCGACGTCGATGATGGTGTTTTTGCATTTAATGTAGCGCTTGATATCATGCATGAAAATGAGGATCATGAACCAAAGTCTGTTGATCAGTGCAGACGCAGGATTGATTGGCCAAAATGGAAAGATGCTATTGAAGCAGAATTAAAATCATTAGCTAAACGAGAAGTATTTGGGCAAGTAATTCACACACCTAGTGGAGTAAAACCAGTGGGTTACAAATGGGTGTTTGTTCGGAAAAGAAATGAAAAGGGCGAAATAGTCCGATATAAGGCCCGTCTAGTTGCACAAGGTTTTTCACAAAGACCTGGTATTGATTATGAAGAGACATATTCTCCTGTAATGGATGCAACTACTTTTCGATATCTGATTAGTCTGGCTATGAGGGAAGGACTTGATTTACGCCTTATGGACGTTGTCACAGCTTATCTATATGGCTCACTTGATAATGATATATATATGAAACTCCCTGAAGGTTTTAAACTTCCCGACTCATTAAAATCAAGTCCTAGAGAGCAATATTCAATCAAGCTAAACAAATCTCTGTATGGTTTAAAACAGTCCGGACGTATGTGGTATAACCGTCTTAGTGAATATTTGTTAAAAGAAGGTTATAAAAATGACCTTGTTTGTCCATGCTTATTCATAAAGAGGTCAAAACCTGGATTTGTGATTATTGCGGTTTATGTTGATGATCTGAATATTGTTGGAACTCCTGAAGAGATTCCAAAAGCTGTTGAATGTTTGAAGAAAGAATTTGAGATGAAAGATTTAGGAAAGACAAAATTTTGTCTTGGTTTGCAAATTGAACATCTTGATAATGGAATCTTGTTACATCAAGGGACCTATATTGATAAAGTGCTAAAACAGTTCAAAATGGATAAAGCACATCCTTTGAATACTCCCATGGTTGTAAGAACACTTGATGTGAAGAATGATCCGTTTCGACCTCATGAAGAAAAGGAGAAAGCCCTTGGTCCTGAAGTACCATACTTGAGTGCTATTGGAGCTTTGATGTATCTTGCTAGTCATACGCGGCCCGATATATCATTTTCAGTAAACCTATTAGCAAGATATAGTTCTTCTCCAACACAAAGACATTGGAATGGAGTCAAACATTTACTCAGATATCTTCGAGGTACGACAGATATGGGTTTATATTATGCTAATAAGTGCAAAACAGAGTTAGTTGGTTTTGCAGATGCAGGTTATATGTCTGACCCCCATAATGGTCGTTCGCAAACTGGCTACGTGTTTACATGTGGCAATACTCCTATCTCATGGCGTTCTGTGAAGCAAACTATAACCGCCACTTCTTCAAATCATGCCGAGTTATTAGCAATTCATGAAGCTAGTCGCGAATGTGTATGGTTGAGATCAGTTATTCATCATATTGAAGAATCATGCGATCTACCAAGAAATAAATCACCGACCATTTTACATGAAGACAACACTGCGTGCATAGCTCAACTCAAGTCAGGGTTCATTAAGGGTGATAGAACGAAGCACATTTTGCCAAAATTCTTTTTTACTCATGATCTTCAGAAAGATGGTGTTATTAGTGTTCAACAAATCCGCTCTAGTGAAAATCTGGCAGATATTTTTACAAAGGCACTTCCGAGCAAGACATTTGAGAAGTTAATCAATCAACTTGGGTTACGTCGTCTCAAGGATGTCAAGCGATGTTTTGATGAGGGGGAGTAAATACGCGTTGCACTCTTTTTCCCTTAGCCATGGTTTTGTCCCACTGGGTTTTCCAGGCAAGGTTTTTAACGAGGCAACACCTAGTGCGTATTACGGAGTTTAATTGTACTCTTTTTCCTTTATTAGATTTTTGTCCCATAGGGTTTTTTTTAGTTGAGGTTTTAACGAGGCATTTTTCTCCGATGATGGACATCCAAGGGGGAGTGTTATGAAATATCTTGATGGATGTCCATATATTATTATATCTTTAGGATATATTATGTTACCTACATACCATGGACTCTTGTACTATATATACTCTCTCCCTATGAATAAAATATCATTCTATTCTAGTCTCTCATTCTCTCTACAACCCTATATTATTCACAACAGTTTTATATTTTTATGAATGTTTTGTTTTTTCCCGATTGAAAATAACTATCGAACTGAATACTCCTTCCTTTTTTATCCAAATGTTACTTTTTTATTTTATACACTATTCATAAGTGAACCTTTAAAATTAATTTTCTGTCAATACATAAGAGAAAATATATTTATGTGGGTCTTGTTTAATTCGTTTTTACGAATATATTGAAAATATATAGCTTTTATAATTTTTACAAATACGTAGCTAAAGATATTAAGCACGTAAAACGAGCGTTGGCAAAAGTGAAAAATCAAAGGTATTATTTGGATTTGAATGGAGGGAGTATAATGGATTTAAATTAAACTGTTAATGTAAAAAATAATTTGTGAAAAAAAAAGATTAGCTGAATTAAACTAAAAAAAAGTTGAAATTAAGTTCAAAAGAACGTGAGTAACGCAATTTTAGGTCAGATTATGAACAAATGATTGTTATCTATTTTTACTTAAGTTTCTTTTAGATCAGATGTATGTATTTTAAACTTAAAATGTATTTATGAGTGGATCCACTCTTTTGACTATAATATCATGTTTTACGAGAAAAGGAGAATAAAGAGTAACTTGTAAATGGTAGACTTGAATCTACATTTGACTTCGCGGTAAAGTATGTGTTTACAATCGTGACTTGTGTTCAAATCATAATTTTGAAGTATACTATTCTTTTTATTTTACTTTCGTTGTCCTTTTTCTGTTTTTTTATCTTGTAAAATTTAGAAAATAGAGGCAAAATAAATGATCTACCCCATTAATTAGGCACAAAGGGGCTAATGGCATTTAGCTAAAGTGAGTGCTAGGTAAAAAAAATTTATGGATAATATTGAATTATTGGTAATTTGCTTATTTTTGTCTGTCTATTTTAAAAAGCTGGTAATTAATTTGAAATAAATTTTCAAATAAAAAAGGATAATAAATGTGAAATAAGGGTATTGACAAAGTTCAAGACTTAGCTTAAAACTCTTGAAGTTATCGAATGAAAGTAGCCTATATGTTACAGTATTTTATTTTGTTTTTCTCAACTAAAGTAGAAAAGCATAATCAGAGGTAAGTTTGATGGATAATGTATAAAATTTGAAACACGTCTGAATAATAAGGAAATAATATATGTTACTAAAAAACTTTTGTAATTATTCTTAAAAGTTAAAGACGATAAAGAGTCCCAACAGTAACGTTACCCTAAAAAGAGTACTATCTACTATTTTACTTGTTGGATCTTTCGAGCTTGTTATTTTTCTTTGGGCCCTAGACTTTGTACACCCACTTGTCCACTACCACATAGTCCATTTAAGATACAATAATTTAGTTTGTGTACTTTATTGGTTGGCAAAAGAAAGATTTATAACTGAATTTGCAAATACGGTTATGTTTTTCGTTAGGTTTTATGAAATACCGCCTTCCACAGTGAGAAAAATATTATAGAAAAAATAAAATTAAATAACTTTCTCTTTTTATTATGTGAAAGGTCTTTTAACAACGTTATTAAAAGACCGACTCTTTGAAATTTTTGTATATTTCTAAAGGATTGATAATATAAACCTAACTTGAATATCACAAAGTGAAACATAAAATAAAACCTTGATGTATTGTTCATAAAACCTTATATCGTAAATTCGTCACTCTTTACCCTAAAATGCTAACATTTTATAAAATAAATGGTAACATCCTATTGTAAAAATGACTACAATTAGTCCGTCTTATTTTAGATAGAAAAAAAAGTCCGTCTGAAATAAGAATTTGCCAAAGTTTTTTTTGTAGACCAGGAGTATCTTCTACGACCCTACCATTAGCTCACAATCTCATTTGGGGTAGTGAAGCAATTAAAGGGCTAACTCCTTCAAAGTTTGAATCTTTCATTTCTCAAAAGTCAGAAATCAAACTCTTAACCACTTATTTAAAAGATGAGAGCCAAATATAGGATTATGCATCCAGTTGTATGTAGGTCAAGATAAATAAATTGAGATTAATAATAAAATCGGGTCGCGACCTAATTATCGCGACCACTGCTTGGGATGGTCTAAGGAATAAGAAAAAGACAAATATAAAAAAAATACCCCCTCTTATTCTATATTTTGTTTCCATTTCTTTTTTTTACATAAGAAATAAGAAAGTGAATTTGGACTACAAAAAATACACTACCCACTTGCCATTGAATTTGGGTCACACATTTCATCTCAAAAATGTAAATAGGAAAGAAAGCCCAAATAACCGAATAAGAAAATAAGGAGTATTAAAGTTGTCGGGTGTAAGTAGCAAGGGCTCTCGTCCAATTCACGGACTATACCACCAGTTGTATGACTTGTATCAGTTGTAACTTGTACGAAGTAAAATCTGAGCTTTGTAATAAAGTATTCGAGTTATATTTCGAAAAGTATGAGTTTTATTATAAAGTATTCGAACTTATCCATTTACACATTAAAAATATAAATTTGGAATTAGCTCAAAAAAAAATATACATAAACTCAGTTACTTATACCTTGTACAATGACGACCTAGGTCATCAACCTAATCATCTTTTCACTTTCCAATATTTCTAATCATTTATCACATTTTCTATCTCACTAAAACTTCTCTCTTACCACTCAATTTATTGTTTTTTATTCTTGAACCAATAAAAATTGTACACACACTGGTCACAAATATGGTCACAAATGTTCAGCAATAGTCACAAATTGACTTTGGTTGAGCACGTGGCCTGGTCACCAATAAGCAAAATGGTCACCAATTAATTAGCTTAATTATTTGATTAACTACGATCAAACAAGGTCATGACTAGAGGTGACACTGGATCTCGAATCCTACCCAGATCTGCCAGACCCGATACACAAGAATAGGATCTGGATCCCATTATTTTAGATCCTTAGAATATAGGTCATATCCATATCCTTACCCGACTCATGACCACCCTCATGAATCATGACCTTAAGACAAGATTTTGGTAAGTCTTAAGACCAAAATCACAAAAAACTACTAATAATCTACAAAAGTCTTAATAAAGTATTAAGTTAAGTCTTGGAAATCTAAGACTCAACTTAAAACTTTGGGTGAGTTTTAACCTCACTTTTAATATAAATTATCCAATTTGTGGATACTACTCTTATGTGTCAATGTGATGTAATAAAGTAAAGTTTGAGATAAGTCTGACGGATAATATATAAAGTATGAGTTGAGTCTAAATAATAAAGAAATAATAAAAGTTAATAAAAAATTGATATAACGAAGTCTTAATATCTTGAAAAATCTCACGAGTAATTCTACCTTACTCGAATCCTAAGTTTAACATACACCAGAAACACCCACCACCACTAGATCTTTATGATGAGTGACCACAATCTAAAAAGAGTCCCACATGTCACAAAATTAGAAAATCTGACAACCTCCAGCACAAGTCCAGCACACCAGCCTACCCAAAAAATATGTACCACCATTTAAGAACCATTCCCGTCCACGTATCATATGGGTCATATATTAATGGCAAAACACAAACCCTACCTCCAAAAAGGGACTAAATTGACCAATCAAATTAATGACTTACCCATAATTTGGTAAAACTAATTTTTTTTTTTTGAGAAAAAATTGTAATAAAAATAGATAGGATTAATTGATAAAAATACTTTGAATTATGATTGTCCTGCTTTAAATATTCCAAATTCTATTTTAACTACCAATATAACCAACCAATGTCCTTATTCGTTTTTATTATAATATATGACCTGCTACCTGCTAAGTAAATGAAGAAATTTCTAACACTTTTTTAACCTGTCTTTCCTTTTTTACTTTTCTGTTAATCTATTCACCTATTCACACCATTAAAACATGCTACAATAAGTTAACATAACAACAGATTCTGTTCAAATCAAATGAGGGCATTAGTTGGTTATATTGGTAGTTAAAATAATATTTAGAATATTTTGAACAGTTCACTCATAGTTCAGAGTATTTCTATCAATTAATCCAAATAAATAAGTTTTGCACTATTGTGCAATACAAAAATAACCTTCTAAAATGTTTTTGAAAATTTTAATTAAATTTTTTTAATCTTTTTGAGATCATTTTATACTATTATCATTTCGGTTTTTCTAACGTGTGACCTAAGGACACACTTTAATAAGCTTATTTTGGAAAGATTTATAAGATATTCTCATTAATTATGACAAATTTAAGTTTATACTTACATTTCGATGAGAATATTTTGCCCCAGTTGAAATTTTTTTCAGCTGAATTAAAATCCCGACTATGTCATTGTTTCTAAGTAAAACTGGTAAAATTGACCTGACCTAATACCCAAAATCAAGACCCCAACTTGAACTGAACCCGAATTAACCCGATCCAAATGTTTATTATTATTGCA
Organism: Silene conica; assembly: GCA_029255685.2. Lineage (NCBI taxonomy): Eukaryota > Viridiplantae > Streptophyta > Magnoliopsida > Caryophyllales > Caryophyllaceae > Silene > Silene conica. The sequence goes on along the minus strand of CM055317.2, from coordinate 1,173,663 downwards.
AATTGATTATTACGCGCAAATAATTTGATAATATCATACTCGAAAACTACCTAAACCGAAAATAAATCTGACCCAACCTGAAGGCTACATGCCCAAAATGACCCAAACCAAATTCGATTTAACCCGAACATAACCCGATTAACATGTTTGCCATTTCTACATCTAAGTAAGTAAGTAACTAGTGCTTGCTTAGAAAACATAATTTCTTAATTACTCTATATACTAATCTTTCCGAGATAAAAGTATTCTCTATTTGTCTATTTTATTTATTTTTACCAATTTTTCAATTTGAATTTTAATATGAAAAATATCTCCAAGTATCACAAAAAAATCTGTCAAAAAAAGAAATCATATTAAAGTATTTTCGGTTTTTTTAACAGGTGCCCTCAGGGCACATGCTAATAAGTTAATTAGAAAAAGTATCCTGAATAATTGATACACAAACTCACATTTACCATAATTAGTGAAATATTCTCAACAATTTTTTTTCTAATTAACTTATTATTATCATGTGCCCTAAGAATATACATTAGAAAAACTGCTATTAATAGGTTTCACTCAATCAGGTTGTATTTTTGTTGCGGAAGCTTGTAGAAATGAATACTGAAGAGGATCAGCGGAGCATTTGGTCCCATGGTTGGATTATTGTAGGACATAGTGGAGCCAAACAGCTCGTGAATGATGCAGATATTTAATGGACAATATTGGCTATCACAAAAAGAATGACAAACTATTTCTGCTTTATTATTGGATAATACAACTTTTGAAAAGTCATTCAAAATATATTCCTCCCTATTTCGAATAACCGTCTCATTTCGACAATGATACAAAAATTCCGGAAAGTAGTTAAATAATGAAAAGTATTGTATGGGATAAACAGATTGGAAAGAGGGGAGGCATTATTGATTATTATTGTTAGCAGAGTGATTAAAATAACTAGTGTTGTGGGGTAAAGCGGGGTATTTTTGTGGGTTGAATTAATTAAAATAAATATAAAAGTTTATAAAAAATGGATATTATTGTGAATATATAGATGGAAATGGACAATGTCATAGGTATTTTTTTTTACTTTATAGTTTTACTAAATTATTGCAATATGATTGGAAACTATCTCGAAACAATTCTCATTTGCGACAAATAATTAATGTAGCGTATCTTTTACGAGTTCAAATAATTATTTAGAAAAATGAACTATATATCGAGTATTAATCGACAACCACAAATTTTCTTTGTGACAAATATATCAATAAGCGGATTATTCTACCAGAGATATACAATTTTCTGTACCTATTTTGTGCTTTTTAATAGAAAATTCGAGCTTTATTAGAAAGAATATGAGCTATATGGTAAAATTTATGAACTCTTTGAGAATCGAAAATTATTATACAATTAATACAATACATATAAGTTGAACTATATTTTAATTTTAATATAAAAAAAACTAAAATATAGTATAAAACCTCAACAAATATACACATAAGCTCGATAAAATACACCATGGTTGTATGATACTATTATACATCTGGTTGTATAATCCTTTTTGTGTAAATATATGGGTAAAATAAAATTTACATGGGTAACAAGGATAAATTATTTGTGATTTCTAGGGTAATATGTTTTTGTCTTATCTTATTATATAGGTAATATTTAATCCGTTATAACTTTGTGAGAGAGACTAATGTTAATCAACAAATTTGTTTACCTAAAAAATAGGGTTCCCTTACATTCACTAAAAATCTATCGATGAAAGTTTGAAACGGATAACGATATCTTAACCAAGACCATTTTGTTAAGAACCAACTGTAGAGTAATTTGTTTGGTTGTTGCGTCACAATCCACACTACATCACCCTTATAAGTCGTACAATCTTCTCGAATAATAATCTTTATATTATAAAAGCAATAATAATTATAAACGTAATTTTTTTATTGGCTACTAAATTTTAGGAAATGAAAATTAAAAGTGTTCTCACCATCAGATGATAATGTTACTAATCCTTTAACCAAATCATCATCACAAGCTAAGCATAAAAATCATGTACTTTCGATGTGATTGAAATTGAAACGTGTAGTTGATTTATTGTAGATGGCCTTATACTCCTTTTATATAAGTGTACAAGCCTCTAACAAAATAATAATCAATATACTATAAAAAAACAATAAAATTTAGACTCTTTGTATTGGTTACTAAATTTCAGGAAATGAAAAATAAAAGTATGTCCCTACCAACAATAACAGACGATAATATTGTTGATCCTTTAACTAAGACACTAGTTTTATACCCGTACATAAAATGTACGGGAATACTTTTACATATTTATGTATTATTTTTTAATAGTAGATATAAGTTCAATTTTTTTGTTATAAAACTTCAAATCTATGCTAACAATGTATACGTATAATCTAAATTGATTTTTATGTCTCATATTATTTTGCATTAGGCCAATTGACGATGGTCAGTTGTTAATCTTTAGATAAGAAGTATAAATAAAGTGAAGGATTCTATGTTCATTTGATAAATCGTACCTCTGCTTCACATCACTCTAACTCGAGACTCGGCCATTTTTTCTCTAATCTAACTTACTTTGCTGCCTCCCTAAAATCTATTCGATGTTCCATTCATCAGTCAGCTTTAACATTAGAATCAATAAATTACTTCCTTAATGCTTTTACAACTTTATCAATATTCTTTGAATAAATACTTGCATTGCTCATTTATTAGTCGTTATAATGCTCAACATAGGAGAAATAATCAAATGAAAAATTTAATTTTTTCTCCGTATTATATACAGATTGTTATTTCGGTTATTTGTTGTTGGATTTTTTTATAATATTTTTTGTTTTCATTATTTCTATATTATAATGTATTTTTTCTTTCTTTTTTTTCTCGTTAAATTTGATATAAATTATGTATGTTCAAAATATGCTACCTTTAAAAAATTTGCTAAGTTTTGTTAACTCTCTTTTCAGAATTTTTATTTTTGTTGTGTAACTTTGTTGTAGATTTAAATTTGTAATTTAAAAAATCGGTAACTTTTCAAATCTGATATTATTTTGCTCATAGAGTACTTTTTTTCTCTAATTTTTTTAAAAGTTAATATTTGAAGAAATTATACGATGAATAATACTCTCTATATGACAAATAATAGTAGCAAATCTCAATGTATTATATCTAGGCTATTTATTTGTTCGTTTCTTTGAAATAAAAGTTAATTAAATCTAATTATTTTTGAAAAGTAATTAATTTTAATGATTTTTGAGTTTACTAAATTAAAAAAAGAAGAAATTATTGAATTAATAGAAGAATAGAGAAAATAGAAAAGAAGTAATAATTAATTAACTTTGGAGATCATGGATGGCCTACATTAACAAAAAAATAACTTCTTTCTTAAAACTCAACAACCAATAAGAATGCTTTAAAATCTATTCCTTTTATAGTATAAAGATTATCGCAAGCTAAGCATAATAGTCATGTATGTTCGACGGGATTGAAGATGGGATTGAACATGTAGTTGATTGATTGTAGATAATAAGATACGGAGTCACTACAACAAATTGACACTTGCGCCACGATTTATGCCACGGAAATTTATAATTTGTGGCTAAATTTTGTTTAGCCACGGGAAAAAATTCATTCACTATTTTAGAAAAAAATTATGCCACGGGAAAATTTTTCCCGTGGCAAATAGTCAATTGCGCCACGATTTAGGTTACAGTCGTGGCTAGTAATCATTTTTGCCACGAACAATGTCACACCCATGACAAATATATATTTAGCCACAGATCATTCCGTGGCCAATATTTCTTTAGCCACGGCTTACATATTGTCCGTGGCAACATATTTGTTTAGCCACGAAACTAGTAACAAACACCAGTGGCTAAGATTTTCTTCAGACTTTTATCAAGATATTTCATATTAAGGTAAACGTAAAAACTTGGTTTTGTAAGAAATAAAAGGAAAATACAAAAGCTGAATGAAACTTAATCAAATATACATAATATGAAAAATTTAAATGTAAAATTTTGAAAATATTTTGATTAATTTAATAAATATTTGGTATTTGTTTTTTTAGTCTAATAAGAAATGTAAAACTACTATAAAATGATACACACGTAAAGAAAATTACCATCGTCTTAAATTTTTTATTTTTTTTACAGACTAGAATAATATTTATTGATTTTTTCATAACATCATTTAATAAATAATTAATTCTTTTTTTGTTACATTTTATAATATTGTATTACATTATTTAGAGACCGCATCACATTTAAAGAGAAAGTATGTCCAATTAAATATTAACTTATTAACACCTATCATTGAGAAGTCTGAAACTAATATATTGTTAAGTTTTTCATTAGAAAATTGATTTACAACTTTATTTGTAAAATATTTCTAGAAGAACTTGAATTCGAGATGTTAAATTGGAAAAAAATTGGGAAAGTTTTTAAGGAGAAAAAAAAAGAAAAGACAATTAGATTTATAATATGATTAAATAAAAAAAAGTAGTCTAAAGAATTAAATTTAAAATGATTTCCAATAAATCATTGAATAAAATGGAAAAAAAAACATATTGATAGAATAACCGATATAAAAAAATCAATATAGAAAAACATTTTAATTATTGAAAATGAGCGTATGAGCGTATCACACCGAAAAGTAAAATGGAAATTAAAATAATAGATTTACATGTGTAAATAATGTGAAATTTTGTTAACAAAAAAAAATCAAGAATAATGAAAAGAAATCAATTTAGAGAAAACAAAAATTTGTACGATCTTTTCTGTGTTTTTTGGGAAAAACTGATTATTTTCGAGTTAATAATGTCTTGGTCATTTTTTTAAAACTCGGTCATTGATAACCATATGTAATCATTATTCAAAAGTGATCATTACTTAGTAAGAAGTGATTAAACTTTTTTTCGTTACAAATACGACGATCTTACAAATAGTATTTGTGTTGAAAAATATATGAAAAAATGGATAAAAGAGAATAAAATAAAAATGCCGACAAATGAAAAAAAAAAAATATATTAGGGAAAAAAATATAAGGAAAATTTGATTAAATAGTTTGGAGAAGATGGTTTTGTTGACTCGGGCAAAAAATAACCCGAGCATCATTAGTCGGGAGGTCAACATTGAAAACTCGAGTAATTTGAGAAAAATTATATTTTTTTTTGCAAAAATATGTAAATCATTTAATTTTTTTCGCAAAAATAATAGTGAAGGTAATTTAGAAAGAAAAAAATATAATTTAAAAAGGTTTCAAAGTGTTAACTATATCAACAAGCTTAAGTTTCAATTTCGGTAGCTCATCATAATAACACCACAGTTAAGCGTGCTCAGGTGAGAGTAGTCTTGGAATGGGTGACCTCCTGGGAAGGATATATGATTCGCAAAAGTTAATGACTTCTGATTGTAAGTAACGAGTTGAGATAACTAGCCAAACAAGGATTAAAGCTTGACAAGATTCCATATGTAACCAAATGTGTTTGGTAGTTTGGTGGTTGCTCACCTCATCCCTTAACCATGAGGTCAGGGGTTCGATCCCTACCCATGGGAATGGAGCAACTCTTTGGCCAGCCGTTTACCTCTTCGTGAGAGCACCCGATTTTCATTATAAGTAAAAAATAATATTTTACATTTGTTTATTTATTTTTTATTTTTTTGTTTGCCACGGGAATAATTTTGGCCACGAGAATTAATTTTTGGCCACGGGAATTATTAGCCACGTGAGAATCTGTGGCTAAAAATATAATTTTAGCCACATTCTTGTTTTTCACGTGGCTATTTGTTAGCCACGACCACTTGGACCACGGAAGATATTTCCGTGGCAAAATGCTTTAGCCACGGGAAATTAGTACTTGCGCCACGAATTTTGCCGTGGCCCAAGTGCTCAATTGTAATAGTGAGTATGTAATTATTAGATATTGTATCATTATTTGCATATATGATAATAACACTTGTCGTCTGTCATTTTCAAATTAGGGATTAATTTATCTTTTTCCTCCTTTTTTATTCTATTCTACTTGATCAAAATTTATATACATCAATAACCTGTATTACAATGTTTATTTTCATCAATAATATGAAAATTTTACAAATAATAACGAAATGTATATAACTTGATATACTAAATAAAAATTAAAATAACTAACTATAGTAGATTACTATTAATGTCCACAACAATTTAAAATATTAAAAATAACAAACTAAAAAATTATTGAATAAAAATATATCCAGGAACTCATTTTTGAAGGAGAATAAATTAAATACGATTATTAAAATTTTAAAAACGAGGATAATAAAGGACATGGGTCCTTAGAAAATGGTGTGAAAAAAAGCCCAAACATACCACTTTATTTTTATTATATATTAAATTTATTTTAACAATCCAAAATTCTCTTTATATGAAAGATTTAGAAAATTGTGATTAAGGCCTGTTCTTTTGGACTTTAAGTCACTTAACTTAAGTTCACTTCAGATCCTATCAGTTCAGTTCAGTTCAGTTCAGTTCCTATAAGTTCAGTTCAGTTCAGATCCTATAAGTTCAGTTCAGTTCAGTTCCTATAAGTTCAGTTCAGTTCAGTTCCTATAAGTTCAGTTAAGTTCAGTTCCTATAAGTTCAGTTCAGTTCCTATAAGTTCAGTTCAGTTCAGATCCTATAAGTTCAGTTCAGTTCAGTCTAAAAGAACGGGGCCTAACTAGCATAAATTGAGGAAATGAGCACAACCTCTAATGCTACAATTATTTCAAAGAGCCATCTTTCTACTAACGTACTAACCCACAAGCCGATTGTTTGGTGCGTGGTATATGATATAATAGATTTTTTAGGTTAACTAAATAACTCAATTATAAATAATTACAATTTTATCTCATTAATTAACTCGAGCTACAAAGTTATATACTCAGTAATTAATATTTATGAGTTTATTAATCATTACCAATGTGATAATAAAATATAGAACGACATACAAATAAGATCAAGTAAAGTGGCGGTCTGACAGAGTGACATATGTCTTTTATATATTTTTATGAAAAATATTTATCTTGAATAGTTATATTACTATAAATTGCAAAAAAAAAAAAACATTAAATTTATTCTTATAAGTCAACTTATTTTACATGTAATAAATTTTGAATAACCCCTACAAAGACATATTTAAAATAACTTGTGCAATTTTTGCACAAGATTAAAACTAATTTTTTTTTATAAAATCGTTTTACAAAAAAATTATTATAAAACTAAACACTAATATTTTGCCTAATTAATAATTATCCTTATAATATAACTTCCACCAACCATCGTTTTTTCATAATAATTATCCTTATAGTATAATTTTATAATATTTTATTGTAAAATCATTTTATGAAAATTTACTTCCCATAAAATCACATTTTATATCACATGTATAATGAAGGTAAAATTGAAAGAAAAACCAATCATAACTAGTTTACTTTACCTTAGAGTATTATTGTCACAAAATTTACGATAATTTAATAATGTACTAAGTAATTACTAATTAGTTTATTCTCATGTTACAAAATAAATTGCAAAATATTATCATTTTTTAGTTATTTTATGATAAATAGAATTTATTTTGATTTTTTTTTTATCTTTTAGTCCTATATACTTAAAAATGGTCACTATTTAACGAAAAATGATCAAATTTTTGTCGTTATATGTATAGCGATCACATCATAAAATTTGGGATGTATCCGTAACTCGTAAAGTGCCGAAAAAGTTGACGTAAGAAAATGAGAAATAAAAACATGCAAATAAATAAAACCTCATGTTTTTGATGGTTTAATGGTAGCAACCGGAAATGCGTTAGTATTCCATGAATCTACTCCAATGTCCTAAAAATTAAAGGCTGCTCGTACGTGTTTATTACTAGTTGACAATAACTATCACATATTATCAACTTATCAATCAACATATCAAGGGAACACAAATGCACATGTAACAATCTTACACACTTGGAAAAAAGCAAGGTCACAAATTGACGGGAGGTCGATGGGTCGAGTTAAGTTAATTGTAATTAAGAAATAGATTAGGATTGACTCAAGTCGAATTGAGTCACAGATCGACCCAATTTAAGCTAAATTGACCCAACAATCCACCTAATACGTGGCATGTTGTAATTGGTTCAAAGTATTTAAAAAAAAGAAAAAAAAAAAAAAACTAAAATAGTGGTTGGGTTATCGACTTAAGTCGTGACTTTCTGCTTGTGAGAGTTTAAATGAGTCAAGGTCAATAAGGGAAGATTAAGGCCTAATATGCAATTGACTCGATTAAATTGATTTGTTGCTTGGGAATTCAAAAATTTCCACTTATGACGATATTATTTGTTCGTTTTAAGCTTAAAAAGTTTCATTACTGCCATGTATAATATCACAACGGTTTAAATACAAATACTTATCATATATGATAGTTTATCTGTCTTAAAACACTACATAGATTAGTGTATTCTAGTAAACACTATATTAGAGAATATTATATTAGAAATATTATTATTAGGAAAATATATTATTTTTGATATATTTCCAGATTATAATATCTCTAATATAATATTCTCTAATAGACAAAAAATATTTCCGATGCTTATATTCATTCATCCCTATATAAAGTATATATGTATCGTTGCAGCACAACTTAGATTAAAATGCGAGCTATAAAAAATATACATAATAAATAGCATAATCAATTATTGAGACGAATGAAAGTAAGAGTTATCTTAAGGGGTTGTTTGGTTGATATGGAATTACAACATTCCATGATATACAAGTTCATAGAAAATAAGCTCCTTCGTCTAATTCATGGGAATTTGCTAAAGTTGTTTGGTTGTCGATGTGGGAATTCACTTCCATAGGAACTCGGCCCACCAAGGGGGGAGTCGGTAAGCAATTTCCTCCGTTTATGCGGGAAGTTACTTCCATCGGAAGTGACACTACCTCATTTTTACAAAAAGAGGACAACCGAACAACTCTCTTATTTGCACTTCATGGGAATTTTCATTTCCCATGTGTTTTCCAAGGCAACCAGACAACTCCTAAGTGATAAGACCTTTCTTTTTTTTTATCCCAATTATAAAGTTAGGATTTCATCCACACCCACGACACAGCGCGCTATTTTGAACTAAAGAAAAATAAGGTGAATGGAGTATATTTCTTCTAGAACAATGTCAAACTAAACTAAGCAATTGTGTCCACATTTGGAGTGTCTAATATTTGACAGTTACAATCGTCCCCATTCAAAAGGCCAAGTTACTTAGGTTATCGATTTTTTCTCTTAATCTTACTCCGTTTTATTAAATTTTTAGTTAGGGAAGGCGAACAAATTCCATGAGATGTGGTCAACGAAAGGGGACAATTTATCTTGCAAATCATTTTGAATTTTGCCAGCATAATATTACAACAGATCAAGTATATATAATTTGTGATATGATATCTGATTTGTTGTCTTAGGCTTAACCGCTTAAGAGGCACAAAGACTAATGTATGTACTCTTGTAGACACAAAATTTCCGATGTATATAACCATGATCCATCCGTACCATTATGGATTAAAATGCGAGCTATGAAGAATATAAATGATAAATAACATAATCGATTATTGAGACGAATGAAGTACCTTTCTTCTTGGACAATATGTCAATGTAAACTAAGCAATTGTGTCCACATAACGAGTATCTAATATCTGAAAGTTACAAACGTCCCCATTCAAAAGGCCAAATTATTACTTGGATTATCAATATTTTAACTCTTAATTCTATTCTATATATTTTACTATTTTTTTAAGCTATGGGAGGTGAACAAATTCCATGATTGGTGTATCAGTAATGAACAAGATCAACTAAAAGAAAAATCGAAATTAGTTAAAATTTTCAAAATGTTTTCAAGCTAGCGAACGAATAGGTCAAGATACCTGGATTATCAATATTTTAACTCTTAATTTTATTCTATATATTTTACTAATTTTTTAAGCTAGGGAGGCGAACAAATTTCATGACAGCATTGACAGGTGTATCAGTAATGAAAAAGATAACCGAAAAAAAAAATCGAATTTAATTAAAATTCCCGCAATGCTTTCAAGCTGGCCAACGAGCCGGGGTAATTTTTCTTACAAATCATTTTCAATTTCCGGTTTTATCATATTATCATTGCATAATATCAAGCACAATAAGATTAAATTAATAAATGCGTACTAATTTTACACAGGTTTAAAATTAGTTTCTCCGTATAAACCGGTCCACATTCTCTTTCTTTCACGTGACATAAATGCTTCGTACAAAAATACAGTACAAGTGTACAAATGTACAAACCCTTGTTTATTGGAGCTCATTAATCAAAGAATTAGTTACTCATCACCTAGTTTTTTTGTACGGATACGCGATACATTCATTCAAATGCAACTATCTATGTAGATATACATTACTATCTTTAGCTACTTAGGGTATACATTACTATCTTTAGCAATTTATTTGTATAATTTGTATACCAATCATGTACCATATATATCTAATATATTTATTTCAATTTTTTAATAAATATGGATTTGAATTGATAATTTTATAGAAATAAAATAAACTAGTTTTATCCCAGTATAAAAAACATACGGATGGGTTCTTAAATATTTGGTTATTAATAAATATGTTTAAAGATTTAATATAATATAATTTAACATACAATTAAGTGAAAAGTATATAGATTATTGTAAATTGTTAATTATTAAAATATGCCATTTTTTAGGCCATAAAATCCACTCTATTTTATTATTAATGTAAACGGCAAATTTTTATCATATAATATAAATTCTGTTATACAATATATATACACATTATAATACAACATAATGTTATGGAAGATAAGGAAATCATATAAAAGGCTAAAATTAGGAGAGAGGGTAATTTTTTTTTTTTTTTTTTGCAAAAACGTGAACCCTTTAACTCCTGAATTTTCTGTAGCCAATAGGAGGCCAAAAAATGTTGTTAACTAACTATACAAGTTGCCGTTAAAATTAAAATGTTAAAAACTTTTGACGAGTTTTAGTATTTGCTATATATGTTAGTTCATTTATTCATCTAATACCTAAAAGGATTGAAAATTTATTAATCATGATTGGTTTATTTTTCTACAATTTCTAGATTATGTGAAGGGATTTAGATTTATTTATTGTAAATTTGTTGATCAACAATTAATCTTATTTAACAATAATGAAAGAATTAAAAGACAAGAATCATCGAATACTAGAACTCAAGTTTAGCTTAGTATTTATTTTACATTGAACAAAAATACCCTTTATTTTAATATTTTTATTAAAATATTTATCATGCTCAACAAATAAAATAAATGTAATAAAATTTCAAATTACATTTTTTTTAATTATATTACAAAATTCTAATCCGTATATAATAGTGACAAGTTTAGATATAGGCGCTGTTTGGTAAACAGCATATTGCAGAAAAATTAGCATATTTGAGGCAATTAGCATGTTTGACCAACCAATATGCTATTTAGGGTGTTTGGTTAATGGCATATTGAAATAGTATATTGGGGTCCAATATGCTATTTTACAATATGCTGCTCCTACCAGCATATTGGATTAGCATATTAGAAAGAAAAAAAATTGACTTATTTACCCTCTTAATAAAATACTAACATTCCTTTTATATATTTAATAAATAATTTTTTCATGTCCTTATATGTCATTTTACAAAGATTCTAGACAATATGCTAATTTAAACTGCTAATTACCAAACACCTCTAAAATAATTCTGCTAAATAAATCTACTAGTCAAATCCGCTAAATCATTCTGCTAGTCAAATCTGCTTTTTAAATCTGCTTCTGCCAATATTAATCCGCTGTTTACCAAACAGGGCCATAATCTTAATGTGTGTGGGACAAACTTTATAATCATAAGGGGGAAAGACTTAAAGTAGATTCTTTTTTTTGAGTGTCAAATCTTATTTTTTGTTTTCTTTTTTTTGGGTGAAAAGTATCAATATCAATATTATAAGGAGTATTATTAACTTCATAATTAAACTCTATAATGGCAATGGGCAATGTGCAAATAATAGCACTTGCTAATCCTACCCATATTTTTGTACAAACAAAGGACAATAGAGAAAATTAATTTCATCTATAACAAACGACAAACGACAAACGACAAACGACAAAATAAGGGCAAATGAATAGTCGAAAATAAAGAAAATACAAAAATAATTAATCAAATTTATATTTTATTTTAATTACCTTATTGTTCGATCAGATCCCTACATTTCAACATAATTATTAATATAAACGGTTACTTTAGTCAAATAACAAATATGAAATCCTTACGACCTCAAATTGAAAATTCAAAGAGGTCCTTAAAGCAAGACCTTGTTAAAGTCCGAGTCCTTATCGTAAAATTCCCTGTATGTTATATATAGCCCCTCTTACATTCACCTTTTGCTCAAATTAGCAACATCCTCAACTTCCCTCAAATTAGCAAAAACAATCCCTTTTAAGCATCACATTATCTCAAACAAAATCTAAAAATAAATGGATGAGAATTTCACAATTTCATCCTCAACTTCATCATCATCCAAAGCACCAAAACCCCAAGAATTCCAATTCCCATCAACATTACTATCTAATTTACAATTCTTACTTCAAACTCAACCATTTTGGTGGAATTATGCCATTTTATGGCAAACTAATACAACACACAATATTAACAACAATACCGAAACCCTTAACTTAGTTTGGGCCGAGGGTCATTTCCAAGGCTTCCAAAGCCCGTCGGCCAAGCCGGCTAAGCAGCCGATTATCTCGGACGAAGAAGGGTCGTCAATGGACGACATGGTGACCGATGTCGAATGGTTTTACATGACTTCACCTACTAGGTCACATACAATAAAACAAGGTGGTGTACTTGCTAAGGCTTACACTACCGGGTCATTAGTTTGGTTAAGCGGGCCGGGTTCTTTAGGGTCGTATAATTGTGACCGAGTACAAGAAGCCGACTCACACGGGCTCAAAACCCTAGTGGTTATACCGGTGTCTAATGGTGTACTCGAGTTGGGTTCAGTTGAGTCGATCCATGAGAATTGGGATTTGGTTCAACAAGTTAATACTCTTTTTGGGTCGTTGAGTGTACCTGATATGGGGTACACTCCTCGACCCAGTTTTATATCAAATAGTGACTTACAAAGTCACTTGAGCCTGTCTGAGACCTGTGACTCAGACAGGCTCATGAGTCCTGAGAAAGTAGTCAGGAGAAGGGGGAGACGTCGTAGTGGGACTACTCCTGTCACTGTGAATCACGTGGAGGCGGAGAGACAAAGGAGGGATAAAATGAACAGTCGATTTTATGCTTTACGGTCTGTAGTCCCGTACGTGTCCAAAATGGACAAGGCGTCACTCTTAGGTGACGCCGTGGCGTATATTAATGAGTTAAAAAGTAAAGTGGAAAGTTTAGAGTCAAGACTTCAATTAAAAAAGGAGTGTACTAGTACTATTAGTGACAATTGTACGAGTATAAAAATAATAAATAACGTTTCTAGGGAAAGTTACCGTAAAGAAATGACTGAGACAACTCAGGCCGAAGTTAATGTTAGGATTTTGGGTAATGAGGCTATGATTAGGGTTCAATGTGAGAATGTTAATCACCCCTCGGCAAGATTAATGGATTTGTTTAAGGAACTTAATTTACAAGTTCAACATGCTACAATTTCTACAATAGGAGAGTTAATGATTCAAGATGTTGTGATTTCTAGCATACCAATGGAGTTATGGAGTTCCGATGAATTGAAAAACGTAATCGTTGGAAGATTAACGATGTAGAACGATGAAGAACGATGAAGATGAGCATTTAAGGTTCGATATTATGTAACTTAGTTCATTTCAGTTTTTAAATAATTCTTGTATGAAACTGTTTCAGTTTTACATTAAATGTAAAACCGGTTATCTCTAATGATAATGTATATCTTTATTTTTTGATTTTTTTGTTTATTTAATGCTCGTATGAAAGAGTAGATCTCGTACATCGGCTGTCTGTTTTTAAAACAGAGGGGCTATTAAATAAATTACAGCATGTGGGACTCCCTTTATGTACTTTTCCACCCATCTTTCATGGATATTTTATAAAAGAAAACAGTATCCTTCACAAGTTTATGACGGATACCGTCGTCACAGATAATTTGTGTATAAATTTTGTCGAAAGTGTCACAAACTAGAGTGAATGTGGTCCATGGACTAATTAGGTTGACTTTTCTTCGTTAAACTTCGTGGAATCTTTGACACATGTATCTCTTATAATATCTGGCAAATATTAAATAGCAAGTCTTCTTAATAAGGGTATTATTTGTTTCAAGCGTACGACGAGTTAAATACTACTAAGTGGGGTGGTAATAAAGACAAAAATATAGTCATTTTTTAAGTAATAAGTGAATAATTTGGTATGTATTTAACCTGTTTTACGAGTGAGAATTTGTATTGCAGATATTTTGCAATTTGAAATGCTTCACCAATATTTTATATTATTATCACTTTAATCCCCTGAAATTTTTAATCGTCTCTCCAAAACTTTAATTCACTTTAATTTTGCCTTCGTCACTAGACCTAATCATTGTAACACAAACTTAAATAATTAATCAACTTTAATCTTCAATTTCTGAAAAAAGTTCCTATTTAAATTGATTCATTATCGTAGGTTATTAGTGACGTTACTGAAAAATAAGACAGAGTCGAACAAGGGTTAGTGATATGGCCTAAAGGAGTTTAGATGATGTGCTTTTAAAGTTAAAGTCGCTAAACTTAAATTAATTTATATGAACTTAATTTTAAATTGAACTTAGTTTTGCTAAACTTGACTTAACTTATATGAATTGAATTTTTAATTTTTCTGAATATAAATTATAGGAGCTTATTAACTTTTCTAAATTAAAGAAAATGTTAGCTTAAATGAACTTAATTTAATTTCATCACCACTACTACTACTACTAATATTACTATAATTATTATTATTATTAGAAAATATGTTTAAGAAAATAGTTTGAAACACAAGTTAAGATAATACTTTAATTTCACTACTACTACTAATATTACTATTATTATTATTATTAGAAAATATCTTTAAAAAAATAGTCTGAAACACAAGTTAAGATAGTAATTTTTTTTCTTTATATAGCTTAGTATGTTCTTACTTATTACCCTAATACATAATAATAAAAAGTAAATCACATAATGTTTGATTACATTTTTTCTAATCATCTAGTTTCGTATTGTCATCCTCCTCCTCCTCGTAACTTATTGAGCCGAGCATTACTTAATTTTGTTAAACTTAACTTAATTTTTATGAACTTAACTTAAATCAGTTAAATGGATGACTTTAAGTAAAAAAGAACATGATCTAAGACCTTGTTTTTTTGGGCTGAATAAATTTGAATAATTGAATAGAATGAAATGAAGTGTGCTGAATGAAATCGAACTAAATCAATATTTGCTGAGATAAATAAAATTAAAATGAAAAAAAATTTAGATTAATAAAGATGAAGAAGATGTAAATTAAATTATAAAGAACATACCCTAATCATAAAAGAACATACCACAAATAGGATTATACATCCAGATGTAAGTATTATACGTATAATACAAATCTAATTGAGCTTATATATAATTTTTTTTGAGCTTTTAAATTTTTTTTCTTGCACTATATTTTTTTAATGTTAAAATTAAAATATTTGGGTTTTATATGTTTTATTTTTGAATTTCAATATAATGTTTTGATTTACAATTTTTTTATAAATACGCTCAAATTCTTTTTAATAAAACTCGTAAAATATACGTATAAGCTCAAAATCTTTGTCATAAAGTTCGAAATCTATGCTACTTGATATATAGATCTGGTATTCTGGTTGTATATATAATCGTCTAATTGAAGAACATACCCTAATCATAACCTTAATAAGAGTAACTACATTCATGCAACTTTCTATTATCTTTATCTTTAACTACCACTCATTTATTTAGCACGTGGGTTATTTGACAATTTTTTATGTATGGAAATGGACATATTCCTATATAATAATCGAATTTAGTTGATTGATTATTGCACGTAAAGGTGACTAAAATGCCTCGTGTGTTAATAATAATACTCTAGAATATGGATGCATTCATGAATCCGTCTATTCTAGGGGAGGAACCAACAATAACGACGATAGCCCTACCTGTTTTTTTAGCTTTCGTTTACATCAATTTCGTCTCAATTATTTATTTCGTTTTTTCAATTTTATTACAGAGTATTTGTTATCAGACTGTAAATTGATTTTGGGACTTCAACCATTACCTTAATGTTCTGATTGATATGGTTTATATTAGCACCAGGCTTAAGAAGGTTCGCAGTTGCATCCACACTTCATGTCCGAAAGGCGATCAATCATTTGAGGGGACGTGGGTTACAATATAAAACTGATATTGGAATTCCAACCATCAGGCATGATTGGTGTCGTTATATCGTTTTTATACTCTAACATTTGTTAATATAAATTAATATTTCATCAGATGTACATAACTAATTAAGACAAAGAGAGGGGACGTGGGTTACAGTATAAAACCGATTTTGGAACTCCAACCATCATGCATGTTTGGTGTTACAATATCATTTTTATACTCAACATTTGTTAATATAAATTAATATTTTATCAGATGTAATTACGACAAAGAGAGGGAACGCGTCACGCGTGGGTTACGGTATAAAACCGATTTTGGAACTCCAACCATCAGGCATGATTGGTGTCGCAATATCGTTTTTATACTCTAACATTTGTTAATAAGACAAAGAGAGCTCGAAAATATGTAGTTGGTGGGAAGTAAACATTCAAATTTCCTAAATAGGAGGTTGCGGGTTTAATAATTATTGTACATAAATGCTTTTATTTTGGATAATATACTGAAGTTCATTGAACTTAAAAGAAAAGTGTGGTACATTGAGCTTTTAGTTTTATTTTATCTAGACTTATCCTCCTATATAACATATTTGGATCATACAACTTTACAAGACAAGATATTATGAATTGACGGAAAAATAAATAAGATGGTTTATTAATTATTCAGAACTGGAGAGAGTATATATTGATTCAAACGTTCACTAGACCTTAAAGAATTTTTTTATATAAATCTGAAATATTTCCCTATTTCGTAATAAAAAAATTATATTTTGTTTACCGTTTAAAGAAAAACTAATTATTCGCTCTAATTTTCTCGTAGATATTTTAGAGAATTAGTAATCCGTACAATTTTCCATGTATGTGGGCGAAATGGATGGGTCTTGGCCTTTTCTTTATACATAGGGGACCCAAATAAATGCTTTTGTAGTTCTGACAAATTTGGATGTGTGGGCGTGGTAGCACGGACATCTTTTGTAATCAGCTATTTTGTGTTTGATATTGAGTTGGATATCGATTTCTGTTGGATAAATTTAAATGTATTGGTCTATAACGACGAATGAAATGTCGAAAGATTGAAATCGATTAATTAGAAGATTAGTTTGAGCGTGAAATGAGAATAGTGTATAGGCAAAGTATGTTATTTATAATTATAAAATCTATATTTTATTAAATTTAAATAACAAGTTTAATTTATGAAATTTAATTCAAATCTTCAACTAATAATTACATATGTAGATTGATATTCCGGCCGTCAACCCTTTGTAGATCAGTCAACATTTATTTTAAGACGTCCTTGATTAACATATAAGAACTATTAATTGCGTATTAACAATTAACATAAGATTTTGATAAATATAGTCTTCTCGTATACGAATAGTTTTCAATATCTCACAAGTAAAATTTTAGTACATGGTATGAAATAATATGTACAGTATCGATGACACCACTACTGATACAAATAGGATTATACATCCAGAATTCCAGATATATACGAGCCTCGTAAATCTAATATAAATCTAATTGAACTTATATGTAATTTTGTTTTGAGCTTTTAATAATTTTTTCTTGCACAATAGTTTTTTAGTGTGAAAATTATGTTTGGGTTTTATATTTATTATTTTTAAATTTCAATATAATATTTTGATTTACAATTTGTTTTTATAAAGACGCTCAAATTCTTTTCAATAAAACTCGTAAAATATATATATACATAAACTCAACTTGTTTGTTATAAAGTTCGAAATCTATACTACCAGATTATACATCTGGTTATATAATCCTCTAATTGAACACTTATAAAGTCACATTGTCGCCAATTTTTTTTTTTTCGTATTACAAAACCTGTCATTATTTTTTCATCGTTGCTTAATTAATTATCACGATCCGAAGCGGAGAGAAGGAAAAAGAGAAGAAATAAATGAATAGTCGTTATCATGGTAGTCCCGGTTTATGTCAAAAATGGACAATACGTCATTGTTAATGATGCCGTCACATATATTCCAATTATTATTAATGTGGCCGACTCCCATGAGTACGTACGTACTCTGCCATTAATACTTATACTTTCACGGTTTCACCACCACCATGCAACTAAAACACGTTAATTTGGGTGGGTGAAAATTACGATAATCAGTGTCGGAGTTAGGATTTTGATTTCGAGATCTGACCTCGACGAGGGTGAACTGATAATGATATAATGAAAACAAGAATAAAAAGCGAAAATTGTATCGTCAGTGTTGGGTCTATGCCTTGAATCTGTTAGTCACCGCTTCGAACGACTATGCGGAGGTCTCTGTCTGGGTCTTATTAGGTCAAATCTGTCTTGTATTAGGTTAAGAGTACTATATAAACTCTTAACCTCTACTCTAACAGTTATCCTATCATATACCATTCTGAATCTGCCCCGTGGGCTGTGGACGTAGCTAACACACCGTTAGTGAACCACATAAGTCTGTGCGTATTATTTTTTATTGTTTGTTTTTATTTTTCCCTGTGTTTCCGTTATAACAGTTAGTGGAGACGATACCGTTACTAACCTTCGCCTAGCGCTCCATGCCTCCACCCAATCACCCTTTGGTGATCGAGGTTAGTGAATTTATTAAGGAGATTGGCAAGTTTACATAAATTCTGGATTGTGACGGACGATATTCGTCATGAGTTTGTAACAGATTAAATAAAACTCAGTTGGGTAGTTAAAGAAAAGTATTATTTTTGTTTTATCGACTTATATGACCATGATTCATTCCATGACGGTGATATTTGACTCGTCACACGCTCATGACGAATATACCCGTAACCCGTTAGAAGAGAGAATTAGGGCAACTTAATGGTTACATTTCTAGGGTTACATTTCTAGGGTTCCAAAAGAGATATTGACGGACGAGATTGACTTGAAAGATGTAATCTTTAGAAGATTAAACTAATAGATCGATATATTATACTAATCCGTAGGTTAAGGTTTTTTTTAAGGTGTATACCTCTCTTTACAAAAAACTTTCACTGTCTATAACTCTCGGCTACGAGTTTTGAAAATGGTAATATTTTTTGTCAAATTGACGGCCTTTACAATAGCTTTTGTTTAAAAAAAGAATTCGATGTCTGAACTCGTAGCTGGGAATTATGATTAGTCAAAATTTATTCGTTATAAAAACTTTGACCGTTAATAACCTTCGGCTACGAATTCAAAAAATGGTAAATATTTTTTCAAACGAGTTTAGAAAATATGATGTTTTTCCAAATTCAAGATTTTAGGAAATAATTGGTTTGAAAAAGGAGTCAATTGTATGCAAAGTTGAATTTAAGGAGATTTTTGATTGGACAACTATGATTCTATGAACACTATATTCCGTTCAAATTATGTAATTATATATGTATGTTGACCTTTGCTTAACCACACTTGATTGATATTTGAAACATTACAAATGCTAAAATATTTATAGACAACCCTAATTACATCATCATTCACTAATTCTCGCGCTTCAGATCGCAATATTCGTATTTGATAGATGAATCATCTCAACCAAAATATTAAAGGTCCAACTATTATTAATATTTAGTTTGCACAGGCTCCTCTCCATACTGTGTGTTGGTTTCCACTTCGTGGTTTTTGAGGGGTTTTGAGGTTGCCAGAATTCGAATCCGTGACTTTTGGTCACACTGGCTTTGATACTATGATAGATGAATCATCTCAACCAAAATCTTAAGGTGATGATTGAGGCCAATATTATTAATATTCCGAATAGTATTAAATATAACTAGGATGGATCGAGTATGATAGATGAGACTAATGGAAGATACACAGAATTTGAAACCAACAATAAATTTCTCTTATATATATACAGATGAGAACAGATTTAACTCGTTTTTATAAGATGGATATTACCATCTTAAGTTAGCTAGGCGGATTGATAATTTTGGAATCCAATTTATACATAAATTCTCATTTGTAACGAAGGTTTGTTCTCTTCGGCTGAAACGAGATGAATTGAATTAATTGGAGTATAATTCAATTGAACTAAATTGTGAGTGAAACTGAGGTGAAGTTAATTTAATTGAATTAAAAGCTAATTTTGTAAAGAGATCAACGAACATAATTGATTGAACGTAAATAAAACTTAATGGAATAAAGCCAAGCAAAATTGCAAGGATCTGAAGTTAAATAAAAAAGAACATGGTCAAAGTGGGAGAGGGTTGTGAGACCCGAGAAGTTAGAAGTTTACGACAGCTAGACTGACTGTTACAAGCAAAACGGATTGATTTTCATTTAGCTTGCTTCTAGAACTATATATGTGCATCAGTGCATGCATATTGCTAGCTATTCAAGTATTTTTACTATGATTTAACAGCCATACATTTAGCACGTGGTTAATTGGCATATTCTTTTGGTCAGGATTAAAGGAGTACAACTACCTATAACAATCGAGCATTGAAAAGTGACAAATACATCATGGTAATAAAATTCATCACGTGGGTAATTGCCAATTTCTTTTGGAAATACTCCAAAATGTGGTTGCATTCATGTATCTAAATTATCCACGTGTTTCTAACTATTTTATTGGTTATAACTGAAATTATTGTTTAAGACGGTCCAATTTAGTCTGAAATAAAAACACACAGTAATTACAACGCTTTAACGACTACTGACCTACGATTTGTTTTTTAAAAATGGTCACATTTGTCCGCTAAATAGCGTGTCTGATGAGAGGCCAAAACTCCCTAATTATTTTTACAATTATTGAAAATAGATTTTTTCAGAATAATACTAACATGTGAAAACTAAAAACGGTGTCTTACTAATTTATCAAGAACTTTTTTATATAAAATGTTATGGTGTTTATTATTAATGATGAACAAAAGTAGTGGTGGAGTTAATGGAGGGTTAGCAGAAGCGTGACCGTACTAAAGCATGAAAAATTCCGAGTTTTCTTGAAGTTTTTCCAATTTCCGTAATACTAAGGCCGCATTTGGAAATACAGATTTGATTTCATTTTGATGATTTTAATTGTAGAAATCCAAATGTTTGAATTCAATTTCAAATCCAATTCCATAATTGCGTTTGGAAAACGCATGGAATTGGAATTAGAAGTGTACTTGAGTGAGACGGATATGGGTCGCGGTCATCGGATTTTTATATTTGAAAAAATATATATTGTCATGTAAAATATTTGCGCTCGGAAAAAATATCATAAATAAAAATATCGCTATGAAATTTGCATTACAAAATAAATGTAAGAAGCGATGAAATTGAAATGACTAGTACAGTATAGAGTAGTTATTTGAGAGTCTCAAATTTAACTAGCTTGGAATTGATAAGGAATTGAGTTATTCCAATTCCAAATTCTAGTGGTTCCCAAACACTTCAAATATTTCAATTACGTAATTTAATTCCAATTTAAGGTTTCCAAACATACCCGCTAATTCAAATCCTAACTTTTAACCTAAAGTGACAATTTCATTTTGTACATATTTTCATGTATATTGATTATTTTTTCGTAAATTGTGATTATTTTTATTAATAAACCATTTTTGTAATATAAAAACATGGATTTATAAGAAACCGTAGATCTCTTGGGAGACCGACTCTCAATAACCTTATTGAGAAACAATTGTACGTACTACGTAGTACAAATCTCCTATTTATAAAAGGAAGGTCTTTTCTAGGCTTGTGATTGGCTGAAATTTTTACTTTTTAATTTTTTTTTTTTTACCCATTAACCAACCCCACTCTGTCCATTTACTCTCACCCCAATTAATTACCCTCTCTCCTCATTTGTTATTTTTCATATACATATTCATATGTTAAAAAGCTTATGATAAAAAAATTAATCACATTCAACCTCACAATAAAAGAAAATTTTTAAAAAATCGGAAATCTATATAAGGGACAACAAATTTTAATAAAAAAAAAATTACAATTCCGGAAAATTAACCTCTTGGATACCTTGACAATTAAAATTAAATTAGAATTTTTGTATGAACGGTCTCATACTCTCATACCATAAGACGATCAACATATATAAAAAGAAAAATCGTTTATTAGCACTGAAGAACAACTTTTTATATGAGACTGTATTACTCTATAATTTGTGACAATTAAAATGTATAAAAGCAAATTTATATACTATATAAACATATACATTAAATTTAATATGAGGTCCAAATTTTAAGATTTTGATGAAATATAAATCTTAAAAATATCTATATTTCCGAAAATATGAAAAAAAATGGTCACTATTTAATCAAAAGTGGTCACTACGTATCAAAATGTGATCACTTTCCTACTGGTCGCATGTGCAACCGTCGTAAAGTAGAATTTTGCGAAATGTTAAATTAAGGCTACATAAAATAATACGAGTAATAATTATTATTAGGTGATATTGTCGACTCATGCATCTATATCGATCCATATTTTTATGTTGTCTATTAGCCCAAAATATATATTTTTACAAGCTCAGAAATAGTTGGGGTTAACAAAAATATACAATGCCGTTTTATTATATACGGTTTTAGATTAAATCCCTTATCTATAAAAAGAACAACTTTTCCTGCTTTTTCATTGGTTTCTTCATTTTACTTTTCTCCATTTAACATTCTAAAGTTACAAATAATTTTTATCTCCATAATAAAAAAAAACAACTTTACTCCAAATTCGAAAATAAAAAAATCACTAAAATTCTACCGAGAAACAAAAAATTCAACAATATTAAAAAAAGTTGGACAATTAGAAGTAATTAACAAATATTTAGAGGTATGAAAAACGAAAAAAACGAAAAAAATTATACAAAGAGTTAAAAATTAACAAACATACGTATATCTAAAAAAACGAAAAAAATACACGAGGAGATAAAAATTAACAAAAAAAACGTAAATTAAAAAATGAAAGAAACGTAGATCAAAGATTTTTGAATAAGATCAAATAAACCCAACCCATAAAATTAAAAAAATGAAAAAAATACACGAGGAGATAAAAATTAACAAAAAAACGTAGATTAAAAAAATGAAAGAAACGTAGATCAATTTTTTTTGAATAAGATCAAATAAACCCAACCCATTAAATTAACAAAAAAAAAATATAAATTTACGATTTTTAAGAAAATATAACAACCTTCGAGAATTAATCAATTAAAACTACGTTAACATCGAGTAAAAAGATGGTCTTAATAACAATACATTATTATTTTCTTTATAAAATTATCCACCAATTTTAAGAGACTGCTATTAAAAATATTTCTATCATTTTACTTTCATTTAGAGAGTAAGTTATTTAAAGGGTAAGATATAGATATACAATACAATTTCTTTATCTATTTTATATAGTTCAAATTTATTTCATAATGTAATGATTATTTATTTCAATTTATATAATCATTTAAAAAAATTAGTTATACCAGTAAATCAATTATTTGGAGTCAAAATCATCCCCGAATTCATAATTTATATTTTTCTCATTTAAGTTCATATTAAATTATATTTGTACTACTTTTTTAATATATTTACGAAATTTTTAGAAATAGACCCGTACATTTTTTGTACGGGCATAAAACTAGTTTAAGAAAAAGGATACTAAAGGTGATATAATAGGTTGAAATCTTGATTTAAAGATAAAATAAATATATTTATTACGTAAATAAGTAGAAATTATTATGGTACAATCAATCACATAAAACTCACGAAATATAAATAAAAGGGTACAAAACAATGATCTCTCAATAATTTATTTAAAGACCGTGTCAATCAGGTTTTAGTGTATAAAGAAACTAGTTGCTGGTTATTTTCGAAATAGTCATATCGCCTACCAAATCTATTTTATCGTTTTATACTCATCCTTCATTTCAAATTATTTTCAAATTATAAAATAATTTCACCATCTCTGGTCCCTCAGAAAACTATTACATTTAATGAAGAATAGCAACTTCTTGGCCATTTGTCGCGTATATTCTGGCTACAATGAAATGATTTTTGTCTAATTTCTGTAGGTGATAGAGGACCCAGTTATGTTGTTAAATCATAATCTAACTCTTTACCTAAATTGTTCTACTTACCTAGTTAAATCATAATCTAACTCTTTACCTAAATTGTTCTACTTACCTAATATTCTTTTTGTAAAAAATCGCATGTTAGATCTCCCATATCGGAAAAAAAAAGAATCGTAATCTGGTTTATAAGTAAGAGGTTACTCTATTTATTATCGATTTATTTTGTGATAGGACCTTTTTGGACTTGTAAAATGGACACTCTCTCATCTCAATAAGTGCAACCTAGGCCAATGTGCGATCTAACATGGTATTTGCGCCTAAGGTTTAGTTTTTGGTTATGAGATGAAGACGGATCGGAAATAAAGTGACGACGCTCCCGTCCGACTGAAAGTGAAACTGGGCCTTTATTTGGCGGGTCCTGAAAAGCGACGACGTTCCCATGCCCCAACTAACCAAGTTCGAAAAAGTAGAAGCAAATGTTATTAGAGAATGTATATAGCAATTAGAGAATTATACAACCAGATATATACATCTGGTATTATAGATTTCGATTTTCGAGCTTTATAACAAAAAATTTGAGCTTTTATATATATTTTACGAGCTTTATTGAAAAGAATCTGAGCGTCTTTATAAAAAAAATTTGAAACTCAAAACTTTATATAGAAACTCAAAAATAATACATATAAAACTCGAACATTTTAATTTTACTACTAAAAAATTATAGTTCAAGAAAAAATTGTTAAAAGATCAAGAAAAATTGAATGTAAACCCAATTAGATTCGTATTAGATGTACGATGCTCATATACATCTGAATGTATAATCCTTTTTGTGTATATATAGATATATTAAGGTATTAGAAAATATATTATTACAAGTAAAGGAATATTCTTGGATTGTTATTTAAGATGGTCTACTATATATATGTAACAGTTTCATTAATAATATAAGAGTTTTTTGTCATATAACACCTAACATTTACACTGTCTGTAGAAATAATACCTAAAGTTATTTTTTTGGCCCAACAACACCTAACATTTTCTGTTTTTGTCTAATAACACCAAAATCAGTTTTCCGTCAAAAAAATTCAAGATTCCGTCTTGACTAACGGTAAATTTGATTTGGCTTCTTTTTTTTTCCCTTGATGCATTTCATTACCCTCTTCATCATCTTTTTCTAAACCCAATTTCTAAACCCACTTTTCTAGGATTTTGTGTAATCTTTTGAAATGGAAAAAATTAGTCTAATGTCCATACATTTTCAATTCTAGAAAATTGGGTCTCTTTCAAGCTTGGGGTCGAGGCCATTGTTCTATAAACACCTCTTAGGATCCGGACCTAAATATACAATGACAATACATATTCCTATGATGGTTAATGTTAAAGCTAGGGGTGTAACCGTGGGCTCAGGTGGGCTCAGAATCGGCTCGGAAGTTTGAGTTTGAACTTGAATTCGGCTTGGAATTAATTGTGCTTAAAAAATCAAAGTTTGGAATCAGCTCAGATTAGGCTCGAACTCTATTCAGTTCGATTAAATCTATATTTTGAACTTTTAAATCAAATTAAAAATAAATATATTTTAAGAAAAATACAAATATAAGAAATATCTGATTATAAATGTTAAAATGGCATTTTCTTAGGAAAAAAAATAAATACAAAATGACAAAATAACTAAAAATACTAGACGAAATGAGCCTTAACGAACCTCCGATTCCGAGTTCTACTAAGTTTGGAATCGTGAACCACCCGGCTCGAAATCAGCTCGGAATTAGTTTTGACCGATTTCGTGCTGAGCTTTTACTGAACTGAATCCGAGGGATCTACAAGTCGGCTCAGATCACTTACAACCCTAGTTAAAGCGATTGTTTATCAACTTGAGAAAGTTTTATACAACATAATGATGCGTATATAATTCGCAAATTCCTCTTAAATCATTCAATTTTGTATTTATCAGTAAATGATTTTTTTTTTCCAACAAAGCGAATTGCAATATATAAAAATGAGAAAAGATTTGAAGACGGGATCTATTAAGTATTAACTATAATACCTCTATCCAAATCACTGATCGGTAAATAATCTTATCTAGTTTAGCATATCTATGCTTAGAAATGAAGTAGGAACGCCATTAAATATTTTTTAAACATTTTATTCATTCTTAAGTTGAACTAAATTAAATAAATTTACAAAAATTGACATAATAATAATAAACTAGTTTAGCAACTTTTCTATGCAACTATCTAATAGATAGATCAATTCAAAAGTGAGTTAAAAACACAAACATAAACAATCGCATTAACACTTTCACTTAAAGTTTTATTCTTACAACTTCATATATACTTTAAAAAAGATGATAAATATTATGTAAATATGTCGATCATCATTATAAAATACTCTGTATCGAAGTGTTAAAAAGTGTTAGATCGCAGATGGATTTAGGGCACCCTGTCGAGGAGGAAAGAGTGTTCATGTTACAAGTCTAAGAAAATTTTATCCTAAAATCAATTGACACAATTGGGTATAGTCTTATAAAGGGGATTATACTTCTCTCTTCTTTCGATTTGCTCTTTCTCCGATGTGCAAAACCCTAATATTAGATGATAGGTAAGAAGATATTATATTATGAGTTTTTTGTCAGATAACACCTTAACATTTACACTGTCTGTAGAAATAGTACCTAAAGTTATTTTTTTTGCCCAACAATACCTAACATTTTCTGTATTTGTCTAATAACACCAAAATCAGTTTTCCGTCAAAAAAAGTCGAGATTCGTCTTGACTAACAGTGAAATTGATTTGACCTTATTTCTTCATTCTTTCTTTTCCACGATCTGGTGCATTGTAAAAGTAATTGACAATGAATCTTATTTTTAAGTGACTTACTTTCATTCAACAAGCCATTTATAACACTTTTTTTGTCAATAACTCATATCTTCATCAATCCACTTGAAAAAACAACACCCACGCAAACCCGTCTCTGGATGAGCTTGAATAAGACATTGGGTTGAAAGGGTGGTGAGGGAAAAAGAGAAAACCGGACAAAGTAAGCTCAATTTGGGGTTTTAATTTGAAAATTGAGGAATTAAATAACTAAGGGGAGGTTACATAAGTATTTAATTGGAGGAAAATTAAGTTTAATTGAAGGGAAATTAGCAAAAGGTAAAACTGGGTTTAGAAAAGGATGATGAAGAGGGTAATGAAATGCATCAAGGGAAAAAAAAAAAAAAAAGCGTCAAATCAAATTTACCGTTAGTCAAGACGGAATCTTGAATTTTTTTGACGGAAAACTGATTTTGGTGTTATTAGACAAAAAACAGAAAATGTTAGGTGTTGTTGGGCAAAAAAAATAATTTTAGGTACTATTTCTACAGACAGTGTAAATGTTAGGTGTTATATGACAAAAAACTCTAATTTGACTACTCCTAAAAGGGATCCAATCTTAAAAGGGGACCAATCTTAACTTTTCTCTTTCAATGCCATAAAAATAGATATTTTTTTCCATTTCAAAAGATTACACTGTATCAGGTTAAGAATCGAACTCAACCGAGCTCTTACTGTTTAAACAAACTCTTATTCTTTTGAATATACGGTCATTTTCATTTGGTGCCTTGCTACTTTGCTAGGTGAAAGGATCTTCAATAATATGATTAGATAACGTTAATCGGAAATTATGTGAAGGTAAATCAAACTGATGGGCAGTCATTTTTTTTTGGCAGCTGTAAGTCCTGTAACAGACATCCTTATAAATTTATGGCTCGTTTCGCTAGGCGATGAGTCACTGAGTCGGGTTTCTAGGAATAAAACAAAAGCTAATACAATGGAATAAAAGTAAATTGACTTCAATGTCGAGAAGTATTTCTTACGTCAAATGGTGTTCATCATTCTCATTTCCCCACTCCTATGATCTGAAATAAAATATGTAGGCAATCAATTAATCACTATATAATGCACTAGCTACATAGTTGTTGACAATTGCATTACATGATGCTTACAATACTAACAAGAAATGAGTTTATTCCGTCAAGGAACCCTAGAGGGGACGGTTGAAATCCCACAACATTTAAATTTGAATGTGTTACAATAATAAGATCCAATCCGATCACCTGAGATAAACTTTCCAGGATTCAAACAATAACGACAAAAACATTAAGACAACAACGACATAATATTAGGCGCTTTTTTTCTCAAGAACATTAAGCACTTTTTTAGTCAAACACGATATTTTTTAATTCAAACAGAGTATGAAATACCAACTTGTAATTGAAAAATTGAACTGCTTCCATATTCGACATTGTGATTATGTGAGAATAGAGATTTATCACAAATTGGAATTTATTGTTTTCAATAAGAAAGTCCAAATGACATGGTCCAATATCGCGTTCATTTATCAGTAGGTGAGAGACCGTCTTTCACCAATTTCGTAAGAGACATAATAGAAAAACAATCATAAATCCCTTGTCCCATCAGGTAAAAGGTGCTATTAAAAAACCGTCTCTCTGAAATTTTGCATTCATACAATAAATTACTATACTTGCCTACTTGGTATGTTCTACACCCAAGATAATGTGTACGAACTCAAGTTAGTGATCAATAAAAAAACAATGTGAACTCGTGTACATACAAATTACAATACAAATATACAATGTCAACCATGATTACGTACGTAGTTGCGTATCTGGCCTACTATTATTTCATTGACTAAATCATGTCTAAACTTGCAAGATTAGAAATGCCTAAAAACAATAATTCTTTTGAGGTCGGTTCTTATCGGCTAAAATAAGTTGAATTGAATTGAATAAAGATAAGCAGAATTGAACTAAATCATATATAGCCGAGATGAAGTGAAAGAAGTTGAAATAAGAGTTGGTTTTAAGAAGTAATGAGCTAAACATAACGGATAACTGAAACAAATTAAATACAGCTAATTTAAACTGAAATGAGCTGAAACTAAATCAGTTAGAACAAGATTTTACTAGAAATAATTGTTCTTTAACGTTTCAAATATATTTCTAATTGTTTCCGTATTTCTAATTGTTTCCGTCTCTAGATATCATTTACATAATACTAATTCATGTTACCCGATATTAATTTGGGTTTATGTTACCCCACCCGGTTTTTTTAAGTACCATAAACCCAAATTAATATCGGACCAAGCCGAGTGAAAATCATGACCCGCATGAACCTCAATCAAGTCTGCCAACACGCCCCACTGGCATAAAAATCCAAGACCGGACCCGGTCGAGAACAGAACCGGGATTATGATCCGGTCCGGTTCAGTGACACGACATTTTGCATGAATTGATGGAATAGTAAAACGTCCCCTTTTACGGTTGGAACGTAGTTGGCTTCCGTGAACCCGGGAAAGCCTGAAATACATGGCATATTGGCACGCCATTGTCATGATTATACACTTACATCATGACATGCCATTGTCCCGACTGTGAACAGGGCTACAATTCTCGAAAATGCATGGCTAAGGCAGAAAAGCACGGAAAAGACTGAAATATATAAAACACGGAGTAACTAAGCAGAGGATCATATCAGTAAGCAACAATCAACACAAAAAGCCTTATTTCAAAATATATCTTCCATTACTAGTAAAACTACGACAGCTCGAGTAACCAAGATTATTCGTGCACCAAACAACAAGCTTATAAGATACGGTAATATGCAGCGCGCAAGAACCCAAAATGTTACCGTTTTCTTGCTACCTTGCCACAAACTCGTCAGAAAATTGAGCAAGAAACGAGATTTGACCTTAGCAATCGTGCAAATCTACCCATAAACTGTAACGACATTTTCACGCGTAACCTACCCATAAATTCCTATAAACAACAAACCAAGCAAACACAGTCTACCAAAGAAGTATGAACACCGCAACACATGGACCTCGTTTCCACTTCCCCATCCCCAATCTCTTCGTCAACTTCAAGTTCGCAAAAACCCTTCATATTCTCGGTGACTAAAGCATAACAAATGTCCACCTAACTTTCTCTGAAATCGTCGCAGCTAAAACAATTGAACCTCTAACATCACTGGCACAAAGACTACTGACTCATAGCAGAAAATGCAACAAGAGTTCAAGAAACGAAGGGTCAGGGGAATCAATTAAAACTGAATCCCAAATACTAAAGCCACAACTGCAATGGAGACGGAGAGAATAATTCGTTTGGATAAGTGACCTACCAATAAACCCGACCAAAACATACCCAAATGACTAAACAAAACCTGCTAATGTCACTTCCTAACAATGCACAGAGTAATATAAACACATCACAAACAACTAAATACTACCTACATTCCCGACTTCCCGTCATTTGTTCACCAACGATAAAAATAACCGTCACTAAGAAAGAATAGAAAACGCAAATAAATGAATACGAGTACAATACACACTAAACGAAGCAAATGACTAACAATCTAAAACCCAATAATAGTCTCCAATACAGCACAACATATGTCACCTTGGCTCTTGCATTTTGAACCCACGAAACTCGAAAAGTTTCCTACTGTCAGGAAAACAAAAACTCACCGACACCCATAAAGGAGTATGCAAGCATAGGTCATAACATTACCGATCAATCATGGCAGGTTTGAAAGAGCAAGCCCGCCACGTTCAGAAGATATAAGTCTCGCGTAAACAAGATAGGAGGTTGTGAATCTACTAGTAAAAGAGTTGAAGCGCGTCTCTTAGCCTTGAATCAGAACAAAAAAGGGGAAAGTGGGGAATTTCACAAGCCCGATCCATTATCTTCTCTTTTTCATTAATTCACAATAAGAGACAGGAGTACCAAAAAGAAAAGGCGAACCTTTCCCCTCCAGACATAGCTTAAATTTCTCTCGCACAAACAAACTAGACGCAAGCAAAAGAATGAGAATGCATAACGGGGTTTATGAGGGAGAGTTTCATTAGCCGTATGAAATCTTTCAAGGAGGTTAGCCCTTTACCTATCTAAGATCGCAAAAAAGAATTAGTTACAACTAGACAGCCCTCTTTGTTTCGCCCCGAGGACCAACTGTTAGTGAAGTAGGGATGGGCAGTACGAAGCTCGTATATTTTATTTAGTACCTTATTGAGGTCCCTTGATCACGACCATGCTCCTGATCTCGCTCCTAGTCTATGCTTACTTTCTCTAAGAGTCATTCTCACTTTCTCTATGCCGCTCAAGAAGATGGTTGCTAACCTATTAATTTTAATAAGTGATCTGAGATGACCACTCAAGCCAGGCTCCAGTACAGGTAAGAAAGAGGGAAAGCAATATAAGAGCTATTTTAGCAAAACAAACTTAAGTAGCACATTTCTTGTAGGCATAAGTTCCGAACAAAGAACTCGCTATATGACAGACGAACTACCAATGAACAATGAACAATGAACACACGAACCAACACCAAAACATCCCTTGATCACTCTATCTAACCATCAAAGATAACAATTAACACGACACGAGGCCCAACCATAAACCAATAAACGCCGAAATCAGCACCAAATAAACCCTAGATCGCTCTATCTAGCCTTCAACACTATCAATTAACACACCGCTCCGAGGAAAAACTAGAAACTACGAGGCCCAACTCAACACCAGAACATCCCTAGATCAATCTATCTAACCATAACAGCTATCAATTAACACGCATTTATCGATAATAATGAGTAATCCCATCGTTTGTTCTAATCAATTGTTTAGGTTTTCTATTTTCATGGCCGAGATGTAAGATAAACAAAGGATTGGAACGGAACAAGAATGTCGGAAATGAAACACAATCAATGCAATACGAAATCCAAAATATAAATCCATAATAATCTGAAATTTAACCATAGATTCAAAAGATCCGACCTCAAATTGAAACAAAACATCTGGATTACAAAAAACCATTAAATCAAACTAAAGCTTAAGCAGTAAGAAGGACAGCACCGCCAGATTCCTTAATCTTCTTCTCAGCAATCTTACTAATCAACTTACTCTTAACAACAACACTCCTTCCCTCAGGAAGAACACCCTTCCCAAGTACCTTAAAATACCCAAACTGTGTAACATCAACAACAGGCGCCTTTCCTTCCTTAAGAGCCTTCTCCCTCACATCTTCAGGAATCATAGACCAAATCTTATCAAGATTAACAGTAGGACAATGGAATTTGTTACGAAGACGATGAAAATATCTCATACCAACTTTACCGAAATAACCTGGATGATATTTGTCGAAGAGGATACGGTGGTGGTGCATTCCTCCTGCATTTCCTCGACCTCCGGGATGCTTTCGGTGTTTTCCGATACGGCCGTGACCGGCGGAGACGTGTCCACGCTTCTTCCTGTTTTTGCGGAGGCCGGTTGTCATGGTTGCGGTGGCGGCGGTGGCGGCGGTGTGGAAATGACGGTAGGTTTGTGCAGGAGAGAGGAATTAGGGTTTTAGAGTGTTGTGTTGGGGTTATATAAGGTTAGGGTTATGGAAATGGTTTGATTAGGTTTTGGGCTTTTGTTAGCCGAAGCCCGTAACATAACATTACATAACATTTCTATGTATTTCAGGACAAACCGATGGAGGTTTTTGAGACGGTTTGATAGGGTTTTGGGCTTCTCGTTTAATAAGGTTTTGGGCTTTTCTTTTGACAGGTCTTACCAAAAAACAAGGCAGAGAAATCGACTGTACACAGTTTTCTGTTTGCACACGGAGACAGTTGCGAAATCACCTGGTAGCAAGAAAAAGATTACTCTTTGCTATCCCAAATAAAACCGACTTAAGACATGGAATAAATAATAACCGAAAAAATCATCAGAAGTGTATCAATGCACTAGTAGTAAAGCTATAGTTCAATTCTCAGTCTGCCCGAGTTCGACTCTCCCTAAAATACTCGGATGCAATACTTATACGTAATTTTAAAAACAAAACTCAAAAACATTATTATAATGCTCAAAAACTATAAAATTAGAGGTAGTAAATCGATGTATGATCCTTCTACTGTTGTTTTATGCTCATATTTTTATTCCTTAATTTACATTAGTAAAGAACACTTACTACTCCCCTGCCCCAAAGCCCCCAATAACTTTACATTTGTTTTATTTGGGAGGGGAAAATAATAAAAATGTAAATTATTGACTGCCGAAAGGCCCAGAACGAAGAAAATACGTAATAGTTAATACCTATTTTTTGTACATTTTTCTTAAAAAAATAATATATCTTGCAAGTTTTTATTATAAATTACGACATCTCGTAATATATTTGTTAGTTACAGATTATAAGCAAATTAGATTTCAACATAAATTAGATACTCGTTCGAAGTGTTAATTTTCTAAGAAATGACTATATGAGGCACAATTGTTTACAACAAAAGTATAACACTAAATGAAATCATTTTATCTTATGTAATTATTACGAAAATACGATGTTATATATAAATATATTAATATATATTCTTATGTTTGCGCTTTTTTTAATCGATGTAAAAATTATAAAATTTTCGCTAATATTTTTTTTTTTGGTAAGTAGAAGAAGGTGGAAAAACACCCGAACAAAACAAACAAAACGAAAGCTACAAACTTAAAGAGAAAAAAAGAAAAACAGAACATGGCAGCATAACTACGAAATAGCCGAAACCGAGCTGGGAATTAGTCGCGGCCACGCAACCCCACTCCAGTCTTGTTGCGCTAAAGCAAGAAGGTGACTCGGCACATTCGACAAGTCGAAGCGGATCAACTGTTGGTTTTGTGTTACTCCGTAATTCGCTAACCAGTCCGCACAAGCGTTCGCTTCCCGGTAAGTGTGATGCATCTCTACCCGCCATTGAAAATCTCGAATAAAAGCTTGACATATCTTGACCATGTGAATATGAGCAGTCGGTACCTTAGGTGGAGCTTCCATGAAACTTATAACCGTCATTGAATCCGTCTGAATGATTAGCTTCTCAATCCGTCTTTCCATCGCAATCATCAGTCCCCGTCTTAAGGCCATTAACTCTGCTCTCGTCACTGTTGCTATTCCCAATCGCTCAGCAAATGCATCAATAATCTGGCCAGACGAGTTGCGAAAAATACCCCCCGCTCCAGCAATACCGGGATTACCTTTCGATGCGCCATCTATGTTTAAAGTGACCCAAGTTTCCGGTGGAGCTAACCACCTGACAAAAATCTCTTTCTTTGGTGAAATTTGATCAAATTCCAGGAATTTGCTTTCCTGTGCTTTTCGGACTTCAATCAGCCTTTGCCATAAGAAATTTTCCTTGTTTTCGACTATGTCCTCATTTTTCCCAAAGACCCGGCAGTTGCGCCATTTCCACAGCCACCAAACAACCACTGCAAAATGTGTTTCCCAATTTACCATACCCGCCTTCTTGCCCTCCAAATTGATTTCAACCCATTCTCTGGTCGAGTCTGAATTATAGAACCATTGGGTTCTTGTCACAGGAAAAAGATGCCAAAATTTTCGCTAATATAATCCTGGGTTCGCCCCTACACGGAGAGACACTTTTTAAGTCCAAATGACATGGTCCAATATTTCATACAATGAACTAATGTTTTACACCCAAAATAATGTGTACGAACTCAAGTTAGTGATCAATAAAAAACAATGTGAACTCGTGTACATACAAATTACAATACAAATATACAATGTCAACCATGATTGCGTACGTAGTTGCGTATCTGGCTACTATTGTTTCCTTGACTAAATCATGATTAAACTTGCAAGATTAGGATTGCCTAAAAGTATTACTCTTTTGAGCTCGGTTTTTGTCGATTAAAATGAGCTAAATTGAATTAAATGTAGATAACCTAAATTGAAATAAATCGTTTATCGCCGAGATGAAGTGAATGGAGTTGAAATAAGAGTTATTTTTGTGAAGAACTGAGTTAAACTTAACTGATTGAAACCGAACTGAACCAAACTAAATAAATACAACTAATCTAAACATAGATGAGTTGAAATTAAGTCCGAAAGAACACGACCTTACTAGAAATATTTGTTTTGCTTAAAAACGTTTCAACTTTATGTGTTATTGTTTCCGTCTCTCAGATATCGTTTACATAATACTAACTAGTATTTTTGCCCGTGCGATGCACGGATACTAAATTAATTTGTGTTATTTATAAAATTTTCAACATGTAAATCAAAAATAAATCATAACATTTTTGTTTATATAAAAATAGTATTAGTTCATTCTATACATGTGTTATTTTGTTAATAAATTACCTCATTTATATTCATTTCCGTCATTTATGTTACCACCAACTCGCCACAATCATCTACAGTACCACACGAAAGAACCCTTCAAATCACTTTTCTTACTCTTCAAACAACACATGAAACGGTCCACAATCTAAAGTCACACCTACTAACCTATCATGAAACTAATCATCAAAAGCGATTTAGTCATCTTTATTGCTACCTCAAACAACCATCTAACTCATCATCGACACTCTTTCCTAGCTTCCAATACACACCTAAAATATCCAAGTCACCCCTCCTTCACGAAACACCCGGACTTATCCCTCAATGTTAGCTCTCCCTTTGAAAAGTTCATCCATCTATCAGAAACCTAGCTGACTTCTGCTTTCAAAATCGATCTTGTTTGAATGAGAAATCCTTGATGGGGAAAACAAAACATGCAATTTTTTTGTTTGGTTAACAAAAGAGGTATATGAGAAGTGTTAAGGAATGAACGGTGGATACAACACTCGAGATGTTACATTGAAATTGGGTGTAACAAACCACGATGTTTTTTAATCACCAAGACAAAAAAGGTAACCTAGTTAAACGTTAACAATAATTAATATGATATTTATTAACATTTGATTACTTATTTTTATGTTTCATAAGAAAAAAATAAAATTGAGTTTTCATACATGATATTCATCTACTTCATCAGTTTTCTTGCTACATACCCCCTCCCCATTTTCCACACAATTCAGGCATTGTTCGTACCATTTCCACTCAACTAACCAACTTGACCATTAGAATTAACCGTATGCGTATCCCTAAACAACCCCATTGTATCTATATTTACTTGTATTACTCAAATCACACTCTTAAATGTCGGAAAATAACCCTATCCTCAAGACATTTACCTACTACCTCCAGACCTATCTATCGCGATATAATACTGACATGACATATACTTCCTTAATTCTTATCTAATGTCCCACATTCTATTTTTGTACAATTTAATCCAATGTTTTCCTTCCATACTTGATAAAATAATTGACATAAATATCTTCTTCTATTTCTTGTATTTACAATGTTATCATTGCAAATTTGCAACTGCAACTCCACATTACGACATTTTTTTATACACACGCTTAAATATTTCCAAGAATACTCCCACAAAAAAACAATATAACGTTATTCCACATTAAAAATTATTCTCCGGCCCAATGGAGCATTCAATAGGAATGAAAAGAGTATAGCATTTAATTATTTAGTTTTGTGTCCAACAAAGAAACAAAATTGAGTTTATACACTTGATATTTTAAATGTTTTTAGACTATATTTATATATTTGCCGGTTCTTTTCTCATATAATACACATTTTCAAATCAAATTTATTCATTTATCTTCTCCAATCAATATCTCACGTTATCCACTTTTTCACAAATTCAATCCTTTCGACCCGACTAAACAACCAAACCCATCAGAATCAACCTTAACCATATCCATATCCCTAAACAACTCAGCCCTACATATGAATATATTCCTCTATCTTCTAAATCACACTCGTAAACGTCGGGGAGTAATCCTACCCATGAAGAACCCTTCTCACCCACTTAACCAACTTAACCATTAAAATCAATTGTAAAATGTATCCCTAGAAACCTCAACCTACCGACATTTATTTGTACTACTCTCACACCCTTCAACGTCGTGGACTAACTCTACCCGCAAGACACTTACCTCCTCTCTCAAAACCTATTTACCCCCACCGCTCGAAACAATAGATATATCCAATGTAAAATCAAACTCCGCCCTATAACAATCAAGATTGAGTATGCATACATGTTACTTTAGAGATTTTTAAGCCCTTTTCATAACATTTGTGCCTCTGCTATTATCACATAGAGTAGAATTTTTAAATAAAATTTATCTACCTATATACTTGCTCAATTGTTCTAATCATTCTGTAGTACATACGCAACTTTTTTCGACACCGTTTAGGTATTCGTCATACCCTTCTCACATAACTATCCAACTTGACTAACATAATCAATCATATCCCTACACAACCCTGACCTATTGACATTTTCTTGTGCAACTTACATCACACTTTTAAACGTCGAAGAGTAATTCTATCCCCCAAGATACTTACCTCTTCCCTCGAGATCTATTTATCCCCATCCCTAAACAAATGGACACATACAATTTAAAATCAACCCCTTCCCTATAAAACAATGTCACACTGTAAAGAATAAATTGAAAATATGGAGGAAAAAAGAATACAAACTATAATAAATTATAATCTAATACTAATAAAAAAATATTTTTGATCTTTTTAAGGCTTATTCTATCTGTCTCGTAAACACCATTTATTTGTCATTACTTTGTTGTATGAATACCTTCTAATACCCACTTGCATTTCATCTCATCAACACAATTATTCCGCTTAACTCAGTTCACCTACATCATTATGTTCTTTGATATCTATATATTTATATTTATACTCCTTAAATCGTAACTTGACAACCCAACTAACCAACTTGATCCTCAAAATGATAAACTGTATTTTTGAACATCTCTGACCAATTTGCTTGTACTACTCGAATAATATTCTTAAACGTCGGAGAGTAACCCTATCCCTGAAGACACTTACCTCCTCCCTCAAAACCTATATGGCTCCGTCCCCGTAAAAAAAACATGTCATTTAATTTTATAACACAATGTCTCATCGTTATGTAATAAGGTGAAAATATGTAGGAATAAATATTGTTATTCATGAAATATCTTTCAATACCCATTTAAAACACATGTCATCTACACAATTATTCCACTTCACACACCTATCTACATCATCATTATGGTCTTTAATATTTATATTTATACTAATTAAATCCAAATTTGACATTTTTGGGTTTTCTAAAGTATAATATATTTCGCATTTATCTTATTTTCTTTTTACTTAATTAAAGAAATGATCTCATTTCTTTCGCATAATTAAGTACGAAAGTGCATAATGCTCACTTGAATAGTAGTGTTACTCTTGTACCAAAAAAATAGTAGTGTTGCTCTTAATTTGGTCGAATATGATTGATCGTCGCAAATGTTCCTTTTAGGTAGGAATGTGTTTAGACTTAAATATTTAACTACTTTAATTTATTAGTTCCACACATTTTTTAATTAAGATGGAGGTATTCGTTTAAGTTTGAATGGTTTAGTAATATGAAAAAGATAAGAACATAATGTATAAGAAAAAGTAAAAAAATTGTCTTATTACTCTTATATCCCCGTGAGACTATTTTTGACTCATTTTAATGTTAAGACGATGACAAACTAAATCAGTTCTTTTTTATGCTTTCCCATTTTCATTTTTAATAGAAACGCTGAACAATATTAATAACCTTAAATAGTAAGTATATAAATATTAAAAAATAATGTTATAAGATAGGAAAATTGTAAATAATCAATTATTCTAATTCATTTCCGATTTTTATTTTCAATAAAGTTAATAAACTTAAATAGTAAGTATATAAATATTAAAGAATAATAATGTTCTAAATTAAATAAGAAAATTGTTAATAATCAGCTATTTTTTATTTTTCTAAATCTAATAGATGTAAATAATTTATTATTTTCTTATTTTCTAATTCTAATAGGAAAATTATAAATAAATTATTATCTAAACAACTATTTACTAATTTTCTAATTCTAATAGAAAAATTGTAAATAATTAATTATCTCCTAATTCTAGTAGAAAAATGGTAAATAAATCATTATTTATAAATAAGTGTTTTGTAAAAGGTGGAAACTACCACGTGCTTAGAAAAAAGCTTCCTTTAATTATATATTGATTGATTGATTCTGCTAATTATATTATAATTGGTGAAACCGTCTAATAAAATATGTCGTTTAATATATAATAGGAGTATGCCATTGCAATTTGCTAATTATGTTAAAATTAAACAGAGTATAAAATACAAATATATAGTTCAACTTATATGGATTGTGTTTTAGTAGTATAATAATTTTCGATGCTCAATATTTTTTCAAGGAGTTCATAAATTTACCATATAGCTCATATTCTTTCCAATAAAACTCGAATTTTCTATTAAAAAACTCAAAATATGTACAGAAAATTGTATACCTCTGGTAGTATAATCCGCTTATTGTAAATTTGACTATGATGATACCGATTCCGATCAATAAATCGGATAAACAAACTAAATTTCCTTGAATTTTATGTACAAGACCGATACAAACAATTATTAATATTTGTTCCGTTCAAATAAACTCTACAAGATAAACGTAATATATTATGTAATAAACGTATGAAATTCATGAAATTCATTTAGGAGCGTATTATAATACCGCGATACTGAGCCGACTCGATCCGTATTAAAACCCACTAATGATCAACTAAGATCCAATGTTGCCCCTGAGTCGTGACCTTAAACCCATGAACCCGAGCGAACAAATCGACCGCTCGCCTAACGCCTTTATTATCGTTCCCATTAAAATAATCGTGTCCGAACATGACCCCACCAGGTTTTTTAAGTAACTTATAACCCAAATTAATATCGGACCAAGCCGAGTGAAAATCATGACCCGCATCAACCTCAATTAAGTCGGCCAACACGCCCCACTGGCATAAAAATCCTAGACCGGACCCGGTCGAGAATGGAACCGGGATGATGGACCCGGTCCGGTTCAATGAAACAACATTTTGCATGAATTGATGGAGTAGTAAAACGTCCCCGTTTACGGTTGGAACGTAGTTGGCTTCCGTGAACCCGGGCCAACCTCGGAAATCGTCAACGCAAAGGATTTGCGTTTCGAGACCGAGTTTTTCAGCTAATTCCGCCATGTGTGTTGCTGATGCACCTAAGAAGGTACCTATCTCGATAATGGTTTTGGGTCGGGTTTTTTTAATTAGGGTTTCGAAAACCGCCCCGTAGGATCCCCATCCTTTGACTTTTTTCGGTTCGAGAAGGTGTGCCACGTGTACAGGAGGGAAATTCTCGTACGGTGAAATTCCCTCAAAAACCCGGTCTATTATCATGGACCGGATTAACTCGGGCTGAACCGGTTTTCCACATATTTGGTTGAATTTTATATAGTCGTTATTAGCGGTTGGGCAGTTAGTAATAGCGGTTAGGTCAGTTATTGTGGAGGTTGTTTTAACCGTGGTTAAAGGAGTAACCGTGGTTAATGGGGTAACCGTGGTTTCTAGTTTAGAGGGTGTTGATGAGGCGTGGAAATAACCAAGGGCGTAAGTTAGGAGAATTATGAGTATATATGAGACGGTTTTACGATAAGGGCGCATGCAGTTAATGGATTGTATCCATAAATGCGGTCTTCGATGGTAGAAATTGGTAGAAGGATGATAACGATCATCATCGTGATTATGATTATAATTATGATTGTAATCGTCTTTCATGATGATAATATTATGAATATTATGTGAAGTCTTGTGTCGATGTGGTATAAGTATGACGACTTAAGAGAAGATAGGAAGATTAGGAGGATTATATAGGTAAGGGAAAAAATAGTGGAAAAAGTAGTGAAATATGTTTATTTTATTAGTTTAATAAATTAGAATTATTATTTACTTGATCGACATGAAGATTAGTTGATATGCGGATTGGAATGTTTAGTAAGGTTTTTTTTGGCAAATGGCAGAAACAAATTTATAATAGCAGATAACGTTAGCAGAATACGGTTAACAGATTTTAATAGCAGGTTTGAGTAATTAGTAAATTATAGGAATAGGATATTTAGAATGATTTCATGAATAAATTTAATATGCTTATACAATATGTTGTTAATAGCAACATATTCAAAAATTGTAGATTCCGGCCAATATGTTATCAGAATACGCCGTTTACCAAACACATGAAAATGGTATATTGATAAGTCAACCTACTAATTAGGCCGGAATCTACTAATTCCACTTAATATGTTGTTTACCAAACAAAACCTAAATAACATATTGAAATAGTGGATTTGGGTGTAATCTACTATTTTAAAATATGTTGATCCTACCAGCATATATTCAATATGTGGATTAGAGTATACTCCGTATATTTAAATTGACATTTTTATATAAGATAAACTTGAATAGATATTGAAAAATTAAATTAAAAATTACGAAAATTGTATACGTTAAAAAGCCCCCTAACTCTACAACCGATTGTGATGGTTTCATCACTTACCATTGACATTGTTATAATAAATACTTGTAAAAGTACTTTGTAATTATTTATTCTTGTAATTAATATACTAAGTACACGAGATCAAGTCTTGACTTATATACAAAATAATTTTGTGCTAACTTATAGTTATGAAAAACTCTAAGTACATTTGCCCCTTTTTTTGTTCAAAAGAGGCACAAGCTAGTAAATTCGTGATCAGCGATAATTTATCGTCTTAATACTTATGTCTTAATCACTCGGACACTAGACTAAGATCCC
This sequence comes from Silene conica, assembly GCA_029255685.2. Taxonomy (NCBI): domain Eukaryota; kingdom Viridiplantae; phylum Streptophyta; class Magnoliopsida; order Caryophyllales; family Caryophyllaceae; genus Silene; species Silene conica. The sequence goes on along the minus strand of CM055317.2, from coordinate 1,131,660 downwards.
TCGGTTTGTACAAAACCACCTGTAAATTATGATACAACAGAGAAATAACCGAGACTTAAACAATAAAAATATCTCTTAAGATGGATATTAAAACGGATCAAATAAATCTTTACTGTTTGACCCGTTTTAAGTATAAGATCGGCGTTAGACTTAAATAATGGTGTTTGTTAATAAGTGGCTTTCTTAGCCAACATGAATTGCGGATGCTGTCATCTATAGCGTGTTCTACATACTAACTTGCAAGAATGAGCAACATTTTTAACTAGATGTTACCATCACAAATCTTCAACTATTTCAAAGAGATTGAACAATCGTCTCATTGTAATTAATATAATATTTCACAAGTAACTTTCTTAAAGACCTATTCATTTTAAAAATAGTCATGCCGATGTTAATAGATTTAATTGGTAAAGTTATAAAATGTGGTATTTATGACCTGAATTCAAATCCCGTCAGCATTAAAATCGCCCTTATAGGGTCTTGACCAATATGGTCTATGGTTAAGTGCGTAGATGTTAACTGACGTAATTGGTGAACTCATGAAATGTGAAACTTATGACCTCGATTCAAATAATTCCGTCAGCATCAAAATCGCCCTTATAGGGTCTTGACCACCATGGTCTATGGTTAAGTGTGTAGATGTTAACCGACTTAATTGGTAAAATCATGAAATGTGAAACTTATGAGTGTTATGACCTGGATTCAAATCCCGTTAGCATCAAAATCGCTCTTATAGAGTCTTGATCACCACGGTCTATGGTTAAGTGCGTAGATGGTAGCTGACTTAATTGGTGAACTCATGAAATGTGATACTCATGACCTGGACTCAAATCCCGTCAACATCACAATCGCCCTTATTATAGTTAAGTGCGTAGATGTTAACCGACTTAATTGGTAAAATCATGAAATGTGAAAGTTATAACCTAGATTCAAATCCCGTTAGCATCAAAATCACCCCTTATAGCCGTTACAAGGTCTTGACCACCATGGTTTATGTTAAGTGCGCGTAGGCTCTCCGTAACAATTTAACAATTTAGTTACGAGCCTACGACATGGTCTCCCGCCTTGCTGATGCAAAGAGGCCCATGCATACATTTCATTTAGGGAATAGATCAAGCACCACTACCAACATGGAAAAGGCGATTCGGATATCCCGATTTAATTTGAAAAAAATAAATTACCGGCATAAATCCCGTCAAGGAAAAAGGCCGGGGGACGGGAAATGACTCTCGACTCTTGATTAAGACGGAATTAACAAACTGGATTTCACTTTCAACAAAATGTCAATTCTGAACAACAAGCTCTTCTACAATTCTACATCTTTTGCTAAGCTTTCTCTACTACATCTCAACAGCTAAACCTTCTTCAAGGCTGGGTGACGAGAAACGACCAACCGCCATTCATCATCGAAACTGCGAAAGGCGGCCTTCCCAGAACTCAAGTCTAAACAGCACAACACTCCTACATACCCTACTAAACTTTCACTAATAACGGAAATAAACGAAAAGACGAGTTTTGTTCTATGTCAAACTTACCACAGACGAGGCCAGGTAGAGATAGCGCTACATCTTGTATAAGTAATCCTACTTATAAACAATCACACGCTGCTAATACACGGAAAAGGCATTATTACTTTTGTTCTTCGCCACTCGCTGCAGAATTTCCTTGTCCATCACCTCTGGACACAGCCTCAGGGCCTTCTTGTTTATTAGGCCCACGAGCATCGCTTGCGTGGGCAGGTTTATTGTGGCCAGCTCCAAGGGAAGCTTCGGATTGCATTGCATGCATTCCGTTATTCGGCCCTGCAGGCCTGAAGTTCATCTGGCTTGGCATCGTGGGCTGGTGTTGCTGGTGCACCTGATGTTGCTGTTGCTGTTGCTGTTGCGGTTGCTGTTCATGCATTTGAAGCGGACTACTAAATTGAGCATGTGAAGGCATCCTCGGAGGAAATGCATTTGGCTGTTGAGCCATTGCAGCAGCTTGCTGCTGCATATAATATGCTCCTTGTTGCATTGCAGGATGAGGAGCCATCTGCAGGTAGGACATAAACATAAACCGCATTACCCCATTACCTCAATAGCTCCCGCCTATAGCGAGGCAGAGAGTTGGATGAATGTGTCCAAGTGTCGGACTCGGCTATATTATTGAAAAATATGCACATTTTGGTCTAAAATGAGGTGTCCATGTGTCATACCCATGTCCGAGTGTCGACTGTCAGACACGGGTACGCGAGGAAATTAGAAGAGTCGGAGTAACATAGCTACATAGTGTTCAAAACGCAGATTGTTTCCTAATGATCTATGATGAAAACTCTTTTCTAATTGGACGGGGCGACAGTTCAAATGAAACATTCTGATTTCACCAGTCATATTTTGACACGGAATATTATTAAGTCTTCGGCTCCAATGTAACTAGAAATTAAACGGAACGAACATAAAGGGAAAAAAAATCAATGAACAATCCTCAAATGAAGATATTGCGAGCCAGTATACCTGGGCAGGCATGGTTGCCACTTGGGGCTGTGCATCGGCAATAGCAGCTAGATACATCAAGTTTTTCTGAAGCTGTGCTTGATATCTGCAACATTCAAATAACAGCGGTTCAGAGGAAAGTAAACATTAACTATAGGCCAAACCGTATGTATCATTGTATCTTAAATTATTAATTGCCATCAAAACAATCAGATACCGCTAAGTACAAAGTAAAGTGACACAAAGTAAATTAACTATAGGCCAAACCGTATGATTACAAACGTTATAATTGGAAGTATGTTTGTATTATTTCCTATTCAGGCAGAATAAAGTTTTACCAGGGGATGAACATTCATGCGTAGATTCCGTACCAATCTTAGACCAAGTGAGTGACAAAGTAACAGTGCAACAACATTACCTTAGCACCTCGACAAATCCCACAAATTGCGGGTAAGGGAATCAGATATACAACCTTAACCCTTTGTTAGCAACACAAAGAGACGGTTTTGAAATGACTCTGTTAGGATGCAAATCCATGTCCCACATCGATAGTTTAAAGGTGAAGTATCATCTTTATAAGTGTCCTGAAAATATAATAGTACGAGGCCTTTTGGGAAGGAGCCCAAGAGTAAATCCGTGAGGGCTTGGCCCAAAGCGGACAATATCGTACTATTATGGACAGTGGACACCGACGCAGCAGAGGCCCAACACGAGGTATTCACGCTTCCGCACAACAGACTCTAAATTAAAACTATAACGAGAACTGCACGTCTGCACCAAATGACCGCTACTCCACACTCAAATGAAAGGTAACCATCTTACTGAGCCATTTTTCTTTGTTCAATTATAATCGACAACCAAAAATGGCCCATTGACTTAATTTATAGTTGATGGAAATAAAATAAGTAACAGCAGGAGGTAGAAAATAAAACTACAGCAACTTACTGGGCACATTCGGCAAGTTTGCCAAGATTTTGATTATCCATTATAGCTAGGATCAACTTTTTGTTCTCATCAAGATACTGCATCAAACTCAGAAAAGTCAGCCGAGGAAAAAACATATATTGTATTATCAATTCATGAGTGGTCAGTGTAACTCTGCACCATGCAGCCAATAGTCTGAAGATTTTAGTAGCATGCGCAATTTGCAAGACATTCAAATTCAGCACATATATTGTATCATCAATTCACGAGTTATGCACCTCGCTAGTCCCATTTAACGTCACTGAGATAAACTGCTCTATTATATATAAGAATAAATTAAAAATAACTCCCTTTTAAAATATGATTTTTTAAAATTACTCCCTTATATAATTTTTTTCCAAAATTACTCCCTTAAGATACACTTTTATTAAAAATTGCTTCAAATTCCAATTTAGGTTTGTATGTTTTTTTATCTTATTCTCCATTTTTATACCTTTTAAAGTATAAATTGGCGATGTTACAAACGGAATAAATTCATAAACTTGTAGAATAAGTCACTTGAATTAGGGTTTTGAAGCAATTTTTGATAAAAATACATAAAGGGAGTAATTTTAGAAAAAAAAATTTAGAAAAAAATTATATAAGGGAGTAATTTTAGAAAACTGAATTTTAAAAGGGAATTATTATTAATTTACTCTATATATAACCATTTGGATGGTTTACTCACGCCCACGTGAGATACGCATTGCTTAGGAACATTGTTTTCAGATAAATCCAAGAAATGAAGCTGATTTTAGAAGGTTCAATTGATCAAAACTCATTTAATTCGTCATTTTGTCATGTACCGTTATTTTCTAGTCTAACAAATTGCATTTACTAACTTTCCTCCTACGTCAAACTAACGATGCACTTTTTGAAAGACAACCAAGATGATAAAGATACCATCATAATCCTAACAGGATTCCTCATTTATTTTTGCGAACATACAACAACAACAACAACATCGGAGCCTTAGTCCCAAAATGTTTTGGGGTCGGCTGACATGAATCATCCTTTGGAATCGTCAAGAGTGAACTCTCATCTCGACAAGAGAAAAAAAAAATAAAAAAAAGAAAAAAGAAACGGAAGTGAAGTGAAACCGAAAAAAAAAGATAAAGGGGTTTTATAGATTTTAAATCGAACTTATCACATGTATAAAAACCATAAAAAAGAAATCAAGAATAAAGTTAAAGTGATTTTGAAAAACGAAGTCCATTTCTTCCCTCTTTGTGTTGCTATAAATTCATAGCATAATCTTTTTGGTCCATTTCTACGAGACACTGCCACGTTTCCAAATCAACATCATTCTAACCCCATTCAGTCAATAATTCTTTTATCAGCCACCATTCTACTTCCATAATACATGATTTCTTCATCACAGATTCAAGGTCGAGCAGTCTCTAGACTTATTGCTTGATACGGCATCAATACAGAAACAAGATTCACGTTTTCCCGTATAAACCCTAAACTCCTCACGTTTTCCGTATAAACCCTAAACCCTGACAAAAAAGAGGTCCTCCATGGGGATATGGTTAATATATATGGCGTGTTAGGATAGCATTTGAAAAGGAAAAAGGAGAACAGGGAGATGAAAGGAAGGGAGAGGACCGGAAGGGCAAATACAACAAATGCGCTCCGCTTTCAAATCTTTTCCATATTAGAGGGATTTGAACTAGATTTCGAGAACAGAAAGTAAATCCCTTCATTTCTCTCCCGCTCCATTTCTTACAACAGAAATGATCTTTATCCAAAAAACCGAGCTACATAAATGCGATACCGGGGTAAATGAACAGAATCAACAAGCTAATTCAGCTACTACTATCATCATCAACTAATTTAGCTACTTCATTAATCAAACATTCAAACCCTTCTTCTACTATCCGGAGTTTACCTAATCTCAGCAAGTAAGTTCCGTATGACGTTCTATTAATAAAACCCGTATCGAAAACTACAAAACAATCAAAAATAACTTCAAAAAAAAACACCTTTTGAATCTGTTCAGTGGTGATATTAGCAGGAGGAAACGAAGACATAACCGGCATCATCGAAGGCGAAGCTTGTTGTTGTTGCATGATTCCCCTCTAGTAAATTAATTATCTGCAAAAATCAAACAAACCCTAAACCCTAAATCCTAAATCATAAACCCTAATAAAAAGCAATAACCAGCAATTAAACAGTGAGTAGATGAACTAATTAGAGAGAAGGAGAAGATGAGTACCTTAATTTGGGAGAAATCGTGGAGGTTTTAGGGATTTGAAGAGAGAGAAAGTGTAGAATTGCAGAGGAGTTTAGATAAAGAAGATGATTAGTAGTAGAAAACACGGCGAAATGCACGGCATTGTTTGTTTCTCACTGTCTACACGCACGTGCTCTTCTCAGTTCTGTCTCAATTACTGTATCCCCCTCTTCACGAGTTCACACACCCGACAAACATTTTATGGAAATCGTGTTCGGGTTTGGTTCGGGTCATTTTCGGATGTTTTTCACGTTTTTTTTTGTGTTATAGATCGTTTTTTATCATGTTATTTTATCACGTTTTTCTCCAAATTGCAGAACTGGAACAACAACATCACCGGGTTGAAGATATCCTAGGGGTTTTCAACAGATATTGTCGTGATTTCATTGCCTAAGTATAAGTTATGTTCATAAAACAATTAATAGGATTGATCGTAGGCTGGCTCGTGAAGTCGTGAGAGCGTAAGCAGCTTCATTTAATAATGCCAAATAAAAGATCGGGTGGGGTTATATTTAGGACTTGAGGTAATTTGGATTATTGGTTAAGTTCGGGGTTTTCAATTCAGGTGTTGTTCGGGTACGAGTTATGTATGAAGTCTGGGATTATTCGGATCGGTTAATTGTCAAGTCTATTCTTCATTTTATTGGTAAAATCAGAGGTGGTATTCATGAGAGTTGAAGAAGTTATGCAACATATAGGAAAGATGTCGGGACGGGAAGAAAACAGAATAAACAAGCAATTGAATCGACTAAGTTATTAACAAAAATAGCTAACTGCACGCGATATTTTTTAGCTTCGTCTTATTATGAGTTTTATCTATCTTTCATTCATTTTAAATGCTACAATTCCAAATTTTAACCTAGCAATTACCGAATAATGTTCCTTTTTTCATCTTCTCTAGGACGAACATTAGCATAAACTTCTACATTTCTACCTAAAGCCGTAACTACATATCTATGTTACAATTAAATCTGCCTATTAAAAAAACTAACTTTTTAAAATTAATCATTTAAAAAAACTCGTTTTAGTTTTAGAATTAATACACTCAATAAAAATTTTAAGACAAAAATTCGGATATGAAAAAAAAATACGTAATTGCTAAATCCCGCACGTCATTTTGCTAAATACCGCACAAATTATCGACTTATTCCAATTCTGCCCCACTCATTTCACGAACACAATGAAAATTAAACCCTACTTCAATTCTTCACCCTTTTCTTTCTCTCTCCTCTCCCGACCGACTACTCTCCCTCTAGCACCTCAAACGCCGTCGCTAGCCACCGACCGGCGACAATAATTATGATGTCCCATTCATCGTCACGCTTCAATGCCCAAACCTAATTTGGCGAAACCGCAGATACTACGTCATTCTCCGAGGTCATTTAAAAACACCTTTTGAATTAGATTTTCTTCAAAATTGGTGACGTTGACATTTTCATAGAGGACAAAGTGACATTGTTTGAGGCGGCAGAGGAATAAGAGCCCAGTTTAGAGAGAAGAGAGAAAGAGAAGGGTGGGACTGTATTAGCATTAGTTTTATTTTTTTTTTAATTGTGAATGTGTGGGGGTAGAATTGGAATGAACGGGTAATTTTGTGCGGGATAAAGTAAAATGGTGTGCGGGATTTAACACGTCCCAAAAATTATTAGCAATTTTGATTTTATTTGTTGCATCTTTTTCCAAAGTCACCTACCTATCGCCGCGGTAAAACGGCTGCAAACAGTAAAAAACCAGTCAACCGTCATTCAACTGATGAAAGAAACAAACCCTAACTTTATTCCCCAATTTTGCCACCACAAAATTCCCAAATCATTACTCTTTACACCTTAATAATCAAATTAAAAAACTACCCAACTCCCCAAATATACCTTCCTTCATAACCCAATTCCCAATTTTCAATTAAACCTGGCTTCTGAAATCTGGAAAGCATTCTTCAAACCCAGAAACATTCATCATAATCATCAACCTCTCATACTTCCAGAATCCGGGTCTACCCGGAAACAACCCACTACATCCATGGCTTTCAACCCGTTTAAGTACTGTTCCGGGTTACGGTACTTAGGTTACTTGATGATCTTTATGGTTCTGGGTATTATTGTTATTAGTTATTGGGCTGTTGTTGTTATTTCATGGGGTCCCAAATTGGTTCATGGTGGAGTTCATGCTGTTCCTTCTGCATTCATCATTGTTTTTTTTCATATTCTGGTTAGTTTCTTAATGCTAATTTTTTTGGATTTTGAGTACTTTTTTATTGTGCAATAGCATAAATTATTGTTAAAGACCGTTGAACTCAGTAAAGTTGATTACTTTGGGGGTTTTGGAATATAAATGTGCCTTGTGGTAGGAATGTGTAGTTTGTTGCTGTGGTTATTGCTATTTTTGAAGCTATGAATGGTGTTTTTAAGTTACATTTCGCGAGTTTCGAGTTTTTCCCGGTGTAATTGTGTTGTTGGTTTTTGGTTTCATGTGTAAAGTTGGTTACTTTGAGGGTTTTGTGATTTGGATGGGAATTGTGGAAATGTATGTCTTGTTGTTGTGTGATTATTGCTATTTTTGAAGTTGTCAAGGGTTAGTTATCTGTATGTAGCCTGCCCTCCAATGCCATTGCCATTGCCATTGCCATCTTCGGTTTCAGTCGATATCAAATGGTTTTTTTATCTTGTGGATTAGTGCACAAGCAAAGATGCATTCAGAGTTTAGGTATGAATACACCCCGGGCCTCGAATGGCGTTTAAGGCTGTGTTCTTTGTGGAATTGTGGCTTATTTTGTTTAGCTGTATTCCGTTAAGTTTAATTTACGTTCAATAAATTATGTTCAGTTAATCTCTTCACAAAATTAACTTTTAATTCAACTAAATTCACTTCAGCTCAGTTTCATTCAATTTAGTTCAATTAAGCTCTACTTCAATCAATTCAATTCAGCTTGTTTCAGCCGAAAAGAACAGGGTCTAAATATAACATAGAGGGGCATCATCTTTGCGAATTGATTTTCGAGGCTTATTGATGAAACTTAGCTTGCACTAGTAAAAGTATCGTAATTGTTGGTGATTATCTACTAGTGATTTCACTTTCATCGTATATGAAGTTATCAGACTGAGATGCTTTGTTGGCTGATAATTTTTTCGGGCATATGTTCTACTCTTTGATAGTAATAGGTTTAGTGAAAAAGAGGGGAGTAAAATGGAGGAGCTGAAAAGTAATGTTATGGTAAGGCCGTCAGGGAAGTCGAGGTACATAGTTGGAATTGTAGAATATTTCTCTCCTTCGTTCGTAATCATTTCCCAAGCGAGCAGATAAATTTCTAGGGAAATATCTCTTCTCTTTTTCCACTATCCTTCGTAATGGGACATCCCTCCCCCGTTCTCTATTTTCTCTCCTTTCCCTTTCCGCCACAAGATATTCCGACCCCGTCTTTTCTTTCGCTTAGTAGTTAAACAAAGGATGGTTTGTTGAGTATGCTACATGTTCAATCACTCATCTGGCCTTTTTTCTAATTTTATGTAGACAACTTATTTTGTAGCTTGTACTGTTAACCTGGAGCTACTTTATGGTTGTATTTCAAGACCCTGGCTCTGTTCCTCAAAACTGGAGACCAATATTAGAAGGTGATTTGGAGGAGGGCTCTTCATCTTCCCAGGCACATAACATTCCTACGGAGTCGCTAGCATCTACGTGGCCAGCTTCAGGTGGAAGACCAGCTGTAGCGTATTGTACGAAATGCCAGAATGCAAAGCCACCTCGTTGCCACCATTGTTCTGTGTGTAAGCTACTTGATCTGTTTTTGATTTGGTTCACTCTCATGAGTTTGTAATGTGAAGTTGTGAACCTCCTTGATCTGTCTTGCTTGCTTTAGGCTGAAATGTTAATTGCATCGAATGAAAAATGTTATCTCTGCCGTTTTCATACTTTTAATGACATTTTTGAAGCCTGTAAACGCTCAGACAAAACTGTAAATAAAAGATGAATGCAACGCTTATTGATGTGTGTTGGGTCTATGCCTTGAATCTGTTAGTCGCCGCTTCGAACGACTATGCGGGGGTCTCAATATACCGTTCTGAATCTGTAATCTGAAAAAACTCCTCACATTAATAAAACTCTCTCCCATCTGCCCTGTGGATGTAGCTAACACACCGTTAGTGAACCACGTAAATCTGTGCGTATTGTTCTTTACTGTTTGTTTTTATCTTTCTCTGTGCTTCCGTTATAACAATGTGTAAATAAAAAACAACAGTTGCTGTCACTGGATAGTGAGAAATGTTGAGCAATTTATCGTTGTTTTTATCGTCCACAGAGATGTGAGGCTCTAATAGACATTTGGGGAGTCTAGTTCGTGCCTTTTTGGCAGGAGTTCTGTTACGATATCACGTTCTTTTTATTTCTTGCTTGCACAACTTCATGATTTGTAAGCGCTTTCTAACGCCACAGCAGTTTTATAAGTTTGGGATTGTTTAGCTGATTACGTCCTTTTGTTTTCTGCAGGCCAAAGGTGCATTCTGAAGATGGATCACCACTGTGTATGGGTGGTGAATTGTGTTGGTGCACGCAACTACAAGTTCTTTCTGTTATTCCTTGTAAGCCCACGTCAGATATTCAACTAATATTATGGGAGCCTTGTGTAGTTCCGTCTTAAAAAATGTGCACTCAACTCGTCTTATGAGCATACGGGTCTTTAGCCAGTCTTACATCCGGGAAAGAATCTCGATCGAGCACTTCTTAGGCACCCCGCCTAAACATGTGCAAAACTGCCAATACATGAGATTACATGAAATAATTGATTCGACATTATCATAATGAGTTAACTTGTCATCCAGACCTCCATATCGTTGATCGTCCTCAACGCATTTATTCGAGAGAGCCTGAAATATTTGTTGGACCTCAGCTTTGATAAGAAATGAAAATTTGAAAATATCAAGATTTATTTGGGGAGGACAAAAAAGTGAAAAAAATTGCGAACTTTATAGTTACGCTGTACAACTCATTCCTCGAGGTTCACTTAGATTTATAGTCCACTACTTCCCTTTGCTCCTGTGTTACTCAGACTCGTTTAGAAGTACCTGACACGGGTACGTGTCCAAGTGTCGGACTCGGCTATTTTATTGAAAAATATGCATATTTTGGTCTAAAATGAGGTGTCCATGTGTCATACCCATGTCCAAGTGTCGAGTGTCGAACACGGGTACGCGAGCAAATTAGAAGAGTCGGACTAATATAGCTAGTTTGCTCTCACTTTTTATTCCAGGCCGACTTCTCTTCCTATACGTTACGTTTTACTTTGACAGAAATCATGCAATGATATATTTTACCATTGAAATCCACATTCTTTCTTCATTTTCATCATCTTAATATTTTTTTTTCAGGTTTATACTCTTCTGGAGACGACATTGGACACACTAGTATTGCTCCCTAATATTATTAACCTACTCGGTGAAGCAAGTAAGCGTTCGGGATCTCCGGGGAATCTTGCCGTCATGGTTTTGGCATTCGGTATGTTCTTTTCTCCTCCAACTGCATGGAATTTTGACTTACTAGCCATTTTCATCCTTGATACATGTGGACTTCTAGCTTTTATTGTTTTTATTAAGTTTTCTAAAAAAATTTTCTTTTTGGATTTGTTACATTTTTTTCCCCCAAAACTCCTATATTAAATTTTACTTCGTTTTTCAAAATTACTTTAAACTTTATTCTTGATTTATTTTTTTGGGTTTTTATACATGTGATAAGTTCAATTTAAAATCTATAAAACCCCTTTATCTTTATTTTCGGTTTCATTTCACTTCCGTTTTCTTTTTTTCTTTTCTTTATTTTTTTCTCTTGTCGAGATGAGAGTTCACCCTGGACGGTTCCAAAGGATGATTCATGTCAGCCGACCCCAAAACATTTTGGGACTAAGGCTCTGATGTTGTTGTTGTAGCCATTTTCATCGTTCTGGCGTATCTCACAGACTAACGGTATGTTTTACTTTTAACGCAGTTCTTAATTTGGCTTTTGCCCTCAGTATGCTCTGCTTCGTAATTATGCACGCAACTCTTATCTGGAGCAACACAACTACTATCGAGGTACAGAACATCAAATATCTCACGTCAACAATCCGTTCTTTAAAATTTAGTTTCCTCGTCGCCCATTATTCTAACTCTGGTAAACTGCATTAGTTTCTACTGTAGATGAACGATGAAATGTCTTAAAAAATTATGTCACTTCTTTTCTCTGTAAATATGTTTTTTGTAGGGTGCGTAATCTCATAAAATAACAAAACCTAACTTCGATTTACAGGTTTATGAGAAGAAGCGAGAGAAGAAGGAAACAGCAAGCAGGTGGAAGTATGATTTGGGTTGGAAAAGGAATTTTGAGCAGGTAATGCGCCACTATTGTTGCTTCTGATCTCACAACCGTATAAAAAATGACCCGACCATATCAGGGACGGACCTAGGGGTGGGCCCGGGTGGGCACGTGCTCCCATGAAATTTTCGACATTAATTTTTATAAATCTCCAATATAGACATATAGTTATCATGGTATAGTCGATTCCTGGTAGCTACGTAATATTGATAAATTTTTTGGGCTTAGTAGTATAAGATTTGAACCATGACATTTCGACTATGTGGCAAATTCTAAACTATTGAACCACTTTTAATTTTGTACCAAAACGTGAAATATTCTACAACTTTTAGTCATTATTTTTATATATACTTAAACTATATACTTCGTAGTATTTTAGAGAAAACGTTATTTTTGAAAAAAATATCTATAAATCCAATTTATTTCCCATTTTTTACTTAAATACGGAGTATTAATTAATATAGGGAAAAAATTTCAAAATATAAAAATATTTCCTTAGACACGCGTAGATAACGTGTCAAATTTTTTTGTGTGCCCCCCTAGCACAAAAGAACTTAACTATACTTGAATTTGATTAGAGATACCGGACCCCGGTCCTATCCCCAACGAAGCATTGAGCCATTTGTGCCTACTTTTTACCATACATGACGAGGATTCAAGCTTTTCAATAGAAGCAAAACCCTAATTCGTCGTGATTGATCTCTTTTTTCTCACGCGATCTGTGATTTTTTGTTTTCTTACATTTCAGGTCTTTGGCACGAAAAAAGCATTGTGGTTTCTACCGGTGTTCTCAAAAGACGATTTGGACACTATCCCCTCATTACAAGGCACATATTTTCCAGTGCGGGATGATGTCGAGTCATAGTAAACCGGTGAGTGTAAATTACGTGTACTCGATCGTATTAGATCTCCCACCACTAGCCAGAGAACCCCCTTGTGATTTTTTGGCAAGGACGGGTTTGTCATTGTAAGGCTGAGTCGAGGTGGCTTCAACTCCAATTGTACCCAGTTTGTGTGATTATTCCCGTCTTATTATACTCGTTTCATCCATTCTCGGGGAGTTGTGTATATCTTAACTGACTGAAGTATAGGTTATTTGATCCGATAAACGGTACAACTTAAGTCAATTCTTTCTTTGGTTCGGCCTTGGCCAAATTGAATGGACCGTCAATCGTGCATTAGACCGCAAACATAGGTATATTACATTTGGTCAGTCCAATGCAATTGTAAAAATTTTAAAAAAAATGCTTCGCTCAGTCTCGAACCGGGGACCTTCATTGCGAACAGGCAAAGGAAAAAAGCTAAAAAAAGCAAAAACAATAAATGGCTTCGCCCGGTCTCGAACCGGGGACCTTCAGTGTGTTAGACTGACGTGATAACCAACTACACCACGAAACCTTGTTGTCTTATAACAGTGCCTTGCTTTATATGTGTAAGTTCCTCTTTTCTTAGATTCAACTACAAGAATATATGGTTCAAACGACTAAATTTCGAATTTCGATAATTTTTAACTCGGAACTTCGTCGGTCAAAAACAAGGATAATAACCTTCAATCGACTCCTTGTAGTCATTTTAGATTCCGAAATATTTTTTTCCTGAATCCTTATCTTTAGACTCATTATATCCTATAATAAATATTGAATGCTCGGATTTTTTACAAAATAATATAGAATAATGTATAAAACTTATTTTGTCTATTTCAAACATGATCTTTAGAGTAATGTTAGGATCTCTAAATGTGTCTATTTGAAACCATATGCCAATTTTAACGCCTTCAGATATTTATAGAAATGTATTAAGATACTATGGTGCGAATGTCAATAACTTTAACCACGGGACCTTGTCGGCCTAAAAAAACGTGGATAATAACCTTTAAAATCGACTCTTTTTGGTCATTTTAGATACCGAAATACTTTTTCCTGAATCCTTGTTTATAAACTCATTATATCCTATAATAAATATTGAATGCTCAGATTTTTTACAAAATAATATAGAATAATGTATAAAACTTATTTTGTCTATTTCAAACATGATCTTTAAAGAAATGTTAGGGTCTCTAAATGTGTCTATTTTAAATCGTATGTCAATTTTAACACCTTTAGATATTTTTAGAAAGGTATTAGGGTACTATGGTGCGAATTTCGTTAACTTTAATCACGGGACCTTGTCGGCCTAAAAAACGTGGATAATAACCTTTAAAATCGACTCTTTTTGGTCATTTTAGATACCGAAATATTTTTTTCCTGAAACCTTGTCTATAGAGTCATTATATCTTATACTAAATATTGGATGCTCAGATTTTTCACAAAACAATATAGAATAAAGTATTTAACTTATTTTGTCTATTTCGAACATGATCTTTAAAGTATTGTTATGGGCTACGGCCTCTAAATATGTTTATTTGAAACCGTATGCAAATATTAGCACCTTCAGATATTTTTATATGGTATTAAGGTACTTTGGTGCGAATTTCGATAATTTTAATCACCAGACCTTGTCGGCCTAAAAAACGTGGATAATAACCTATAAAATCGACTATTTTTGTCATTTTAGATACCGAAATATTTTTTTCCTAAAACCTTATCTATAGATTCATTATATGCTCTAATAAATATTGGATATTATAGAATAATGTAGAAAAATAATTATATTTTATTTTAAACACGATCTTTAAAATAATGTTAGAGTCTGTAAATGATTCTATTTTTATCTGTATACCAATTTTAAAACACTGGATTAATTTTATTATAGGCAAGAACATTTAGTGTTTTAGCCTTTTAGGACATTGCACCTTATACACGCAAAATTGATTACCAAATACTTGTACGCAATGTTGTGACCCATACGATCGTACCAAAAAGCATTAAAAACGAACAATGTATTAGGATCATAGTTTGTCATTGAACAATAACCTAACCAAATTGTAAAGTCAAATAGTATGGGCCGGTTTTTACGGCCCACAGAAGCCAACCCCATAACTTCCCGTAACCTTGTTCGGTATTCATTACATATTGTACACGGTTCACCCTTTGCTTCATCTCGATTCTCGTCGTGATGATATCGAAGATGTCTTAATTCAATGATCGATTAATACACACGGAGGTACAAATGTGCGATGGTTTAGTTCCTAAAACCGAATCTCCTTAAATATGGATTACAATAATACCCCAAAAAATATATATCATGCCTGGTTAGGTTAAGCCTCGTAAAATTTCACCAGAGTTGTCATTATATTAACAGTGGCGGAAGTAGTAGGATAACATTTATTTAAGTTAGCAAAAATCCGTCTTTTAAATCAATTTTCTAAAGTTTAGGGTAGCGGCCGTCACCCCTTACTACTACGTTCCTAGTTGCCCATAATATAAAGTCTTGACGATGAACATCTACAAAATGATATACCATGAGTCCATGATAGATAATGTACACGACGTTGAACCATGTTAGTGCATGTGCTTATGTACTACATACTCTAAAGACTACGTCCTAAGCAATCTGCGATAGGTATTATGAAAAACGGCCTTTTACTAAATGAGTAGGAGACATAATATAAACAAATATTAATTAAATAACTTTATTCCCTTCGTTAGGTAAAAAGTTGGTTGATAACATTATTAAGAGTCCGTCTCTCTAATATTTAATATTTTTATATTTGATATTCGTACCGTATGCGTGGACTCGGTCTTTACTCGTTATTTATATTCAACTGCTTTCACACTATCAACTATGGAGATCAACTATCAACTAACGTGGCCACGTCTACTAAAAACTACACATGCATGATGCATGCGATGACCAAATCTAAAATTTATGGATAGTAAATCTTTCGACATGAATCAAGTGGTGTTAGTTCAGTAATAATTGAGTTAAACCTTAAAATTCGCAGAAATGTAGGGGTTGAGATGTCTCAGGTTCGATTATCAGTTGGGGCGATGACCACTTGGCCACTGCAACCTCCAAAAACAGTGGTTTATATTGGTCCATGTGGTGATGCAGGAATACATAGCCCGGGATTAAACCTTTCGTCACAAAAAAAACAAAACTTCACAATGTAACCGATATATACTCACAAATTAGAAACAGGTCACATACGATCTACTTAGATAGATAACAAAATAAAAACCCCAATGACAAATGAAAATTTGTACTCGTATATATAAAGCTCTGATCTATACACAACTTTATTTATTAATTATTTACCTTTGAAATACGGTATTCCTTTAATTTTAATTATTTATTTACCTTCAGTTAAATAATTAAAACGTAAACGAATCGAGTATAACTCTCACTAACTTAGTGAGAAACCTAATAAGAAATTAAAAATTTCAGTGGGTCTTTACTCCTCTGTCAATAACGCTATTAAGAGACCGTCTCTCGAAAGTTTTAACGCATAACTAACTACATAATATAGTATGTAGCAATAATAAAGATGGGGTAATCCTTTGACAAACATGTACTACGTACTAATATGTGTAATAACATTGGATCAATTTCCCAAATTAGTGTAATTAATTAGCCGGAATACGTTGACCTAATTATATTAATTTCTAAAAGTAAACAAATTATTAATTAAAATAATGAAACGATTGTTGGTTGGAACGGAAGGAGTACATAATTTCAGTTGGACAATAACATCCACTAGGTTGGAAATCGGGTACATGTAATTTCGGGTAGAGAATGAAACGATAATTGGAAATTGAAACGAAAGGAATACGTAATTTCAGTTGGATAGAACATCGATCAGGTTGATAATCGGGTACATGTTATTTCGGGTTTTCAGGTGTATAGAACCGAATCGTTGTATCTTTTTTTACGCCGTTCAAACTAAAACCCCACATAACAACATCGAATTGAATGCACGACAATAAAAGCCAGTCACCTAAAAACTACCCACCAACAGGCCAGGAGGACTTCTTCTAGTTGTACACCTCTCGTTTTCTCCACTTTAAAGGTCAAATAAAAGTCGTATGTTTTATGCTTTTTAATAAACCACCGTGTGGGTCCATTGTCAACTTGAGCATGATTTTTTTTTTTATGGTGACGGGTTAAATTCCCCGAGTCGATATATTTTCGCACCAACACATAAATCATGTAATTATGTCTAAGTTAGATCAGATGATAATGGGTAAAATCTGGATAGGATTCTATAGGATTTAAATTTAGATCCATTTTAAAATGGTATATCCAGATCCTACCCTTATCTTTACAGTCCGAAATTTGTAGATCCATATCAGCATCCTAAAGATCTGGGTAAAATTCAAATCCGTCAATCTCCAACGATACATTCAAATGAAACCGTAGATGGAAAAGTCGTATTATGTGTAGTATAAGTGTTGACTCGACAATATATTTTTTTTGGAAGGAGTTGACTAATCAAGTTATTATACGAGTTGAGCTTAATTACCGTGCTATGTACACTATTTGAAAAATTAATTCTCATCGCAATTTTCACGAGAACTAATAATGCATATATATTGTGAAATAAAAAGTATTCTATTTGTCCCACACAAGTCTTTTCAATGTATATTATTATTGATAGTTCGTTCGTGTTATGAGTTTTATAAGTCTTGACCACAATGCGAGCATATTTATAATAATCCAAATATCTAGATAATATCAACTAATATCGCAATATAATAGTAACCTTATTTAATATGGATATTATTATTTCAATTACGGTGTATTATTATGATATTTCAATTACCGTGTATTATTCTCCTAACACAAGCGATTGTGGTTTTGTTCTTTTTAGCTAATAAGAGTTGAACCGAATGCAATTGAACTAAATTGAGTTGAGCTGAAATATACTAAATAGAGCTGAAAAAAAGAATTAATTTATGATAAGATAAACTAAACTGAGTTGAATTGAAGTGAAAAAAGGAGAATCGAATTCCATAAAGATAAGTTGATTCTAAAATAGGGCATAAATTAGAGTAAATTAGATTTTACTCCTTTTTTAAATCAAAAATTTTAAAATTACTCTCTTTTGAATTTTTTTTCTAAAATTACTCCCTCACGTTGCATTTTTTTCTAAAACGGCTTCAAGAAACCGATTTGACTTGATTATTTCCTCTGTGTTTGAACCCTTTTACATTTGTCCTCATATTTTTAACTTCCAAAGTATAAATTTGTCAAGCCACAAATAGAATATATTCAAAAATAGACGAAATACGTGACTAAAAATGGAGTTTAGAGCAATTTTGATAAAAAACGCAACCTAAGAGATTAATTTTAGGAAAAAATTCCAAAAATTAGTAATTTTAAAATTTTTGATTGTAAGAGTGTAAATCACAAGTTATGATAAAAAGTCCAAGCTTAAACCCATACCCTTTTGAAAATGACACCAATGTAAAGCTAATCCAATCTATTGTTCCTACTTCAAAGCTTATTAATTATGTTCTTTTTGGCTTAATTTCAGCTCCTTTCAATTTTGCTAGGGTATATTCCGTTAAGTTTTATTTAAGTTCAATCAATTATGTTTAATTAATCTCTTCACAAAATTAACTTTTAATTCAACTAAATTCACTTCACCTCAGTTTCACTCAATTTAGTTCAATTAAGCTCTACTCCAATTAATTTAATTCAGCTCGTTTCAGCCGAAAAGAACAGGGCCTTCAAAGCTTATTACTTGAACCAAATCTATTGTTAGCTATTTCTTCTACCAAAACACTTTTCCTTAGGTCAATTTCTTCCCCTTTTCTTACATATATATATATCTAGTGACGGAGCGAGGGGAGGCTAACAGGGACATTCGTCTATTCTAATATTTAAAAAATTCGAAATTATCACTGAAATTTTGATATCTTTTCGTCCCCGTTAACTTAAAATCCTGACTCCGCCACTATATAAGTCTACCTGTGAGTCTGTGACACACACTCCCAACATTTTTTATTCTATTTATTCCCATAATACTATAAATTTATAATTTATTTTAAAAACAATACTTCAAACCCTAACCCTTTATTAGTTTACCTATTTTATGGTCAAAAAATAACATAAAAAATTAAGCTTTATGTACCCTTTCAAGTTATATAGTAGTTGAGCTATCTATCCAATTCCGGAACTACCCACATTTAATTCTTTACATTTTCTCCAGCTTTCTTGCAGCTCATCTTCTATTTTATACAACACACTATTAAATAATTAATCACCTTATAAAAATTAGTCTCCCTAGCTACGGATATATTCGTCGCAAACTTGTAACGCCTCAAGTTCCCCACTTGTATATATAAGACAACACATTTAAATTCTCAAATGGGCTTGTTTTTTCTTACCCAGTTGGATAATATTTGACCCGTCGTAAGTGTGCGACTGATATATCCGTCACAAATTCTGAATCTGTGTACTTATATACTAGGTGGTACGGACACTTCTTCTAATTAGCTGTCCCGTGTACGACACTCGGACACCCGACATTCGTTGGACACATGGCTAAACATATTATAGCTTAGACGATGAATAAAATTTTAAAAAAATCGATTAAAAGATGAATTTTGGTGGAAAAATAAGAATTTGTTAGAATAAAGGTCTAATTGTACGTTTACTTATTTAGATTTAGTTTCAAATATATGATAAAAATAAAATTATACACTATGTTATTTATAACCATAAAATATATATTTTATTATATTTAAATGCCGTGTCCCATGTCCTAAATTTCATGGAATGCCGCGTCCCGTGTCCGTGTCGTGTCCGTGTCCGTTTTAGTGCTACCTAGCTTATATATATATATATTCCTATATATATCAACCCTAATATACCTCACAATTTCATAACATTTCCTCTTTTATCACTCAATATAAACACAAATTATAAGAATATATATAGTCACATACATTTGATTATTGGACTATAACATTTACACATATACGATTATTAAACGATTATAAAGTCGTAAACATATTATTATTTGTTCTATCTATATCTCTATTTAAGGGTTTATAGCAAAAAATTATTTATTCTCCTAGACAAAAAGCTTTGAAATCACAAAAATGACGAGTATAAACATGGAGAAGGAGAGATTAATGGCGGAAATGGATTTCAAAGACGAAACGTCGATCGTAATCAAAATCCGTCGTAAATTACCCGATTTTTTACAGTCCGTTAAGCTTAAGTACGTGAAATTAGGGTACGGTTGTTACTCATGCAAAGCTCCTACGACAATTATTACGTTCCTCGTCGCGCTCCCGTTATTAATTTCAACTCTCGTTCAGCTCACTGGTCTAAGAAGAGACCGGGTTTCTGATTTATGGATGAATCGGGATACGGCTACGGGTTTAACCGGTTTTGTTGTGTTGGTTATAGCTCTTGGGTTATATTGGGTGAAGAGGCCTAGACCGGTTTATTTGGTTGATTTCGCGTGTTATAAACCGGAAAATGAAAGAAAAATGTCGAACGAGTTGTTTATGAAAATAACCGAGGATAGTGGGAGTTTTGAGGAAGAAACCGTTAATTTTCAAAAGAAAATTGCTAGGCGGTCCGGTTTAGGGGATGAGACGTATTGTGCTAAGGGTATTACGTCTAAACCGCCTAATTTTTCTATGTCTTCGGCTCGTGATGAGTC
Source organism: Silene conica (assembly GCA_029255685.2). Lineage (NCBI taxonomy): Eukaryota > Viridiplantae > Streptophyta > Magnoliopsida > Caryophyllales > Caryophyllaceae > Silene > Silene conica. Next base: position 1,111,094 of record CM055317.2, on the reverse strand, counting down.
GGAGTCGGTTATTTTTAACACGGTCGATGCGCTTTTGGAAAAAACCGGTATTCGGCCCGAGGATATCGATATATTGATAGTGAATTGTAGTTTATTTAACCCGACCCCGTCACTTTCGTCTATGATAGTGAATCATTATAAATTAAAGCCGACGATTAAGACGTTTAATCTAGGTGGAATGGGGTGTAGTGCCGGTTTAATATCGATCGACTTAGCGAAACATTTATTACGGGCTAACCCGAATTCGTATGCATTGGTTTTTAGTACCGAAAATATTACACAAAATTGGTATTTTGGTAATGACCGGTCGATGTTATTATGTAATTGTATTTTTCGAATGGGTGGGGCCGCGGTTTTATTGTCTAATAAGGCCGAGGATAAGTCTCGGTCAAAGTACGAGCTGGTTCACACGGTCCGGACCCATAAGGGCTCGGACGCAAATAGTTTTAATTGTGTATATCAAAGAGAAGATGATAAAGGGTTTATTGGTGTGTCGCTAGCACGTGAATTGATGGCGGTTGCAGGGGATGCACTTAAGACTAACATAACTACGCTCGGACCACTGGTCTTACCCTGGTCCGAGCAATTTATGTTTTTTGTCACATTGGTCCGGAGAAAAGTCCTGAAACATGTTAAGGTTAAGCCTTATATTCCGGACTTTAAGTTAGCGTTTGAACATTTTTGTATACACGCCGGTGGGCGAGCGGTCCTAGACGAAATGCAAAAGAATATGCAATTAAGTGAGTGGCATATGGAACCGTCGAGGATGACACTTCATAGGTTTGGTAACACGTCGAGTAGTTCGTTATGGTATGAATTGAGTTACACGGAAGCTAAGGGACGAGTGAAGCGTGGTGATCGTGTTTGGCAGATCGCGTTTGGGTCGGGTTTTAAGTGTAATAGCGCGGTTTGGAAGGCGTTACGGGAAATCGAGGTGGGTATGTCTAAGACAAACCCATGGGTTGATTCGATTGATAAGTATCCCGTGAAGATAGGTGTTGAGTAGAAACGAGAATCGGAATTGGAATCGGAATTGGAACTGGAAATGGAAAGAATGTTGTAATAATTATTTGTTGGTGGGAAATAAAATGTTTGGTATTTCCCAAGAAATTAGATGATCTATACTCATAATTGTTGGTCGGAGAATTGTTTGGTATTGATTGATTTGGCATTTATTATGCCTTGCTTGTATGAATGAATATGAATATATTAGTAGTAAATAATTGTTTGGAATTTGGAAATTGTTTGGAAATTGGAAGTTATTCAAGGAAAAATCACTCTGCAGTCTGTTTTACTTGTGACGGTTATAAGTTTGTGACGTTTCACAAGCCCCTTTCATTTGCCCTCCTCACTTGCTCTTCCACTTACAAGCTTGTCTCATCACGTTACAAACTTGGGACGGATTTAGCACGTCATAAATGAGAATTTGAGGATAAGTGTAACATGCTTGAATGGCAGAGTTTGTTTCGGTTAAGACGGTTTTACGATAATATGATTGAAAATGAATTTAAACATAATTATATTAACGGGTAAAAATGGTTACTAATAACATTAACCAAATAATAATGATTTAAATTCGGATAAAAGGTTAACGATTCAGAAAGGAAAGATATTAAATGGATATAACTCTAAGTTTATTTGGGTTGTTGATTTTTTTTAGATCGTTTATTTCCATGAGACAAATGCAGTGCACAAAAAAAAATATGATATGAAGTTCCGTCCTCGATCAGCTTGTGTGGTTTACAGTTTACACATTATACGAACTTAGTGTTGTAAATGATCTAAGTTGACTTATAGAGATATTTGAATTAGCTCGGTCTGACTCGAAATTGGCCAAAACTGATTTCGAGCCAAGTTAGACCAAGTCTGAGCCGATTCTGAGGTTAGTCGAGATTAGATCGGAAGCTCGTTTAGACTCAGGTTTTATGTTTTATTACTATTTTATTTTGACATTTTACAATTTCTTTTGTTCTTATTTAATGTTTTTTTTGTATTTATCATTTTATTTCTATTATGTTGATAGTAAATTTATTTTTGAAGTTTTGTAAAAATATCTATTTTTAATTTGATTTCAAAACTAAGAAAAGTAAATAAAAATTGATTTAAAGGAGCTCGAGCCTAAACGATTTCGAGCTTCAACTTTTCCGAGCTCAAACTCAAATTTACGAGCCGATTCCATGTCCACTTGATCCCGAGTTCAAATCAGCTCAGTTACACACCCTAAATTATCGAACCAATCATGATCAAATCGTGTAAACCAGATAAAATGGCCTAAAGCCATTGGGTAAAAATTAATAGAACATAAATTCTCATTTCAAAACATAAATAGTTATAAGCTTCGAGAAAATATAAATTAAATATCCCAGAATTACTTGAGCATAATCAATCAATCAATCAATTATACAATCTGAATACAAATACAAAAAGTTGAAATTGTGGGTGTTAAATTGCGGCAAGAGTTAAGATTATCTCCCTATGATTGTGATTTGGAATTTATAAGCGGGTCAGTAGGGTTGTGATAACCAAATTCTGGGTGTCATTTGTGCAATCCAATTACTACTAATTTAATGCATAAGCTAATTTTGTTGACTTGTAACATAGGCTACTTTATGGGTCCTCTTTGAATCACATACTAGCTGTGTTTGCAATTTGCATGTTAAGTTGTTTGAGAATGATTTAAATCGATTGCGACAGTCGTCTATGTTCACACTGGCGGAGGTAAAGGATAGAACTAGGAGAGTCGCCCGTCGAAGAAAAGCAAATTTCACATTACAATTTTGGGTTTATAGGGTCATTATCAATTGACCGGTGAAAAAGTCATGTAACTCGGCCGGCTGATAAAGTTATGAGAGATGTTACTAATAAATTATACTCCCTCCGATCCAGATAAGATAATGATTGCTTTATCACAGTTGTGGAGGCACATTTTACAACGTGAATATCTTTAGTTACACATTATTAAAAAATTATAAAAAAATTGATATTCTTATAGCATTCATGATGATAAATCAAACAAAATCTCACATGACTACATTTTGTGTTATAGATTAACGGTAATATCAAATATTCCCTACGATTATGAATAGTGTTAAAAAGTAACCGTTACTTTTGTCTGGATCGGAGAGAGTAAGTCACAGTCTAAATTCAAATCTTGTTAATATAAATAAGAAAGTGAATTTTGATCACACAAAACAGACTACCCACGTTTCACACATATCCTAATAAAAATGAAGATAGAGAATAAAATTCAAATAATCGAATAAAGAAATAATGAAAAATTTGAACTATACAAAACACACTACGTGCTGAACGTCATTGTTCCAATCACCGCGGTTGGTTCCACATTGGGTATTTGGTTGGAGTTTTTTTTGAGCTCATTAATAGGTAAGGTTCCAACTTGCAAGAGTGTGACTTGGGCCGTGGGCCATTGGGGCAGTGTGGCCCAAATAAATGGGTCAAATAGTACCGTGTATCGTGTTGTGTTTTGTGTCTACACTCCAAGGCTGGCCCATCCAATCACACAGTGGTGTGCTGCTCAAAATGTAGAGAGAGTAAAAATAAAAATTGAAATTAATTTTGAATTTTTATAGCGAGGGAAAGGGTAACTGTTAGTAAATTCAGCTAAATTTTAATCACTATATTTCACGCTTATGAGCTGAAAAAGTCTGAAACTAATATGAAATGTAACTTTAAGAATATACAATATTCAATATTGACTAACACATTAACAATGGATCACATAGGTTTTGCTTGTCAAACTAACTGAAAGGATAGCTAAGACGGAATAAATATAAAATTATTAGAATAAGGCTAAGATTATACAGGTCTGAGCTCTGATTTTAAGGCGGCGACTTTGATAAAATTATGTTGAAAATAGAGACGAAGTGACTTGTACTATGGCAATTAGCAAAGTCTTGAAGTGAGTTTTGGATATTCAAGACCCAACTTAAGACCCGTGAATAATATTTTATTTGTGTAAAATCTTAAATGTAGGTTTATTTAGCGGGTTCTACAAATTTTTGGTGAGTAACTTTGAAGGGCCTGGGGATAAAGTAGAAGAAATAAAAGATTCTGAGTCAAGTATTTAGGATAATATAATACTCTCCTGATCAGGAGTGATAGTTTATGTTTCTTTTCTGATGCGAATTGAATGATGATCCCTCTTTCCTTTTTAGTACTTTAACGTTGGGTAAGGTGTTTTATGTAGTTCAAAATCATTTCCTTATTTTTCGTGCTTAAGCCAAAATGAACCATTACGTACTCTGATTTAGAGAGAGTAATATTTTACGGTTGTTAAGACTTATATCGAGTTTGGGAATAAACATACACGAAGGAAAAAAATGCATGCAAACGTGAGGATCATTACCAAAATGGAAGTACAACGTTAATAGAGATAGATAAGATAAAATACACAAGAAGTAGCAACCATGTTTGTACTGTGTCAATTGTCATTTAGCTGTAAACTAACTGGTGCGATTATAAGTACAGGACGACCTCCATACATACATACATACATTACATACATACATACATACATACATACATACATTTAGGGCAATGGGAAAGCAATTTAGTGGGATGATGGTAGTAACTTTCATTGTTGCATGTTTTGCTATTCATGTTCTTACTGCTACTGCTCAACCAACACCAGCCGAAGTCCAAGGTATCTATCTAACTATATATTTCTTTATATTTTTTTTCACACACACAATAAATTACTATGTCAGAATCATATATATAAACCTAAAGTGCAACTTTCGTAATTTTGTTAATTTTTCGCACCCCATCCATCAAAACCTAAAATTGCCTCTACCCAATAGGCCTAGGTCAATACATACTAGGGCTAGTTAAGAGTGCAGGTTGACATTGGCAACCCGGACCCGACCCGCCACTAAACCCGGATCTAACCCACCCCGCCTCACCTGGGTCCAAACCCGGCCCAGCCCGCATGTGTGAAGTAACCGGGTCCGGGTCCAATTTCTGGAGCTCGGCCCGTAAGGTGACCCGTAGACCCGCCTCAACCCACCAGACCTGCCCCCAACCCGTCCCGGGCCGGGCCCGGGTTACACTTCCCAAGAACCTGTCCCGAACCTGCCCTGACCCCGGGCCATGTCCGGGTCCCCATACCTTGAACCCGCATCGCCCCTTGACCCGTCCCGAACCCGGCCAACCCGCACTATTGACCACCCCTAATACATACCCAAAGTAACGGCTGCAAATTTACTCGTCATCAAAAAAAATCTTTCATTTGGTTTAAATCTGTATATTATGTATGAATTACTCCTTATATTATACTAAAAAGTTGGTAATTTAATTCATCTCCTTGGTGTAATGAAGAGAGGTTGAGGAACTGCATAACTGAGAAACTCGATAACAGTGAAGGCGGAGATTTGAATGGATTATGCGATCAAGCAGTGGAGAAAATCAACAATTTGAGTTCAGCAGATATTCTAAATTGCATAACAAATCCAGCAAACAATATAGCGGCTTGCAGTAATCGCGATTGCGTACAAGAATACATTGAGTTACGTAACTCTTGCAAGTGATCATCACCCGGACGCCCTGACCGGGCGTCCAATGTGATGATCTCATCACCTACACGGAATTTAACGTGTGTCCTTAAGACATATATTAATAAATTAAATGCGAAAGATTTAAACAATATTTTCATTGACATTGTATATGGTAAATATGGGTTTCTACTTTTTACCTCAAAATCAGATGAGAATATGTTATAAATCTTTCTATATTTGGATGATTAGTGTATGTCATTAGAGCACACTGCACATGTTTAAAAAACCGAATTAATTAAATTAAATCCAATATTATATAATTCTACCCTAAATAGAGTATTATGAGTAATATATTTTATGCGAGTATGACGATCATGTTGGATAATAATTGTTATTTCGTGAGACGGTTTTATTGTTGTAATATATGTGTGAAAGTCTACATTCTACATGGGCATGTATGACCCTTTGTGTGCCTAGACTTTTTTTTATGGGAGTGTTACGGTTGTTGTAACTTGTAAGAATATTAAGCTTATCTAATATCGTATTCTTTTCTTATATGTTTTATGCACTTCAAACAAACCAAGAAAAGATCAAATATTTCTCCTAAACAATTAAAGAATTATACAACAAGATGTATACATCTAGTTGTATAGATTTCGAGTTTTATAACAAAGAATTTGAGCTGATACATCTATTTTACGAGGTTTATTGAAAAGAATCTGAACGTATTTATAAAAAATATTTTAAATTAAACATTATATTGAAACTCAAAAATAATACATATAAAACCCAAAGATTTTGATTTTAACACTAAAAAATTATAGTGCAAAAAAAGTTGTTAAATGCTCAATAAAATTGCACATAAGCTTAATTAAATTTGTATTAGATGTACAATACTAATATACATCTGGATGTATAATTCTATTTATGATGTTCTTTTATATTTTTAAAAACTTGACGGAATTTAGATACTTTATAAGACGAGTTTATAACATAGAGAAATACTAAAACTTTTATTCGGGCATTCCAAAAACACTTTACATGCACACGATGGTTATTGGCAACATGTTAGCCATATGAAATATGAGTAGTGAGGTTATTGGGCCTATTAACTAGTGATTAATGGACCATTCCTTTGAACTCTGAACCCGTAAAATAAACGGATATAGACAAGGTATTTGAAAATTACAAGGCTTAGCCAGTTAGCGGGTTTGGTTCATTACCATCAAGGTCTTGAACCAAAATACGGAGTATGAACTTGTTAATACACGGACGTTGCTTCGATTTAATAGATTGTACCAAATCATCACGATTTTTCCTTTTCGGTTAATGAATTTGTATAGGCAAAATTGATACTGAACCCAGGTAAATTAGCTGATGTCTACAAGGTGAATCAAACTCTAACGAATTGTTGTGTTACTAGTTTAGATCCCAGGTTATAGAATGGTTTTTAAGTAAATTATACTCCTTTCAATTCCAGATAACCCTCTCTATTTTCTTTTTCGTCACCTCGTAATACCTATTTTTGTTAAGCGTTTGTGTGACCCAAATTTAATGATATTATGATAGGGTAATATATTTCCTTAAATTTTGTGCATACTGGAAATTGCATAGATTTGTGTAGCAGACTAGCGGAGTATGTAGTTGATCATCTATGATTTACAGTATCTATTAACGCCTCGTTTTATATGAAAGTTGATTTTAACGAAATAGATTTGGTGTGATGGCTGCACACTCACCCCGTCTCATTGACATCCCTAGTAGCAGAGTAGTTGATGATGATCTATGATTTATCTATTAACGCCTAGCCTCATATGAAAGTTGATTTTAACGAATTCAATTTAGTTTGATGGCTGCTCACCTCATTTCTTAACCATGAGATTAAGAAGTCGATCTCTGTTCTTGAACCATGAGAATGAATCAAACACTTTGACCAACCGTTTTAACTTTAAATGTTAACAATTATCAAACGTGTCCTCACGCACGCGAAGTTATGTCCAAGCTCAGCTCAAGTTTATTCGGTTAACAAAACAATAATGAGAGTGTATAAGATTGAGCAAGAAAGATCAACAAATAATGGAAAGATTGTTATATACACTCTTGAAATAGTAAAAGGTGAATCATGATTATGATGAAAATGAGCAGACATGAGTGCAAATAAGTTGTGCAGTAGAAAGGCCCATCTCCTGTCAAAGTGTCAAGGACAAAGAGTAGTAGTTGGAGTAAATGAGTTATCAATTTCCTCGATCACTCAATCTCTTACTAATTTAGCAAACGATACCCCATCGACTGTCCGTTTCATATTATATATCGTCCTCATTTTACTGTGTTGGTTCGTTAACCTTTACCATCACAAAAAGGTAGTTGGTTAAGTTATGAGAGTTTTATTCACGACCTTGGTTCTAATCCCGTAAGCAGCTCCTGTTACAGCATAGGAAAATTATGAGTTATCAATTTCCTCGATCACCCAATCTCTTACTAATTTAGCAAACGATACTCCATCGACTGTCCGTTTCATATTATAAACCTTCCTCATTTATTTGTGTTAGTTCGTTAACCTTTACCATCACAAAAATCATAGCTACTAAAGTCATGAGAGTTGTATTCACGACCTGGGTTTAAATCCCGTTACAGCAAAGGAGAATTAAAAGTTTAGTCGATAAAGATTAGACATTTGATGAAATTAATGATCTGTATTCACGACCTGAGTTCAAATCCTGTAAGCAACGCGCGTTACAGCAAAGCGAAATTAAAAGTTTAGTCGATAAAGATTAGACATTTGATGAAATTAATGATTTATATTCACGACCTGGGTTCAAATCCTCTAAGCAGCGCCCGTTACAGCAAAGCGAAATTAAAAGTTTAGTCGATAAAGATCAGACATTTGATGAAATTAATGATCCAACAGGGAAAACAATTATACAAACAAAAAAATCAGAAAAATTAATGAGAACCCATCTGAAAAACTAAAAGATTTCTGCAAAATAATGAATGTAAAACAGTATCTTCTTCATCTCAACCACCTTCTGAGATCACTAGTTGAACAAGGTGAAATCTCACCACCAATGCTTTCAGTACAACAAGATGAGTAATTTGATTGTTGTTCCATCACACTCTTAAAGCTAGGGCTCTTTAAACTATGGGCACCATACGGGTCCGGGTTTGGGAATGACAGCCTCTTCTTAGGACCAGTTCCACCTGCAGTTCCAGGGCGGTCTCTCTCGGGGGTTGATGGCCGTTGCCTTGGCGCGCTTTGGGACCTGATACGGGCTTTGGCAGACTCGGTGGCAGCCATGTAGTTTGGTGTGCCACTACTTTTGTTGTAGAAGTAATTGGACCTAAGGCTTGGTGTTTGGGATACATTGCTAGAGTTAGGGTTAGGGTTAGGGTTAGGGTAAGTGTAGTTTCTAGGACTGGCAGACCTGATTTGGATGGGTCGGGATCGAGCTGGGGATGGTGTCGTGGTTGGGTGAGACCTAGTATGGAGCGGTGAGGGTGGGCGTTGGTAATTAGTTGATGACGATGTAGACGATCTTCTATAGTTGGAAGACGGTGGGAGGTACGAGTAGGGTTGAGACGTGTCCATTTCGACTGTTTTTATTGAGTCGCGGTGATGATCGACTGATGCTCTGGCTCGAATAGCAGGGGAAGATGCAATTGTTGGATCCCATTGTTTACTAGCCATCCATCTTTCCGACCATCTTGGTTTCTCGTCTAGCTCTTCTTCCGTTCCCATTGAACTCCGGTCACTTCTCCACATCTACACTCGACCAAATAAATTGTGTAACTAAATCCGTATCATAACAAAAACATCTAACTCGAATTTGGACTTAGGCCCTGTTCTTTTCGACTGAAACGAGCTGAATTGAATTAATTGGAGTACAGCTTAATTGAACTAAATTGAGTGAAACTGAGGTGAAGTGAATTTAGTTGAATTAAAAGTTAATTTTGTGAAATAAAACTTAACAGAATACACCTAAGCAAAATTGAAAAGAGCTAAAATTAAGCCAGAAAGAACAGGGCCTAAATTAGAAAGACTGCCAGCCAAAATGACACGAGTACCTGGTGAGAAAATGCATTGGAGAGCGTCTTCTCACGCTTGAAAGCCGCGGCCTCTTTTCTGCTTTGCAACATTGCTTTAACTTCCTCGATTGTATGCGGCCGCTCATCCCAATCGTCTGCTATACTGCTCGCTTCTCTCGAATGTGACTGTCACAAACTCAAACATTTCGATAATTAGTCACTAAACTCACAATCTAAGTTCATAAAACATAGAATCGGAAATTAGAGGCTTACAACTGATCTTCTTTCGGCTATATCTTGCAGATAACGCGACTCCAAAATGCTAGTCGTGTCGCTAAAAGTCGATCTCCTGCAACCTTCATGAGACAATCTCATACGTTGGTCAAGCACCTTCGCTTGTACTCGAACCAAAGCTTGCATGCATTTCAATGTCATTTTCGCTTGTTTTCGTACATTATGTCCTCTAACTAAAGCTTGCAACTTTACCAATCCTTTCAATGCCCTCAATGCTCTTCTTGCCTTCAATCACACATCAAAACCAATCTTATAAATTCACTTAAAACTAACCACTTAACAAATCGATTCCTCGAACTCCAGGTAGGCCGTGGCGGTCTGGCGGATCCAGAAATTTTGTTCAAGGCGACACAATTTTGTTTTTGAGGTGTTATCTAAGCAATATTTTTATATTTTGGAGTTTTTTCCTAAATTAGTCATGATATTAGTAGAACAATAAAAACATATTGGTTAGAGAGTATAGACATGTCTTTTTTCAACTTTTTTTCTAAAATAATTTAAATTATGAGTATATGTAAAAATAATATCTAATTCGTAGAATATAATACATTTTAATACTACAATTAACAATAAATGAAAGTGCTTCAATGACTTAGAATTTGGTAGGTTACCCGAAGGTCATGCGTCCAAATCTCATTTCAAGCAATTTTTTCATAAAAAAAAAGTAAAATACTTATATGTTGCCATGAAAATTTACTATCTATTATAGATACTTATAAAAATTTATTTCGGAAATTTTATGGGAGGCAGGTGCCCCCTGGATCCGCCCCTACAGCTAGGTACTGAGAAAGTTGATCACTCGATTAGGGACATTCTTGAAGATTATAGAGATTTGTTTTCCTTATGCCTAGAAAGCTTAATAGGGTAACGCATAATCTAACTTCCCGAGTAAAATTTCTGTAAAACTTTTCTTTACTACTAGAAAAAAAAAATCGATTACTATTCCCTCCGTTCCAGACTTCCAGTCAATTGTTAACCCTTTACTTTTCTTTCTTTGAGCGAGATTTCAAACAAACGTAAACAAATGACTGTAACAGACAATAGAAGTAATTACCAAATATCCTCGAAAAGATGTCTGAATAACAACAGCTGCCAAATGTTGTTTATAGTTAACATTACTAGCGGGCCTTGCAAGCCGCGCCACTTCCATTGCAGCATGTGCAGTGGCCACAGCGGCCTCAGCTGCGGCCGCTGTGGCCACTGCAACTGCAATGGCGTGACGCTGGTCAGCTACATCACTTCCCCCTGATGCACTCACTGCACTTCCACCACCACCACCACCACCACCGCCACCGCCACCGCCACCGCCACCGCCACCGCCACCGCCACCTTTAACTTGTGGACTTTTCTGTACTGATGTAACTGATGCTTCTTGTGTGTTTCCTCCACCAGCTTTCTTAAAAAGCCATCTTCTTTTCTCCTTTTTCTGAATAAAACATTTTACAATTAAATCTAAATCAATACGATACTAAAACCTTCGCTTTTCAACCTTCTCTCGATAATACACTTATACTCATGTTAAGTGTATCGTTATATTGTTCTCATTTGACTTTTTACCGTATACAACTAGAAAAATACATATTATAAGGATACGACGTAAATTTGAAAACTTTTAGTTAAAATTTTTGACTTTTTACTATTAGATCACTAACCCGCTTCCTAAAATTTCTTTAAATCATGGTTCCGTCACTAACCAAACTAAGTTAAGACGACACTCACAACCGGCTCAAATAAGGGGAAAAAAATACATATTACAATATGAAGTAAAATTAAAAGTTTTTAGTTAAAATTTTCGATTTTTCACTATTAGATCACTAACCCGCTTCCTAAAATTTCTTTAAATCACGGTTCCGCCACTAACCAAACAAAACCCAAATATTATTTTTATATTTCATCAAAAGTACAACATAAAAACACACAAATTCTTACTTACGAGGACAAATATTAACTTAAAACCGTCACAAACAAGACGTGCCGATAAAAGAATTAGAGAGTTAACCTTGTCATCATCTTGAGTATTATCTTGAGAAGGATGATCTTCTTTTCTTCTACAATTTCTAACTTTTTCAGGACTATCTTTTGAAGGAGATCTAAAAGCTCTCTTAACAGCAGTTAACCAAGAACTACTACTACTACTACTTCCTTTCTTTCCCATATTATTATTATTATTATTATTATCAACTACTAACGCAAATTCTAGAATGAGACGGTTTTGATAGAATGAAATGTATGGACTATGGAGTGTGGTTTAATGAAGTTATGAGATAAATATATGCATGTGAATGACAGGAATGAAGAGGGAAAATTGTGTCACTCAAAATTATAAGATTTGTGGAGGGAAAAGTGAAGATTCAATGCTTTTATTATTTTAATTTTAATAATAAAATAATAAATTAATAAATTAAAATAGTTGAGAATTTATGTTAATTTAATCACTTTCGATCATCGGAAACGGGTACTATCTGTCTTCCCGTTACAAGTTGAAACCGGATAGTACCCTCAAAATATCACAAGTGGAAGGGTAACTTAATTTATCATTTACATATTGTAAGACGGACATTAACGTATTATGTTTGCAACATATAGGCCTTGTTTATTTCGGCGAAACGAGCTGAATTGAATTAATTGAAGTAGAGTTTAATTGAACTAAATTGAGTGGAACTCGTGGGAAGTAAATTTAGTTGAATTAAAAGTTAATTTTGTGAAGAGATTAATTGAACATAATTAATTGGACATAAATTAAACTTAACGAAATATAACCAAGCAAAATTATAAGGAGCCGAAATTAAGTCAGAGAGAATAGGATCATATCCTCCCTCTAAAATTTGTGTAATTTAATACTCCCTCCATTCATTTCCACTTGGTACATTTGCTTTATGCACCGGTTTTTACGCATTGTTAAAATATTAATAAAAGTACAACAAATAGGTGTAAAGTGTAGTATTGGGTTGAAAAAGTGGGCCTTAATAGTGTTTTTATAATATTATAGTATTAAAAGTACAACCAAATAAGAAAAGGTGTAAAGTGGATTCGAATGGACCGAAATGGAATAGGTGCAAAGTGGATATGAATGGAGGGAGTATACTGGCAAAGGTGAGAAATTTTAGTGGGTATGAGCGTGGTTGTCAGAAGATGCATCTTTTAGGAGAGTACTAGCATGAGCATCTATATATTTTATAAATTTTGTCAAATTCAATAAAAAAGATTAATTTTTTTGTTCATTAATGATAAATGTACTAACTAATTAGATTTGGTAAAATACTCTTATCCAAATCTAAACTCATAACACTTTCATTATGATCAAATCCTAGTTTTTAAACTCGAAATCAACACCTATCCATAAATAACGGAAAACGGATTTAAGTAGATGGAGAAGGCAAGACACGGAATATTTAATAAATAACAAACTTTTATCTCATCATATACGGAGTATATAGTTGTATTAGACCTGTTTTATAGTACTTAATATGGTCTCAGAAATATATTTAAAATAACAGGAAATATAGTAAATCACCCATATAAGTTTAATATTAAATGTAATTAAGCCACGTGACTTATAAATGTAGCAAATCGCCTCTACAAGTTTTTCTCGATGCGTGATTAACCACACTTTTTATTTTTAAGAATGAAATTTACTAAATTAATTATTATACTATTATTAAAAGTCAAATTATTAATCAAATATAAATTCTAAAATCCCTAATTATCATATAGCATATTCAAGTATATATATTTTATAATATTTAGTTATTTATTTTGGTGAAAATTTGTTCATACTATAGAATTTTAAGTGAAGTTACACAATGGAGTACATGACTAAATTTTTGGTTGAATATGTAGAAATATATTGTATTAACTTTTAATATGTATTTAAAATCGTTTTTTTATAATAGAAATAGTAAATTTTAGTTAGAAATAGTAAATTTTAGTTAAAAATTGGTAGAAAATCTGATTTATGCTTAAACATATTTTCTAAAATTTATTAAGCTAATTTGCTAAAAATGAAACTCAAAGGGTTACACATGATATATGGTAAATAATGGGGATAATTTGCGACATTTCCGTTTAAAATAACTATAAAATGAATATATTTGTAATATTTTCAAAATAACTCTATTAGGTCTTAGAAATATGTTCAAAATATTCATAACAGATATAACCTTTATATAGAAATAACAAAAGTAAACCAAAATATTCCGAAAGTTGAGCAATTGACTAAATCGAATAAAATGATAATTAAAGCTCAAAATTGATTGAAATAAATTTTAAAATAATAACATACAAATTAAAACTAGTTTGTAAATGAATTGTAGAAAAGTGGGTGGAAGAATTGAAGAGTATACATAGTTACATACAATGAATATATTTCTGATAATAGTGAGAAGAATAATGAAGAATAAAAAAAGGAGAAGATAAAAGGGTAACAAGAATCACAAATTCGGAGGAACACTATCCGTCACAAACTGAAAATAGATCGTGTCTTTCTCAGAGAATGGAAGTAGTATGATCTATGAAAATGCTCCATTTTCTCCACTTGTCTTCCCGCTTCATTATTGTGCGAAAATATTATTCGTTTTTAACTTGTGACAGATAGTATCCTCATGTATTATTGAACGAGATTAGTAGAAGATGAATAGATGATGTGATGGAGATGTACGTTACGTTGAAGATTGTGTTCATAAAGTTAAGTAGACATGCACAAAAACCAAGGTCAGTTGCAGTATACACCACTGCTAAAGCTTTTTTTATGTAATTTACAACTCACTCCACCTTTTACTAATTTACTTCATTTTTTTTTATTTTTTTTCGAGACGAATATGTCCGGCTTAAATCTAAAACGAGTGAAATAGTTCATAGTTAAATAGAATAAAGGATAAAGCTTAATGATAAATATACCGAGTAATTCTTAGGATTGTATTTAAGCATTAAATACCTTTTATAGTTGTAATTTTGAAATTAAGAAACAAATTACACCTTCATTGATGCAATTAATGTATACTCCCTCCATTCAAGACTACACTACCACTATGTATTTTACACACTATTCACAAACGATCATTCAAATCAGATTTTCTCTCGATACGTAAATGAAATTATATCCATGTGGGATCTTGTTTGATTCATCTTTACGAGTATATTATTAATATCTAACTTTTATAATTTTTGAAAATACGTTGCTAACAATATTTACCGCACAAAATATGCGTTGGCAAACGTGTAAAAAGAAAGTGGTAGTGTGGAATTGAATGGAGGGAGTATATATTAAAATTTGTTTCCTATTTCAGCTAATTAAATACATGGTTAAGAGTTGTATTTATCATTTTTAAATAATAAATTGTCGTGAAAATAACAAAAAAACGTATTCGGCTATTATCGAATACTCCGTAATATGAGTTAGGCCATATTTTGGTTGACTGAAACTAAACTGAGGCCCTGTTCTTTTGGACTGAAACTTAACTGAACTGAACTGAACTTATAGGATCTGAACTGAACTGAACTGAACTTATAGGATCTGAACTGAACTGAACTGAATTTATAGGAACTGAACCGAACTTATAGGAACTGAACTTAACTGAACTTATAGGAACTGAACTGAACTGAACTTATAGAAACTGAACTGAACTGAACTGAACTTATAGGAACTGAACTGAACTTATAGGAACTGAACTGAACTTATAGGATCTGAACTGAACTTAACTTATAGGATCTGAACTTAACTTATAAAATACGAACTTAATTAACTTTATTTTAATTTAAGTTAACTATTATTATTATTATTATTATTTTTTTTTTTTTTTTTTTTTTTTTTTTTTTTTTTTATCCAATAGATGACATTGATAAAAAATTAGTCTAAAACACAAGGTAGTTTAAAATATTTTCAACTTTATATATAATGGTTTGTTCATAGTTGATACATTATACTACAATTACATTACGCTAAAAATAATTCACTATTACAATTTTCTCTAACAATTTATTTTCTCTAACAATGGTGATGAAGAAACTGATTAATGGGAGAGTGACAATTGGTGAGGGCGAGGGCGTCGTATGATGAGTTGTTGTTTTTTTGGCATTAATGAGGATGATAGTTTGACATTAATTAGAGAGTAAAAGACGGGTAAATTATTAATGCGTTTTTTTTTAATAGATGACGTGTATCGAATAATTAAAGCGAAATGTTTGTATCGGTTGTTAAAAATAATACTCCGTATATAACTTATTCTTAATTGAGTTTATATGAGCTGAACTTATAGGAACTGAACTGAACTTATAGGAACTGAACTGAACTGAACTGAACTTATAGGAACTGAACTGAACTTATAGGATCTGAACTGAACTGAACTTATAGGAACTGAACTGAACTTATAGGAACTGAACTGAACTGAACTGAACTTATAGGATCTGAAGTGAACTTAAGTTAAGTGACTTGAAGTCCAAAAGAACAGGGTCTGAGTTGAGTTAAATTGGATTAAAGTTAGTGAGATAAGTAGAGTTAAAAGGACTTAAATTGAACTAAAATAAGCCGAATAAGAGATAAAATAAAGCCGAAAACATAATGTCTTAATATTTAACCCATTTAAGCTTATAACAGAGTTTCGACCATTTATTTATCTTCTCTGAAGTCAATTATTAGATGACAAGTAAACAAAATTAAGTATATAGGATCAAATTGCTCATAAAAGACATTCCTATAATAAAAAGGTAAACATTTAACTTATACATCCAAAGTAAATAGGTAAACAAATAAAATGGAAGGAGGAAATATAACCGTTTTAAGAGGAATCAACTGTTTTTTATATCATACGAGAGAATAACAAGTCTCTTTTGTAACGACATATCAGTCATAAGCTTACGACAGGTCAAGTTCAGAACTAAATGATACTCCGTATTTTGTAGAGCGCAGGTACTTTGCTTTTTTTTTTTTTTATCTACTCATATACATCATACTTAGCCCGTAACAAGCTTACGACGTATTAAAACAGGTGAAAAAGTAATATAAAAAGGGAATTGAGATATGATATGGAAGAAATAAAAGCCCGTAACAAGCTTACGACGTATTAAAACAGGTGAAAAAGTAATATAAAAAGGGAATTGAGATATGATATGGGAGAAATAAAAGCTTAGATCACATGGTATGGCCGTATGGACTGTCTAGCAGGCAAAGGTTGGAGTACATTTTTAACATAAAGTCATATGTGACTTCAGCAATGTGATTGTTCTGTTATTTTTTTTGATTCCTCTATTTTATTTTTAACCGTACTCTTTTGGAGTTTCTATATTCTACTTGTACTCATTTTGATTTTTTTTTCAGTTAGTCTTGCTTGTGACGGGTCGGGTGGAGAGACGGATAATGCACTCACAAAACGAATAGGGGGACAAGGTGGGGCACCCCATGTGCTTTCCTCTCTCCTCTAAATGGGTATTTTGTGGGACAAAATGGTATCCGTCTTCTCCTTGTGACGGATACCATCCGTCTACAATGAGAATTTGTGGTTTTTTTTTATTGTAGTTTTGACAATAAAAATAAAATAGTTTATGAATTTAAACTCGAACTGAATTGAAACTTTTTAGTTCTCAAAATTACTATAAACTAGTTTTAACCCGTGCAAAATTGCACGGGTATAGTTCTAAAACATCAATACAATAATTAATATTTAGGGTTATTTAACGTGAATACTCTGAGCTATTACCCTCCTTCTCAAAATACTCTATACTTTCGTTTAACTAAGAATACTACCAACTAATACGCCTCTTCTCTCTTACTAAAATATGTGGAAGGGTTACCTGTTAAACCAGTTTTTTTCCCCTTTTTTTACCCTTTTTCTTCTCTTATCTCACCTATTCTCAAACCTATGAAAAAGTTTTATTATTCAAAGATTTAATCCATTTCATCCAGTAAAACCATTAACCTTACCTACATATTCAATGTTCATTCCTTTCGTTGTTCCCCTCAATTACCAATTACCTGCACAAAACCCCGACCTATATTGCTCCATTAAAAAGCAGTGTCATCACTATAATTAATACAAATCATTCAGGTGTGCAATAGAGGAGCACATTGACCGAAACGGTTTTTCCCAGAACCACTGCATAATTTTATTAATGAAAAGAAAATATGATGAAGCGCCATAGTTGAAACTGCAACGCTCGTGATTGAAATCGTAGACGAAACTAGGGTCGGGTACCTATATAAATGCCGACGGTGATATTTCTGGCGAATTTGGGGGAAAATGGAGAAATTCAGCCTTTGAAATTAGTTAGGTTAATGATTTTTTTTTATTAGGGGGAGTTTGGGAAAGAAGAAGGTATAGGCTTATTAGCTTGTGTTAAAGAAGAGGAACATTCACATGGCATGAAGATGAATTTCATAATTTTTTTTTCTGGGTTAAAAGGTGCAGTTATTGAAGGGAATGGAAGATGAAGATCTATAAAGGGTGGGCCCCGCGCTTGATTTTACCTGTTATTACAAGTTAATAAAGGGTCAATTCTATTAAAAGAGAATACGTGTAATAATTGAGTATATTGGTAGTTAAATTGTAGGTTGGAGTATTTTGAGAAGCACCCCAAAAGTTTGGAGTATTCTCATTAAATAACCCTAATATTTAAAAATGGTAAACCAAAATATATGTATATCTTATAATCTACTTCCTCCATTTTTATATAATGTACCCATTTTATTAAAATACTACACTCATATATTTAACAAATGGGAACATTATATAAAAACGGAGGATAGTATTTATTTTATAATGATTATAGTTTAAAACACGTGCAAAAATTGCAATCCGTGAAAAAAATGCACGAATTCAGTGTTAAAATATGATAACAATTTTTTTTAGATCTACTCATTTTAGTGGATATGCTCAATATCTATAACGAATTTATTTAGAATATTATTTTAACGGAATTATCTAAAATCTACTTAACAGAGTTTTATAGTTAATTTACTTAGTAAATTTTTTGTAGATCTTATTTTTAAAATTGAAAATTAAAGCAGTACTATTTATTAACATTTTTTGTTGAAAACTATTTCTTATTCAAAACATTTATTCAAATTTAGTAATATTTTGAAAATGTGTTATTATGGTGGTCAAATGTTAGAGTTAAAAGCTTGTAGAATAATATAACGACGCTATTTGTTTTACCAATTGTTATCATTTTTATGTCTAATAATGTTTTTTGTTCACCTTTTTTCAGTAATGATAGACTATGTGGACTATTGAGAAAATTCTGCATTTTCAGATTGTATTATTTATGCAACATAAATGAAATGGAGGATGATGGTTCATTGGAGTTCTGTATTGATTATTCGATAAAATTCTATTAATAAAGTTGGTTTTCATAAATTAATTTCATATTTTTTGTGATGGATCCTACATTTATTTAAAAATAAAAAATAAAATAAAATGGATGTGATGATGTGAACGCACGAAATTGCACGAAATGTTCTTGTATTAATATAGTTAAGATAAGTAATCTTAAAAATTTACATATTGAAATACTCTTTAAACTATTTTAGATGCTGTATTAGACAAAAATACATTATCGAAAATCAAACTTTTCAAGCCTCACTTGCTTATAAGTTTAAAAATCCCCACATCAAGTTGTTCTTGATTAAGAACTGGTATTGAAAGACAGATGCCCACCTTAGATAAAGTTGTTTGTGATTTGCGATGATCATTTTAGTATATCACCATTTACAAAATATTAGCTAATAAACATTTTTTGTCAAAGAACCAAAACTTTTATATGTTAATGGAAATTTATTACCCGCACCAAAATCGCTCCTCTCATTAATTTAATTCTCAATCAAGATAAAGAGGAATGCGCGCGCGATAGAACAATCTCAACCAAGTATTTACACATCTTATCATCTTTTTAAAAATCATGCATGTCTATAATGTTTGTTTTAAATTAATTATTTTCCTTTGTTAAAATTCGTACCTTTAGTTAGTTAAATGTGCATGTTTTTTTTTTCAAATTCTTGTTTCATTTTATATCATAGCAGCAAATTAAAGATGCTCGCAACTCAGCGGTCTATTATGTTATCTGCTACCATACTTTACCTCATTTTGTAGCTATGTTAAGATTATGTTTTTATTGTGACGTTGTTTTCATCATATATCTTAATTAAATGATTTTCTTTTTACTTTTTAAATCGATCACATATCATTTTTTCGGAATTATGCAATATATAGTTCGATAAAATTTATAACATTTTTTTTTGCGTTTTTAGAGCTAATGTGTATTATTATATTCTTCTTTAAAAATTTTATTCTTATTAGTATTATAGTGTATGTATTTTTTCGTACTTTATTAATTGTTATTTTAATTGCAATTTATAATTGTAGTAAAAATTTGGACTGGATTTTTAGTAGTTGACTTAATTTACTGTGATTTATTAGTAAAACTTGGGCTGAATTATTTACGTTCTAAGTTATTCATTATTTCTTATTATTCACTAATATTTACGTGTAGAAAATATAAACGTAAACATTTACGTTTAAAACTTGAACATAGAGATTTTTTAGCAATTAATTACATTTTTTTTTTCTGTGGGTCCCACATTACTTAAAATAAATAAAATTATAAACATGAATGTGATGATGTGGCTTAAGGAGAAGGCTTGAAATGTTTTTGGTTTTATATAGATAAGATTTGATATTTTCGGACATTATTTGGGTAAACTATTTCATCTTTCAACCCGTATGATCTCCATAACATAGGTTTTTTTGCGATATTATCTGTCTTTAAGTATAAAACTAGTGTAACACCCGTGAAAAATCACGGGGTTGTGTACACTTATTTTTAAAGACGACGGAGGTATATTCATTTCAATATATAGCAATTCTGTTTATTCGAACAAATTATATTTTAACGGGATGTTTGAATATAAGATATATTCGGTCAAAAGGTGAATTTCCTGGTGCACTAATTTTCGAATAGCTATTAGTAATGATGATAATATTTGGATTAATTCTGATAACATTAATGAATAAAGTATATAAGAAAAAACAATAGACGACTAAAAAAAGATTAAATAACTAATAATGAGTAGTTTGGAAAGTTATTGTCTTTTGATGAATTACTTACGGAACATAATTTGACGGACAAATACGATGAACAAAATAACTAATCAGGTAGAAATATAAATTAAATGGGTGTGTTAAAATTCGATAATGTAGGACGAAAATTACAGTTTCTCGAAAACCTCCTTGTAAACAACGTTTGTATTTAGGAAAGCTAATTCAGGAAAGCTAATTACATTTGTATTTACGAAAATAACTTAAATTTTTGTTTTTGAAAGCTAATTCAGGTCTCTCCCATTTGTGTACCACTCTTACGTTGATCTGAGTAACGCGAACCCCGTACTTGAGGTCGCTAATAGTCAAAAAACTTGTCATAGCCATTTGATATGAATAATTGTTGAGGTATGATAGCAGGTCCTGTGTATTACGGCTGAATAATAAATTGTTGATGCAGGTACTGTGTATTACACGGCTTGAAGTCTTTATTTATAATTCGGAGATAGTTCTTACCAAGTGGAACTCTGTAGGAGGTAAAACTCTGTATATATGTAATATTAATATTGAATATGATTTGGTAACACCCGTGAAACTCTGTATTTAGGACTCTGTATTTAGGTAAAAATTGTCATAGCCATTAGATTATGGAATATTAATATGTATATTAATATTTACGTTTATGGAATAGTATCGAATGACCAGAGATCGTCACAATATTTAGCATGATTCTTGGAAAATTCTGAGATTACAATATTGACCGAGAATAGAATATTACTGTTGATAAAGATTTAGAGAATATTGGATATTTATCTTCACACGTTTAGAAATAAAAAATTTCCTTTGACTGACAGTGGTTCCCTTGATTTTTATCTTCACACGTTTTTTTATGGCATAGAATATAATATTTTGTATTTAATTATTAAATTATTATCTTTGAAATAGCCTATCTTAATTTAGTTATTGCCTTACGTCAAAATTGCCTTACGTCAAAATCTTAGTTTCTTATTTTAGTTCTTATTTATGGAATTATGGAAAGATTTAGAGAATATTGCGTCAAAATAAGGATGAATGATATGGTGTATCTCACAGATATTTCACATTAGCATGGTGGGTGTCAAGCTGCCCTAATAAGTATGAAACCGGAAGTATGAAATATCTTTATACGATATGCTTGATATTTTCTGATTTTTCTTAATTTAGTTAATATGTTTGATATTTTCTGTTTTTTATCTTCACACGTTTTTTATGGCATAGATATTTTATGGTGTATCTCACGTTTTTTTATGGTGTATCTCACGTTTCTTAATTTAGTTATAGAATAGAATCTTTAGGATAGATAACAATCAACTCTTTGTATTTAATTATTAAATTATTAAATTATTATGATGTGGCATAAATGGGTAATGTTGATTGGACTACAAAACTGAAATTTCTGAGGGTGAATGTGAGAGCTCGAAACACTAAACGCTGAAACCTTATTGCGCCACGTCAGCGGAAAAACATTCTTCTTTTATAGTAATAATGATGGTCGGGTATCATACCACTTATATAGTTATATGTAGTACTTCTCTAATTCCAATCAATTCTATACATTTGGTTTATTTACGTTTGTCATTATCCGTTTTCTTTTACTAATATATTTAGTTACATATTGATAAAAAATATTAAACTTTGATATTCACAATGTACTCGATAAGACAATTTAAATAAGATCTCACATGACTATCTTTTATGTTATATATTAAAAGTTGTGTCGAACATTCACCCGGTTTATGAATATTGCCCAAAAAGTAAAATGTATAGAATTGATTGGAATGAAGGAAGTACAGTATAAGATAGCATAATATTTTTCCTATGCATTTTTTTATCTATACAAGTGGTATGTTATTGACCCGTTATAAGTTTGGACATGCCGTATTAAGGGAGACTAGGGTCATGTTCTTTTCGTTAATTTCAGTTTATTTCAGTTCAGTTTAGCTTTATTAAGTTCAATTAAGTTCAGATGTATTGAATTTAGTTCAATTCAGTTTTTCTCCTCATAATTTTTTTTCCCAGTTCGATCAGTTTAGTTCAACTCATGAGGTTAAATTAAATTAAATTCAATTCAGTTTCAGTCTAAAAGAACAACGCCTAACCTCTACTTCAGTTTAGTTCACTTCACTTCAGCTCCATTAAATTAAATTCTGTTTATTTCAGTTTAATTTAATTCAGATAGTTTCAATCCAAAAGAACGTAACCTTATTACTCCGTATAATGGAACAAGACAAGAAAGTAGATCAAACTCAAACTTCTACAAAATCAACAAGATCATGAAGAGTAAATACTCCGTACTTAATAATAAGATTAAAAAACACAATTTTAAGTAAAGATTGTAAAATAACCTGAAATTAATAGTACAAAATGATGGAGTAGATGAGGTAAATAATTCAGAAATTGATGGCATTCAGGTGTGAGTCAGGAAGACTGGTCAAACTATTTAAGATTCTCCAGGTACACTTGTGTTAATTTGCACGGTAAAACAACACCACCATAACTCAAGGAGTCAAGGCACTTAAGTTTGGGTAATTTCAATTCATTGACCTTTAAATTGTCATTGTTTTTACCCCTAGTTTTGACCTTTGACCGTCAAGGCGCCGCAGTTGTGACGTACTCATAATCGATATGATGTAGGGTTAAATTTGCGATAATTAGTCTCAAAGATGTAAAGTTTTAAGATCAAGAAAATTTAACATCAATAAAGGTATATTATCGGGAAAGTTGTGGAGTTCTAAAACCCTATTGCCTAAGCAATTAGAGGATTATACAACAAGATATATACATCTGGTAGTATACATTTCGGACTTTATAACAAAGAATTTGAACTTACACATATATTTTACGAGTTTTATTGAAAAAAGATTGAGCGCATTTGTAAAAAAAATTGTAACTCAAAACATTATATTGAAACTCAAAAATAATACATATAAAACCCAAAGATTTTAATTTTGACACTATAAGATTATAGTGCAAGAAAAAATTGTTAAAAACTCAGAAAAAATTGCATATAAGCTCAATTACATTTGTATTAGATGTACGATACTTATATAAATCTGGATGTATAATCCTATTTGTGAATAAATAATAGGTTGTTTTAAGATGTTATACGTATATTTTGTCACAAGCAAAAATATGCGGCTGTCAAATGTTGTCGTATGACGACAGCTGATATCGCCAAAGCGGAATGGGATTAGTAGGGTTAGTTGTTCGAATGTCATCGCATGACGATAGTTGATATCATCAAACTTTTTCTAAATGATTGTAGTATTTACTAGTTCTTACTCTTAGATATTCATTTTAATTCGCGTTTTTATAACTTTAAATCTTAATTCCGTCACGCAACTGTCTAGACGTGAACGTCGAAGGAATCCGGTGTCAAATCGGAAGAAATGATACGTCCCATTAGTAAAAAGAAAAAGGGGACAAAAGCCCGTCAACATAAAAGAGAAAGATGAAATAATGGCTCGTAAAAAGGTTCGGAGTCCCAAATTTGGGCCATAAATGTTTTATACTGTCAACGACGAACAATCTCGTCATTCAATGCCCATCTAATCAACTGGCCCAATTATAAAATTCGGGTGTGTTTCGGGAGAACTGTCCTCCTTAGTTTTTACAGAGGTACCGTTAACAACAATTCACCGAATGGAAATACTATAAGAAAAAGAATAAACTAATAATAATTTTCTTTTAAAATTCAGTTTTCTAAAATTACTCCCTTCTATTTTTTTTTTTCTAAAATCTCCCTTAAGATGTATTTTTATCAAAAATTGCTTCAAAATCCTAATTCAAGTGACTTATTCTATAAGTTTATGAATTTATCCCGTTTGTAACATAACCAATTTATACTTTAAAAAGTATAAAAATGGAGAATAAGATAAAAAAAAACATACAGAATAGGTAACCTAAATTGGAAATTCGAAACAATTTTTAATAAAAGTGTATTTTAAGGGAGTAATTTTAGGAAAAAAATATATAAGGGAGTAATTTTAAAAAATCCTATTATCTAAGCGAGTTATTTTTAATTTACTCTAAGAAAAATTTGTGTCTTTTGGTAAGATAGTACTCCTTACTGCTTACCACAAATAGGATCCTACCTCTGGGTGTAGGAAAGCATGGTACATCAGGCCCATATAATACCTAATCTACTAATTTTTTTTATTAGAGCCCACTACAAAACAAATACTTATCTAATTAACATCCAGTAAACCCTTCTTAATTCTCTGTTGACGACAGTCATAACAAAGTTCTCTCCCACCAAAATTTGATTTGAAGATGACGGAAGGAAAGCGATTGGTATATCCAACCAGGCGGAAAAATGCATCGAATTATATTTCGATAAACGACAAGCAATTTGTATCGACATCAAGAAGGAAAAACGCATCGAACAAGATTAATTTGAGGTATATTTTTACACCAAATATTAAGTACTCATTAAAGTTTGATGATATATTGACGCATAAAAATACGAGCTATTACGATAAGAATACGAGCTAACGTAAAAAGTACATTTTGATGATATATTGAGCAATTAAAATTACGAGGTATAAATAAAAGAATACGAGTTACAAAATAAAAGCTAATATTAAAATAATACGAGCTAATATAAAAATAATACGAGCTATTAAGCTAAGAATACAAGCTAAATGTAAATACAATACGAGCTAATATTAAAAGAATACAAGTTAATATAAAAAAAAACACGAGTTATTAAGATAAGAGTACGAGCTATTAATATAAGAATACGAGCTTATGTAAAAGGGACACGAACTTAAGAAATTCACGAACTAAAAAATCCGAGCACATAAGAATGCAAATCAGTACCCTAAGAATACAACCTAATATAAAAAGAATATGAGCTAATATAAAAGAATACGAGCCAATATAAAAAACACGATTTATTAAGATAAGAATACGAGCTATTAAGATAAGAATACGAGCTATTCATATAAGAATACGAGCTATTAATATAAAAATATGAGCTAATATAAAAAGAATACGAATTTACGAAAATCACGAACTAAAAAATACGAGCACATCAGAATGCAAGTTACTACCCTAAGAATACGAGCTAATATAAACAGAATACGAGCTAATATAAAAAGAATACGAGTTAATATAAAAAAACACAAATTATTAAGATAAGAATACGAGCTATTAATATAAGAATACGAGCTATTCATATAAGAATACGAGCTATTAATATAAGAATACGAGCTAATGTAAAAAGAATACGAGTTTACGAAAATCACGAACTAAAAAATACGAGTACATCAAAATGCAAGTTATTACGTGCTAATATAAAAAGAATACGAGCTAATATTAAAAGAATTAACGAGTTAATATAAAAAACACACGAGTTATTAAGATAAGAGTACGAGCTATTAATATATGAATACGAGCTTATGTAAAAGGAATACGAGCTTAAGAAAATCATGAACTAAAAAATACGAGCACATAAGAATGCAAATCATTACCCTAAGAATACGAGCTAATATAAAAAGAATATGAGCTAATATAAAAGAGTACGAGCCAATATAAAAAACACGATTTATTAAGATAAAAATACGAGCTATTAAGATAAGAATACGAGCTATTCATATAAGAATACGAGCTATTAATATAAGAATACGATTTAATGTAAAAAGAATACGAATTTACGAAAATCACGAACTAAAAAATACGAGCACATCAGAATGCAAGTTATTACCCTAAGAATACGAATTAATATAAAGAGACTACAAGCTAATATTAAAAGAATACGAGCTAATATAAAAAAAACACGAATTATTAAGATAAGAATACGAGCTATTAATATAAGCATACGAGTTATTTATATAAGAATACGAGTTATTAATATAAGAATACGAGCTAATGTAAAAAGAGTACGAGTTTACGAAAATCACGAACTAAAAAATACGAGCACATCAAAATGCAAGTTATTACGTGCTAATATAAAAAAGAATACGAGCTAATATTAAAAGTATACGAGTTAATATAAAAAAAACACGAGTTATTAAGATGAGATCAGTACGAGCTATTAAAATAAGAATACGAGCTATTAATATATAAGAATGCGAGCTAATGTAAAAAGAATACGAGTTTACGAAAATCACGAACTAAAAAATACGAGCGCATCAGAATGCAAGCTATTACTCTAAGAATACGAACTAATATAAGAAGAATACGAGCTAATATAAAAAAAAATACGAGCTAATATTAAACAAATATGAGTTATTAAGATAAGAATGCGAACTATTAATATAAGAATACGAGCTAATAATATAAGAATACACGCTAATGTAAAAAGAATACAAGCTTAAGAAAATCATGAACTAAAAAATACGAGCACATACGAATGCAACTTATTACCCTAAGAATACGAGTTAATATAAAAAGAATACGAGCTAATATAAAAAAGAATATGAGCTAATGTAAAAAACCACGAGTTATTAAGATGAGAACACGAGCTATTAATATAAGAATCCGAGTTATTAAGATAAAATACGAACTATTAAGATAAGAATACGAGCTATTAATATAAGAATATGAGCTAATTTATAAAGAATATGAACTAATAAAATAAGAATACGAGTTATTAACATATATAAGAATATGAGCTAATATTCAAAATATACGAGCTAATGTAAACAGAATACGAGCTAATATAAATTTTGTATCAAAAAGTTTATTCAACATAGTAATCCATTACAATTCCACAAATTTTACACAACACAGTATAAAAAGTATACGTAGTGATACAAAGCAATTCCAATTTCACAAATTGTACTTTACAAAAGCAATTTATTCAACCTAAAAGAGTATATGTGTTTCAATTTCACAAAAGTATACAAAACAATTTCACAAAAGTATACGTATTTCAATTTATTTCTTCTAATTTAACTTAGGGTTATAAAAAATTGTATACGGGTTATTATAAAAAATTACAGACACTAAGGCGTAATATGTAATTGTTTTTCCAAAACTACTGAATTAGAAGTACATGTTTTCGTTTCCATTGAAGTTTCATGCTACTTCAAAATTTCATATTGTTTCATTGATGATGACACATTTGGCGTTTCATTCGCAGTCGAAGCTTCATTCATCATTGATGATAAAAATTATATAATGGCATTAAATAAACTAAAATATGGAGATATAATAATTAAGAAGATAAATGATTTACTAGATGATGAACAAAGACGAGTTAGAAAAACATGGAAGAAGTTACAGGAGAGGGGAAGTGGGGAAAAATGAGATTACTAACTTTTTTACTTTTTCTTTTTTTTTTTACAAAAATAATAAAGAAAAAGACTAAAATGTCCCTGGATGTACAATAACATTGTACATCTGGTGGTATAGTCCAGGAACTGTACTCCTTACACCCAACCTTTTATAATATTTTATTTGGTGGATTATTAACTGTAGGTGTTAGGAGGATGATATCCCCGAAGAACACGGAAATTTTTAATATCATAAAGTATTAAGTGTAAGGAGTACGCTATTCTGTTGAACACAAAAAAATTCATTATATAAATACCGACTTTACGAAAGTTTCAACATTTGTGTTCTGGTAAATATAATATAAGAAAAATATGTTTATGAAAAAAATAAAAGAAATTATCTATATTATTTTTCGTATTTATGGCCCGATGTTTATTGTGAATTTGTGATGACAAATATGTTTAAAAGTGTAAGATTATGTTTTATTACATACAAAAAATACACTTTATTATGGTAGAAATAAATATTCATTACAAAAAACAAATCCTAGCATTTTATTAATAGAGTTACCAGAATATCGAAGAAATATATTTGATATCTTTTTCTTTTTTTAAAGCTAGCATGTAATATTGTACACAAGCGAAAGTTATGATATGATATTTTCCAAAGTCCGATTCAATACAATAAATTAGGTACACAATCGGAAAAAGGTTTGTGGTAAGAAAAATACGATAAATTATGCGCATGACGCGTAAAAAACTAAAAAATAGTATGGATTTTTTTTTATTTTATTTTATTTTGATGATATGCAACTATAAATTTTAAATTTATTTTCCTTAATTTATTAAAAGTATAGCAATGCGTTATGACCTTCATGTAATAATGTCAATACTCTTGAGTGAAAAAATAATGATCTTAACTATTTATTAATGGATTGATTTTTCTTTCAAAAAAAAGAAAAATAATGATCTTGGAGGTCGAATATCAAGCCCTTAGGTAAACTGATCATTCGACTAGCCACTTAAAATTAACATTTTAGATGTCTGTTAATATAATTGGTAAAATTATGAGAGTAGTATCAATAAGTCATAACTCATAAGTCATAACCTTATTCAAATTTTATTAACATTATATTTACTCGCATGACTCTCATTATTACAGTGCTAACAAAAAAATTATTTGAAATATTTGAAGTATCATGCAATTGTAAATAATGACAAGTTTAGCTAGTAGTTAAAAACCCTATCGTGACTTGTTCAACAAATATAAAAAAAAATTATTCCAATTGATTAAAAATAATAACTTTAATAGATGACTCATTCCAAATAACCCATATATCCTCGTGATATATATAAAGTAAAGAATATCAAATACTAGCAGCAGGAATGCTTAAAGCCACTACAAAAATGAGAGATTCGGTCCAAAGTTTTTGTTAAATTTACCCAACTTTTCAGAGTATATCTGTAATAATACTTATTCTGTTGAAAATTTTCGGCTTCACCTATAAATTCTGACTCGATAATGAATATACACACCCTATAGCTTTTTGACAAGTTGTGAACCCTAATTGTGTTTTAATGGAACTCTAGAGGTCCATATCATATCATAGGCATAGCAATGTCAACATTGCTTTTGTCCTCTTTTTTATAGTAAAATATGCCCTCTTTTATATTCTATACCAAAGCCTTGTGACTTGCCACCATATATGAGAAGTTAATTGTAAGTTTCTCCATTTTTGTAGAAGAAATGGAGGATTTATATTTGTCGATCTTGTAATAATTCAACGGTTTAAACTTTTTATCAAATAAAAATAAAGGAAGTATACATTGGAAAAAGAAATGTATTTTATTAAAAAATGTAAGGAAAAATAAATTTTTCATTTTTTTTAAGAAATGAAGATGATTCAAACTCGTGAGAAACACTCTCGTAATATTCTTACACTCAGTGGTAAATTTAGGGAGGGTTAGCAGAACTGCAAAGGAAACTCTCTGTTCTGTTGGCGGCCAGAAATTTCAAAAATTTTAGTTAAAATTTGTCAACTCTTCGCAAATTTCCCTTACAAGACATACATTTCGCCTTTCAGAAGATATACGTTTGAATTTTACAAAAACATATCAGCTGATGAAATACGCGTAGTAAGTAATATGTCCCAATATTGTCGTACCAAAAGTCCAAAAAATAAGACATCAATCAAGATATAACACATTTAATCCCTCTTATACATAAAATAGATTATCAAAGTTGGTTGACGCGAGTGACAAAAAGTTTCATCTTTTTTTTAAACAAATGACCAGATGTTCGATTTTCCGAGTTTTGCTAATGGAAAAATTAAACGTAGATCTAGAATACTCCGAAGGAAAATTGTCGCAGCTGTCGGTATAGAATACTCGTGAGTCGTGATCGACAAAAAAAATGCAGAAAATAGGTTAATCGAACCATATTACTCCGTAGATGATAAGATAAAAGGAATCTTAGTGCTAGTCCAATGTCTAATCTCTCCATTTTTCGTAGTTTAATCATTCTTTTTAATCACATCATCTTTTTTATTTCTGTTCGTCCGTTTGCTGTCAATATAGCCCCATCGATCACCTGATTGGTTTTATTCAAATCAATTCAACCTAATTGTGTTAATCAAGTTTTTTTTTTTTTCGGGATTTGCCGCTCGTTTGCACCATAGGAAAAAAAAAATAGTGTTAATTAAGTAATTGATGCATAATGTTTTTTTCCTTTTTCTAGGAGTTTGATACAAAATAAAGTTGTTGGTGCATGTTTCATGCTACAAAAGCGAGATCTCGAAGATTACCTAGTTTTTTTGGGTGACGAGTAAACCTGCAGCCGCTATCTTCGGTTTGGTGTGTACTAGGTAAATTCGACAGGCTCGAAATCTATTTAGGCATGAACTCGGGTCAAAAATACTCCACAAGATTTTGCTCTTAGAGAGGCTTGCACCCCGGTCTCCTGAGAATTTTACACAAGTTTTAACCATTATACTCCACCTTATGGCAAAAATTACAAGCTAAACCACTGTGTTATTCTACATTTCATTACCTAGTGTTATTTTAGCAGGTTAGTAGTTGTTACTTTCTTCCTTAATTTATGTTACAGAGTAATTACTCTATTCCAATCAATTCTATACATTTGTTTTATTCACGTTTTGTCAGTATATGTTTTCTTTTGTTAATATCTTTAGTTATATGTCGATAAAAATTATAAAACTTTGATATTCACAATTTAAACAAGATCTTACATGATTATCTTTTATACTCGTATAGTCGTATTATATATTAGAAGTTGTGTCGAAAATTCACTCGACTTGTGAATAGTGCCAAAAAAGTGAAATGTATAGAATTGATTGGAATGGAGGAAATATTATTTAGCAGGTAAAATCTTTAGGGAGATAGTTCGTGTTGTGATCGACCGGAAAGACCGGAAAGACGGCCTTATTTGAGTCCTATAGAGACGGAATAGTTGTATTAGTCAGACGTCAGAGTTACACAAGGATTGTTATGCACAAGCGTTGATATCTCATGTTGGTCATCTGGTGCGTTAGTGTCCAGGATTTATAATAGTATGATATTGTCTGTTTTAGATCCATAATTATGTTTTCTTAAGATTTTTCGACAACACAATTTTTTAAGAGCAATGCTAACTCATTTTTTTTCCCAATTTTAATTGAATATATAAATTTATCATTAAAAATTGTTTCTTCTCCTCTTGCCATGCTAAGTTTTTTTCATATTCTTTAATGTTCCCTTGATGTTTTTATTTGTCTAACATACCTCATATTTAGCTGCATTATAATAAAGAGAACGGGGTTTCAAATCTGTAATCTACTAATTTTAAACACGTGCAAATTGCACGAGTATGCAATTTAAATATGATTATTATAAAAGTTATACTAAAATAGAATGATTTAATTTTTTTATGTGTTATATTTAAGAATTTACATTTGAATTAAAAATCACCTTTGCAATTAGGTGACTCTAAATGACGAACTTAAATATCTCCGTCTGTAATGAGTATAATCATTTGTAATCTATTATTTATAATACCTCCGTCTTAACTATTAATCAAAAACATCTTCGATGATGTTCCATTGACGGTAAGTGATTGTTTTGCTAAAATATAATGATCACTCAACAAACATAAAATATATAATATAATATATGTTCCATGTTTCTGTCGTTTTCCTTAATTGACTATGGGATTCAAGGCAAAGAAAGAGCTCTATTATGCGGCAAAAGATTGAACCCTAGATAAGAGACCAAGTCTATTTCACATTGTCAATTTCTTTATTTAAATAATAATGATCCCTCTTTGTTAATTTTGGACTCGAATGTTATATAACATGTTATTGTAATAAAATAGACCATTTCGTTAATAAAATCTTGTATGCGAATTTTAAAAAAATGTCAAATTTAACACGATATAAACTATGAAAATCATATAAAATAAATAATTTTAATTAGTGAAAAAAAGTTTGTAGACTTAATTTGCTTTCATAAGCATCCTTTAAAGGTGCGTGGCTCGGTCATGAAATACCCGATTAGGTGAAAACTCAAAAGGATGTCCAGGCATTAATATATAATATGAGAAGTGGTTTAGGAGGGAGCAAAAACCTGAAAAGGCATTTCAGATAAAATAAAAAGAAACGAGAAATGTGTTATGAGAGTTAGTGTGAGGAAAAGGGCGTGTGAAAAGTTGAAAGGAATGACTCTTAGATAAATGAGCGTTTTAAGAAAAAACAACCAATCAAAATATAAATCATTTCTCCTATTTTGAGTGTGGCGTCATAAAAAAGGTGACGAAAAAGGAACTGTCAGGTAGGATTAGTGAATGATTTACAGTTACTTTATTTCGTTAGAAATAAATAAATTAAATTTAAATTATCGATTGAGATGAGGAGTAATAATTAGGAATGTTGAATAAGCATTGAACTCGGTCGCTACATTATGCTTTGCATTTGAGGGGGTCTCGTAAGACGAGCCATGTACGAGCTAACGTTGTAATCCTTGATTTTACGTCAAAGACAAGTAAAAGTTCAAGTTATTATAGAGATAACGCTAAAATGATCTGACTCTAAATTATAACATTAGACCATTTATTTTACATGAATTGAGAAATTAAAAAAGTTGATTTTAAACCCGCTTGTTATTGAGTTATCGACTTATCATGCATAATAACGCATCCGTTTAGACCGATTACGACCTGTGATCTATAATATAGATTTCGTAAATAAAAGTTTCCTACTTTCCTATATCATTATTCATTACTCATAATTATCGACATTACTATATACCAAGTCAACCTTATGTTTTCATGAACGAAACTTTTGACATATGAAAAAAGTTCAAAACTTTATGCTCGATAAGATGAGACCAACCACCAAGCGCACAATAATGTAAGACATCGTTATTAACCTACCAACAAATAACATTGCATGAACATTATTATAAAATAAAAAAAATTACATATTACCCTGTATTTTTTCGGATTTTACGTAATATCTTTACCGGTTTTGAAATTACATCTTTAGTGGAAATATTTTTAAAATTGAGTAAACTACGTTTATATTAATGACATGACAAATTATTGTCGAAAAATCAATCAAAAATGTATAAATTAAACATTTAAAAGCGGCAAATTAGAAAACTTTGAGTATTTTAAGATATTTTCATTTAATTTAGGGCTATCTCTGATAATTTTAAAACAAAAATATATCACATAAAATAACATTGCATGAACATTAATATAAAATAAAATAAAAAATTACATAGTACCCCTGTATTTTTTCGAATTTTATGTAATATTTTCGCGGTTTTGAAATAACACTGATACTTTTAAAGTTAGTAAAATATTTCTAAAATACCAATCTACTAAAATTACGTTTTTAGTCAGCTAAATTGAGTATTGAAAATAGTGTTACAATTGAGTAAACTAGGTTTATGTTAATGACATGACAAATTATTGTTCAAATATCAATCAAAAATATATATACTAAACATTTAAGAGCCGAATTAGAAAACTTGCAGTATTTTAAGATGTTTTCATTTAATTTAAAGCTATCCCTAATATATTAAATAAATAAAAGGTATCACATAGAATTTCAAGAAATAACCCAAATTAAAAAAAAAAAACATTTTTTTTAAAACTATACATACTATCACAATGCACCATACATATATTATCTTACAATATATCATTTATCACTTTTTTATTGGGTGTACATACAAGTATCGAACTAAAAATAACGTTTTTTTTAACGTGAGCTGTGAAAACACATATTGAAACCCGAAATATGAAAAATTCATAAGAAATTCAGGTAAATTTCCCACATTTAGGATTTTAATATGCAACTTTAAATACACGTTAGAAAACCCGTAAAAATAATTAACCTTATGATAACCTTTTTGACTTTAACAACTACCATGGTAACATGATGATGAGGTAAAATATAATCACAAATTCATAATCACTCCTAACAACCGTTATATACCAGCTTCTGACACGTGGCATAATGGGTCAATTGCCAAGGATGCCCTTGCAAAACTCCATATATTATTATAAGTATCTAGGGTATTATTATTATTGTTATTAGTAGTAGTAGTAGGGGTATTATGGTAAATTTTGTTTCCTGTGGACGATGATGGTGATCTCAAGCATGGTAAATGTATGTTACCATCATGATCATGATGAATGTCAACGGTAATGGATGATGATGATGATGATGTAAAGATTGATGCCATGGTGTCAATAGTAGTATGACCATTTAGGTGAGTTGCAACAAGCCTATCAAGGGTAGCCCAATCGGTACCGAGGTCGGTTTCCGAGTTTTTCACGTCCGAAACGACGTCGTTTTGAGGGTGCATAGGGTGGTAGAAGCTTGGTGATAGTTGTTGGGTGGTGCTATAGTTTGGACTCTCAAGATTTGGGA
This sequence comes from Silene conica, assembly GCA_029255685.2. Lineage (NCBI taxonomy): Eukaryota > Viridiplantae > Streptophyta > Magnoliopsida > Caryophyllales > Caryophyllaceae > Silene > Silene conica. Next base: position 1,076,046 of record CM055317.2, on the reverse strand, counting down.
GTTTTATGAAATTATTATTATTATCAATGTTATGAAATGAGGACCTTGTGATAATATTTTTTTTATTTTGAGGGGTCCCTAGGGTTTGAAATATTTGCTCAAGAGCCCCTTGATCATTGTCTTCAATATCATTGTCATCACTTGGTGAATCAAGTAGGGTTGAATAATGTGATGATGATTGATCAATTGTCATGTTTGATGTGTTGTTGTTGTTGATGAAGGAATGATCTAGGGTTTTGATGTGGTTTTTCTTCTTGAATATTCTACAAACCACCCATCCTTCTTCTTGTATGAATTCTCCATTGCTCATAGCATGGTTTGTTATTACCTTCATACATAAAATAATTTACCAAAAGTAAGTAAATATATATCGATTTATTAATGTATGTCTGGCATAAGAAAATAAACGCGGAAAATGATTGAAATCCAATTAATATATATAAATAAATCTCTGTAAATCAGGAAATTTTTTAAATCACAGTTCAGTAATAATATTCACGGAAAGAAATTCTTATCTATAACTGTAAGTTAGTAGTACCAATTGAATGATCTAATTATATATTTACCAAAGTAAGTAAATATATTTCTATTTATTAATGTATGTCTGGCAGAAGAAAACAAACGTGGAAATTTTTTAAATCACAATTCAATAATAGTATTCACGAAAAAAAATTCTTATCTGTAACTGTAAATAGTAACAATTAAATGATTAAATTATATATTTAGTTTACTATATATATAGTTGGAAAATTACACTTGTATTCGGTAATAACATTAACCCGGAGGGTATTTTTCAAACTCATCGTGACCACATAACTTGCATTCGACTTTTACCATTTAAGGAAATGTTACGCTTACAAAAAAAACATGATAATAACGTTAAAACAGTATCGATGTTCCTAAATTATTTTAATTATAACACATGACTTATTACCGTGAGGCAAAGCGATCAATAACACTGAGAGTTTAGATTCATTAAATTTAGCTGTCTGAAAATGACCCGTGCTAATTTTCCTTTTACGCCTTATGTAATCCCGAAAAATAATTAAATTTGCCATTTCAAAATCATGCAAGATATATAGAAAAATAATAGGTTCTCATTTTCAAACTTGCTTATTTTATTATTACTTTCGAAAATGTAATAAGGTTGAAGCAGTGTTCAACCTTAACAAATCAAGTTTTTAATTAGTTAATTTCAAGGCAACTATGCACTTTAATTATTTGATGGATTTGCTAATAATTTGGTTCTTTGAAATTAAACTAATTTCATAATGAAATTAAAATGAAAGGCAGCAAACGACAAGAGTATCCATAAAGTTATTACCACAATCAAATCTATATCTATAAACAATAACATACGGATTATTACTTTATACACAATACAACTAGAGTTCTTGTTTTGGATGTACTATCGACAAAATGAAAAAATAAAAATAAAATAAAAAAGCGATTTATAGATTTTTTATAAAACCTTTTCACATTAAATATTATTTCGTAGAAATTAGCCTATTTTAAGTTAAATACGAATATTGATTCACTATTGTATGCTGCTTTTTGCTTAATTTTAGCTTATGTCAGTTCAGGTAAACTCAAATCAGTCCATATTTGTTCAACTCGGCTCCATTTATTTTAGCTCACTTCAGTTTAATTTGATTCAGCTTTTTTAGCCGGAGAAAACATAACCTAAATAATTAATTCTTGAGTAAATTAAAAATTACTCTCTTTTAAAATCCAATTTTTAAAAATTACACCCTTAAGATACAGTTTTATCAAAAATTGTTTCAAAAGTCAATTTAATTAACTTATTTCGTCTGTTTTCAACTTATTCTATTTGTGGCTTAACAAATTTATACTTTGAGGGTTACAATTATGTAGACAAATAGGGGGAGAGTTCAAAAACAGATAGAATAAATTATTTCGAGTTTTAAAATAATTTTTGATAAAACTACATTTTAAGAGAGTTAAAAAAAATTATATATGGAAATAATTTTAAAAAACTGTATTATTTTAAAACGTAATTTTTAAACTATCTATTACAAGCTGATTTCACCTGTTCGATTTTCGGGTCTCATCTCTTGTCTCATTGCTTTTATATTGCGAACATCATCATTCACAAAATAAAATCGATACCAATTATCTTAAATTAATAATATGTCATAAGAAAAGTATACTGAAACACAAAATGAAACAGAGAATCTGCTAATATTAATCATAGGAAATAGAGTACATAATAGATTACTTACAAAGGTGTCATTGTTAATGGTGGAGCTTTCATCAAGTCGATATTCATGCATAATCCAATCACACTTTTGACCATGAGGAGCTCTTCCTTTGTAGAAAACAAGTGTCTTCCTCATCCCTATTCTCCTACCATTGCTATGTATCACTTTATCTCGGCCCGTCGCCTTCCAAAACCCGGCCACCGTGGCTCGGTTTGTCCTTGTTCCCGTTGGGTACTTCTTGTCTTTGTGACTAAAAAAGTACCAATCATTTTGTGGAGTTGTCCCTATTCTGCACTTTTCTGAAAATATATAACTCCATTTTAATCATATATAATTACTAGCAACAAATATTATTATGCAATATGCATGACATTATTTGTAAAAAAATATATATGTTATTTCTGGCTTAATTTCAACTTCTTTCAATTTTGTTTAGTTGTATTTCGTTAAGTTTTATTTACGTTCAGTTAATCTCTTCACAAAATTAACTTTTAATTTAACTAAATTGACATTCACCTCAGTTCCACTCAATTTAGTTCAATTAAACTCTATACTAGTTAATTCAATTCATAAGAAAACAAACGCGGAAAATGATTGAAATCCAATTAATATATATAATTCTCTGTAAATTAGAAAATTTTTTAAATCACAATTCAGTAATAATATTCAGGAAAAGAAATTCTTATCTCTTGTAGCGTAAGTAGTAACAATTGAATGATCTAATTATATATTTAGTGTGCTATATTCATCAACTCATTTCAGCCGAAAAAAACAGAACCATAATCTTACAAAACAAACTTATAACAACGTTCATATATTCATTAGTTCAGAGACGTTCTCACACAAAACAAGGTAACTGTGGACACACGGATATAACATTCATCAGTTAATCGATTAGACCGTCTTACAGAAAACAAGTTAACAATAATATAATAAATAAAATAAAGTAAACATACCTTGAATGTCCCAAGGTTCAAGCTTGTTAAGATCAACTTCAAAAATTACGTCCAAATCAATATTCTCATTAGCAACCTTTTTTCTTAAGTAATATAATAAAAGTTCTTCTTCGGTTGGATGAAACCGAAACCCTGGAGGTATTCTCGATTGCCCATTAACCGATATATTCATATTATTATTATTATTACTGTTACTATTACTATTATGAAATGTTACGCGTTAATCAGCATCAAATAATCGCGATCATATATTATAAAAAAATGCTTAGTTATATAATTATAGGAATTAAGAGAGAGGGAAAAGAAAGGGGGGGACAAAAGTATAAGAAAGAGTGATGAAATGATGAATGTCAACTTAATTAAGTGGTACCCCAAATGAAATGGGACATAAGAACTGGAAAGGCTCTATTATTTATATGCGACAAGGTTGGCGATTTTTGAGTTAGACTATCAACAACTTTACTAACTTACGTACCATAAGCTTTTTACATACTCAACTTTATAATTATAATTGTACATGTTTTGGAAGTGCATGTATATAATCAAGAAATTATGACTTTGGTACTAGGTTAGTTCTGACAATATTAGACAAAACCCGTAAAGTCGGGTACAGTAAGTAGTATACGACTGATAGGAGCTGATCTAAATTGAACTAAGCTGAACTGAACGGAGCAGAAAAAACAGAGCTCGAGGCAGTGGTCCTCGCCTCTATTGAATTGGCCATTAGTTCATCACCATATTATAGTACGATTGTTTAGTGTTGATTAACGCGTAATATTTCATGATAGTAATAGTAACATTATTTGTTCAATCCTCGCCTACGTGGCCAATAGTAACACCAAACAATCGTAGAGCGCGGGTTTAAATAACTATTTGTTCAATCCCGCTAAAATTTTCCATCCTCACTGGATTTAATTCCTGACTTCATCAAAGCAACTCCAATGGCAAACTACAAGGCTTTGTAGTTTGCTTCGCCACATCGTCTTTTGAAGCAACAAAGGTTTTAAATTACAACATCCTCCAGTGGTAAACTACAACACATGTAGCTTAAAATGGCCCACATAATAAATAAAGTATCATAATATAATTTATTTTATTATTTCTTAATTATTAATTTATTTCAAATATGTAGTTTGACAAAGCTACACATGCTTGCTTACAAGCAGGGACGTAACTTGATGCTCTAATGGTGAACATACCGCTAGAATATTTATAATAATTGCAAGCAGGTCCCTAAATGCAACCATTGACGTTGTAACAAGGCCTATATATTGAAGTAAACCTGGTACACAGATCAATCAGGTTCGGGACGAGTTTATTCTTGTTCAGATGTTCGGGTTTGCAAAAACTCGGGTCGAGTCAAGTCATCTCCAATTCGGGTAATTTTCATATGGGTTGTAACTTGTAAACTTGTCATCAAATTATTTGAGGATAACTCATTACGCAATAATAAACATTCGGTCAGGGTAAACATATCCGAGTCAATTTTTTTCTCAATTCTAATTGATTTATTCAGACCTTGTCATTGGAGTCGGGTCAATTTACAATGTCTATGTACAAATAATATGTGTGATTGACTGATTGGCACTCTAAAAAATTCCTCGATACATCAGAATTTCTGGTATCAACTTACTGTACACAATAACGTACGTACCATACTACTACTGTGAGCTTTTTACATACTCGACTTTATAATATAATAATTGTACATGTTTGCCAAGTGCATGTATATAATGGGGAAATGACTTTGGTACTAGATTAATTAGTTCTGACAATATTAGACAAAAACCGTAAAGCTGAGCACATTAGTACACGATTATAGAGGTAAACTTGGTATACATGTCAATTAGGTTCGGGTTAATTCGAGTAGAGATATTCGGGTTTGTAAGAACTCGGGGTTGAGCCAGGTCATTTTGAGTTTAGGTCTTTTTTCAGAGGATTAGTACTCCCCCCATTCAACTCAACACTACACTACACATTTCTATTTTGCACACTATTCACATGTGAGCTTTCAAGTTCGATTTTCTCTCAATACATAATTGTAAATATATTCATGTGGAATCTTGTTTGATTCATCTTTAATTTTTATAAGTACGTTAAAAATATCAAATTTTTGTAATTTTTAAAATAACATAACTAAAGATATTTAACCCGTAAAATCAGCGTTGGCAAACGTGCAAAAAGATAAGTGTAGTGTGGAGTTGAATGGAGGGAGTAGTAGACAGTAGTTATCAAATTATTTGTGGATAACGGCTAGTATGCGATAAGAAATATTCGAGCCAAATTGCATATTTTCGGATCAGATCATTCTGATCGGTCAATTTTATCAAGTTTTTATATCAATAATACGTGTGATTGACAAAAAAAACTCTTAGATATATCTGAATTTCGGGTACGTAACAAATTATTGTGCGCACTATATAAAAAGGAAATAGTTTGTTTTACTTGGTTCTCATTAAGATAACTAAAATATATATTAAAAACTAATTTAAAAAATGATAACTAACTATTGTAGTCACTAACATTCAAAAGAGATCCGCTTTCTTAAAAATTTGTGTAGTTATATACAAGTATACAAGTATACAACGTCGGTTCTAAATTTCTTTTTTCTTGTAATTCATATTTCATAGTAAGATAACTTGATATATTGGATGTATTTAAGTTATCTTCTCCAATAAAAGAAGAATGGAATGGAAAACCGTTTTTTTTTACAATAAAGCTTTTTTTTTACACTAACCGTTTTTTTTTATGTTTTGGTCATCAAATATATAGGCTTTATTAATGAAATTTAATGCAAAATATTAAAATATGTGCATTATACTTATTTTTATGTGGTACATAACATTACAAAGTTTCTATTATACGGTCTAATTTACATACATTCTCACCAATGGCTATTATAAAGCAAAATATGGACAAGGATAACATGACATGCAAACATTTAGAAGTCAAAATGGTTTTCGAAACATTCCATTTCCTACCGTTGGGAAATGAAAGATAATATCACATACAAAGATGACATATTACTCTCCGTTTCGATTATTTGTTATTCCACTCTATTTTCAGGTGTTCTCATCAATTGTTTTCTAATAACTAATTCTCAATTTGGTCCATTTATTTTCTAATAATTAGTTTTTTTTGTTTTCTTAATCTTGGTAGCAGAATCAAAGAACAACCGTTAATAACCGAAACAGATCAACATGAGATATTATTACTCCCCCGTTCCGATTATTTGCTATCCTGTTCTATTTTAGGGTATCTCCATCAATTGTTTTTTAATAAGTAATTCTCAACCTGGTCCACTTGTCTTCTAATAATTATTTTTCTTCCGTTTCCTTTATATTTGTAGCAGAATCAAAGAACAACAATTAACCAAAACAGATCAACATGACATTTTTTTTGGCAAGGGAGTATAAAAATTCCTCAAATCCATACTGTGCCGCCAAGGAGTGAACAATCTTATTTAAAGACCTAGGACAACGGCTAATAGAAATACAATTATTACACCCTCCCCTCGTTCCGATTATTTGTTATCCTGTTTTATTTTAAAGTGTTTTCGTCAATTGTTTTCTAATAACTAATTCTTAATCTGGTCCACTTATCTTCTAATAATTAGTTCTCGTTTATTTCCTTAATCTTTATATCAAAACCAAAGAACAACAGTTAACCGAAACAGTTCGAGTATATGAATTTTAAAATTCAAAGCAAGAAGGGTAGCTCCATGATTTATAGGACATGATTAGGACCATTGTTTTTGTCGCTCTAGTATAGTCTAGGGTATGTGTTCCTGCTTGCCTGCCTTATCAGTTCATTAGTGACACTTATACTTTTGAGTTTCAAAAGTCACCAAAGATTTTCAAGTCAAAATACTTTAAGACATACATTATCTTATCTTATTCGTGTTTATATATAAAACCAAACGTGTCAATTTATACAAACCCTAATTCTTCTCTATATGTTCTCTTCTTTTACCCTCCCTTGTTATATCAACTGTTGTTTATGTTATCGGACTCCCGACGGCTTTGCAACACGTAATTTGATATCGCTTCAAAATCTGTTAGAGAATATTATATTAGAAATATTTGGCGAATAATCCAAATGTATAGTGCATATTCTTAAAGATAATGTCCTAACAAATAATAATAAATTCTATCCATTGTTTTTTTCTGACGACGGGGTTGAATTTTCCGGGTCCATGCATTCCCGTACCACCGCATGGACCATGTAAGTCACCCCTTTGGAGGCTGCAGTGGTCAAATGGTCATCGTCTTTGGTAGTCGAACCTGAGACCTTTCATCTCCTGCATTTTGCAACTCCTGCATTTCTACAAAATTCAAGGTTTAACCTAGTCATCACTGGACTAACACGTCCATTGTTATTATCCCTAAAAAGGAAAAAAATATTTTTGATACCAGTTATAGGGGTATATATATATAAGTATTAATTGTGCCTTAACGTTCAGCTAAGCTGTTAATATAAATAATCAGTAATTCACTATTAAGTCTCGACCTTTAGCTTAATTTTTTATTGAGATTATCTTGTCACATGGTATCAGAGTTATTTGGGTATATAACCTACCTATTAAAACATTAATAGATTAGCATAAATAACGTATAAGATAAAAGTTGACTAATATAAATAGTAAATTAACTGCCCTAATTTATCGATAGAGATCTAATTATCTAAGGTATACTCTTGATCAACGTCGAAACTCGGAAAATAAAGCGAAAAGTGGAGCAACAAACTTGCAAAAATGTAGAAAGAGCAAAAGTAGAAGTACAACAGTGTTAGTAAGTTGGTGGAAGTGTTAGTAGGACGTATAGTGGTAAAGGAGACAATGGTAGACTCGTCGAGCTTAGGGTTAGTAGGGACGTTCGCTCTTTCAGATGATCAAAAATTTGAAAGTGTTACTCTGTATTAGTTAAAGTTTTCCAACTTTTTTCATCCCTATAGTGTTCAAATCCTGATTCTGTTACGAGTCTATGTATGATGTATGTGGGTCCAAATTAAAAGAGACAATGGTAGACTGAACGAGTTAGGGGCTAATAGGAACGCTCGTTTCTTCTAGCGATTGAAAATTCTAAAGTATTAGTCTGTATTAGTTAAAGTTTTCCAACTTTTTTCCTATTTCACTTATCTCATTACCAATTATCTTCGCTGTTTTTATCCCTATTGAGTTCAAATTCTGATTCCGTCACGGGTCTATGTATGATGTATGTGGACAATGGTAGACAATTGACTGAACGAGTTAGGGGTTACTAGGAACGCTGGTTGAAAATTCTAAAGTATTACTCCGTATTAGTTAAAATTTCCGGACTTTTTTCCAGTTTTACTTATATCATTACCAATTAACTTCGCTGTTTTTATCCCTATTAAGTTCAAATCCTGATTCCGTCACGAGTCTATGTATGATGTATGTGGGTCCAAAAGAGACAGTGGTAGACTGAACGAGTTAGGGGTCAGTAGGAAAATTCTAAAGTATTACTCCGTATCAGTTAAATTTTCCCAACTTTTTTCCAGTTTCACTTATATCATTACCAATTAAATCCGCTGTTTTTATCTCTATAGAGTTCAAATCCTGATTTCATCACGGGTATATGTATCGTATCATTGGTATGATGTATGTGGGTCCAAAAGAGGTCGTTGAGAGAAACAAGAATGTAGGACGAAGGGAGCTATCAAAAGGGTGACATACGACCTTATATGATATCCTTTGGAAAACCAATTACCCATTTGTGTGGGTCTTTTTCCAAAGTCTATTGCTTTTCTCACCGCAACTACCGCAACAAGAACCATATCGTATTATCATGGGTTGGGAGCCATTTTGCTTTCACTCCTTTTTATTTCCTCCCTTTTTAAAATTTTTCAACTCTATTTAATACCAATTGTACTACAAGAGGAGGAAATATTGTTATCAGAATTTTGATTTGATTTTGATTTTACGATTTTAATATTTAAGTCGTTAAAAAAAGTATATAAATGTTAGGTTATTAGAATAAAATTAGTGATTTTTTTAAATTTTTTTTTTAAGGGAAAAATTTATAAATACCCTATTTTAAAACATATAAATACCCTATTTATTGAATTTAATAAAGCTGAATTGAATTTAAAACATATAAATACCCTATAAATGTTAGGTTATTAGAATAAAATTAGTGAATTTCAAAACATATAAATACCCTATTTTTTGAATTTAATAAAGCTGAATTGAATTTATTGAAGCTGAATTAAATTAAATTAAGATTTAATTTTGTAAAGACAAGAGTTGAATTGAATTAAACCGAACTAAATTAAATTAAATAAAAGTTGAACTAAACTAAACTAAAAAGCGCTGAAATGAAGTCCAAAAAAACATATCTAGTACTTTCTCAATGTACAAACTTTAAATCATCAAAACATGAGGTTAGTGAAATTTTGGAACACAAAAATCAAATTTTCGCAAAACATATGGCACTATATTATTGAAAATAATGATTTACTTATGATAAGATCGCTTCTAATTAATATTTCTGATTAACATTGTTCATTGAACTTAAACGTATTTGGTTCGCTATTTTGGAATGAAATCAAACAGATCGAGTTCATTCAACTATTCAAGTGTTTGGTTGAAATATTTTAAAATGAAATTAGTTACCCAATGAATTCTAGGAATCACATGTCTATCTCATCTGCTTGGATTACCGCTTCATTCTTTTATGCTTATTATTAAAATGAATCAAACACGTTTTTAACAGAATGAAATTAGAAAATCATACTCCGTACTACATAGTAATTCCGGACGTAGCGAGACTGTAGAAATTTTTAAGTAGTAAAAATTAATAATTTTAACTATTTTTTGTGAAAAAAATAACTACTTAACCTTGACTCGTTTTTTTTACTTTATACTAACACATGCACATGTTATTTTTTTTTGTGTTACGTCTATATCTCGGGCTGGTTCAAAAGCAATAGCTATAGAGTATAGCCTATAGCCTTATATCATTAGAACGGATTAAATGTAACAATTTTACGATAAAATATTAATATTTTTAATAAAATTTTATCACAAGGTTTTGTTAAAAAGTTACAATTTTAATTATAATATTTTATAACTAAATTATTACATTTTATCGTAAAGTAGTTACATTATGTCCGTCTAACAATCAAACGAGAAATAGTCCGTCTCAAACGAGAATTGTTAACCTAAATATTCAAGAGTAACGAAGACTTGATTTATTTACCATAGAAAGTTACATAACTTTTTCTATTTAAAGGGTGGAAGTGACATATTATTATATAGTCGTATTCGATTGTTAGGCATTTTTAACGTGGTACCCTAAAGCTACGAGAAAGTCGAACCCAAGACACCTCATTTATGCGTGCATTTGCTATAATACATCTTAATATATCCGTCTTAAATTAAGACGGGATAAGTAGTATTTCAGTTGTATGAATAAACAAAAATAAATTGTATAGAAAATAATATGTTGGTTTTATCCATGTAAATAGGTTATTATTTAACCTGTATTAAGTTTAAAACTGATAATTCCGTCTTAAACGAAAATTTCTGATACGAGTAAGGGTTTATGGATGATCATTATTACTTCTATAATTCAATTAGTTTGTAATTATAATTCAATTATGTTAAGTTTAGATTATTACGACTAAGTCGAACTCATACAATGGAGAGAGTTCAAATATAGTCGAAAGAGGTTCTATTCCAAAATTAAACAAGTTGGTTATGTATGCATGGGTGAGCTCGATCTTTTTTATCCTCACAATTTCGTAGATTTTATTATGTTGGATATGTGCCTTGAATCAGTTATCCATATATTGGATTAGGGTTCTGTTTTGTGCCTTTTTAGGTTATTTTGTATTTGGTCTCATAGTGTATTATATAAACTCTCTAAGCCACCCCACCGTAGCACTTAGACCTTGTTCTTTCTGACTTAATTTCAGCTCTTTTCAATTTTGCTTGATTGTATTACGTTAGATTTTATTTACGTTCAATCAAATATTTTCAATTAATCTCTTTACAAACTTAACTTTTAGTTCAACTAAATTCACTTCATCTTAGCTCCACTCAATTTAGTTAAATTAAACTCTACTCCAATTAATTCAATTTAGTTTGTTTCAGCCGAAAAGAACAGGGCCTTAATATGCATATTCATAACAGCCCGACTTTGATTCCGGAATCTATAAACTCCTCAATATCAATAAAACCCTTCATCGTTCTGCCATATAGATAATGTAGCTAACATATCATTAGTGAATCACGTAAATTGGTCTATTTTATCTTTTTATCGTTCTTTATTTTTTTTATATATACATTTCAAAACGTCCACATTATATCTCATAGTATTTAAGTAAATATTATGAAATGCATATTTACATGAAACCTTTTCGTAAGGGACATGATATATTTTCGTATACTAGTAAACATTGGTAAATATAATTATATAAATTCATTACATTTAAAAATCCGAAGAAATTATTAGAATATGTCAAGATAGAAACATTCCATGGCACGTCCGTCAAAAATCAAATATAGACTTAGGCCGGACTCACGGTCGGCCCACGCACTTTTTGGTAAAAACATATGATACTCAAATTGGTAGTTCAGTGATCGAGTCCTGCTATAATCATAATGCAATTATTTATTTATTTTACTTTTTCCTCTCAAATAAATTCCGATGAGCTTTCAGCGTTACGGATATTAATGATTAGATTTTTTTTAAATCGCGTGAAATAAAGATAAGTTGTTGAATCATAATGTGATAATCATAAGATATTACAGATGAATGATTACTCGATTTTTATCACAAAATTATATAATTAAAATTATAGTCCAAAATAAAATAAAGGTAAAGTAGTGAATTATAAAATGAGAATTTTAAGTTAATATCGACTATTCATTTGATTGTTAATTGTGCGTTTGTATTTAAATTTTTATATATTTAACGCATTTTTTTGTGACTTCTACCCCATTTTTTTTAATTCTAGCTTTGCCCTGCCACGGATAAGCAGGTTAGCGGGTTTGGAACAGTTAATAGGCCAAAACTTGTAATTTTTTAAATACTTTATTTGTACCCGCTTATTTTGTAAACTATATTACTGAACGAGACGAGCCATGAACGTTTCGACCCGCCGCACAAACGAGTGAAAATAAGATTACATCACTACAAGTTAGATAGTAGGAATCAATCAAGGACCACAATATGATATTAATGTGATTTGCTAATTGTCAAAATTAGGGTAAAACATCGAATATAATCATTTACTAATGTTTCTGATAAATGCATTAATTACATTGTTTGGCCATTGTATTACATTTTCAAGCTCTTGTTTTGCTGATAGAGAGGTATGAAACGATCTAGTAGTTGAGGTTTGAAAAAATAGTGCCCATGTATAATATGTATTGTCTTCTTCAATCACAAAGTTCAATTTAATTAGATACTCTTAGTTAACCAATATAAATAAATATAATTAGATATATTGTATACCAGTTAAGCTACCCGAGAGTGACAGGTTCGAATTCTATTTAGGCATGGACAGATTTTGTTCTTGGGAGGCTTGAACTCGGGTCCCCAGGTTGGCAGGCTCGAATCTATCTAGGCATGCACGAATTTTGCTCTTGGAAGGGTTGAACTCGGGTCTCCTGAGAGTTTCACCCAGGGTTTAAGCACTACGCTTCACCATTGCAAACATAATTAGATCCTTTTACTTGAGCTATAAATAATTTTCGATAATGTAATATTATATACTTCTTCCTATTCAGCCTATAATTCCTCCTTTTCTGTTTCATGCTGGTCAAGTTTAGTAATATACATAATTTAGGTACTTTAGTTAAGCAATATACATAATTTTCGATTTGAACAATAATAATTACGGAGTAGTATATAAGATCGCCTATGAAATAAAACGAGCAAATTTCTCGTGAATATTTGATTTAAGTTTGAATGTTGAATATGCTTTAGGTCAAATTAAATTTTTAATATCAATAACCTTATTGAGATACTATTGCACAAATTTAAGAAAAGTGGTACTAAATATAATATAATAGGTACAAATCATGATTAAAGATAAAATGAGTATATTTATTATGTAAATAAGTACGAAATTACTATATATGGTACGATACTACGATCAATGACAAAAGAGTCACGAAATACAATTAAGAGGGTACAAAATAATGGTTTATCAATAATTTATTAAAAGACCATTTCTCTCAAGTTTTAGTATTCTAGTATTTATATAAACTTTTACCTCATCTCCTAGATTAGAATCAATAAGCCGAGTCTTTCACGGGCCGTCTTAAGCTAAGATAATGTGTGATACAATAATATACTTCCTTCTATTTGGTGTTTCTTCCTTTTTAGTGTTCAAGGATTAAGGAAATGAATTTAGATCACATAGAATACACAAGTCCACGTCTATAAATATTGGATGTCGAACTTTTCACAAAACAATATAAAATAATGTATAAAACTTATTATGTATATTTTAAACAGGACCTTTAAAGTAATGTTGGGCCTCTGAATGTGTTTATTTTAAATTGTACGTCAATTTTAACAGCTTGAGTCATTTTTATATGGCATTGAATTGTGGTTATATTGTGCGAAAATTCGGGAATTTTTATCCCGTGAAAACGTGGATAATAACCTTCAAAATCGGCTAGTTTTGGTCATTTTAGAATAAAAAATATTTTTTCTGAATCTATGTCTATAGACTCATTATCTCCAATTATAAATATTGAATGCTCGAATTTTCACAAAACAATATAGAATAAAGTATAAAACTTATTTTGTCAATTTCAAACACAACCTTCAAACTGATGTTACGGCCTCTAAATGTGTCTATTTTAAACTGTATGCCAATTTAAACACCTTGAGTCATTTTTATATGGTATTAAGGTAAAATGGTGCGAATTTCGAAATTTTTTATATCGGGACCTTGCCGGCCTAAAATACGTGGATAATAACCTTCAAAATCGGCTATTTATGGTCAGTTTAGAACTCGAAAGATTTTTTCTAAATCCTTATCTGTAGAATCCTTATATCTTTTAATAAATATTGGATGTTCGTATTTCTCACAAAACAATATAAAATAAAGTATAAAACTTATTTTGTCTATCTCAAACACAACTTTTAAAGTAATGTTAGAGTCTCTCATTGTGTTTATTTTAAAAACAGTATGTCAATTTTAACACTTTAAGCCATTTTCATATGGTATTAAGGTATTGTGCGAATTTCGAGAATTTTTCTCTCGGGACCTTGTCGGCCTAAAAAAACGTGGATAAATAAGCTTCAAGATCGGCTATTTTTGGTCATTTTAGAACCCGGAAGATTTTTTTCTAAATCTTTGTTTATAGACTCATTATATCCTATAATAAATATTGGATGCTCGAATTTTACTCAAAACAATATAGAATAATGTATAAAACTTATTTAGTTTATTTTAAACACGACCTTTAAAATAATGTTAGAGTCTCTAAATGTGTCTATTTTATACCGTATGTCAATTTAAAAACCTTGAGGCACTTTTATATTATGGCATTAAGGTATTATGGTGCAAATTTCAAAATGTTTTATCTCGGGACATTGTTGGCCTAAAAAACGTAGATAATAACTTTCAAAATCGGCTATTTTTGTCATTTTAGAACGTGGATGATTTTTTTCTGAATTCTTGTCTATAGACTCATAATATCCTATAATAAATATTCGATGCTCGAATTTTTCACAAAACAATATAGAATAATGTGTACAACTTATTTTGTATATTTTAAACATGACTTTTAAAGCAATGTTATGACCTGTAAATGGGTTTATTTTAAACCGTACAAATTTCAAAATGTTTTATCTCGGGACATTGTTGGCCTAAAAAACGTAGATAATAACTTTCAAAATCGGCTATTTTTGTCATTTTAGAACGTGAATGGTTTTTTTCTGAATTCTTGTCTATAGACTCATTATATCCTATAATAAATATTCGATGCTCGAATTTTTCACAAAACAATATAGAATAATGTGTAAAACTAATATAAACATGACTTTTAAAGTAATGTTATGACCTGTAAATGGGTTTATTTTAAACCGTATGTCAATTTTAACACCTTCTTGAGTCATTTTAATATGAGTAAGTCTTGCTTGCGACGGGTCGTCATTTGTGACGGATATTTTGTGAGATAAAATGGTTAGAAAATGAGTTAGTGGAGAAAGGGGACCACATAAATAGTGTTGGAGAGAGAGAAAAAGTGGGTATTTTGTGAGAGGAAACGGTATCCGTCACAAGCTTGCGACGGATAGTGCCGTTGCAAATAAGAATTTGTGTTTTAATATTGCATTGTGGTAATATTGCAAGAATTTTTATCCTGTGACCATGTCGGCCTAAAAAACGTGGATAATGACCTTCAAAATCGGCTATTTCTAATCATTTTAGATCACGGAATATTTTTTTCTGATTCTTTGTCTATAGACTCATTATCTCCTATAATATATTTGAATCCTCGAATTTTCACAAAATAATATAAAATAAAGTATAAAATATATTTTGTCAATTTCGAATATGACCTATAAAGTAATGTTAGGATCTCTAAATGTGTCTATTTTAAACCGTATGTCAATTTAAACACTTTGAGTAATTTTTATATGGCATTAAGATACAATGGTCCGAATTTCGAGAGTTTTTATCTCGGGTTCTTATCAGCCTAAAAAAACGTGGATAATAACCTTCAAAATCGGCTATTTTTGATCATTTTAGAACCCGGAAGATTTTTTTTCTGAATTCCTGTCAATAGACTTATTAAATACTATAATAAATATTGGATGCTCGGATTTTTCACAAAACAATATAGAATAAAGTATAAAACATATTTTGTCCATTTCAAACAGGACCTTTAAAGTAATGTTAAGACCTCTAAATGTGTATATTTTAACCCGTATGCCAATTTAAACACTTTGAGTCATTTTTATGTGGAATTAAGATACAATGGTGCGAATTTCAAGAGTTTTTGTCTCGGGTCCTTGTCGGCCTAAAACACGTGGATAATAACCTTTAAAATCGGTTATTTTTTATCATTTTAGAACCCGGAAGATTTTTTTTCTGAATCATTGTCTATAAAATATCCTATAATAAATATTGGATACTCGGATGTTTCACAAAACAATATAGAATAAAGTATAAAAACATATTTTGTCAACTTCAAACACGACCTTTAAAGTAATGTTAGGTCCTCTAAATGTGTCTATTTTAAACCGTATGCCAATTTAAACACCTTGAGTCGTTTTTATATGGCATTAAGGTACAATGGTGCGAATTTCGAGAGTTTTTATCTCGGGTCATTGTCGGCCTAAAAACCGTGGATAATAACCTTCAAAATCGGTTATTTCTGGCCATTTTAGAACCCGATTTTTTTTTTCTGAATCCTTGTCTACAGACTCATTATATCCTATAATAAATATTGGATGCTCGAATTTTTCACCAAACAATATAGAATAAAGTATAAAGCATATTTTGTCAATTTCAAACACGACCTTTAAAGTTATGTTAGGACTTCTAAATGTGTCTATTTTAAACCGTATGTCAATTTAAACACCTTGAGTCATTTTTATATGGCATTAAAGTACAATGATGCGAATTTCGAGAGTTTTTATCTCGGGTTCTTGTCGGCCTAAAAAACGTGGATAATAACCTTCAAAATTGGCTATTTTTGGCCATTTTAGAACCCGATAGATTTTTTCTGAATCCTTGTCTATAAACTCATTATATCCTTTAAAAAATACTAGATGCTCGTACTTTTTACAAAACAATATAAAATAAAGAATAAAACTTATTTTGTTTATTTCAAACATGAACTTTAAGGTAATGTTAGAGCCTCTAGATGGATCTATTCCAATCCGTTTGCCAATTTTTCTGAATCCATACTATGGAATAATTATCTCCTATAGTGTATATTGGATGATCGAATTTTCACAAAACAATATAGAATAAAGTATAAAACTTATTTTGTTAATTTCAAACACGACCTTCAAAGTAATGTTAGGATCTCTAAATGTGTCTATTTTAAACTGTATGCCAATTTAAACACCTTGAGTTATATTTATATGGCATTAAGGTACAAATCCTTTGTAGTCCAAGTGTTGGTTCCCTTTTCGTTTTCATTCTAATCTGATTTCTGTTCCTCTTTCCTTTTTTTTTTCGCGAGAGTTCCTCTTTCCTTTTTTGGTAAATTTTATAATCCAAATTCAATTTCATAGGGAAAGTGTGCTTTCATTTAGATGGGAGGGAGTACCTTTTTAAAATAAACTAGTTTTTAACCCGTACAAAATTGCACGGATATAGTTTCAAAAACATCGATATAATGATTAATATTTAAAAATGATAAACCAAAATATATGTAAATTTATATCCTATTTCTTTTATAATGATAATAATTTAAAACACCACTTGGCCACTGCAGCTCCCGAAGGAGTGGCTTACATGGTCCATATGGTGGTGCGGGAATGCATGGGCCCGGGGGATTAAACCCCTCGTTACCAAAAAAAAAAAAAAAAATTAAATCACGTGCAAAAATTACAAAGATTTGAAGTTTATACATGTTCTAAATTCGTGAAAAAATGCACGAATTCGGTGTTAAAACATGATAACAAATTTTTTGGATATACCCATATCATTTTATTGGATAAACTCAATATCTATAACGAATTCCTTCAGAGTATGACCAAAATATGTTATAAGGCCACAAATATGACAAAAATTGACGGTTCGATTTTCACGCTGACGCTGAACACGGTCTTAGACGCCCCTGAACCCTGATAGCTATAGGACATGGCCGGTGATGGGGTATATGCATTTGGGTTAATGGATGACTTTTAGAAGTCTTAAATTCAATCATGAATTTTATGGCCTTTTTGTTGAAGAAAAAGCATCTCATGGAAGCTGTTACAACTGACAATCGACCATTCAACTGCCATAGAGCTGTATCAGTTCACTTGAATTAAAGTTGTTTTTGTACCTAATCTCTTCAACTAATCACTGGACATAATCATGGTTGTCAATTCCTCGTCTTCCGCGTAGTTCTGGTTAAGACGGTTTTAAGTTAAGACGACACTATAACCGATTTGGCTGGATAAAAGTAAATGAAGGATTGTGACTTTGTGAGACATCTTAAGACGGTTTTAAGCAAAACTTAGGCTTTGTTCTTTCTGGCTTAATTTCAAGTTATTTCAGTTATGTTTGGTTGTATTTCGTTAAGTTTTATTTACGTTCAATTAACTATGTTCAGTTAATCTATTCGGAAAATCAAATTTTAATTAAATTTACTTACCGTAGTTCCACTCAATTTAGTTTAAATTAAGTTCAATTCCAATTAATTTAATTTAGCTCGTTTCAGCCGAAAAGAACAGTGCCTTAACAAGATAAAAGAAAATGAAGGATTGTGACTTTGTGAGACGTCTTAAGACGTTTTTAAGCAAGACTTGGACTCTCTTCTTTCTGACTTAATTTCAGCTCATTTCAGTTTTCTTTGACTGTATTTCGTTAAGTTTTATTTACGTTCAATCAATTATATTCGGTTAATCTCTTCAGAAAATTAACTTTTAATAATTCAACTAAATACACTTTACCTCAGTTCTACTCAATTTAGTTCAATTAAACTCTACTCCAATTAATTCAATTCAGCTCGTTTCAGTAGAAAAGCGTTTCAGCAGAAAAGAACAGGACCTTAACAAGATAAATGTAAATGAAGGATTGTGACTATGTGAAACGTCTTAAGACAGTTTTAAGCAAGACTTGTTGTTCGTTGGTAAGCCGGACAATTTGGGATCATATTGTATGACAAGGATGGTCATGCAAGTTGTAAATTTAGATGCAAATATTAGCAGTCATAATCATAAACGTAGTCATTTAATTGGAAAATGAAGAAAATTACTGGCCATCTTTTTTTTGTCTAAAAATCCAAATAGCCTAGTGACATTTATAATTTGTAATTGGATATTTGTTTGTCGAAAGTTAATATTTCAAACGAATCGGTTTTTAAAACCGTATTGAATATACGGTTTTCAATACTAAATTTTATTATACAGATACCGGTTTAACAAGGTATAAATTTTCCTCATACCCGGTTAAACCAAACCGATGATGAGTGCGTCAGGCATGTATTTGAAAGCGTCGATTGTCGATGGTCCTATACCGACTCCAACGACTCTTCGATAACATACATCATATAACCCGGGTCAAGAACCTATACCCAATTTTGTTTTTGCTGATCCCGACCCAGGACGACTTTTGAAAACCACGTCGTATAGAAGAGAAATTTGTATAATTGAAACTATTTACAGTATGTTATATCATATCCGCATATTAAAACCGTATCACTTATTTTTTTAAGTGAAACAACATTCTCTCCTTCAATATTGGCGAACTCTCATGGCCTATTCAATCAAGTGTAGCCAGTCCGCAACACTAATAACTAAACATATTAACGCAAATAAATAAATTAAAACATAACTAAATAAACTAAAAAAAAAAAAATATTTGCAAGTCTACAAACAACAAATAAATTACAACTAAAATACAATAGTACATCTACAAATACTAATTAATCAGTCGAGTTTAGTCAGTACTAAAGCTATCGCTACCCTCGTCACCGCTACGATCCGCTCCATAATTACCTGCACGACCATCAGCAACACGACCACCACCTTCAGAACGACCTCCGCGAGCGACATGACCATTCGGGGTAGGCCGACCATCATCAGCTAGGCTACTAGCATCTCTACGGCCTACGGGGCAACAGTGGACCGAAGTCTCTCAACATGCTCCGAAAGTAACGCGCCTGTTCTCTCTCGTCTGCAATGGCCTCCCCCTTTAACAGTTTATCCAACAAAGAGTGGGCGGTCTGCAACATGAATAATTAAACTTGTAAAATATAACAAATCACAAAAACAATTAGCACGAAAAACAATTAATAAATAATGTGGATGTATTTTACCTTGGCAGTAACATCAGCATCAGAAAACTCGGGAGCTGTGATAAGAGGGTGAGACACCTTCCTATACCAACCACCGTAGTTAGGATCCATCTCGCCTGGTATTGAAACGGGAGTCGATCTATGAGGAAGGTAGACTCTGTGATCGAGAATATTAGTCCATGGATGGTCCGCGTAATCACCAAAATCTACCTTGTACCCTATCCCCGAAGCTGGTCTATAGGCACTAATACAAGGCATGGGTGCCGGTATCACTTGTTTGTACCCAAACTGACGAAGACACCGATCCGGCTGATACGGCTCAACGATATCTATGAACCGAATGCATCCAGTAAAAAGAGTTTGGGGGAACTGCTCACCCATGCCCGTACCAAAAGGCTCCCACTTAACAGAGGACACTGTAAGTGCGTCTAACTGGCGCCGGTAATGTAATAGCTTTGCCTTGGTCTGAACAAAAGGACCAACACAACTCCAAGATAAAGCACGTAGGGCAGTCCGGTTTGAGTCTGAAGGTGGGTCGGGTCTGAAGAGTGGAAAGTACTCGTATATCCATGCCTGTATCAAAGACAAGCAGCCATCAAGGGTCTTCACATCAGCGCGAGTAGCTATACCTAATTGTCGGTACGTGTAAGCTAATGCACCAGCACCCCAAGCATAGGACTCGATCCTCTTGTTGTCACTCATCAAAGCGAGCAACGACGGACAAATCCTATCGCCCAACTTGTCAACAAATAGCGATGTCCCCAATAACAATGTTAGGTACCCCTGTGCCTGCTTATCTACAGATCCTGTCTTTGCCACTTCCTTCACTGCCTCCGCTAACACTCCTCTGGAATTATAAATAGGGGAGGTCATACCCGACCGTAAAGGGAGCCTCAAATCGTCTGCCGTCTTTCCGAAGAAGTCGCAGACATGAACAAGGGGATCCACCAACTCCCCACCTGTATTTTTAGACACTTGACAAATCTCACCGTCTACTCGGATCCCTAAGAGCTGGTTCACGTCGTGCAGAAGTATGCTCATCTCTCCAAATGGCAAGTGGAAAGTGTTAGTGTCCGGCTGCCACCTCTCCACAAAAGCACAAATAAGTGGCAAGTTAATTTCTTCAGCCGTGATCCCAATAAGGTGCAAAAGACCGGTCGTTAACACCATATCTTCGACCTCAGGAGAAAATTCCCACTCGGCCAACTCCACCACCTTATCCCACCGGTGGTAGCCCGTCAACAAAGGGCGACCTACTCTAGAAGGATCGGACCACAATTTGTAAGCAATATGACCTCCAAAGCTAGGGATCACGAGATGATCCGAAGGGCCGCCAGGACAAGGCCCCTTAACGATCCATGAGGTGTCCTCCGAGTATCGCTCAAAACCACTCGTCTTAGCCCGTTTAAACTTCACACCAGATGAAGAAACAAGGGCCTCCTCGTCCACAGGCTTTTTCTGAACTAGGTCCTCCGAGTGTGACTCTAAGTCGTTGTCGTTGTCCTCGTCGTCTCGTGGAGACATGGAGTCGTCCTTAGAAGATTCCAAAACCCGGCGTACGGAAGACCGTGACGCAGAAGGAGCTTCTCTGATGACTTCAACTTCAATCTATAATTTAATTAGAACAAACTATTGACTTTGAAAATGCAAGAAATATTTCTTTTGAAAAAAAATAAGCCAGACATGGAAACATCATGTACAGCACGTGGAACCACCATGCCAGACTCTAGGCATGTCAGAGCCACGATGTGCTGCATCCACATCTGGACATGGACAATCCACGTTCTTACCTAGGCCTAGACATGGTGTTGGACGTACATGCTAAGGTTCGAGCATGGATGATCCGTACATCCCACATCAATTAAAGCTACCGATACGTGATACCCAAAAACCTATCACAGCCATTTGATGCTCTAATTCTTAGGGCAAAACAGGCTACCAAATTACAAGCAAAACTCAACAATTAACAGAGGACGGTAAGACGGGGCAAGACTGCTAACTAACTCAAATGACAGATTCCGAGAAATAATCCAAATTGAACGGGGATCAGGACATAATTGCACCAATTGATGCAAAGGATGCATTGTCCATGACCCATAAATACATAGTGGATAAGTAAAGCTAACAATGATGATTAACATATATATGGATAGTGATCCCAAAAGGAAGAGTAATTTCAGTATCAGGATTAAGGATAACTAAGGCTCTTTGTTGTTAATGATATTAAGGATAACCAGGAAATAAATGTCACGATAGTAAAAAATCCATGCTCATCAAACCACATGAAGATTATAGACAGTATGCAGCAGTCTCTACGTAATTCACAAGTGATAGCTTGGAATTTCCTGGCGTAGATCTTAATATCATAACAAAACAGCTAATCTATTTAAGAGTTTGAATCCTTCATTCTCTCAAGGTGATACTCCCAATCTAGATGTCAATACTATCTCTTCAAAGTTAGTGAAATCTACCCGCCACACAAGACTCTCAGAAACTACCAAACTCCTGCTGCAACGCAACAGTGTCCCTTCAATCCCACATTGAATAATTTTCATTCAAAAGTGTATTTCTGGTACAGAACTCAATTTTCTATTCCTCGTCCAGGACTAAGTATTCGGATGTGTAGACAGCTACATTGCTACATGCATGAATTAAGCAGGGAATAAAAAACAAAAGGCTTTCAGAATCAGACTACCTCCAATTTGCTTTTGGCTTCTTGATCGAATGCTTTGCAGAGAATTTCATAATTAATTTCGGCTCCTATCTGTAAAATAACATTGTGATTGGCCAGTACTACTCAAAACTCCAGAAACTGATATTGAACATGAGGCATTAGGCAAACAAAGGGATGCATATACCACTGGATCAACTCTTGATGGTGAGGTAGCTGCTATAGAATACCTGGCACAGCACAAGTAGACAGAAAATAAAGCAATTTAGCATCCTAATGAATGTAAACTAAAGCTGAATATAAGAAGCAACGGTTTCATCAAAACTGCTGAATTAATATGCACTGCAAATTGCTAGGTTAGAATATAAGATCCATGCAGAAACAGTAATAGAAATCCAACACAGCCACAAAAAGATACGAGGAGCGGAGAGGATACAAAAACTTAGCAATAGGTATCTCGGAAAGGCTAAAGCTATTCTATTTTTGACTTCGATAGATTACCACAAGACCTTTTCACTGGGGAACTTATTTCGACTTCCAAAAGGCCAATTACGACCACTTTCATATTAGTGTCCTTGAAATCCCTTAATTCGCATTTAAAGCAACAAAAAAATGCATATGAACTGTAATACAAACAAATAGAAGACCACAAAAGACAGAAAATCAGGATGTTTTGCCATAAGTTGGCATGAACTAACAAATGAACTTGGAGGTACAGAACCGTCATGAATATCACTGTTAATCATCCCTCTAGAACCCAGATGATTTACCTAAGTATTACACTAATACATACTTCTACATAGCACATCAATCATTTCCCCAAGTTCCGGAGATTGAGAGAGACTTATACTACCATCTGCAATCAGCGAAGGACATACAACAACAATAATGATTAACATAGACAACTTACCCCAATTTATTTGTGTAGAACAACATAGCAGAAAGGTTCCTCTTTTGAACAGTAAGAACTATTCCAGACATGCCACTCTGCACAAGCAAGAGTAAAATATAAAGATCTCTGCCAATGATTATGATTCAATTGTGAGATGTAGATCTTGGCAAAAAAACAATCCAGCAGTAAAAAGAAACTCGAACAATATGGTTGCATTTTTAAACGACAATTGATTATAGTAGGCAACACAAGTTCTAGTGGTGGTGACAATGGCAGGCTAGTAATAGCACCTTTATTAATGACTGCTTCACAATCATCATTTATTAGTAATTTTTTTTTTAAAAATACCGTCCTTAAACTAAAGTAGTCTAGAAACTTTATAACCAAAACCACTTCAAACTGTAGTAATAACGCTATTATTTGCGTGCATAAAAGTCCTATTATGCGGATGATCTATGAATCAACCTATTAGCAGTGACCATTAACCAATACAGTCTAATTATTCCATGCATATTCTTATAACTAATTTCTAACCAATCATGTACAAATTATAAACTTTACAAAGATAGAAATTGAAACCTTTTGAGCAATTAGCTCCACAAGTTGCATCAGTAACCTTCCAAGACCCTTCCCCTGTATCTCTGGCTCAAGTTGCAATTCATATAGATAAAGCACTGGTAAATCTTCTTCCAATATAAAACGGTAGTGCACAAACCCAGCAATATCACCCTTCTCATCACTCATAAATTTATCTGATTCGCAGCTTCCCGAAGATAGAGCTTTATATACAAATATATAGCGTGCTTCAGGGGCATTGATTTCTCTATATTTCACCTTTTCTTCAGTAGGCCACTCCATTCCATAATGTTGCTTCATGTTCACCTGTAAATGTAAATAATATGCATGAGAGGAACTTCAATGTCAGCCCAAGGTTGAAACCTAACACTCTAAGGTGGTTATGGAGTATCTACCCAGCCTTTAACGCTCGCTTAAGCATCACTTGTCTAACAACAATCCTCATAATGAGTTGTTAGAGAGAGAGAGAGGGGCAATGGGAATTACAGGTTATATGTGTGCAAATAACAGGAATATCCTGGATAAAAAGCGCAAGTATGTACTCTGATATAGATACCTCCAGTAATTTCTTAACATACTGCTTCAGAATTCCTGATAACTTGGTCCCGAGTCCAGCCTCCAGGTGGAAACAAAGACCTTAAGCAGAATATAAAATCAACGAACATTATACATCATTATCACAAACACAAAAAAAATATAGTCTTTATTCAACCATCATTACTAAGTGTACATAATTTTCAGATAAAATGTTCAGCTATACAGATTGCAGAAAGAGAAATATAGTTAGACGAAGTTATGCATCGTGCGTATATAAATGGTTCATCCTCCCAACATCAACATGGTTACCCATCCAAGATGCAAATATTCACTAACTTCCGCTTTTTTAGTTATTTGCTCAAGTCTCAACCTAAACACTATGGACGAGCCCAAAAGACTAGTGAACTCATGCCTACAGTCCTACGACAGTGAGAAGCGAAATTCCTCAATGTCAAACGCCTGGATGAGCAGAACTCAGGCCCATCTTGTAACACATTGGTAAGAGCATAGACAACCACCTTTCATAGAAGTACTAACCGTTCGTTCCACCCAGAAGATCAACTCTACTAAACTTAATATTTATATCCGGAAAACGCATACATTCAGTCAATCGCACATAAACCGCCACTTTTCTTATTTTTTTTCACTCATGGGCAGTGGAAGAGTGAGGGAGTATCATTTTACCAATTCGCCCCCTAACTCTGTATTCTTGCTCCAACACAGCTCATAAGCAATGGCAGAGCTAGGGAGTCTAGCAGGGCAACATAGAGAAATCGAGATTTTTAGTTAAAATTTCCAAACCCTATTCTAATAGTAATCCCTCCCCCACAAACCCTAGCTCCACCAGTCTAAAGCACTACTCAGTACGCCGTAACTAAGCCAAACCCTTACCGATCCCGCATAATTTTCTACGAGTTGAAGATGCTTCATTTCTAAACCACTTCACAACAATGCATGAATTAGCAACACATCAATCATTTTTTTTTTTATAAAATTTAAGAAATTGACTTGCTATTCATAATTATGAGTACTATGACATCGAAATTGAACCAGATAACATACATTATACCTTGTAAATTACGACGACGGAACTCCGGAAACGAATCAAGCGGATCTTTAACAGCAGAAGCAGCTTTAATCAGTCCATCAACAACCTTCTTCTTCTCTACCATCTATCATCACTCAACAATTCATCATCTATTAAAACTTACGAAACTCAACTTTAAGGAAGAAGAATTAATAGTAAATGACGATAATAGCTCACCTTTTTTCTCTTTCCTGTTCTTTTGTTTGATGCATTCTCGTCTACGCCCTCTTTGTCCATAATTGGTGATCGAGTTTTGAATCAATG
Organism: Silene conica; assembly: GCA_029255685.2. NCBI lineage: Eukaryota > Viridiplantae > Streptophyta > Magnoliopsida > Caryophyllales > Caryophyllaceae > Silene > Silene conica. The sequence continues at coordinate 1,049,893 of CM055317.2, read as the reverse complement.
TATGTTTGATTTGAATTCTCAGCTATAAAACCCTACTTCATTCTGGAGAAATTCGAAACCCTAAATCCCTCAATTAAAATTTTGGTAGATGAGAAAGAAACGAGACTGATATTGACTGTTGAATATGGCGCGAAAGGGGAGAAGCGACTTTATGGTCATCCTAAACAAATTTCGATTTCAAATCGTCATTATCCGTTTTAAGTGCAAAACTGGTCAAATACATATCAAATCACCTCATTGACACATGGTCTTTATTACTCCACGTGGTAGTATTTTATCCGTCTTAAGTTTAAACGGATAATACCCGTCTAAAGCGAGACTTACTGATAAAAGATTACCCAAATTTTCACTTAAGACGGAATAATACATCATATGCTCAAACCGCATCAAATAATGACCCGTTTACAAACATAAGATAAGCATTTTTCTAGGCTATTTTATTTTTATTTTATCTATATAAGTGAAAATTAGTTAGGTTCTGTTTGGTAAACCGCGGATTAATTTCAGCATAAGCAGATTATAAATGACAGATTTAAACAAAAGGTTTGACTAGCGTATTATAATTACCAGAATTAAGTCGAGTGTTTAGTAGAATGTTAGTTTTCTTTGTAAAATGCAGTAAAATTTCCTGGTTTAGAATATGTTAACCATAAGCCCCATATTGTAAAACAACATATTGACCCTAAATATACTATTTCGATATATTATTTACCACACTCAAATTAGCATATTAACTGATCAAACATGCTAGAACCCTTGAATATCAACATGTCGTTTATTAAATAGGGAGTTAACCTAAATTAACTTAAGATGAAGATGAGGTTGTGAAAAGTCTGAAAACAGTGCAAACTCTTTTGCTCGTTGGAGTAACGATACACATTCGTGTTGCCAAATCCATTTGCATAAATGTGGCATGAGACGGGTTCACAAAAATGATTCTCATCCGCGACACAGTGCGTTAATTTGAACCAAAACAAACTCAACCCTGCAAAAACGCTTAAGAACATCTCAAACTGAACAAACTTCCACACAATCACAGAACATATACAGCGTAAACTCGAAATTTTGGAATTCGGGAAGAAGAAAACAGATGGGGATGCACCATAACATTATACAGGAGTCCCAAAAATTTCTCCGGCAAGGCGGAGGACAGACATCAATAACCTAAACCATTATTCCATCTCGCAAAAACTTACAAAGTCGTACTCGATTAAACCTACCCTGTACAACCTAGGCATCCCATAACGGGAAAATATTCGACTTTGAACCGACCTTTTACATCAAAAACTAACAGGTCTACAAACATCAAATAGATCTATGTTACTCCGACTCTTCTAATTTCCTCGCGTACCCGTGTCCGAAACTCGACACTCGGACATGGGTATGACACATGGACACCTCATTTTAGACCAAAATGTGCATATTTTTCAATAAAATAGCCGACTCCGACACTTGGACACGTACCCGTATCGGGTACTTCTAAACGAGTCCGAGTAACATAGAAATAGACTAATAAATCAATCCAAGTTCTCTTTATTAAAGCTACCACTACCCCTGTCGGCTGTCACAACTACCATGAGAACCACTATCATCACTAACACGACCTCCACGATTACTAACCGTAGGGGTACCGCCACTAGCTCGGCTTATGTCATCTTTACTAGGTAACAATGGAAGAAAGTCGCTCAACATGCTACGGAAGTACCGCGCCTGCTCTTTCTCATCTGCAATAGTCTCGCCCTGTGACAGTCTATCTAGTATAGTGTGGGCAGTCTGCACCATGAAGGATTAAATGTTTAAAATACAAAAAAATAGGGCAGCCCGGTGCACGATGGCATCCCCACTAGGCGAGGGTCCGGGGAAGGGCCCCACCACAAGGGTGTAACGGGGGCAAGCCTTCCCTTGCCTTTTTTTTGCAAGAGGCCGCTCCCAGGGCTTGAACCAGCAACACCTTAACCAGTGCGTCAATCATAAAAAATACATTAACACAAGAATAATTAGTAGATAGTGTGGATTTATTTTACCTCGGCAGTAACATCAGTCCCGTCACCAACTGGGGCACCGATGAAGTCAGGATCTATGATGAGCGGGTGAGACACCTTCCTATACCAATCACAATAGTGAGGGTCCACTTCACCTGGTATGGAAACTGGAATCGATCTAAGAGGAAGGTTGACTAGGTGATCAATCTTATTAACCCATGGATGGTCAGCGTAATCACCAAAATCTACCTTGTACCCTATCCCCGAAGCTGGTCGATGGGCACTAATACGAGGCATTAGTGAAGGTATTACTTGTCTGTACCCGAGCTGCCGAAGGCATCGATCCGGCTGATATGCCTCAACAATATCAACGAACCGAATGCATCCAGACAAACGAGTACAGGGGTAGTGATCACCCATGCCTGTTCCAAAAGGCTCCCACATAACAGAAGACACTGTAAGTACGTCTAACTGGCGCCGGTAATGTAACAGCTTTGCCTCGGTCTGAACAAAAGGACCAACAGAAGACCAAGCCATGGCACGTGGGTACTCCAGATTTGAGTCCTTCGGTGGGCCGGGTCTGAAGAGGGGAAAGTACTCATATATCCATGCTTGCAACAATGACAAGCAGCCATTAATGGTCTTCACACCGGCGCGAGTAGCTATACCTAAATTTCGATACAAGTAAGCTAATGTACCAGCACCCCAAGCATAGGACTCGACCCTCTTGTTGTCACCCATCAAAGCGAGAATTTCCGGACGAATCCTATCGCCTGACAAGTCAGCAAATAGCGTCGTCCCCAATAACAACGTTAGGAACCCCTGTGCCTGCTTATCTACGGACCCTGTCTTTGCCACTACCTTCACTGCCTCCGCAAACACCCCTCTGGAATTGTAAATAGGAGAGGTCATACCAGACCTTAAAGGCAACCCCAACTCGTCTAGCGTCTTTCCAAAGAAGTCACAAACGTGAACAAGGGGATCTAACAACTCCACGCTTCCTTTATACTTAGACACTCGACAAAAATCACCTTCCATTGAGATCCCTAAGATCCGCTCCACGTCGTGTAGAAGTATGGTGATCTCTCCAAATGGCAAGTGGAAAGTGTTAGTGTCCGGCTGCCATCTCTCCACAAAAGCACAAATAAGTGGCATGTTAATTTCTTCAGCCATGCACCCAATAAGGTGCCGAAGACGAGATACTAATACCATAGGTTTAGCCTCAGGCGATAAGTGGACCCACTTAGCCAACTCCCTCGCCTTATCCCACTGGTGGTATCCCATTAATAGTGGGCGACCTACACTAGAAGGATCGGACCATAAACTGTAAGCAATATGACCTCCGAAGCTAGGGATCACGAGAGGAATTAGAGGGCCGCCAGGACAAGGCCCCTTAATGATCCACGAGGTGTCCTCCGAGTACCGCTCAAAACTACTCGTCTTAGCACGTTTGAACTTCACAACACCAGATGAAGAAGAGACAAGGGGATCCTCTTCCATGGGATCATCCTGAACTCGGTCCTGCGATTTCTCTAACTGATCGCTCTTCAAGTCATACTCTGAGTCCTCGTCGTCGTCTCGTAGAGACATGGGGTCGTCCTCAGAAGATTCCAAAACCCGACGTCGGGAAGACTGGGACGCAGAAGGAGCCTGAAGTGTGATGACTTCAATCTGATAATTAAAAAATTATTTAATTAGAACAAACTGTTGAAGTTGAAAATGCAATAAAGATATCTTTTTATAAAAAAATACATCAGACATGGAAATACCACGGCAGGGCGATTGGGAAAAACATATTGTGCAATTAATCAATTACTCCCTCCGATCCAGACAAAAGGTAACGGTTGCTTTTTGGCACTATTCATGGTCGTAGTGAATCTTTGATATTACCGTTAATCTATAAGATAAAATATAATCATGTGAGATCTTGTTTGATTTATCATCATGAATGCTATAAGAATATCAAATTTTTATAATTTTTAATAATGTGTAACTATAGATATTCACGTTGCAAAACGTGTCTCGACAACTGTGATAAAGCAACCGTTACCTTTTGTCTGGATCGGAGGGAGTATGTATTTATGCATGATTGATATGCACGTAGCTCACTATATCCCACATCAAGTAAGGCTGCCGTTACGCGATAGTTAAAAAATCAATTATGTGGTGCTTCCACTCTTAGGGCAGAACGGGCTACCAAATTACAAAAAAACTCAACAATTCACAGAAATACTTCAAATTGAGCGGGGCTCAGCACGCTATTGCACCAATTGATGCAGTGGATGTGTTATGGGTGACTTGTAAATACATACAGGATAAGAAAAGCTAATAATAATGATTTAACATACAAATGTCTCGATAGTAAAACTCTATGCACATCAAATCACATGAAGATGACAGTATGAAGCAGAGTCTCTCCGTAGTTCGCAAGTTATAGCTTGGAATTTTGTTTGTGGTGTAGATCTTAATATCATACCAAAACAGCGAACCTATTTAGAGTTTGAATCCTTGATTTTCTCAAGGTAGATGTCAATAATATCTCATCAATGCTAGAGAAATCTACACGCCACACAAGAACTCTCAGAGACTTTCTAACTCCTGCAACTCAACAGTGTATCTTAAATTCTACACAGAGAGTAATTTTTATTCAAAAGTATATTTCTGGTACAGAACCCAATTTTCTATTTCTCGTCCAAGACTTAAGTATTCTGATGTGTAGACAGCTATATTGCTACATGCATGAATCAAGCAGGGAGTACAAAAGGAAGGCTTTCAGAACTAGACTACCTCGAACATGCTTTTGGCTTCTTGATCAAATGCTTTGCAGAGAATTTCATAATTAACTTCTGCTCCGCTCTGCAAAATAACATCAGATTGGCTAGTAATTACTCTAAACTCCAGACACTGATATTGAACATGAGACATTAGGAAAACAAAGGGATGCATATACCAGTGGATCAACTCTTGACGGTGAGGTAGCTGCTATAGAATACCTGGCACCGCACAAGTAGACAGAAAATAAAGCAATTTACCATCCAAATTGATGTAAAATAAAGTTGAATATAAGAAGCAACACGTGAGTCATTGGCAAAATTTGCTTGAATTAGCATGCACAGCAGATTGCTAGGTCGAACCAGGCAGAAACAGTAAGAGAAATCCAACACAGCCACAAAAAGATATGAGAGGATACATGAACTTAGCAATACGTATCTTGGAAAGGCTAAAGCTATTCTGCTATTGACTTCAATAAATTGCCATAAGACCACTTCACTGGGGTACTTATTTCTACTTTCATAAGGCAAATTACGCCCAGTTTCATACTAGTGTCCTTGAAATCCCTAATTCACATTTAAAGTGACAAAAAAATGCATTTGTACTGTAATACTAACCAAAAAGAAGGCCATAAAAGACAGAAAATCAGGATATTTTGCCAAAAGTTGGCATGACCCGGCAAACGAACTTGGAGGTACAGAACTGTCATGTATATCACTATTTATCATGCCTCTAGAACCCAGATGATTTAGCCAAGTATTACACTAATAGGTGAGTGCTCTATATAGAACATCAATCATTTCCCCAAGTTCTGGAGACTGAGAGAGACTTATACTACCGTCTGCAATCAGCGAAGGACATACAAGAGCAATGATGATTAGCATAGACAACTTACCCCAATTTACTTGTGTAGAACAGCATAGCAGATTGGTTCCTCTTTTGAACAGTAAGAACAATTGCAGACATGACACTCTGCAAAAGCAACCAGTAAAATGTACAAATTTTACAACTGATCATTATGGTTCAATTGTGAAAATGTAGATCTTGGGAAAAAATTCCACTAGTAAAAAGGAGATCCAACAGTATGGTCGCATTTCAAAACAGGTATTGATTGTAGTAGGCAATACCAGTTACAGTGGTGGTGCACTAGTGACAATGGCAGGCAAGTAATAGCACCATGGACTAGTAATTGCTCCACAAGCATCATTTATTAATATTTTTTTTTAAAATACTCGTATCGCCGTTCGGCTAAAGTAACCGAAAAACTTTATTTCTAAAACCACTTCAAACTGTGGTATTCGCTATTATGTGCGTGCATAAAAGTCCTATTGTGCAGATGATCTACGAATCAACCTATTGGCAGTAACCATTAACCAATACAGTCTTATTATTTCATGCATATTCTTGTAATTAATTGCTATACCAATCATATACAAAATATAAACTTTAAGAAGATAGAAACTGAAACCTTTTGAGCAATTAGCTCGAGAAGTTGCATTAGTAACCTTCCAAGACCCTTCCCCTGTATTTCTGGCTCAAGTTGCAATTCATATAGATAAAGCACAGGTAAATCTTCTTCCAATGTAAAACGGTAGTGCACAAACCCAACAAGATCACCCTTCTCATCACTCATAAATCTATCTCGTTCGCCGCTGCCCGAAGATAGAGTTTTGTATACAAATATATAGCGTGCTTCAGGGGCGTTGATTTCTCTGTATTTAACCTTTTCTTCAGTAGTCCACTCCATTCCATAATGTTTCTTCATATTCACCTGTAAATGTAAATAATATGCATGAGTTGTACTTCAATGTCAGCCCATGGTTGAAACCTAACACTCTAACGGGATTATGGAGTGTCTACCCAACCTATAACGCTCGCTTAAGCATCACTTGCCTTTGCCTAGCAACAATTCTTATAGACGAGTTGTTAGAGCGGCAAAGGGAATTACATGTTATATGTATGTAAATAACAGGAATATCCAGGATAAAAAGCGCAAGTATATACTCTTATATAGAAGATACCTCCAGTAATTTCTTAACATACTGCTTCAGAATTCTTGATAACTTGGTCCCGAGTCCAGCCTCCAGGTGGAAACAAAGGCCTTATATATCAGCAGAATATAAAATCAACGAACATTATATCTCATAATCACAAACACAGAGAAAATATCGTCTATATTCAACCATCATTACGTACATAATTTTGAGATAGAATGTTCAGCTACACAAGAGAGATATATAATTAGTCGAACTTATGCATCATGCATGTAAATGGTTCATCCTTCACATCAAAATGGTTCATCCTCCCAAGATCAACATACTAATAATCATCGACTTTCGCTTTTTTAGTTATTTGCTCAACCTAACACGCTGAACGAGTATAAAATGCTAGTGAACTCATGCCTACAGTCCTACAACAGTAAGAAACAAAATTCCTCAATATCAAACTCCTGGATAAGCGGAACTCAGGCCCATCTTGTAACACATTGCTAAGAGCTGAGCATAGGCATCCACCTTTCATAGAAGTACTAACCGTCCGTTCCTCCCAGCAGACCAACTCTACTAACTTAATATTTCTATCCGAAGACCATCACAGGTAAATCACACACAAACCACCACTTTCATATTTCTTTTCACTCATAAGCAGTGGAAGGGTGAGGACGTTAAGAGGCTGCTAGCCCTTTTGTCAATAAAAATATTACTCGTATTCTACTAATTCCCCTCATCGCCCTAAAACAACCAATTTATACTTGCCCCCTAACTTCAAATCCTTCCTCCAACACAGCTGAACCACGGAAAAATAGGGATTTTTAGTTCAAAAGTCTGAACCTTTTTCTATACTACTTTATTCTACTAGTAATCCCACTCCCACAAACCTTAACTCCACTGTTCCACCAGTCTTAAGCAGTAAGCAGTACACCGTAACTAAGCCAAACACTAACCCGACCCGCATCATTTTCTAAGAAGCTTCATTTCTACATCACTACACCACAATGCATGAATCAGCAGCACCACATCAACCATTCCCATTTTTACAAAATTCAAGAAATTGAACTACATACATAATTAGGTTATGTTCATATGGGCTGAAACGAGCTAAACTGAATTAAATGGAAATGAGCTAAAGAGAACTGAACTTAATAGAGCCGAGTTGAACTGAATGGTAGTTGAAATAAGAGTTAACTTTGTAACGAGATGATCTGAACATAACTAACCGAAGTTGAGCAGAATTGTACTGAATAGAGCAGAACTGAAATTAAGCCGGAAAAAGCGCTACGACACATCGAAATTAAACTACAGAAAACAGTAGATACCTTGTAAATTACGACGACGAAACTCTGGAAACGAATCAAGCGGATCATTAACAGCAGAAGCAGCTTTAATCAGTCCATCAACAACCTTCTTCCTCTCTACAATCTATCATCATTCAACAATACATCTTCAATTTTACCTTATGAAACTCAAATTTCAGGAAAATAAAAAATAAAAAATAGAAAATGACGATAGTAGCTCACCTCTTTCCTCTTCAATGTTCGTTTCTTTGTTGAATTATCGTCTACGTCCTCTCTCTCCATAGCAACTTATCGAATGTTGAATCCGTTAGTGTTTGATTTGAATAGGAAAAAGACCTAATTTTGATTTCTGGAGAAATGCGTAAACCCTAAAATCGCAATTCTGGTAATCGAGGAGGAATAGCGACCAACGTTATGAAGGGCGCCAAAAGTGTAAAACTGGAAATTAACTCATGGCGCCATTTTAATGGTGAGCGTCCTCTTAATCAAAAATAATTTGTAAAAACACAACTTATGTAGTACTGCCTCCGATTTCCTATAACGTTCCACGTTTCATGTGGGGTCATGTGTATTGTGTATTGTATGGTCCAAATTAATTTCCTTATTTTTTTGTGTTAAAATCAAAAGGGAACAACACAAGAAATCGGAAAGAGTATATAAATTGGGGTCGAACGGATTAAATTTTCAGGAGACTCGGGTTCAAATCTTCGTAAGAGCAAAATTGTATGGAGTATTTTTTGTTCGAGTTCATATCTAAATAGACTTCGAGTCTGTTATCTTCGGTGGCTTATGTCGAGGGTTTACCAGTGTGCACCGAAGGTAGCGGCTGCAGATTCCCGTCAAAAAAAAATATTGGGGTTGAACGGTAAGGATTGTCTCGATGCGGTTCGGATTCTCTCCATTGCTTGAAACAAAATGTACATGCGGTCCGCCGTCCGTAAGGATTGTCTCGATGCGGTTCGGATTCTCTCCATTGCTTGAAACGAAATGTACATGCGGTTCGCCGTCCGCATTATATCTTGAAACGATCTAGTGGTTATAATTATTTCGTAAAAGATTAAAAGTAATGTTTTATTGAATGGAGAGAGAAAATATATTAAAATAAGTGTATTAGAGAGGTAATGAAGAGAAAGTAATGGAGAGGATCCAAACTCGTGTCGATGTATACGTAATCCGTTCAGGCCTAAGTCTAGCGAAATAAGAGAGGGTTGATGATTAAACTAAACAAGCAATAAGATCGGAATTAAATTAACGAGGATCTTAAACAAAAATTGGTGCGATATTAGTTTTAATAATTTTTTATGTTTTGTTTAATTGAAATGTCTCTCATAAATAATTCGTGGAAATAGTTCACACAATTAATGAAATCGAACATATTTTTGTGTTTTGTTATTTATCCCATAAGAACGAGAAATGAAAAGTTGTGGATCCGACATATATAGAGCCTCAACCGTATATTTAGCCACGGTCTAAGCTTTTGCAGCAGCTCTCATGGGTATTTTGTGAAAGAAAATGGTATTCGTCACGAGCTTGCCGTTACAAATGAAAATTTGTGAAGCTTTTGAGGGTCACCATTTTACCACCCATGATTACTTCCGCCCTGTTGTTTTGGACTAAAACTGACTAAACTGAATTAAATTTTACAAAATGAAGTGAATTTATTGAAACTGAACTGAAGAAGAGTTAATTAATTAAGAGAAAAATTAAACTGAATAAAGCTAAACTAAATCGAATAAAGCTAAAATTTAGTCCCAAAAAAGCGACTTTCTTGTGTTAGTTTTGTAGTCTGTTGACGAACAAGATAGTAATTGACACAACATGGCTGAAAAACATTGCCGATCACCACGATGGCACGATAAGACAACCACGGCCACTTGTAACCCGAACTCATCACAGTAATCGGTTTTTATGTAGTTACACATTACGATTTAGCTGGCGTTTAAAACACCCAAAAAACTCGACTGTAATACTACAGCTCTATACGGAGCATGTATTCTCCGATTGTACCACTCAAAAGCTGCATTTTGTCACAGAACAAATATTGACTAGCTTCAAATTATCATTATCCAGTATATGGTGCAAATTTGGGAGCAATTACACTATCAGTCCATTGTCCTTCCTTCTTACTGTGCCAAATTATCATTTAAAATAATCGAACACCACCAATCTGTATAGTTCGATGCTATGGCAAAAGAATAAGATGAACAGCTGACAGAACAACATTGAAAACTTGATAGCATTAAAATTGTTCTTATGACTTCACCGACACCATAAGAGATCACGATGAAGCTGTGAAGCGAGGGTGAACTCGTTTGCTCGTTGGAGTAACAATGCACACTCGTGTTGCTGAATCCATTTGCATGAAATGTGGGATGAGACCGGTCCACGGGAATGCTTTTCATCTGCAGGCCTGCAATCAAGCTGGAGAACATCTCAAACTGAACACACAATCACACGGCACCAGTGTATTCTGAAGTTAGCGGGGACTGCACAGCTTAAACAGTAATTTTTTAGGGTTGGGGTCATTAATTCTATACTTCAGTAGTACTCTAACAATATATATAATACAATACAGCAAAATCGGACCAACATCAAGTGTTCACTGAACACATCATCGTCTATAAATTTACACGGTTTTTTGAGGGTTGGGGTCATTAATTCTATACTTCAGTAGTACTCTAACAATATACTTCAATACAGCAAAATCGGACCAACATCAAGTGTTCACTGAACACATCATCATCTATAAATTTGCACGGTGAGATCAAATAATTCTTAGTTATATGACTTTATCCTACACCCTATTAAGCTTGAGAACGAAAATTGTAAGGGTTAGCATTTCTGTAAGTGAAAATGCATAATCTACAGGAAAAAGGGTATGTTATAGATGGGGAAGTACAACGTTACGTAGCCTAAAGCTCTAAACTATTATTCCATTCTCACAAAAACTAAGTACTCCGTATCTCACCCATCTCATACAACGAGGCTACTGAAGAAATCACAATGCTTTGTGACAAAGACCGTTGTTCCATAACGAGGAAATACTCTGTCTCTCATTTATAATCAGCAACCACATTGCTTTGTGACAAAGGATTAGCTAATTATACCATTCCTATTATACCGAATAACTTCATTACTATCCATAAATCATCCTAATCACCATGATATATAATAGCGTTTACAATGTCAGATGAAATCCCCCTTTATACATGCTGAATTGTTGATCCAACCATCCATAAAAATACTACAATGTCCTACCTACATCAGCAACATTCATTCAACTACTCCTTTCTTCCTCGTAAACAAATGAACACCCGAATTTGCTAGCCTAATTAGTAAGATCTCAATACAAAAACTCAATAAGACATATCGTACAACAATTACTTTCCGAATTATGTACCTCATTTAAATAATGTTTGTTAACTTGTTGCACCGTACATCAAACCCTCATACACAATGGCTTAGCAAGAGGACACCTATACAAAGGCAGATATGAACTTTTTGTTGCCAAAATCAACATTCCCGTAACATTATAGAACAAGAGTCCGGAAAAATTCTCCGGTGAAGTTGGGCATCAATAAGCTAAACCCTTATTCCACCCTCACAAAACCTTACAAAGTACTGTACATGAACAGGTCTCACCTATTTGACTCGAATTCAATTTAAGTATTAAACCCATCTCGTGCAAACTAGGCATTCCATAAAGAGATAATAATCAGTTAATCAACTATGTTCAGAAAACACATAACTTCAAAATAAGGTTCATACTACCACTAGGACCCAATTACACTGCTTTGTGCCAAATGATTAGCTATTTACACCATTCCTATCATACCAAATTTACTTCATTACTATTCATAATTCATCCGATAACCTAGAATACACAACAAGCTGAATTGCTGGCCCAACCATCCACAATAATACTACAATATCCTATCGATCTCAGCAACATTCATTCATCTATTCATATACTCTCTCTTTCCTCATAAACAAATGAGTATCCGAATTTGCTAGCATAATAACATTGCTTAATACAAAAACTCAACAGGAGTACATTGCAGAACAATCGCATCAATTATTATGCACCTCATATTACAAAAATTTGTTAACTGTGTTGCACCATACGGCAATTTCACATTCAACCACCTGATCACCTACGGAGTAAATAGCATCCTATCCTAATACACACTGACATAGCAAGAGGACACCTACATCACCTTTTTTTCTAAGTAATCCAACTGCATTTCTAGTATTCATCACCCATAAATACCTATCTATGTTTCGAAGCCATAGCATGAAATCATAGATTAAGTCTACAACCCTACCATTCCTACAAAAATCACAATTTCCTTGAAAAAAATTCAGCTCACATCATAACCAACCAGGTCTTAACACAGTTATTAAGACGAAATGATTAATATTTTCGACTCCCTCTCTTTGAATTGTCCTGCCATAATAGCCACCAACGACATACCACAATTGTCCAGGCGAAACTATTACAGACCATAATTTGGATGTTCAAATTCCCTCCATTGAATTGTACCGTCATTATAACCCACAAAGTCATACCACAACCGTTAAGACGAAATTATTATGGACGATAAGTTGAGGTTCAAATTCCCGTCCCTACAAACTGTACTGTATTATAACCAACGAGGTCTTAACAGAGTTAACACAGCTGTTAAGACGAAATTACCATAGAAGATACTGATAGGTCACAGATTCAAATTCCGTCCCTAGAATTATACTGCCATTATAACCAACAAGATCATAACACTGTTGCTAAGGCGAAATTATCGTAGATGATACTGATAGGTCACAGGTTCAAATTCCCGTCCCTTCGAATTGTACTGTCATCATAACCAACGAGGGCTTAACACAGTTGCTAAGACGAAATTATCGTAGATGATACTGATAGGTCACAGGTTCAAATTCCGTCCCTAGAATTATACTGCCATTATAACCAACAAGATCATAACACGGTTGCTAATACCACATTAGTATTGACAATAGGTCCCAGGTTCGAATTCCCGTGCCTTCAAATGGTACTGTCCTTACTCATTATAACCAACGAGGTCTTAACACAGTTGCTAAGACGAAATTATCATAGATGAAGGTCACAGGTTCGAATTCCGTACCTAGAATTATACCAGAAGAAGACGAAGAAGAGAGGGAATTATCGGCGAAAGCGGGAGGTTATCGTCATTCGATCTCGAAACAGATACACAATCAACAGACAAACAAACGATCTAGAAACGAAAACTATCAATTAAACTGAACGTAATTAAATAACCTTGGTATCGTCAATAGAATCATTCTAAAACAACAGTAGCACCAAGCTGCTTCAACTTCTCAATAATGGCTTCTCCTTCTTCTTTCGAAACACCTGACTTAATCACAGACGGAGCTTTCTCAATCAAATCTTTCGCCTCCTTCAACCCTAAACTCGTAAACGTTCTCACTTCTTTAATTATCTTAATCTTCGACGCTGCATCAAATTTCTCCAGCTTCAGTTCAAACACCGTCTTCGTCGCTGCCGCCGCCGCCGGAGCAGCATCGCCGGCTTTGGCCGATGCGCCTGATCCGGATGACATGGATGCTGGGCCGGCGCTTTTTAGGCCCATTTTGAGAGAGAATAGGATAGAGTAGTCGTGGAGTTCTACTGCGTTGAGTGAGAGGAGTTCGGTTGCGATTCGATCGACTTTTCCGGGTGCGGGTTTGGTGGTTGTTGTCGCGGTGGCGAATAGGCGTTTGATTAGGGTTTTTGGTGGGAATTTGGTGATTATTTGACGCATTTTGTGATTTTGTGAGGTTTGATTTGGGGGAAATGATGAATATTAGTGATTGATTTGGGTGAACTGGGTTTGATCTAGGGTTTTGGGCCAACAATTTTGTACTATCCTCCGTTTTTATATAATGTTCCCATTTATTGAATATATGAGTGTAGTATTTTAATAAAATGGGTACATTATATAAAAATGGAGGAAGTACTTCGTATCAATAAGTAATTTGACCCATAGTCTCGTACTCATCAGGGTTAGAGTCTTATATGACCTCGTTTAATCATTTAAGTTAAGTAGGTTAGACGAATTGAGTACGATGAAAGTGTTATATTGGACTTAATTTTAATTTATTGAAATTCAAAATAACACATTGGAGATTCCAAACCCTTTTTGTACACCCACTTTAATTAACACGAGTACCACTTACTTAAACCTTGTTCGTTTGGACTAAAACCGTTTGAACTGAACCGACGTAGAGCCATGCTCCTTTGGATTTAATTACAACTCACTCTAGTCCAGTTTAGTCCAATTTCATTCGATTCATTTTTTTTCTTAAGAAATTAACTCTTAATTCAGTTCAGGTTCAAACAAGTTCACTTTAGTTCAGTTCAACACTATTAAGTCTAGTTTAAAAAACTTTATTCCATAAGAACATCGCTTGGAGTTAATTTGTAAAGACAAAAACTGAATTAAACTAAAATGAATCAACTAAGGGGCCGTTTGCTTCAAACATTAGGTATGAAATGGAATGAATTATAATTTCAAAGAGGTATGAAGTTAGAACCCCATATATATCAAAGTTGTTTGGTTCAATCCGGGAATAAGAATAATAATGTGTTGGATGGAACGGAGTTAGAAACTTAGGGGGAGAGGTGAGTATGCGATTCCTAAGGGTTAGAATGGAGTTAGAATCCATCAGATATCTAATTACATTCCAAAATATTTTAACCAAACATGACTACATGACAATGGATTGAATCAATTTCAATCCATTTCAAATGCTCCAACCAAACAACCTCTAAATAAAGTTTAACTGAATTAAAATTAAGTTTCGAGACTTACTGATAAACCCTAAAGTCCTCTCAAAATAAAATGCCGATAGTTCAAGAAAACCGTGTCATAAAATAAAATTCGAATAAAAAACCGATGTGGTATAAAAATGAGGAAGAAAATGGGCCTAAACCCAAAACACTAAAGAACACCAACATATAAAACCACACACTACACTCACTCTTCCAAAACCCTAATCACAAATCTCTCACACTTTTGCAGCAGCGCAACAAAGGAACACAAACCCTTCTCTTCTCTGGTAAACTCTCTCTCGCTATCCTCCATCATATCATCATCATCGTCATCATCTTATTCTGTATTTGTTCTTGTTTTTTAATGGGTTTCAGTAATAATTGCGATTTAATTTGTTCATTTTTTTCATGGAAATGCAGTAGACTAAAATGTCGATCGCAGAGCTAGCTTGTACTTACGCTGCCCTTGCCCTTTCTGACGATGGCATCGCCCCTACTGTATATTTCCTTTTCCTTTTTTTTAATTGGTTTTGCTTTTCGTACGTTTTCGTTTGTTCTGTAGATGTATATTTGCTTGATTGCAATGTTTTGAAATATTTATCAGAGAGAATAAAAAAGGTAAATAAATGATTCGGAATCGAGGGAGGAGGTAGTTTGTTGTTAGGGTATGTAGTATTAGGGAATGTAGGGTTTGAGTTTTGTTGTTTGATTAGCGTAATGTTGCTGTTATTAGCTAAACTAATTGTATTTGTCTAATTTTACAGAAACTAAAAATGAAAAAGTAATCAAATGATTTAGACGGAGGGGGTATGTTAATTGATTGTGTACGCATATTTGGGGAAATGTTGGGTTTGAGTTATGTTATTTTATTAGCTTAATATTGATGTTATTTGCCTAATCTAATTGTTTTTCTTGAATTTTACGAAACCCTAGGATGGAAAAGTTAAATAATAGGTTTGGACAGAGGTAGTGTTTTGTTAGGGTATGTAGTTTTAGGGAAATCAAGGTCTGAGCTATGTTGTTTGACTAGCTTAATTTTCATGTTACAATTTGTCGAATTTTACGGAAGCTAAAAATGAAAAAAAGTAAACAAATGATTTGGACAAATGGACAGGGATAGTGCGTTGTTACTTGTTTTGTATGCACTTTTGGGGAATTGTTGGGTTTGAGTTATGTTGTTTTATTAGCTTAATATTGATGTTATTTGCTTAATCTAATCGTTTTTCTCGAATTTTATGAAACCCTAGGATGGAAAAGTTAAATAAATGGTTCGGACAGGGGGATTCTTTTGGTAGGGTATGTAGTCTTAGGTAAATGAAGGGTCCGAGCTATGTTGTTTGATTAGCTTAATTTTGCTGTTACAAGCTTAATCTAATTGTAGTTCTCGAATTTTACGGAAGCTAAGAATGAAAAAGTAAACAACTGATTTGGACAAATGGACAAGGTAGTGCGTTGTTACTTGTTTTTGTATGCATTTTTTGGGAAAGGCTGTGTTTGGCTTATGTTGTTTGATTAGTGTAATGCGTTCGTGTAATTGTATTTGCTGAATTTATGGAAACTTGTTGTTTATATTATCGCTGATTAAAATGAACTGCCTAACACAAATTGCCCTATTGATGTCTGTTTTCGATAGTCTGATTCTTTTGTTAGTTTGACACATTATTGTCGATATATATGGTAGACAAGTGATTGAGTCAAATTGTATTTCGGTTTGAGTTGTGCTAGAAGAAATTTGATTATACTTTTCCTTGGGCCAGTCTCATTGGAAAACATTGGATTTGAAATTGTTTTACTTTTTGAAAGAGCCATTTATTGCTAGATGTTACTCCGTAATTATGATTTACGAGTCTGTGTACTGATTTTAAGTTCAAAAAGGTTTTAAGACAGCGGTCTAACCATTATTTTAAATCTTAACTTGCAAGTTACATTGTTCGGCATGAAGGGTTTAAGGGTTTTTAGGGTAGTGGACGGATCGCATTAACTAAATGGAGCGAAGGACGTTGATTCCTTCTATTTACTTTTTTTTGCCACATGCAAGTCTGATGTTTGAACTCTACACTTTAGAAACCGATAAAGCCAATCTAACTCATATTGTACCGTTAAAACATTTAAAACTTTGATATGTCTGAAACTCGGATTTTTTATCCGTAAACAGGCTGAGAAGATTTCAGAATTGATCAAGGCTGCCAACATCAAAGTTGACTCTTTCTGGCCAGCGTTGTTCGCCAAACTTCTTGAGAAGAAGAGTGTAGAGGACCTCATCTCCAGTGTTGGTGCTGGTGGTGGTGGAGGTTCTGCTCCTGCTGCCGTTAGTGGAGGTGGTGCTGCGGCCCCTGCTGCTGAGGAAAAGAAGGAAGAGAAGGTTTGTATCCTTTTCTCAGCAACTTTTACGTTTCACCCATTAGCCTTTTCCTTTTTCAACTTCCAGTATCGAAATTTTCATGTTAAAGTCATCAAGTAGTTCATACACCAAACTTTATCTGCTATTCATGATTTTTTCACAGATAAACTATCACGAGGAAGTGTTTATTAATAAGAAAATAAATTTGTTGATATGAATCCATTAATAATGGAGGAGTAATCTTGTAAGTTTGCCTAAATCCTTCTCGTAGAAGAGATGAAACAGTATTTTTATTCTCCTACGAACTACTCTGTCGTATTAACCAAGTCTAGAAGTGTGCTAAATGCTTTGTGAGCTTGCTGCCTTTGTTTCCCTCATCACTATAAATGAAAAATGTTGGATGGTATTTGCAATTTGAGTTACCTTCAAAATCGTGTCACTTATAGCAATGAAAAAGATAGTCTAAGCTAAAGCTATACCCGTCACAAGCTTGTTACGGGTCAGTTCTATGCTATCAATGTTGCTAGATGAGACAAAACCGTTTCCTACCCACATGGGTATTATTTGTCCCGGATATGTCTGTCATGAATAAGAATTCGTGTTAAGCTTAGGTAGCTAAGTTCCTCGAAATGCGTTTTTAATATGCTAAAAATGTTTTATAAATTACAGGTGGAACCAGAGGAGGAGAGTGACGAAGACATGGGATTCACCTTGTTCGACTAAGATGCTCTTTCATCGTGTACCTGTTTTGTTAGTTTGTTAGTGCGCGCAAACAGTAGCTATATGGTCTTCTGATTTATGTTTAATTTTTAGTTCTGTACCCAGAGAAAACACTGTGATTCTGTTTGTTTTTCATTTAATACGATTGTCACAAAGTCGAAATTGCTGTTCTGATTCTCCCCTTGGTTGCTTTCTAAACGGCTACATTTTGAGAATTCTAGTTTTTCCCAGGGTGTCTGGCCTTAGCCGTTGGAATTTCGAAATGATAACTACCTTGTCGAGAGGCCGAAGATTCGGTTGGCGCATTAAACTCGGTGGCCTAGCCGTCTACGAACATTCATACAACTCGTTCTTTTAATGTTATAAATTAATTTTCTTGGTTTAGTTATGAAAGATTATCTTTATTTTTTACCCGAGCATCTTTCATTCATTAAGTATTTACCCTTCAATATGTATTGTCATCAAAATTTTGACAAATACATATTGAATTCCTTATTGAATCAACACTGAACAATGTTTCTGGGTGGTGATATTTTAACAGCAAATATGACGGGCACTCTCCGTTACAAGTTAAATTACGAATAGTATCTTTTACAAAATACAAGTGGTGCTTCCGTCTGTTTTGTTGTGAGAGAAATACTATCCGTTTTCAGCTTATAAACTTATAATGGATAGTGTCTGTCACAAGGAAGACCCTCTGTATAAAATTAATCACGAATTCTTGTTTCAGACCGTCACTTTTGGTCTGAAATAATAAGACGGGATTTTGTTACCATTTTACAGCCAAATGTAACCACAATAATATGGTCAATGTTAAGCACTTGAAGTTGAAGCTTTTGTAACCATTTTACAGTCTTGAAGTTGAAGTTTTTGGAAAGTGAAATAAATGAACTAATAAAGCCTTTGATCCTCGGAGTTCATTGAATTGGACGAGTTTAGCACTTGAACACATTAACATATACGGGTAATAGAAAAAAGTTGGGGTCACTTATAAAATAGACGTGAAAAAGAGTAAATATTATTTACACATGGACATGGGTAGCTCGAAAAGGTTGCATATCTAAGCGACTAAACTAATTATTCTCGCCAAAAATTTACCAGTTACTCTGCCTACAATCTACATTAGTCTGCTATTTTGTTCCGGTTGCGATCAGGTGGATTGAAGTTGGACCACTGATTGTACTTTGTACTCCTAGTAAACCGCAAGTCGGGAATCGGGATACCTTCAAAGTTTAAACTTAACAATGTGAAGGAAACGCCGATTTTGTTGTTATTATACACGGGTTTTCTCTTTTCCTGCAAAATGAAACACGGGATAAGTTCACTAACACTTTTTTACGTTTTCCTTATTTATTTTTTGTTTATTAATATTCGGATCGGATTCGGATATCCGGTTTCAAGAAAATCACAATCCACATCTGATCTAGTTTAAAAAAGGGCAGCTCGGTGCACGATGGCATCCCCGCTAGGCGAGGGTCCGGGGAAGGGCCCCACCACAAGGGTGTAATGGGGGCAAGCCTTCGGCCTTCCCTTGCCATTTTCTGGCAAGAGGTCGCTCCCAGGGCTTGAACCCGTGACCTCACGGTCACAAAGCAACACCTTAAGCGGTGCGCCAAAACTCCCCTTCACATCCGATCTAGTTTATTCGGAAAAAAACGGATAGGATATCCAATTTAAATGGTATCCATATATTCAGATTATTTTTTTCTGTATTGGATTTTTTTGGTCTATTGTACTTATTGTAATTGTAATTGGAAACAATTGGGAAATTTGTTTTGCACTCTTTTGAGGTTCGCCGGCAAATGATAAGCAATGGGTATCATAACAGGAAAGGCATGACATTTAGACGAATCATATGATAAAACATACCGAATATCTTTGATTTTAGCGGGAACCGAATCGATGAACCTTTGACTTTAAGATCCCGGAGTTGCTTGTTTTTACTCTGCTTTTCAGACGCCTCACTACTTCCTCCCGGAAAGTGGTTTCTTTTGTTTACTTTGTCGTGGTAAACAGCTGGTGGTGCCAGCCTCAACGGTGGCATGGTATCAGTCTGAGTTGCGCTCTTCTTCGTCTTGAGACTATTCAACATTTCAAACTGCAATCTCCCAAGATAACTATTAATACCAAATAACAAAAATACAAAATCTATTAAACAGTATTGGTATTAAAAGGCGAAATCTATGGAGTATGAAATTCGAAAATACAAAATCTAACGTCAACGTGAAGGCAACTCATCATCATCTTCCTCACAAATTGAAATTCAAAAACCATCGTAGTAACTAGTAAGTTATTAGTAACCACTACGTCCGGCTCTGACATGAGCGCGAGTCACAAGGATAAATCCCTCATCGCTCACTGTACAATCATTGTGCTTCGTTTCAAGTTAAAGCAGAACAAGAGTACAATACACGGGGCAGCTTAGACCTAACCAGTCAATGCCGACATACATGACAGAGAAGACATCTTACCAGGGACGAAGCTCGAAGGAAAAGTGATAGAGGGCCGAAAAGTATATAAGCGATATAATTTTAGAAAATAATGAGCATAATCAGTAGGAGGATCATACATCGAGGTATTACCACCAATTTTATATTTTTTGAGCATTTATAATAATGTTTTTGAGTTTTGTTTTAAAAATGACGTGTATTGGTATAAAGTTTTTGAGTTAAGTTATTAAAACATTAAGCTCAAAAACATACAATAAAACTCAAAAACATTATATATAAACTTAGTTATATTTTAGTTTTAACGAAAAAAAATTAAAAATCTAACTTATAAATTTTTATAAGCTCAGAAAAAATATACATATGCTAAAAAATAAATAAAGTTTGACGTAGTAAACTAAAAAAAAAACTCATATGCTCAAAAACAAATAAAGTTTAAGCTAATAAGCTCAAAAAAATATTCATATGCTCAAAAAAAATATTCATATGCTCAAAAAAATATTCATATGCTCAAAAAAATATTTATAAGCTCAAAAAGGTAATTCATATGCTCAAAAAAATATACATATGCTCAAAAACTAAGAAGAGTAGGAGGGAGGTAATACCTCCGATGTATGTTCCTATTTCTCGAGCACAATAAGTATTCCAAAAAAATGAACATAATAAATATGCAAAAATTGTCAATAAATGGAGTCGAACCCTTGTTCTCAAGTATGAAAGTAACAACCAATAACCAACTTAGCTACTAACCTAGAATGTCTATTTACTTATACATATGATACTTATTTTCTAGCCCGGGCCATGGCCCCTAGGGCCCAGGCATAGCTTCGCACTGCATCTTACTCATAAGCATATTTTAGCTTCATAATGGATAGCTGAAATTTGATGAACTAATGTAATAGTACAAGTGCATAACAAGTGAAAAAGATGCGAAAACAAACAAAGAGAGCTAGTTTCTTACTCGTGAAATTGGATGAGAACTAGTCAAGTTCTCAAATGCGTCAAGTTCATGTGAGTGCAGACTGGCTGCCCCTTGTGGTCGCCATGACCTATAGGAAGATGTGCTCACCAATCCTTGCTCGACCACTTTGCCTTTAGCTTTAGGACTCCTCTTTTTAATAACACACACAGGACATACGTGGGAAGACCTCTGACTAGATGTACCGCTCTCCTGAAGTTCACATTGTAGATGGATCGCATGGCCACAACTGAACATTCGAATTCCAGAGCTCGAAGGACTCTTGCTGAAAGAAGTGTTACATATACAGCACAAAAGACTTCGAGGGGCATACCCCTTAGATGCACCCTTCCTTAGCGCACTCATGGTGTAAAACGTATCATCCTCTATCAAACATTTTGCAGTATCCTAACAAAGACAAGGAAATTATTCTTAGAAAACATGTAAAAAAAGAAATCTGGAACAATTTAAATCCATCAAGTAGTCGGCACTCGGCCCAGAGCTAAATTCTTTGAACTTAAATTTTTGTTCAAACAAAAGCGCCAAAGTTGGTTTTAAAATCAAGACACCTAAATATCTACTTGACGTAAGACAGTAAAAGGTACACGTACCAGAATTCTCATTTCAAAACTGTATGTTCCCAACATTCCTAGTATTGTTGGTTTAAAATCACCAAATTCCTGACCACCATTGTCAGTGAGAAGCTTCGACATGATAGATGGAAGGCGAACATATCCTATCATTCCCTCAACTATCTCCTTGATAAATTGTGAAAACAATCGCTTTAGTAAAGGGGAATATCTCTGGGACCCACAAATCCTCCATGTGATCTCATCCGCCTCTGAAACTTTCTTGAAGCTTGAAGATTGAGCGAACATGCCAATTTCAGAGTTTCCTAGAGAAATAAGCAACGGTTTACAAAACCTGAAACCAAGGGGAGCTGGTTAGTATCAAGCAATAGCAGAAGCTTTCAAATGACGCTCCAATCACTTAAAACCTTAGTCTTTTTTTTCTGTTTACGACCCCCTCCAACCCCAAAAATATAGATCACTGCTAATTCACCCAGATCTTCAAGTAAATAGGGAAAAGTCTAAAATTCACCCTCAGTACATTCACATTATTGCTGTCCTCTCATTTGATGATTTTAATCCCTTTCAACTTGCTTCTTTTAAATTTACCCTATCATAACCAAAAAGTGGTCATTTTTCTTGACAAACTAAAACATAGAAGGGTACAGTATTTGTGAAACAATAAAAAATAGAACGCAATAAACTCATCCTAGTTAGTAGTCTATAGCACAATGCTTCCTGCCAACTGCATTATTACAAGCCTTAGCATCAGCAAACCATAACTTTCCAACAATGTCAAAAGATGAGAGGACGAAAAATTACGTGTCTAGCATATGGAACCATAGCGATTCAGCCTCATCGAATTCTAAACGTGGCGTGTTGCGTTGGCAAAGGCCGATGCATGCACGTAGTATTCTTTCTACGTCTTGCACCTGGATGGAGAAGTTAAACAATCATAAAATAAATCATGTCAAGAAAAGTATCCTGTAAAAAGTAGGGGAAAATTTTGACCACCTCTTCCAATCTTGAGGCAGCAGGCAAATGGTCAATATGGCCATTTTTGTCTTCATCCTTGCTGGGAATCAAATTTCCCACTGCAGTATCAAGCAACATAAACTTGTCATTCAGATCAGACAGGACAAGTAGAAGAGCACTGCCAACATCGCCCACCCTTTCTAGTAGGAAAGCAGCTGCATCAACAATCCCATATTCTTGGCATATTTGCAAACAGCGGTCCACTCTATAACTTTCGGAAGTTTCTAAGAACTTGAGAACCGAACCTGGTTCATATTTACATAACATCTGCAAGGAAAAAATACACCATATAAATATATTCATAGGATAACGAAAAGGCATTGCCATTAACGGATTCACCAAAGTATCAAAATCAATTTCAGAACATTATGATTAAACAAGAGGGGTGATATGGACCTTCTCCCTCCCACCTTCTCTTCTACCTTCTCTTTTTTCTTCTCACAATTGATTAATTAGTATATATCGTGTGGGGTCGAAAAGCAAGTGAAAGAAGCAAAAGAAAGATATTTTAATCGATTGTGAGAGGAGAAGGTAGAAGACAAGGTAGAAAAGAGAAAGTAGACAGTAATTCTTGATTAAACAATCAATAATGATTGGATATGCAGTTAAGCTCACCTCGAGATAAAGTTCAATCATATCATGAGTCACTTCAACAGGATTATCACGTATAAATTTTGGAAAGTCATAAACCCTTTCGAGGTAAGCCTCAAGACAGCTTTCCTCGCTCTTTTTCTGTCTACCCCAGGGACAATCAAGTACGTTGTCCACATATATACTGGAGAAATTCAACGTGCCTGACAAATGAACCTCAAACAAAGTCTTCAGATAAAGGAAGAGGCTTCCAGGATTAGATCGGAGCTCAGAAAGAATACGGCTACTTTCTTTGTTGAAGTAACTTCTGACCAAGAAATATGTGCCTTCTCTGGTACACCAAATAGAACAAGTGAATAAACAGTGTCAGACATGGAGTAACTTTATTATGATAAAAGAATTCAGTAGCCACAGTTTAAAGTGCCCGAAAATTTAAAATAAGGAAGGGATGATAAGTTCCGAAAATTTAAAAATCACCTGCTCAGGATAACTAGCTCTGGAATTCGGGAAATAACTGCTGATCGAAAAGCAATGGAATCCGTTTCACTCAGTTTCAGTAACATACCATCAATAAAGGAAAATGCGTAAACTGGTTCATCTACATCTTTCATATAGCTATCTAGCGCAGCAAGATAATCACATCTGGTGGCATGGATTAAGCCACAAACCTGGCAAATAACAGGAAGGAAGCTATTACAATTCCGATCAGCTAAATTGTTTGATAGATGATCACTTCCATCATGTATTTCTTAGCTTTATAACCTTGGTGATGGCAAGCCAATGAAATGAGCATTAAAAAAGAAATATACCTGATAAAATTGTGCCTTCTCACTCAAATGCAAGACAAAGGAAGCATTCCACTCAGTCGGAGGAATAGCAAGCAGCAGAGCTAACACTTTTTTCTCCCTTCTTTTCTTTGATTCATTCATTTGCTCAGAACGACTTACAAACACATAATTCTCAGACATCAAGTACTCTAATATCTGGCTCATCACGCTCTTTGACACAGAAGCTCTTTTAGTTGCAATATAACTAGAAATAAATTCAATGATCTGACCGATATCTTTTTTTGAAGGCCATAATCCCATGCTGGTATCATTATTGCCAGCAGATCTAACAGTTTGAGAAATATTTACATCAAGAACAAGAACTAGACCATCAACTGTTTTCTGAACCATGATGTTTTTGTTCTCAGGGACTCGATCACTTACTGTTGGATCATCAACAACTACATCAGGCTCAAAATTATTATCCTCCACAAACGCAATCCTTAAAACTTCCAATGTAGCCTCCGTATCCAACTCTAATAAATAATACAAATTCAAGTATGCTCCAGAGAATGATACACTTGCACCCGACTGTGACTTTGGCCGACCAAAATCCTCCAGCAGAAATTGCACAAGCTCTGACCTCAGTGATGGCAGACGCTGCCTAGAGATGGTTCCATGTCCTGCAAATTAATTATTCAGTGTCAGCAGGATAGTTTTGATAAATATCCCTATATTTGAAGCTTAAATACAAGAGCAGCCGTAACTCTGTGAATACCCATATTATTGACAATATCATCAACCCAACAACTCATACAAGTATGAACTAGGAACAAGGAACATTTACAATAGATAATACTCCGTAGTAAACACGATGGTGATAGCTTGAAAATGACTATGTTTACTGTGAAAGATAGTTTAGCTATTAATATGCAAAAGCCTACCTGGAGGAAAAGCTAGGCCAGAAAAGCAGTACTTCAGATACACTAGCATCCGGTACCTGTTTTTAAAACCTTATCAGTAATCCAAGATGCATAGGGCGTAAGTACAAAGGGCAATTGCATATTAAGTTCCAAAGTCCAAATCACGTACCCAACAGCAGCAGAATCTCTTTCATGATTTTTCAACACAGACAATAGTTCCTCTAGAGGTGTCTTGTAATCATCTAGGCCTTTATTGAAAAGATATATCAGAGCTCCATACAGGCCATTCTCCCGACATAGCCTGACTACCTAAAATGCAGAAGTATTTGAGAAGCCAAATCACATAGAAAAAAAAAAACATAACTCAGAATTGCATAAGCTAGCAGCATTAAGCCCTTTAAAGATATTCTAGTATTCTTCAACGGTCAAATAGAAGCAGAATATCACCTGGTTAAAATCCAAGGATGAAATATCCATGTGAAGAACACATTGTTCGACTCGCTGCAACCATCCTTTGCAGTTGTATTGCTCAACCAGTGCTTGCATAACCTTAAAAGTAGACAATATTTAATTAAGATGACTCAGATTTTCTTCTGTCCCTGGATATCAAATATACAATTTACTTCTATTAAAAGTACCTCAGGAGGCAGTGATCCAAGCATATCCTTTAATATATATGGCTCCAGAAGCTCCAAAAATGTATCTACACGGGAAAAAAACGGCAAAGAGAAATGCAACATTACAAGGTTTAACCAAATGGCCACCGGAAGAGACAAGAGACTAGACCCTTCTCCTACAGGGACATTTGAATGCCATGAGAAGCAAACCAGAAAATGCGATGATTTCTTTGCTCAGTTATCATACAGATCTTGTAGAGCTTTTTAATATAATTAGGCACAGTAATGCTGCATCAGATCCAAGCATAAACAAGTCTCATCTTATTCCGACAGGACATAAGCTATGGTATGCCATAAATGTCATGGTAAGTACGTGAAAATACTAGGGAGAGAATTTGCCTCACTTATGTCAAGGCAAAGTTTGAATATGCAGCAGTCAGCCGCAAAAAAAAATATTGCAATCAGTTATCACAACATAATTTCCATGGTCATACAAAACAAAAGCCTCCTTGTGCTTACAAGTTACAACAAAGAGGTAAGGCTGCATATATATACAACCTCCCTTATCTTGCCATAGGCATCAGCCTTTTGACTTTTTGAGATACAAGGGAATTGTTGTTGTTGTGGCATACATCAAAGTAGAGTGGTTGACGTGTCCTTGTGCAATAGAGAATAATAAGGTACGGAGTGGTAGTTTTTAGGATGGTACGTCACAAACTGATCACCATAAGAGAGATGGTCATTTTTTTTTCTTGTCCATCTCTGTTCAAAGAGTAATGGACCCAACTTGATAGACAGTTTTTTGGACTTTCAGCCTTTTGCTTTTCAATGCTTGAAGCAACAGTTTTGATAATTGGGGGAGAAAAGAATAATCCAAATTCAAAAATAATCGGATTGTAATTTATTTCAAAATATCCACTACCCTGTATATGGTCGGGCAACAATACTTAATACAGTACATATAATAAAATGTCATGTACAACATACCTCTTTGGTGAACGGCTACGAATCTTGAGAATATCTCATCAAAGAGAATGTCTGTCCTTTTAATATGAACACAAAATTCCACTGCTACACCACCAACACGAGTAAATTGCTCTTTAATATTGGAAGATGAAGAGTTACTAACACTTGTAGCACCATCCACTTGTTCTTCCTCCACATTGTGGTTGGAAAAAGCGACGGAAATGTAGGAGAAAACTTCATCTACATATGAAATAAGTAACTCCACCAGATAGGGAGCTAAAGTCTCCTGGATAGCATCCAGGCTTCTGGGAAGGTCAATAACACCATGAGCCTGACCATCATATAGTGTCATTGCCATGTTGAAGGCGCCCATCCAGTCACCAGCATCTCTCAAAACCTGAATTCGCTCTCTCCACAGCAGTAGCCGAGAAATAACAAGATGGGTAGGTGCAAGTACATAGATAGACGCTCCTCTAACAGCCAAGCTATTTTGATACGCTTTCTCAGGGTTGCCAAAAACGTTTGTAAAGTAAGTGTGATAAGCAATCATATCATCTCCTCCAGTTCCATTAATGTCATAACTAGTTTGGTGGATCAAGGTTCCATCCTTTGCATACAAGCAAAGTTGACCGGATAATGTTAGAATGACCAACATCTGCACAAACATAAACTCATTATCTCTTGCAGTTAATATTACTACATAAGTAAAGTACGGAGGACAAAAAAGCAATTAAAACAAAGGATGGTGAGCACAGATCTAATAAGAGAATGAATAAAGGTATAAACCTGATCGTCAAGCCATGCCAAACCTACTGCTGCACTTTCAAGAGTCCAATTTCCAAGGAAGGTAAGTTTTGACTTCACTAATTTAGCAACTTGAACCGTTCGATCCCATGCAATTGCAAGCAGTGATATTTTCTCCAGCGCTTCCTGACTCGAATTTTCTGCAGCAAGGTAAAATGTTAAACAATTGAGATATAGTTCAGTTTCACAAAGCTTAAGACATCTAAGAGCCACCTGTGGAGGAACCATGTGACTGTGTAGTGCATTTCCATGAAGTATATGGCATAGCACCCTCCCGAACCCCTTTTGGCTTTGCAAAATTTTTATAGACCTCCAAGCCAGGCCTAAGTCTCAACTGAAACACGTAAACGTTACGTCATCAGGAAAATAGACATTAAACGAAGTGTCAGCATATATCTGCAGAAAAATGGTACTCAGAATTGGTACACTTATATGGGGACCTCATACCACCAGAGCATTCTGATGGGTGGCAAAGATGACCACACCTTCTTCAGACAAGGAGGAAACTTCAGCAAATAATTTCCAGCCAGTAGCTCCCCCAACTACACCACCCATGACACCACCTAGGCTGCTAGTTGAGCCAGTGGTGTTTCCGGGTAAACTCGCAGAAGCACCTCCGGTAATTTGATCAGGTAGAAGGGGTGAGGCACATAGCACTGTGCCCGTTCGTTGTCCATCAAGAAGACACTGTTTGAAAAAGCATACACATTCATGCAGTCAATTAGACAGACCAGGTATTGACAAGTGCAGAATTTGACAACTGTTACAAAATGAAGCAGAAACTAGAAAAAGCTTCCGAGAACAAGAGATCACCTGTGTCTTGTTGATTTGGAACCCGAATAACGTCACCACAGAGATCTCATGCAACAGTAACAGACCTTTAGAGTCACCTGTAACAGCTTTATATTGACGACTGGCTTGAGAATCCTGGCCAAGAAATAAAGTATGCACCACAGCTGCTTTATGTTCTCCAATGACAACTTTTGCCACTGTTCCCCTGGGTAAGTTCCAAAATATAATTTGACCATCGCCATAGCCTGCTAAAAGCAGATCGCCTAGCTGATCGAAACAAATGGATGTTACAGGAACGTGGGATCGATCCCCTTGTGCACCAAGCATCAACATCTGAAATATAAAGAGGGAGGCAGGGAATCATTTAATACTATAATCAAGTCGTCATGATCTAATCAGCTGAAATACTTTATGAAGGATCAAGGTACGATAATATAGAATAATATATTACTCATATTATATTCAGAGACTTCATACAATTGAGTAAAATCCATAACACTACAATAAGAGGCAAACTTCACCAAAGATAAAAAGGCCAGGTTTGAGATCCAGATCAATACGTTTATTCAAGGTAAATTTTTCCAAAATACGACCGCTTTGCACCAACTTCAATAATGATTCAATGCAATATATTCCATACATAAACCGTTGTCTCAAATGAAAGGAGGCCAGAACCCAAGCATACAACAAATGTCCACCGCTAACAACTATTCAAGACTATGGATCGCTCTGACGACTATTCCCGTCTAGTGTTGCTTTCAGAAACTAGCTACCGCCAATAACAATGTCAATTAGCTAAATGGGTACAGTCAATTAGTTTACATGAAGCTGACTGAATCCAATCAACAATCCAGTCAATGAGTTTACTTAGTCAAAACATCGCAATATATAGCTTATAATGACAATTATACTGTGTGGATCTGCCTCGGCAAAGTCCCAATAGTAAAACAAGCAACAATCACACATAACCAAAGGCTTAAATACTGTTTAAAAGCAGACACGAAGGCAAAGATAACAACCTTCGAATCCATGCGATCCCCATGCTGAACTGAATATTTACTGGGCACAACAATGACGACACCTTTCGACATCCCCAAAGCAATGTAGTTAAGATGCACTGCCAAGACCTGTGGTCTACCATAATCGCTCTTAAATGCTTGAGATTTTATCGCTCGGCTAATCGCATTATCAGCATTCACGTCAAAGTATCCTAGAACAGTTGACCCTTTGCGCGCTCCTTCTAACCTCATGGGTTGAGCAGCAGCTCCCTCCTCCCAATCTTGTCCAGTAGAAGCCTGCTTTTTCTCAATCTCTTCAGCTACTTCTAATGGAGTCTTCTGAGCCTGCAACTTCTCCTCCATACTTCCACTATCGCTCTGTAATTCCCCCGTTTTATCTTCTACTAACTCAGCCACCATCTCCCTCACATCATCACTTCCTGAACTCGAATCAGCATCCTTCTCAATACCAAAATGCTCATCTCCGTCTCCATCTCCATTTCCATCGATCTTCTCAGCATTCCCTGATACTGTCATACTCTCCTCATTTCCACTCTCATCAACATCTTCCGTAACCTTAAACACACTCTTATCTTTCTCACTCTCATCTACATCATTACTCATTTCTACATCCTCCGAATCATTAAAAACACTCTTCTCTTTCTCTTTCTCTTTCTCACTCTCAGCAACCTCATTACTAGTTCCGACATCCTGAAACATCGAAATTGTACCACCCTCTGCAACCCCATTCCCTCCCTCTGCACCATTCAACAGCAAACTCACACTCACACTCGTCTCTTCCGTCTCCTCAACCGCATTCCCATTCTCGACAAACGAATCCAACATAGAAACTTCCTCACCAGTTCTTCTCACCTCACCCCCTTCACTACACTCTACAACAGTCTCACACACATCCATTACAACATTACCTCCATCACCAATACCACTACCATTACTGGTCAATTTCCCCTCAAACTCACCAGAAACCGATTCAACCTGATCCGAAACATCAAACAATCCATCTCCATCACTATCCGACACCTTCCCAACCAAATTCAAACTCATCGCTCTCCTCGATTTAATCGACCGCGACGCTGCAGCCGCTGCAGCAAGCGCCGCACCAGGCTTACCTGCCGCCCTATATCCACTACCAAAAACCGACGCCGGCCGCGAATTCGACGGTTTTCTACTAGTATATCCGGAATACTCATCCGATTTAAACCGCTGAATCAAATTATACTTCATTTGATCATAATTAGACGATTTCGTGGTCGAAATTAAGGTCTGTGAATCAGTGCGTACCGAAACGATGTCGTTGTCGTCGCTATCTTGATCGGAGTTGTTGAGAAGGTCGTCCACACGGCGGCGATCATCCTCGTTGTCGGATGACGGGGAGGAAGAAGTGGTGGAGCTAACATCGGCGTTGTGTCGGCGGAGTAATGAGTCAAGGTCGAGCTCGTCCGCCATTGATGGAGGTTTCAGTGGATTAATGAGGTTTTTAGTCATTGTTTTGATGGTTAGCTTGTTATGTCAATCGATCACGTATTCACGGATCACTCATTTCGTTGAAAAGACAAATATAAAATGAAAACGAGTTAGCGTCACTACTGCTCAATTTCAGGATCCTTCTTTTACGTATAATAGATAGGGATTAGGGACTGAGTTAGCGTCATCTAAGGTAGCACGGATACTTCTCTTAATTAGCCGTCTCGTGTTCAATATTGTGTCCGACACTCGGACACCCGACACTCGTTGGACACATGTCTAAACATATTACTACGTATGATTTAGACGAGGAATAAAATTTTAAAAAAAATCGATTAAAAGATGAATTTATGTAAAAAAATGAGAATTAGTTATAATAAAGGTCTAATTGTATCTTTACTTGTTTAGATTTAGCTTCAAATACATGATAAAAATAAAATTATACGTTATTTATAACCATAAAATATAAATTTTATTATATTTAGATGTCGTGTCCCGTGTGCTAAATTTCATGGGATGCAGTGCTCGTGTCCGTTTTGGTGCTACCTAGAGCGCCACTAGTGCTCAATTTCGGGATCATTCTTTTTACATGTAATAAATAGGGACCTAATAAAAATGAGTTGATCCGCACAAATTATCCATTTACCCCCAAATGGAAGAACCCGTCAAACACGAAAAATGTAAAGAAATGATCGTAGCAGATTGGCTATAATATGAGTAAATTAACCCAAAATGTTTCTTCTAGTGTGCAATTGGCCGGAACTTTCAAGGCAACAAAATAACGAAACAAGAAATTGTAAATAATGAGAGCAACTCGATGAGTAATTAATCGTGTCTCTAAATTTTATCTACTCCGTAATTAAGAGCTCAATTTCTATGTGAAAAGCCACAATTAATGAAAATAAAATAGCAAATGCATCGCCTAAACTATGTCTTGTGAGTATTAATTTTGACGTTTTATTTCGTCAAGTTCAATTTATTTAAGCCGATCACCATATGGAGCCTTTTAAGTAATCACTATCTCCGTTAAAGCATTTCCTAAAACCTAATGCCATCATAAAATTGTGATAAGAAATTAAATTATTTACAGGTTGTGTTGCGATTGCTGTTTCCACCATATCGCACATTAGTATGATATTGTTTGCTTAAACTGAACACGCACAGATTTGTTTTGGGCTTCTTCCAAAAGCCTCACAACTAATGGATCAACTACAACATTGATAAGGAAAACGTAAAGAAATCAAATTATTTACAGGTTGTGTTGCGATTGCTGCTACCACCATATCGCACATTAGTATGATATTGTTTGCTTAAGCCGAACACGCACAGATTTGTTTTGGGCTTCTTCCAAAGGCCTCATACTTATATTGTTTGCTTAAGCCGAACACGCACAGATTTGTTTTGGGCTTCTTCCAAAGGCCTCATACTAATATTGTTTGCTTAAGCCGAACACGCACAGATTTGTTTTGGGCTTCTTCCAAAGGCCTCATACTAATGGTGATAACTCCGTTATCTACGCGCTTTCCATACCTCAAAACTCTTTCTCGTAGCCCGTTTTCTTGCTTTTTATGTGTTTTTCCGTGTTTAATTTGCATATAACGCTCAACTTGCCTTTCGGGGAGCTTGTTTCGGGTTTTGGTTGTATTTGTCGATTTTTGTAGGGATAACGGACCCATTTGACAACCTAAGGCCCAACACAAACCTATGGATAGCCCAAAACAGAGAAATAAGGAAGTATTCTGAAGGCACCGTAAGAACCGTGCCGTTCCTCTCCAGGGAAGAAGGAATCGTGCTCTCCTAGCCGTGCCGTGCCGTTCTTTGCCGTGCCGTTCCTCTCCAGGGAAGAAGGAGCCGTGCCCTCCGTGTCGTGCCGTGCGGTTCTTGCCGTGCTCAGCTCCCTTTTTGCGCGGATCTTCATTTACTTGAACGACAATGTTTTGGGTCGTTTTGCCTTTTTGTAACCTAGTATATAAGCACTTTTCCTTCTCTTTTTACTGTACACCTACCTCTAGTTCAAGTTTTTAGTAAGAGAAACTCATTTTTCCTTTGTAATTTGCAACAAACCCTTAATCAATTTCAATAGTTATCAAGTTTCCTTAGTTCATTTTTGCTTCATTATTCTTCCTTGTTCTTCCTAGTTGGTATATTTCTTATCTCTTTCTTTATTTTGTCATTTGTTTACATTTTAGTTGATTTAGCAGTTTGAATTTTGCACTTAGCTTGTTCCCAAAGTTTCTTCCTTTGTGCTTGATTTTTGTTTGTTTTGATTTATTTTGCCTTAGATCATTGTTGTAGTTGGTTTTTGCATGTTTGATAGTAAGAATTTATCCTTAATCATGTTTAATTATAAAGTATCATCTTTTGTTATGAATTTGACTTTCTTAGTTATGACTAGTGAGTAGTCTCTTACTAGGACTCGATTAGCTCCATCATGGGTGTTTCATTTTATTGATTTCGCACTATATTAGTCCTTGGGTTTGGCTTGTGAGGGTAGACTTGGGGATTTGGCTTGTTTATGGGTTATTGCGGGTTTCATTGACTCTAGACCCTTGTCCATCGGCGAAAGTCGGTTAGGTTGGGAGTCGGGGTGACTTGTTTGACCTTAATGTCTACCTAGGTTGAGACCGAAAGGGAGAACCGAGGGAGGACCCCCTAGTCTAGCGTTTGAATTCGACCTTCGAGAGGAGGGGATGGATGACCCGGAAACCAACATGGGTATTTAACTTAGGACATCGACTTTCGAACCCGAGAGGGGGGTTAGTCGGGATTGCTAGTGTCTTATAGTGAGCCCGAGAGGGAGTCTGTGAGCGAATTAGAGGTGTTTTCCCCCTTATAACCCATACCCGTTGACTAGTAAAGAGAGATCATAATCATGAATACTTATGGTGGAGTGAAATCGGGTCCTAGGGCTTTTCTCTATTGAATTACATCAATTTCTTTCACTTGTTATTGTTAGTTTATTTAATTTACCTTGTTATTTCATACTTAGCTTATTTGTAGTTATTCATCTCAACCATCTCATTGTCGACTTAGCTAAACTCATAACTTGAATAGCTAGTATTGCGATTTTAGCTCCCTGTGAATCGATCCTCGAGTGCTACTTCGTCAACCGTGCACTTGCGGTATTAAAACATCCTCATCAAATGGATCGACTATAACATTGATAAGGAAAACGTAAAGAATTCTGCTCCGGTAAAAGAAAAAAAAAATGGAGATGCGGGGTATCGATCCCCGTACCTCTCGCATGCTAAGCGAGCGCTCTACCATCTGAGCTACATCCCCATTGTTATAAATATTGTCGTTTGAATCATTAAATTTAGTATAAAATATAAAAGATCCATAATAATAAAAGATTACAAAAAAAGTTTCTATAATAGGGCCCAACCGGGATCGAACCGGTGACCTATTGATCTGCAGTCAATTGCTCTACCACTGAGCTATGGACCCTTGTTGTCCATATGCTAAAGTATAATATACTTATCCTGAGCTGGAGTACGTGTTTGAATCTATTTATCGCTACAAAATTGAGGATGATTAACTTTTTAAATTGACCAAATTATAATATGCTAATTTATTTGGTACGAATTACTCATACCGTCACAGTCAATAGTTATCTATTGTTTTGGTACTAAAATCAAAGAAAAATAAAAGATTATTTTAGACAACACAAATCACCAAAATGAAAATAAATAACTTGTCACCAGAGTGGATGGAGTAATAGACTATTGAAAACAGTACATTTTATTGTGTTATTTATCAACGAAACTATGTGAGTCGTGAATCGTGAGTAGTGGCCAACAATTAGGCATATTATTACTACTCACTAATAATGAACTAATATTATAATTTGAAACATACGTCGTTTGATCAGCATGTTCATAAATTCTCCAAAAATAACGTTTAAATCAATTAGGTAACAATTTAAATTTCCTTGGTATGAGAATGTATTGAAACTTTTTAAATAAAACATACCAAATACATATCTCCAATTCGACCATACAGAAAAAACATTAATACCAGTGTGTTGTCCTTTACCCAAAAAAATTAAAAACATTCATTAATATGTATCTTTTATTTCCACACACAACATTAATTTCAACTAATTCCCATACAAATATTTGACAAACATACAACATTAATAAACCAAAACATAACCTATGTTATAACACAAATTTTAATTTACGACAATCACACATGCGACTAGTAAAAAAGTGATCATGTTTTGATATGTAGTAACCACTTTGATTAAATAGTGACCACTTTTTTATTTAAAAAATAATATTTTTCAAAAGTGGTCTCTATTTATCAAAACGTGATCACCTCTACCACAATATGATCATATTTTACGAAAAAACACGGGATGAGACCGTCATACATGAGAATTACTGATGCTATCTATCTCTATAAAAGGAGTAGAATTTAACTCATTTTGATTGGTTCATTGAAATAAGAAAAAAAAAACTACCCACTAACTTTAGTTTGATTTAATTTCCCTCTCTCCTAAATTCAGAAATTTCATTCCTAATTACGTAATCGATTGCAATATTACATTTCGTCATTGTCATAATAAAATACGATACGATCAAATTATTGTTCATCGAAAATATAAATAACAGTATACAACGTTTCAATAAAATACGATATTAAACGGTCCAAATATAAAAATCAAATCCGAAAAACAAAAAATTACAAACACGAAAAATAATTACAGTCCAAAAATTAAATTACATTATATTCTCCAATTTTCCAATCAGATCAAATGAAATATAAATTAAGATACCAAACAAAATAAAATACAGTAAAATACGATATACAACGGTCCAATATATATCAAAATTATTACGTTTTCACCAATGTCGTAATAAAAATCCTGTATATTAGGAAAAAACTGTAAACCAGCGCAAAAAATAAACAAAACGGGAATTCCAACCTAAAATAACTCAAAGTCAACTAAAAATTATTCAGGTGGGGATATTACGTTTATTAATCAGGTTGCGTATTAATGATTAATGATAATACTAATTATAATACTAATACTAATAAAATACTGGAAATAAACTGAGAATCTGAAAGTTATAATTTTATTATGCTTAAAAAACTGCAAATTAATCTTATTCGATCATGTAGATCTACTCCTAAGAGATTGAGACGATATTGATAATAATCAAATAATTGACAGTTATAAAAAACACACAAGTAGGTAATAAAAAAAACACAGGATCAATATTTCTAAAAAAACAAAGGATCAATAACAAATAAAATTTGTCTTTTATATTAGTATAATGAAATAGATCGGATTAATGGTTTATTTTAGTAATTCATGATTTATAATAATTTATATATTATCTACTTAATTTTTATTTTAAATCATATTTGTATTAAGTAGTCACATATTTATGAGTAATCAATATTTAAAAACAGAGCCGTACATTTGTTGTACGGGTATAAAACTAGTAATGTCAAATAGACATCCAATTATGCAACTACCAACAAGAAAAAAGCCAACAAGAATATAGGCCTTGAAAACAACTAATTTCATCACACACAAAACCAAACTCAAGTACTCAAGCCATTGCTCCATTAAGTCTAGGTACTCTCCATTTTCTATCAAAGTTTAAGATGCATTTTAGTCTTTCAGCAATCAATTTAGAGTTTTTTGTCATATAACACCTAACATTTACACCGTCTGTAGAAATAATACCTAAAATTATTTTTTTTGCCCAACAACACCTAACATTTTCTGTTTTTTGTCTAATAACACCAAAATCAGTTTTCCGTCAAAAAAAGTCGAGATTCCGTCTTGACTAACGGTAAATTTGATTTGACGCTTCTTACTTTTCCCTTGATGCATTTCATTACCCTCTTCATCATCATTTTCTAAACTCAATTTCCTCTTTTGCTAAATTAAACTTAATCTTCCTCCAATTAAATATTTATGTAACCTCCCCTTAGTTATTTAATTCCTCAATTTTCAAATTAAACCCCAACTTGGGCTTACTTTGTCCGGTTTTCTCCTTTTTCCCTCACCATCCTTTCAACCGATCCTCCAGAGACGGGTTTGCGTGGGTGTTGCTTTTTCAGGTGGATTGATGAAGATATGAGTTATTGGCAAAAAAAAGTGTTATAAATGGCTTGTTGAATGAAAATAAGTCACTTAAGAATAAGATTCATTGTCAATTACTTTTACAATGCACCGGTCAATGGAAAAAATAAGGTCAAATCAATTTCACCGTTAGTCAAGACGGAATCTCGACTTTTTTTGACGGAAAACTGATTTTGGTGTTATTAGACAAAATACAGGGAATGTTAGGTGTTGTTGGGCAAAAAAATAACTTTAGGTACCATTTCTACAGACAATGTAAATGTTAGGTGTTATTTGACAAAAAAACTCATCAATTTAACATGGATATATCACTTTTTATCAAAAATTATAGTGAATATCATATATTTAGTGCGGTTATAAATTTACGGTGTCACTGTGCCACAGACAATTTAAGTTATCATACCCTTATACACAAATCTGCAATATATGGGAAAGGTGCTAATCGTGCTATAGGTGGAGTGCTCATATTTTTCGTGGATTAGTCTATTCATCCCATGAAAATATGATTATCTTGTATTTATACTTGTTAGTTTTTCTTTTGGGCGAAAAGCAAGCCATAATGGTAGATTTGACTGTAATAATATTGCAACTCAAATCATAACAACCGGCTCTCATATCTTCACCACTTAGCCTAACCGACATCGGCAATCCTTTCTACTACTAGATAATCGATTTGGATACAAACTAGAGATAATCCGAGTAAACACCATTAAAAGGACCTCAAATATCATACAGTGTAGGCATGTAGCTATAAGCCTAAGTGTCACGGTCCGGTACTTTTGCCGGATCGTGGTGCGCACCCTTGCCCGACTCTAGGGCAAGAATGCAAGTAACAAGGGTCTCGTACTAGTGAGGGATCGCCCACTAGCACGTATCTCGGGTCTCGGGGTGTGTGTCGGAAATCCTAGTCACGATTATCAACGTCCGACACACGAATGCAATAAAAGTAAGCAATACGATTATTGAAAGCAATAAGAAAGCATAAACAAGCTTAATGATGAGAAGCGGTTTTTCATTGACTAACACCTCTCATAGAGGCAAAATTGATATTTCTCATCTTGTAGCAGTGAACATTACAATTGCAGAATAGGTATACGTTTTCTAAACTCCTAAAAACGAGACTCCAAGCTTTCAACACGCAGGAAGTAGACTTGGAGTACTAAATGATACAAAAAACTAGAAATGAAAATACAAAAGCGAAATAAGAAATCTAAAGGCTCGAAATGAAAGGACCGCGCGCGCAAATTATTGGCTATGAGGCTAGATTTGCGGCTAAAATATACGGATCCTTACACTAAGCACCTCAATTTTCATTGTGTGACTTTAAGAACCTCAAAATTACTTCTTGACCAAAATAACCCTGTGTATTGACATGTACTCCGTACTATATATTTTGTTGTTATAGGTATTTTGCGATAGAAAAGTCATCATAAACGGTCAATAATAATTTTTCGTTGCTACGAAAATTCCGTATTAAACAGTTTGACATATTTTTTCAAACAAGTACATGAAAGACGGTTTATTATAAACATTCCTCTCAAACTTTGTAGATGTGGCATAAATTTGCGCCGAAAAATCAGTAATGATTTCATATAGTTCGTCAAAATTTTCGCTCAAGCCAACATGGCTTAGGAATACCAAATAATTGATACTCCGTAGCAAAATTTCAAAGCAAAGATTATAAAACAAAAAATTTGAAAAAATAAAAAAATTCCGTCGCATTTGTTCGATTTGATTATCAATCTAATATATACTAGTGTCGGACAAAAATAAAGCGAGTACCACAAAATATATTTTTGTCAAAAAATAATTTTGAGGTCCTTATTCTTTCTAACTCAATTTCAACTTCTTTCATTTCGGCTCAGTGTTATTCAGTTCATTTCAATTTAGTTTAATCCACTTTAATTCAAGTTCAACCAATCTCCCCCGACGTTAAATCTTACTGCATCAACTCTACTCAATTTAATAACTAAGTTCCATTCATTTACATTCACTCCAATTCGATTGCATAAAATTCAATCCAGCTCATTTTAGCCGAAAAGAACATGACCTTACTCCAGATCCGACCCGAGACAATCCATTAACCTAACTTATGGGATATGGATAACTTGATAAGGGTTTAACTCAACTTATGTCCCACAAATGTCATACTCATACTCTATATTTTGTGGTTGAGTTGGGTCACTTGTTTTCTCCTTTATTTTCAATAAGTTTCTCTTATTACGGTATTATCCATCACAGGCTTGCGACGGGTCAAAAACACCTGCTTGATTAGATAAGATAAAAATAAAAGTACATAAGAGAATTACAAATGGTTTTTCTTTATTTCCTCAAATGATTTTTATTTGACCCGTTACAAGTTTGCGACGAACAATGCCGTGCCAAATGAAAATTTGTGCTTTATTTTACCTCATTGCCAATTATTATATGATCAAATTCAACCAAAAAAAACTCAAATTTTCACCCACAAATCTCAAATCAATTCATTCATTCCTCATTGTATTCTCCGTCCATTTATTTCCCACCCTTTTTATTCCCACAAATCTTCATTCTTCTTCCACATTTCTTCCATTTTTTCATAGGAATTGTATTAAAAAACAATGGTTACTTCATTGGGTGCTCCAAAAATCATTCAATCTTTCAATGTAAGATCTTATTCTAATGAAAGATCACATTTTGATCATGTTAGATCATTACCCACTTCTTCTTTTACTGGATCTGCTCAAAAACTTTGTGTTTCTAAATTACCCAATTCAAATTTGAATCAATTTCGATCTGTTTCTACCTCTGTTAAAGCTGTTTCTGAGGTTGTTAACGAGAAGAAGTCCAAATCTTCTGCTGGGTCTGCTTCTAATCTGGTAATTTGCTATCCATTTCGTTAATTAGGGTTAAATTACAGTTAATTTGTTGTTTTAATTGCCGTTTTACTTGCAAATTCATTGTTTTTTATTGAGAAAAAAGAATGGAGTTTGATGCTTATTCATAGCATGGTATTTGTTGTTTGTTAAAACTGTAAAACTGTGTGATACTCGCTATTGAATACTCCCTCCGTCCCAATAATTTGTTTACTTTTTTATTGTTTGTGAGCGGTATTTAATCAAAGGTAAACAAATGATCGGAAACTGAGAGAGTACCTGAATATAGCACAAGGGTAATGTTGCGTACATTTGAGCCGCTTACTTATCATAGGTAGGACCTTTGGACAGCTCCGTGAAACTGATTTGGTGATCACAAATTCTTACTTCAGACCGACACTATCCGTCTTAAACTTAAGACGGATACCATTTTACCTCACAAAATACCCACTTAGAGTAGAGAGGGAAGCACATGGGTGCCCCATCTTGTCCCCCTATTCGTTTTATGAGTGTGATTACGCGTCTCTCAAACCGACCCGTCTTAAGCAAGACCAAGCAAGACCAATTGCTGAGTGATAGCACTAGTAGATATGTTGTACTCCCTCTTTCCGTCTCAGTCATATGTTTACACACTTCCAGGATTTTCCCCTCACAAAATAAAAATAAAGTAAGTGTAAACCTATCATCGAGACAGAGAGGCAGAGGGAGTACAATACAACCGTGTTATGTAAGATTAACTAGGGGTGATGTAGTCCTTCAATTATTGATTATAGTGGGTAAAGATT
Source organism: Silene conica (assembly GCA_029255685.2). Taxonomy (NCBI): domain Eukaryota; kingdom Viridiplantae; phylum Streptophyta; class Magnoliopsida; order Caryophyllales; family Caryophyllaceae; genus Silene; species Silene conica. The sequence goes on along the minus strand of CM055317.2, from coordinate 1,009,286 downwards.
GAATCTTTTCGATTATATCACTATGGTTTTCAGGCAATTGCAATAGGATGAGCTTGATTGTTACTAAGTTTGAAGTAGTTTTAACATAATTTTGCCAATCATAAGGGTTAGCATTACTGGGTTATGTAGCTATGCTAGTTAAGATGGGAAGGAACAAGATTTCGAGTATTATTTTTAGCCGTTTACAAAGGAGAACGGACTTATGATGTACTCGTATGTGGATGACATTGTTGTACAGTTTTGAGGATTGGTTCTTAGTACCGTTGTAGATGCCCATATGTCCCTCTCTCTGCTAGTCAATACACAGCAATTATCGTGCTTATATCCGATCCTCTTGCCTCGCTACTTGCATAAGCTTCAGTCACAGGGATTTGTTCTTCCACTATTAGAGTATTAGTTCTAGTGGGTCAAGTTTGAACTTTTCTGCTTATACCCTTATGCAGCGGTGGGGCGATGAAGGCTAGCAGGGGCTATCACCCCTCTGAACAATTTTACAATATAACTTTCTTCTAGTTTTCGAATATTTTCCGTAGTTATTCAATACGGAGTAGTAACTAATTTACCCTACATTATCTATCTATGTGCCCTCCTCCCGAATAAACAGCCCAACTAATTTACCCTACATTATCTATCTATGACAGTTAAGTACTTCCTCCATTCCAATCAATTCTATACATTTGCTTTATTCACGTTTGTCAATACTCGTTTTCTGTTGTTAATATCCTTAGGTACGTATCGATAAAAATTATAAAACTTTGATATTCACAATGTACTCGGTAAGACAATTTAAACAATATCTCACACGATTATCTTTTATGTTATATATTAGAAGTTGTGTCGAGAATACACTCGACTATGAATAGTGCCCATAAAGTGAAATGTATAGAATTGATTGGAATGGAGGAAGTAATTAGCTAGCTTGGTTCTTATTAAATAGTATTATGGTTGGAGATCTTAGAGCTATTGGCTTTTCGCTGGTTAATAAGGAATAGAGAAGAGTTTGATGTTTTGGCTGATTTTTGTGTGTAGCTGATCACAAAGGAGGAAGGGCTTGTGCTGTATGAAGACATGATATTGGGTAGAGTGTTCGAGGATATGTGTGCTCAGATGTATTATAGGGGGAAAATGTTTGGGTTTGTCCATTTATACAATGGACAAGAAGCTGTTTCAACTGGGTTTATCAAACTATTGACGCAGACGGATTCTGTTATTAGTACTTACCGTGATCACGTTCATGCACTTAGCAAGGGTGTGCCGCCACGTCAGGTAATGTCCGAGCTATTCGGGAAAGCAACTGGTTGTTGCCGTGGCCAAGGAGGGTCTATGCATATGTTCTCGAAGGAGCATAACGTCCTTGGTGGTTTTGCCTTCATTGGGGAAGGAATTCCCGTGGCAACGGGTGCTGCATTTACTAGCAAGTATAAAAGAGAATTAGGGGAAAACTGTGATGATGTTACCGTCGCCTTCTTCGGGGACGGGACCTGTAACAATGGGCAGTTTTACGAGTGTTTGAATATGGCAGCGTTGTGGAAATTGCCCATTATCTTTGTAGTGGAGAACAATTTGTGGGCAATTGGTATGTCCCATTTGAGGGCAACTTCGGATCCCGAGATTTGGAAAAAGGGACCCGCTTTTGGAATGCCAGGATTCCATGTCGATGGCATGGATGTTTTAAAGGTCAGGGAAGTGGCTAAGGAAGCAGTCGGAAGGGCTAGGAGGGGTGAAGGCCCGACTCTCGTGGAATGTGAAACATATCGGTTTAGAGGACACTCTTTGGCTGACCCTGATGAGCTTCGTGACCCTGGTAAGACTACGGTTTTCTCAATTCATTTATTTCGATCCGTGTAGTTTTGGCTCTTGTATTTGACATTACATTATGCATAATCTTTATACTATAAAAGGAGTAACATTTACAGCATTTCTATTGGTTGATACTTTTTAGAAAATTAATTTTTTTATTTGAGTAGGACCCTCCACCCTCTATGATTACCATCCAATTTAATACTAAAACTTTATTCAATATTAAAAATTTACAAATAACTATTACAAATAAAATGTGAACGTTAAAAAGTTACAAATTAAAAACACAAGTACAAGTTAAAAAAAAAAGAATTAGTAAAAAAATTGGCAGTTAAAGAATATACACAAGTATACAATAATACTTTTTAGAAAATTAATTTTTTTTATTTGAGTAGGACCCTCCACCTTCTATGCGGTATTTAATTACCATCTAATTTAATACTAAAACTTTATTCAATATTAAAAATTTACAAATAACTATTACAAATAAAATGTGAACGTTAAAAAGTTACAAATTAAAAACACAAGTACAAGTTAAAAAAATAGAATTAGTAAAAAAATTGGCAGTTAAAAAATATACACAAGTATACAGATAATAAAAAAATACGGGATCAGTATTTCTAATAAAAAATCCGTAAATCCTGAAATCATAACAAATAAAAATTGCCTTTTACATTATTAGTGAAATATATTGGATTTTATGTCACAAAAAATGGCCTATTTTAGTAATTGATAATTTATAATAATTTATATATTTTTCACTTAATTTTGATGTTAAATTATATTTTTATTAATTAGTCACACATATTTACGAATAACCAAATATTTAAAAACAGACCCGTACATTTGTTGTACGGTATAAAACTAGTGTCAAGTTAGGCCCTGTTCTTTCTGGTTTAATTTCATCTCCTTTTAATTTTGCTTGGTTGTATTCTGTAAGTTTTATTTACATTCAATCAATTATGTTCAATTAATCTCTTCACAAAATTGACTTTTAATTCAACAAAATTCACTTCACCTAAGTTTCTCTCATTTAGTTCAATTAAGCTCTACTTCAATTAATTCAATTCAGCTCGTTTCAGCCGAAAAGAACAGGGCCTTATTGAACGGATGTTAAAAACTCGACAGCATCAAAACTGTCGTGGATGCTCCCTTCATACCAAAAAATAACGATTTGTCGATCACTGTGTTTTTTTACAGCTGAGAAAGCTCACTATAGTACTAGAGATCCGATAGTAGCCTTGAAGAAATACATACTGGAGAACAGTTTAGCCACAGAAGCCGACCTAAAGACCATAGAGAAGAAGATAGAGGAACTGGTCGAGGAGGCGGTTGAATTTGCAGATGAAAGCCCAACTCCTCAACGATCCCAGCTTTTGGAAAATGTGTTTGCTGATCCCAAAGGCTTTGGTATCGGACCTGATGGTAAATACAGGTGCGAGGATCCCAAGTTCACTGAAGGCACTGCCCAAGTCTAAACCGTTCTTTTGGGTCTTTTTCTACTCCGTATGATTTCCGCTTAGGTTTTACCTTTTGTATTACTGCTGAATATTGCTCCTGCATTTCGCGATCCTTTATGTAATGTTTATTTATTATACAGGAGGAATGTCTCTGTTAGGTTTTTGGTATTCACATCAGTTCTTTTATCTCCTGCAATGTACTGTGTGAGTTATGCCATTTCTTTTGCTGGATACTAATCTCTAATCTTAGACCGGATGAAACAGCCCCAACCCAAGGCCGAATCAAACCTGAACCGGCCATATAGAATATGACATGGATCTTGATTTGAACTGATCCAACACGTACATGTAGACCTGACAAACAGATCGGGTCGTGTTCGTGTCACATGTAAACGGGTCACAAATCCTCCAACTTAAACCCGACCTAATTAAATTTTGTGTCGTGGTCGTGTCGACCCACTTAGATAATTGGGTAATCAAGCCTCAACCCTAACCCGTTAATTTCGTGTCGGGTTCGTGTCGGGTTCGTGTCGTGTTTTCGTGTCATGTTCATATTTGGAAAGTTTAAGTATATTTATGTGATGGAGAATAACAAAATTAGGATTAATTTAAGAATTTTGTGTTTAAAGAGCTCAACCCAAACCCGACCCAATTAAATATCGTGTCGTGTTCGTGTTGACCCACATACATAAATAGGTCATTAAGTCTCAACCCAAACCCGCTAATTTTGTGTCAGGTTTGTGTCGTGTTTCTGTGTCGTGTCATTATTTGCCAGTTCTGCGTACATGGCCTGAACTTTCTTGAACCCGATAATAAAACGCTCAAATTGATCCTACCCGACTGTATCAGGCTTGAATTACTTGCGTCATGTCTACGTACTCTACACCGTCTGCTGTCCATTCTGCTCAGTAAGATCTTTCATTTACGTGGTTAGCTGAGAATACACAGCTGAAATAGTACAGGAACTTTGTGACAGAAAACAGTAACTAGATTACTATACAAGAATCAAGATTCACGAAACGACAGTCATTTCTCAGGTTTCAAATTAGCATTCTTCGCGGTTCCTAAACAAATATGTCCATTTCACAAACGGGGATACATATCGTTGCAGCATGAATGCATGATCTGTTCCTCATGCCGATAGTCCAAAATGTTTCGACTTTCTGGTGATCACAAAAAATAAGAGGGCTACAATTGGCGAAGCATTAGTCCTCCGACTTGAGGACTGCTGTCATACAATCTAAAGCTTAAATCCGCCATAAGTCACCCAGCGTTACACATTCACTAGAGTGCTCGACTTTAGCAGGTATCATGCACTGTCAATACAGAGGGATAGTCTTTCTGTCCTGCACAAGTACACAGTCCTACTGGTTCAAATGTGAAGTAAAGTGGATGTTGACGGTAAATTCTCACCCAAATATTCACAAGATACAGAAAATTATAGTGTCGATCATATATTTGTAGGACACAATTTCACATATGAGACCTATCCAAAGTTCCAAACTTGTGCATTCTCTTTTAACATAATCAAACTTTCCTTGACTCGGCCTCTATCTTCTTGACAAGATATTCCTCCAAATCGACACCAACATTGACTATCCTCGTATAGGGTGTAATCTCAACTTTCAAAACCTCATCCAACAAACGATCCACTCTATCCACTTCCTCCACCTCGAAAATCTTAGGAACCACTTCCTCCCATGTACCGCCATATGGCGTTTCCCCGTGTTTTAACAACTCTTCAAGCACCCCACAAGCTTCTTCTATCCTACCCACATCCAAACTTGTGCATTCTCTGAACTTTTTGTGTACTCAGGCTTCCATAATCAAACTTTCCTCGACTTGGCCTCTATCGTCTTGACAAGATATTCCTCCAAATCGACACCAACATTGACTATCCTCGTATAGGGTGTAATCTCAGCTTTCAAAACCTCATCCAACAAACGATCCACTCTATCCACCTCCTCAACCTCGAAAATCTTAGGTATCACTTCCTCCCATGTACCGCCATATGGCGTTTCCCCGTGTTTTAACAACTCTTCAAGCACCCCACAAGCTTCTTCTATCCTACCCACATCCAAACTTGTGCATTCTCTGAACTTTTTGTGTACTCAGGCTTCCATAATCAAACTTTCCTCGACTCGGCCTCTATCTTCTTGACAAGATATTCCTCCAAATCGACACCAACATTGACTATCCTCGTATAGGGTGTAATCTCAGCTTTCAAAACCTCATCCAACAAACGATCCACTCTATCCACTTCCTCCACCTCGAAAATCTTAGGAACCACTTCCTCCCATGTACCGCCATATGGCATTTCCCCGTGTTTTAACAACTCTCCAAGCACCCCACAAGCTTCTTCTATCCTACCCACATCACACAAACCCTTGATAAAGCGATGAGCAATCGAAAAATGAGGAGAAAAACCTTTAGACAACATCTCCTCCATATACTTCCTTGCCTCATCATACCTCCCTTGATCAACCAATCCACCAACCAAAGTCCTATACGACTCCAAATTCGGCAAACAACCATTCAAACACATATCATCCAAGACCTTAATCGCATCAAATGCACGCCCCTCTCGACACAATCCCACCACAATCGTATTATAATGAATGATATTCGGGTTACACCCTTTAACTTTCATTCGACAGAGCAACTTATACGCCTCCTTAAGCTGCATTTTCCTGCACAAACTATTCAACAAGGTCGTGTAGCTCAATGTATCAGGCACAAACCCTTTATTCCACATATCATCAAGCAAATCAACGGCTTTCGAAACCTGACTCTTCCTACACAATGCCTGCATCAAAATCCTATAAGATTCAACATCAGGCATAACATCTCTCTTAAACATTTCATTGAACAGCTTATATGCAACACTAATTTGATCATTATAACTAAACGCTTTCATCAAAAGATTATAACTTCCCACATTAGGGTTCACACCATACTTATGGGCAACCCTAAAAACATCGAAAGCCGGCCGGAGAAAACTCCGTTTAGCCACAAGTATAGTAAGAAGATGATTAAGGTGTTTCGATGTCGGTTTGCAATTATACCCAACAATGTTATAGAACATATTAAGCGCTTTTTCGGGCATTTGGGCATCACCATAAATACAAATTATACGCGAAAAAAGACCCGGAGTTGTTGGATACCCATGTCGTTTTAGCTGCATTAAAACATCCTCCATGTATGAAAAATGGCGGGAATTTCCGAGTTTTAAAATTAGGGCATGGAAAGTAGAGTAACGGTGACGGAAATTGGGTTGTCGGGAAGCTAAATCGAAGATTTCTTTGGCTAAAAGGGGATCGGATTGGGAACAGATTAGTTTGTGGATTCGAGTAGGGGATGAAATTAGGGATTTTGGGAAAACTTCTGGGTTGTTGCTGATTTGAGGATTTAGGGTTCTGGGTTGTTGTTGTGATTGTTGGAATTCTGATTGTGATTGTTGATTGATTTGTGAGTGGAAATTGAGTGTGAAATTCTGGGAAAAATGTTGAATTGTTCTTGTTTTTGTGTGTAGAAGAGAATCGAAGGAGGAAAGGAGAGATCGTTTCATTTTGGAAAAGTAATTCAAAATGTAGTTTGATTGATCATTAGTATCTTGGGTTTTAGGTATAGGGAGAGTTTGTGTTCGAGTCGGGTAGGATTACGAGTTTGGTATTACTTTTTTTTTGTCGGTTTTAACATTGCTGTATTTGTAGGATTCAAACACGTGACATCTGGTTAAACTAAAACAGATCATCACAGTTGATTTAAATACCCGTGGATAAAAGAGCTCTAAATGTACACGTCCTGCTTACAACGAAATGACGTGTCTCTAGTATGAAACACACCAGTAGTAGTGACTAGTGACATGTTTAAGTAAACTAGAAGTCGGTGGTTTTAGATTACATATCGCAATAAATTGAACACATACATCATTACTAATAGCGTGTCTTTAAAAAAAGTGTCGTGTTTGTTTTTACTATAAATTCGTAAATACTTGCTCCATTCAAATCCAACCTACACATATTCTTGTCTAATAAAGCCAAAAAAATTACTAAAGTATCTTTGTGAACACCAATTATTTACACAAAATGTACTCGCATTTAATCAACCATCACACTAGGGGCGGATTTGAAGGTGGATAGGGTAGGCAAGTGCCACCCCCAACATAAAAATAAGAGTAATTATTGTATATTAATTTCACAACAATGGGTTGGGTTTAGTGGTTAAAAGTGGTTATGTGTTAGAAGTTTGGTGAGGTTAGAGGTTCAAATCTCATTAGAGGGTATTTTTTTAAAAAAACTTGTTTTATTTCACAAAAGTTAATTTTTTTTTATACTAATTACGGAAAGAAAAAAAAATTTGCCCCCCAAACCCGAAATCCTAGATCCGCCACTGCATCACACATTTAAATTAATAAAAACACATCTTACACACTTTCAATTGTACTTTTAATAATCTTTCTTAATATTTGTACAAAAAACATATATACATCTTGGATTTTACATTCGAGTCGGTTAGGATTACGAGGTTGGTATGACTTTTTTTATCAGTTTTAACAGTGCTATATTAATAGGATTTAAACACGAGACATCTAGTTAAACTAGAACAGTTCATTGACACTTGATTTAAGTACTCATGGATAAAAGAGCTCTGAATGTACACGTCGCTGCTTACAACGAAATGACATGTCTTTAGTATAAAACACACCAGTAGTGGTAACATGTTTAAGTAAACTAGAAGTCAGTGGTTTTAAATTACATACTCCCTCCATTCATTTCCACTTGGTACATTTGCTTTATGCACGGATTTTTACGCATTGTTAAAATATTAATAAAAGTACAACAAATAGGTGTAAAGTGTAATATTGTGTTGAAAAAGTGGGCCTTAATAGTGTTTTTATAGTATTATAGTATTAAAAGTACAACCAAATAAAGAAAGGTGCAAAGTGGATTCGAATGGACCGAAATGGAATAGGTGCAAAGTGGATATAAATAGAGGGAGTAATACATATGGCAATAAATTGAACAGATACGTTACTACTGACGATGTGTCTTCAAAAAAACGTGTCGTGTTTATTTATGCGATCATCTTATACAAAAATTGCCGTATTTAAAAACATTCTCGGATTCTTGCATAACAACTTGACTAGAAATAAAAAGTATTATTATTCTTATTGGATAATTGTAGGTGCAAATGTAGTCACGTTTGCACAAGTTTCAATTTTCAAACCTTGTGAAAACGAAAACAAGATGATATCGATTCCAAAGAAATGGCCGCAACTCTTGAGCAATTGGGCAACAAAATGTGGTACCACAGGGAGGACCAATTATAAAGCACAAATTCTTATTTGCAACTGCACTATTCGTCGCAAGCTCGTGACGGATACCGTTTCCTCTCACAAAATACCCATTTTTTCTCTCTCACCAACACTATTTACGGGGTTCTCTTTCTCCACTAACTTATTTTGTATCCCTTTATCTCACAAAATATTCGTCACAAATGATGACCCGTCGCAAGCAGACTTACTAATTATAATGTGAGATAGCATAAAGGCCCCAAACAACATCGAACGACGGCAGCATCCCCATATGCCACCACAATTTATGTCCAATTGCAACGACAGATTCTGGGTCGGATCAATAATAGGTCAATACGGTATGGGTCAGGTTGGTTTTTTGGGTTATCTTTGGATTAAGCGAGTTTGGATCACCTTTTGATCAAGGGTTATTTTTTTCGGGTTAGGTAATTCGAGTTAGGACAGTTTTATCAGGTCTAATCACACTTAGAACATGTTTTTTTTGGACTGAAACCGTCTGAACTGAATTGTACTGAACTGAGATAGTAAAATTAGTTTGCGAAGGAAGGAGTTGAATTGAACTGAACTGAAATAAGGTAAATTTAAGTCAAAAGAAAATGACTTAAAAGTTGTTAAACCGATTATTTCTATAAAAAAGATTAAAATTACGCAATCTGGTTGAATTTATTTTGTTAGCAATAGTCCATCCCTGAAAACTTTCATTGCTTTGAACTATAAATTTCGATAACTTGTGGTCAGATTATACTTTCTTTCGTTAGTGCTCGTAATAATTTTAGGTTAATTTATCCGTGTCTTTTTAATTAAAAAACTAAGATATACATAATGTATTGGACAAAATAAAAGGAAGATATTAGAAACAAAAAATATACCTTGAATTTAGTTAATCTTCATGCTAGTTCAATGGATTTTCGTAAAATCAATAAAATTTCTAACTTTAAACCTCGAATAAAATCCATGTCAATATAATTTTTTTACTTTATACTACTTCGTAAAAGGGTAAAAAGAAAGGAAGAAAAACAGATAAATCGCCCTAAAATCTACAGATAATATTCTGTTTTCCATTTTACTAGTGTAACACCCGTGAAAAATCACAGGGTTGTGTACACTTATTTTTAAAGACGACGGAGGTATATTCATTTCAATATATAGCAATTCTGTTTATTCGAACGAATTATATTTTAACGGGATGTTTGAATATAAGATATATTCGGTCAAAAGGTGAATTTTCTGGTGCACTAACTTTCGAATAGCTATTAATAATGATGATAATATTTGGATTACTTATGATAACATTAATGAATAAGGTATATAAGAAAAAACAACAGACGACTAAAAAAAGATTAAATAACTAATAATGAGTAGTTTGGAAAGTTATTGTCTTTTGATGAATTACTTACGGAACATAATTTGACGGAAAAATACGATGAACAAAATAACTAATCAGGTAGAAATATAAATTAAATGGGTGTATTAAAATTCGATAATGTAGGACGAAAATTACAGTTTCTCGAAAACCTCATTGTAAACAACATTTGTTGTTGTATTAGTCATCCCTCCTTCTTCATCAAGAAGTAGCACTTTTAGACATTTCTTACTCGTAACCCTAGATATAACAACGTACAATTGGCCATGGGTAAAGACTGGTCTTGGAAGATAAAGTCCAACACGGGATAGAGATTGACCCTGACTTTTGTTGATAGTCATAGCGAAACAAACTGCTAAAGGAAACTGTCTTCTTTCAAACTTAATTGGGAACCTGGTTTGATCGGAAGGAGTCGAGGTGATGCGGGGAATATAGACATTGCTTCCGATATGACTGCCAGAAATAACTGTTGCACTAATAACGCGATTTCCTAGTTGCTTTACCTCCATTCGGGTGCCATTGCACAAACCATTTGCTTGGTCAATGTTTCTTAAAAGCATCACTATAGCTCCAACTTTCAGTCTTAAGCTGTGATTAGGTAAACCGGAACATCTGATTGAGTTAAGAAACTCTGTAGAGTAAAGTTCTCTGACCCCGCAATTAGCATGGTGGGTGTCAAGCTGCCCTAATAAGTATGAAACCGGAAGTATGAAATATCTTTATACGATATGCTTGATATTTTCTGATTTTTCTTAATTTAGTTAATATGCTTGATATTTTCTGTTTTTTATCTTCACACGTTTTTAATGGCATAGATATTTTATGGTGTATCTCACGTTTTTTATGGTGTATCTCACGTTTCTTAATTTAGTTATAGAATAGAATCTTTAGGATAGATAACAATCAGACTCTTTGTATTTAATTATTAAATTATTAAATTATTATGATGTGGCATAAATGGGTAATGCTGATTGGTCTACAAAACTGAAATTTCTGAGGGTGAATGTGAGAGCTCGAAACACTAAACGCTGAAACCTTATTGCGCCACGTTAGCGGTAAAACATTCTTCTTTTATAGTAATAATGATTTTTGTGAAGGAAATACAAAGGCGAATATAAATATACGATGTCGTCAAATTCTACTTCGACTGGTCTTCTATAAAACCGTCATACATCGTTTTAAATTTACGACCGTCCTCAATAATTAACCTCAAGAAATTCACAAATTCTCCCTACAACATTCACACGTGCGACCAAATAGAAAAGTTACCACTTTTGATTACACGGTGACCATTTTTTGAGTTAAAAAACTGACTATATTTTTTAGAGTGATAACTATTTATCAAAAAAGTGATTACTTTTACACAAAAAATACTTCCTCCATTTTTTTCTATTTTCTTCTCATTTTCCATTTTTAGCAAATTATTTCTTTTATTCCCATTTCTCATCTTTCCTTTTTAGACCATCTAATTGACCATATAGTTCTTGTCCCACTTGTTTATTTAGACCATCCCCAAGCAAGGTCATGAGGTAGGTCATGACCTTGTTTGGTCATGGTTAATGGGTAATTAAGAGAATTAATTGGTGACCAAATTCACTAATTTGTGACCTTATGACCAACCAAGGTCAATTTGTGACCTTTGGGAAACAATCATGACCATATTTGTGACCACTTATGTGGCCACTTGTAATTGGTTGAAAAATAAAAAAACAATAAAAACATTAATTAATGGTTGAATTTTCAATGATTGAGAAGGATGTAAAGTGAAAAATGATTGGGTTGATGACCTAGGTCGTGACCTTTTGCTTGGGAGGGTGAAGGTAGGTCGAGATAAGTAAGATGTGATTAACAGTAAAACCGGGTCGTGACCTAGTTAGAGTGACCACTGCTTGGGGATGGTCTTACAATATCTGCAATTCGTTTTTCATTTTTTAATCTCTTTTAATTGTTTAATTTGGTGCACATGCAAATCTTTCATTACTTTTTCATTGTTTAATCAATTTTCTTAATACTGGTGTAAAAAAAAATAAGAAGAAAATAGAAAAATGGAGGAAGTAGTACATTTTCGCAAAAAAACACGGGCTAAAACCGTCGCAGAGAATAAATGACCTAAGAAATTTGTTTGTCCCCAACCGAGTGGCCAAACAAATTCCTGCAGTGATTCAGTATTTCAGTCCTATAAATTGCATTGCACACAGTCTGTCACACCATCATTTTTTCACAAAAAAATCATTAACTTTGTTACATCTTTCCATTTTATTTTACATTTTTCAACAACCCATCTTTCAAAAACACCATAAAACCTTGATTTCGTTCAACAAGTTTCAATCTTTTTCACCAATTATTAAACCCTTTTCCGCATTTCCGCATTCTTCCTGTAAGTCTATCTTTTTCATTATTTTCCCGTCTCGTATTTTAATTAAAGATAAATAAATGAGCGAGACTGAACGATTACCAAATTTAACAAAGCCGCCTTTTTGAGTCATTAATTAATGGTGTTTTAATATGTGTCATTGATTGATTTGACAGTTTCTGTATTCCTATCTTTATCTTTCTTGAATGATTTGGGTTCGAAGTGATGTCCATGTCTTTGGATGTCATTGTCTTGTTAATCTTTATTGCAACTTTTATGTCATTCTGTTAGATATTCATTTCCCTTTAAATACGTTAATTCTCGTTTAAGACGGATATATCGCTATGCTTGTTTATCAATTGCTTTAAATATATGCTCTATAGTCTTATGTGCAAGTCTATTCATATCCTACTGAAACATCAACTGCTATTGCTGGTAAATTTATGTTTTTGTTTTTGGAATATTTGCTTTGTTTTTCTAATTATGATGAATTGCTGGTAGACAGTCTCTTTGGACACAAATTCTCGTTGAAAACGGACATACCCGTACAAGTTGTAGTTGAAGACGGGTCAAATAATACCCGGGTGCTTAGATAAGACAAAAGCATAATATTACTCCCTAGCCAATTTGGGTATTACTTGACGGTCTTTAGCTTGTGATGGATATACCCGTCTTCAATGAAACTTACCGCTCTTTGGGTTGTTAGTAAATGGGTAAGATTGCGGACCATTCCGTACCTCCCATTTTGCAAGAACCCTAAGGCACGGGGGTAATGTTCTTGTTGTCGTTGTTGTTGTTGTTGGTGGTGATGCATGAATTGTTGCTGACGCGCTTTCTTGGTAAATTGATGGAAGGGGTTTGTTAATTTGATTGTTTTGGGAAGTGGGTAGTGTCTTCTTTGTTTTGTCAATTGAAGTGGGCAGTCTCTTTATGTTGCTAGCACAAGGGTAAGTGGGTGAGGTTGCGCATATCCGACCTGTTTGGACCAGTTAACTGAGTGCCTCGGGATATTATCTATGATCGAGACCCTAGGTTTGTGTCTCGCCTTTAGCTCGCATTTGCAGGAGCCATTGAGGCAATTGCGATAATGTTCTTGTTAATTTGATTGTTTTGGGAAGTGGGTAGTGTCTTCTTTGTTTCATCAATTGAAGTGGGCGTGGGCGGTCTCTTTATGTTGCTAGCACAAGGGTAAGCTGGTGAGGTTGCGCATATCCGACCTGTTTGGACTGGTTATCTGAGTGCCTCAGGATATTATCTATGACCGGGACCCTAGGTTTGTGCCTTGCCTTTAGCTCGCATTTGCAGGAGCCATTGAGGCAATTGCGGTAATGTTGTTGTTAATTTGATTATTTTGGGAAGTGGGTAGTGTCTTCTTTGTTTCATCAATTGAAGTGGGCAGTCTCTATATGATGCTAGCAAAAGGGTAAGCTGGTGAGGTTGCGCATATCCGACCTGTTTGGACTGGTTATCTGAGTGCCTCGGGATATTATCTATGATCGAGAGTCGAGACCCTAGGTTTGTGTCTCGGCTTTAGCTCGCATTTGCAGGAGTCATTGAGGCAATTGCGGTAATGTTGTTGGTACAGGGAAATGCTGGTAGTGTTCTAGTGGCCTGTTTTCCTTTCTTTTCTTTTCATATTTGAGTCGAGTTGGTGGGAAACAAAAACAAGTTGATTTCTTTGATTCTTGTCATATTCAATCAGTGGCTTTCTGTTATTGGGTACTTTTTGGCTGTTCATTTTATTTTTATATGGTCTTTAGAGATTCCACTTTTGGTTGGTTGCTGTATCTCGCAATTATCGCTTGCTGTTACTGTATGTTGGCGTAATGGCATTATACATTGATGGATCTTGCTTTTGCGACCCCTTAAGATTTGTTACGATCATTTAATGATACAATTAGTGCCTTGGTTGTTTACAGACAACCATATGATTGTAATTTGTAAATAGTTTTGTGTTGAAATTTGATGGAAGTTTGTTTTGGTCTTTCGCCCATGTTTGCGAGCCTTGGAAATTGAACGACTTGTTGTATAATTGCATTTTGCTTATGTGGTGGGTGTCGACAAAAATCACACTAAATGCACACGGATTGTTTATTGTTGCATCATTCTATGAATTTCGTGCATGTTTGATTTCTGTAGTGTGGAGGTTTCCCTCTTTTTATCACGGTATGTTACGGGATTATGCTTAGGCCCTATGAGATGATGCTGTTTTGTCGCATCTTATTTAGCTTTAACTTTGTCTTAGCGATTCATCATGATAAGTATCTGCAGGCGAAAGTGAACTAGTGAAGGATCTGCTTGATTTTAGAGTTTTGCATTCTGTTTAGAGTGCTGCGTTTTTCGGATTTATCTGCTGCCGAAAAATTCTAATAGATATTTGATCGAGTTAAAACTTTTAAGGAGCAAACTTAACGCAGATGATTGTAGTGTGTAGACTATGTTACTCTGACCCGGCTTGAAGGGTCGGACACGGGTACGTATTCAAGTGTCGGACACGGCTATTTTATGAAAAAAGTTCCAAGTTTTGGGTCTAAAATGAAGTGTCTGAGTGTCATACCAATGTCCAAGGATCAAGTGTGGGACACGGGTATGGGAGGTCATATGAAGTGTCGAAGTAACATAGGGTGTAGATAGTTTATTTCTAGGGTCATTTTTTTACGTAACTATTGAAATTGTTCGAGGTATGTTCAATCTGGAATATTTTTCTGGCATGTACCTAATACTTCACAGATAAGAGGATGTAAGATATCGGACTGTGTTGTTCAGGACGTGCATGATGCTAAATTTTCAGATTTTATTGCTTGATTTATCGGTAATTTCTTTTATGCAGTTGATCCTGAATCCTGAACATTTGCTGCGATGGAAGTACAAAATTCTCATGACACACACATTATTGAGATACAAAGAGACACTGCTAACGGAAAGAAAGAGGTTGCAGGAGGAAGAAAGTTCTGCGGTGAAGTTCACTGTGAATTCAAAAGTGCCGGAGCAAGCTCAGAAGACAATGCCGAGCGATCAGCTTCAATGAGGAAGCTTTTTATAGCTGTTGCACTCTGTGTTGTATTCATGTCAGTAGAAGTTGTTGGTGGAATTAAGGCCAACAGTCTCGCAATTCTGACTGATGCCGCTCATTTGCTGTCAGATGTCGCTGCTTTTGCTATCTCTTTATTTTCTTTGTGGGCCGCAGGCTGGGAAGCTACTCCGCAACAATCTTATGGATTTCTCCGTGTTGAGATATTGGGTGCCCTCGTCTCCATCCAACTTATATGGGTTCTTGCCGGGATTTTGGTCTATGAAGCCATTCAACGGCTTATAAATGAGACTGGTGATGTTGACGGCTTTCTTATGTTTTTAGTTTCTGCCTTCGGTTTGGTCGTCAACATAATTATGGCCCTTGTCTTGGGTCATGATCACGGTCACGGTCACGGGGGTCACGGTCACGGTCACGGTCACGGGGGTCATGAACATGAACATGGTCACGATCACGGACATGGACACTCAGAGCCACTTATAAATGGCGATCAGGGAAAGAAAAGGAGGAATATAAACGTGCAGGGTGCGTATTTACACGTTCTTGGCGACTCAATTCAAAGTATTGGTGTGATGATCGGGGGCGGTCTTATCTGGTACAAACCAGAATGGAAGATAGTCGATTTGATATGCACCCTTGTATTTTCAATCCTTGTTCTCGTAACAACTATCAAAATGTTGAGAGATATACTCGAAGTTCTAATGGAAAGCACACCTAGAGAGATCGATGCATCCAAGCTTGAAGACGGACTATTAACCATGGAAGAAGTCGTGGAAATCCACGAGCTACATATATGGGCCATCACAGTGGGAAAGGTTCTATTGGCCTGCCATGTCAAAATCCATCCCGAAGCAGATGCTGACATTGTCCTCGACAAGGTGATAGATTACATAAGACGGGAGTATAACATTAGCCATGTTACGATACAAATTGAGCGTTAAGGCCGTTAACCTGTTCTTAGATGTGTCGGGATTAAGTAGTTTTATTTTTTGTTTCGTAATTAGTTGCTGTTGACTAGACTTCGCAAGCCCTCTCCCTGCGAGGATGTTTCGTGTGCAAGTATGAATGATAAAATCTTCTGGTTGCCCATATTTTTAATCTTCTTGCTGATACATCCCGTCATTTCTCCGTTGTCTGTTTTCTACCCTTTAGTGCTATGTAAAATTGCAGGCGAATGGTTTTAAGGCGCGCTATAAGCTGGGAAGGAAAAGTCGAGCAAATACTCATTTTGCAGACATATTCAGGTATGTCCTCTTCAGTTAGCGGTGACAACTAGGAAAAATGTAGCCGGGGAGACGATTATAAGACTACCTACATTAGAATCGAGTTTGATAATCATCGCTGTTGGTTCCTCGTACAGCGAATGCATACAGCCAGAGAAAAGAGGATAAGAAACCAGTAGTCTTTCTTGTGACGGGTATATCCATCACAAAATTATGACGGGTCAAGTATGACCAGAAAGACGATTCACCCGCGCCTTTGGCCAATTCTAAGCCTCCCCCATGACATGTTTTGGGTCTGTGTACCTCTTTCTGTGGTCGGAATTCTTGTTTAGTTTTCGACTCAAATATTTTCAGCATATATAAGTATATATAAGTATAATATTTATTGTTAATTTAAATTTAAAACAGGTTAAATAATCTAAATAAAATACAATCAAAATGCCTAGATATTAGTAAAAAAATGTATCGTATCTGGCTATCTATTGCAAATTAGATGCTATACGACCCATTTTAATTTCAATAAATCTCCCGTGTGACGGTTAGGCCCATTTGCTTTCCGACTTGCTCTATGTGACTAAAAGTGTTGGTCACAACTCACAACTGATAATTTTGTGTTTTAATTTATATCGGTCTTAACAAAAACTAATAATCGAGTAATAATTTTAAGCCGCTTTAACTTTCTTGTTACTAATCAATCCAGGAAGATAAATCCTTAGATTAAACTTTTCATAACTGTAATAAAACACATTTTGCTTGTGACGGTCATAAACTTGTGATTTCTCACAACCCTCTTTCCACTTATCTTCCTACTTACACGGTTAGTCGGTTACACACTTACACCTCCCACTTGCATCTTTATGTCACGTCACAAATTTGTAACGGATTTTAACGACAATAAAGTACGTCGTATAGTTAACTTAGGATGAAGCAAAGTAGGAATGATTTGATAGAACCTAGTATCGGGATCTACAAGAAAGTGTACAGTAAATAAGTACTCTAAATGTACATTTGCACTGTTGTAGAGAGATTGGCCTTTGTTTTACACAAATTCTCATTACGACGGACACTATTCATCAGAAGCTGAAAACGCCAGACGGATAGTGTCCCTCTCACATCATGCAGGTGGCAGTATTCATGATATGCTCAATTTTCTCCGACTCGCCTTTTCACTGACTTTATTGTGAGAAGAGTGTACTCGAACTACTCGTCTTCAATTTATGACGGATATCAGTTACAAGCAAGATTCTTTGGTTGTTTTATCAGCTAAAGACCTTACAATGATACAATGCAATGCATAGTCCCATCACGTAAGGTCCTAAGCCCTGAGGACTGAGGTATGAGGTCCTTCCTTCCGACATCTTCATTGCAGGACAAGCCCACAGCTTTGTCTTTGATTACATCTCTTAATTTTGAGCCGATTTGTATTGAACTGAACATAACTTATAGAATAGGACGACGTATAGTTGTGAAACGGTCATTTTATTGGCGGTATAATGTGTTTTTATAGATGAAATGACTGTGTAACAACGTAAGACCATTTCATTTTGTTATTTTTTTTTTATTTAATTTTTTTTTTTTGGGTGTATTATCTGATTTAGTGTGGAATCGAACGGTAAAGTTCTCCCTCATGAGTTTTGCATTCTCAGACTCGAACCTAAAACCTCTAGTTAAAGAGGAATAATCCCTAATCAGTTGATGTAATGCTCGGGAATAGAATAATTTGTATTAAAAACTTGACAACTCATCCTTTTTCTTTTCTCTCCGTAGTTTTTTTTTGCTTCTTTTTTCTGGTCATAAATGATAGGTGAACCATCCCAACCAAAACTTTAAGGTGATGGTTGAGACCCAATTATTAATATTCCTATTACGCTCCCTTAGTCAAATGCCCATTGGGCTTGAAGAGTGATTAGTTTACACAGGCTCCCCCATACCGTGTGTTGGGCTTACACTTCGTCATTACCCATGACTTTCGGTCACACTGGCTTTGATACTATGATAGAGGAACGATCCCCACCAGAACCTTAAGGTGACGATTGAATCTCAACTATTATTAATATTCCTATTAATAACGTCTTCAAGGAGTTGGAAATTTTGGTCATTTGAAGAAATAATTCAATCAAAACACTCGAATTAAGAACGTTTTAAATTAATACTCGATATGTGTTTTATCAATTGCATGTCACTTTCGCTTTTCAGATTATAAGATGTTGAATTTCAATGTCAATTTACTTACTAGTAACATTTCCAAAACTTGCATCGAAATGCGGGTCACAGAAATTTGTCATTTACATGACAAAATAAAATCAAGTACTTAAACAAGTAAAATATTCTGTCAAAAATAAAAATAAATAAATAGACAGTTAGTCTTGCTTGTGACGGGTCGGGTGGAGAGACGGATAATGACACTCACAAAACGAATAGGGGGGACAAGGTAGGGCACCCCATGTGCTTTCCTCTCTCCTCTAAATGGTCATTTTGTGAGACAAAATGGTATCCGTCTTCTCCTTGTGACGGATACCCTCCGTCTACAATGAGAATTTGTGATAAACAAAAAAGTAAAATAGAAACAGTAAATTTGAGGAAGAAATACAAGTGAAAAAGGTGTAGCTAGCGCACATGCTACTTCCTGACATAGGTTAAAAGTTGAATAATTTCTTCAGATGATGGGAAAAAGTTACCGTACTAATTTACTGTACTAACAAATTTGGCCAACATTATAATGCAAGTTCTAGCTATTCTGTTATAAACATGACCTAATGTATGTGTCATTTGAATCGGAAACAGATCGGGTCATTTTGAGTCGGGTTATAAGTTTTGATAGGTTAGTTCCGGGTAGTGTTGCTAACGAGACGAGCCGAGCTCGACCTTAGCCTTGCAATCATAACTCAATCTCGTGCTGATCTTGATCTTACCTGAGCTTGTAAAAAATGTGCTCGCTATCAAGCTTGCGAGCTCGAGGTCGAGCTTGGCCTTGCTCGGGTTGTGTTCAAGAATCATAACTCAATCTCTTGCCAATCTCGATTGTAATCCTTACCTGAGTTTGTAAAAAACGTGCTTGTTATCAAACTTGCGAGCTTTAACGCGAGGTCGAGGATCGGGCCTATATTTAATGGTTAATCTTTAAAAATTTTATTTTTCTAATATTTTCAATAATAAGGATTATAATTAAATGTAGTTTTTAGATGTCATTGTTTTTCGTCAAGTCATTATCCTAGATAGTTAAACAGATCCGCTCATAACATTGCCAAGGCAATTTTGTGAATTGATCATAAGCACCTGTCAAAAAAAAATAACAAGGATTAAAGGTTAATGTAAAATATTTGGCAGATCAGTAAGACATTTGATTTATCTGATATAAAGATATTATCATGAATGATAAAATATTTTAAAGTTCGAGCTGCTCACGAGTTTTTTGAGTCGAGTCAGCGTTTGCTCGGCTTGACTGGATAAGCTATCAAGCCGAGCCCATGCTCAAGCCGATCTCGCACATCTTTGACCGAGCCGATCTCGAGTTATCCACGAACTGTACTACGTCTCGTCTCATTAACCCCTCTAGTTGTGAGTGTGTTAAAATCGAGTTTAAGTAAACTCTATTTGTTAACGAGTTTGAGTTGAGCCTCGACCCGGAGCTCGGTTATAGAGATATGTAAAGAGTCCCTACAAGTGTCTGTCCTTGGTGCTGGACAATCCTGGCACACCAATAATGTTTAGGGGACCTTTGCATGTCTCTTAAATCTCTTCATCATCTTTTGTTTTTGTTTCGGTTTTAAAATCGTCCTTAATTACTGTTACGCCGTATAAAATCCTCGTTACGTTACTTATTCGACTCTACGGAGTTATTCGTTAGCTTAGTTGTTAAAGGACGAGCCCAGTGAAATAGTGAGAACGATAGGTTGCAAGTTTAAATGTCGTTCACTGTGATATCGTACATGCCTAGGACCCTTCTTTTAGGATCCAAAAACATTAGACAACTTATAGATAACGATCAGTAACGGAGTTGGGATTTGAATTTAGCTGGGGCGAATAGATAATAATATGAAGAAATTCGAAAAAATTTGGGAAAATTAATTTAAAAATTTTGGAATTTTCATCTGCTAACAAGGACCAGCAATGCTACTAGTAGAGATGTTCATCGGTGGTAGTGTCCGAAAATCCCGCGTATTCGACCCAAATTTTTACCGGATTTGGATTTCATTTTTCTGAAAAAATGCGCGGGCACGGACAAGAGAAAGGCAAAACGGGCTGGCCCATTCGACCCGCTAAAGTAATATGAGCAATTAGTATATATTTGTTTAGTTTTTACTCTTGTTTGGATTTTGAAACTTAATATTCAGATGACCAAGATGGTCGTTCTTTATTTTGTGTATTAATGTTAAGAACTAATAACTTAACTCAATATCGGCTTTGCAAGTTTATCGCATTGTTAATTACTTAATTAATCATTTCTTAGAAGTTAACAGAAAAATAGGAGCCTGACAGCCCACGTGTTGCCTGAAATTAGCAGTTGGGCGGGTAAGGAGAAGTGAACCTCTATTTTGGCCGAACCCGCCGCTATAGTTTTATAGGGCATACTTTTCCCTTGCAGCCCAGTCCATGTCCGCCCAAATCCGCATTTAGACAACTCTAGTGACTAGTGACAAAGTTAATATTTTTTCTTTAGTAAGTCTTGCTTGCGACGGGTCGTCATTTGTGACGGATATTTTGTGAGATAAAATGGATACAAAATGAGTTAGTGGAGAAAGGGGACCGCATGAATAGTGTTGGAGAGAGAGAAAAAGTGGGTATTTTGTGAGAGAAAACGGTATCCGTCACAAGTTTGCGACGGATAGTGCCGTTACAAATAAGAATTTGTGTTTTTTCTTAGGGATTGCTCTTTCTAGCTTAACTTTAGCTAATTTCAATTCAGATAAGCTCTATTCTGTTCAGTTTTTTTTCACTTTCAGTCAGCTCGATTTAACTCATCTCTTCACAAAATCAACTCTAACTTTTTACAGCTGCATTTAATTCAGCTCACTTCGACTCAACTCCATTAACTCCATTCAGCTCGTTTTAGGCGGAAAGAACGGTACTATACCGAGTAAATTTGCATTAGTACATAGAATACTAAAACATTGTAAGAATGTTGGTTTTTCTTGGAAAAAGAAAGAAATTTTGTAAAGGCATTATATATATAGAGAGTGATAGAGTATAGTGAGCAAGGACTTATTTATTGCTTCACTGTACTTTTAGCTTCACCAAATTCATTGCTTAGGTTTTAATGGAGAAGCTCCAAGGTCCCATTACTCCATATGTATGTTCTCTCTTACCTTAAACTCTATGTTACTCTGTCAGTAATTATTCTGTGAGACGGTCTTACGCCCGTCTTATAATACTACAATTTGTGTATCTTCATTTATTTGCATTTACTCCACCTTCCCCATCTTCCTTAATTCCTATGCATTTATTGCTTCATATCTTTCTAGAATTTGGCAATGTTCCTATTTATTGATATTCCTTGTATGATTGGGTTCTGAATACTCGGACATGGATATGACACTTGAACGCTTCAGTTTAAGTCTATATATATAGTTTTTTTTTTTTTGTAAAATAGCCGAGTCTGACAATCTGACACTCTGACACGTACCTGTATGATCAAACAGTTGATTGAAGAAGATTTGGATGTGGGTTGGTTAGAAGAATTTGTGAGCAACTATGGAAACAATTATAAATTTGAAGATTCATCATCATACAATAATGATGATCATCATCATCAAGAAGGTTCATTACCAAGTTTATTACAAGATGAAATACCATTTTTACAAATGTTACAAGAAGTTGAAACTACAAGACAAATGCAAGAGCCTAATTATTTCCAACTTCTCTTGAAATTACAACACCAAAACATCATCAACTATGGTGTCGAAAACCCGAATAAATTAGAGAGTTCTAGCTTGAACAATGACTTGCAATCCCTTCTGAAACCCGATACCGGCTTAGTAAAACAAGAAGAAGAAGAATGCAGGCCGCTGCCAAAGCGGCAGCGGCCTGCTGATTGTAAAGAAAGGAGAAAAAGAAAGAGACCAAGTAAGAGTAATAATAAGAACAAAGAGGAGGTTGAGAATCAAAGGATGAGCCATATCGCGGTCGAGCGAAACCGCCGGAGACAAATGAATGATCATCTTAATGCCCTCCGTTCATTAATGCCTCCTTCATATGTTCAAAGGGTTAGTCCATTTTTTATCCGAAGAATTAGTTTTGTGTAAGGCGGTATAAAACTAATATAATTGTAAAACGGTTTCAAACACAATCCTGTTAGTAGGTAAAAATGGTCGCTAAAAGATCTGGTTTACAATAAATTTGTGTAAAACCGTCTTGTGTTTTTTGAAATATTATGCATTTCTTGGTTTTCAAGGCGGTATAACACTGATATAGTTGTAAAACGATTTCAAATAGAATCCTATTAGTAGGTAAAAATGGTCCGTAAAAGATCTGGTTTACGATAAATTTGTGTAAAACCGTCTTGTGTTTTTTGAAATACTATGCATTTCTTGGTTTTCAAGGCGGTATAACACTAATATAGTTGTAAAACGATTTCAAACAGAATCCTATTAGTAGGTAAAAATGGTTACTAAAAGATCTGGTTTACTATAAATTTGTGTAAAACCGTCTTTGACAAGTCCTGTGTTTTTTTTTGAAACACTATGCAACGATTTCAGATACAATCCTGGTTTACGATAAATTTATGTGAAACCGTCTTGTGTTTTTTGAAACACTATGCATTTCTTGGTTTTCAAAGCTAGTATCAGATTTTACAGTACTTGTGTTTTTTTCCTTGATAATCTTGTAAAAAAGGTTTCTTCTTTTTGGCATTTTCTTCTTGTAATTATTCTCATTTATATATTGCTAATCACTTTAGATTTTGTCTAATTTATTGAAGTTTAATAATAAGTGGAAAGTGCTCAAATTGTAGAATTACTTTATTATGTGACGAAGTCAATTATCGACACAGGAAGAAAAAAACAACATTTCCCGGGTGTCTCAGTTGTTTTTACCAACCCACGTAGTAAAAATATAAAAAAAATTGTTTCCGAATAACCCTGAATTGAATTTTTTTTTTCTATCGAAGTTGGGAATTACGACTTTATAAGGTAAATGTTAATGTTAATAAGAAATTGTTTCCGAATAACCCGGAATTGAATTTTTTTCGGAATTACGACTTCATAAGGTAAATGTTAAGAAACTGTTTCCGAATAACCCAGAATTGAATTTTTTTTGAGAATACGACTTCATAAGGTAAATGTTAATAAGAAACTGTTTCCGAATAACCCAGAATTGATTTTTTTTTGGGAATACGACTTCATAAGGTAAATGTTAAAAAACTGTTTCCGAATAACCCAGAACTGAATTACGACTTCATAAGGTAAATGTTAAGAAACTGTTTCCGAATAGCCCAGAATTGAATTTTTTTTTCGATCGAAGTCGGGAATTACAACTTCATAAGGTGAATTATGTACAATGCAGGGTGATCAAGCATCAATAATAGGAGGAGCAATAGATTTTGTGAAGGAAATGGAACAAATGCTGCAATCTTTACAAGCTGAAAAGACAATGAGGCAATCAGAAAAGAATTGCAACGCCTCGGCCGCTTCCTCCTCGACCTCCTCCTCGCTCGTGACGTCTCCAACATCGACATTTCAGCCGAGTAACTTCGACATCAGTGAAACGGGTTTTAGAAGAAACAACAGTAGTGAAGAGTTTACTGCAGAAAATAGATCAGCTTTGGCAGATATTAAAGTAATTGTGATTCAAAATCATGTTAATTTGAAGATTCAATGTCAAAGAAGACATGGTCAACTTCTTAAAGTCGTTTCGGGTTTCGAAGAACTTGGGCTAACTATTCTCCATCTCAACATCACTTCCTTGCATACCCTTGTCCATTACTCTTTTAGTTTAAAGGTATGTGCCCATTTTCCGATCCCTTACGTCTTTCGTTAGCATGAAGTTTTGAGGTTCTCGAGTTTAAACCCAGGTCACGAGTATCAACGCTCATATATTGACTTACCAGTTGACCATGCCCGTGACCTCAACAATGCTTCCTTACATAACCTTGTCTCGTCTCTTGCGTCTTTTATTCTCGGTTAAATGTTAGCATGAAGTTTTTGAGGTTGTCGGGTTTTAAACCCCGAGTCATGAGTATGAACGCCCATATATTGACTTACCAGTTTAGCTAACTGACATCTGTAAACATTCACGGGGCCATGCCCGTGACCTCAACAATGCTTCCTTACATAACCTTGTCTAGTCTCTTGCCTCTTTTAGGCCCCGTTTGGTAAACAACATATTGGCCAATTTTTAGCATATTGAAGGCTTTTAGCATGTTTGACTAGTCAATATGCTAATTTTCGTGTTTGGTAAACAACATATTAAAACAGCATATTTGGGATCAATATGTTATTTTACAATATTGGTTAGCATATTGTAAAATAGGAAAGTTTATTTCATTTTATAAAAAAAAATTAAGAATCTATTAATCCTAATCCGCCAATAACCAAACACTCAAATTCTGCTAATTATAATATGCTAGCCAAACCTTCTATTGCAATCAACCATTTATAATCCGCCACAAAATTAATCCGTTGTTTACCAAACAGAGCCTTATACTTGGTTAAATGTTAGCATGAAGATTTTGAGGTTGTCGGGTTTTAAACCCAGAGTCATGAGTATGAACGCCCATATATTGACTTACCAATTTAGCTAGTTGACATCTGTAAACATGCCCATGCCCATGCCCATGCCCATGACCTCGACATCACTTCCTTACATAACCTTGTGTAATCTCTTGCGTCATTTATTCTCGGTTAAATGATAGCCAGAAGTTTTTGAGGTTGTCAGGTTTTAAACCCCGAGTCATGAGTATGAACGCTCATTGACTTATCATCGACTTAACTAACTGACATCGGCAAACATGCACATGGCTTGATGGACCTAAAACGATGTAATTTTTGTAACGTTGTGCCGGTACCATGGCAGGGTAATTCCAAGTGGTCACATATCATAATAATGTACGATTAATCGCTACTCGATTGTTTTGATTTGTACCGAGAATTATCGATGTATTTAGTTTATACTCGATCAGCATAATTATAATTATTTTTTTGTTAATGCAGATTGAAGATGACTGTAAACTAAGATCAGCTGATGAAGTTGTAAAGGCTGTGCATCACATATTCAGCTTAATCAACCTCGGCTAAACCCGGGTAAAACCCGGGTAAAACCCGGTTAACGCGTTCTTAGTCTAGTTCTAATTATGTAGTTTTAGTGTAATTTCTGCATATAATTCTGAGAAAAGACACAAAATATTTATGAAATTAGATTGAGTTTAAGGAACAATAAAAATAGGTCTACTAGATACTTTTTTTTATTTTAAATCGTACAATCGAGACCAAATTTAAGCTCGAAACACTCTTATATGCGAAAGAGAGTTATCGTGTTACCCACTCGCTACCAAGTACCACCTGATGACGCTATCTCATTTTCCGTATATTTTTTCAGAAATACTTGATTGTTACTAGTAGTTATTTGGCGGGGGCACTAAGGTCGTTATATAACACCTGTTTCCTTGAACAGATTATTTAATTATTTTTTTTCTATTTGGATTAATATGTGTGGTCCAAATTCAATAGCACGTGAGTAGTGTGTTTTGTGTGGTCCAAATTCATTTCTTATTTTTTGTGTAAAAATAAATAAAAGAAAATACTAAATAAAAGAGAATACGACCCAAAAAATGACAACGTGTAATAAATTGCAATATTTTAAAAAGTCATTATTTATAATGAGTAATTATTTATAATGATAATAATTGATCTTTTTTCACTATAAAATGATTTTTCTTAAAGTCATCATACAATTTCTGCTTTTTTCCTTGCCTCCTTTTTAGCTTTTTACTTCCTTTTCCCTCTTTGATTTTATTGTTTTGTTGTCCTATAATGTGTCTAGTCAATTTCTTCCTACAATGTAGTACAAATATTCTATTGAAATTTGGAATTTTTTTTCGAAATGGGCAATTTTCGCTAGTTAATTAAAAAAATAGGTAGTTATTGAAATTTATTATCAAAAATAGGTTCACGTAAAATCGAATTTCAAGATTGAAATTTCACATCCCACATCCTACAACCTCATTTCCATTATCTATATTTGGTGTGCAAACCTTGAGTGAAGTACTAGATACTTTTTCCGTGTTCTAGTTATATGTTTACACTTTATTTTATCAGTGATATATACGTACGTTTGCTTTATTTCTCATTCACAAAATAAAAGAGGTATAAATCTATCACCGAGACAGAAGGAGTAGCTCAAAGTCTCATAGTCCCCAATAGGCAGAGTTTATTTATCTCACATTCTCGCTCGTGAAAATAAACAAAATAGCGTAAAGATGCTATTTACGCGAAGGATTATTGTAGGTTTCGATCAAGAACAATTGGTTTTAGGATGAAACTTCACTTGCTTATGCGCCAGTCTAATACACCTAGTTCTATAAACCCGATGCGGGACACTCAATTACTCAACAGATGACAACAGAAAAGTAACGCATATCAAGTCAAGATAACGATTGCATGCCTTATACAACATACAATGTCTTTATAATTGTTCTCGTTTACAGGATACAACGTCTTTATAATAACTTATTAACTTCGATGGATGACATTATATTTCCTCCGTTTCGTATTATAAAAGTCAAAGGGTCCAGGGAGGGAATTGACGGTATTGTTGATGCCTGATGGGATAAAGAGTCAAAGAAAGTTAGAAGGAGAATTAAATTACTCGCGCTAAATATTATCCATATTGATAAATAAGATAAAATATAATACTACTCGGTATATATTTAGCTTTCGCCTTATCTTTTATGTAGGTATTATTTAATCCGTTGTAAATTTACGACGGATATACCCGTTATAAATAAGAATATGTCTAGGATGAAATGAAGGAAAATGTTGAAAATAGGATAATTATGAGTAACAGTACAAGCGTCAGAGCAAAAGAGAGGTAGTACTATACCAGTATTTGACTCGTTGTAAATTTGCAATAAATACGTTATTTTAAATGAGAATTTGGTGATTTAACGCATGTTCAGGCTTAAAGGTTAACTCTCTAATTTAACTCAATCAGTAGCCTCTCACGACCTTCTCTTACTTGCCCTTTTGTGTCATGACACGGGTTTGTGACCGTCTCATCAGTATAAGTGTCGTGGTATATTCAAAGCGTCTTGTTTGTAACGGACATTATCCGTTACAAGTTGAAGACGGTCAGTGTCATTCTCATAATAAGACAAGCGCAAGAACTAATCAGTGCAACTTGTATAATGTGAGAGAGACATTAGTCGTCTCCAGCTTATGAACTTGTGACGGATATTATCCGTTTTCGGTAAAATTTGGGGTTTGGGACGAATATTAATTAGGTCAGCCGAAAATAGAGGAAGGAGGAAGGAGTAGAAGAGTACAAGCTTGACCGCAGTTAATTTGGGAGTTTGGGACGAATATTTGTCCAAATATAATCTCAAGTTTCAACACTGATTGTTATTGCATATTGTGCCATGCATCAAAATTTGCACCACTTTTTTCGACAAATCACCGTAATCAGAGTTATAATCTTGATTACTTAATCTACTTAAAAAACAATAAAAAAAAAAAAGTAATTTGCTTTAGAATCAAGAAGATTAATTACATTTTACTAGAAAAAAAAAAAAGAAGATTAATTAATCGATCGTACGCAATAAGATTCACATTGAATTAATCTTCTAATTTATCATAAACATTATTAATATTCATGTTTTCATCGTTCTTACCGACTGATTGTTTGTCTGAATGACCAATAAATAACGTGTTTTAATGTCTCTACCGACTTACAAGTTACATCGAATTTATAATTTTATAGACACTTTAGTAAATAATATACGTAAATAAAATTTACATATAAATTATTCGATCCATATTTCACCATTTTAATATCCTTGTTTGAGCCATAACTCGATTACAAATAAATTACTCTAAACTTGACTATTATACGCCCTAAAACTCTATTACGCTCCTATGCGATATGCTAATGTTTTATGTTTTATGCTATATGCTATATGCTAATGTTTTTTTAAATGGAATAATATTGAATATATATTTATATATTTAACACTCGAGTTGCTAGCGAGCTTCTCGAGCCGAGTCAGACCTTGCTTGGCTTGACTCGAAAGGTATCCGGGCCGAGCTTTGACCGAGCCGATCTCGAGCTGCCTGTGAGCGGTCTCGTCTCATTAACAGCCCTACCTACATCGATTCTATGCGATATGCCAATGTTCTATGTTAACCATTGAGTCACAAGCTTACGTTACTTAGGTCGACCACATATAATGATATAAACTACCCCGTCTTTTAACTACTCCCTCCGAGTCGGAGTAATGGTTCTTACTTCCTTTTTTGTGCGAGTTTAGTGATGGTTCCTATTTCCATTTTTAGTAACTTTTTTGTGGTCCAAAATCAATTCAGTGTGGGGTAGGATGTTTTGTGTGGATTAGAATCATTTCCTTATTTTTTGTGCATAAAGGTAAAGGAACCATTACTATGACTCGGAGGGAGTATTATACATTGTACAACGATCTTATACGATATTGGCGATGTCATATGAATTTTTTGGGGAGGTGATGCAATGCAAAGTAGAGGCAGTAGCCTACGTCCTATGGTCCTCCAAATTCCCATAACTAAATTATTTACCTCGAAATTTGATACTGTACTCTATTCCCAAGGTGGAACTGGAAGCCCCACTTTTTACCTTTTACCATTTCTGATTCTGCGTCTTACACTTTTTACCTTTTACCATCTTTCTTCACTTTCCATATCCTTCAGTCAATCTTTACACCTTTGCTTCTCTTTACCTCCACCATCGTCATGTCCTTCTCTTCTCTTTTGGAATTATCTAAAGAATCTAGTAATGAGTCTCTCTTGTGACGGGTATATCCGTCATAAACTTGTGACGGGTCAAGTACCCCCGTTTGTTTAGAAAAGATAAAAATAAGTGTCATAAAAAATCACAAATACTTTGTCTTTATCTTCCTAAATGGGTTTTATTTGACCTGTTACAAGTTTGCGACAAATATTACCGTCGCAAAAAAGAATTTGTGATAATCCAGATACTTCTTCCATTATTCTTCGAGCACAAGTTCTTGTTTCAGGCAGCCATTTTGTCCAACAATAAGACAGGATTTTGATCCAACCGGTATTATAACTTATGGTAATGAAATGATCACATTTGACTGTCAGGTGATTACAAAACTGTCTTGTTGTTTCAGACCAAAATTATCGGTGTAAAAGAAAACGCACTCTTCTTTGAGAAAACGCACTAATAAAAAGGTATATAATCCCGTCCCACTTGCGTATCAATAACGACAAGGCAAAATATAATCCATTTAATTGTTCTATTGCCGAAAGATGATCGGAAATAGAACTCCTTGCACAAAACTCTCGATCTGCATAGAAAATCACAAATATTTTATCTTTATCTTCCCAAATGGATTTTATTTGACCCGTCATAAGTTTGCGACGAATATTACCGTCACAAATAAGAATTTATGATTCATGAATAGATTAGGTCATACTGGGAAGGGTTAATTATATCCTTCAACGATAGGGCTTGGTAATATAGCCTCGCTAAAGATTAATTCAAGAAGAATACTTTACGGAAGTCGATATCATACAAAAATAGGGCATCGTGTTTCCGACGGAAGCCGATAACCCA
Source organism: Silene conica (assembly GCA_029255685.2). Lineage (NCBI taxonomy): Eukaryota > Viridiplantae > Streptophyta > Magnoliopsida > Caryophyllales > Caryophyllaceae > Silene > Silene conica. The sequence continues at coordinate 978,981 of CM055317.2, read as the reverse complement.
ATTCGACTTCCTCCGTCAACCGAGAATACACCATTTTACCAATTACTGTCTATTACAAAACTTTTGAAAGTTACTGCCTGGTAAATGCTACACATTTTTTTCTACCAAAAAAAGAAACACAGACTACTTCTCTAAACATTTACAGGTTATTTCCTACACTTCCCTCAAAAAATTGAAAAAAATGTTAAAAGCGATCCCGTTGTCTCTTCGCTATTGCATCCTACAATTCGCTTCCACTTCCTCTTCGTCTTCCTCCCGCTATGATAAATGTTTACCCTCCTTCCTCCATTGAATTGAGACATTAGGATTGGTAAACCAGCAGGAATCATCGTTATTAAAATGTGCCGAAAATGAAGATAACAACTTTGCGTAGATGGCAGAGACGAAGTCAATCTTGAGCGGCAAAGAAATGAGGAGCAAGCTCAGCTAACCACATCGGATCAATAATAGTAATATTTCTGATATAATTCTGATTAGTTCGGAGAAGCTCATCGTATATTATGCAGTCTGCTTTTGTCCGAAACAACAATGAAGTCGGGTGTATTTGCACTACCTGACTACTTGACAATGCCCTATCCAATATACCAAAGCAATCAGTTTCAAACTCAATAGTAAAAGTTAAAACAAAAAAACATAGTTGACAATACTCCATTGAAAAACAATTATAGGATTATACAAAGAATTTGAGCTTATACATATATTTTTACGAGCTTTATTTAAAAGAATCTGAGCGTCTTTATAAAAACAATTATAAATTAAAACATTATATTGAAACTCAAAAAATAATACATATAAAACCCAAAGATTTTAATTTTAACACTAAAAAATTATTGTACAAGAGAAAATTGTTAAAAGCTCAACAAAATTGCACACAAGCTCAATTAGATTTGTATTAGATGTACGATGTTCATATAGATCTGGATGTATAATCCTATTTGTGATTGAAAAAATTCAACTGGTTAATCATAAATCCATGGAAATTGGCGATGTTCCCCCAGCAAATGGGTCATTCGATCAGAGGGCTTACCCGGGTCATTCACGTGTGTTCTACATTTTGAGATGGGTCGGGCCAGGTCATGTCATTTCCGCTTGCAGGCATGTTTGGGGTGTTCAGTTACTTGGTCATTACGTTCGGGTTACTTTAGGTCCGGTTATTTTTGGGTCAGTCATTTGTCTGGTCAACTGATTTGATTACGGTCATTGCTGGTCGTGACTATGAGATTTTTGTATTTCGGTCTGGGTAATTGTGTCCTATCATTTTGGGCCAAGTTAATATTGGGTCCAACAAGGTCTGGGTTTGGTCCAGTCATTTTCATGTTCTACAATTCGATCTACTTTGGATGGTGAGGCTAGGGTATTGTGTCGGATCTGCTTTTGACATGACAGGCCTGCATGCCCATTTACTGAAATTTTTTTCCCGATTTATATACAAAGATAATTTTAAAGCCTTATAGAAATGTTATAAAGATTCTCAATCACAACGAAGGAATTCAGATATCTTAAAACAAAGTGAAGAGACACGTACCTGTATGTACCCTCAGGCTGCCGCAAAGCAGCATTAAGGAAAAAGGAAGCAGCAAGGCATCTGCGAAATAGAAGCATATCCTCTCCACACGAAGAAATACGAAATCCCATTTGTTTAACATGGGACTGAATTTGGCTGCATGAAAACCCCCAACAATCTTTCAAATCCATCAATTATAGAGGTAAATGCAGCAAAACAATTAAAAAATATGATACGAAACATTCGTACATGAAGTGTTCAACCAAGCTTCTCCATATTACAACAATCAGGTAGAGAGACGATACCTGTGCACATCACGAGCATGTCGTAATGAGCGAGCATTCACAAAGTTGTCTTTGCACCACTTCCTCAGATTTTTGAGAGACTTATCCTTGCTAATGCTCACATTGGCCTTATTTAAGAAATCATCACATGATCTATACACATTGATAAAGGTGATGTGATCTCCTTCGGGACTTGCAAAGTGTTTGATTACATTCTTCGCCTGACATCAGTAACAAAAGACGGAAAAAAAACGTAAGTAAAACACGACACATAAGCTCATTTTGAAAAGGAAAAAAATTCACAAGATCACAAATTATCACAGGAAAAAACCAAATGACATGATAGTATTTAATTACTTGCAAGAGTTCCAACAATTTACTCTCAACACATTTTCAAATTACACTTCATCTGATTGGCCCAATCTAGCAGGGAAAACTCCTTCTATCTGACCTATCCAAGCTTAAGATCAGTTGATCGTTCAACTAATCAAAGATTCTGGTCACAGGTTCATACTGTTTTTCCTCAGACTTGTAACTTTATAAACATGAAGGAATATAAATTGTTGAAACTTGGAAGGAGAAGACAGCTGGTCATTGTAGTTTTAATGGGCTTGGTGGAAGCAGTGAAAAAATGGGGGAATTTGAGAGCCAAAATGACTCAGCCTGTCCCCTTCATGTGACATGGTAATGCTCATCAGATACTCATCCATTACCATTTAAAATGACATGAAGGCTATGACCTCTCGCTAACTTGCTGATAATGTTATTTGATACATAATCACTTCACAGCAAAATACTGTACTTGATTGTTCACATATAGCTCAACTATGCAGATGTTAGTTGCAGCAGTAATGGAACAGCCACAAAAAAACAGCCGAAAGGTGCTAGTACCCACAAGAAACTTAAAACCATTGTAAAAACAGTCCCAAACAAGGCAGCAATAAACTGGAATAGTTTTGACAAACATACCTCATCTTGCTTGTCACGAGGCATATAAAAAATAGATTCAACAGAAAGCATCGCCACAGTTATCAGCATTTCCTCCAGGCAGTTGAATTTACTAGATAAGATAAGAGCCTTCGAATAAACAGGGTCTAATGGAAGTTTAGCCATTTGCTGCCCAACAGGATCTGATAGCTTTGAATCGTCTGTTAGAGCACCAAGCAAAAACAATTCTTCTAGAGACTTCACAATGGCCATCCTGCTCAAAATTTTCAAAGATTGTCAAAAACAGAAAGGCTCCAGATTTCCATAACCTTGTACAGCTGAATCATGAATTGTATATTGCCATCATCGAATAAAACTTAAAACTTTAAGATTGTTAAACTAAGTTTGTCATTGAATTTTGTCATACTTACCGTGAAGGTTTTTCCATAAAGTCAAAGCCAATAATGTCATCAACACCTAAAGCTTTGAGCTGTAAAATGACATTGGAGAGGTTGCATCTCTTGATTTCTGGCACTGTGGAATCCAAAAGTTTCTCAAACTCATTCTCTGGATAGAGGCGGAAGCATTTTCCTGGACCTTCACGCCCTGCACGTCCACTGAAAGAAGGCATGACTATGAAATTTAGATGACTAATCATCAAATTTTCCTATACCGTTCTGTTTATTTGTAAAGGAAAAATAGAAAGTCAATAGCCATGTTGCCACAGCCACAGGCCCACCGCCGCAATGAAACCGTCTACTAAATGACACTATAACTTCGGAAAAAAAATGCTTTTGACTTGCTAGAACTTGTAATATCTAATACAACAACAACAACAACATCAGAGCCTTAGTCCCAAAATATTCTTGGGTCGGCTGACATGAATCATCCTTTGGAACCGTCATGAGTGAACTCTCATCAAGTAAACGATTCTATATTTGGTTGGAAATGCTCCAAAGGGTATGGGGGGGGGGGGGGGGGGGGGGGGGGGGTGGGGGGTGGGGGGGTGGTAGTTCTTAACATTTAAATTACTCTCTTTCATACATTCCCATCAATGAGCATGGAGTACCTATGACAGTGATAGTAGAAAATTAGGTAAAAGCCAGCCCCTTTAAAGCATGATAATCATGTTGACAAAATTTTCAGATATCTTCCCAATTAGTGAACACAATTTCATCAAGATTCCCACCCATCATTATTTGATAGCTCGGGTAATTAACGTCTATGTTACTCCGACTCTTCTATTTTCCTCGCGTATCCGTGTCCGACGCTCGACACTCGGACATGGGTATGACACATTGACACCTCATTTTAGACCAAAATGTGCATATTTTTCAATAAAATAGCCGAGTCCGACACTTGGACACGTACCCGTGTCGGGTACTTCTAAACGAGTCTGAGTAACATAGAGATTTAACGTAATGAATGCAATTAAAACGTGTAGCTCACTCTAGTTGTGTATACCCTTCTATAACTTACAACTGCATCTAATTAGTGTAATAATTATCAAATTAAAATTTAGAGTACTAATGATATTCAAGATGGCCCTCTATCACCATGTAGATTTTTTAACTACAATAATCATAGCGAAATAGCTGAAACTTAAAGAACCTAAACAGTCAAGTTGATATTACAGAAGATACTTGGATGATTATACTATGATTGAAAGTATTAAACTCTAGGAAGTTGAACACAAAAGGACCACAACCAACGCCAAGAGAAGCAAGGAAATGAGAAGAAAATATCATTTGCTACCAAGAAATAATCGTCTAGTGAAAGGGTAATATGATATGAGAAACTCCATTGCAGATTGTGTTTAAATATTACTCTGCACTCTACACTAATTATTAATCAAGACATGTTTGGAAGCATCTGTGACACTAATGAAAAGGCTAATATTATCTGACCAAAGAATACTACAAGCAAGAGAAAATTAGTCAAGCCTCCATGCATACCTACCTCCTTTGAAGAGCTTGTGCTTTAGAAGTAGGAATAATGCTTAATGACTCTACCCCTGTTTTTGGATTGAAGTTACGTGCTTTCACCACTCCAGGGTCGATAACATACTTTATTCCTGGTATAGTCACCGATGTCTCAGCAATGTTTGTCGCAAGTATTACCTAGATAAGGTAACTTTATCAGCCTTAAACTCAATAAAATAGAATATACACCATACAATTTTAGCTATCATCTTCATATTTCTGTTTTTCTATTGTCAGATTTCTATATTAATTCGTAAGAGAGGAAAAAACTACTTTGTATCTTTTACCTTACGAAAGCCATTTGGCGCAGGCATGAAAACTTTCATTTGCTGTTCGGAGGGAAGAGAAGCAAATATAGAAACAGTCACAAGATTTTGGTTGCTTTCGGGGAACTGACGTAGTTTCTCCTTCACAAGCCCCTCGACACTTTCAATTTCTTCTTGACCAGTTAAAAATACGAGTATGTCACCTAGAGCCTCCTCTAAATGAATCTGCAAATGCAAAGAACCTTGAGATTCATACACCATGAAATAAGCATAAAGCAGTGAAGAAATGAAATCATTATCAGGCAAATTCCTCCGTCATTCACAGTTCATAATAGAACAAAGAAACCACAATCAATGCTAATGATCAATTGATCTGGTTTCACAGACAGAGCATAGCAACGGAATTGTGTCATGTCCAGAGATCAAATAGCACAAAATGCAGCCCTAAAGTATGTTAACTTGATTTGTACAGCCAAGAGAATAAAAGCTCTAAACAAGCGCCTTTCAGCCTCCAAACATAAAGATTTTAATCAACAAGTGAAGAGAGAGAAAAGAACCCCGAGATAACCGAGTAATAACTTCACCGGCCATAACTTTGTAATGAAAAACACTAAAACATTGTATAATATTTGATATGAAGTAGACGACATGAAGTAGATTGTTATAAATTGTTATAAATAGGTTTAATCTTAACTTGATATGAAGTAGACGACAGACGAAAAAAATATATATAACAGCTTTTCAAAATAAATATCATTGTTAGAGACCCAGACGGCGACAGCTGAGTAGCGGACTATTCCGCGACATCGTTACTCCAAGTCCTGACTGCTATTGCAATTGATACCGAGATTTTAAACCATGGATTGTTCCCAAAGACCCAAAATGAACATTGCAAAGAGAATTGTGCCACTTCACAATAAATGAGGCGCAATCAGTAAGGTCCGCGACTTTCCTTTATTTCATCGTAAAATCCAAAACCAAAGAATAATGAGTATTTGGTTCCACTGGAAATGAATATATTTAACAAAGACAACAACTATTTAGTCCGAAATAATTTGAGGTTGGGAGATTCTAAAATAAGCTTGATTGAAATGACACATAAAATTTTCTTTCTTTCTAAAAAAAGGAGTTAAATACTCAGTAAAATCAGATTTGAAACTCTAGAACAACTAACAATAAACTAGGAAGTTTAGATCAACTACTGTACTGTCAGACTTCATACACCTTTACCAGTAGTACGAATACAAGCTACAAGAACTAGCCACTAAGAATCTAGACTACCTGAAATATTGTTGATAATGCTGCTTCCACATAATCAGACTGAGGATACAGAGTATACAACACATCCACGGGAAACTGTCTGCCTTGGACGTGGACAGCCTTTGCACCATCAAAGTACTCGGAGAAAATTTGAGCATCTAAACTAGCAGACATAATTATCAACTTCAGCGGAGGAAGCTTTGTAACCTGGCACTGCTTAAGAGTAGCCCCATTTTCTTTATCTAACTTAACGTCTCTACTGATACTTGTGCTACCAAGGTTTAAGGAGTCTTTTCCAGCAAGTGATCTTACTTTCTGGACATCTTTCAGTAAACCCAGTAGCACATCAGTGTGAACAGTCCTTTCATGAGCTTCATCAACAATGATGACTGAATACTTAGAAAGATATGGGTCCAACAATGATTCCCTGAATATAAGAAACACTCACATTATTAATGTTCCATAATGTGCCGGAATTTAGACTCAAAATTCCACAATCAAGGAGCAACCAAACCATTCCATAATATCTCAATGATGTAGAATTAAGAGCACCCATAATGACCAGCAAAAAGCAATCAATGAGAAACATTTCAATGTTGCAACATGTAGCACCCATATGGCCACCTTGCTAATCTACATTAAAAGCTTTAATTGCAATGCAAGTGACCATCTTTTCCGTAACTCAAATGTCAGAACTTAGTCTATTACTGTCATCAAGTAGCTTACTACATACTCGTTTCCACATGATGCTCCTCCTAAAATTTTACGTGTGGCCCCAATGCAGAAATCACAGGTCAATTACTCTGTCTAACTGATTCTTATAGGCCCCTACTTTTTCTTACCTCCTTTCCCACTGATATTTAGAACCCCCAACGTCACTACATTTGACTGCGCTTAAGACATAGGATTCGCACGCTCTCATCATTGGATTGCTCACAAGGCCCCCTTGTGAAAAAATGATGTACATAACTACATACTATCCCCTGCTCTCAATGAGAATTCCTCTCATCCCTAAATAGTATGCCTGATCGATCTCCTCTGTCATTGACTCATTTCACAATGTAAATACAGAAAGAAACAAAGAAAGTGTCTCTTAGTATAATGCCATCAATTTTGCATCATAACCTCAAAAACCAAACAACAGCCAAGTGCTCATGCATTTTCCTTTTTTGGTTTTCAATCTTACAGAGTAGAAAGTAGAGAAATGTACAAAAAATAACTAACTCTATAAGTATGTAGAGGAACCCAATGCACCAACATGACCTATTGATTCGTGAATAATTGTCAGCATTTTTCACAGTTTATAACCAATTTAACAATGCTTTTGCCATACTGGGCTTATTATTCACAGCAAAAGGAGAATTTGTAGTAAAATGATATCATTATGTTGTTTGTCAGCAATCCAATAAGGAACTGGTGAATGAGCTTCCCTGCAGTTATGGATGAACAGTTCCTTTGGCAAGAGCCTTGTTATAGCCATTGAGATAACTATGGTATTGTCTGCTACTTGAAAAAGGGTATGTCAAACGACATTTTAAGAGAATATTTAAAGTTCATCCAATGTTGTTCGAAGCAATTAGAGCAGCACCCACTATTCAGCTCTTTAGGAGGTGATAACGAACCTACCACTTACTGCATTCATCATGTTTCTCTCAAATACACGCACATCAGCCCAAGTAGCATAACTTAGTAATTATCTAAAAAAGTGATGACTCAGTGTAAGGATGTATGTACCTCAACAATAATCCATCGGTCATATACTTGATCCTTGTTGAACTACAAGTCATGTCATCAAACCGAATCGAGTAACCAACCCGTTGACCTAACGGCACACCACATTCTTCAGCTACTCTTTTTGCTACAGTAACAGCCGCAACACGCCTTGGTTGAGTAACCCCTATCACCTTTCCTTCACGGCCGAAACCAGCTTTCAACAAGAACTGCGGTAGTTCTGTTAAATAAACAGACGGTTTCCATTCAGCATTACAAAGTCGTAAACAAGACACTCTCACAGAAACATCAACATAAGACAACTACAAGTATTGCTCCACCAACGAAAAACAACTCTCTCTCTCTCTCTCTCTCAGGGTTTTAGGATGGACTTTAACATCTTAACTTTCTCTAATTTGTTCAACAAAGTTTTCCTACTTCCATTTAACTTTAAGAGAGTTAGGCACGTTCTTTTGGACTGAAATTTGTTAAAACAAACAGAAAAACGTAACAAACCGGAACTTAACTGAGCTTAGCTGAAATTAAGTCCAAAAGCCTAAAGCAACAAGATACAAAGTTCTACTGCATTCGACAATTGCACCAACGTGACATTGAGACAAATCACACGAAAAAGAACAAAGGTGCAAATAGGTATATCTTACAAATTGCATTGTTTCTCGAACCAACAAATTATGCATTAGCAACATTCTTTCATGGAAGAACAAACGAAACCGACGGAAAACAAGCAATAAAGCCGGAAACTTACGAGTAGTTTTGCCACTTCCAGTTTCACCAACAATAATAAGAGTTTGATTCTTACGAACTTCTTCAACTAATCGCTTCTCAACTACCAAAATTCAAAACACAATCAACATTACTTCTTCAATTAAATTGAACAGCTAAACCTAATTTTTTTCATCAATTTCAACAATAATAAATTAAGAATAAGTGAGAAAAGTTGAACTAATACCGAGAGCAATAGGAAGAGATTTCGTCTGCTCCAAAATCTTCTGCCGCCTGTACTAGGAACGAATAATTGTTCATTAGAGCTCAAAAACTAAGATAAATTGGAGAAAAAACGGTTAGTAAGAGGAAAACCTGGTGTTATTATTGGAAACGGTGTCGTTAGAGGGGTGAACTTGTGAGTTCGCCATTGATGGCATATCGATTGATTTTGCTCGAGGTTTAACAATGGCGGAATAGTTAGCTGCTGAATAATTTACGCTTCTTAATTCCAAGCTTAGACGGAGCAGTAACTGTTAAAGTTGAAACCCTAATTTCAGCAATAAATCAAATTGATTTGGGGAAAAAGGAGATGGCGGCAAGTGTTTAAGTGGTGGTGTCTAATGTCGATGGATGGACTATGGAGTAAGGACGGAGTTGTAGTGCCAAGTATACACGTTAAACGGGCTAATTGAATCGGGCGCGGGCGAATGAGTCGGGTTATTTCAGAACAAGGTTAATTTTAAGCTTGGTAGAACCAAAATCGACATGGACACGGACATGGACATGGACATAGACACGGGACACGGTATTTCATGAAATTTAGCACACGGGACACGGTATATTTTATGGTTATAAATAAGAATAATTTGTGAGAAACCACCTTACATTTATGTCCATTTGTGAACAACTACCTTACTTTTTTTGGTTAAAAACTACCTTTATTTTAATTTTTTGTTAAAAACTACCTAAAAAAAGTTCTGAGGCCAATTTCTATTTATGAGTTGGATTTCACACGTGTGAGTTCTCTAAATTTTCATTCTTATTCACGAATAGCATAGAGTTCATACGATTTAGCCCATGTTCATCATCCGGAGCAATTATTCCACATGCTTAAAGAAAGAAATTGAAGCTAATGGCAAGAATTCCCTTTCGTTTAGAACTTTAGATAAGAAGGATAAGCTTGGATATCAAGTTTAACGACAAAATAAGAATGAAAATGTAAAGAACTCACACATGTGAAACTAATAATAAATAGAAATTGGTCTCAAAACTTTTTTTAGGTAGTTTTTAACAAAAAATTAAAATGAAAGGTAGTTTTTAACCCAAAAAAAAAAAGTAAGGTAGTTGTTCACAAATGGACATAAATATTATCCTATAAATAACGTATAATTGTATTTTTATTATGTATTTGAAGCTAAATCTAAACAAGTAAAGATACAATTCGATCTTTACTATAACTAATTCTAATTTTTCATCTAAACTCATCTTCTAATCGGTCTTTTTTTATAATTTTATATGTTTAGTCATGTGTCCGAGCGTCGGAGACGGTACGGCTAGAGAAGTGTTTGTGTTATCTAGGCACATACACATTTTCTATCCAGTTGTTTCGTGTTGTACACATATACTTGTGGGACATGGATCACACACACGCCTACATGTACCGTATACCTATAGATGAGGTCTTAGGAATGAGATGTCGAAAATTACTTAAATTTAATATCAAATTATTTGAAAAAAATTAGTGAAAAATGAGAATAAATAACCGTTAAAGTCAAATTTTTACTTTAATTATTTAAATTTAATAAATGATACCTTAGTTATTACAATAATATATACTAATTTATTAAATTAAAATAACATGTCCCGTGTTCTAAATTTCATCACATATCTATTACGGTTCCGTAACCGTGTTCTTTTTTTGGTGCTAGCTAGGTTTTAGGCATATTGCTATTAAGTTATTTTGTATTAATGGTCGCTGGTCTGGAGTTTTTCAACATTATTTCCCTGTTTTAACCACAAGAGTCGATGGAGTACGATTATAGAGCGTCCCCTCAATTTCCTCGTATAACAAAGAGTTCTCAGTTCTCGCTCCTAGAAATATCGTTTGCACAAAATTTTGACGAGACTTTGCTATGAAGTGACACAAAATCTGGTTCAAAAAAAGTGATCCAAAATTTCTACATCATTCACAAGAAAAAAATACAATATTGTCAAAAACCCAATTCACAACATTCTAACTGTCTTCAAAAACGACAACGCTTGAATACTTGGTTCGATCCCTAAAACTATTTTCCACGTCGATACTCAAGTTGCCTGGTGTTCTCAAGTAGTATCTGCCCATCAAAAAATATGTGGTGAGTTGCAACATAAGTATCTAAGATATTAAGTACAACATTGAAGTAAACGTTTTCTCCCGGTAAAAGTTTTTTAAGTGGTAAAGCGAACATTCTACAAACATGGACAACATGCGACCCCAAACACCACGATTAGCAGGACGTGGCAAAGGGTGTTCTAGGCTATACGGCTGGACTATGTGGCAAAGGGTGTTCTAGGCTATGCTAGTTTGAGTAAAGAAAAATCTCACTTTTTTACTCCTTGTTCTTAATTTAACATTGACGAAATTTTCTAGCTAACCACACTCTTTGTGAAGGCCATTTAAAAGCTGAGAGCCTATGTTACTCCGGCTCTTCTAATTTCCTCGTGCACCACTGTCCGACACTCGACACTTGGACACCTCGGTTTGGACCAAAATATGCATATTTTTCAATAAAATAGCCAAGTTCGACACTTAGACACATATTCGTGTCCAATACTTCTAAATGAGTCTGAGTAACATAGTGAGAGCTTGGGATCATTTTAGTGTGAGAAAAGTTTGGTCAAATTGACATCCTTCGACACCTAAGATTAAAGGGAAACAAAATATTTGGGATGGAGGAGTAGTGCATAGCAAGTTAGTAAAGGCGGAAAGTATCATAAGAATTGCATTACAAAAGCTCATACCTCTCTTATGTAATTTGCCACAGCCTTACAGCCTTCTATCGCGAGTTGCATCACATTTTCGAATATATCGATTGGCAATTTAGAATCCATCTGCATTATTTCAGGAAGAGGCACGTCAGGGTGTTTGAATATGAGAATAAGAGATTATCTGGGGAAATAAACTCTATAAGCATGTACTACTACACTAAGAGCTAAACACCAGAAACTGTCGTCAATAGCATGTTATCAAGACTTTTCTGAAAGCTTATTGCATCAAGAACAAGCTAACATTTCGATCAATATCCTCAACTTCGCAAGCACTTAACAAGTAGGCATCACACGATGTCAATTGGAGAAGAATCAGTGATTTTAAGCACTACGACAATCGTATTCAAAGTATTATAATGCAGGATATCAAGTATTGTGAGCCAAAAAGAAGATTGGAAGAACCTGAAGAAGTGTCACTTTGTCCATTTTAGGTAGAAGTCCTACTGTAACATCTGGACCTCCAGCACTATCTTCCACATAATTTAGATCTGTGAATGGAAATTTGGACCATACCTAGTAAGAACTATACACTATTTTAATGCAAAATCTATTTTGGGTGCGGCCCCAGGTTTCATCCATAATGTTGTCATGAGGCGTAAAACTAAATTGAAGAAAGTACCTAGAAGTGGAGTACTATTAAGATACCCAGCACTACAAGATGTAACCAAATCACGCATTGGAATGCCAGCATCTGCTAACGCCAAAGTAGCTGCATTAATGCAAGCAGATCGGGTTCCTGCAAACAATTTTCATTAGCACATATGTAAACCACTACTAAGGTGGAAATAGCTTCAGTGTAAAAACGCCCAGATGCCTCAAGACATCACGTGTAAGTTACTTAAATATGTAAACATTAGTACTGCAAATGTAAAGGCGAACACAAATCCCAACTAATTTATGGAGTATCCTAAAAAAAGGTATAATAAGGAGTCAGCATTACCTCCATCGGCTTGGAGAACTTGGACAAAGATGTCAATCTGCCAAAAAAATATATATATAACATGAAAACTACGCGGTTGAGACTTGAGAATGCATATGAAGCTTACTAATTGTCACGAAAAATAACCTGGGATCGGGGAAACTTCTCTAGAAGTATGCAAGACTCCATAGTTTGCCGAATAACCATCGATATTTCTGTAGATCGCCTGTAAGTAGGAATAAGCAAATCTTAAACAATATAGAACTATAAAACCATAATAATCTAGCTGATAGATGACCCTTTTTATGATTGCTAAAAATGAATGAGCAAACCAATATAGACTTCTATACCAGCAATGTCAAACAATCATTGGACTCTCTACTTCTTCTCCTTGAAGACAATTTTTGGATTCAGATGTATTCATACAATCTAATAACCTACAGTCCCTGAGCAGCATAATGCAATGACAGCATCGTAGGTTAGTTATGAAACTTCCGACACTGAGAAAGTGAGGAGAGTTTGCCTAAGTGAAATAAGGCATACACTGCACTAACATTTTTAAAAATATCCAAGCTAACGTCTAGAATTTTAGATACTTACTCAGAGCATAAAACCATACAAAAAAAGTAAGGTTTCTGGGAGCTGACAAACAGCACTGAATAGGCAACTGAGTGCTTCAAGGTTGGACACTGTTTCGAGGTATGATAATATTAAAATCAAACTTCTTTAAAATTTAACACGACACTACGCAGGAAACGTATTCTGCTATGGTAATAATAGACAAATAACATGTAGTGCTACTCCTTAATCCCTTACCCATCACCGATAGAAACTTTTTCTTTCAGTTGTCTTTAAACTTCTAAAAACTCCCGTATTTTGGGAGGGTGGGGGAAACATAGGACATGTGTTATCGAGACAGAAAAAAACTTCAGCACATCAAGAATCAATAAAAATTACGGAGGGAGTAGCAAGTGAAGGGCAGACTAATTGCATAACTTAGAACATTCCGCAAAACTGGAGATAGCATGTTTAAAATTTTCAAGTAGCTACAGTCATTCATATGGATATGAGTACATGGCAAATAGTAAACACAAGGTAAGAGGTTAAGCAAGAAACTAGCCTATCGCCCTTTGGCTTTCTCACACGATCTCCAGTACTGAAATTAGCCATAGTATATTCACAGCGCACCTGAAATAAATGTTGGTACAATTAACCTAGGAGTAAAATGTCAAACTCTTCAGAAAATAGAAAGTGAAACTGAGTGTAAATATCAAGCAAGGTATTACCAATGCTTTGTCAGACATTTGCTGTGATTTATTTTCAACCTGAAAGATACGAGATATCGTCATGATAGGCACGCGTGACCTTACTCCAACTCAACCAAGATCATCAAATTGCCTTGATTCTGAAAGATGAACGTATCACTATAATACTCCCACTGTCCCCGTCATTTCTCTACCTATTCCATTTTGGGTGTCTCGGTCAATTATTTACCTTTCTATTTTAGGAATGCCTTTGATGGGCAATTTGATCCTATACACTCAATTAAAAATACGCCCTAGTAATTAAAAATACGCCATTCCTACTACACAATTAATTATGGAACATAACAGCTTCTCCAAAAATCAAAAAACTAGGTTTTCATTATCAGCTAAGTTCATAAAAAAATGTCTTCAGCAACAAAGGTTTCAATCAATTAATCAACAATTACACCATTACATAGTAACAAAGCCTAAACCTAACTAAGTGATCGAATTAAGGGGAGCTAGCAAGGCCATTTCACTCCTGAACAATCAAAATATTCCAAGCTTTTCCGGGTTTACCATATTACATTACTAGTTTACCCCTCCGCTTCCCTACCTAAAAATACCGGTTCCGCCACTGATTACCATAACAGCAAAGGTAATTAAGAGAGAAAATCAAAAAACTTGGTTTTCATTATCAGTTAAGTTCATAAAAAAATGTCTTCAGCCAACAAAGGTTTCAATCAATTAATCAACAATTACACCATTACATAGTAACAAAGCCTAAACCTAACTAAGTGATCAAATTAAGGGGAGCTAGCAAGGCCATTTCACTCCTGAACAATCAAAATATTCCAAGCTTTTCCGGGTTTACCATATTACATTACTAGTTTACCCCTCCGCTTCCCTACCTAAAAATACCGGTTCCGCCACTGATTACCATAACAGCAAAGGTAATTAAGAGAGAAAATCAAAAAACTTGGTTTTCATTATCAGTTAAGTTCATAAAAAAATGTCTTCAGCAACAAAGGTTTCAATCAATTAATCAACAATTACACCATTACATAGTAACAAAGCCTAAACCTAACTAAGTGATCGAATTAAGGGGAGCTAGCAAGGCCATTTCACTCCTGAACAATCAAAATATTCCAAGCTTTTCCGGGTTTACCATATTACATTACTAGTTTACCCCTCCGCTTCCCTACCTAAAAACACCGGTTCCGCCACTGATTACCATAACAGCAAAGGTAATTAAGAGAGAAAATCAAAAAACTTGGTTTTCATTATCAGTTAAGTTCATAAAAAAATGTCTTCAGCCAACAAAGGTTTCAATCAATTAATCAACAATTACATCATTACATAGTAACGAACCCTAAACCTAACTCAGTGACCGAATTAAGGGGAGCTAGCAAGGACATTTCACTCCTTAACAATCAAAATATTCCAACCTTTTCCGGGTTTACCATATTGCATTACTAGTTTACCCCTCCGCCTCCCTACCTCCCTACCTAAAAATACTGGTTCCGCCACTGATTACATAACTCCGCCTCCCTAGTCCCTACCTAAAAATACTGGTTCCGCCATTGATTACCATAACTCCGCCTCCCTACCTAAAAGTACTGGTTCCGCCACTGATTACCATAACTCCCCTCCCTACCTCCCTACCTAAAAATACAGGTTCCGCCACTGATTACCATAACTCCGCCTCCCTACCTCCCTACCTAAAAATACTGGTTCTGCCACTGATTACCATAACTCCGCCTCCCTACCTCCGTACCTAAAAATACTGGTTCCGCCATTGATTACCATAACTCCGCCTCCCTACCTCCCTGCCTAAAAATACTGGTTCCGCCACTGATTATCATAACTCCGCCTCCCTACCTAAAAGTACTGGTTCCGCCACTGATTACCATAACTCCGCCTCCCTACCTCCCTACCTAAAAATACAGGTTCCGCCACTGATTACCATAACTCCGCCTCCCTACCTCCCTACCTAAAAATACCGGTTTCGCCACTGATTACCATAACAACAAAGGTAATTAAGACAGAAATTAACCTCTCGAGGACCGTAAATGGCGGCAATAACTTTAGTATTTCCCATCTCAAACACTGCTGAACTACAATTAATCAATAAAAAATACAAAATCATAACAATTTGAATTAAAAATAACTGAAACGTAATTACGACGTAAGAAGTAGGAAATATACCCGTCGGCCTTCGAAATGGAACCGATTTCAGCACGGAGTTGTCTCATCTATTAACAACGAAATTACGCAAATTATTAATTAATAAATGCAATCAATTAGTTAAGAAGAGAATGAAGTAGTCGAGAGAAGAACCTCAAGAGGACGACGACCGTCTAAACGGAGACCTTCGGGGCTGATGAACTCCATTGCTACGGACTGTGAGTCTGTGACAGAAAACGGGGACGGAGCTTGGTTTCGTTTCGTTCGTACGATTTGTAGGAGAGTTTGTGTGTCGCTTAGAACAAAATCGAAAATAAAACGGAAAAACGGAAAAACTTGTAAGTCTTGTAACTAGTTAACAAGGGTTGTACAAAGGTACAAACCCGGACCGGATCGGGTGGACCGTGGACCGACTTTAACTAATTTATCGACCCATAAACCGGAACGTTGAGCTCAAAGACTGGACTTTGGACCGACCCTTAGGTCCAGTTTAAACTCGGAGCGTGACCCTTTGGACCGTCAGTTTCGTAATGTTATTGTTTTAAATAATAAATTCATAACTAGTATGTCATATTGTGCACTACATATGCACGCCTTTTATAAATCTTGAAAAATATGGAGAATATGGAAAATTGTAGTTCGACATGAATAGTCTGAATATCCGATAACTAGTATGTATAACGTAGGTTAGTAGTATTATAGTAATAATAGTATACTGCCAAATATTAAAAATTATGAAGATTATGTGCAAATATTAATAAGAAAGTTTGAAAATTTCAAATTCTAAGTTTAGCAAGTAATAATTAAAAAAAAATACGAAATTATATTCATTTGGTCCATCAAACGGTCCAAAAGGTTAACCCGTGAGTTTAGACCGACTAGGACTGCGAACCGGTTCCACATTTTGATGACCCACAGACCGGACCTCTAGGTGTTCGGTCCGGTCTACAGTATTCTTTTAAAAGAGATAATGGACCCAAAAGTAATGGAGAGGATCCTTCCCGGTCTAAGAACTACTCCGTAAGAACTAGAAAGTAAGGAAAGAAGGTAAGGCTTCCTTTCTTTCAAGTGTTGGGCTGGATGAAATCATATGTATTGGGCTTTATATTTCGTGAACCAGAGTAAACCTGACCCAATATAATTTGGGAATTATGCGACCCGAAGTCGATCCGACCTAATGATGACATGTAACCCGACATAACCCGAGACCGTCTCAGACATGACCCTGATTTTGAGCCGACTCGATGTTGACCCGATTAAATTGATGATTCGACAATTACTAAGCTTAATATTGATCAAAATGAACAAAAATTATCAATTACTAAGCTTAATATTTGCGTCCAATGTTTGATATAATAAAATAAGGGGTAAATTAGAAAGTTAATTACAATCTGTCGATATTATTTAGTAATTTGTCGACGTCAAATAGAAGTTCAAAAATTTTTCCTCGAATCGATTCCAAACCGCAGATGGAATAACTCCGGTGGGGTCCAGTCTTATACGAAGTACAAGAATTTCAAATCTCACCCAAATTCTACTTTACGACGGTCGCATATGTGACCAGTAGAAAAATGATTACATTTTGATAAGTAATTATCACTTTTGATTAAATAGTGACCACTTTTTTGTTTAAAAAATGACTTATTTTTCAAAACTACTCACTATTTATCAAAAAATTGACACTTTTTACCACAAAATGGTCACATTTTTTTTAAAATTCGGATCTTATACACTTACGAAGTACTTCCTCCATTTTCCTATTTTCTTCCCATTTCCCTTATTTGACAAATTACCTATTTTCTTCCCATTTCTTTTCTTTCCTATTTTAGAGAACCAAATTACAACTTTATCATTTTTTTATTACAAAAAATACCCTCTTTCATTACTAACCCCACTTATTACCTTTCTTTCATTACTTTATCATTTACTACCTCCGTTCGATTCCACATGACAGGTTTGCTTTTTGTACACTATTCACAAGTGGACATTTAATCTCAATTTTCTCCTAATACGTAAGAGAAAACATATTCATGTGGGGTCTTGTTTGATTCATCTTTACGAGTACATTAAAAATATCTAACTTTTATAATTTTTGCAACTACGTAGCTAAAGATATTTAACATGTAAAACGTGCGTTGGCAAACGTGAAAAAGCAAACCTGTCATGTGGAATCGAACGGAGGGAGTACTATTTATTAGTTTGCCTTAATCCAAGTGCAAAATGAAATGGGAAGAACACTTATAACACAAATTCCTATTTGCAACGGCACTATCCGTCGCAAGCTTGTGACGGATACCGTTTACTCTCACAAAATACCCACTTTTTCTCTCGCTCCAACACTATTCATGTGGTCCCCTTTTTCCACTAACTCATTTTCTATCCATTTTACATCACAAAATATCCGTCACAAATGACGACCCGTCGCAAACAAAAATACACTTATAAATGGAGAGGAAGTACTTCTTAACAACTACGAAGTACAAGTATAAAAAAAAAAAGGAAAAAAAATGGCCGACTTGACCAACTTAATTGACGACCAAGATTCATTATGCTTACAAGTAGATGACACGTTGACGGTCAAAGATGGGACAAAGTTTCAGACAGTGACTACTTAACGCGTTCTGTCCAAATACTCTTTTTCTCTCTCCTCCTTTTACTCTACAGTAATCCACAGCCAAGTACTCTAGATCCCTTTTACAACTGCCACGTATCACTCGCTTTTCCTGCCTTGTTGGCCATTTTAATGGACATTCTTTAACCACGTGGCAACCTTATCTTCTTTGTTTTTATAGTCGGTCTTGCTTGTAACAGTGTAAACCCGACATAAGTTTGTGACGTGAGATAAATGAACACTCTTAAGTCTTACTTACCTCCTAGGTAGCACAGCTGTACGAAGACTTCTCGTAATGAGTCGTACCGTGTCCGACACCGACACTCCACGGACACACGCCGAAACGTGTCAGACACCTAAATAGCCGTGACTAACTTTCTACATTTATTTGGGCACGTGTCCGACGCTTATCCATGGTATTTGCGTCGTGTCCACGGTATTTGGTTATCATTTGCGGTGAATGATATTCTTCAGACGAGAAATGCACTATCGAAAGAGATTAATTAGAATATTGGTTCAGATGCGAAATGAAAATAAGTTATTATTGAGGGCAAGTTTTACTTTATCTTTTTTAAAATTAATATCAAATACTTTTGCAAAAATCAAAAATCATTGGCCCATGCCCTAAATTTCATGACATGCCGTGTCCCGTGTCCCGTGTCCCGTGTCCGTTTTGGTGCTACCCAGTTTACCTCTACCACTCGTGGCGTGCGACCGAGGTACTACGATCATTTTTATAGTTTTTTGAGCATTATTATAATGTTTTTGAATTTTGTTTTAAGAATTATAAGTATTACTATAAAAAAATTTAGTTTAATTATTAATATTTAAAACTGTAAGCTCAAAAATTACAATAAAACTCAAAAATATTACATATAAACTTATTTAAATTTTAGTTTTAACGGAAAAAAATAATTAAATCAAACTTATGCTCAAAATAAATAAAGTTTGAGTTAATAAACTCAAAAAATTACATGTTCAAAAATTAATAAAGTTTGAGCTAATAAGCTAAAAAAATATTAATATGCTCAAAAATAAGAAAAGTCTAAGCTAATACATCCGATCTATGTTCAACGAGAATTTACGCTATTTTTATTCACTTTATTTATCACCAACTATTATTTAAATACCGAATAATTTAAGTTGATTCACAATTTCGCACAATGGCACGCGCATGTGTAACGCCCGTAAATAAAATAAAAATTTAAATTAATATATTAAAATGAAATCAAAACGGATGAAATAACGAGTACGTTTTATTTATATATATAAAAGAAATATAACTTGAAAATTTTAGTTATTACAAGGCGTTACCGCCGTATTTCCTATACTGGAAATACAAGGCTACAAGATCTACTCAGCAACTCTTATATTACATACTAATCATATCCTAAGTTTTAAATTTATAATGAACTCACTCCCTCGGTTCCCCAGCACAGAAACCTGAAATAATTTGAATAAACAAAATCAGTCAACACTGACTGAATATTATCTCAGTTACCTTCAATGGTCATAATTAAATAATTCTTATTTAATTATTACCTGTACCAGTCCATTGTCAATTGGAATACCCTGTCATTTTATCATAACATGCAAGATATTGAATACCGGTTTACCATTACTGAAATGAGACACATTACGGAGTAAAAACTCCCCTGGGCTATGCCCTCATCTATGTACACAGGATCCCAGATCTAAGACCTGTGTAAACCCCTGACATTTTTGTCAGTATAATAACCAGAACCTTAGTTCTTATGAGGCCGTGCCCCCTTCCATGTACATAGGTTAAAATTTGTAATGTCATCTCTTTCTGTAATAGTATCCCGAATGCTACAATTGGCCAATTATACATTATAAGGAAAAATATGTAATCACACATTCAAATCCTACCTTTACAAAATGTATATATCATGATTATAAAAAGAAAGACGTAATTAATATTATATTATAACGAACGAAAATATAACATGAGACGGTATAACAAACTTATGACGAAATTAACAATAAAATTGATAATAACCGCTTATTTCTAAGTCCTTATTTCACTATATTTAAAGGTAAATAATTACTTTTATCAATGAAGGGTCTGAAATCATACCTTATTATTAATTAGGTAGATAAAATATGGATGATTATTGATTATTACGTCCTTTGTGTTTATCTTTCTTCTTATCTTTTTTTTTTTTGTTTTATTTGTAATACGTCAATTGTTTTCATAATTTGAAGGTTTGATGGCCTTTTATAGTCATTATAGTCGGTGGAAAAACAAAGCTTGCCTGGTAAGTCACATAGTAGTAAAAACGAATTTGGTTTTTTGTTTACTTAATGGGTAAGTTTTTTTTTTTTATACTTATCTCATCACATTATTATTATTATACCATAATACGTACTCTTGATCCATTACATTTATAATAAGGGTAAATATTAAATTGTATAAATTCGTAAATGAGGTACACGGAGTATAAAGTACGAAATGTCTTATTTAAGACTAACTATTTCCCGTCTGAAATAAGACTTATTGGTATAAGGTATACTACATGTTCGTCGTATTCTATTATACGTTATAATATTAATAAAGTGTTATAATATTAATAAAATATATATATTCGGTTTATTACATTCTACCCTCCTTAAAATAAGTTTCGTCCCGAAACTTGAATTACCTTGTTTTAGAACAAATGAGGGTACTTGTTTTTCATTTCCAGCTCGGTTTCCCATGTTGCTTGTGACATATCATGGCGAGACCATAAAACTTTCACCAATGGAATAGTTTTATTACGAAGAATTTTCGCCTTTCGATCTAAAATTCGAATTGGTAACTCCTCGTAGGTAAGATCTTCCCTAACTTGTAAAGGTGGTATGTTAATAACATGATTTGGATCAGAGACATACTTCCTTAAAAGTGAAACATGAAAAACGTCATGTATCCTATTGTTTCCCAAAACGTACTACTCCTTTAGTAGGTGATACCTTGAGAAATACAAAATCGCCTTTTTGAAATTCTAATGGTCGCCTTTTAAGGTCAGCATAGCTCTTTTGACGACTTTGTGTGGCTCTCATTTTCTCTTGTATGATTCTTACTTTATCTGTTGTTTCTTGTATCAGATCTGGTCCAATTATTTTGGATTCATCAATATCACTCCAACATAATGGTGTTCTGCACCTTTGTCCATACAGAGCTTCATATGGAGTCATACCAATACTAGCATGATAACTGTTATTGTAAGAAAATTCTATTAAGGGTAAGTGTTGCTCCCATGATCCTTGAAAATCTAAAACACATGATCTTAATAAATCTTCCAAGGTTTGGATGGTGCGCTCAGTCTGACCATCTGTCTGTGGGTGGAAGGCAGTACTAAAGTTAAGCTTAGATCCCATTGCGGTTTGAAAACTTTTCCAGAATCTAGCTAAGAAATTTGTATCTCTGTCTGATATAATGGTTGTGGGAACTTCATGTAATTTCACTATTTCTTTTATGTATTTCTTAGCTAATTGTTCTGAGTTCCATGAAGTCTTCGTGGCTAAAAAGTGAGCACACTTAGTTAGTCTATCTACTACTACCCATATTTCATTCATTCCTTGGAATGTTACGGGTAATCCTGTCACAAAATCCATCGCAATTGATTCCCATTTCCAAGTAGGAATATCTAGGGGTTGTAAAAGTCCTCCGGGTCTTTGATGCTCTATTTTTTACCTGTTGACATGTCACGCATTTTGAAACGAAATCTGTTATTTCTTGCTTCATATTACTCCACCAAAATGTATGTCGAACATCCTTGTACATCTTATTTCCCCCAGGATGTATCGAGTATCGTGACTTATGTGCTTCATTCAAAATCTTTTCCTTAATACTTTCTGAATTTGGTACACAAATGCGATTTTGAAACCAAAGCGACCCATCTTCTTGAATTACAAAACCTGGTGCTTTTCCTTTTTGTAAGTCTTTTCGAATTTTCTCAATTTGGGGATCTGTTCCTTGGGCTGTTTTTATTTCATCTTTCAAGGTTGGTCTTATTTCTAAGGTTGCCATATAACCACTTAGATCACCAACAACCATTTCTATATCCAGTATTTTCATGTCTTGCTGGATACGAGGTTCCTTTACCGTAAACATGTTTAGGATGGAAAAAGGTTTCCGACTAAGTGCATCAGCTACCACATTAGCTTTCCCTGGATGATATTGAATATCTAAATCATAATCTTTAATAAATTAAAGCCATCTACGTTGTCTCATATTTATCTCTTTTTGGGTAAAAAGGTATTTCAAGCTCTTATGATCAGTATATATCCGACACGAAATTCCGTAGAGATAATGTCTCCAAATTTTCAAAGCAAAAACCACCGCAGCAAGCTCTAAATCATGAGTGGGATAATTTTGCTCATGTGCTTTCAACTGTCTAGAAGCATAGGCAATTACCTTTCCATTCTGCATTAATACACAACCTAACCCTAGTTTTGAGGCGTCGCTGTATACTTCTAATCCATCGATGCCATTTGGTTGTGTAAGAATAGGGGCAGACGTGAGCCTATTTTTCAGTTCGTAAAATGCTTCCTCACACTTTTTATCCCATAAAAACTTGGTACTTTTTCTGATAAGATTTGTAAGTGGTTGGGTTATTTTAGAAAAATCTTTCACAAAACGACGATAGTATCCTGCTAACCCCAAAAAGCTACGTACTTCTGCCACATTCTTGAGTGCTGGCCATTGGGTGATTGCCTCAATCTTTTGAGGGTCAACCTGTACTCCTTTCTCTGAGACAACATGGCCTAAGAAACTTATTTCTTTTAACCAAAACGCACATTTCTTAAATTTAGCATACAACTGGTTTTTCCTTAAGGTTTCTAACACTACCCGTAAGTGGTGAAAATGTTCCTTCTCATCCTTAGAATATATTAAAATGTCATCAATGAAAATAATGACGAACCTATCCAAATAAGGCCTGAATATTCTATTCATAAGGTCCATAAAAACTGCAGGAGCATTAGTAAGTCCAAAAGGCATGACCACAAACTCATAATGTCCATAACGGGTTCTGAAAGCTGTTTTAGGAATGTCGTTTGTTTTTATCCTTAATTGATGATATCCAGAGCGAAGATCTATTTTTCGAGTAAATAGCACATCCTTGCAATTGATCAAATAGGTCATCTATTCAAGGTATAGGATACTTATTCTTTATAGTGACCTTATTAAGCTCTCGATAATCTATGCACAAGCGCAAACTTCCATCTTTCTTTTTAACAAAAAGCACTGGCGCTCCCCAAGGCGAAGTACTGGGTTTTATGTACCCTTTCTCTAACAGTTCATCTAGTTGGGTTTTCAATTCCTTTAATTCAGCAGGTGCCATACGATAAGGGTATTTGGGGACGGGTGCACTTCCTGGTATCAGTTTAATGGTGAAATCTACTTCCCTATATGGCGGCATTCCTGGGATTTCTTCAGGAAAAACATCTGGAAATTCATTGACTACGGGGATACTGGTTATATTTGGGTCTGTCTCTAAACTGCTACATACATCACATAAATAAGCCTTACATCCTTGTCGTAAAAATTTCAGGGCTTTTAAAAAGGATATAATTCTATTTTCGTAGGGTTTGTGGTTCTGAAATAGTATCTCATTCCCGTTATTTGATCCGACATCTTCCTCAGGTGGGTTATTATTTAGGTAGTCGTTTCCCTGATTGTTTTCACCATCTACTTCATCATCAGAGATATATACCACATTGTTCCTCTCAAAAGTGATAACTTCCCATGTTAGGTCTTCGAAGGTTGGTATCCAACGATCATAAAACGCACCTCTGTGAAGGTATTTGGAATGATTTGGGACCCCGTTTATTATCAGATCAGAGTATCGATCCTTAACAGCTTTCCACGGAACTATGTCAGACAAAGTTTTGATAAGGGCACATGCTAAGTACGGTTCAGTCATACGAAATGCTAGAAACAAGGCATTGTGACTCCTTAAAGGATTTCTCAGATTGTCAACATGTTCTGCAACCGTTTCACCTGGTGTCATTATGAGATCATACGGGTGGGGTATTGTCATTATATCTAAACAAAGACATTAACCATATTAGTAATCTTACACACATAAATAAGAAATGAATAAAACAAAATAATAAAACTCTACAACCTACCCTTCTTACTAATTTACCCCTCTCTCATTCAATTTTAGTATAGAGGCTCTGATACCAATTTGTAACGCCCGTAAATAAAATAAAAATTTAAATTAATATATTAAAATGAAATCAAAACGGATGAAATAACGAGTACGTTTTATTTATATATATAAAAGAAATATAACTTGAAAATTTTAGTTATTACAAGGCGTTACCGCCGTATTTCCTATACTGGAAATACAAGGCTACAAGATCTACTCAGCAACTCTTATATTACATACTAATCATATCCTAAGTTTTAAATTTATAATGAACTCACTCCCTCGGTTCCCCAGCACAGAAACCTGAAATAATTTGAATAAACAAAATCAGTCAACACTGACTGAATATGATCTCAGTTACCTTCAATGGTCATAATTAAATAATTCTTATTTAATTATTACCTGTACCAGTCCATTGTCAATTGGAATACCCTGTCATTTTATCATAACATGCAAGATATTGAATACCGGTTTACCATTACTGAAATGAGACACATTACGGAGTAAAAACTCCCCTGGGCTATGCCCTCATCTATGTACACAGGATCCCAGATCTAAGACCTGTGTAAACCCCTGACATTTTTGTCAGTATAATAACCAGAACCTTAGTTCTTATGAGGCCGTGCCCCCTTCCATGTACATAGGTTAAAATTTGTAATGTCATCTCTTTCTGTAATAGTATCCCGAATGCTACAATTGGCCAATTATACATTATAAGGAAAAATATGTAATCACACATTCAAATCCTACCTTTACAAAATGTATATATCATGATTATAAAAAGAAAGACGTAATTAATATTATATTATAACGAACGAAAATATAACATGAGACGGTATAACAAACTTATGACGAAATTAACAATAAAATTGATAATAACCGCTTATTTCTAAGTCCTTATTTCACTATATTTAAAGGTAAATAATTACTTTTATCAATGAAGGGTCTGAAATCATACCTTATTATTAATTAGGTAGATAAAATATGGATGATTATTGATTATTACGTCCTTTGTGTTTATCTTTCTTCTTATCTTTTTTTTTTTTGTTTTATTTGTAATACGTCAATTGTTTTCATAATTTGAAGGTTTGATGGCCTTTTATAGTCATTATAGTCGGTGGAAAAACAAAGCTTGCCTGGTAAGTCACATAGTAGTAAAAACGAATTTGGTTTTTTGTTTACTTAATGGGTAAGTTTTTTTTTTTTATACTTATCTCATCACATTATTATTATTATACCATAATACGTACTCTTGATCCATTACATTTATAATAAGGGTAAATATTAAATTGTATAAATTCGTAAATGAGGTACACGGAGTATAAAGTACGAAATGTCTTATTTAAGACTAACTATTTCCCGTCTGAAATAAGACTTATTGGTATAAGGTATACTACATGTTCGTCGTATTCTATTATACGTTATAATATTAATAAAGTGTTATAATATTAATAAAATATATATATTCGGTTTATTACAGCATGGAATTAAAATAAGGTTGAAAATAAACGAAGGTTGTTATAATTAAAAACAAGATTTACAGAGTTAGCATTATGTATGATGATTTTATATAAAAAAAGTACGAAGCAAATTCAAATATAAGCATATTAATGATACTAATAGTTATTAAAATAATTTTATTTACAATAAATTTGTGTAAATTGCAAAACAAATATATCAATAGTACTTGCAATTTCTATTTTTAACAATTTTGAAGAGTTTTTTTTATTGTAAGAAGTATTAAATATGTGATGATTTCCTTGTATAATAATATACTAGAATTCAAGCCCGGGCGTTGCCCGGGTCATACCACAACAGTATCTTTACAATATTTATCACGACTTTTACATTGAGAAAATGCTTCTTTTTTTGCCTGACTATTTACCTCCACTTAATAATCATCTATTACTCGTGAAATTGGAACAAAAACGTCGTATTATTTTACCAACCTCTATTCATTTGATTTAGGGTGATATATTGTTCGAAAATCCAACTCCCACTAAAAGGTCTCGTATTAGAACTTGATATTATCTTAATATCTTCTTTATATTCAAATTCCATTTTTCTAAAATAACTCAAGGCTAAACCTTTCATGTTGCGTATAATAATGTATAAAAAAACAGGGGGAGTATTATTTTAGTATTTTTCGTTTTTTTATTGGAATTTCGTGTTGCTTATAAAAAATTAAGTCATGTATCATTCTTGAACCTATACATACTATATAGTTTATATCAAATTCAATTTCTTAACTCTAATTTAACTGATTCATGTTATGAAAAATAATAACTTTTAAATAAAAATAAATAAGACACATGTTATTTATTTGAGTAGTGTTTTAATTTTATGAAAAACAATAAATTTTAAATAGAAATAAATTTTGGAGTAGTGTTTTTTATTGGAGACTTTAATATCCTTTGAAATTCTAAGAAATAAGAACAAAGAATACAAAAACAATATACTCACCTGTTTTTATATATATGGCTTTAGTTTTACAAAAATATAGTTGTCCTAAAAGTATAAACATGCTGCTATTTAATTAAATTCTTTATAGAAAAACTTTAATATGAGTATATTTTTTATGATATTTTTCGTTATCTTTATATGTTAAGAGATATTGAAGAAAGAAGAAAAAAGTGCAAATTAACAATAATGATTTAATTAAATTCTTTATAAAAAAACTTTAATATGAGTATATTTTTTATAATATTTTTCGTTATCTTTATATGTTAGGAGATATTGAAGAAAGGAAAAAAAAGTGCAGATTAACAATAATGAGTATGTATAATGACGATTTTGTTGGATACTAACAGAACACGGGATGAATCATTGTAAAACCAAGGGACATTGGTTGTAAATGAAAGACTATAAGGCCGTAATCTTCGGTTTTGTACTGTATAAAAAGTTGCTTAAACTCTTATATATATCAAATCTAATGTACTGCAAAAATCCATAATTGATTGCCAGGGAAACACTATAAAGCTTTACATGTAGAAATATGGAATACCATGTATCGAGGAGGTTTATTATACTTACTAAATCTACTTAATCTCTAATTTGAAGATATAGTAATCCGTAGTATTTTTGTATATCGATTACAATGTGAATATAAATATTGAACTCTACATAAGTGTACAATTTATCATAGATTTCATGCCCGGGCGTTGCCCGGGTAATATCTTGACATGTTTCAAAGTAATTATCGTAACAGTTAATCTTCTAAAAATACTTAGTATAATAGGCATATATAAAGAATAATTCAAGTATGATTGTTTTTTATGGCTCATGCCAAGGCGTTGCCCGGGTAATATCTTGGCATGGTTTCAAAGTAATTATCGTAACAATTAATCTTCTAAAATTACTTAGTATAATAGGCATATATAGAGAATAATTCAAGTATGATAATTTTTTATGGCTAATGAAACAATATGGAACGTTGAAAATGCATGAAATTCCAATGGAAACGGAAACATGTACCTTCGATTCAATGGTCTTGGAAAGACACTTACATATTATGCATCACTCTCAAAATAATTTTTTAAGCACATATATTGTTAGATTAATTGATAGAAATATTATGAACTATGAGTGAACGGCTCAAAATACTATAAACTTTATTTTAACTCCCATATAACCAACTAATGCCCTCATTTGCTTTGAATAAAATTTGTTGTTTTGTTAACTTATCGTAGCATGTTTTAATGGTGTGATTAGGTGAATAGATTAACAGAGAAGTAAAAAGAGAAAGACGGTTTAGAGAAGGGTTATAAATTTCTTCACTTATTTAGCAGGTAACAGTAATATATTATAATAAAAGAGAATAAGAGCATTAGTTGATTATATTGGTAGTTAAAATAGAGTTTGAAATATTTTGAGCAAGACCCACATAGTTCAGAGTACTCTTATCAATTAATATTATAGTGATATAATAACTTGCATGTATACTTTTCATTTGAGCATCATCTTAAAGAAATCTTTTATTCAATATTTCTAATATATGAAAATAGTTGAAGGTCGTACTCTTTTAACATTAACTCGTATTTTTTTTACATTAGATCGTTTTTTTTTTTTTACTTTAGCACATATTCTTATTTTAATAGCTCGTATTCTTATCTTATTAGCGCGTATACTTTTTACATTAGCTCGTATTCTTATCTTAATAGCTCGTATTTTTATCTTATTATCCCGTATTTTTCTTACATTAGCTGGTATTCTTTTTATATTAGCCCATATTCTTATATGCTCATTTTTGTAAGTTCGTGATCCTCTTATATGCTCGTATGTTATTTTTACATTAGCCCGTATTTTTATCTTAATAGCTCGTATATTTTTACATTAGCTCGTATTCTTAATTAGCTTAATAGCTCTATTAGGGTCGCATTCTTACGTTAATAACTCGCGTTCTTATGTGCTCGTAATTTTTAGGTCCAGATTCTCTTAAGTTCTTATTCCTTTTACATTAGCTCGTATTTCTTATATATTCGTATTTTGTAGCTCGTATTCTTTTAATTATATCTCGTAATCTTATATCATGAAATTTGACGTCTTGCAAATATAGTTCTATTTTTTTAGCTCGAGAAGTGTTTCAATTAGCTCGTGTTTTCGTATTATGTTTACATTAGCTTTTATTCTCATCATATTAATATAGAAGTTTAACTTTTTATAAAAATAAATTAATGAAAAATACAAAAATAGTCTACATCCTAATCCTAAATTTTACTACCTAAACAGAAAATTTTTACATGAATTCAGACACAAGTTTGGCAACTTGATAAAACATTAAAACTGTCCAAAACCTAATTGGTATGTACACCAATAAATAGAACCTTATCCTAAAAAAATGATCAAGGATAAAGCCCTAATCAAAGATCATTTACTCATTCAATTATTCAATACGAAAGATATAAGAT
The DNA here is from genome assembly GCA_029255685.2 of Silene conica. Classification (NCBI taxonomy): domain Eukaryota; kingdom Viridiplantae; phylum Streptophyta; class Magnoliopsida; order Caryophyllales; family Caryophyllaceae; genus Silene; species Silene conica. Next base: position 949,269 of record CM055317.2, on the reverse strand, counting down.
TCAATATATTATTAAGCTATTCAATGTTATATTCGTCTTTTAATTAAAATAGGTTAAATTGGAGTTCTCTTAGAATTCTAATCCTAAAATTAACTATGTAGTATATCTTTTTATAAGTCCTACAAATTCTAGTAATGAGTTAGTTGTTATTCGTAAATTCTAACTACACAAATTCTATCTCAATGACTTAATTATTATTTATACATTTAAATTATTCAACAAAAGTAATAGCCAATTAAATCGCTCTAAAAAATAACCAATGGAATCGCTTTAAAACTTCGATGAAAACGGAAACATTACCTCCGATTAATGGTCTTGGAAAGACATTTACATATTACGCATCACTATCAAAATAATTTTTTAAGCACATATATTTTTATAATAACTTGTATATTTTTCATTTAAGCATCATCTTGAAACAATTTTTTATCCAATATTTCTAATATATGAAGATAGTTGAAGCTCATATTCTTTTAACATTAACTCGTATTTTTATACTTTAGATCGTATTCTTTTTACTTCAACTCACATTCTTATCTTAATAGTTCGTATTATTATCTTATTAGCTCGTATATTTTTTACATTAGCTCGTATTCTTATCTTATTAGCCCGTATTATTCTTACATTAGCTCGTATTCTTTTTATATTAGCATGTATTCTTATATGCTCATATTTGTAAGTTCGTGCGTGATCCTCTTATATGCTCGTATGTTTTTTTAGATTAGCTCGTATTCTTATTTTAATAGCTTGTATTCTTTTTACATTAGCTTGTGTTCTTAGCTTAATAGCTCTATTAGCTCGAATTATTACTATACGTTAATAGCTTGCGTTCTTATTTGCTCGTATTTTTTAGTTCATGATTCTCTTAAGTTCTTATTCCTTTTACATTAGCTCGTATTTCTGATATATTCATATTTTGTAATTATACCTCGTAATCTTAAGTGTTTATTATATCATTAAATTTGGCGTCTTGTAAACTTGGTTCTATTTTTTTAGCTCGAGAAGTGTTTCAATTAGCTCGTGTTTTCGTATTCTGTTTACATTAGTTCGTATTCTCATCTTAATAGGTCGTACTCTTATATGCTTGTATATTTAAATACGTGATCCTTTTAATCTTTACATTAGCTCGTATTCTTATCTTAATAGGCCGTATTCTTATGTGCTCGTATATTTAAGTTCGTGATCCTTTTAATCTCGTATCCGTATTCATCCGTGCTCATATTTTGAATCTCTTCTTATCTTAATAGCTCGTATTGTTTTTTCATTAGCTCGTATTCATTTGTGCTCGTATTTTAAAGCCCGTCTTATCTTAATAATAACTCGTATTATTTTTACATTAACTCGTATTCCTAGCTTAATAGCTCGTATTCTTTTTATATTAGCTCGTATTCTTAGATTAATAGGTCACGTCCTTCCATGCTCGTATTTTTTAGTTCGTGATTCTCTTAAACTTTTATTCTTTTTACATTAGCTCATATTATGTGTTCGTATTCTGTAGCTCGTATTTTTTAATTATACCTTGTAATCTTAAGTGCTTAATATATTCATCAATACATCTATTTATGATTTTAATTAAATAAGAGAAGAGAAACAAAAAATTATACCATAACTTTACGGTAGCCAAAACTTTTAGTTTATAATAATCATTTGGGATATTCTACATGGTACCCCTCAATTTTTTGACCTTCTACATGGTACCCCTACACTTTTTAAAACATACATGGTACCCCTAATTGTTGTCATTATCACTACGTATACCCCTAAACTTTATTTTCCATCAATTAAACTCATTTTTAAGCTTTATGTGATAACTTTAACGCGTAAGGAAGCTTGTCATTTATTATCACATGACATAAGGACTCTATTAGGCTCAATATCAATCTCGATCATAATATTTATAGATATGTATGGGCTAAAAAAAGGCGAAGGAAAAATTATTGATATTTGCCAAATTACCACGTCCAAAGAATGGATATTAATTCTAATAGAGTCCTTGTGTCATGAGATGATAAATGTCAAGTTTGGTTATGCGCCTAAGTAATTATTTAACGCTTAAAAATGAGTTTAATTGATGGAAAATAAAGTTTAGGGGTATACGTAGTGATAATGACAACAATTAGGGGTACCATGTATGTTTTAAAAAGTGTAGGGGTACCATGTAGAAAGTCGAAAAATTGAGGGATACCATGTAGAATATCCCTAATCATTTTATTAACTAATTCAATAATCATCCAACTGATATTTTATTACTATTTAATTATCTTTTTATTTATATACTTAATTTATTTAACCAAAGTAATAGTCAATGCAATCGCTCTAAAAACAATAGTTATCAAAGTGATATTTTATTACTATTTAATTATCTTTTTATTTATATACTTAAATTGTATTTAAGCAAAGTAATAGCCAATGAAATTACTCTAAAATAATAGCCAATGAAATCAATTATTTTATTAACTAATTTAATAAGTATCCAACTGAGATCTCATTACTATTTAATTATTTTTTATTTATATACTTAATTTATTTAACTAATCGCTCTAAAAACAATAATTATCCAACTTATATTTAATTACTATTTAATTAGCTTTTATTTATATACAATAGCCAATGAAATTGCTTTGAAACAATAACCAATGATATCGCTCGAAAAGTTCCTCTTTTAAGTATATATATTGATTGATCTGTCTATATTTTATGTATAGGGAAAAATCACTATATTACTCAAATACCAACATAAAGTCCGAATCAACGTAATAGTTTCTGGGTAAGAGTCCACCCAAACTCGGGCAAATGAGCCATATAATTTTTACAATAAGTCTCTCTTGTGATGGGTATATCCGTAACAGGTTTACGACAAGTTAAATTCTACTGTACCATATTAGTAAATAAGACAAAACAGAATGTTATTCCCTAAGCACTATGTTTTTATCTTATCTCCTCATGTGAGTATTATTTAGCCCGTCACAAGCTTGCGACAGATATGCCCGTCACAAATGAAAATCTGTGTCATCTTTAATCTTACTTTAACTATATCGATAATTAGGTATTTCATATCGAAAATGTTTTAGTCTAATGGTTAAGACAAACTATTATGAACAATAGGTCACAGGATCGAATCAATGTTGGTGTCTTTTCATGGGAAAGGATAAAAGTGAATTGATAACCCGATTAACTCGACTTTGAGAATGTTCTGAGAAACCGTGTATAAAGTGGTTGTGAAAATAAAAATGTTAGTGAACTCGGTCCCTCAACTCAGTTCTTAACTCGTCCCCAACCGAGCATGTGGTTCAAAACATCTCCCATTTAAATCCCCCAAAAGTGCAAGGCTAGTCACTAATCCACCCACTAAAATTCCGCCACTTGTCAACACCTCGAATTTTCACTTTTTCTTTTAAACACGTAAAATCATTTGCCCGAAAAATTAAATGAAATCCACAAAAAATATTCGTGGCTGAGATTGTTTCTGAGAATCACCTAGTTTTCCTTACTATCTTCATCAAACTCTTCCTTCGTCTCTCTGCTCAACACTTTACTTCGCTCATTTTCTCTCTCTTCTTCACTAATTCTCAAAATTAATCATGTACAGTGCATTAATTTTGATGAAATTATTACTGTAATATAATTAATTAGGTGAAATTTTGTGTTACGGACTGTCACTGGATCGGCGATGTCAGTATCTCAAGGTAATAATTATAATTATTGAGTTTTTAATTTGTTTTTGTTTATTATTGTTTGATTTTTAGGGTGTAAAGTATGCGAAATCGATTTTTGTTGTTTTTGTTATTGTGGATGAAGGTTTGGTTGAAGTCGCGATTGTTGCGGTGAGAAAACTGTGGTAGTTCGCGATTGAAAGAGGCGAAAAACTTTTTTCGGAAAAAAATGGAGGAAGAATTGGAGAGAAAACGATGTTTTTCTTGTTATTGTTGTGGATGAAGGTTTTGTTGAAGTCGCGATTGTTGCGGTGAGGTAACTGTGGTAGTTACCGATTGAAACAGGCGAGAATTGTCGGAAAAAAATGGAGGAAATATTGGAGAGAGATCGCTGTTTTTGTTGTTATTGCTGTGGATGAAGGTTTAGTTGAAGTCGCGATCGTTGCGGTGAGGAAACTGCTGTAGTTTGTAATTGAAAGAGGTGAAAAAAAATTCGGAAAAAAAAGAGGAACAATTGGAGAAAAATCGATGTTTTTGTTGTGAATGGAGTTTGGTTGAAGTCGTGATTGTTTCAGTGAGAAAACTGTGGTAATTCGTGATTGAAAAAGGCGAAAAATATTTCGATGATTTTGTTCGTACTGTTGTAGATGAAGGTTTTGTCGATGTCGTGATTGTGTCAGTGAGGAAACTGTGATAATCCGTGATTGAAAAAGGCGAAGAAGGTTTTGGAAGGAAAAAATGGACGAAGAATTGGAGAAAATTACTTGAATTTTTTTGTGAGAAAGCTTTTAGTTATGTGTAATTGTTCATCCTGATTTTGTGATATTTTCCTTGTTTTCGGTTGATTTTGTGTGAATTAAGTGGATATCTATCAATTTGTGAGCTGTTTTTGCTGCGTTTGTTTGTTTTTGTGCAGTAATTACTTACCAGAATTCAAGGAGCGTGAATTCAGAATTCAGTAGAACTACCTTGTGATGTTCAGAGTATTTAGAGCAGGGTTTTGTTGTTTCAATAGGTTATTGAACTAAGCGCAGTTGTTGTCTTCTGCGGTAGTCCAGTAAATGGATGCTTATTCTTCCGGTGAAGAGCTACTTGTTAAGGTCTTTTCGCTTTACCTTTGCTTTATACTTCACAAATTCGTGTATAAGATTTTTCTAGAAAGTATAACTGCTTCATAAAGTTTATGCACCTTGACCTCATCCCAAGAACTAACTGTGTATATAATGTTTCGTTAAGTGACCATTTTGAACTTTAATGTTAGTGTCGCTATATATATTTAAGTGGTTTGAAGTTAATAGAAGGTTGCTTTCAGTCTGGTATAAGAATTACTAGTAGATTATTGAACTAAGCGCAGTTGTTGTCTTGTGCGGTAGTCAGTAAATGGATACTTATTCTTCCGGTGAAGAGCTACTTGTTAAGGTCTCTTCGCTTTACCTTTGCCTTATATTACACAAACTCGCTATAACTGTTTTATAATGTTTATGCACCTTGACCTCATCGGCTCATCCCAAGAACTAATTGTGTATATAATGTTTCGTTAAGTGACCATTTTGAACTTTAATGTTAGTGTCGCTATATATATTTAAGTGATTTGAAGTTTATAGAAGGTTGCTTTCAGTCTGGTATAAGAATTACTAGTAGATTCTTAAGTGTTTTTGAGGTACCCTATTGCATAGCTTATAATGTCTCAAAATGGCTGTCAACGTTGTATTCAAAATCGACAATCAGTCTAGCTAGTGGACTTTGAATTCTGCTCTAATCTCTCCAAGTTTATCCAATTTGTTTAGTGATGTTTTGGCCTTGCCTGATGTACGATGCGCCTTTTGCACTTACAGTACAGTCGGCTAGCTTGTTGACTTTTCATTACAATTATTATGCCAAGTACCCTAAAAGGTTTAACCTTGATTGTACTAAGTACCTCTTTTAACTAAAGGTTTACCAGTTATTGTGCTGATAGATAGAAAATGTCAATTTTATGTTGATTGTATCTTTCTTTTCTGTTATGTTAGACTAGGAAACCGTATACGATCACAAAGCAAAGAGAGAGATGGACGGAAGAGGAGCACAATAAGTTTCTCGAGGCCTTGAAATTGTATGGTCGAGCCTGGCAGCGGATTGAAGGTACTTATTTGCTTTGACCTTTGCTATTTTACCTTTGTTGATTTATTTCAAATGTCTAATCGCGATTCATTAATCATTGCCACGGCTTTTAAAATTAGGTCACCTACATAGCTACATCTATGTCATCCCGATAGTGAGATTTGAAAATTAATCTACTAGACACAAGTCACAAACATTGGCTTTCGACCGTAATAGGTGGAAGAGAGCAACTTTGTGAAAATAATGATTCTAACTAACATTTTTCATTTACGTACCGACGTTCTCACAAGTGAGAATTAAATACACCAAGTAGAATTGAATTTAGAAAGTTCTAATAATTAATCCCTCCGTCCCTATCATTTCTTTACCTTTTCTTTTTACATAATTCTTTGTGGGTGAGTATTTTAATCATAGATAAACAAATGAATGAGACACCGTGATTATTTATTTAGCTTACACGAAAACCACCTTAATTCATCTTGATTAATGATTTCTTGGCGTAGTCTGGAATATTTCATGGCTGATGCTAAGTTGGGGGACTTGAGATTGTAATCATGGGGTAATTATGAAGCTATGAATCTATATTAAGATTGTCAAATTGAGTACTCTGTTCTGTAGCTGCGATCATAGTTCATAGCTCTTCCAAATATTATTTAAAACATATCATAAAATTGTAACGAATTTCACCAGTTGGGTTCATATGCTTATTACTATTGTATTTTGTCTTACTCGAAGAGTTGTTCCTTCTTCCTCCTGTTTTTTGTGTGGTGGTTTGCAGAGCATATTGGGACAAAGACTGCTGTCCAGATAAGAAGTCATGCTCAGAAATTCTTTTCAAAGGTTCAATGGAATCTCTCTTCCTGTTCTGTTTAGATAATATACGCTTCCACTTGGTTTGGAGCAAAGACATTATTTCTTGATGCAAGTTTTTTTTTTTGTGTGTGTGTGTGCGCGTGTCAACTGTGTGATGGTCTTGTGGCTAAAATATATAACTCTTCGTTGCCCACTTGTATGTTTTGGTATTGTTCCTCTCTTATTAGCTCCTCATCGTTATGGAATTTAATTTTCTACTCCCTCCTATCCCGGTGAAACGTTACTTATTTCCATTTCTAGGTTTATAATTCATTTGTTATCTATTTTATTTTGAATAAGTAGTAGACAAATGGGCTAGTGTGGAGGTGAACATACTTTATTTTATTGGTCTATTTCACATATTTCTTCTTTCCTTAGCCTTTGTGTGAAACAGAATAGAAAAAATTCATCAGGTGGAGGGAGTATAATACCTTGATTTCATTAGGGATGCATATCATGGTTCTTCTTGGCATTGTGGGAGCCATTGAGGCACGCTTTTGTAGTGTTGTTGCATAATCATTATTATGAGACTAGTTTGTGACAATTTCTTCCACTTCCTCTTAATATGTTTGCATCGGAGTCAATATGTTAGCACTGGAGAGGCCACAATTTGTGACATAGTAACATACCCATCTGCAGTTTTTTTATTTTATTTTTTTAGGTAGTTGTTTGAGTCGGGAAATTTATTTCTCCTATGTCTTCCTTCTTGAACAAAAATGTTTAGAAATTAAAAGTCTTAATTTTTGGATTTTATCCAGATGTATGTTGAGCCAAACTCAAATTGTTGAGCAAACTCAAAAGGGAGGATAATCTTTAACTTACCATCATTGAAGCATTCGGGTGTTAGTCTGAGTTTCTATATAGCTCAGCCCTCGTTACTAAATATGCAATGCCTCCGGGTTAAGAATGCATGAGTAAGTCTCATATGTTGTTTTTGCCATTGAAGTTCTAGAAATAGATAATAATGGGCAGACGTTCGATGAAATTCAGAGTAAAAGTAACTCCTAGTTAATAGATGCAGAAACTTCTTTGGTGCATTATTGTCTTACGTTACTCCGTTTTGACAAATTTTAGCTTCTGTACAACTGGTTGATATTTACATAATCTGTGTAAAATTGATCAAATACATGAGCTAGAAATAATTCGACGTTATTCATCAAACTATGTTTGTTACCTTTTTTTGTTGCATTACTCTCACCTTCTACATTGGTCGAAAGAGTACTATAACATATTCAGTTCTCAGTTAAGTGATTTATCTAGACAGATTTTAATTTCGCTGAAGCTTTTAGGGGTTTTCATACGGTGATTATCAAAATTTTATAATTCATTGTTGCAACATTTTTCTAATGTCTCAAAAGTCTTTACCTTTTGGTGGGGTAAAGGGGCATGATATATGCCACGTTACCCCTATTTTCAGAAGTATCAGAACAAAGAGGCTGTCTCGAATGACTCCTGATGAACATACGAGACAAGTTTTGCAATATGTTATATTATTATTCGACATTGCTTTTCAGAGGTTAATTGAGATTTAAGAGATTTTTGTGCTGAAATGTCGACATTTTTTTTTGCTTTCAGTTGGAAAAGGAAGCTCTTGTCAAAGGTGTTCCAGTTGGACAAGCGATCGACATAGATATTCCTCCTCCGCGTCCTAAAAGGAAACCAAGCAATCCCTATCCTCGTAAGACTGGTGCTGTTTGTTCCTCAAACACTCAGGTCAGACCAAAGGATGGGAAGCATATGCATCCCTGTTCTTCAAATTATACAGAACAAGGGATCACCTTGGAAAAAGAACCAACACTTGAGGTATGCTTAGTCCTTCACTTTCCTATAATGAGGTCTTACTTTATTTGTTATGTCTCGCTCAACATTCTTCCAATAATTGCGGCTCTTCAGAAGCATGTTTGTGATGATGGCGAAAAAATTCGTGAAGGGACTTGTGAAGGTGACAAGTGCTCTGAAGCCGTTGCATCCTTGGGAGTAACTCGAGAATGCCCTGATAAACCTGATTCTATCGAGATAACTCAACATGATACAAGTGAGATTTGAAACAGTTTTTTTTCCGTACTTTGTAAAACTTATCTTCTCCATAGTCTTTATACCAAAGACAAAAAACTAATCGCGTACTATTGCCAGAAAATGAAATGCATGCAGCTAAAAGTTTTCCCAGGCACGCTCGTGTTCAGATCCTCGACGGAAGCCCAGGAACATGCAGTCAGGGTTTTTCTTCAGATGTATCATATCAAGAACCCAAACCTCAAACGGAGTTGGTGGGCCATCCTGCATCTAGTCCCCCCATTAATCAGCAAATGTACCCGACTTTTCATCCTTCATATAACCCTTTACCCAACAACCATGGAGATTACTCTTCTTTCCTGCAAATGTCGTCAACTTTTTCAAGTCTTATTTTGTCTGCTCTCCTTCAGAATCCAGCTGCCTATGCTGCAGCTAGTTCTGCAGCTACTCTTTGGCCCTGCCCAATTACGGAAAATTCAGTCAGCTCTCCTGAAGTCAATAATGGAGGTTTTGTTCCCGGGCCAAGTATGGCAGCAATTGCTGCAGCCACTGTAGCAGCTGCAACTGCCTGGTGGGCAGCGCATGGACTTCTTCCCTTAACTGCTCCTTTCCCTGCTGGTTTCCCTTCTTTTGCTAATGTTGGCCAAACGTCAGTGGCGGCTAATGAAGAAAAGGAAGAGAACTTCAAAATACCGGGATCTCAAGTAAAGCAACCAGAACAGCAACATTCTAAATCCTCAGAAACGTCATCATCTAATTCGGGAAATTCTGTTGAAGTCATGGATGTTGGAGAAACAGCTAACAACGCTGTAGAGGTTCCTGTCACAAGTGAACAAAAAGACACAAATGAAGTCACGAAGAAGCAGGTTGATCGCTCCTCTTGCGGTTCCAACACACCATCAGGCAGTGATGCTGAGACTGATGTTTTGGGGAAGAATGACAAATTAAATGAAGAATCTAAGGAACCAGACGACAATAGACGCATTCGATTTTTTGGGAACACAAACGATAATTGGAAAGAGGTTTCGGAAGAGGTAATGCTTGTTCCCTAGTCCAAAAATTAGTATTGAATCGTAATGTGCATTGTTTTAAATCTCGGCCGATACGACTCGGTCGAGTTGTATTGGATTTTCACTCTACCGATACGAGATATCGTCCGAGAAATCACCGTGATCCGCCCACGATGGCAGATTAAGGTCCGGTTATACCGTTACCGCGACTGCGACCGATACCGAGATTTAAAACCATGGTAATGTGTCCGTTTTCATAGTGCACAAAACTTAATATGGTACTGTCTTAGACGTGTTAACAACTCATAACCTTATATTACACGAGAAATACACAAAACCCTAAACCCTAAACCCTAAACCCTAAAACTTCTCATACAAGATTCACTGCTTATGGTTTTGTGGTATAATTTATCTCAGGGTCGCCTGGCATTTAAAGCACTCTTCTCAAAAGGGAGATTGCCTCAAAGCTTTTCACGCCCTCAACACGGTGTTGAAGTTGAAGATCTAACGCAAAACTCAGAACAAAGAATTGAAGAAACACCTCAATTCGATTTGAATATCATCCCATGGAAAACGGCTTCCGGTGACCAAAATCCAGGGAACATTGGATCACACTGTCTGGGCAATAATAATAATACCACCAAAGAGGGGCCGTTGACAATTGGGTTCTTAGAGGCAAAAACAACGAGTAACGGAACAGGAGGCTTTAAGCCATACAAGAGATGTTCCGTGGAGGCTAGGGAGAACGGGATGACGAGCTCCAGCAATCAAGAACAAGGTAATTGTTCAAAGAGATTACGACTCGAAGGAGAGTCTTCAATTTAATGTCAGAACTCAGAATGCCAAACACAAGTGTTCATAGGAGCTGTATGTTTTCTTTTTTTTCTTCTTATTTCATTTTTTAGCTTAATTTTTCCCCTTGAAATCACGAGACTTTTCGTGTTGTGTATAACTATTAGAAAAACTTCAATATCTCTGACGCTTATAAATCCTTGAATAACTCTCACAATCCCTGTAATTCTTATTCATCACCTAAAGTTTCTGTTACTTCGCTCGCAATCGACATGGTTATGCTTCAATCTTTAGATTTTACACTCCTTCCGTCATAATTATTTGTTTATGTTTATTACCGAGATAGAGATCTGATGCCTTGCGAAACTCAAAGCTGGGAGCCATTTTGGTCTGAAACGGGATTTTATCACCATTTTATGGTTAAAATGTAATCAAAATTGTTACCGTTTATGATACTTGTTAGCTGTTTTTTTTTTGTGAGTAGTAAAACGAGAATTATACAATTGGCATTTGACTCATATGGTCACATGCACTTTTAATTCTTAAAGAGTAAGCAAATACATAAAAATAACTACGATGGATAGAAAACATGTGTTGATGACTAAAATCGACATAGCTCTGGAGCCAGCATCTTTAACCTCAACTTTCTTAGGGGGACAAACAAAGCTTGACAGATAACCAGAATGATCTTTACTCATCAGAAACCACGGAAAGCAATAAACCCATGAACCACAAGGTCCAAAAAGAGGGCGCAAAGTGTACTTACGCCACAAGGACGTAGATAGAAAAAAAAGGGACAAAGACCCTGAAGATCTATGCCAAGCGGAGCCAAAACTCCTACACTTTGGGAGCCACTCCAAACAGGCAAGTAAGCCGTAGTCCGGAACGAGCAAAGATAGATTTGACACACACACAAACCACTTGAACAACTCCATGACCGTCTACTTGTTAGCCGTTAAATAGTCATAAAATCCCGTTTTATTTTTTCAGATCAAAATGGTACGTCTGAATTGAGAGACTAACTCCGAGTTTAATGAATAGTGGAGTGTAGACTGTAGAGTGTAAAGGAAGCTAAAATTCAGTTACTTTAAGTCACATATTAAATCGAGAATCACAAATTTCAATGGTTTTTTGACTCTGACCTTTGCATACATTCATTCCAATGTGCTCAACCGGAAATCATGCAAATCTTTGTGTTTTTCAAGTATGACCATAGACCATGCAAATACCATACTCCATATTCCATAAGCTGTTTCACATATTAACATGATTTCGGATCTAGTCGCTTAAAATGATCGAGTAGACGAGTATTGTGACGTTATTGTCAATCGTAGATCTATCTCCAATTCTCCATACTATACGTAAAATAATTAAATTAAGAACGACATTTGATCGTTTGTTTTACAAAAGTGAATGGCAGAAGACAGTAGCGGAGCTAACTGGGTTTGAAGCCAGCAAGAACGAAAAAGTATAGTATAAACGACCTACAAAAATCCAAAAATTATATCAAAAAAATCAAAATTTCCATATGCAACAAGGGTGAGTATCTATATTAAAACCCTCATCTCTTCGCCACAAAAGGCATAGGCAATTTCCCTCTTAAAAACTTAAGCATCATCACTTATACAAGAACAATTATTATTTATAAATTGTTACGTTACAATCACAAATTTATTACGTCCTTCATCCTTTGTGAAATCTAGCAAAAAGTTATTACAAAGGGTAAGAATTTGTTTTCCTACAAAAATAATGGCGTACTTTTACCATTTATTATACGGTCTATCTTGTTTGTGACGTTCACAAATTTGTGATCTCTCACAACTTCTCTCACTTGCCCTTCCCACGTGGGAAGAAAAAGTTATTACAAAGGGTAAGAATTTAAGAATTTGTTTTCCTACAAAAACAATGATGTACTTTTACATTCATTATACAGTCTGTCTTGCTTGTGACGGTCATAAACTTGTGACCTTTCACAACTTCTCTCACTTGTCTTTCTCACTTGCAAGTTTGTCTCACGAGGCACGTCACAAAACTTGTGACGGATTTAACCCGTTATAAATCAGGATTTACGTCGATTATAATTTCCTTATAAAATTTTACCAAAATAGAGGACATACATAATCTTAACCCATAAAAAGCAGAGATAATACAGTATCACCCAATTACATTAATCTAGACATTGTAAGTTCAATGTACAGTAAATTACAAATGTTACAAATGACACATGCTCAAATTTTTTGATCCTACAAATAAGAGTACACAGCACACGAGGGGGTTAAGAGGCACATAACCAGATGGTATGTGTACCCCAATATTAAGACAAACCGTCTTCACTTCCCTCACTTCTAAAGTGTTTCTTTTACTCCAATGCATATCTCCCTCTTCTCCTCTTTCCTCTCTCCATTATCTCCATCAAATTATTGTATAGGACCGTAACTCGATTCGTATCCGACCCGACATCTGAATAATAACTCGTAACTTGAATTTACTTGAATATATCCGAAAAGATTGAATTAGAAATGTCTCTACATGACTCGAGATTATACAAATTACTAGGTTTTAGGCTCTGTTTTTCTGGCTTAATTTAAGCTGATTTCAATTCAGTTTAGCCGTATTCAGTCCAATTTAATTCGGGTTCACTTCAACTCAACTCTTTATATATTAACTTTTACTTTAACTATGTTTAGTACAACCCAGTTCAATTAGCTCCTTTTAAGTTCAACCGAAAAAAACAAGGTCTCACTTAATTAATGAAAAACCTTCCTATAAACAGGTTGAACCAGAAATGTCTAGACATAACCCGAAATTTTGCAAACTCGAAAATAACCAACCTAACCCAACCCGATTAGCTCATTTATTTACTGGGTCTAAGTTTGTTTTTCTCTTAATTTCAACTAGTTTTAGTTCAATTTAGTTCAATTCAACTTCATTCAAGTTTATTTCAGTTTACTCTAAATCACCACTTCATAAATTAACTCGTATTTCAACTCTATTCAATTCAACTCAACTCAGTTTAACTCCTTTTAAGTTTCAACCGAAAAAAACAGAATCTAACGAAAAATCTTCCCACAAACTTATTTTTTTCTCTTTTTTTTTTCAATTAATATAGCAAATCTCCAAATGTCCTCTTTTCACTCTCCAACATCTTCTAATTCTCACTACATTACCTCCTTTCTCACTGACACTTTCACTCACAAGTTGCACTACACCATCACATCTTCACTAAAATCATTGAAAAAAACTTCAAATTTTTTCTTCATTTCTCTTTTCTCAAGTACTCTAATAAACTAAACATGCCCTCTTTACCCAACACTCTTTTTTTCACCTTTCTTCTCACTTTTACAAGTTTTACTCAATTATTACATGCAAAACCCATCACAAATTTAACCCTAATAATAAACTCTAAAATTAACCCTAACCCTAACCCTAACCCTAAATGTATTGAAAGTTGTGGTGTTTTTCAAGTCTCATACCCATTTTACATAAACAATGCATCATGTGGATTATCTAACACATTTCAACTTTCATGTCTTAATTCAACTTCCCTTTTCATAAACATTGATTCACAAAACTATAGAATTCTAGAGTTTTTTTCTGATGGAATTTTACTAAATTTTCCTGGATTTTCCAACACATGTAGACCTTACAATGACCTAAACTCATTCAAATTCAATGCAAACAATAATTTCAACAATTTTTTTAGCATTTCAAATGATAATATTATTGGTTTATATGATTGTGAAGATTCATCATTATGTAAGACTAATTGTGAAGCTAATAATCTTCCTAATTGCGACCGCAATGGTAACAGTAATAGTAACAGTAATAACAATGGTAATAATGGACCAACATGTTGTTACCCATTATCAGATCATAGTGTATGGCATAAAGGAAGTGATTTTGATGTATTTTCTAAGTATGAATGTAGAGGGTTTTCTTCTTGGGTTGTTCCAAGAGGTATGAAGGTTGGTAAAAGAGGTGTTAAACTTGAATGGGGAATTCCTATGAATTTTTCTAATAATAATAATAATAATAATAATAATAATAATAATAATAATAATAATGGTGTTAGGGTTTGTGATTTTAATGCACAAATGATTAATGCTACTAATGTCAAAGATGGGTTTAGGTGTTTTTGTGGTGATGGTTTTGTTGGTGATGGTTATGTCAATGGAACTGGATGCCTCAAAGGTTGGTTTCTTCTTTTCAATTCCTTTTGTTAATTTTCTTTAGATGACGAGGAAACCCGTATCAACTACCTTTAGTGCGTACAGGGTATATATGTAATCCTGTAAATCACGGATATCAGGTCAATCATGATCCTTTTACAAGGTGACAAACTCGTAGTCTAGAAGGCATTTGATGGTTTTTGGTGTAGTTTTGCTATCTTGAGTTTATGTGGATGGTATCCGATGTATTACTTCCAGTTTTATAGTTTTTGAGCATTATAGTAAAGTTTTTGAGTTTTGTTTTAAAAATTATGAATTTTTCTATAAAGTTTCTGAGTTTATTTATTTAAACATTAAACTCTAAAAAATCACAATAAAACTCAAAAATATTACATATAAGTTTAGTTGAATTTGAGTTATGGTGGATTTTTTTTTAATCTAACTCATTTGCTCAAAAAAATACGCATTTTCTCATAAACAAATAAAGTTTGAGGTAATAAACTCAAAAAAAAATACATATGTGTTCCAAAAATAAAAAAATTTGAGTTACTACCTCCTATGTATTTTCTTTTTTCTCATAAAAACTATTAGGTGATATTTATAACAGTGACGGAGTTAGGATTTGCAGGCTCGTAGTCTAGAAGACATAGGTTAGTTTTTGTTGTAATTTTGTTATCTTAAGGATTGGTGGTTATATTTATGACCAGTGAGCAGTGACGGAGTTAGGATTTGTAGTTAGGAGGTGAACGTGTAATACCGTAACAAAAACTTGAACTTTTTCTTATATATGAACTAAAATTTTCAATGTTTAGGGAATGAGCGTTCCTGCTAATTAACCCCTTAGTTCCGTTATTGTTTATGTTTTAGGTTTGAAACTTGTCAAGTGTCAAGTGTCAAGTGTCTAAAAAAAGTTGATTTCTTGGTTTCTTGATTAATCAAATTGAGTCGGTGTCTCAATGACTCCCGCAAAAACGGGATGGAGGGAGTATTTACGGTGAACTTAGCGATGACCCTGCAAACCCGACAAACACT
This sequence comes from Silene conica, assembly GCA_029255685.2. Classification (NCBI taxonomy): domain Eukaryota; kingdom Viridiplantae; phylum Streptophyta; class Magnoliopsida; order Caryophyllales; family Caryophyllaceae; genus Silene; species Silene conica. The sequence goes on along the minus strand of CM055317.2, from coordinate 933,648 downwards.
GCTTCATGTAGAACAGTTACATGTAAATAACTCGGAGTATTTTGTTTCCTGCAGCATGCTTCAAAGATGGAACGGAAAAATTTGGCAACGACTGTGAAGCAGACAGAAACCCGAAAAGGAAGATCATAATACTAGCTGGTATATCCCGACTTTCCTACCTTAAACTGAAACACAAAATCTCATTCAAGACGTGGCAATTCTGTTTCTTCAAAAAGACGGGTTACATTTGGATCGTCTTTTTGAAGAGACGGAATGTGACTGTTTTCAGCGACATTCTGAAACTGAAATTTAAACTCTGTTTACTGTTATTATCTGCAGTTCTTACATCAACTCTTGCTGCTGTCTTCTTGCTTACGCTCGTCTGCGTGATAAAAAGGTCAGTTAAACCTTCTGTGTATGGCTCAGACAATCATCAGCCTCACTTTCGAAGCACTTTATCATTCAGAAAATCCTGTAATACTCGGCTCTTTACCTTAAAAGAATTAAACGAAGCTACAAATGGGTTCGATGAAGTCGGGAATAAACTTATCGATGCCCATGGCGGCCCTGTCTATCGAGGTATCCTTAAAGACGGTTCAGGTATCGCAGTTCAGCGAATCCAATGTCAGAATGAGCAGGATCTAATGCAAGTTTTAACCCGGATTGAGCTTCTTTCCTCGATCATACACCGACAGTTAGCTCATATCTTTGGTTGTTGCATCGACTCTGGTTACGCTCCGTTGGTGATCTACGAATTCCCTGAAAATGGGAGTCTTGAAGATCATTTACAAAAAGGAAAACACGAAAAAATCGGACTTGATTGGTATAAAAGGTTAAGTATTGCAGCGCAGAGCGCGAGTGTACTCGCGTTTTTACAACATGAAGTATCTCCGCCTATTTTCCATCACGACCTGAAGACGGGTTCTATATTTCTAGACCAAGAATGTAATGTTAAAATTGCTTGTTTCGCGATGTTGGAGGGGTCGAATTTGTATAGAAGTGATGTATACGACTTTGGGGTTGTTCTTCTCGAGATAATCTCTGGATCAAGGCACGCGGATTTGGGTACAGTCGGGATACAGAGGATTAGAGAAGGCAAGATTGAGGAGATGGTCGATCCTTTGCTTTATTACCATGAACAGCCCGCGTTTAGGAAGGAACAGATAGAGATGGTTGCTGATATCGCGACACGGTGCTTGATTTTCGGAGGAGAAGGGAAGTTTAGGATGGTGGACGTGGCGCGAGAGCTCGTGCATATTATGAAGGATAGTCTTGATGGTGGTAGTAAAAGAGGTCCTGCTTTGGAGGAAACCTTCTCTAATTCAAGTTTACTTCAGATGATCTCAATGTCTCCTGATTCTATTTATCTTCCTAGTAAAGTTTAACCCTAAACCCCCCTTGCCCTCGAGTCTCGAGTCTCGAGTCTCCAGTCTCGAGTCACTCGAGTCTCGACAAGTCGACAGGACGATTCAAATCGATGTTATGTCGCTTAAGCTTGTAACTTGTAAATGAACGTACCTTGTGTATATGCATTTAGCAGATGTAATGATGTTTTCCTTTTGAAGTAACGGAAACCACGGGACAGTTTTTGATGTTAACGCGATATAAACCTAGGTTACGAGTATCATTCATTAACAACTTTACCGGCTAAGATAGCCGGAACTTAATTCCAGATTCCCGAGAATCATAGGACTAAGGAGATGTATGTAATGATGTTTTCCGTTTGATGTAACGAAAACCACGGGACGGTTTTTGATGTTAACGGGATATAAACCCAGGTCACGAGTATCATTCATTAACAACTTTACCAGTTAAGATAGCCGACATCTGAACTTAATTCCAGATTCCCGAGAATCATAGGAGATGTAATGATGTTTTCCTTTTGATGTAGCGAAAACCAGGGGACGGTGTTTGATGTTAACGGGATATAAACCTAGGTTACGAGTATCATTCATTAACAACTTTACCAGCTAAGATAGCCGACATCTGAACTTAATTCCAGATTCCCGAGAATCATAGGAGATGTAATGATGTTTTCCTTTTGATGTAACGAAAACCACGGGACGGTTTTTGATGTTAACGGGAAATAAACCCAGATTATGAGTATTATTCGTTAACAACTTTACCAACTAAAATAGCCGACATCTGAACTTAATTCCAAATTCCCAAGAACCATATTTCATCCAACGAGATCATTGATTGGGTCGCAACCAGTTAACAATTATTAATAGCAGGGAGATTGCTTGCAATGGCAAATTTGACTTGAATTTAGTCTTTTGGACACAAAATTGATCACAAATTCATACTCTATGATTTAAATATGAACCTTAGATTAATATTCATCCAATTAGATAAAATCAAAGGACATTGGATCAATAGATGAACAACCAACGCACAAACACCCACCAAATAAGAGTACCATCACATGACATACTCGGTTCGAGTACAAACGCAGTTAATTTTTCTTAATAGAAATGTTTGATCTTGTCATGTAAATGAAGTACGATAACAATAGACAAAATAAGTTTTATATTCTATTAGATGTTGTTTTGAGAAAAAATTAGAGCTTTAGCATTTATCATAGGATATAATGACCCTATAGACAAATATTCAGAAAAAAAATCGGATACTAAGATGGTCAAAAATAGCTAATTTTGAAGGTTATTATCCACGTTTTTACGCCGACAGAGTACCGGCTATATAGCACCAAAACGGACACGGACACGGACACGGACACGACACAGACACATAACACGACATCCCATGAAATTTAGGACACACGACACGACATTTAAATATAATAAGTAAAGGTATTTGAAGCTAAATCTAATTAAACAAGTAAATGTATAATTCGACCTTTACTATAACTAATTCTCATTTTTCCACCCAAATTCATTTTATTTGATCTTTTTTAAAACTGTATTCCTCGTCTAAACTACAATATGTTTAGCCATGTGTCCAACGCGTGTCGGGTGTCCGAATGTCGTACACAGTGTCGGATACGGGATGTCTAATTAGGAAAAGTGTCTGTGCTACCTAGAGTACCGTGATAAAAAATCTCGAAATTGACACCATAGTACCTTAACACCATATAAAAATGACTTGGGTGTTAAAATTGTCATATAGTTTAAAATAGATGAATTTATTTAATGGTCCTAAGATTATTTTAAAAGTCGTGTATGAAATAAACAAAATAAGTTTATTATACTTTATTCTATTTTGTTTTGAGAAAAATCGGAGCATTCAATATTTATTATATGATCTAATAACTAGGGGTGAGCAAAACTGTATACCCGGTACGGTTTTGAAAACCGTATCGGGTATACGGTTTTAAAATTCGCAAAAATCACTATACGGATCCGATATGGTTTAACCGTATATACGGTGTTCGGGTACCCGGAAAAACCGTGTATACGGAAACCGTATATACGGATACGGTTTGGTGAGAAATAACCAATTAAATATTGTAGTTATTCAAGTGCTAATAACTACATCTAACATGCCTACATCTAATGAAAGTCTAATTTTTTATTTATTAAGATAAATTTGTAAAATTAGTCATAAATAACAATTAAGAGTGGAAGTTGAAAACTGAACTTTGCGTTTCATTAATGTTTTTATACAAAAATTTCAAACCGTGTCGAAAACCGTATATACGGTTTCGTTTTTGCCCGACCCGGATACGGTACGGTTTCGTGAAAACCGTATCGTATATACGGATTTCCGTATCGTATATACGGAAATTCGTATAATTCAAACCGTATACCGTATCGTATCCGTATTATAAAACCGTATCGGAATTTTTTGCTCACCCCTACTAATAACCCTATAGACAAAGATTCGGGAAAAAAAATTCCGGTTTCTAAGATGGCCAAAAATAGCCGATTTTGAAGGCTATTATCCACGTTTTTAGGCCGACAGAGCACTGGGATAAAAAATCTTAAAATTCGCATCATAGTATATTAATACCATATAAAAAGGACTCAAAGTGTTAAAATTGACATACGGTTTAAAATAAACACATTTAGAGACCCTAAAATTGTTTTAAAGGTTGTGTTTAAAATAGAGAAAATAAGTTTTATACTCTATTTTATTTCGTTTTGAGAAAAATCGCAGTATCCGGTATTTATTTTAGGATATAATGACTCTATAGACAAAGATTCAGGAAAACAAAATTACGGGTTCTAAGATAGCCAAAAATAGCCGATTTTGAAGGTTATTATCCACGTTTTTAGGCCGATAGAGTCCCGGAATAAAAAATCTCGAAACTCGCACCATAGTACCTTAATACCATATAATAACGACTCAGAGTGTTAAAATTGGCATACGGTTTAAATAGACATATTAAGAGGCCCTAAGATTATTTTGAAGGTCGTGTTTGAAATACAAAAAATAAGTTTTATACTATATTTTATTTTGTTTTGAGAAAAATCGGAGCATCCGGTATTTATTATATGATATAATGACCCTATAGACAGAGATTCAGGAAAAAAAATTCCGGGTTCTAAGATGGCCAAAAATAGCCGATTTTGAAGGTTATTATCCACGTTTTTTAGGCCGACAGAGTCTGGGGATAAAAAATCTCGAAATTCTCAACATAGTACCATAATACCATATAACAATGACTATGGATGTTAAAATTGACATACGATTTAAAAGAGACACATTTAGAGGCTCTAAAATTATTTTAAAAGTCATATTTGAAATAGACAAAATATGTTTTATACTTTATTCTATGTTGTTTTGAGAAAAATTTGAGCATCAAGTATTTATTATAGGATATAATGACCCTATGGACAAAGATTTAGGAAAAAAGAAAAATCGGGTACATTGATGGCCAAAAATAGTCAATTTTAAAGGTTATTATCCACGTTTTTTAGGCCGACGGAGTCCAAGGATAAAAAATCTCAAAATTAGCACAATTTATCTTAATACCATATTAAAAGGACTCAAGGTGTTAAAATTGACATACGGTTTAAAATATATACATTTAGAGGCCCTAAAATTATTTTAGAGGTCGTGTTTGAAATAGAGAAAATAAGTTTTATCCTCTATATATTTTATTTCGTTTTGGGAAAAATCGGAGCATCCAATATTTATTTTAAGATATAACGACACTATAGACAAAGATTCAGGAAAAAAAGTTCCGGGTTCTAAGATAGCCAAAAATAGCCAAGTTTGAATGTTATCCACGTTTTTAGGCCGATTGAGTCCCGGGATAAAAAAATCTCGAAACTCGCACCATAGTACCTTAATTATACCATATAAAAATGACTCAGAGTGTAAAAATTAGCATACGGTCTAAAATAGATATATTTAGAGGCTCTAAGATTATTTTAACGCCCGTGTTTGAAGTACAAAAAATAATTTTTATACTCTATTTTATTTTGTTTTAAGAAAAATCGGAGCATACAGTATTTATTTTAGTATAAAATGACCCAATAGACAAAGATTCAAGAAAAAAATTTCGGGTTCTAAGATAACCAAAAATAGCCGATTTCGAAGGTTATTATCCACGTTTTAAGCCCGATAGAGTCCCGGGATAAAAAATCTCGAAACTCGCACCATTGTACCTTAATATCATACAAAAATGACTCAGAGTGTTAGAATCGGCATACATTTTAAAATAGACATATTTAGAGGCCCTACGATTATTTTAAAGGTCGTGTTTAAAATAGAAAAATTAAGTTTTATAATCTATTTTATTTAGTTTTGAGAAAAATTGGAGCATCCGGTATTTATTATTGGATATAAGGACCATATAGACAAAGATTCAGGAATAAAATTCTAGGTTCTAAGATGGCCAAAAATAGCTGATTTTGAAGGTAATCCACGTTTTTTGGGCCGACAGAGTCCCGGGATAAAAAATCTCGAAATTCGCAACATAGTACTATACCTTTATACCATATAAAAATGACTATAAAGGTTAAAATTGACATACGATTTAAAAGAGATATATTTAGAGGCTCTAAGATTATTTTAATGGTCGTGTTTAAAATAGACAAAATAAGTTTTATACTTTATTCTATGTTGTTTTGAGAAAAATCTGAGCATCTAGTATTTATTATAGGATATAATGACCCTATAGAAAAAATTTAGGAAAAAAAAATTCGGGTACTAAGATGGCCAAAAATAGTCGATTTTGAATGTTATTATCCACGTTTTTTAGGCCGAGGGAGTCTTGGGATAGAATATTTTGAAATTCGCACCATAGTATCTGAATAGCATATTAAAATGACTCAGGATGTTAAAATTGACATACGATTTAAAACAGAGACATTTAAATGCCCTAAGATTATTTTAAAGGTCGTATTTGAAATAGACAAAATATGTTTTATATTCTATTCTATGTTGTTTTGAGAAAATCTGAGCAGTGAGCATACCATATTTATTATAGGATATAATGACCTTATTGACAAAGATTTAGGAATAAAAATTCAGGTTCTAAGTTGGCCAAAAATCTCAAAATATAACCTTTAAACGTGCGAATTTGATTCAAACACGTAGTGATCTAGCTCTTCAACTTCAGATTGTAACGAATAGTGTCCGTCTTGTGACGGATATCGTTCATCAAGCTTTGATTGCAAAATTGCAAGAATTCCACTATAACAAACATTTGTCATGTGTCATTAACTTTTGACATGTTCTTGAAGTACTATATTTGTGTTGTTTCAATGCCTATAATTTCTCTTATCAATTGAAGCCACATTTTAATTTAATTAAATTTAATTCTAATTCTAATTTTAATTTGAAATTATTAACCATTAATTTAATTCAATTTTAATTCTAATTTTAATTTGAAATTATTAACCACTAATTTAATTTAATTTTAATTCTAATTTTAATTTGAAATTATTAACCATTAATTAGCTAATCACCATTCATTACATCTCTCTTTTCCTACATATATTCCCTCTTCTAACACATCTTCCTTCCTCAAACCACATTTGCATTATTCCCATTCCTCTAAATTTCGAGTTTTCAGGTACAAATCGCGCTTTTCTACAATGTTGGTACGCGATATATATAGAGACGATTCTAGGATTCTGTCCCTACACTGACGTTATTTGTCGTATGCCCTAACACGTAGTGACGTATATTTTACAAATGTATCAGATAAATAACATCCAAACAATTCGAGTTTATTTAGATTTTAGACACCCAAATGCCGAAAAAAAATAACCCTTTTCAAGTATTTACGTAGGTAAAAATGTGACCTAAACAATTTTTTTTTATTTTTAAGTAGCAGAAGATCAGATGGCTGCAGAAAGTAAGGCCGAATATTCGCCTAGGGGTCGTGCCCGTTTGAACGAAAGGATTCTGTCATCTATGTCCAGGAGATCGGTTGCAGCACATCCATGGCACGATCTTGAGATCGGTATGAACAAATTTGTTTAATAGACTACATTATAATGCTTACAATACTCTTGCAAACCTAAAGCTAAGGAAAAATTTACTGCAAAATTGTGGGTGCAGGACCTGAAGCACCACAGATTGTGAATTGTGTAAGTTTTTACCCTCGAAAAGTTCTGCAGCGAATTTTTTTTCGGGTCATCTGTTCACAATTTCACGCTACATTTGGCATTGAGTATTCATTTTTTTCGGGTCATCTGTTCACAATTTCACGCTATATTTGGCATTGAGTATTCATTTTTACGGACTATGAGAACAGAAGGTAGTAGAGTACAGTACAGGAAAAGCGGGATTCAACATCGCGGGTAACGGTAATATTATGGCTCTGTTTGGTAAACAACATATAGGCTAAATTTCAGCATATTTGAGAGATTTAGCAGGTTTGACTTACCAATATGCTATTTAGAGCCTTTGGTTAATCGCATATTGAAATAGTATATTGGGGTCCAATATGCTATTTTACAATATGCTGCTCCTACAGTATATTGGATTAGCATATTAGAAATAAAAAAATTGTCTTATTTACCCTCTTCATATATTGGAGTAACATTACTTTTATATATTTAACAAATAATTTCTTCATAACCTTATATATCATTTTACAAAGATTCTAGATAATCTGCTAATCTAAACTGTCAATTAACAAACACCTCTAAAATAATTATGCTAAATAAATCTGCTACTCAAATCGCTATATCATTCTGCTAGTCAAATCTGCTTTTAAAATCTGCTTCTGTCAATATTGATTCACGGTTTATCAAACAGGGCCTATATCGAAAAGTACTGGTTGTTTATTACATATGTGATTGTAGGTTATTGAGATCACAAAAGGAAGCAAGGTTAAGTATGAACTTGACAAGAAAACAGGGCTAATTAAGGTAATAGGATAAAAAAAAACTCGAACAATTTGTAAGAAAAATTATCTGATGACTGATGCATTGCATTTAGCATCAGAAAACAGATTGTTGTTTAGAAGTTTCGTGTTATAATTACAGGTCGATCGCATCCTGTATTCATCTGTTGTTTATCCTCATAACTATGGCTTCGTCCCTCGCACGCTATGTGATGACAATGATCCCCTTGATGTCTTGGTTCTCATGCAGGTACGTGATAGATGAACTATCTCAACCAAAATTTTAACGTGATTTGAGCTTGAAGAGTGGTTAGTTTGCACAGGTTCCCCCATACCGTGTGCTGGGTTTTCACTTCGTGTTTTTAGGGGTTTTGAGATTGTCAAGATTCGAACCCGACCTTCGGTCACACTGGCTCTGATACCATGATAGACGAACCATCTCAACCAAAACCTTACGTTGATGGTTGAGGCCCAACTATTATTAATATTCCTAATAGTACGTCTGTTCGACAAAAGATAAACGCTTTTTTACTGCAATTCATCCGGAAATAATTTCCTGGTTTTTTTTGGAACTTGACTAAGCATCATACAGTCAAGTTTTTATGTATGTTTTTCGGGTTTTATTTAAATTTGGAGCTGACAGACTGACAGTAGACTCGGCTTATGAACAGGAACCAGTCCTTCCCGGTTGTTTCCTGAGAATAAAGGCTATCGGACTGATGCCCATGATTGATCAGGTACGGAATTATTTCACGCGAAACCAAAATGATTGCCTGACAGACGACAGTCGGGGTTTGCTAATTACAGATTGAAATGGTGCAGGGTGAAGCCGATGATAAGATCATAGCGGTTTGTGCAGATGATCCCGAGTACAAGTATTACAATGACATCAAAGAACTTCCTCCACACAGACTTGCTGAGATTCGACGTTTCTTTGAAGACTGTATCCTTAAAACTTAAAAACAACACATTAGGGTTTAGGGTTTAGGGTTTCCTTACTGTTTTCTTTCTGTTTACGGATTTTAAGAAAAAGTTTCAGTCGGTTTTCCGATTAACAAACAACACAGACAAAAAGAATGAGAACAAAGAAGTAGCTGTCAATGATTTTCTGCCTAAGCATGTCGCCTTCGATGCTATTCAGCACTCAATGTAAGTTCTCCACCTGAGTCCTCACAGTTAGGGCTGTTAATGAGACGAGACCGCTCGCGAGCAACTCGAGATCGGCCCGGTCAAAGCTCGGCTCGTGTGAGCTCGACTCGAGAGCTTAACGAGTCAAGCCGAGCAAAGGCTGGCTCGACTCGAAAAGCTCGCGAGCGGCTCGAACAATTGAGATTAATATTAATCATATTTTATTAAAATATGCTCATATTTTATAAAAATATTTTATCAATATTAATATATTATATCTTTGTATCATATATATTAAATATCTTGTTGATTTGCTAAATATTTTTACATAAAATTTTCGAACCTTGTTATTGAAAATACCGAAAGAAAAAAATAAAAAAATAAACAATTTTATATAGGCTCGATTTGGCTCGAGCTCGTGTTAAAGCTCGCAAGCTTTGTAACGAGCTCAAGCTCAGGTAAGATCGGCTCGAACTCGAGCTCGAGTTTTTGTAATCGAGCATAAGTCGAGCAAGGCCAAGCTCGTGCTCGGCTCGTCTCGTTAACACCTCTACTCACTTGCTCAGTCCGAATCCGTCTTGTATGTGATAATCTGTTTCCGACCCTGTATCTTATTTTCTCGTTGACGTACTTCGTTGTTGATGGAACGCAGGGATCTCTACGGCGAATACATCATGCACACTCTCAGACAATAGACAGTCATCTGTAAAGGAAGCTCTTTCGAAATGCACAAAGAAATTTAGTACCAGTTTCGATCGAACCTTCTGCATAGGGAAGGAGCATATGAAATGAAGCTCCTGTATTGTATTAATATTTTTCTTTTCTTTCTTTATTCCTTGTTAAAAATTGTATGTTCAGATTCTGTAAGCGATACCGTGTATAACACTTTGTTCATCCTGGTAATATATTTCCAGCGAAAACATGATATAAATTAGAAATGTTCCGTAAACCTACAATTCCTGCTAGTTAATTATCGCGACACAAAGGGCACCCGTATTATGGCTTACGCGTGTTAGCAGAATAACACGATATCAAATATTGGTTTCAGGCTAGATTTTTCCGAACTTGGTTAGCGTGAAGTAATCTCAGAAGCGATCGACTGAGCTTATAATACTTAAGATTCAAGATCATTGTAAAGGACTCTCGACATGTGCCGTTACATCAAATACACGAAAACCCTGCAAGTTCGTCACTGTGAAGCACCCGAGAACCAAAATACCTAAATATCAGTGGAATTAGATTTATATAACAACTCGACTCGCCACCGTCGTAACACAAACCCAATAAGATGGGTGCACACTTTTGGGTCCATTATTTGTCATCACTTAAGCCCAAAAGCACAAGGCCTTGTTACTAAGTGGTAGGTGAGTTATTATAAATATATCACAATCCTCACATTTTACCGATATGGTACTTGTTCCTCATCGGAACAGAAGCCTTGGTTATATAAGAGTTGAACAATCGGAATTGCCAAAAACACTGGAGGAGCTGAACAACCTAAGGCAAGTTTGGAGACCGAAATTGCTCCATGATTCATTGGTATATCGGAATTCAATGAATTACAATAATTTCAGGAGAGATTTGCTAGCAGCATTACGCGGTATGTGTATCAGTATGATACTCATTTACTTATCTACTAATCTACTATAATCATTATCGGCTAATAGTTCAACTGGACTAGGTGACAATCGTAGCCCGACACCCTGACATGCACCAAATCAAGGTGGTTTACATCCTCTGAAAACCCAAACCTGGAGACGAGTGCATCCTTCCTTGGTCACGCCCAAGTCTAAATGTCGACTGCAATCAATCGCACCATTTGCTTAAAAGCTCCAACAAAAGTGTGGCAGCTGAGTCTTTGGCTTTCTTAACACTAGGCATTGGCTCTCCAATGCATTCATCAGTCCAACCCTTGTCGGTAGTATTTACTCGCACTCCAAATGTAAATCTCTTGGCATGTGCTGGACCACCTTCGTTCAAACACCTAAATACACAGTCGTGTTATACTTTTATCTCTCAAGTTCTCAACTTAACACCTAGGTAGCACCAAAACGGACACGGACACGGACACGGGACACGGCTTCTCATGAAATTTAGGACACGGGACACGACATCTAAATATAATAAAATATATATTTTATGGTTATAAATAACGTATAATTTTATTTTATCATGTATTTGAAGCTAAATCAAAACAAGTAAAGGTACAATTCAATCTTTACTATAACTAATTTTCATTTTCCACCCAAACTCATCTTCTAATCGATCTTTTTCAAAATTTTATTCCTCGTCTAAACTATAATATGTTTAGCCATGTGTCCAACGAGTGTCGGGTGTCCGAGTGTCGGACACGGTGTCGGACACGGGACGGCTAATTAAGAGAAGTGTCCGTGCTACCTAGCTTAACACTATCTCCGGTTTTTAACACAAGACGTTTCCATCATTACAGAAAAGTGGTGATTTGACTTTCTATTCACAAAAACCTACTTGAGAAACATGACCAAAAAAATGTTTTCAAAAAAGTGCATTTTTATAACAATTCAGTCAAATATTATGTAGAATATATCGAGTATTTAGAAATATGAATAGTACCTTCGCATACTTTTGGATGAAGGGATAGGCAAGGATAAAAAGATTCTAACCTGTATAGCGGCATGGGCCAGTTTTTGCGCAAGCAGATATCATTCAACGTCTGCCTCGTGAACTTCTCTCCATTATTCTTTTTCTTTTTCCCGTTGTCATCAGCCTTTTCCGGAACTGCCGGAATTTCTTTCTCCTTCAATGTGACCAGCGCATTACGAGCAGCTAGTTTCTGAGCCATTTTCTTCTGTGGATTTTGAGCCAGCCCAATTTGGACCCCATCTACATAAACCTCAACAGTGGCCAGATTTCCATTTCGAGTCGCCTTATACTCCAGGCCTTCAGCCTGTTGCTGGCAACGTTCTTGCAGCTCCCTCACAGGATGCATTGGAAGAGTTTCTGGAGTAACCATCGGCTGCAGCAATGGCTCAAAAACCTGATCATTGAGAAAAGGGTATTAGTCATCAAGCCTACTAACAAAAAATGCTATACAGCAAACAGTTCAGATATACAAAAAAGCATGAGCTCTGTTACTCCTACTCGGCTTCAACTGTACGGATGGACGTGTCTAGTATCAGACCCGGATAATTTTGCGAAATTATTCATGTTTTTTGTTATTTGGTCCAAAATGAAGTGTATAAACGTCATGTGGTGATTTACAGGACATGTTGCCAAAGTGAACTGCTGAGTAATATGTGAGAGCAAAAGAATTAACATACCCTCCAAACAACTGAAGTGGCAAGTCCACTGTCAAGGAAAATAGCTCCGGCTATTGATTCAAATATGTCACCAAGTACTTTTGGGGCCTTGCAATCACCTAGTCCAAATGAATTAAATCCCGGTTTTGACAGCTCTTTTTGAAATTCCTTCACAAAGTCCCGAATCTATACGAAAAATGATTTAAAATTAAAAACAAATTACATCAAGTTACAAAAGAATGTGAAGCGCACAAAACCAACTAAACAAAATCACAAGAGGATGTGATTATGTGAAACACTGAGCAACCCAACTAAACAACGTAGGGAGTCTTGTATGAAACAGTCTCACATATAACACCAACCCCTGGTCTCTATGCGTTCTTCATCTCATTTGTTGAATTCATTGGTTGGTCTAACATGCAAGACCGTCTCACATAAGTTTTTGTACAATAAAAAAGCTTCGGACTTTCAAACATTCGCAAAAATGATACCTGCTTCTCGAGAGCAGTAGACCCATGCCTTAGATGCATATGAAGCTTATGTTTAACTGCAAGCCGTGCAAAATTTTCATTATTAACAGCTGCTGCACGCAAATCAGTCAGCCGTCCAGGAGGAAGATTTGTATACTTGAAAAAGAGGTGCTTCGTAATAAGATGATCAAGTACGGCATCGCCCACAAATTCTAGTCGCTGATAGCAAGAAACTCCTGAAGACGGGCGTGAAGCATGCGTAATGGCTTCCACCAGCAAAGTCCTATCATTGAACTTAACCATAAGAGCACCTTCTAATGCATCAAAATTCACACTTTTGAGGACATTATCTGGGACATTGATTGGCCTATTTGGGCACTCAATATCTTCAGGATTGAACTCTATCTCAATTCCAATCCATTTCATGAAGTGATTAGCAGCACTCTTTCCACCTTCAACATAATGAACTCCAATAAGTGCTTCAACGACATCTGCCAATGTCTTGCTAGAAAGAACCCGGTATGAACTGGAATCGCCTTCAAGTTCACCATCTTCCATCTCATCATCATCATAACTGATCTCATCTCTTTCAAGACCGATTTTTGAATCAGATTTTTCCTGACCAAATAAGAATGATTCCTCATCCTTGCTGTCCTCGTCAAAAACTGGAAGTACACCTGGAGCAGCCCATCTAGATGGCGCAAACCTATCTGCTTGGATATAGGATTGAAGACCTCTACCCAGTGCATGGTGGTATAAAATCATATTGCTCACCATTTGCTGCCTCATTCGAGTGAGCTGACCTTCGTGCCTTTGAGGATACTTGAGAAAAAGAAATCTACTAACCACCCATTTCAAATAAGCATCTCCGAGGAGTTCCGCTCTTTCATAGCAAAATGTCTCTTGACATGAGGCTGCGGTCAAAGCTTCCAGAATCTGTAAGTAGCAAGCCAGTTAATTCATAGATGAAAGCTATACAGTTGAAGAAACAAACACAAGGATAACTGAGAAAAGGACGACCTTTGAAGCGGGAACAGAGGAGTTGAAGATATTCTTGAGTTCAATAGCAAGTAGCATGCTTTCTACTCTTCGCATTATCGAAGGCAGTCTTTGGGCACCTCGAACAAGTTCTCCACGAAGTGGGTGCACAAAACACAATTCAGCAGGGAGAAATACATAATAAGTTTTGTCAAGGGCCTCCCCAGATTCACCTTCAGGTTCTTCTGAATGTTCAAATCTCGGAGAAAGAAGATTCTTGCAATGTGAAACACCCCGACCTCTAAGTAAAGGTTGTTTCTTATAGTTCAATTCAACTCCGTACCTGTCAACAGCATAGACAAATAAATCCTAAAGACACCCACTAACGTACAGACCATAAAATAAGTTTTATACAGGTTACATACTTTTGCTTATAGTAGTCTGCATAGGAACTATACTCCAATGGACCAAGATAACCTTCTTTCCGTGGAAAAGAGTTCTCAGCAGTCATATCATAACGTACAGAGTCCACATAAAATCTCTTTCCAGAGTGAGCAGCAGTGACAATTTTTCCAATCAGGTCATCCTCGTTAACACAGGCATCAGCCAACAACAATTTGCCTTTAGGAAGTTCTGATTTACCATACAAGATATCATCTCGGCTAAGAACCAAGCCAGAAGCTTTGACAACATCATATTGCGCAACAGCTCCTCTAACACCATAAGTAGGATGAGATTTTTGTCCAAATGCCATACCATAGCGCAATTTTCCAAACCCATACTCTCTTCTATCCCCACCCAGACTCCGCTCATTTGTTCCCAGGTAAACATCTGGCCGAGCCCTTTGTAAGGGGTTGTTCCATGCATCTGTCTTTGTTATATTCTCAATAAGATTCCAGTCAATTTCTCTAAGCGGATCAACACATTTATCGCCAACCATAGGAACGAAAACATAAGCCTTTGCAGGATCCCATGGAGTTGTTGAAGGTTCAACATCGACGTCTAGTACAATGCTCATCAATCTCACATGAAAACTCTTCAGGGATGCTAGCTGTCCATGTAGGGAGGGGTGAACAGCAACGTTAAGCACAAGCAGAACACCACAAATCCGCGACAAAGATTTTAAACATAATAAAAAAATAGATACAGGGCTCAAAAGCACACCTGGCTTTCTGTGATATTAACTGATCCTCGAAAGACAACATATGTCTTACACTTCATGGTCCGAGCGATAAAGAGATCCATCGACATCGATAACACCTGATATCCAAATATTGTTAATATTTAAAAGCAATTAAACTGACCTTCTGGCTTATTTACACAAATAAAAACAATGCAATTAAACTACAAGCAAGTCTGAATGAAAATGTGACCATCATTTTAACTACCTCTGCATCCAGCTCCTTGCCAAAAAGTATTGAATATTCTGACGCTTGGGTCACGAAAGGATCTTTTGAGGATCCTATGTGTTCCCATTTCACAGAATACATATACAGATGAAATATTTTTGAATTATCACACACTTCTCTTCCAGACAAGATCCAATCACCCTGTGCAGTCAGAAAAAGAAAAGTTATGTTGCGACTGAAAATTCCCACCCTACCTCTTGGAATAAATGGTAACATAGACATAAAATACAGACTGAAATCATGTACGCAACCAAGATTGAAGGGAAACAAAGTGAAGATAAAAAATAAAGTGCTAAAATGGTACATGATACTCTGTACAAAATTCCTAATAATGAACATTTTGTATCATTATACCAGTCTCCAGACAAGTGACGAAATTATGCCTTCACTGAGGCACATAGAGTTTTCACAGCCATATAGGCAGGAAAACATGCTAGCATAATCAATCAGTTGTCAAGTATAATCTGGAACACAACTGAAGGCATGACAAGTGCTGCATCTTCAAGAGAAGAATGGGCTACTAAACTAGACAAAAATCAACATGCTAGTGCATTACAAGACGAAATAGACCTACATTCAGCTATGAGTCAAAACAAACCTGAAGAACTGAGGCTACTCCTTCAGGGTAAAATTCTCTATGTCGGGCAGTTCCTGGAAGTGGTTCACCGTCATCATTAGGTTCAGTCTTCTCTCTATCTTCACCACTTCCCTTGTCAGGCAAGAGCATGTCAGTAAATGCCCCCATTTCATGAAGCTTCTTACAAGCAGCCAAGCAAACAGCCTGCAAATTGAAGCTCATAAGCATAGAGAAAATAGATGCACAAACATCACATCATTTGATTAGAGTTGATTATTCTATGTGAATTTACATCTAACACACCTGTTGAGCAAGGCGCATTGAATTGCATACTGGTCCCTCAAGCTTTTCAAAAGGGGCATTACAAGGGAGTTGAAGCCTACAAGAATACTCTGTGGCACCACCTGGCTTCTCATGCCGCTCCATGATAAACTCGGGACGAAGTATTGAATACCTGGATTGTGGTTCATGGATGAGGACAATATAATAAGATTGGAAAAATTCTATCCTCTTACTACTAAGAGAATCTCTCCTAGTTTTCCTGCCTAAGCAAATTATTTTTTCACTTGGGCTTTTCCTTCTGATGCTAAATTATAACATGTACCATGTACAGTATAAAACATTTAGTCCTACTTCTCCACTAGCCACCTTTGAAAACTATCACATGTGCAATTTAAGGTATAAAATTGCAATATAGAGTTTCTTTTTTCACTAATTGCAATTGATACGTTTTAACATTTTATAATAAGAAAACAATTTCTCTGGAATTGGTACGGGAAACAAATTAAAGTAAATTCTTTTCAAAGCAAATCTACAACGGAAATAACTTGAGTATGCCTTTTGTTTTAGCATACTCCGTATATTTTATTGTAAGTAAAAAAAATGTATGTTTTAATTAAGAAAAAAAAGTGAACATTATTTCAAAAACCCGTAAATTGTCTTTTTGGATGTACTGTTTTTATTGATCTTTTATTACAAAGTCGTTACCGATGATAATTACCCTATACATCTAATTTGACTGTAATACTAATGTAAAAAAAATGTATGTTTTATTTAAGAAAAAAAAGTGAACATTATTTCAAAAACCCGTAAATTGTCTTTTTGGATGTACTGTTTTTATTGATCTTTTATTACAAAGTCGTTACCGATGATAATTACCCTATACATCTAATTTGACTGTAATACTAATGTAATTAACTACATGCAATGATATAATAACATTATATTCTTTTTATCATAAAGGTTAACAAAAAAATAGTTTAATTTTAAATTGTCAATCATTATATTTATGCTGAGAATTTTCTCAAAACAACATATAATATAGTATAATAAGAACATAAATTAACTGTACTTATTATAATTAGCATCCAGTATCCATTATAGGATATAATTAGCCTATAGACAAAGATTCAGGGGAAAAAATTATGGGTTCTAAGATGGCCAAAAATAGCCAATTTTGAAGATTATTATCCACGTTTTTTTAGGCCGACAAAGTCCCGTGACAAAAAATTTTGAAATTCGCACCATAGTAACTTAATACCATATAAAATTCACTTACCAATTTAAAATAGACACATTTAAAGGCCGTAAGATTATTTTAAAGGTCGTGTGTTGAAACAGACAAAATAAGTTTTATACTCTACTATATGTTGTTCTGAGAAAAATCTGAGCATCCAATATTTATAATAGGATATAATGAGCTTATAGACAAAGATTCGAGAAAAAAAAAATTATGGGTACTAAGATGGCCAAAAATAGCCGATTTTGAAGCTTATTATCCACGATTTTTAGGTCGAAAAGTCTCGGGATAAAAAATCCCAAAACTCGCACCATAGTAACTTAATACCATATAAAATTGACTCATGGTGTTAAAATTGGCATACGATATAAAATACACATATGGAGGCGCTAAGATTATTTTAAAGGTCGTGTTTGAAATAGACAAAGTAAATTTTATACTCTATTCTATGGTATTTTGAGAAAAATCTTAGCATTCAGTATTTATTATAGGATATAATGAGGCTATAGACAAAGATTCAAGAAAAAAAATTGCGGGTTCTAAGATGGCCAAAAATAGCCGATTTTGAAGATTAATCAACGTTTTTTAGACCGAAAAAGTCCCGGGATATAAATCTCGAAATTCGCACCATAGTACCTTAATACCATATAAAAATGACTCAGGGTGTTAAAATTGACATACGGTTTAAAATAGACACATTTAGAGGGCTTAAGATTATTTTAAAGGTCGTGTTTGAAATAAACAAAATAGGTTATATAGTTTATGCTATGTTATTTTGAGAAAAATCTAAGCATCCGGTATTTAACATTTTATAATAAGAAAACAATTTCTATTGAATTGGTACCGGAAACAAATTAAAGTAAATTCTTTTCAAAGCAAATCTACAACGGAAATAACTTGAGTATGTCTTTTGTTTTAGCATACTATATTTTATTGTAAGTAAAAAAAATGTATGTTTTAATGTATGAAAAAAAAGTGAACATTATTTTAAAAATTCGTAAATGTCTTTTTGGATGTACTGTTTTTACTGATTTTTTATCACAAAGTCGTTACCGATGTTAATTACCCTGTACATCTAATTTGACTGTAATATTAATTTAATTAACTACATACAATGATATAATAACATTATATCCCTTCTTTTTATCATAAAGGTTAACAAAAAAATAGATTAATTTTAAACTGTCAATCATTAATTTAGTACTTTGTAGATTGTAACATTATAGATTGTAACATTATATTAGAAGTACAGTTAATTTATGTTCTTACTATAATTGTAGACATCTCTATATAATATAATAAAAAGAGATAAAAATAACAGAGTAAAACCACATCATAAACCGCACCTGTCGCTGGGAAGCTGTGAACAATAGAAGTGTACAAGACCTACAGCAGAATTCAAGCTCACAGTTGCTCCAGTTGCAGCAACCTGATATACTGAACCTGGGCCAGAATCAGCAGACAATAGTCTTGAATTACCCTTAAGATGACTTATATCAGTCCTTTGAATGGCCTCCCTCCGTAAAGTTTCTTCACTATTCCTAGCATTCTTCAAAAATGTTTCATGTGAAAGATTTCCCCTGATTTAATGAAAATGTGGTGAGCGTAATGTCTCCCTTCCCATGTCTTTTAATCAAAGTAAAAGTTTAAAAGAACAAGATCATAATTTGAAAGGTGTTAATTACCTCTCAACCATCAAGATATAATCTGAGCCTGGTTTTCTCGCACGACCCCTTGATTGTATATATGCTAAAACAGTTTTTGCGAGATCAAAGCGAATAACCACATTGCATTGTCGAATATCAAGCCCTTCCTCAGCTACACTCGTGGCAACAAGCAAAGTCACCTAGACCATATCAAAACAGCAACATAAAGGGTCACTTTAAGCACAAAGTGAAGTCTAATACTTTGAGCTTGTAGAGGAGTCGTCCACATAGGAACATATTGTACATCTCCAATAAATAGTTCACATTAAAAATCACATAATGGGCAGAAAGAACAGCTATAACGCATCGATTAATCCTTGATACAAGAGATGCAGAAAGGCAGGTCGGTTCCACTCAACCACTAGTGCGAACAAAATCACGGCCATGAAGCATGCAACATTACTAAATGTTTTACACTTATAAAAAAGCATAATTAAACGCCTCATTAATAAAGTCTTTAGGTTGGGAAAAAAAATTGTCACTCTCTCTCACAATAAAGGTTCTACAGGCATACAGCAATGTCTATAGCGAGATTTAAGAAGGCAGGCACCCAACATAATCCCAGGACTATGAAATTTCAGGGCAGACTCCATAAAGGATTTTAAGTAATAGGAACATTTACCATAAAATCACTCACAACAATACTAAATAAACATACAGAGTACCACCCACATCAGAATAATCACAGTGAGAATTGTCCGTCTTAGTAAGATAGAAAACATACACGGCCGTCTTTAAATTTGGCAATTGTATCCTGCATTTGTGATGTGCGCATCTCCTGGCTATTGTTATGCCCAATCAAACTAGCACAATTGATAAAACCTAAAGAAGGAAGCTCAGCAAAAACCTGCATATGTGCCAAGCCTTCAAATCAAATATTTGAAAAAATAAGCAGGACAAGAGATGCATTGAAATGAGCATCAGAGGTATAATGAACCTTCGGAAGAACAAGGGCAGACACCACTCTCTCCACGAAGATTATGGCACGGAAATCATCAGTATGCTGGTACTTCATGAGTACTTTTATCAGAGATTGCACCTTAGGGGTGACCTTCCCATCAGCTACAGCAGCACCGATAACGACATCAACATGCTCCCCGCCAGAGACCACTAAATCATGAGTAAACCACCACTCAGGACAAATAGAGTCAGTTATCAATTGTACAAAGACATTTAATCCTCAATTGCCTCGACTCCTCAAAAAAATTACCTAACCCGGCTTAGACTTAAACTAGCAAGAGAGAGATAATAGATAGAAGCTATATACTGCGCTACCTATGTCACTTTGACTCTTCCTATATCATCTTGAGTACCTCACTCGACTATTGGATATTTCGTTTAAGAAAAAAGCATGTGGATTACAGATAGCTGAATATGACACCAGGACATGTACCATGTCCGATACTTCTATTCAAGCCTTAGTAACATAGGCAGCCACAACAGAATATTTGAACGGGGGTACAAGTCCACATAAGCCTGTAGTGTCGAGAGAAGTTATCTCTTAAATAGAGGTTAGAAAGAGGTGTAAGAGGTGGTGAAAATAATAATACTGAAAAAAATCCTCATCTCAACCAGTTAAGAGGCGTATACATCTTTAATTAACCGAACATATTCAGGGACTTATGAGCCATATTTATTTAGCTCTTCACTGTTATTTGTGGAGAAGCACTCAGTAACTATTAATCACGATACTCACCATGACAATCAGGAAGCTCTCCCTCTTCAATCTCATCAGAATTATTAGTATCAGGGGAAACAAAATCCTCTTGTGTACCATTTGTATCCTTGCTTGAAGCAGCCCCCTCAGACAACTGGCACTGTAAAAGTCCGACCACTTTGCTCAGATAGGATTCCTGAAACTTGACATCGAGCTGGTAGTGTGCCCTCTCATCATTCAGTAAAGCTGTTAAAAATGACTGTGCAACCTGCAGATGACATAATCAGATTGGTAGCATGAGATAAGAAAGCTTAAAATGAGTTCCAAAACTAAATGCTTAAAGACGAACCTTGTAAGCACACCACTGTCCAAGTTCACCAAGTGCATAATTGATCGCCCTTAATTTCTGAATTAAATTAGCAGCACCATCACTCTCAGTTCTTTCAGAAACACCATAAACTTGGCGTAACTCTTCCTTGGCACCAGCATCTCTTGCACCCATGAACTGCCATTTACTTTTTCTTGAACTTGCTCGTGCAGCTTCTTCAACTGCTAGTTCCATTTGTTTGATTTTTTCATGAAGAGACCACAATGATGCTGCTTTGTCATACTCCACGACTATTTCTGATGGCATTGGGACATGTTTTTCCAGCTCTTTACGGTCTTTTATGGTACAAACGACAGAGTCCAACTTCGTCTCAAGATTGCGTATTTTGATTGCACAATCCACTTGACTGGAAACGCCTGCCCAACCAGAAATTGCAGCATAACATGGTGAACATATTGACAAGAACAAGCATACATTTAAAGATATGAGAAAAAGAGGAGGAGCCACAACTTCAACGCTGAACACTATGCAGACGCCAAAACACTCTTGAAGGTGCACGACTGACCTCTTGAGTCATACTCGCTTAAAAATGCATTAGGCACATACCCTTCAAATTGACAGGAGAAGCCGTCATTCCAAAAACTGTAGGCCGTTTCTCCTTCGGCGTAGTGTGATAGAATTCAGACATCACTAATGAATATGGATGTTTCTTGACTGCGTGATGACACTCATCTAAAATAAGAAGATGGATATATTCCATTTTTATTATGCTGTGCCTAAGAATATTCAGTAAAATTTGGGCTGTCATAACTAGAACCTGCATAAGAAAGAATTGGCAAAAATATAATGTCAACAACCTCTATGTAGCACAAAGGAGGAAAAAATTGTTTAGCTTTAGAGGCTTCTCTCAAAAAGAACAGCAAAGCTTAAAAGAGAAGATCTAGACATGCATGTACAGAGATTCCAGACTACAAATGGTCAGACGGCTCAGACCTATTATTATTATTATATGAAAGGAACCTATGAAGCTTTGACACCCTAGGTAGGTGGCGTGTGGAGTGTGTCGACACTCGACACCACACCACATCTGACACGTCTGGGATACTGCACAGTACGAGTTGCACAGTGATGGTCTCAGTAGTACTTAAGGGAAGATGGAGAACAGAGAGCCTCTAGAAGGAATGAGAAAAGATGAAGAAATAACATGGGGAAAGCTGGAAAAGGTTAAAAAAAGAGAGAAATGTGAGGAAAGTGAAAATATAAAAGAGAGGGGGAAATATCTGGCAGTGTGGGTAATTGTTTTAATATGTACTGCGTAGTATACTATACCTATCATAATATAGCTATGGCATATTAATGGTCTATTAATCTATTTCATTTTCCCATAAAATTACTCACATGCAATTGAAAACTGAAAAGTTGGACTTTTGAAATACATTTGTCCTCTAAAAATGATATTACTGTAATAAACTATATTTTCTATTTATTTGTAAGCTTTTAGTTTTGAAGTGTCGTATCGGTGTCTCTAAAGTCGATCAAGACACTTTGTTGACCATATCAAAGAGTCTAAGAATTTTTCAAGTGAAGTGCCCGGCACCCTAACATGTGTCCCACACAACACCACAACATAGAATGGAACGGTAGCAGTAAAATGATAGAAGTGCTTGCATAAACACTTAAACTTAAACTAAGGGTTTTTTTCCAGACACTACCTTTTATTTAGAACAAATGTTTTGCAACCAACTACCTTAAATTTTGTTTTAGCTTTTAACTCTCTTTTATTTTTGTTTTTTGTTAAAAATTACCAAGCTTCACTTCCGGCCAAAAAAAGTTCATATTCCGGCGGTTGACTCTCCTTTCTAACGTGTGAGTCTTCAAGCGAAACTAAAAACCCAATTTTCTTTGTTAGAAAATGCATGCTAATCATTTTCCGTCCAACTTTTCCCTCCAAATTATCTCCTTAAACTGAATTTTTACCAACCTGGAAGTTTCTCCATAAACAAATGTCAACCTCACCCTCCAGTTCCAATGCCTCATATATGAGGATGAAATGCAAATGTGGGAGGGAGAAAAAGATTTTTAGAAGAATTGCCGAAATAATCAAAATCCAACCCAAATACAGCATCCCAATAAATTTATACCTTTTCTTAGCATTTTGGTAACATTTCGTACAGAGAAACATATCACATATTTTGGTTCCATAAATTCCATTAGTACACCTTCATCCACTTCCTATCTCACTCTACAACGAAATATTCACGTACTATAATTGAAAATCCACTATATATCACAAAGCTTATCAAATCCTCCGAGGTAAATCCAGTTTTCCAGAAACACTTTCAAACAAGAAACACCCGCTACACGAAAATACATCATAATCGAACAGAAATAATAACAAGCCATTAGGCACATGAACAGCCCAATAATCTTAGCGCTTCCCACAAAATACATCCAGTGGTCTTATTAACTCCATAATAGTCTAACAGAATCACATAAGAAACTTCTGATACAACAGAAAATGAAATGTACAAAATAACACTGCCAAGATAAATGACATAATAGTATAATACACAATAAACATATAAGGTGCAAGCCAATACTACCAAAGCCACATAATCATGCATAACAAAGGATGCCCAAAAAGATTGCACTGTGGGAACCTTAAACAAACAATCATACACCAAATTGATGATTAGTCAAAAGGTCATTAATGCCAAAGGAATGCAAAGTAGTAAAACATTTGAAACTAAAAAATTGAAATTTCATTCGCAGTAACAAAACAAAAGTTTGCCTACTCAAAAAAAACCAGCAAGCTTTTACACATGCTAACTTCTACCATGTAAGATACCTGCTTATTATCAAACTCGCGTTGCCATCTCCGAGTGTCCCAGAAATCTTGACCCATCTCACCACAATAATGACCAACATTGTATCCAGTTTGCTCACGTATCACTTCTGCTTGCTGAGGCAAGGCAATTACAACAGGCACAGTTCAAATATCATCAAAAACCACAGTTCAAATCCTCTGACAATTAATGAAACAAAGATTATATCTTTACCTGATAAACTAATGGAACTTTTGGTACCAAAAATATGGCTACCATTTTTTTGTTTTGCGGTTGCAATTTCTCACAAATGCTCTTAATTAGTAAAACAGCTATCAGTGTCTTCCCCGCTCCAGTCTCAAGGAATGCAATTGTATTCCGTTGTTTAGCTTGCTCAAGCACCTCCAACTGATAATGGCGTGCTTGTTCCTCCAAATTCCTCTCCTTAAAATTCCCCTCATTTTTGTCCCCTCTCCCATTGCACTCTCGGTTCTTCTCCAACTCAGCCTTGTTCCCATCCCTATTCTTTTCAACCTCATACGACCCCACACGATACACAATTTCCTTAGACCCTGGCCTTTCCCGCTCCCAATAACCCTTTGCTTCTCGGTCTCTCCACTCCCTATCTCGACCTTCTCTTCTCCCGTTATGATAATCTACTCTCCTACTACTCAAATCCCTCTCCCTATCTCTATCCCAATTCCTATCCCTATCCCTATCTCTATCTCTTCTACCATCTTCCTCCAACTCTCGGTATCTCTTCCTCCCATAACTCCCTCGATCCCTACCATAACTCGGCCCTCGACTCAAATACCCTCTTTCATCCCTATAACCATCACTAAGACGCCGCCTTTTCCCATCCCTACCCTCCCTATCCCGCTCTCCATCACCTTCGTCTTTCATCTCTCCATTCATCTTACCATTTTCACTCCCATCCTTCCTACCATTACACTGAACCCCCAAACTCACACCATTCGGTGAATCAACCTCCATTTTACACTCAACACCAACATTCGCCACCTCCATACCAACACCATTCATAACACTAACATCCTCAACTTGCAAAATTTCCATACTATCACCATTCACATTGGCCGGCAAACCGGCCCCGCTCTTAATACTATCCAATATATGATCAATTCCACCAAAGAAATTATCGGCAATTTCTCCGCCGTTTCCAAAATCGGCGGGGAAATCGCCGATTAGCTCACAGGGAACTATGTCATTTTCTTCCTCACACGCATCCAACCAATACGAGCTCGGCACCACTGCCACCTCTGTCACCGGCTCAATATCACTTTTTTCATCCGCCATTGACGAAAAAAACAATCTTTATAACAATTAAGCAACAATAATCAAGAAAAACAAATAAATTAAATAAAAGAAGTAGCTCAATTAAATCAAAGAGTAAAACTTAAAATTGCAAGATGAATTATAGTAAGCAGAAAATAGCGGTGATAGACCGTATGAAGCACGCAACAAGCAATAGAAGAGAGAGAAAGTGCGAATTGTGTGATTCAAAGATATGACGGTCTATCAACGCGATTCTGCAGATATAAAGTCACTCAATTTGATTCTTCTTTTGAAATTAATTGATTTGGTAAATTATCAAACCCTAATTGGGAAGATTGGAATTAATTGGATAAATTAGGGTTTTTGGCAAATTTGGGGGTTTTGGTTTTTGGGGAGGGGCTCTATTTTGCTTGTGTTCTGGGTAGTTAACGGAGAATGGAAAAAATAAAAGAAAGAAAGGTTCGAACCGGTGAGGGGTTTTGTGAACCTTTACGGGAATAGAGAGCGACCCTTATGTTCCGATCAATCCGATTTAACCTGAACTCAAATTAACTTGATTTGTGCTAAATTACTACGGTTTTTCATGTTAATTGATACTCTTCGATAACATTACATGATGATTATTTGTAAAAAAAAGAACATATACAGAAGTGTAGTTTGTCAGAATATCAAATACCGTCTCCAAAAACTACAAATACGATACGTGAAGGATTCCGTTAGTAGTTGAATACGTTAACATTTCATATCGGTTGTTTCCATGTTTGAAGATATGCTTTAATTGTGGTTTAAGGTAATAACAACGTTAACGATGCTTTCCATATATAACAATCACGATATACCGACTTCAAACTTGTTTCGACTTGGATTGATCGTTAGAACTACATGACTTCATTAATTTATTATCGTTTTTATCGTGATAAGTGAATCGAGAACTTAATGTGATCTTATTTTACTCGTACTCCTTTAAGGGATACAAATTAAAATACATAATTGTTTGGCTTTTATTCCTTCGAATATTTTCTACGTATTGTCTCGGTTGAATTTATTTATTTATGCCTTGAAGATGTTGTTTGATTGAGATATGCTTTTCTATTTTGCATTTTCTGGCCTGTTTGGTAAACAGCGGATTAATATTGGTAGACGCAGATTTTAAAAGCAAATTTGACTAACAGAATGATTTAGCGATTTGACTAACAGATTTATTTAGCATAATTATTTTAGAGGTGTTTGGTAATTGGCAGTTTAGATTAGCAGATTGTTTAGAATCTTTGTAAAATGATATATAAGGTCATGAAGAAATTATTTATTAAATATATAAAAGTAATGTTAGTATTTTATTAAGAGGGTAAATAACACAATTTTTTTCTTTCTAATATGTTAATCCAATATGCTGGTAGGAGCAGCATATTGGACCCTAATATACTATTTCAATATGACATTAACCAAACACTCTAAATAGCATATGGGTAAGTCAAACGTGCTAAATCTCTCAAATATGCTGAAATTTGGCCAATATATTGTTTACCAAACATGGCCTCCATGTTTTTCGGTTGTACTATAAACTCTTTCAGACATACCCAAACAGTTATACACTTATATGCATATAACTTTCTGAATTTGCATATGTGAAATTTGTAATCTCTTCGATATCAACTAGTTTTAAACCCGTGTAAAAAATGCACGGGCCGAAATTGCAAGCATTACCTTGGATACCGTCACATATAAACTACCGTGATTAAATGTGTAATGCGGTGACAATGTAAATAGTCTATTATAATTTGATATTCGACGTACGTACTATTTAAATTACTAAGTACGATCATACGCTAAAAAAATATGTTACAAATGTAAACGTAATATGTAACTTTACAAATATGTTACAAATGTAAACATAATATGATCATTTTGATATATATCGGACTGTTGTATATCGTATTTTATCCTATTTGGTATCTTAATTTGTATTTGATTTGATTGGGAAATATAATGCAATTCAATTCTTGGACTGTAATTATTTTTGCTGTTTTTAATTTTTTGTTTTTCGGATTTAATTTTTGGACCGATATTATTTTTGTTGTTTGTAATTTTTTGTTTTTCGGATTTAAATTTTGGACCAATATTGTATTTTGTTTGACCGTTGTATATAGTTACTTAAATATTTGATTAACAATAATTTGATCATATCGTATTTTATTATGACAATGACGAAATATAATACTGCTGCAATCGATTACATAATTAGGAATGAGCAAAGATTAAAATACGTAATTAGGGATGAGTAAAGGTCGGAATTTTAATTGTAAAAATAGGAGAGATGGCCCATACCTTCCTTATTTTAATGAACCAATGAGAGGAGCTTAAGATCTACTCCTTTTATATAAATAGCTAGATAGATACAACTTTCCTCCCATCTTGCATCGTCGACGCAACTAACACACTGTATTGTCAATCCAGTTCAATTCAAACTGCTTCACTTCAAATAAACAGGACATAATCTTTATGTCAAAATCAAAAAATTACTCGACACCGAGTAAGTGAGTGCACCACATAGAAGATCCGTGACTACGTACATAGTAGGTATTTTACGTTAGAAACGATCTCATAGTAGGAATATGAGGCCACCCGTGACATGCAACTAAATTACAAGACCAAACAATGAGTAGATGAGTGCTTAACAAAAGCAGAAATTCGACAACTCCTCTAGGTCAATTCATTCTTCCCCTTTTTTACGGGTCGGGAATCGGGACAAGTAAGTCACTCAATCGAGTAAATATGTTGTAGAACCGAACTTAGGTTGTTAGGTTGGACCGGTCTAAACTTCTAAGTTTAGAGATCGGTTAGATGCCATATTTTTAGAAGTAATTTTAGAAGTAAGTCGGTAGTCACTTTGATCAGGTTATTTTAGTTAACTGTTGTGTCAGTTTAACGAATCAAGTTCGGTTAAGAGCATGTCTAAAGGTCCTGGATCATTTAAAAAATTTGGGGAATTGATCATATTACAGAGTTAAGTTATTTCATCAGTAGGTCGGTGTTAGTTTTAAGCAAAAGTTACATCGTCAATTTAATTTTTTCCGTCATGTTGGACAATTTGGTGCAATGTTTTTTTGGGTATCTTAACAAATTTAAGATAACATTATACTCTCCCTATATGGTACATCTGTATATGAATACTTAAATTAACTGTTAAGGAGTTGTTTTACTTTAACTTAACCAAAATATTCAAATTAATAGAAAATGAGTTGGTTTATCTTAAGACGGCCATTTTTTTTGTGAAACGGTAAGACGAGATTTCGAAATTATTTTACAGTCAAATTGACAACATTTATAAACAACCATTATGATCACATTAAATTATAAAGTGATTTTAAAATCCCGTCATCTAATGAAACGTAAATAATCCGTCTGAATTTGACTGCATACCAATATTTGAGAATATTAATATTCCCTAGTATATAGTGGAGTGTCGTCATTTATAGCAGAAGAATAAAATGATGTAGAGGAAATCAGAAGACAAGATTGAGGCATAAAAACACAAGTGAATAATACTAGTAATAAAGTCATCATCATGTGCTGTCATCACAAATAGCCGTGCAAAAACCATGGCATTGCACGCTTACATTTTTTAACTTGAACTCAATCTCGTCTCCGGAGGGAATTTATCGATTCTCTTTTCAGACGGTTTTATATTGAGATTTTTTTACCTAATCGCGAAAGGTCGTCGACGTTTTGCGAAAAATCGTCGACGTTTTTTAGACAAAAGATCAACACTACCCTTTCACACTCATACTCTCATCCAAATTTAAAAAAATAAAAACACCCTCCCCCTCCATCCCTCCACCGAGAACACCACGACACCACGACACCACACGTCGCCACCGTCGAGGACCGCCACCACCGCCACCAAGCACCACCGAGAATACCAAGGTTAGTTGTTTTGTTAGTTGTTTTTTTAATTAATTTAGTTTTAGTTTTAGTTTTAGTTTTAGTTTTAATTATTGTATTTTGTTGTTGTTGTTATTGTTAATTAGGTTAGTTTATTGGTTGTTTTTGTTATTTTTTCAATTTTTGTGTTGAACTTGTGTTGTTTTTTGTTGTTGTTATTGTTATTGTTGTTAGTATTGTTGTTGTTGTTAGTTGGTATTGTAGCATCGAAAACTAGAAAATCAGATTGAGGGAGGGGGGTAGCAATTGAGGGTTGCACGTCGGGTACAAGGGGGACAGAAAACACGGACATCCCTCATGGTGAGGGACGTGTGGTTTGCACGTTGATGGTGGGTGAGGACGGGCAAAGTGCACGTCTATGGGGGGTAGGGACGTGCAAAGTGCACGTCTATGGGGGGTAGGGACGTGCAAAACGCACGTCTATGGTGGGTAGGAACGTGCAAAATGCACGTCTAAGGTGGTCGAGGACGTGCAAAACGCGCGTCTGTGTTGGTCTAGGACGTGTGGATTTCACGTCTTTCTATGGTTTGGACGTGAAATCTGCATGTCCTCCTACGGTTGAGTTTTTTTTTCGTTTTAAGCGTATATTTTCAATTGTAATAGTTAAAATATATATTTTTTCATTAAAAGTTATTAATTTTAGATTTAATTGTATAAAAAGTTGTTAATTTTGTATTTTAATGTATAGTTTAAATTATTTAAGTTGTTAATTTTATGTAATTTTGATTTTATTTTGAATTATTTTAGTTTTGTATGAAAATTTGTTTAATTTTGATAATTTTGTGTATTTTTTATTTTATTTTTTATTATGTTAGTTTTTTATTACAATTTGTTTAATTATATTATTTTAACGTTATTGTAATCTTGTAATTGCAGATGTCTTACAGTGAAGATGCTATCATGCCTACAATTGGCTGTACCACAGGTCGAAGAGTGACGGGGTCTAAGCGGCGTATCCCGATAGAATCACAACCTGCAGCAGCGCCACAGCCTGGTAGGAGAGGTAGGGGTAGGGGTAAGGGTAGGGGTAGGGGTAAGGGTCTCCTAATAAGGTCTCCCGACCCTACTCCCGAGGACGAGCTTCAGCTACCGAGAGCTTTTTTCAGGGACCGAGTTAGTAGTTCCGAGGACGAGGAGGTGGAGCAGTTTAGGGTTGTGACCCCGGAGGATGATGATGATGATGACGAGGTTGAGGATGAAGAGGAGGACGACTCCCAATTTTTGGACGAGGGGGCAGCTGATCGACCAGCTAAGGTGATCGTACGTGATGGTAGCGGCCAGTTTTGCCGTCCATACCAGGCGAGGACGGCCAGTTTTCATGTCTAATGCAAAATTTCGATTGAGTTTAATTTGTCGTATTCAATGGCTTCTACGAATAATTCAACCTAATTTCAACTAAAGGGCTTAAACATGTAATTCAATAAAAATTAATTAAAAAAAAAAAATGAGATTTTAGTTACTTACCGATGAATCGTTGTCGTCGTTTGACATTGAATCGTTGTCGTTGTTTGATGTTGTTGTTCGATGTTGAAACCGTTTTTTGGGTTTTTGTTGTTTTTGTTTCAGAGAATATAAGGTAGAGAGAGAAAGAGAAAAGAGCATGAGATGTCTTTTTTATAGAAAACGTCGACGATTTTTCGCAAAACGCCGACGACCTTCCGTAACCCCCTAGATTAATGATTGATATGAATGAGGATGAAACCTAACATTACCATAGTTAACGAGAAGAATTGCTCCGGTGTGGCAGTTTGCTGTGAAGGGAAGGTCGATAAGGAGTGTGGTGGTAGGGGAGGGGGGGTAATGGTAGACATGCATGGTGAATAGCTTTCCGATGAGGGATGTGCGATGGCCGCGGTTGGGGGAGTGATTGAGATGGGGAAGGAGGGAGAATACGTACACGATGAAAGGAAAATTGAAGCAAAAAAATGAGAGGGGTAAAAGTGTCATTTATGTCCATGATTGAGTAAATCGTGACCATGAATGAGCAACACCCTTGTAGGTTTGTTTATGAGTTTGTAACTAGTTTTGTGACCCGTGTAACGCACGAGATAATTCTATGTTGTCATAGATTTTTGACGTATATTTTTATTCATAACAATGAACGCCAATATTTAAAGATAAATGTGTAACAAATTTTTACATTAATTAAAATTTATAATACAAGACAATTACAATATATAGTACAACACAATTATATATTTTTTTTTAAAACAAAAAAAATAATTTAAATTACGAAGACAAATATTTTTTTTGTTAATTACGAAAATAAATATATATGAACAAAATAATTATCTAAAATTTGCACTGTAAACTTTCTACCTCATTAACTTAAAATATGCGCTCTTTTATTGAAGTATATCTTTTAATGCATTCATAACTTCTAATTTTTTACCTCGCTTTTTTAAACTTTAATTTTACCCCGGTTTCTTGCTTTTGTATTTTCTCCGTCTTCAAATTACCCACGTGATGTTTTGCTTTATTCGTATTCACATACATTCCGACATTCCGTGATACTTTAATACTTATATAAGAAATATTTTGACCAAAAGGTAAAACATTAACATGACAAAAACTTGACAATCGAATCAAAACATTGTCACATGTAAATCATTTAAATTACACCAAATGGAAAACGTGAATTCAAATATACAACAAGCGATTATAAAAACCAACAACCTAACAAACTAAAATATATTTTACTGCACACCATTACCGTACGTCCGTACCGTAGCAACAACAACAGTCAACAATAATTGTCAATATGCTCGATCACTATCATCAAATAATTAAATTAAATCATAGAATATAATTCACTACATAGAAAAACTCATGGGCAATAGATATTAAATAAACAAAGTGAATAGAAACTATTATAGATATTGTAGTTTTTATAGACATTACATAACCTTAAATTCCAATATTTATTTTTAATTTTTAATTTATTTTGTGGTATTATTAAATTAGAAAATTGATTGTGGAGAAACTCAAGAGGCGAATTAAATAGCAAAAAATGTTAATGAAAAATAATGGGTGTTAAGTAAGATAAAAAGAGTTTTAATTAATTTATTAACATATTATAGGAAGAACACTTTAATTAATTTGGTGGGCGTTAAGTATTATGAAAAGTTTTAATAAATTTATTACCATGTTTAATTAAGAAAATGAATTAAATAGGAACAAATGTTAATAAAAATGATGGACGTTAAGAAATATGAAATTTTTTAATTAA
This sequence comes from Silene conica, assembly GCA_029255685.2. Lineage (NCBI taxonomy): Eukaryota > Viridiplantae > Streptophyta > Magnoliopsida > Caryophyllales > Caryophyllaceae > Silene > Silene conica. The sequence continues at coordinate 901,064 of CM055317.2, read as the reverse complement.
TTACTAGTGTAACACCCGTGAAAAATCACGGGGTTGTGTACACTTATTTTTAAAGACGACGGAGGTATATTCATTTCAATATATAGCAATTCTCATTATTCGAACGAATTATATTTTAACGGGATGTTTGAATATAAGATATATTCGGTCAAAAGGTGAATTTCCTGATGCACTAATTTTCGAATAGCTATTAACTGCTGCAAAGAACACCAATAAATTACTCTTCTTTTATACCTATACTAATCCTTATGACGTGGCTTGTACGGTCGTATAAAATTATTGTAGAATAAAGACAAACCTTGAAATCCACAAATAGCAACTCCATTGCATCGAGTTTCTTTTTGTTAAAAGTTTCTGATTTTTTTCAAAATTTTTGTTTTTGAAAGCTAATTCAGGTCTCTCCCATTTGTGTACCACTCGTACGTTGATCTGAGTAACGCGAACCCTGTACTTGAGGTCGCTAATAGTCAAAAAAACTTGCCATAAAACTTGTCATAGCCATTTGATATGAATAATTAAAACTTGTCATAGCCATTTGATATGAATAATTGTTGAGGTATGATAGCAGGTAGTGTGTATTACGGCTGAATAATAAATTGTTGATGCAGGTACTGTGTATTACACGGCTTGAAGTCTATTTATAATTCGGGGATAGTTCTTATCAAGTGGAACTCTGTAGGAGGTAAAACTATGTATATAAGTAATATTAATATGGAATATGATTTGGTAACACCCTGAAACTCTTTATTTAGGACTCTGTATTTAGGTAAAAATTGTCATAGCCATTAGATTATGGAATATTAATATTTAATATGTATATTAATATTTACGTTTATGGAATATTATCGAATGGCCAGAGATCGTCACAATATTTAGCATGATTCTTGGAAAATTCTGAGATTACAATATTGACCGAGAATATTGCCTTACGTCAAAAGTAACCGTCTTCACAATATTACATTCAAAAATTAGTTATAAAATAGCATATTTAGAATAGAATATTAGTTGATAAAGATTTAGAGAATATTGGATATTTATCTTCACACTTTTAGAAATAAAAATTTTCCTTTGACTGACAGTGATTCCTTCGATTTTATGGCATAGAATATAATATTTTGTATTTAATTATTAAATTATTATTTTTGAAATAGCCTATCTTAATTTAGTTATAGAATAGAATCTTTAGGATAGATAACAATCAGACTCGTAATCCTTATGCTTGATATTTTCTGTTTTTTATCTTCACACGTTTTTTTATAGAATAGAATCTTTAGGATAAATAACAATCAGACTCTTTGTATTTAATATTAAATTATTATTAAACTAGCTTAGAACCCGTGCAAATATTGCACGGAAATGCATAGTTCAATAGCTCTTAGTTCTATAGAAATAAATGTTTAAAATGTGTAAAAAATAAGAATAATAGTGTTGTCAATATGTTAGCATTATTAATCAGACGACAAATTATTATCGGAATTACTTTTTCACATACGAACTTTACTCTTTCACATACATTTTTTTCATAAATATTCCATGTTATACCCTTTTATCTAACCCTAATCAAATTAACCCAAAATCAAATGAATTCAAATTTACACGTTTTCCTCTCAAATTAAATTTAATATTCTATAAACTTAAACAATAAATTATAATCTCCTAATAGTGAAATTATTAGGTTTATCAATAAGTTAAATTATTAATATTCATGTGCACAAATTAGATTTCGTCTATTCTTCCGCCGTCCAGCTTTCTCATTGCTTCAATTCATTTTATTTGCTTGAATTCATTTTTGTTCAACCGCCAAACTTTCTCATTGTTGAAATTCATTTTATTTGCTTGAATTCATTTTCTGTTCAACTTCACGTAGCATTTGACAAATTCGTCGGATTCATCGTCTTATTATATATATTTATTTATAACTATATATATTTATCCCTTTTTGTCATGATTGTATATATGGGATGACTGGATTTGACGTTGTGATTGAGTGTGGGACGGCTGCAGGTTGGAGTGGGTGCAAGTGAGTGGTCCGATAATCGGTGGTGAAGGGGTTGGTTGTGGTTAGGTGGTGAAGGGGAGATGGAGGAGGGAGAAAAATAAAGTAATTGGTTAAGGGAATGAATAAAATGAGAAGGACAATATTGTAAAAAACGTATGTGAAAGAGTAAAATTCGTATGTGAAAAAGAACGTCCCAATTATTATTTGGAATTGGAGAGTTAGAGTAATAATATTTGGTCTCGACTTTTATCTTTATTTATAAGCTCATATTTCCAATTGCCCGACTATCAGAGTTTATCCCTTACAATCAATTATTTTTGTCATATTTCAATTTGAAAACAACAGTTGTTATATACTCGAAAATATTTTGACCTGGGACGGGAAATTGATCCAAACTACATCACCCGAATATGACCCAAAATCCGAATTGATCCGACCCGGCCTGAAAAGGACTCGAACTATCTTGACTTGTAACTGATCCAACCCAAAGGGGCCTCATCTGAAACCACTCAATCTGAAAATGATGCGGTAAAACATAACTCTAATGACCCAAAATGACTTCAAATAAACTTTTCTCTCTTAATCATTGAGCATAAAATGACCCGACCTAACTTGAATTATCCCGAAAAATAAGGAATCGGACTGACGCAACTCGAATTGGCTGACAAAACACGATTCGATCCATTTAGCAGTTCTAGCGCGAAAAGAGTATAACAAAACAATTTTTTTTAATTCGTCTTTATAAAAATGCTTGATTGCTGATAAAAAATAAGAATCTCGAAAACATGATGGAAATTACTTAAAAGCGAAAACATGATGAAAATCACAAAAGGCACAGGTAGAAGGGGGGTAAAATAAGAAAATATATTGTAATATTTCTGGAGTGTTATTGTCATACCGGTGAACTGTGGGTAACTTTTATGTTATTTATTTATGAAAAGTATGTATTTTGTAGAGTAATAGTGTGTTTCATTTTGCAGTAAAATAGGTCATATAAAATTAATATCCCAATAGAATACTGTCATGGAATGTTAGTATGTTATTATCGTTCTTCTTTAAAGTCTTTCTATTGTAAAATATTATTGCCAAAAAATCCGAAAATAAGCCATACAAAATCAAGGTCTTAGTAGAATCAATTGTAAACCTTGAACACAAAATTTAAGTTCTAAATCTTTGCAAGCATTAAAAGTATTGGTTTAGTGAATTACATAAACAAATAGTTCTTTACAAATAAGAGATTATCGACCGAGTAATACTCCGTAGACGTTTAATTACTCACGTAAAATCAAATAGTTAGAGATTCTACATAACCAAATCATAAACGTGAAACTATAAATGAAATAGATAACATGTTTTGCTAAAATCATAAAAATAGAAAGTATAATAATAATAATGTAATATAATAATCAAAATCAATATTAATATGAAACTAAGTGTGATTTTTATCATAAATAATGAAATAGCTAATGTGCGGAAAAATATTTAACCAATACTTGGCATGTGTCTAATTAATGATTATAGTTATATATAGATAGAAGTCTAATTCTTATAAACATTTTATGTTACATAGAAAATATGTAACAAAAAACTAAATTTCGTTATTTCATTGAACTATAATGGAAAAATACGATTATAATAATTGATATATTTTAATCATCCACATTTTAAAAAAAAATCACTAATTTTTTTATTACTTTTTCATATTGTTAGATAATATTAGCATCGCAAAGACATGTTAACCACTTTACGCTTTTATCACACAAGAAGCATGAAATTTATATAATTATACCCATGTTTTATATATTTAATCCATAAATTCTTGTTTAGAACGGATATATTAATCTTAAATAATAAAATGGTATTCAAATAGATGAATGCCAACAAATCAGAATGTCTAGAAAATGCAAGGCACTTGTCTCATCCACCAATATAAAATAGTATTTGACCTCTATATAACTCAAAAAACATATGTTAGTTCTAAAATCTTCATTTTCGTAGTGTCCTCTATGTATACTCGAATCTTGGTAGTTTCATCCACAACTTTGACAATTTAAGAAAGTCTTGCACCTAAACATAAGAACCCAAAACTTTTGATGAGTAAGAGTTTCATCAGCACGACCATTAGAAATGAATCATAAATCATAAATAATAATTAAAATAGTAACCTATAAATTAAACAATTAAATGAGAATATGAACTACCAAGTCTTTAATAGTGTCGTATAAATATATAATTATCGTAGTGATAAAAGACTCTTAAAATAGACTAATAAGGATTTAAATTAGACCTGGCAAACAGCTTGTACGATCGGGTCGTGTCGGGTTCGTGTTCGTGTCACCATTAAATGGGTCATGACCCCCTCAACCTGAACCCGACCCAATTAAATAAACGGGTCACAAGCATCAACCCTAACCCAACCCATTTATTTTTTCAATAACCCAACCCGACTTGTGTAACCCATTTAAGTTTTAACAGATCAGTTTCGACCCATTAAACCCGTTTAACCCATCCAACCCATATAAATGCAATGCATTCAAAATTAAAATTTACATAAAGAATAGACAATCTTCATATCTTATTTAAAATTCAAAATAACATAACCCAATTATAACCCATTTAGATGGATATATCATAACCTATTTAAATTAATGAGTTATTCGTGTCGGGTTTGTGTCGCAAGACCCGAACCCGAACCCGACCCATATAAATTCGAGTCGTGTTCGTGTCAACCCAATTACGTAAAAGGGTTGAAACAGCTTGACCCAAACCCGCTAATTTCGTGTCGGGTTCGTGTCGTGTCAATGATTGCCGCCTCTAATTTAAATGATCAACAAAAAAGTATAACCTCATAAATTGTGAAATCACATAATTAAGACATCATCTATCAATTGGTGTTTTGATAAATAAGTCGGGCATGGTTAGATAATGTCCGAGCAACATTAGGATTTTAGGAAGTATAAGAAGAGTACGTATTGAAAAAAAAGTATAAAAAGTCCATAGTATTACATATATCGTCTTAAAGATGAAAATGACTCCATCTATCTCAATTAATTATCCTATTGCTATTTTAGGTGGATTTGAAAAAAAATAATTTAATAAAATAATAAATGACAGTGAGTTTTAGCATATATAAATTCTTATTTAAATAAGAAAGACGATTATTTGGGATAAATTTTGAAAAAAAGAGACGATAAATTAAGATGGAGAGGGTATTAATCAAATCATATTATACACCATCGTAAATATTAAGATGAGTGATACAAAAGGTTAATGAGACATATTGTGTAACTTTAGTTGTTAGTCTATCCGAAAGAATATAAATTGTATCACAGATACTCGTACCTGTGAAAGAAATTTGTGATTTTTTGTATATCAAAAGATATGAGTGATTTTTTTAGGCAACCATATTCATAGTTATTTTGTTTTTGGCAAGTATAATAATCACACTTATTTTTGGATACTATATTATATTATAATGATTTAATCATGTCAATTAGTTAGGCGGGAAAAAAAATTGTGAGATTGAGCGTGGGATTGACATGTGGTATAGTGGTTTCTCTTTTATACTTATATATAGATATATAGATTATTAAATTATTATGATGTGGCATAAATGGTAATGCTGATTGGTCTACAAAATTGAAATTTCTGAGGGTGAATGTGAGAGCTCGAAACACTAAACGCTGAAACCTTATTGCGCCACGTCAGCTGAAAAACATTCTTCTTTTATAGTAATAATGATGAACATGTTTTATTACAAAGAATTCAATTAAAACTTTAATTTTAATCCTTTTAATTATAAATTATGAAACTTTTATTACAAAAATTTCAATCAAAATGTCAATATATTTAATATAAAAAAAATATTTTAAGAATAATAATAATATACTTTAATATTATAAATAAGTGAATTAAAATTAATTTATAGATAGATGAATTAAATTAATGTCATGTAATAATAAATTGATATTCTATTTCACATTAATATGCCACGCCACATTAAAAATATGCCACGCCACATTTAACTATGCCACGTCACATTAAAATTTGACATGTCACATTATTTTAAGTACTTTTAATGAGATTTTATAGATTTGTGTGTAATAACAAAGCGGTAATGCGTATGAAATTGGCAGATTGAACATTGACATTGTTACTCAAATACTGATTTCAAGGGATTGAAAAGTTACATTGTCCCGTGAGAAAAGAGAAGAGCGAATAGGGAATAGGTGTTATATTATTAAGCTGAATATTTGTTTCCCCAAAACGAAAGTTGGAGGCGGTGGATTGAAAGGTGAAGGAAGGAAGGAGTAAGAAGGTGGTGGTCAATGACGAAGCTACGCCTGGGCCGGCCGGGCCACGGCCCAGGGTAGCATTTTAAGAACAAGTATTAAATGACTAATAAAATAAGGGATGTACTTTTTCACATACGAATTTTACTTTTTCACATACAGATTTTACATCTATATCCTTGTCAATTTTTCTCCCCAATTGAATTCCTTTCACCTCCCTTCGCTCCACCTTCCGTCGACAACCGATTCCGTCCAACCTTACTCCGGTCAACAACTGCTCCGGCCGACCTTAATTTCTCCTTTTCCCGATAACCCCATTCTTGCCCTTCCCCGATCCCCGTCATATCGCCCAAACCTGCCTTCCCCAACCTTCACACCACCACCATTATTAGCATTATAAGAACAAAAATTGATTAAAAAACAGAACAAAGTTGCCTCAACAAATTCGTTGCCTTCAAATTGTTTCAATAGTTTAGATAGAGAAAAAAAATACTAACTTCAACATGTTTGGTAGTTTGGCATAGCATACCAAGTTCAAATGATATTTAACCAATTTGCACGAGGGTTAGTCTATTGGTTTTTTGTTTCAATTTGTACAAAATTGGTATCATCAAAATTTTTAACAAATCATATTAATAATTACTAAATAACTAAATTCATTTATTAATTAAAGAATTATGATTCATTGTTGAAATTTTTAGGGTAATTAATTAGATTCAATTTTAGGGAAGAATGTACATGAATTAATTTGATTAGGTTTAAGGAAAAGGGTATATTATGGAAAACTAATGAAAAAATGTATGTAAAAAAGTAAAATCCGTATGTGAAAAAGTAATTCCGTAAAATAATCAATAAATCATACTAGCATAGTGGTAACAACTAAGATACTAAGTTAGTCTAAGGCTATCATTGTGATTTATTTTAAGTTTTTGAGTTTTTAACAATTTTTTTCATTTGTTTAGATTGTCACTATCTTTTTTTGGTCAACAATAGTTATTTCGTCAAAGTAGTATTATACGATTTTATTCCAATTTTATTTTATGAGTATATATATCCATAAAATAAAAATCGGCCCAGGTACAATTTTTTGCCGAGCTTCGTCCCTGGTGGTGGTCAAAGGGGTTATTAGAGAGGTTTCTTTTTATTTATTTATATTTATATATCTATTTCATTGCAGAATTTTGACCAACACCACCCAACTCTTTCTTAGATTTCTGTTTGAAGCTGGAGAGGTTATTAGAGAGGTTTCTTTTCTCCAAACCATTCTTCTTACTTCTTCACCTTACTACCCATTTTCGTCTTGTCAATACCGATGAAGCTGGCACCTTGGTCAGTCTTGTCAATACCGATGAAGCTGGCACCTTGCTCCTCACCAATTACCGCCTTCTTTTCGTCGTTAGTCTACTTGCCCCCTCTTGTCCCCTCCTCTATTTCCATCATGCTCACGCACATTCTACTTTTTCACTAACCTTTTTTTTTTACTTGCTTTTCTAGAGCCAAACGACGGTCTATATAATTATGTTGGGATCCATACCATATACGGCTGTTGAAAAATTCAATAAACTAGTATGTCTCATATTCCTTAATTATGTGATTTCAACAAGCCAAGCCTAATCCAAGTGCTCGCTCCTCACCAATTACGGCCTTCTTTTCGTCGTTAGTCTACTTGCCCCCTCTTGTCCCCTCCTCTATTTCCACCATGCTCACACACATTTTACTTTTTCACTATTTTTTTTTATTTGCTTTTCTAGAACCAAACGACGGTCGATATAATTGTGTTGGGATCCATACCATATGCGGCTGTTGAAAAATTCAATAAACTAGTATGTCTCATATTCTTTCATTATGTGACTTCAACAACCAAGCCTAATCCAAGTGCTCTTTTATTTCTTATTTTACATTAAGCTATACGTAACCACATTGTTTTTCTAATCAAAATTCATACGTAACCACATTGTCACAATACATAAACACATATCTGAGTAGGGAAATCCTACCTCAAAGAAATTACAGAAGGTAAACTCGAGGTTGTCCTACCAACGCTCCTCTATGAAACCTCTTCCTATGAACAATATACATACACTCGAATTACTCTCTAAACATCACTTATAATACCCCGTCTTTAATTAATAGAATAATACTTATCTTGAAATAATAATATAATGTATAGTTCGAATAGTACGTATACTTTAATATAAATTACGTATAGTAAAACGATAATTAATGAGACGCGTATAGTAAAACTATAATTAATGACACGTGCGTTACACGGACACAAAACTAGTTACAAACTCTTAAACAAACCTACATTAACTAATTCAATCACTTACTAATATTAATTATTACAATCTATAATCAAATAGGTACTACACTACTACCATATAATTATCAAACCAAACACATGTACCAAATCAAACTATATTTTTAATCACAATATATATATATATATATATATATATATATAAATATATATTATACTCTTCTTAAACCGTCGGATTCTAAAATTATAGATGCACCAGATTATGCCACGTATCCACGTATAAAATCCCTCGTAACCCACGTACCCCTTCAATTTACTCCAATTCAGAATCATTCCATCCTCTTTACTTTCTCTTAAAGTTGTGTTCTTCAGCTCGTCTTAGCCCGTTAATTCGCATTACGATCTCCATTTTCTCACTCATATTTTGACCGGGATCATCATCATCCTAATTTCTTATCTGATCTAGGTAATTTCGATCACCTTATTTTCATTTTGATTCATCTCGATTATATTCACATCAATGATGTATCTTTCGTCACCGATGATGCTAGCAATTGCGGATTAATTTAATTAAATCATCGCACTTATTTCAAACTTCCTGCAAATCTGAAAACTTGGTAATATGCAATTTGTGTTAAAATTAAAAAAGTGTGAAATTCATCATGACTTGTTATGGAATCGTTGGAACAATTTACATCGTAATTATGTTACTGTAATAGTGTATTTGTGTTACTGTAGTACAACCAATTCATTCTAGTAGTTTGAATTTATTATTGAATTTCTAATTTGTTTAATTGATGGTCAACTTATAAATTTTATTATGTTTTTGTGAACTTTGGACTAGATTATGTGAAACCTAGACCTAATTTTGTGAAAGCTGATTGTGTCATACATAGACCTAATTTTGTGAAACCTGGACTAAATTGGTTAATGTCATAGTAAGAAATAATTCATTTTAAAAAAATAATAGTTTGAAACCTGATCGCTAATTCGAGTATATGTACGTTTGTTTATGAGTTTGTAACTAGTTTATGTATTTACTCAAATACTGATTCCAAGGGATTGAAAAGTTCCATTGTGCCGTGAGAAAAGAGAAGAGCGAATAGGGAATAGCTTAATATATTATTAAGCTGAATATTTGTTTCCCAAAACGAAAGTTGTAGGCGGTGGATGGAAAGGTAAAAGAAGGAAGGAGTAACGAGGTGGTGGTCAAAGGGAAACGTGCAATCCTATCGTAATCGTAATCCGAAGCAATGAGAGGGTCGAAAGCAGGAGGGCGATCAACCACTTCCTCTTCCTCCTATGTTCCCCATCAATCTCGCTTCTCCGAATACTCTACTCCTAATAGGACTGACTCCTCCTCCTCTTCTAACTGGGATGAAGATCTTAACTGGCAACACCCTCAGGTCTTTCTTTCTTACTCCTCCCCTTCCATTCAGTTCTTTTTATTTATTTATATTTATATATCTATTTTATTGCAGAATTTTGACCAACACCACCGAACTCTTTCTTTCGGTAATTCCAGATTTCTGCTTGAAGCGGAAGAGGTTATTAGAGAGGTTTCTTTTCTACAAACAATTCTTCTTACTTCTTCACCTTACTACCCATTCCTCCAACTTATTTTTTTTCTTATCATAATCATTTTCTAGTTCAGCGGTGTTCGTCTTGTCAATACCGATGAAGCTGGCACTTTGCTCCTCACCAATTACCGCCTTCTTTTCGTCGTTAGTCTACTTGCCCCCTCTTGTCCCCTCTTCTATTTCCACCATGCTCACACGCATTCTACTTTTTCACTAACCTTTTTTTTACTTGCTTTTCAAGAGCCAAACGACTGTCGATATAATTGCCTTGGGATCCATACCATATGCGGCTGTTGAAAAATTCAATAAACTAGTATGTCTCATATTCTTTAATTATGTGATTTCAACAAGCCAAGCCTAATCCAAGTGCTTTTTTATTTCTTATTTTACATTAAGCTATACGTAACCACATTGTTTCTCTAATCAAAATTCATAGAAGCCTCTCTGTGCAATTGTATAGCTGATGAATACTGTGCAATTGTATAGCTGATGAATACATTTAACCTTACTTTGCATATGAAAAGAGGAAAGAACTGGATAAGTTATGTTGGTGATGTGTTTACAAAGGAATTAAGGCCTTGTTTGGATTCAATTGTAGGATTGGAATGGAGGGAAGGGAGAATGAAACACGTAGTTTTCTTTCCAAATGGTTTCTATGTTTCAGAGGATTTAGATTTACCTTGTAGGAGAGAAAACGTATCACTCCATTAGAACTTGGCCGACCATGGAAAATTGCCTCCTCCCCCTCCCTTTCTTTCTGAATCTTCTCCATTCAAACAAATTGTAAAAGTTATATATTCGTTTAGTAGTTTGCCTTTTTGTCTGTTGCACATATATGGAATTATGGACACAATCCCGTTGCTTTTTCTCATTACGTTATTAGAATCTAGAAAGTTGGTAAGCAACAAATGCTTCTTTTGCTTGATTAGATGTTCACATATGCCCTTCTAGGTTCTGTGGTCATTAAAAGAGGGCTGCTTGAGATTTTTGGTTTGTACTATTTTTAGTTTTTATTTGGTCATGACATGTTTATTCAATTCCAACCTAGGTTGTTAAGCAAACGTCTGGTTCACGTCACTCAGACACAGGTTCAGCAAAACGGCTTCTCCAGGTTTATGGTAAATATTCTTTCAAACATTCCCATAGTTGGTGGAGGACGTAAATAAGATGGCTGATCCCATATATACATTCTAGTGTAGAATATTTGGTATAGCACACCTGAATTTTTTTGCTTCTGTGTCGCTATTGTTGAATATCATGTTATATTAGAACTCATTGATTTGTTTGCCTATATAAATCAAGATAAGGTGATGTTACTGGTCATTATACTGAGGTTGTTTTTGATAACTTATACCTTGAATAACTCACCTTTTCAAATCTTATAACTAAGATAACTTTCTTTAAAATCTTATACCTAAAATAACATTTTCTTCCGAACTTGATACTAAATATCAAAAGAGCCCTGAAATGACGATCTAGACCTTACTAATTAAACATCATCATCCTTTCCCCCACCTATTAATCCAGACATTACCACCACTAAAAACTATCAAATTAGTAAGAGCAAAATCGTCAAATTAAGGGATTTTTTAAAGATTTGGTATATGCTTGGAAGAAAATTGTATTTTATGTAGTATTTTAAAGAAAGTTATCTTAGGTATAAGATTTGAAATGCGAGGTACATATATTAGTGAACCCATCACATTTCAGACTATGGATATAACTTGTTAATAGATCTTGGCCTTTGGAGAAACTTTAGTGTCCGTGAAGAAGATATTTTTTAATAATTTCTCTATTGAGGAATTAAATTTTATTGTGCATTCTTTTCTATTGTGACTGTCTCTACAGGCAAGGATATGAGGATTATAGTTTTTGGTTTCCAGGCTCGCACGAAGCAGGTAATTCACATCAGGGTTTTCCTTCTTGCATACACTTCTTCTTTGCTTCTTTTTTCTTACTTAGGTGGTAGGTACTGGCCACTTATCTATTTGTGAATTGTGAGTCATAAAGGGTCACATTTTCTCCATAAAAATGCGAAAATTTTCCAAACTTCAAACTTGCAAAATTTGTTTCTAGTTTTACCAATCATAGTTATTTCAGGGGTTGCTGTGGGGATTAACTCGTGTGTATCAGCACGTCTATTATTCTGAGATTTTCGTTGTAGATGAGGCGTTGGGGTCTACAACCCCATACCCTTGTGCCATCATATTCCACTTCATTCCATTCCATTCCATTATGTTGAACTGAACGGCCCTGAGGCCATGAGGCTTTGACTGTATGACACTCCTCCACTAGATTGCTTCTATAAGACCACCCCCATCCAAGGTCGTCTTAATTAGGTCACGACCCATATTTTATTCTTAATCTCACCTTATTTATCTTACCCACTTTTACACCCCCAAGCAAAGAAAGTCGCGACCTAGGTCACCAACCCAATTATTTTCCACTTTCCTCCTCTATAAATGTGTAACAAATACAAAACAAGTCCTTTCATCCTCTATAAATGTGTACAACAAATACAAAACTGCCATGTGTCGGGTCACACAAAAAATGTAGAAGGTCACCAAGTGACTTTTTCTCACCTTGGGTCACCTTAATCATCCACTTTATTTTTAATTAACATGACTAAGCAAGGTCATGACCTCCTCCATGACCTTGCTTGGGAGTGGTCTAAACATCTTCCCAACATATGGTCAAACTGGTTCGTTGAGATCTTTAGCACTTTCTTAGCCTCCATCCAGTGAGCAGTTCGGCAAGATCACATTCAAAGTCTATGACAATCCTCCACTAGATTGCCTCCACAGTTGAGCTTGCCAACATAAACCCAAACTGGTTTGTTATGATCTTTGAACATTCTATTGCCTCCATTCTGTGAGAGCTCTCTGGCAGGATCATATTGAAAACTTATGATATTCCTCATCTAGATTGTCTCCATAGTTGATCTTCCGAACATATTCCAAATTCTTTTTGAGATCTTCGGACTTTCTTAACCTCCATTTAATGAATTCCGAGAAGTTTTAATTCTCTTACACTGGCTGCCTCTAACCTCCTACAGTTGTCCTCTTTTACCTGGCTTTAGACTGATGATGTAGGCCATAAAGACGGTAAAACAGATGTTAGGGTGAGTATCATTGTATTTCCTAATGTGCTATTGACTATAACTGATTAATTGCTACCGTTATTAGAAGAAACTTGATAAATTTCTGTTCAGACTGTGAAATATGTGTTTAAAACCCATCATGCACCTCATTAGATTGGTATATGAGAATTTCAATTTTTTTTAAGGAAAACACATCCCTGAAGCAATCTTCTGCACCACTTACTCAAATATTGTTTGACTGTGTTTTTTAGCTGAATGCCACTGTGATTGAATGCTAAATGTAAGCTAATGTTTAAGTGAAATCCTACAGAGACGAGCAGTCTTTGAAGCACTTTTGAGGTATACAAGACCAGCAAGACTGTGGGATCTTTATGCTTTTACTTGTGGGCCGGCTAGATATGGTGGTACTAATCCTCAAGTGCGGTTATTGGATGAATATTTTCGAATTCTCGGTGTACGTTCGCACTTCCATGCTACACGAAGTATGATTGATGAAGGAACATTCACATTGTCGAATGATTGCTGGAGGATAAGCAGTGTTAATTCCAATTACACACTATGTGCAACCTATCCATTCTCCCTAATTATTCCAAAATCCATTTCGTAAGGATAACAAATTTCTCTTTCCTTGCTGTAAGTCTTTTACATAAAGAATAGTCTTAAGGATGATAGTGATGTGATGTTCTCTGTGTTTGCTCTGAATGTTAGTGATGAGGAGATGCTTCAGGCTTCCTCTTTCCGTGCTAAATGTCGACTTCCTGTACTTTCATGGTGCCATCCTGGTAAGCATTCATATGAGCACCTTATTGCACTATTACTTTTTATCCCCTTTCTGATCAATTCCTTTTGTTATATTCCTTTTGTAATAGGAAGCCAACTTTTAGTAAGGAAATTTTTAGGGCTGTTTCTGATTCCTTGTTTCTGTCCTGTCTTTGATTTATGTAAATTTTCAGTAACTGGAGCAGTTCTAGCACGCTCATCTCAGCCATTAGTTGGAATCATGATGAACATGAGGAGGTATACATATTTTTCTAGTTATGGATATGAACTACTTAGGAGCTGCTATTGTCACTAGTTTTTACACTCTACCTTTAACTCCTTATGTCTGTTTAATTTTTACTTGTCCACAGCAACACTGATGAAAAGCTGGTTGCTGCTTTTTGCACACAATTAGCGGGCGGTGAAGAAATTCGGAGGTGGATGCTCCCATCTTTTTGGCCATGATACACCTTGCTTGAATGCTTATTGTCAAAGTTACATTTATGTTTCTTCAGTTTTGCTTGTGGGTTTCGTAGCGATTATTGTTAGAATAACCAATTATCAAGTCTTTGCTTATCGTAACTTGATTGTGTGTATAAATATGTTTTCAGAAAGCTATATATTTGTGATGCAAGACCCAGGAAGAATGCTTTAGCAAATGGGGCAATGGGAGGTGGTTCTGAGTCATCAGCTAATTACTTTCAGTCAGAGGTTTGTCTTTAGTTTGAACTTTAGGGGTTCTTATTGAATGCATGTTTTATTTTTTTAGTTTGCTATTACTAATGATATGATTTTGAACAGATAGTTTTCTTTGGAATAGACAATATACATGCTATGAGGGAAAGCCTATCTCGCCTAAGAGATTACTTGGATACTTATGGGACCACTTCATCTGATGGAAAGTCATCATACCTGGTAAGCATATTTCTGGAGTTGAGAACTTGTTTCTTGTCTCTGAAGACAATTGCATTAAATACTAAGAGCCATTGGCGGCTCCGTGAAGTCTGCTGGCCGTCGGTAAATGTATCCAAAAACTACTCGTTCTGTAAAATGATTTTTTTTCAAGTTCTAGGTTTCAGTTGCTAGTGTACAAGCTTGCATTGCAGTCATTTGTCTAATGTAGTTCCTATGTCGTACTTGTACACCTAAAGTGAACCTCAATTTTCATACTCCAGTGTACATTCTATTGAAATGACAAATGATCCTAGGGTTGTATTCGAGTCTTTCATTCTAGTAATTGATTTTCATGTTGCTTAAACTAGACATCTTCAACAGCAAGACAAGTTAGTCAAATAAATTGCATTGTCTCCCTGGCTTAGTGACATCTTCAACATCAAGACAAGTTAGTTAAATAAATTGCATTATCTCCCTGAGTGAAATCGTGCAATGTTATATTTGAATTCAAAGTACTCTAAGGTCTACTCTTTATTCTAGGTTGAGTCCCGTACTCTCATCCATGTGAAGGTGTTTGTAACGATTATCACATTGGATTATCATTTGGTTTCTTTTAATAATTGTGTAATTCACATAATACCAATACTCCGAATTGCTCTAATAAATAATTGCATATATATATATATATATAGGGTCAAGATCCCGTGCGAACTTCCTTACACACCGTAAGAACCAACGTAAAAAAAAGAGATTATTATTATTATTGTTTTTTTACGTTGGTTCGTACGGTTCGAACCGTAAGAAAGTTCGCACGGGATCCTGATTCTATATATATATATATATATATATATATATAGAATTGGGATCCTATGAGAACCACCAATATAATGAGAACCATGAGAACTCTACCTTACGGACTTTTTTAGAAAAAATTAATGACATATTTGGATTCGGCATGGAATTGTATGCCTAAATAACATATTTCTTGGTCTAGAAAATATATACTAGTGACGGAAATCGAGGTGAGATACGTTTTATTAATTTTCATGCACCTACTACCGATTTTTACGTATCTATCATTTTTCATGCACCTAGAACTCGTTTTAATGCACGTGGAGCCTCTTATTTCATGCACCTAGTAATCATTTTCATGCATGTAAAAAATTTCATGTACATAGTGGTCGTTTTAGTGCATTTATAGCCGTTTTAGTATACCTAATTGTATTTTGGTACACTAAGTATATATTTTTTTAATAAAATCAATAAATTTTGTTTAATGATACTAAAGTGTGTATTTGAATAAGTTAAACTAATGGTAAATGATCCATCGAAACTTTCGAAGCGAGATTTGGTGGAGATTTAGTGAAGGTTCTCATGGTTCTCATTACAAGGGTGGTTCTCACCGGATCCCAACCCTATATATATATATATATATATATATATATATATATATATATATATATATATATATATATATATATATATATATATATATATATATATATATATATATATATATATATATATATATATATATATATATATATATATATATATATATATATATATATATATATATATATATATATATATATATATAATATATATATATATATATATATATATATATATATATATATATATATATATATATATATATATATATATATATATATATTATATATATATATATATATATATAATATATATATATATATATATATATATATATATATATATATATATATATATATATATATATATATATATATATATATATATATATATATATATATATATATATATATATATATATATATATATATATATATATATATATATATATATATATATATATATATATATATATATATATATTATATATATATATATATATATATATATATATATATATATATATATATATATATATATATATATATATATATATATATATATATATATATATATATATATATATATATATATATATATATATATATATATATATATATATATATATATATATATATATATATATATATATATATATATATATATATATATATATATATATATATATATATATATATATATATATATATATATATATATATATATATATATATATATATATATATATATATATATATATATATATATATATATATATATATATATATATATATATATATATATATATATATATATATATATATATATATATATATATATATATATATATATATATATATATATATATATATATATATATATATGTTGCATTAGCTTGTAACCTGCATGATTTATTTTACTATTTTTTTCCGACAGAGACACGGCGGATCAAGTTGGGGGGGTGGAAATCTTAGCAGTATGTCTACTTCGGTAACCACACTTGGTGATAGTGGCTGGTTATCACATGTCCAGAATGTTCTAGCAGGTGCTGCTTGGATTGCTGCACGCATAGCCAAGGAGTCTGCTTCTGTTCTTGTTCATTGCAGGTTTGAATTTCTTGCTTAGCACATGTATTCGTTTTTTTTAAGAAAATAATCAGAGTTGTATAAGTACTCAAGCAATCTTGTTGTTACCTTGTGTCCTTGGTGATATCTTTATCTTTTATAAAAGGGAGAGAGATCATAGTGGGTCAGCTTGTGTCTCATGATTTGGCTACTGAACTCTCATCTTTTTTCTGTGTTTTTGTCTCTCTAACTTAGCCCCATGTATTACACATCATGTTTGTGTTAGACAGAAAGTAGTGATAAATCAATTTGTCATATATACTCAAGAAAAAAAGAGAAGGATCAAGTGATGCTTCTCGGCAGGTTCATGAGGGATGTGTCGTTTATTTCTTGCACAAGTATGAATTGGAGCAAGTTGTTGGTTGTAATTGACGTAGTGGCTGTAGAACATTGTTGTAATTGACGTAGTGGCTGTAGAACATTATTACTTCCCGATGTTTTGTTTATCTTAATCTATGATACTGAGTTGAATATCTGTGAAACTGCTGATATCTTTCCCATTTGCTTAGTAATATCTTGTGTATAATCTGTAAATGTATGTGATGAGGTATTTGATATTTGTACAGTGATGGATGGGATCGAACAACACAGTTGGTCTCTCTTGCAAGTTTGTTACTTGATCCATATTATCGAACATTCAAGGGTTTTCAGGTAATGTTGTACATCTCTTATATTTTGTTTCTTAATGATGTGGATCAATAGTCAATATGTTTGCTTGCTTATCGCGAAACATACTAACAAAAAGGATATTTATTATGGATAATAAATATCAATGTGAGCTCCTATATCAATATCCTCAAGACTTTCAAGTTTCTAGTTTTTGATGTATTCATGTATTCTCTAGCTATGTCTTCAAATTAAACACAGGAACACCTAAAATCCTAGTATTAGCACTTTCAGTTTTTGTGTATGCTATAAGTGAACCCACGGAACCAAACTTAAAAGAGTGGTCTATATGGTTACTGCTCATTGTTGAGGAAAAGCAGTACAGGTCAATGAACCCTAGTTACAATTATAGATAGGATTCCCATTCAAGTGAAAGTATTATAGATGTCAGAGCCATATTCAAGCTGGAAGCACTATGCAGCCTGTTGAATACCCGTAGGACATAGAATATCAAAGATGAAGGAATTGCTGTCTAGAATTTTATCAGACCTTGCCCTGCTTAGGTCAAGTACTGAGATAGCTTTGCAGTGTTTTCGCTGGGATTGAGGAAGTTACTAAGGATAGTGTCTTACATACGTATGTTTACTTGTTGATCTTGTGTCATTCTTATCAGGCACTAGTTGAGAAGGATTGGCTGGCATTTGGTCATCCTTTTTCTGATCGTTATGGCCTCCCACCTTTATCTGGAAGTGGTAATATGCCTCTAGAGTTATCTCGACAATCTTCGGCTAGCAGTATTCATTCATCTGTAGCACGGCAACAATCTGGAACATTTACACCTCCGCCTGGTTCTTCGCACTCACAGAATTTTAACCATTATTCTCCTATATTCCAGCAGGTTGTGCCTCTTCTTTTCTTTCTTTTTTTGCCATTCACAAGAGTCTCTTTGCGGTTCTCTTTTTCTGTTCCCTGGTGCAGTTTGGTTTTATGGGAGTTAGTTGTGATTACTTATTTTACAACTATAACCACTCCAATGTTTGAGTAAGTAGCTAGGGAACTGCAATTTTAATTTGTTGAACCGAATTTAGGGTCAGTGCCTCAGTGGTAATCCAGGCTGGTATGTAAGTGTTTCCCATTGTCGGATGCCAAAAATTATGTTATTGCTGCAAGCGTTCTTGTCCAGTTCTTTTGTATTAGGCCCTGTTCTTTTCGGCTGAAACGAGCTGAATTGAATTAATTTGAGTAGAGCTTAATTGAACTAAATTCAGTGGAAGTGATGTGAAGTGAATTTAGTTGAATTAGAAATTAATTTTATGAAGAGATTAATTGAACATAATTGATTGAACGTAAATAAAACCTAACGGAATACAGCCAAGCAAAATTGGAAGGAGCTGAAATTAAGCCAGAAAGAACAGGGCAGTGTACATTTGAATTCATGGGATGCTACTGAAGAAAACTATGGAGGACTTTAGACTGAAAACAACTATTTATTTTAAAACAAAGTATGCAATATAATAGCGATTTGGGTAACTCCTTAAAAGTTGTTCTTTCTCATTTCAGTTTACCCTTTTGTGCTATATAGTCACGGTAATGTAGGTTATTTAAAGGATTTTTTTTTCTTTTTTTTTTTAAATTGAACCACATTAATTATACTTTTTTTTGGCAGCATCATGCAACATAGGCTGTCTTTCACTTGCTTTATTCATTATCTATAAGCTATAGTAGGCCAAATCCCCCAAGAGTAGTATACCTTGAACTGAGTTAAATGACATTGCTGGGTAAGTCATTTTGTTAATTCTTAATTCATTATTTCTATTTTGTCCTGTGCAGTGGGTTGATTGTGTTGCTCAGTTGTTGCGGATGTACCCTTTTGCCTTTGAGTTCTCTTCGGTGAGTACAGGCTTCATAGATTGGGCATAAACTGAAATGCGCTACTTAAAAGTGTTGACTGTTATCATCACTTCTTTTTTTTACAATTGCAGGCTTTTTTAGTTGATTTCTTGGATTGTGTGCTCTCTTGTCGCTTCGGAAACTTTCTATGCAATAGGTACTTTTCTATCTCATGGTTACTTATTTATATCTATGCATTATAAATAAGTAGTGAAATCTAGACTTTTTTATTGACAACCTTTTGAATTATGGCCTTAGTGAAAAGGAAAGGCAGCAATGCAGAGTCTCTGATGTCTGTGGATGCTTGTGGAGCTATTTGACTGAGTTACGTCGGTGTGATGATCGATCACATGAACACTACAATGTCTTTTATGATCCAAGAAAACATGAAGGTGCACTCTTGCCTCCAGCTGCAGCTCTAGCTCCGACATTATGGCCACAATTCCTTCTTCGCTGGGCATGTCCAAAAGAAGTTGAAGCTGGTGACCTTGAAGCTAATTGCAGAGGCATGTTTGGCAAGTTTTCTGAATTTCAGAAGGTAAGTGAACTATTATATATTCTAAGACTTTCTCACTTTCACAGTTTCACGCATTATTTTCTTATCCCTACAAGGCCACACAAATTCTTTACTATTTTGTGGTATTGACCATACTGTTGGAGTTCTTTGGAATGCATGCAAACTGCAGCATACTAGCAGTTATACACAATCCATTACCATTAGAATTTAGAAGGGAAGAGCATAACGATTAGCTGTGCACTTTGTTCACTTGGATATCTTGGACGTCATCAACTTTCGTGTTCTTTTTTTTTTTTTTTTTTTTTGAAATCCCACAATGAGGGATTAAATCATATTACTTAAATCAAAAACAACAAGATCTTTAACATAGCTCAGGAGTTCGTCTACACTCCACAAGTGTCATCCTGTGACGAACTCAACATAGCTAGTTCATGAGCGACCTTATTACCATTTCTACTCCTAAAAGACCATACCACTACATCAAACAAAGAAGAAACAAAAAAATGTCATCTAAAAGCAAATGAAAATCACTACGACCCTTAGCTCCGGTTGAAAGTGCATCAATAAGAACTTTGCAATCGCTTTCGACCTCTATCCTTGTATACCCTCGTACACGCGCTTCCGTCAAGGCAACTAGGACAGCCTCCGCTTCCGCAATACGCACCTCCGTCATACTCCGTCGGTGTTCACTCAAAGCCCACTGCACCTCTCCATCACTATTACGACAAACCGCTCCCAATTCCGTGCCCCATCCTTCTTTAACCCTCGCATCCACATTCAATTTCATGAATCACGTACCCGGTTTTGTCCATCTCTGCCCCGTTACTTTGTTTTCAGCACCCTCTCCCTTCTCTATTTCGACCTCCCGAAGCTCCCTCATAGCCTCTTCCACCCTTCGTTGTACTCTCCTCACATCAACTCTATCTTTCTCGAAAATCCATTTATTTCGCGCCTCCCATAATGCCCAACAGCCCATCATGAACATGTTAAACTCCCTCTCCTCCATGTCCCTCCACACATCTTCGACCCATTCCCTCACCTTCTCATACTCATCAACCTTTCTCACCTCCAGCCCCATGTTCGCCCACAAACTCCCTTGCCACTCGAGCACACCGGACAACTCGCATCTCCGGACCTAATCCGGTTTGCTAAATTCCCTCTCGTAGCACGAGCATCATGGGATAGAGCCCACATAAAGACCTTTACGCGAGGGAGAACCTTTGCCTTCCAAATACGATTCCATAGGGCTTTGTCCTTCGCATAATTCGAAGTAGTTGCTTCCTCCTCTTCGTTTTGCGTGAGGGCTCGTTATGCAGATTTGACACTATAATCGCCACTCCTTTCATGTTCCCACGTCCATGAGTCTACAGGTTTTGTATCACTGATACGTATATTTAGAATACGGTCACATTCGAAAGAAAGAAATAGCTCACGAATTTTTCCTTCATCCCATTCCTTGCCATTCGAATGTAATAACTCCGCCACCACCATATTGTCGTTTGCAGCTCCTCGGTGAGATAGTACCTTTCGAGTTTGAGTGTTCGGGATCCGTGGATCGTGCCACACCTTAATACTCTGCCCGTTTCCCACTCTCCACCTCATTCCGAGTTTAATCACCTCACGGGCCTCCATTATGCCTCTCCACGTGTAGCTTGGATTACTCCCGATCGTCGCATTCATAAAATTACCATCAAGAAAGTATTTGCCACTAAGGACCCGGACCATGAGACACTCCTTATTCGTAATACATCTCCATGCTTGCTTACCCAGAAGAGCCATATTAAATTTCTGAAAATCCCGGAACCGAGTTCCCCCATACTCTTTGGTTTGCATAATTTCGACCAAGCTACCAATGGTATTTTGCCTCTCCCATTTGTAGTTCCCCGCCAAAAGCGAGACACTATCGAACGTAATTCATCGCAGAAGTTGACCGGTAGTTTGAAGACGCTCGTAAGTCGTAGCATAAGTCAGGATTGATTGGGCTACCGCCTTTATCAATACTTCCCGACCCGCCTTAAACACATGGCCCCTCCCGTCCATCCCTGCAATTTCTTTGTTAGTTTATCTCTAATCACTGCAGCGATAACACGTATCGAATGTCCTATTACCGTAGGCAACCCAAGGTACTTGTCCTGCACGCCAACTGATTGATTGCACTCCCACCCAGAGAGCTGACTATGAGGTTTCTGTCCACTTCCCGAGTGTCGCGGCTGAAAGAAATGGTGGTTTTATCAAAATTAATTGCTTTTCCTGATGCCTCGGTGTAATCTCGAAGCAGCGCTTTAAGACAATTTGCTTCCTGCAATTTAGCTTTGATAAAGAATATACTGTCGTAGACACCATAGGCGCGTTTGGGGCGATTCGAATCCCATGAATAGACTCATTTTCCGTAGCTCTTCTCACTAGGCTAGATAGGACCTCGGCACAAAGGATAAACAGATAGGGCGAAAGAGGATCGCCCTGTCGTAACCCACGTGCTGGCTGGAATTCTGTTGTTGGCTGACCATTTATCAAGACCGAAAAAGTCACCGTTGGAGTCGAAACCCATCCGCATAAGCACTCTCTCCAAAAAACACCATTTCACTCGGTCATATGCTTTCGACATATCAAGTTTGAGAGCCATGAACCCGTTTTTGTGCTTCAAATTTTTCATAAAGTGGAACCTTTCGAAGGCTACTAGGATGTTATCCGTAATCAAGCGGCACAGAGTGAACACACTTTGGTTTTCCGAAACAATATCTCCTAGAAACATTTTAAGACGGTTCGCAAGCACCTTCGAGACAAGTTTATAGACTACATGACATAGACTAATAGGAAGGAAGTCTACCATCTAATCGGGAGTCTTCTTCTTTGGGATAAGGACTATGTGAGTCTCTTATTTATACCTTCCGGGAAAGGAGCCCCCCCCGCAGCACATTCAAAACCGAATTAACCACCATACTACCTACAATATGCCAGTACGTTTGGTAAAAGAGTCCATTCATACCATCCGGCGCCTTCAACGGGTGCATCTCGTTTAAGTCACGTATAACCTCCTCCTCGGTATATTCAAAGCGAAGCAACATGTTCATCCTATCCGTCACCCTGCCTTCTACTCCAGCAAGCAAATTTTCGACCTCCATTGGCTGCCCCGAACTAAATAACTCATCAAAGTAGTCTTTCGCTACTTCTGAAATCTCTTCTTGTGTCTCCCTAGTTCGACCTTCCTTATCAATAAGTTTTGTAATTTTGTTTCTTTGTCTGCGTTGTCCTTTTCGGTGAAAAAATTTCGTATTTCGATCACCTTCCTTTAACCACAAAGCTCGCGAACGTTGTCTCCAAAACGTTTCCTCTTGCTGTAGTAACTTACCAATATCTTTGATAACACGCCTTTGTTCTTGAACCTCATTCCGCGACCGACCTCCTTCAATGAGCTTAGTCAAGAGTCTTCGTTTTTTCGTAAGCTCCCTTAGCACTTTCCTAATACTAATACCCTTCCACTTTTGTAGTTGTTCCGCACAGCAAGACACAGCCCCTACCAAATCGACATTCCCATCCCAAGCCTCCTTAATGGTCTCCCCTCACATCCCTTTTCTCCCGCCCAGATTTGCTCAAGTCGAAAGAGCTTTCGAGCTTCCCGTGTCTCCGTCTCTTTCCTGTTAAGCCTAAGAAGAATAGGCGCATGATCCGACCACTCGCGGTTTAGGTGGAAAAGCTTTGCTCTCGGGAACGGGGTAGAGCAGGCTTCATACGTGAAATTATTCATTTGCCATTGAGCACGATCCCCCCTAACATTTCATTGGCAAATAAAATTTCGTTAAAGTCTCCTATACACACCTTCGTCAGTTGATTGCCCTCTAAGCTCCCTGTGTAACTCCCACATAGATGTCGATCAGCGAAACCCATAAAACCCCGTAACTCTCCACTTACCACTATCCTCTTGAACATCGAGGTCCGTATGATGGTTGGACCCCGACCTAAACACGCATTGTATATGCTTCTTCCACAAAAAAGCTAACCCAACGGCCTGCACTATCAATTTCCATCCCATCATAGTCTCCCAAGCTCTGCTTAATTCTCCTAAACTCTTCACCGCTAAGCTTGGTTTCGGAGAGGAAAACCAATGCGGGGGCCTCACTTTTACGGAGTCCGCCTACCGCATCGGGTTGCCCAGCCCCTGCAGTTCAGAAGATTCATTGGGCCCGGCGGGGTTGAGAGCCCTCGACCACCGCCTCAGATGAACATACATCCATGAGTTTTTGAAACTTAGCACACCCCTGGTCCTCCTCCTCTACCTCTTGTACCCTATCCCTCTTTTTGTTCACGTCACCCTCATCCATCCTCCTTACCTCTTCCATATGTTGCTGTCGCCTTCCGTCCCCCATTCTGGCCACCCGTTTCCATTTCAACCCTCCAACCCTCTCCGGTGAATCACAGCCACCCCCTCCCTTCGAGTAACCATCACCCTCCCTTCTGTTTGGATGCTACACTCTTCAGCTCCTGTTCTATCCATTGGGTTGTCCCCTTCTTCCATCTCGCCTCGAGTAGGATTTGTATCATTTGAAGTATCCACGCTCTCCTCAGTTTGCGTTCCCACCTTCCTCACCGGTATGCTCCACATTCCTCCCACGATTACCATTTTGCTTCGTTTTGGAGAGAATCGAAATCTGTTGCAATTTTGTAATCATTTTCGCAATCTCATCCTCTTCCTTCCGGTTGAACTCCTGATCAAAAGCCCTAGCTAAAGACTGCGCGCATTTGTTTCCCCCTTCCGCAACTGTTTTGACTACTCTTCTAGGAGATGCTCTTAGACTCTCGTTAAACTGTAATTCACCTTCTTCGTATGGACCCTCATCACAATCCTTCTCGCCATGCCCTATCACCCCACACCCATAGCAAAATATAGGGAGTTTCTCGTACTTTGTCTCAAACGAGATGAACTCCCCCGATATCATACGAGCTTTAACAGAATTACACAGTGGCACTCTAATCCTAACCGCCCTTTCGAGTTCAGGTAAAGGAGCCTCGTCCAATTTGATAAAATGCCCTAATTGCGAACCGAGTTTGCTCATGTTTGAAATATTCGATCGCCCCCTTAATGGTAGGTCATAAACCCTAGCCCAAATCGGAACATGAAACAAAGGTGTATCGGATATCTTCCCGTCGCATATAGGATCGTTAAAACACCATACAAATTTGTCAAAATGCCACGGTTGTCCGTCGACAACCTTTGCTTTATCGGATTCCGACTCAAACTTAAACAGGAAAATTTTATTCTTAGCGTCAATAAGATTACCGACGATCGTACCTTTTGTGCTGCATAGGTTGATCATAGTGTCGATGGCCGCCCTCGCGTTGATAGAATTTGACGACCAGATTCTCCCTACAAGAATGAATTCAGTTAAGTCCCTCTCCCACGAGTCATCACCAACATCCCACACAAATTCGTTATCTTGCCCTACTGCTACCTCTTTGCCTTTCGATCATCTATGTTCGTCTATAGAATTCATGCTTGGACTCTAACCCACGACTGAAACACAAGAGAAACGAAAAGAAAAGGAGGAAAATAAACGATTGAGATCACCAGCCAGCGAATAAAGCAGAAAAAACCTTCCACGGGGAAAGGAAAAACCCTAAACCTAGAGAGAATAAGCTTTTTAGTCTAATGATACACCCTCTAATTCATAATAATCTTTCTCATTTAGGGGTACAAAGAATAAAGACCAGAATTAAATAATGAATTGTATTGTTGTTTCGTGTTCTTAGATATGACTGAATTTGTTTTATAATTTTTTTGTTTTGTTTTGTTTTCAAAAAGTGTCGTCTGGTCTGGGTACATGTATATGCTGCAGATCCATATGAATTTTTTTGAACATGCTTTAAAAAAACAGCAATTTCTTGAGGCTAGTAGTACTTGCAGGCTAAGGAAAAAGCAGAAAGGAAGACTAGGGAAGTATCAGCAGCGGTGGAATCTCTGACACTAGAGTTAAGAAAAGAGAAGCAGCTTAGCAGCTCTGCAGTGAACCTAGCAAAAAGAGCAAGCAGGGAAAATGCTGCCATTAAACGTGCAATACAGTCACTTGGATGCAAGATTCATTTCTCGAGCAATGGGGATACTAGCATTGACGTACAAAACTACAGAACAGTGTCTCCTCAGATATCAGTGGCAGTGGAACCTGAGAGAAGTTTACAGGACTATGAAAAGTCAGATCTTTCCGTCTCAATAGCAGTCATGGGTGAAGAGGACGTCCCTACGGATCCTTTAAATCGAATATGTGAATCCTATTGTCCATTACGCTCTGCTGATGGCTATTGTCGGTGGCCTGAGGCTGGCTGTGCTCAAATTAGTAGCCAGTTTGTGGGTGTCAAGGCCAACTTTGATGCTTTTGATCGGCTTTCTATAGATGATGGTTACTTCTGAAAGTTTTGTCAGTCAAGTTTTTGCCGACCTGATCATTTGTATAGTTATGACTCTCAGAAGGAATAGTTGGTCTTGCTTGTGACGGGTCGGGTGGAGAGACGGATAATGACACTCACAAAATGAATAGGGGGGACAAGGTGGGGCTACCCTCATGTGCTTCCCTCTTTCCTCTAAATGGGCATTTTGTGAGACAAAATGGTATCCGTCACTTTGAAGTGACGGATATCTCCCGTCTTCTTTGAGATTTTGTGCAGAAGGTATAGCTGATGATGCTAGTCAGAGCTTATCCAAGTTGATCCCTTGCATAACTCCTTGTACAAAAAAAATTCGGAAAGAAGATAATGATTAACCAATTCATGTATTTAAACACACATTCAGACATGTCGTAAAGACACTACGGAGTAGTTGATAAATATGATTGTGACTTGTGAGCCAACTTGTTTTAGTTTTGACTTTTGAGTCGGAACTCAGAAGTGTCTTGTGTGGGAAGGTACTACATGCTTCTATCATTATAAAAAGTCATGTTAATTGAAGTCTCAAAGTCAATTTGGGGAAAATTTTAACAGCAAAAGCTAATCCTAAAACCGAAATCGGGAATGCAAAACTTACCTTGTGATTATTGTTTCTGAAAACGTAGTATGAACACGGAAGGATATCGAAGGAACTCGGGCTAGCTTGGACTTAAGATACATGAGGGTTTTTGAATGGTTTTGGGAATAAAAGAGGTATAGCGGCGGTAGAAATGAAAAGAAATTGTGTTTTTATCGTCTTTTAATCAATACGCGGAACCCGGTTTTTAAAGCCAACTCGGCCTAATTGATCTGACCCGGCCGAATTGCTCGGACTCCGGCCAGTCCCTACTCGGTCGAGTAGCTTGTATTCGGTCGAGTTACCTGTTACCCAAACCTATCCAAGCTATTCGATGGAATATGACGAGCAATTAGTTTTTGTAAAACAGAATGGTATTGGCCACCTGCAACCAACGCAACTTGTTCCGAACATCCGGAAAATTTCGAATCTGATATTTGGAACCGTCTTTGAATCACTTTCGTACAACGTATGAAACTGAAAGTTTTCATTGATATTGCACTTTAACAGGAGATGCTTTTGGACGATGCTTCTCAATTACTTTCACGCTGACTTTGTATTTTTTGGTAGTGTTGGTTAGCTCATCGAGGTAAACTTTACGATGTTTCATTTCACTGCAGGACGAGATTAATAAAAGTGGATAAGAGACAATGAGTTGTCAGAAAGCAATATTAACATCTTATTTTCAGAAGTATCTAATAATTAACATACAAAGTATTTGCTGTCATAATCATATGACATATTAACATCACAGATTTTATAGGGTTAATGGTTCCTAAAATAAATATAACTATGTCTCAACTGAACTATCTTCAAATGAATAATTCAGTAGTGTTAAAACAGGATTTCATATCTGGAAATGTTGTGATGATATTGCAGTTATGTTAGTCTCAGGAAATAGGTGAATAAATATAAAATGGTTAATAATAATGTATTTATCTACATAATAAAGGTGCACAAATTCTTATTTGCAACGGCACTATCCGTCGCAAGCTTGTGACGGATACCGTTTTCTCTCACAAAATACCCACTTTTTCTCTCTCCAACACTATTCATGTGGTCCCCTTTCTCCACTAACTCATTTCAGATCCATTTTATCTCACAAACTATCCGTCACAAATGGTAACCCGTCGCAAACAAGACTTACTAATAAAGGTGAAGTGTAGTATTAATGAAGACCCATACCACATTATGTAAAGCAAGGTTTGTTTAGTAAGTCTACTGTTCATAGTAAATTGCGTGGAATTGTCTAAAATAGTACACTATAGGAGTATGGTTTAAGCTAGGTAGCACGGACAGTTCTCCTAATGAGCTGTACCGTGTCCGACACCGACACTCCACGTACACACGCCGAAACGTGTCCAACACCTAAACAACCGTGTCTAGTTTTCTACATTTATTTGGGCACGTGTCCGACGCATGTCCATGGTATTTGAGCTGTGTCCGTCGCATGTCAATGATATTTGGTTATCATTTGCGGTGAATGAAATTCTTGAGATGAGAAATGCGTTATCGAAAAACATCAATTAGAATATTGATTCGGATGAGGAATGAAAATAATTTATTATCAAAGGCAAGTTTTACCTTCACTTATTTAAAATTAATATCAAATATCTGTACAAAAATAAAATCAAAAATTTATAACTATAAAATGTATATTTTATTAAATTTAAATGCCGTGTCCCGTGTCCTAAATTTCATGGCATGCCTGTCCGTGTCCGTGTCCGTGTTGGTGCTACCTAGGGTGTAAGTACTAACTTTGCATGATTTAGGAATTTGAAGATTGGTGAGCTCTGTTTTTTACTGTAAGACTGATTTTAGAAAAGGAAATATTAGGATAAGCATAAGTTATTATATTGGATTATTTCCTTTAGTTCTTGTATATGGTCTGTTTAGTTTGTATGCAATGTGTTTTACTGAGTACCAGAGTCCGTAATCAAGCTACACAAATAGTTGTTATTACGCGGCTCAACCTGATAACATGAACAGCTAAGCGATCATAATGCGGACTACATGTGTAAGTAATTGTGATAATTTGGCCCGTCAAAAAAAAAAAAAAAATTTGTGATAATTTGGAAATATAAGGAACCTTGTTATACTTAATTATCCATATCCTGGCTTAATTCATTAGATATTGCTTGATTGTTTGGAATATTTCCAAAGATATGCAGTATAATATAATTTGTACTGCAATGAACATGACAAACATATGAGAAATAGATCTGTCAAGATATTTTAAATATTTGAATGGGCGGCGCAGAATTTCCGTTGCATTCTGCAACCTCGGCTGCTGGTTTACTGACGTTCACCACCGCGTCTTTGTCACTGTTTTTACCCCACAGTAGAATGTACAGACCGCAGACAACCAAGACTGATCCCAAAACACTGAGAACAAACCAAGAAAGGGCTATATATGAGAGGTTAGAACTAGCCAATGCTAAATACCATGTTTTTGACCTAAAAAAACTGTCTAGGGCTATTAATGAGACGAGACAGCTCGCGAGCAACTCGAGATCGGCTCGGTCAGAGCTCGTTCAAAGCTCGACTCGAGCTCGGGCTCGGCTCGAAAGCTTAACGAGTCAAGCCGAGCAAAGGCTGGCTCGACTCGAAAAGCTCGCGAGCGGCTCGAACATTTGAGATTACATAAGATTTTAATCATATTTTATAAAAATATGCTCATATTTTATAAAATATTTTATCAATATTATATCTTTGTATCATATATATCAAATATCCTGTTGATTTGTTAAATATGTTTACGTATAATCTTCAAACCTTGTTATTGAAAATATCGGAAGAAATAAAATAAAAAAATAAACAATTTAATATAGGCTCGATATGGCTCGAATTTGGCTCGAGCTCGTGTTAAAGCTCGCAAGCTTTGTAACGAGCGCATTGTTTTCAAGCTCGGGTAAGATCAGCTCGAGCTCGAACTCAAACTCGAATTTTCGTAATCGAGCACAAGCCGAGCAAGGCCAAGCTCGAGCTCGGCTCGTTAACACCCCTAGTTGTGTCTACAAATGATGCGCTGTCAGAAGGAGCCAACGATGTGTCTGAGTAACACGACTAGGGAGTAGGGATCAAGCCATCAGGAAGTACGTCGAATTTAAAAAGAAAAAGAAAAAGAAAAAGTGAAAGCGACTGACCTTCCGATATAAACTTGTTCATGAAAGATGGTAAAATCCAATATCACTACAAAAATCTGTATAACAGGGCTGAATGCTGCTGTAAACACTGGTCCCTTTTGTTCAACGCACCATGATATCCCGACATAGCAAAGTCCTGATCCAAATATTCCCTGTAATTATCACCGTTATTATCATCAGTCAACATGCATGCGTATATGCTGTATAACATCCGAAACCTCCTTAGGAAACTAAGCACAAGGTATCCCCAAAAAGTCTCGGAAAAATGATGTCGTTAACATACATACAGGTAGCATCTGAACTCTGAAGTTTCCCTATACTTAAAAAAAAGGGCATCCCCGCTAGGCGAGGGTCCGGGGAAGGGCCCCACCACAAGGGTCAAGAGGCCGCTCACAGGGCTTGAACCCTGGGCCTCACGGTCACAAAGCAACACCTTAACCGGTGCGCCAAGGCTCCCCTATACATATATCTAAAAAAACAACTTTTATCAGCAGATTGTTGACAGTGGGTTCCAATGTAGTACCAAAAATCGACTATTAGCCACAGTGGCGGACGCAGAAATTTAGTTCTTGGGGGGCACAATTTTTCTTTTTAACGTGTTATCTAAGCACATCTAAGATAATATTTTTATATTTTGGAGATGTTTTCCTTAATTAGTCATTATATTAGTAAAAGAATGAAAACATATTGGTCATAGACATATCTTTTTTCAGCTTTTTTTTAAAAATAATTTAAATTGTAAGTATATGTAAAAAGATATCTCATTTATAGACTATAATACATTTTATTACTACAATTATCAATAAATCAAAGTGGTTCAATGACTTAGTTTGGTAAGTTACCTAAAAGTCATGGGTTCAAATCTGGATAAAATTATGCACCAATACCAACTATGCCATGATAACTTACTATCTATTATAGATGCTCCTGCCCCACCGGCCCCCCTATTGGATCCGCCCCTGATTAGCCAGTAGAGGGATTAGGGAGCACATTTTCCGTTCGCAGTGTTCAATATCTTTGATTCAAGCAGTGATAAAATTAGGTGTGTATTATGAATATAAACTCACTGCAAATAATACAGTAATGATCTCGAGCTTCCCTGTGAGAATCCAGACACTAGTATCTCGGTTGATGGCAAAACACAGAAATGTCGACTGAACGGCACCAAGAGCCGACATCACAGTTGTGCTTGTGTACTTGCATGGATACATCTGACCAATTCTTGCTTGTATAAGAAACCATGCTGACCAACATAAGATGCTTAAAACCAGGAATAACGACCCGACAGTCCAGTTTCTCTGTCTGTCAAGTTTTGAGTTATGAGCATGGTGGTGTGAAGTAGACGACATTCCTGAATGGTTCAGAGGAAATCCTCTGAAAAATATCAGAACTACAATTCCACCTATGCAAATTAGTGAGCCTGATACTTTAGCGATCCCACTTTTGCTTCTCAAGTTTATACTTTCCTGCCTGCAAATTAGTGCAGTTTTTGCCTCAATAAGCTAGAAGAAACACTTACATGACACAATTAACTAAAGCGGTAAATGGGTATTCAGAAATTCGGATTGGGTACTGATAGATGAACCGTCTCAACCAAAACCTTAAGGTGATGGTTGAGGCTCAACTATTATTAATATTCCTAATACGCTCCCTCACTCAAATGCCCGTTGGGCTTGAAGAGTGGTTAGTTTGCACAGGCTCACCCATACCGTGTGCTGGTTTCCAATTCGTGGTTTTTGAGAGGTTTTGAGGCTGCCAGGATTCAAACCCGTGACCTTCGGTCACACTGGCTCTGATACCATGATAGATGAACCATCTCAACCAAAACCTTAAGGTGATGGTTGAGACCCAACTAAGTCAATTATGTCGGAACAAATTGACCACCTTATACAAACCTCACCATTCAGCTAGTTGACGAAGTACGGTTTGTATGACGAGCTTACCTGAGTGGTAAAGCCATAAGGAAAGTGAAGATAGGCGCGATGTTGGTGAAGGCAGTCGAATACGCAGCAGAGGTGTACTGGATCCCGATTAGTAACAAGTACTGCGTAAGTGTTGCCCTGTACATGTTATGGCCTTCCAAATGTTACTTGAGATATAGAACTTGCTACCTGATGACAGCAATAATAACCAAATGCCTCGGATGCTTTCATCCTATTGCGGGATACAGAGAGTCGACATTCGACATATAGTTCATGAAATAAGAATTGCATTCAGATTACTTAGACATCGACTCCATTTTAAAATGAAAAACCACAAAACAGACATCTTGAAGTCGAATATAAAAAATATATAGGTCACAGCATGCATAAGATACTGGCTTACGCTTACCCCCTATGTTACTCCGACTCTTCTAATTTCCTCACGTACCCATGTCGGACACTCCACAGTCAGACATGGATATGACACTTGGACACCTCATTTTAGACCAAAATATCTGTATTTTTCAATAAATTAGCCAAGTCCGACACTTGGACATGTACCCATATCGGATACTTCTAAACGGGTCTGAGTAACCTAGCTTACCCCATTAGAGCACTGAAAAAGAGGTGTCCAAGGATTGTAGCTGTGAGCTTGGACTCGCTTTTCCTGCAACACAGGTCTCATTCCATTAAAACTGGGACAATACTGCATTTTGAGAGGCAAAAACCGATGTTTAACATCAGTCAATAGAAGCACGGAGTATACAGTCTAAACAAAGATTACCTTTCACGGAAGAAGGCAATAGGCGTCAAAAAAACAGCACCGACAATCAGACGGTAGGAGACAATGACTAACTGACTTTGCACCTCGTCAAGAACCTTCTTAAACAAAATGTTTAATAGAGCCAGCACAAAGTAAACAGCGAGAATCACAATTACAGGCTTCCATTTATGACATTCTTCTGCCATTTCAAAGAAAAAAATGTTCCGTTTTTCCTCGATGTAATTGTTTACAGAACAAAGTTTAGGTAGAGTTGCTGCATTATAAATAAGAGTAACAAAGGCAAGAACCACATGCACAGACTTGCCTTGTCCTTTTAATTTCTTAATTTAGCAAGAATTTTATGTTAACACACTTTCAATTACTTTCTGCTTGATTCTTAGTCATATTCGCTGCAATAAGTTGAGCACTCGTCAGTCATCACTGGTCTACAAAAACCCGCAATTTTTTTGGCACGTTAGTAGCTCAGAGGTTCCGACCAAAGAGGCTATTTTGAAATTCAACTGGTCTTGCTTCAGACGGCCACTTTTGGTCTGAAGTTTCAGACGGACCATATGTTACCATTTTACAGCTAAATGTGACCATTATTGACAAACAAGTTATCATAAGCTGTAACATTGGCCACACTATTGTGGTTACATTTAACTATAAAATGGTCACATATGGCCCGTCTGAAGCTTCAGACCAAAAGTGGCCGTCTGAAACAAGAATTTGTGTTTGAAATTATCAATCCCGGAAATTGCTTCATGAATTGTATTAATCGACGGCTCCTTCACACTATAAGAAGAGCACCCAGTTCACTGCCCATACTGTTTTATTTCATCATATTAGAAAACAAAGAATAGCGAATTTTTCACTCCAATCGGAAATTAACTGTCATAAAATTGCATTTGGTAACAAGTCGGGATTTTTGAATTACGTTACATATATCAAATTATCTACGACTGGGTATCAACGTCCAACCGACAGGCGACAACCCCATGTGTCGAGGTTCAGTGGAAGAAAGTAACACCAAATGAATGATAAACACAGACTGAGATAAGAAATAATGTTAGCCTCCCTCCAAGAAATACTATAGACTGTAAAGGTTTGAACTTTTACCAAAACAAGAAAATTCACTCCAACCTAATTATAGCCTTTTTGCATGGAATCATATTCTTCATTTTTGGAAGACAACAACATGACTAACAGAGTAACAGTCTTGTGCATAACTTCAGGAATAATATGTCATATCTAATGAAAAAACTAAGAATTACTTCATAGAATTGTAACACAATCACACATTTCATATCATCATGTTTTTATCCGATTGTGTATAAAGAGTATGTCAAGAAACCAACTCAACCAAAAGGTTAAGCTGATGGTTGGAGTTCCTTGATTCGTTTTATATTCTAACACTCCCCCTCACACGAAGACCCTTTTTTTTTCTTTTTGGGCAGGCGGGATTCGCTGGCCTGTTCTGATTATCCACTTTAGAATGGAGGGGGTGGGATTCGAACCCGTGACCTTTGGTCACATGGCTCTGATACCATGTCAAGAAACCAACTCAACCAAAAGCTTAAGCCGATGGTTGGAATTCCTTGATTCGTTTTATATTCTAACAGAGTATCCAGCTGTCAAAGCGAGAAAACTAGTCCGTAGACAAGTACCTTCACCTGGTCGGATGTGCATTTCCTTTTGCATGCAGCAACAGCTAGGCTGTTTCGAAGAAAGGGATTAGTCCATTATACGGAGTATATCAGAGAAAAAAAAATTAAAAAAATAAATTCTTTGACTATCGCACATACCATCGATACCAGATTAAACTCTAGCAGTCTTGGCTTTAAGGAAAGTTATTGTTCTTATTCCTTTAGAACATTGTGCATATTCCGAAGACACAAAGACATAACCAGGTGATCTGAAAGATGGCAAAGTTAGTCCTTTCACCACTACATTGAGGGAAATAAGGAAAAAGATGAGATTATGTATACTAAATGAATCTGCATGTCTGCATGTGCTATTTCAGTAGAGGCGCGGGGAAATAGCTAGTTTAATTGGTGAAATGTTCGATGCTGGTATACGCCCTGAAAAAGGACATTTGGGGTGAAAATTGATCTGGTTTACAAAATAGCCATTTCCAGCACTCGAACCTGCACCCGTGTTGGCATAGTTTTTTCTGTTTGTGTGTGAAATGAGGTACACAGTCAATGTAATACAAGGGGAAGAGGACTGAACATGCGATCTAGGGCGTTCGGTCTTTACTACTAGGCCAAGAAATCACCGGGGTAACATAGATTGGGGCCCGAACAACAGATTTTTACCATCACAAGTGATTTTCTCGAGTGAATGCTGTGTACCGTGTAGGAAAGTGCATAAACTTTCAGAATTGTGTTGCCCACTGCTGCAATTGAGCATCTATATGTTACTCATAATTGTCTAGCAATACTTCCATCTACTTGGTTCTCGCACTAAGCCGATCAAGATCAGTCAAATCTCAGAATAATTCTAACACATGCAAAGATGGAAAATCAGAGATTACACTTGGAACAATAAATGCCAGATTAAACTCTAGCACTCTTTGGCTTTCAGGAAAGTTATTGTTCTTATTCCTCTAGAACATTGTGCATACTCCAAAGTCACAGAGACATAACCAGGTGGTCCGAAAGATGGTAAAGTTAGTCCTTTCACTACCACATCGAGGAAAATCGGCAAAAAAATGAGATTATGTATACTAAATTAATGTATCTGCATCTAGAAAAAGCCTCTGGGAAAGGACATTCGGGGAAAAGTTGAAACTGGTTTACAAAATACCCGTTTCCAGCATTTCAACCTACGCACATGTGATGAGGGACACAGTCGAGGGGAAGGGGATTGAACATGTGATCTAGGGCACTCGGTCTTTACTACTATGCCTAAAAATCAATGGTTCTGAGTAACATAGATTAGGGACTGAACAACAGACTTATACTATCATAGACACGGGACGTTTCCAGTGAATGCTTGAACAGGGAAGTGTAGGGATGTCATTGGGGCGGGTACAAGTGGATACCGCCCCGCACCCGCCCCAGTTGGGGATGGGAAGGGTAGAGCTTTGGCGGGTGGTGGGGCGGGGACGAGTACAAAAATTGTACCCGCCATGGGTAGTGGGGCCGGGGGCGGGGTTGGTTTTGCGTGTTACCCACTTCATACCCGCCTACCCGCTAATTATTATAAAAATTAATACCATTATTATGATAATTTTACAAATTATAAAGACAAACTCTTGAAAATAGTGATTAAACCAACTTTTACGAAAAAACATCGGAAAAATTTATGGTATAGCGTGTTAATGGGTAGGTGGGGCGGGATGTTTTTGGAAACTTGTACCCGCCATGGGTG
Organism: Silene conica; assembly: GCA_029255685.2. NCBI lineage: Eukaryota > Viridiplantae > Streptophyta > Magnoliopsida > Caryophyllales > Caryophyllaceae > Silene > Silene conica. The sequence goes on along the minus strand of CM055317.2, from coordinate 864,454 downwards.
GTGGGGCGGGGATGATTTTGGAAACTTGTACCCACCATGGGTGGTGGGGCGGGGATGGGTATGGGGTTTTCTTGATGGGTACGGGTACGGAGGAGCCTATATCCAGCACCGTCCCGCCCCAAGGACATCCTAGGAAAGTGCATAAAACTTTCAGAATTGCGTTTCTCACTGAAAGACTATTAAATGTCACTGTCAGTCTATCGCTATTGGTCTCCATACGTTACAAGCAAAGGAATTTAAAAACTTTTTCCGTAAAGGTCAGTATGTTAACGCGACTGCTGCAATTGAGCATCTATATGTTAATTGTCAAGCAATACTTCCATTGTTCGATCTACTTGGTACTCTCCTAAGCAGACCAAGATCAGTCAAATCTCGGGTTAATTTTAACACAGACAAACAAAGAATATCAGAGATTACACTTGGTACAATTAATGCAGAATCAGTTCCAAATCAGAGACCTTGTACACGAGACGTGGTTAACAGGAATGCAGAAATATCCGTTGATCCAGTGACAAAAAGACATAACTAGTCACAACTCACAAGACGACAAAGTGCTAATTTATGCACATTTGGGCAAATTGATTTCTCAACGAGCTTCTAACTATTGCTTAGGGCAAATTGATCTATCAGATAAGCAACGATCACGATACTAATAGGAATATTAATAATAATTGGGGCTCAACCATCACCTTAAGGTTTTGGTTGAGATGGTTCTTCTATCATGGTATCAGAGCCAGTGTGACCGAAGGTCACGGGTTTGAATCTGCAAACTAACCACTCTTCAAGCCCAACGGGCATTTGAGTGAGGGAGCGTAATAGAAATATTAATAATAGTTGGGTCTCAACCATCACCTTAAGGTTTTGGTTGAGATCGTTCATCTATCAGATACAACATAAGATAGGAGGAGTAGAGACATAAACACACACTTACAGTACTAAAGTACATGTGATTTGATCATTAGAACATAAGTAAGTTAACTGGTCTTATCTTTGGTCTCCTCAAGGGAAGATGACTTGAACCAAGGGATACAAACTGATGTAGTCTTCTGGTATTCTCGATATGCCTCAGTTCTGACGGGTTGCTTAAGCATTCTCTCTTCAACTAGAGTAGCCACATAAGACAAGCACAAGGTGTTAACCAATGCACCTATAAGTATCCAGCGTTGTCCGAGGCTCCATGCTAAGATACCAAGCCCCCACCACCATAACTGCTCCCCAAAGTAGTTTGGGTGCCGAGAGTACTGCCATAACCCCGTCTGCAAAATGGGTATGGTGGGTGTTCCAGACGTCTTCAGTTCTTCATTTTGTGTTCTAAACTCATGAAGCTGAGTGTCGGCATAGTAGGCGACAATCATACCGGTCAAGCAGATAGCAATGGCAACAAGGTCCCAAATGCTCCAAGGTGCCTCAACAGTATGGATGATGTAGTAAGGTAGGGTTACTCCCATCATAAAGATCTGTCACAAATTTGGAAAACTATAATTATTATTTACTAGATCATGGCATATACTCATATCCAAATTATCACACTCCGACGTTCATATCCCTGTTCTTTTCGGCTGAAACGGGCTGAATTGAATTAATTGGAGTAGAGCTTAATTGAACTAAATTGAGTGGAACTGAGGTGAAGTTAATTTAGTTGAATTAAAAGTTAACTTTGTAAAAAGATTAATTGAACATAATTGATTGAACGTAAATAAAACCCAACGAAATATAGGCAAGCAAAATTGAAAGGAGCTGAAATTAAGCCAGAAAGAACAGGATCGAACCTGATTATAACTAAACATTTTAGATCATTAATGTATAACAATTTTGAACTATTAGCATCTAATCAAACTTCATCAATGGAAGTCAAGCACCAACCTACAACATTCTGCAGAAATTTTGTTTATCAAGGAAATTAATTGCCGGAACTCATGTGAACTCTCAAGAATTAGATAGATGTACCTAGAACTTAACATGCACATATATGAACTAAACATGGTGATGAGCACGCACGCGCACACATAAATCCTACTGATACTTTCCTGGTCAGGATATGTCGCAAAGTAACATCCACACTAGCCCCCTGCACTCTCTTTCAAGGGCCTCACTCGTAAATGCCAGGCGGGGTTCACCCCTAAATGGGTTTGTCCGGGAAGGGTCCTCCAAAGCTAGACTTTTCTTTATAGTTCTAGAATGCTTGCTATTTCATCAACTAAAATTTATACATTCAAGAGGAGAAGGGCCAATTGTTTCTCAAATCAAATAAAAGAACTAAGCCTAAAACTACATTATGACCGCCTGAGTCGCATACTAAGCCGCTAGAAGTCAAGTGGTTTCGCCAGAGTAACTAGTGATAGCCGCTTGTAGGGATGTCAGTCTATGTTACTCCGACTCTTCTAATTTCCTCGCGTACCCGTATCCGACACTCGACACTTGGACATAGGTATGACACATGGACACCTCATTTTAGACCAAAACCAAAATGTGCATATTTTTCAATAAAATAGCCGAGTCCGACACTTGGACATGTACCCATGTCGGATACTTCTAAACGAGTCTGAGTAACATGGATGTCAGTATCTCAATGGGGTGATGGCCGATGTAGGGTGGAAATATGTTAATCCTACATTGGCACCAGCACCCATCAAGCAAAAATATTGACCCACATCCGGCTCCGTCCCATTACCCTTATTCAGGCTGACTAATGGATGACCACCATGCTTGTGCACCTTACTACATTAGCCATGTCACAAGAGCTTAAAGCGCTTAGCTGATCCGTATTGACCCAATCAGACCACACTCACACAGTCACACCTAAACTGATCAGCCTGAAAATTACCCAAAACATAACACAACCCGATATGGATTTTGCTGGTGTCAAACTTACTCATACCCCAAAATGATTCGATAATAGCACACCCATCACATACCTAAACTCAAAATGACCCTAACCAACGCTAATGCAAAATACCCAAATGACTCAGAACGAACAATCCTATGCCAATGACGCGTTTGTTAGGTCTTACTATAAAGGTTACAACTTTACCAATATTTTTGCTGAAAGTTGCCAACTTTAGCTTAGGATTATACAATGCATAGCTTAACTTTGAGAATCTCCATTAACTTATAGTTAAACTATGCTGAACTCACACCCATTATCAAAAGAAAAATGAGTTAGCGTCACCCTTTCACATGCAATAAGTAGGGTCCCAATAATACGAAGCTCAAAATCGACCTTAAAAACCACAGTTTGAGCTTACAACAGCAAGCTAAATCTACCCCCTCCGTCTCCATCATTTATTCACAACAGCAAGCTCAAACTATGGTTCTTAGCGGTTTCATGTAAAAATCAGACAAAAATAAAAAGTGATGACCTGGATACCATAGACCCAAATAGTTTCAAATGAACACCAATCACCCAATTATTTTGCTATTTAACGCTAATTAACCAAAAAATTCTCACAAGTAACAATCTTTCAGTACAGCAAGCTAAATCTACTCCCTCCGTCTCAATCATTTATTCACAACAGCAAGCTCAAACTATGGTTCTTAGCGGTTTCATGTAAAAATCAACATAAAAAAAAAAAGTGATGACGTGGACACCATAGACCCAAATAGTTTCAAATGAACACCAATCACCCAATTATTTTGCTATTTAACGCTAATTAACCAAAAAATTCTCACAAGCAACAATCTTTCAGTACAGCAAGCTAAATCTACTCTCTCCGTCTCAATCATTTATCCACTTTCGATTAAAATACCCCTCACAGCCTTACAACGAAAATAAAAACGTAAACAAATGATCGAAACAGAATTGAGTAACAAGTAAAAAGATCAAATACCTGTTGTGCACAGTAAATGCTAAGAAATGAGACCCACCACCAATTATGTCCATACTGTTGACGCATATCAGAGAATCGCCAATCTTCCCTAACACCAAACTGCCATTTTTCACGACGAAAATAGTTGTGGGACATCCTTAAACTCCATACAGATGTCATAATTATCACCATTTTCGACCTCCATGGATTATATGATGAGTTTGGGTGAGTTGCATAGTAGTATACTAGCATTACTGGGATTGCTGGCCAGTATGGATCAATCATCTGCACACCCACAAATTAATACATAAAATTACATTGAATTCCCGTTAGCGATAATTCTTACGTGAGACGATTTTTCAATAACGTTAATACGACAACCTGTCGGTCGATGGGTACAAGGACCTTTCATTTGTATTATGAGTAAAAATTGAAATTTTGCAATTAGAGAATTATTTCGTAAGAAAGAATTTGAGCTTATATATATTTTAAGAATTTTATTTAAAAGAATTTGAGCGTTTTTATTTATAAAAAATACTCCCTCCGTCTCAGTTTCAGCAGGTTCTTTACGTTTACTTTTTGACACTATTCACAAATCAAGAAAATCTATAATATTCTCGACAATCCATAAGAAGAAACATAATCATGTGGGATCTTGTTTGATTCGTCTTTGTTAATAGATTAAGAATATCAAATTTTTATAATTTTTATAAATGCAAAATGAAAGATATGCATCTCGAGAAATGTGAAAAAGTAAACGTAAATAATCCGCCGTGACGAAGAGAGTATAAATCAAAGCATTATATATTTATATTGAAACTCAAAAATAATACGTAGTACATATAACACACAAATATTATAATTTTAACTCTAAAAAATTATAGTGCAAGAAAAGTTGTTAAAACCTCAAAAAAAAATTACATATAAACTCAATTAATTTTATATTAGAGATACGATACTCATATACATCTGGATGTATAATCCTATTTGTGGAAATTTTGATTTTATGCTTTTTTTTTAGTAGAGATTAGAGAGATCCTTAAGTTAATAGATTGGTGCCGGGATTCGAGCCCGGGAAATAAAGCGTTATAATAATGTCCCTACAGTTTTTATTTATGCCACTCAAATATTCCGTATAAGCTAATTATAGTATAGATATACTCCCTCCTATTCCGAATAAATGTCACATTTGCCATTTTCGTCTATTCACCTAATTGTCACATATTCCATTTTGGGACATTGTTTATACTTATTTTATTCACTCTAACCCACAATAATACCCCACCTTACCCCACAACACTACTTATTTTAATCACCTCTACTCACAATAATAATCAATAATACATTCCCTCTCTCCAATCTTCCCACCCCATACATTACTTTACATTAAACAAATGAATTCCTTAATTCCCGTACCAAACCCGAAATGTGACAGTTATTGGGAATAGGAGGGAGTATCATAGTATTTAGATTTCAATCTCTCACAAATTGAGTGGCATTAGTAAAATCGGTACTGACTTTAGTAAAATCGGTAGTAGCATTATCATTGCCCGAAATTTATCACCTAAACTATTTTACATCTGCATTATAATTTGATAGTTAAGAACGTGGTTTAAAACAACCATGGTGACGAGATTCTAACCCAAAATTCTTTTTAATTATACTTATTATAGTTGAAACAAAATAAGTTTTTACCGAACCTTGTACTCGGTATTGGAAATGACCGATGTTGCTATTTTTCTTTAGTGCATTTTTTTTCATATTTTAAATAAAGTCGTTAAATTATTTAGCAGTTTAATATGATGAATTTGATTAAAACGCTAAAATGTGTCATCTTTATACTATAAAAGGAATAAAATTTAAAGAGATTTAATTGGTTCTTAATTTATTAAAATGAAAAAATTAATTTTCTTTTTCTTTTGTGGTTCTCTCCCATTAATTAGATAGGTCTAAATTTACTAAAAACTATATAACAAAATTTATTTAATTCATTATTATTACATTTTAATTTAATTCAAAGTCGGTGCAATTATATAATTTAATTTGAACTCATATATTTTTTTAATTTAATTGCCGACAAAATGAAAATTAGGTTATACACTCAGTATATCATAGTTGTAAAACTGACCCGTGCATTTTTATTGCACGGAAATAAAACTAGTAAAAGACAAGAGTAGAAGGTAGTGCATTATCATACCCAATGGTTAGATTGAAGATTAGCAATGACCCAAAACAAGACATTGATGTTAAGGAAGTAAAGCACGAAGGTAAGGAGGAAAGGGTGGTGGTAACACCATGACCAAAGCGACACGAGACGGTGGTCGGGGTTCGAGTAATGCCGGAGAAAATAGAGGTAGAAGAGGATTGATGGTAATGGAACAACTAATGCTAATACTACATTCTTAAGGTTATTGTTGTGCTTGCTCTTTGTTGTTGTTGCCTCCATTATTTTGGGTGTTGTTTTTTTGTGTGATTCTAGCATGCAATTCATAGGGTTGGAGTGCATGTAAGTTCACTAGGGAGGGCTTTTTTTATATAGGGTAATTGTTTACTATTGAGGTGCTGGATCAAGAGTAAGTTTTGCTGAAGACGGTGATAATCGGTCTCTTTAGATAAACGGGTTAAATGTCACTATTTTAACATCAAATGTAATCGGTATAATTTTTTAAGTTAACATGTTTTTTTACATGATTACATTTATCCTTAAAATGATAACATTTGACCTATTTTTTTATTTTTTTTGAAGAGACAGAACATTGAGAATTTGTGTTGATCAATTGGATAGTTTGATTAATGAGTAGGAATTCAATTGATTGGTTTTTTCCCCCTTTTCAAATTTTGATTATTAAGTGTACTAGTGACTAGACCAATTAGTGTCATGAATATATAATCAAATTATTAGTTTTTGGTTAAGATGATTGTTTGTTTAACGTATTTTTAAAAGTTGTGAATAAAGAAACTTAAGTTTGATCGGAATTTGTAATTATCCTTCAATATTTCTGATGATGTGCACGTTACGTAAATTTGTTAATGTGAATTATAATCTCTTCTCCAATACATTTGTTTTATGACATCCGTCCAGACATGTTTTGTAACATGAATATCTTTAATTACATATTATTAAAACATATAAAAATCTGATATTCATAAACAAGATCTACCATAACTATATTTTGTTTATAAACTACGAGTATATTTTATATTGCTAAAGATTATCACCTAGTCTAAATTATCCCAATCATTAGCAACTTTTTCTTTATCAAATGTAAGTTGATACAAAGCATATAAGATAGAACTAATAATCTTAATTCCCAATGACCTATCCTAGTTAGAGCTGGCAAATAATGACACGACACGAACCCGACATAAAATTAGTGGATTTGTGTTGATGCTTAATGACCCATTTATGTAAGTGGGTCGACACGAACGCGACACGATATTTAATTGGGTCGGGTTTGAGTTGAGCTCTTTAAACACGAACCCGACACAAATGACCTGTTTACTAAATTAATCCTAATTTTTTTTATACTCCATCACATAAATATACTTAAACTTTCCAAATATGGACATGACACGAAAACCCGACACGAACCCGACACGAAATTAACGGTTAGGGTTGAGGTTTGATGACCCATTTATCTAAGTGGGTCAGTACGAACACGACATGAAATTTAATTGGGTCGGGTTTGGGTCGGGTTTGGGTCGGAGAGTTTGTGACCCGTTTACATGTGACACGAACACGACCCGATCTGTTTGTCAGGTCTAATGCTAGTTAAGCATATGAAAACCATCAACCGCACAAATTCTATTGTACGACGGTCGCACGTGTTATAATAGAAAACGGATCACTTTTTGGTAAATAGTTATCCCTTTTAGTTAAATACTGACCATTTTTTTGGTTAAAAAGTAGCGTAATTTTTCCAAAGTGTTCACATTTTGCAAAAAAAACCTCGGGATGAAATTGTCGTACAGAAGAACTACGGCTAATCGATCATATTGTGACTCCAAATAATTTCTTAATACAATTAAATCTCCAAGCATGTGATGTTAATAAACATAAAAAGATTTCTACTTTAACAAAGATTATCATCATATCATATTATTTGTTAAAGTGACAAAGTTAATGGTGATTCCAGCTAATTTAAGAAACTTGATTGTATGGCTAATCGTTATTGAAGAAAAATAACCATGACCCACATAATTAACCATCAAAAGCATCACAAAATTTCGTTCTCATAACTAATATCCGTCACAAACTCGTTACGAATCAAGTAAAACTCACCCGTACAGATAAAACAAATCATTCGTGAATTGTGACAATAATGAGTATTAGTTACTTCGTTACACTTTAACTTTTGTCTGGTATTAGTTACTTCGTTATAAGCTTTTGAGTTGTAATAGATATACCCGTTAAAAGGAAGATGAACCGTAACAATAATGAGTTGGGCCCTTTTTCATCACCATGCGCCGAACCCAATCTCACTTATGTTGCTCCCGTCCCCTCCAAATCCATGCGGTTCTTTAAAAACTATCAAAGCTCCCGCATTTTCTTTTCGAAATAAACGGGCCGTAATATCATTGTTACCCTTAAACTTAAGCGGCTTTATTATTATGTCGAATTCTTTTTTCATTGTAATTTATGGGGTCCGTGGATAAGGCAAAAACGGTGTGTAAAATTTTTCATATGTTTTTACTAGGGACCGATAATTAAGAGATTGTTGCGCTAGTCGCGACAACTTCTCGTGCCTACGGCGTAGTTATATCCTTATTATTATTCCTCTAGTAGGTCTCATGACCATCTCTCACTCTCACTAAAATTAGTGAGAGACGTTAATAGTGAAACAAAAATTTTAGTGGCCCCCACTCCATTATACGAGAAGTCTCTTAGGGTAACATTATTGGTCAGACCGGCCAAAGTCTTAAGACTCTGCCACATCAGCTTTCCGCTAACTTTTATTATTTCTTTATTGTTCAGACTCACCTCAGACTTATCCAAAACTTTATACATTATCCGTCAGACTCGTCTCAGACTTTAATTTTTTACATTACCGTTTTTTTACAAAAAGAAATACATGCCAACCGCTCATTGGATAATTTTATTGAAAGTGGAGTCAAGACTCACCCAAAGTCAATCTTACCCTTACTTTCTTCACTTTATTTTTTTTGTCTTACTTTCTTCACTTTATTCTTTTTTGGAGGGGACGTATGAGAATTATTTTATGTGTGTCAAGCATGCGATCTCACTTTTGGACTAAGTAGTAATCTCCTTAACATAAATTCTTATTTGTGACGGAATTCATCCGTGACTTAAGACAAACGGGTAAGTTAGGGAGCCACGTTGGAGGACAAGTGGAAGAGGGTTGTGACACTTGTGAGAGATCACATGTTCACATTTATTCGTCATGAGTTATTTTTTAACAATAATTTGATGATAACTTTTTTGTCGATAGATGCTCATATATTTTCCGCCTTAATTTTAAACGAATTCAACCGTTTAAAATGAGAATTAAGAAGTAGATTACTATATATATATATATATATATATATATATATATATATATATATATATATATATATAATTGGGATCCTATGAGAACCATCAATATAATGAGAACCGTGAGAACTCTACCTTACGGACTTTTTAAAAAAAAATTAATGACATATTTGGATTCGGCATGGAATTTTATGGCTAGAGAACACATTTCTTGGTCCAGAAAATATATTCTAGTGACGGAAATCGAGGTGAGATACGTTTTATTATATATAGGGTCGAGATCCGGTGAGAACCACCCTTATAATGAGAACCATGAGAACCCTCACAAAATCTCCACCAAATCTCGTTTCGAAAGTTTCGATGGATCATTTAGCATTAGTTTAACTTATTCAAATACACACTTTAGTATCAATAAACAAAATTTATTGATTTTATTAACAAAATATATATACTTAGTGTACCAAAATACAATTAGGTATACTAAAACGGCTATAAATGCACGAAAACGACCACTACGTGCATGAAATTTTTACATGCATGAAAATGAGTACTAGGTGCATGAAATAATATGCTCTACGTGCATTAAAACGAGTTCTAGGTGCATGAAAAATGATAGATGCGTAAAAATCGGTAGTAGGTGCATGAAAATTAATAAAACGTATCTCACCTCGATTTCCGTCACTAGAATATATTTTTTGGACCAAGAAATGTGTTCTCTAGCCATAAAATTCCATGCCGAATCCAAATATGTCATTAATTTTTTGTTTAAAAGTTCGTAAGGTAGAGTTCTCATGGTTCTCATTATATTGGTGGTTCTCATAGGATCCCAATTCTATATATATATATATATATATATATATGCATATAGGGGCAGTCATCAGGCCCAGTCTAGTGTCTTTTTTGGGCCCTAAGCAAAATAGTAGATTGGAGCCCGACCTTAATAAGAAAATTACGGAAAATATACACGGGGTTTTCAAGGTTTGAAATTTTACCCAAAATACTCGATTTTTTATCAGAAAATTTTTAAGAGATCATAACTTGTGGTTATGAGCTTATAAAGTGACGATTTTTTTTCAAATTGATCATCTTTTCGATAATTACGACTTGAAAAAAATATTGTTAACTTTGGATCACGTGGTTAGGAGTTTTTGTATGTACCGAACAAATTTTGAGTGATCATATCCCTAAGCCACGAATTTCAAACTCAATAATTTTTTATAGACTCGATATTCTTGACTCTTGAGTGAAGCCGGTCTTAGGACTTAAATTTTCATGGATAATTAGGTTAGGGTTTGAAATATTGGGCCATATGTATACTAGGAACGTTGGGCCTATTGTTTTATTCCCTAGTACATTAGTTCGGTTACGACTTACGAGTTATGACTATTCACGGTTATCAAAATTATCTTCTTTTATTGTTCATAATTTTTTCTATTTAAAATAGGTCTATGCGTCGTAATTAAACATGTGAAAAAGCAGAATGCAAATATAAGAAAAGCAAAGATTTTGTACAGGTGAGATTATATTTGAACCGTTTTAATATTAAGACAGATACATCAATTTAAGGGGAGACTAACTGCTACTTTAAGTTTAGTTTGGCCGAGACTTTCGAGAGTACTTTTTCATAAATAGGCAAATACTCAATATTAACTTTTATTTTTACACAAATTCTTATTTGCAACGGCACTATCCGTCGCAAGCTTGCGACGGATACCTTTTTCTCTCACAAAATACCCACTTTTTCTCTCTCTGCAACACTATTCATGTGGTCCCCTTTCTCCACTAACTCATTTTATATCCATTTTACCTCACAAAATATCCGTCACAAATAACGACCCGTCGCAAGCAAGACTTACTATTATTTTTATGTATACCATTTGGTTTAATTCTTATTTAAGACCACTAGATCAGTAGCATTATTAGGGCGGTAAATCTATCAATATTGATAGTATTATATAAACGGGTATTAGTTTAGTTGGGACGTGTGTTGATAATTCGATAAATAGTACGGTTTAATTCATTTATACTATTTATTTAGTTCAATTCATTTGAAATCTTAAAAGAATATAAACATACAAGGGGCTAATTAATACGGAGTACTATGGATGATTTTTTTTTCTTATTTTATTTAAAAAATTAGAGTTAAATTAGCTACAATAAAACCGTTATATATGTATAAGTGTATAACGACTTTCATTTAAGAATTTACAACCATATATGAAATTTACGTAAATAATTTGTAAAATTACGAACCTTTTTTTTTACAAAGTTACCGAATTTCTTCACAAATGTTTTTTTAATTAATTCATAATTCATAATTTGGTAACTTTACAAACGAGTTAAGTTAAACTACTTTTTTCGACTCTAAACATGCTTAACGTAAAAGAATTTTATTTTTTTAAGTGACATGGGGACTTTTGAACTTTTCAATTGCATGAATAATATTGGTCGTTGAATACGCCACCTACTCATAAATTAAAAGCAAAAAAGCACTAAATCCAAACTTTAGACAAATGTAAACATAGTTTACGTATTGGGCTTCGCCACTTGGAACTATTTATAGATTCCAAATTGTATTTTTAATGTTGTATTTTAATTAATAAAAATATACCGTCCAATCATGTATTTTTACAAATTCTGGTTTGTGACGAAAAAATCCATTACAATGCGACTTGAGACAGAGAGGTATGGGTGAGGGGTAAATGACCGGCAAGTGAAAAAAGAGGTTGTGAGAGATTACAAGCCTATGACCGTCGTCCGTCACAAGCAACAAACTTTTGTTATCGATGAAAGTAACCCTTACAAAAATTAATAGGTCTCTCTTGTAACGGAATCTTGCGATATGTCAAGTATATAGAGAGTCACTAATGATTTGTCTTTAACTCCTCAAATGAGTTTTAGTTGACTCGTTACAAGCTTGTGACGGATATTGTCGTCACAAATGAGAATTTGTGTAAAAAAATATAGTTCCTCCATTCATGTTAATTGTTTCCCTTTGGTTAAATAATTATTGAACGATAAGTGAATCAAATTGAGTATTAAAAATTAAGTTGTTCATCAATGCATTTTTTTAGTAGAAAGGATAACAACTGATTTAGACACGCCTATATAAGATAAAAAATAACCAAGAAAAAAGAACCTACAACGATGTATTACCTTATACTTTACTTGTTATTTAGCATATGCGTATTTTTTTCCGAGTTTATTAACTCAAACTTTGTTTTTTAACTTATACGGAGTATGTATTTTTCGAGTTTATTAAAGTTTATAAGTTAGATTTTAATTTTTATTCGTTAGAACTAAAATTTTACTAAGTTTATCCGTTAAGTTTTGTTGTAATTTTTTAAATTCAATGGTTTAATAAATGAACTCAGAAACTTCACAAAAATACACATAATTTTTTTTAAAAAAACTCAAAAACGTTAATATAATCCTCAAAACTATTTACTGCAAATAACCGATATGAAAGGAGTAAAAGTTAAACAAATGAGTGATACAAAAACTCGGAAAGACGGGCCAAATATTGTTATTTTAATGATAAATATAATCAGTCTAAGTTAACCGGTTTAACCCGTCTTATTTAAGAGACGGAATTAGCCAGTCTTCCATAGGAATTTATGATAGTTGATTATAAGTTGCAAAATCTTGTCAAATCCAACAAATGGTATGCAGCAGACCAAGGCAGCGGACAGTCCCCCTTTTCCTCATCAATCGCTTAGGTACAAATTTCACAATCTAATCTTTATCATGATCGTAATACCATATTAATGATTAATCAATATGTAATGATCCACTGATCGTATCATTCAATCCCGTCAACATTAAAATCGCTCCTTAACCGAAAACGATATTCATGTTTTTATATTGTTATTTAATTGTCTTGTTAATTTGATCATAATTAATGGATTTATCATTTACTTTTAATTTTATGATCAAATGATATTGCGGATAGGAATTAGGAAGTACAATTAAGGTAAAACTGGTAAAGTGTTCATCATTGGCGCCTTGGTGGATTTACGATCAGTGACGGAGCCATGATTTATCGTTATGGGGGTCGATAATTTTAATTGAATAAGGTAATTTTTAAAAAAAATCCAAATTCTTTTATTGTTAAGGGACGATCGCCCGTGCTAGCCCCTAGCTCCACCACCGTTACTCCCCCGTCCCAACGAATAGTTTACAATTGTTTTGTTTTATGAGGGAAGTATAGAGCTAAGTGTAAATTATTGACTGAGACGGAGTGAGTAGCTCACAAAATAAAGCAAGGGTAAACTATTTACTGGGACAGAGTGAGTAGTTGGCTATGTAAACTATTGACCGGGACGGAGTGGGTAACTGGCAAAATATTACTCCTCCCTCCGTCCCAGCGAATAGTTTACAATTGTTTTATTTTATGAGAGGGAAATATAAAGTCAAGTGTAAATTATTGACCGAGACGGGGTGAGTAGCTCACAAAATAAAGCAACGGTAAACTATTTATTTACTGGGACGGAGTGAGTAGTTGGCTATGTAAACTATTGAACGGGACGGAGTGGGTAGCTCACAAAATACAGTAACTAAGCAACTGTAAACTATTGATTGGGACGGAGTGAGTAGTTGGCTATGGGGATTCATTCGTGTTATGTTTGAGATTGGAAATTCAATCACACCATCTTGTATAATTTGGTTAAATTTGTGTTGGAATTATATATTTTTTTGTTTCTGATGTTGAATTAAGTTTCTAAATTTGGTCTGAAAACTGGATTATAGGGTAGTAATATGTCTGTTTTTTTGGTGCAAAGGGATCGACGATGGGAATTGAATTGATGTTGACGGGTTTGAAGTCTCTCGATAGTGTCCCCGGCTAAGCTGAGATTGTTGATAATGTTCTAGTTATGCTAACAAGATTTGGGTTTTTTTGTTAATCATGAAGCTGATCACCTAAAGTAGAAAAGATGAGGATGAAGCGGAAATCCCTGATTGAAGAAAGGTATCAAGGGATCAAAAAGAGGCAATTGACCTTTATGAGGATGGTTCAAGAAAGGGTGTCGAAGATGAAGACTTCCTTAACGCCATTTTTACCAAACGATTTGGTGTTTAAGATCTTTCTTTTACTACCAATCAAATCTCTTTTGAGATTCAGGTGTGTGTGCAAATCATGGGATAAGCTGATCCATAGTTCGGAGTTTGTTGAGGCTTACAATAACGAAGCTCAAACTACTGCGATTTTTCTTAGAGAAATCGGACGAGATAGGTTTAACACATTTCATGTCGAATCCCAAGTAAACCAATTAGAGGCATTTTCCATTTTCCCCTGTACCCCTGCTGAAATTCTGAGAAGCAAGGTTATCAACTTCTTAGAGATTGAAAATGGGAAGAGCAAAATTATTGACCTTAACATCAGTTGTTTAGGAAAAGTTGTAGCCACTTGTAATGGCTTAATTTTGATCTCTTCTATGTTCGAGAGGAAGAGTATGACCAGCCAAAGTAGGTTAGATGAGCGAGAAAGGGCTACATTTGACAGTCGTGAACGACCAGGGAGGTTGATCATCATGAACCCGATGACTCGGAAATTTTTGGGTTTTCCCTTAGGCACTCTTCCTAGTGACCCCGTCCATAGTGAATCATATGGACTCGTGTTTAGCCATTCAAAGGGCGAGTTCAAAGTGGTGCACTTGTTCAAGGATGAACTAGGGCACATTGGTTGTGAAGTATGGAGTATGGAGTCAAGATATTGGAAAGCCATTGACGGTCCGTCTGAAAACGTAATCGGCTGGTTTAGCCATGCACCCATTTCGACCAACGGGGCCCTGCATTGGCTCCCTAGCAGGTATCACCATCATCATATTGATCATATTGTCTCTATGAATGCCGAGGAGGAAAGATTCTTCGTCACAGACCTCCCGAAGTCGGTTAGTATGTACGATAAACTGGTCGAAATGGGCGGTTTCTTGACCTTTGTGAGCAGTTTAGACATGGATCATATCGAGATCTGGGTGCTTAAGGGATTAGAAGGGACTGATTGGATTAAACAACACACTATTCACATTGATGCTGTCGTTGGTTATGTCGAGAACAAGGAGTATTCTACACCTGTTCTTGCTGTGAATGCTAAGGAAATGATTTTCAGGAGAACAAAGAAATTCTATTCTTATGATTTCGAGCTTGAAGAAGCAAAAGAGATCGAGATGGATGATGGTGGAAATTTTGCAGTAGGCGAACTTCTCATACCTCATACTAATAACCTCGCGACTTGGGAACCTCTTGAACCTATGCAATGAGGTAATTGCTTATTTTTCCCAACTCGGAGGGTTGCGGTAGGTCTGTGGCAGGCAGCGTAAAAATCAGTCACATTTTATGGACATGGATCAGAATTTGGACATCGTTGGGGCGTCTCCTCAGAGGCGATTCTCTTGTTGAGATGAGAGTTCACTCATGACGGTTCCAAAGGATGATTCATGTTAGCCGGCCCCAAAACATTTTGGGACTAAGGCTCTGATGTTGTTGTTGTTGATGATTTACGTCGTGTCTTGCATCATTGCATTGAGTTGATCCCCTTTTTTTCTGTTGCAGTTGAGATCAGAATTCAGAAAACCCGAGTTGCATAAATTTGTCGAATGCTTAATGCTGTCTGAACTCTGAAGAACTATGGAATCCGATCAGTCTTCTAAACAATGTCGATCCTTGGTCTTTTGACTTGCCATCCGTTCTGATATTCTTATTTATATCAGTATTTTAGAGATGTTAATGACAATAACAAGACATTATTCGAGGTTTTATATTGTACTCGTAAATATGATGAACAACTTTGACAAGTTTTCGACTTCTTCCTCTGCGCCAGAAGTACTAGGTTTAAATCCGTGAAATTCACGTCTGCTCTTCCACGTGATCATGTAGAAACGGTTTTTACAAAAGATTTACTCCGTATTTTATTATAATTTCGCGATTCAACGTCTGTTCTTCCACGTGATCATGTAGAAACGGTTTTACAAAAGATTTCCTCCGTATTTTATTATAATTTCGCGATTCAACGTCTGTTCTTCCACGTGATCACGTAGAAACGGTTTTACAAAAGATTTCCTCCGTATTTTATTATAATTTCGCGATTCAACGAACATCAATACAGAGCAAATCAAATGATCAAATCAAGAACAACTCATACCATTTAATCAAAACAATCAAATGATCAAATGATTAACATTACAAACCACAGTCAGTTCATACAATTACATCACATTTTTCGACAAACTACTCGAAAATCGAAAACTAATCAATTCCTCAATCACAACTATTAATCTGCAACGCTATTACTTGAACTGGCGCCATTATCATCAACATGATCATGATTTGAGCCACAATCATGATCATGATGGTTACGCTTATCATCATTATCGGCTTCGTCGTCACTGCAATCTTCATCGAAAGATTTCTCCTTATGAAAAATACAACATTTCTTCGAGCTTTTTTTGTTCATGAATTCGTTATCGACGGTATCTTCACTCCACGAAACCTTCTTCTTCTTTCGATTGAGACGAAGAACTAGGGTTTGCGATTGCGGAGGTTGTAGTTGTTCATTTGGGGATTGTGTGGTTTCTAGGGTTAACGTTTGGGTGATTGTTGGAGTCGCCGACCTAATTGTCGTCATTATTGATCGACGAATTTGGGAATCAATTGAATTCGGCGTCTGAGATTTTAGGGATTTGGAAATTAAAATTGATTTGGGGATTTTTGATGAGGCGAGGGAAATTAGTCTAAACCGTCATTAGTGACCAACATTTAAGGAGTATTTCGTTCGTACTCCCTTCGTTCCAAAAAATATAAAAACAAATAGCCGAAACGGAGATAAATTTTGTATCAAATTTATTTAGGGATATTCTACGGTGTACCCTCTTGTTTTTCGGTTTTCTATGTTGTACCCTTACATTTTTTAATTTCTATAGTATGCCCTTAAACTTCTTACTTATTCTCCATAATGACCTCCATCAAATCTCCATTAACACTATTACTATAAAAAGTCATAATTTGACATTTAGTTTGACTTATTAATGTGGTATCACCATTCTATATAGAAAGTATCACAAATATCTTTAAATAAGCATAAACTTCGATTAAAAACATATGCTATAAAGCATGAAATAATAATAGCAATTTGATATAATTGAGTTAGATTTGTGTACTACTTGGTTGGTTAATGGTAATTCGGCGAACTAATAAGTAAATGCAAAGTTTGTCGAGTAATTGAAATGTTAAATAGACGACTTAATAGATAAATTAAGAAATTAAGCTAACAAAACCAATAAATAAGGTCATTGTATAGACTCATGTATAGAGTTTAAGGGCATACCATAGAATTTAAAAAATGTAGGGGTACAACGTAGAAAATCGAAAAGCACGAGGGTACACCGTAGAATATCCCATTTATTTATTTTACCTTTTGTGGAAAGAATTGTTACGAGTTTTAAACCAAAATTATAACTTTTTTTTACGAGGGAATAAAATTGGAACGATATAGAGCCCCGTGTGTTACGGTCTGAAAGAACATAACGTAAATCTTCGTAAATTAGTTGTACTAGTTTTATTCGTTGCAAAAATGCACGGTTGCTTATTAAAATTCTAATATTCAAAATTTGTTTATAATAATGCAAATATAAATCGACATTATTATTTTCATTGTTACAAATTAAATATCAATACAGAGGTAGTTTGTTGTTTTTATTTTAAAATAGCGATTAGTTTATTTACACCAATGAAGATGTAACGCTTTAGTCGGTCGTTCAAATATTCGTCAACTGCTTCAGTAATCCTCGTATTTTTATCGTTTATTTAGAAATTCAACTATTTGGTATATTTTCTTATGATGTTTTAAATATGGGGTCGTATTTTGGTACTTTGTCGCTTAATACTTTAATAGTGTGACCCTTGTCAAAACTTGTAAATCTTGATAACAAAATTACAATTGTTTGTTTAAAAAGTCGTGCTACAAATTTATTAATACCCGTTTCTTTTAGGTAATAGGAATTCACATGAACTCGGAAAAGGGCAAAGTCACTGAATTAAAATAGAATTTTTGCAATCTTGTACATGATATCACTGGTTTTCCTTGAATTAACAAAGGAGGAATCATAGTTAGAAAACAATCCGATACGTGACATATTTACCGGTATTCTCACTAGGCCGGATAATCTTCATGACTTTGCCACGCTTGAGTCCGAAATGTCTTGCAACAGGGTCAGTCGCGAGGATTCTTGGTAGCTGAAAACAAGACGAAAAATGAGTAAAAACAGTTCCGAGTAACAACTTTAAGCTGTCTTGCAACAGGGTCAGTCACAAGGGTTTAGGGTTTAGGGTTTAGGGTTTAGGGTTTAGGGGATCAGGGTGACTCATTGGAGCCAACCACAGATAAAACAGAGAAAAAGCGATGTTAGGCCCGGCCTAAGAACGAACCTTTCCCTCGTTGAGTTGATATTTGTCAAGGAGTGCCGTCTTTTCATCATCTGTGAGAACCTGATGTTCAGGGACAAGGGTATGCTTCATAACATTAACCAAGAGTTCAGCTTCCTACACGGAAACATAAAACAATACCGTCTTACTAACAGATATCGCAAGTTTTACTTGGTAACATGGAGTCATGGACATTCAAGAAAACTAAAACATGTAAATCAGAAGATTTCAGAGGATTTAGTAATGAAAAACTGTCTGTATTCTCTGATTTTTCGATTTAAGCATGCAAAACATGTAAATCAGAAGATTTCGGAGGATTATCTGATAATTTCGGCAATGATACAATGATTTAGTAATGAAAAACTGTCATCTATATTCTCTGATTTTCGATTAAGCATGCAAAACATGTAAATCAGAAGATTTCAGAGGATTATCTGGTAACTTCTGCAATGACACAATGATTTAGTAATGTAAAACTGTCTGTATTCTCTGAGTTCTCGAGTATGCAGGAATCATGCAAATCATGTAAATCAGAAGATTTCAGAGGATTATCTGATAACTTCTGCAATGACACAATGATTTAGTAACGAAAAACTGTCTGTATTCTCTGATTTTTCGATTTAAGCATGCAAAACATGTAAATCGGAAGATTTCAGAGGATTATCTGGTAACTTCTGCAATGACGCAATGATTTAGTAACGAAAAACTGTCTGTATTCTCTGATTTTTCCATTCAAACATGTAAATCAGAAGATTTCAGAGGATTATCTGGCAACTTGGGGAATGGCACAATGATTTAGTAACGAAAAACTGTCTGTATTCTCTGATTTCTCGATTCAAACATGTAAATCAGAAGATTTCAGACGATTATCTGGTAACTTCTGCAATGACACAATGATTTAGTAATGAAAAACCGTCTGCATTCTCTGATTTTTCGATTCAAACAAGTAAATCAGAACATTTCAGACGATTATCTGGTAACTTCAGCAATGATACAATGATTTCGTAATGAAAAACTGTCATCTGTATTCTCTGATTTTCGATTATGCTGGAATAATGCAAAATGACTCATTAAGCTAGCCACAGTTCCGTTTACAGCGAAGTATCAGTCAGTCGATCCATGCTTGTAAACGTATGCACATCGCAAAATTAAAATGTTTCCAAATACGGAGTATAAGATTTCAACTCGGAAAAGTATCTCGTACCTGAAAGACCTCCATTGTCAGGTTTTTTTCTCCTAAAAGGGCATTATTTGCATAAGGAGTCAATTTTCCTGCAGTCACCAAAATTGCCCTGAAAACTCTATCTGAAGTCATCTTTACCAGGAAACTTTTCACTTCTGGAATTCCAACTGTTTTCTTCGACGCGTTTGGAGCAACAAAGAAAACATATATCTGCACAAAGACCGACCATTCAGACGCTTGATTCGAACCAAAAGCAATAACTAGAATGCTGCATACAATCAACAAATGCATTCATCACCTTATCAGAGCTATTGTTTTTCATTTCCTTACAGATGAAAAGATCATCTGAACCCATATTATCATTAAATTTTTCCTGGAATTGTTCTAGTGTCATGTTGATCTCATCGTCGCTCACATTATAGCCTCGATCATTTAACATTTCCATTACAGTTTTCCTGACTCTGTACTTCTGCAAGATTTGTTCATCTGGTAAAGACATATCACCCGAGTTCCTGCAGAAAAGCGCATTCTCAATCTTAGTTAGCTATTCATGCTAGATCAATCCCTCTCACACATCTGAGAGCATCAAAAACAGTTTCCTGATATAATAACTCAGTGTTCAAGCAGTTTTTTTTCCCTGCAGCATCCCGATTCTTATAAAATACTCCCTGCGTCCCAATTATTTGTTTACTTTTGCGTTATTTCATACACCAACATAAACATAAGCCATAAAGATCGCAACTTTTTCCATTACAAAGAAAGTACAACCCGTTCAAGCAGGTTCTTTCCTGCAGCATCCCGTCCCAATTATTTGTTTACTTTTGTGTTATTTCATACACCAACATAAACATAAGCCATAAAGATCGCAACTTTTTCCATTACGAAGAAAGTACAACCCGTTCAAGCAGGTTCTTTCCTGCAGCATCCCGATTCTTATGAAATACTCCCTGCGTCCCAATTATTTGTTTACTTTTGCGCTCTTTCATACACCAACATAAACATAAGCCATAAAGATCGCAACTTTTTCCATCACAAAGACAGTACAACCCATTCAACCAGTTTTTTTTCCTGCAGCATCCCGATTCTTACAAAATACTCCCTACATCCCAATTATTTGTTTACTTTCTCGCTATTTCATACACCAACAACATAAACATAAGCCATAAAGATCGCAACTTTTTCCATTACAAAGAAAGTACAACCCATTCAAGCAGTTTTTTTTCCTGCAGCATCCCGATTCTTATGAAATACTTCCTACGTCCCATTTATTTGTTTACTTTTGCGCTATTTCCTACACCAACATAAACATAAGCCATAAAGATCGCAACTTTTTCCATTATGAAGAAAGTACAACCCGTTCAAGCAGGTTCTTTCCTGCAGCATCCCGTCCCAATTATTTGTTTACTTTTGCGTTATTTCATACACCAACATAAACATAAGCCATAAAGATCGCAACTTTTTCCATTACAAAGAAAGTACAACCCATTCAACCAGTTTTTTTTCCTGCAGCATCCCGATTCTTATGAAATACTGCCTACGTCCCAATTATTTGTTTACTTTTCCGCTATTTCCTACACCAACAAAAACATAAGCCATAAAGATCGCAACTTTTTCCATTACGAAGAAAGTACAACCCATTCAACCAGTTTTTTTCCTGCAGCATCCCGATTCTTATAAAATACTCCCTACGTCCCAATTATTTGTTTAATTTTCTGCTATTTCATACACCAACATAAACATAAGCCATAAAGATCGCAACTTTTTCCATTACGAAGAAAGTACAACCCATTCAACCGGTTTTTTTCCTGCAGCATTCCGTCCCAATTATTTGTTTACTTTTGCGTTATTTCATCCACCAACATAAACATAAGCCATAAAGATCGCAACTTTTTCCATTACGAAGAAACTACACCCCCTCCCCCCTCCCAAACACCAATTCGATAACTTGGGGAGTTATTGAGGCACTAAGGTAATGTCGTTATAATGTCGTTAATGTTGTATTTCAGCGTAAAATTGTACATTTGTACACTAATCTAATTAAATTCGCTTCACGCGCAAATTATTAACGTATAATTGTATCAATGTTTATGAATTGGGTTCTTTATTGGCATAACAATCGAAAAAAACATGAAAATTACACAATTCATGAGAACTACCAGCATTGTTCAACAAAAAGATTAACTTTTTAACTTTTTTTAATAACCCACGATGAAAATTACGTCGAGAATTAGATAGCGAAGAATTAATGCAGCAATAAATGACGACGACCCAAAATTTAATTCGGCAGAATGGAAAATTGTCCGTACAACATGTAAACAAATAATGTATACAAATGAAGAAATTGAGAAAAAAATTCAGACCTTTGTATGGATTTTACGGCGTCTGAAATTATGGTTTCGTACAATTGTAGTCTATGTAGTCTGTGTATTTGATTGAGTTACGATTTTGTCCTTGGGCCTAGTGGACTAGATATGGTAAACGGATCAACTTGGGTTCGGGTTTTTTACTATTTGGATCATATCGAGTTGGATCATATCGAGTAGGGATAGTAAAGGAAAATAAACGTTTCGGATTAGATGTGTTTTGGGTCAATTTGGGTTAGAGGTCAAATCATTGATATCGATTCGAACATAAATTAGGTATAGGTTAGATCTTGTTTTCGTAGACTTTGATTTGAAATCTGTTGCGAGAAATAGACTCATCCTCACAAGTAGAACGGTGATGCACGATTGAATTTATATAAGATTATAGAAGTGTTTTAATCGATATCTGTTAGGGTTGGTCAGACCTCATCGCCGCCTGAACTCGACCCACCCATTGGTTTGGTTTTAACCCAACTCATGTGATTCGTGTTCGCCCCGACCAGCCGACCTGACCCATAAATAAGTAGGTCTGGATTTGTTTTGAGCAAGACCCTAATTCAACCCTCCCTAGACCCGCATCTGGGTCCACCTCCACCAGGTCCGATCGGCCCGTTTTGCCTTGTTCCCTACCTCGTGTTGGTTTGGATTCACCTAACCATGTCGGACAGACCTCGAATCAACCCGACCTGAATGTTTAACCCTCTATAATCCATGTTAAAAGAACGTTAAAGATGGCTTACAAGAACCACTTTTATTTACTTTTTTGGGTAGTTTTTTATTTTTTAAAATTGCAATTACTATTTCTTTATTATTAGCTTAATTTTTTCGTTGTGCCACGACTTGATATGTTAAGTATGAAAATCTAGACTACAAGGAGTATTTAATTAAACTATTTAATTAATTAAATTACATATATATTTGATTCCAACATTCAACATTTAGATTGCTTGAGAGAAATAAACATAGATATCTATTTATGATTTACCTTTGAAATAAATCAAATAATTTGAGCTAGTCATCACACCAACAAACGAGATAGTGAAAACTTGTACTATAGCCTATATATGTCAAGGTTACCAAATACCAACTCCTGCCTACTATTTGACCATACCACTTACTCAACTTGGTAAGTAGAGGACCACATTCAATGTTGTTTTTTTAACCGTGGTAAAATCAGGTGAAAAGATAGCTGAAATTTAAAAATGTTGTTAAAAATAAAAAAACTAATTTAAATCTGAGAATGTAACTAATAAGGTAACTAAAAATTAGGAGTAGAAATGTAACTTATTACTACCTCCGATTTCCTATGATTTTTCTCTTTCCGTTTTGGTCTAATTACATGATGTTCCTTCTTTCCTCTTTTGGACAATTTTATGTGGTCCAAAATCAATTTCATGTGGGGTCATGTGTATTGTGTGGTCCAAATTGATTTCCTTATTTCTTGGGTTAAAATCAAAAGGGAACAACACAAGAAATCGGAGGGAGTATATGAAAACTGTTTCGTAAACTAGCTAAAAGGTAGCTGATTTTTGGTGAAATGACGTAAGAAGATTTGATAACTTGGGTAAAATAGAAAAGTAAAATATGAAATGTTAACCTTTCATTTCAGGTAGTTTATTTGCTAAAAATTGTTATTTTGCCAAAAAATAAGCTACCTAATTTTTTTTATCAAATAAGTTACTTTGGTGAAAAATAAATATCTTAAATGCGCTATTAAACAGAGTCACATCCCATTTTTCTTTTTAATACCATAATACAAAGTCTAATACGGAGTAGTAAAAGTTTACTCCTCCGTTCTGCTTATTTGTTTATCTTTGATAACACCGTTATCCATCCTTCAAACAAAACATCAAAATATCAACTTCTATTATTGAAAACATTGATTTTGGAAGTGAAATAGAAATGTGAACTAATGATTTTAAAAACAACTTAATGTTGAAATTTTAGTTTGATATATAAGACTTTTTACAAGATTAGATAGTCTTCTAACTGATTATTAGTCAATGTTGAACATAAATAGCAATACCAAATCCGAGATTATTAAAATTATCAATTTCAATTCCTATGTACTTCATTGTACTATTTAGTGCATCATAATAATTTATAGGTTTTTAATGTAGTCTTTGAAAATATAACTAGTGTACAACTGGTGGTATAATTTATACTAAAATTTTCGAGTTTTATTGAAAATTTTATGTGTTTTAACGTAGTCTTTGAGCTCTTTCGCATAAGCATTAAGCTCAACACTTATCGCGTAGATGTATAACTCAAAACTAAAAAAATGTAAGCTCTGTTAAACTTAAGTATAAGCCAACAAGGGTGGAAATTAGTGGTTAAAATTTCGGTGAAAATCCCAATAACTCGGGTTCAAGTTAAATCTCCTTAAGAACAATCTTGTGGAGTATTTATGGCCCGAGTCTTTGCCTTCTTGATTTCGATTATGTCATTCTCGGGATGATTTACCTGTTATACGTGTTTTGCAGGCTATTACACATACATACCCGAGAGTTCCTAATTTGGAGTCTGTCACTCTCAGAGTGACCTATTACCCGGTATACCTGATTTGCAAACTACCACACATATTCGAGGGTCTACTCAGTACGCACCAATAATAACAAAAAATACATAATTGTAAACATTTGAATCGCTCAAACAAAATATACAAGATCAGTTAAATTATACTTTGTATATTATCGTACATCTGGATGCATAATTCTTTTTTACATCCAACCATAATTACATATGAGATTATACCATAATTTTCCTAAAGTACATTTAAGGGATTAACATATGACCCCACAGTGACTTTTTTTTACATTTTGGTAACTAAATTATATTATAATAATACTTAAAAGAAGTTGGAATTTTTTTGATCCAACATCAACAGACAAATTTGACAAACTTTGTTGATCTTTGACTGTACTTTAAACTACTGAATTAAGTAGGTAAGTATTAGATATAACTAAATCTGAATTTAACTCTCAAGTCTCAACACCCTTGAATAATTGATCCGACCCGCGATCCGACCCGTGATTTGACCCGTGATTCGACCCAATTATGGTAGATTGTTGTGATGTTGATTCATTGTGATCAAGTCCAAGTTCATTTTCCAAATACACTAACCACCACCAATTTCCGTCACTAGTATGATTCGCTTGTGTATTGGTTAAGTAGTCGATTTCCGGGACTACTAGTCCCGGAGTGTCAACTTCATTGAAGTTAACATCGGTTAGATGAGTTGAATTCGAGTTATCACCTTCTAATAAGTCCCATATGTCTAAATTAGGTTCAAATGGGATCTCAATTAGTTCATTGAGAGACTGTTTCTCTATGCTGTTGTCTAGAATCGCGCTTGATTCATCTTTCTCGTAAATGTTATTGACTATTGTAGAGACGGGATCTCCTAGATCATCGATTATGGGACCGAGATCTTCAATTGAGGTATAAGTGGTTGAGGATGAGCTCGAGTGTTCTAATAAGGTGTCTTTCGTGTTTTCATCAAGAGGTTCATCAACTGATGTGGTCGTTGATAGTGTGTTGCATGACTCGATGGACCTTTGTTTTGATTCCTTGGCCTTGAGGCGTTTCTTCAGGTGGGTGTTCCATACGTTTTTAATCTCGTTGTCTGTTCTTCCTGGAAATTTGGACGCAATTTTGGACCATCTGCAATAACATAAATACTTCTTTTATGGATGGGAGACGTGTCAAAAAAAAGAGTACTAAAATACAGGATGAAACATGAAAATAGTGGCGATAATTCTTGCTTCTCGTACTTGGCGCTCCTCAACCGACCTCATGTGCTCGATTATAGGAAGCTTATTGTAAAACTATTTTATAATTTAATAAAAACCCGTACCAAAAATAGTTTTAACTTATATTACTACTTATCGAAATGGTTAAAGTCAAATTGTTTGAAATAGGCCCTAAATTAAAAAGTCAATTAGGTTCACGATCAACGATAAATGATTACGAAATGCACATAAAGGAATACTATGATGATATCATCTCTTGTTAACTTATGACACATCATCACTAATAGGTACTCCTTCCGTATCACACCAAAGGTAACATAGAAAAAAAATGAAGCATTTAAGAAAATGTGGAAAAAGTAACGATAAAGAAGGAAAAAATAGGTAGGGTAAGTAATCGTGGGTTGATAAATAGAGTATGTAATGATATATATTTTAGTAAATATTAAATGGGTACAACGATAACTTGTACGGAGTAAGTATTTATGCATCATATTTTAAAATTTAATTAAAAAAACACAAAATTTCATTGAACACGGGCACTATCTGTCAGGACTGTCACAGGCTAAAGACGGATCGTTTTCCCTCTCACAATATGCATGTGACACCATCAGACTACGTTTATAGGTAGGTCTAACAAGGGCTTGAATAAGGACAAAAATTAATTAAAATAAAAAAAGTAAAGTAAAATAAATTATAGGAACTAGTTCTGTTCCAGATGGTCTGAAATGGACCTGTTGGAACATGTTTAGGAACTTGGTATTTGCATGTGATCCCCATACGCGATTCCAATTTAACCAAAAATAATGTCGGAATTATTAGGTCTAACCAGGGCTTGATAAAATAACAAAATCAGGAACTCGGTCTAGTATATATTAGGTTAAGAAGTATATATTAGTATTTTAATGCAGGAACTCGAACTAGGTAGGGTGCAGGAACGACTGATAAACATGATCTGGGGAGTTCTATTTCCGCTCACTTCCCACTCACTTGCATTATTATGAAACGGGCACTACCGTATTCAGCTTGTGACGAAAAGTGTCGATTACCAGCAACACACTTTGTTAAAAAAAAAGGGACAAAAGTTGATTGATGTGGAGACATACTTGTTTCCAATCTCTTGATGCAATTTGATAATGGCTTCTTCTTCATGAGGAGTAAAGTTACCGCGTTTGAGGTCAGGTCGTAGGTAATTAACCCATCTCAAACGACAACTTTTTCCACATCTTGCCAACCCTGAAAACAACATTTCTATCATTATCACCTTCTAACATACTTTACACTTAACTTAACTTTATTATGTCTCTCTAAGCAATCACAATTAGTGGATTTAAAGCCATCATTAATTAGCTAGCCTCTTTTGATAATGACTAATTAAGTCTCTAATAAGATTCACAAGTTAATTAGACTTATTCGACCCAGGTGCGTATTCAAGTGTCAGAGTCAGCCATTTATATGACACAAGTGCGTATTCAGGTGTTAAGAGTCAGCTATATGTATATGACACAGATGTGTTATGTCACAACTACGTAATCAAGTGTCAGAGTCAGCCATTTATATAAAACTATGCATATTTTGGCTTAAAAGTTTGTCATGCATATGACACAAATGCGTATTCAAGTGTTAGAGTCAGCCATGTATATATATGTCACAAGTGTGTAATCAAGTGTCAGAGTCAGAGTCAGAGTCAGAGTCAGCCATGTATATGAAAATATGCATATTTTGGCTTAAAAGTTTGCCATGTATATGACACAAATGCGTATTCAAGTGTTAGAGTCAGCCATATATATGTCACAAGTGTGTAATCAAATGTCAGAGTCAGAGTCAGCCATGTATACGAAAATATGCATATTTTGGCTTAAAATGAGATGTCGAAATGTCATACCCTTATCTGAGTGTTAAGTATCAGACACAAGT
This sequence comes from Silene conica, assembly GCA_029255685.2. Taxonomy (NCBI): domain Eukaryota; kingdom Viridiplantae; phylum Streptophyta; class Magnoliopsida; order Caryophyllales; family Caryophyllaceae; genus Silene; species Silene conica. The sequence continues at coordinate 836,522 of CM055317.2, read as the reverse complement.
TGACAAGTATGTGAGGGATTCAGAAGAGTCGGAGTAACATAATGCACAAGTACTCTTGTTGTCTTGCCTGAATCCCTTACTATTTGTTAATAAGACACTCGATAACACGTCACACAAACAATAACTCATTTTGATAACAAGAGAATTTTGGTCATAAAATAACTTGCCTATACGAAACAGATGGTTAGATGCACGCAGTCTTTCAACAAGTCATCGTGTTTATTATTAATTAATTAATACAAAAGATTTTTGTTTTGTATTTGTTTTATTTTAGTTTAGATTGGGACATCATTCAACAACTTTGACATAGACAGATAATATACTTTACTCCATCATCATGTTGAAATTTATTTCAAAAGAGTTGATTGCATTTGTAATCTTTTTTGACCTAGTTTACCTAACACTATCATTTTTACTTTAAAGGGAGATCATACTATTGGTTAGTTTACATAGTTGACTATGTAAACTACTCCTCAATCTTTCACCTTCATCATTTCACACGTGTGGTAAAAATTTACATGACTTCATAGATAAATTAAAGAAGAGAAAAAGAACTACAAAACCATCTCCTAAAAATTTATGATTAAATACATTTAAGGGAGAAAATATCGCGACATAAGTATAAACAAACCCTTACGAGGACTCATAACAGAGTTAATCAACGGTAAATAATGATATCTTTTCTATTTGTGAGGAGAATGTTAATTAACAGTAAATAAATGATTGAGATAAAAGGAGTAACAGGAAAGCAAGAACACAACCCCTAAACCCTAAATCGATGAAATTAAAGCATGATGGTCATATTTACACAACCCAATGTTTCAGATTAGTACACATTATTTGAGTTCATGAACTCAAGCAGCATGCACTCATACAGACCTAAATTCAAATCCCGTCAGCTCATAAACTCAAATTCCACACATTATTTGAGTTCATGAACTCAAGAAGCATGCATTCATACAGACCTGAATTCAAATCCTGTCAGCTCATAAACTCAAATTCCACACATTATTTGAGTTCGTGAACTCAAGAAGCATGCACTCATACAGACCTGAATTCAAATCCCATCAGCTCATAAACTCAAATCCCACACATTATTTGAGTTCATGAACTCAAGAAGCCTGCACTCACGCAGACCTGAATGACTGAATTCAAATCCCGTCAGGTCATGAATTTAAATCTGCAGTTGTACTTGTATATACAAGACCCCAATGTTTTAGACTAGTACACATTATTTGAGTTCATGAACTCAAGAAGCACGCACTCATGCAGACCTGAATTCAAATCCCGTAACCTTAAAAGAAGAGAAGAAAAACCTGCAAGTTTAGGAAGAGCACGCCAATTACTATGACCATGTTTTTGAATGAAGGAGATGAGCTTAATATCCTCAGCTTGAGACCAAGGTCCCTTCTTCACACCGGCCTTGTCGCAACACGGCCTCCGTCCTTTACCCATAATCAAACCTCGTTCCGACTCAACCACGCAGCAACAACAACAACAACAACAACAACAAGAAGATAAGATATAGTGATAATATATAGGTTTAGTTAAAGGATTATATATGTATGAATGTATGTTATGAAAATATGAATAAAAAAGTAGGGCAATATGTATTTATATAGTGAAATATGCATGGCATTTGCTTACGCTAACGTTGTAATAGCAAGATTCTTCCCTCTTACCAAACTCTTTGGACCAATCTAGCTAATTTTAATATTTTTGTATGAACGAAATGCCACTTTTTTCTTCAGTTAGGAGAACTGGCTAACTCTTTCACTAAGTAGCTAGTCACTACATTATTTTAAATCATTAGTCAATTACTTGTTTAATAACTTTATTTATTAACTTTCAAATAACTAGTGGAGGATTTTAGTTATGTCACGAGGGTGATCGACCTCCGCTTATTTTTCATATTTCAGTGTAAAAACAATAAATTCGTCTAATATACTTAACCCATTTTAATGTTAAGGAAGATTGACCCTGTTCTTTTCGGCTGAAACGAGCTGAATTGAATTGATTGGAGTAGAGTTTAATTGAACTAAATTGAGTGAAACTGGGGTAAAGTGAATTTAGTTGAATTAAAATTAATTTTGTTAAGAAATTAACTGAAAATAATTGATTGAACGTAAATAAAACTTAACGAAATACATCCAAGCAAAATTGAAAGGAGTTGAAATTAAGGCAGAAAGAACATGACCTTAATAAAACTGGTTAATATTGAGACGCGAACAAAGTTAATAGTACAAACCTCGATCCCACTTCTTATTATTTTTTTTGTATTTTTTCAACTTTTTTGTTTCTGTTTTTGTGGCTTCAAGTGATATATTTTTGGGTTTTTCTACGTGGTATCTATGTGCTTTTACGAGATATACACCATACTCCTACGTTTTTGAAAATATTAGTGGTACACTAGTGTCCCTAAACTTGTTAAAATTTTCTTAAAATACCCAAATAATTAAAATCACGTTTTTAACCAGTAAACGATATTTACGTGAATAACATGACAAATTATTAACAAAAAAACAATCAACAAAGTATAAACTAAACATTTGAAAGGGGCGAATTAGAGCATTGCGAGTATTTGGGGTATCACATATATTTTTAAAAAGCGAGGAATATCACGCAGAATTCGAATAAGTAAAGGGGTACCGTGTAGAAAAACCCTATAACTTTTCATATTGCATTGGAGTGACATCATGCTATTGTCAGAAATGAGAGTGTTAACAACTTAAGAACACTAAGAGTGAAAAGAAAATTAAGTGATTAATTAGTGCTAATTGTACTTTATTGATTACCTAACTAAGCTCACTTACTCTTTGACATCCCAACTACAATCATACACAATAGCTCACCCTGCACATTGACTATGTCTCTACTTTGCTTCTCCTTAAACAGTCCTGTAGATAACATCAGAATAACTACTAATACTTCTACCTATATTTCCGTCTATTAATTTAGCGGGAATCCTTAATGCACTGGGATAATGTGTTAATGATATACTGTCAAAGAAATGAAAACAACACCGAATCGCTACGCTTTCTTTATAGAACAATTCGTCCCGTATATCAGTGCCTGGGATGTTCCGAATTTTCTACAAAGATAAGACGGTGTTCCTCGGTTTTTGGCAAGAAAACAGAGATGTAATTTTGAAGCTTTTATGTGTAATTCGTTTTTCTGTTCAAAAGGATTGATTATCAGTAATTTCTCTTAGGGAAAAACTGATCCATTTTCTATCATATATTTAGACAAATAAAGGGAGTAATAAACTGATCCTTAAACAGTCCTGTAGATAACATCAGAATAACTACTCATACTTCTACAGTTCTACCTTCTACCTATATTTCCGTCTATTAATTTAGCGGGAATCCTTAAGACACTGGGATAATGTTGTTGTCATTGCAGGGTATTTTTAAATTAAGAAATAGTAAGATTATGTTAAGGGAGTAATTAAAGCACTAGTGGTCACTAATCTACTTTTAAGTAGGGGTGAGCAAATTTAGGCCTGGACCGGAAAAATGGACCTGACCGGACCATTTGGTCTGGACCAAACCAGGACCGAATTATTTTGGTCCGGTCCTCGGTCCTCATTTTTTTAAATTTTGGTCTTCGGTACGGTCCGGTCCAAGACCGGTTAATTTTGGTCCGGACCATGGACTAAAGTTCTTGTTTTTTATGACTAATCATTAAAATATTTTGAATTAAATTAACATTTTATCTTCAAAAGCCATCAAAAGTGTCGTCTAACTATTTAAATGCATATTATTTAGCGGAATTAAAATGTAATTATCGTTTACGAAACAGTGAAAAAAAAAAGTTTAGGTCCATTTCGGTCAAGACCGGACCGGACCAAATATTTCGGGTTTGGTCCGGTCCAAGACCGAAAGTTTTAGGTCCGGTCTTTGGTCCACCAAATTTTTAAGTTCGGTCTTCGATCCGGTCCAGTCTTGCGCCGATTCTCACCCACTACTTTTAAGTTTTAACAGAAACAACAAATAAAGGAGGTTTTTGCGAAAATGGGTTCGGAAACCAAACTATTTACCAAAATGGGGTTTGTTTCAAACTACTTACCAAAAATGGGTCCACGTCATCAATTCCGATTTTTTTTTTTTTTTTTTTTTAAATTTAGAACACGTCACTGTCCTACAATTACTCAAGTAAGGATACTGTCCTCCGTCTTCAGCTTGTGACGGAAAATGTCCGTTTTTAATGAGATTTTGGGCATATGGAGTACTACTTAATAGTTAATACAGAAAACATGCAGCTTTTTTTATGTTGCAGCATGAAATTATACCTTCATAATCGTGTATATATCTGCAAGTTTCATGCAGGATTCAGGCAGAAGAGTGATCTGGTTTTGTAAGCCTCTGTCAAAGATCTTGTAGTTCTGTGAATCTGTTCCAGTGACGATGCGTCGATACCTGTAATTCAGGACCCAATATTTCTCTTGATCAGCTATTGCACTAAGAAAGATTAATAAACACTCGTTTTTTAAACAGATCAGACAAGCACATAAACATAGATTGATTCTGATAATGATAAACGATCCAAGCTAAATGATCGTCTTCTCTGTTACCTATTCAATTGTTCCCGGACAATTGAATAGGTAAACGGGTTTATCTGTATGCTGTTTTACCCTACATTAGCAGAACAAGATGTTCCCGGATAACTGGTAGTGACCCATACTTTACAGTAAAAAAATTGCAGAGAACGAAATATCAGTGAAGAAATAGTCGTGGATTTGCTGATAACCTTGCTGTCAGTGGCACGCAATCTGCAATGATAATCTACTGAAACACACATTAGCCACAAAAGGGCGATACTGCATGGTGCTTGTTGATTCTTGACAACCAAAAGAGCCATCAATGTACATCAGAGTCAATCAGATGCCGAACACAGCGCGACAGTTAGAATGTACTGTACCTGAATGAATTTCCCACAGTTTGTTCACCATTACAGACGTTTATATAACTCCAATCTTCCTGTCAGTGGCACGCAATATGCAATGATAATCACGGAAACACATATTACCCACAAAAGGGCGATACTGCATAGTGCTTGTTGATTCTTGACCAACCAAAGAGCCATTGATGTACATCAGAGTCAATCAGATGTTGAACACAGCGCGACAGTTAGAATGTACTGTACCTGAATGAATCTCCAATCTGCCTGTGATACTTCTGATGCCGTATTGAAGCCTGATTAGGTATCAGCAAATTAATTACATGACTGCAGAAAGCTGCTCCGTGATCTCAGGCTTGCAAAATACAGTCGCCTGGATTATCAACACGACAAAGAATTAACAAACAGAACTTATATAGCCAGGGTAAGCCTCGATAAAAAGGGTGCACCACAACTTCAATCCCAGAAGAGAAAATGTCGGTTTTACAGCTCAGGGTTAAGGCTAACCGGCAAATGTGTAAACTACAAACGTAATGGATGCTGAAGCAAGCATCGATCACCTGATATTACTTAGTATAAGCCGTCAAAATGGTAAATTTTCAGGTAATTGACCCCAAACACAAGAGACAGATCGACTCACAATGATCAGCTTTCAAATTCCATACTTGTCATCACTTGCAAAACCATACCAAGTAACTAAACTATGTGATAGTTCAAAGTAAACTCGAGAAATGATCAGCTTTCAAATTCCATACTTGTCAGTTGTCATCACCCACAAAACCATATCAGTTAAATTACGCGAGACTGCGAGAATCAAAAGTAAACTCGATCCCTGAATACTAATCAACTTTCAAATTTCATTCTTTTATAGTCAGTCATTCAAAATCCCAGAAAAAATGTACAGCACCTGGGAAGCAATGAAGCATGATCTGGTTTCACCCGACTCCCCGCCCGCTTACCCTAAAATTTGCGAGAGCCATTTGAGGCACTACTAGTAGTAAATTCAACAACATTGTTTCAATTAATTCATCAATTCAAGTTTTTCAAAAAATAACTACCCACAATATATATTACAGGAAAAAACCAATGTCTAGTTTACTAGTAAATTTTAGTTTATTAAGTATGCTGGAAATCAGAAATCAGAAATCAAAAATCAGTAACAATTGAGGGGTAAAAGAAATAATACCATCGATTTACTCTCTGCTAATTTCTGGGTAAGGATTGGAATGATTGTACATCTCAATTTCAGTTATATACTCTTTGTTTTGGGGAATTGGAAGAGTGTTGTGAGATGTCACAAAGTCTATATCCGTCACGAGTAAGACAGACGGAAAATCTACAAATACCCATCTCGGAGTAAATATTCCAATAAATGGGTCATCCGTGTCGGGTTTATTTCGGATTATTTTGGATTTATTGGGATTTAGATCAAAACGGATTGAGCCGGGTTGTCCGGAATCATGTCATACACGGATTTGTTTTGGATTATTTTGGGTTTATTGGGATTTAGGTCAAAACGGATTGAGCCCGGTTGTTCGGAATCATGTCATACACGGATTTATTTCGGATTATTTTGGGTTTATTGGGATTTAGGTCAAAACGGATTGAGCCGGGTTGTTCGAATTATGTCATTTTTGACTTTGTTATTATCAAGTTAATCGGAATCAAATCATTTCATGTGTTACATTCTTTTTTTTTTCTGAAAGAAAATCCGAAGGTTTTACGCAACTTCTATTAAATCAGTAAGAGCACAGTCATGAATATAGTCCGGGAAAGAGTCCTCCCACCTACGACGCCCAATGACCCAAGGTCGAACATGAGCTACCTTGTGCGTGACATAATTAAATTCCTACAAACATACTAAACGAAAAAAACTCAAAACAACTATATAACCTATAAGTATCCTCATAGACTTTGTTATTATCAAGTTAATCTGAATCAAATCATTTCACGTGCTACATTCTAAATCGACATATTATTAAAAAAAAACGGAGAGCCTTAAAAAAAAATTTTTTGAGAAGATCAAATTAACACGAATACATTTTTACGGGTCAAACTAAAAAACACGAGAGAAATAAGAAACGGTTCGATAAAATCGATAAAACATCAAAAAAAAACCAAGAGTGTCCCTAATCACTACGTAGCACGGACATTTCTCTTAATTAGCCGTCCCATGTCCGACACCCGACACTCGTTGGACACATGCTAAAATTTTAAAAAAGATCGATTAGAAAGTGATTTTGGGTAGAAAAGGAGAATTAATTATAATAAATGTCAAATTGTATTTTTACTTATTTAAATTTAGTTTCAAATACATGACAAAAATAAAATTATATGTTATTAATAACCATAATATATACTCCGTATATTTTATTATAGTTAAATGTCGTGTCCCGTATCCTAAATTTCATGGGATGCCGTGTCCCGTGTCTCGTGTCCGTGTCCGTGTCCGTGTCCGTTTCCGTTTTGGTGCTACCTAGCCTAGCCATACTCCCTTGCATTCGTTTGATTGAGAACCCAATCACTTGAAATCTACGGCTATAAACGTTGAATTAGTTAGCACAAAATATCTGAAATTAAATGGTGGAAATCAATAGTTTCTTCATTTTGTATCAGCACAACAATCATAATTCATACAGCAGTAAAATCAATATGGGAGTACTGTCTTCCCCTTGGTGTATTGAATTCCCACCATTAATCCACACCAGGGTTACAGGGTTTTGTTTCTTGAGTCGAGTCAGTCGACGTCACTCCGCTTTCAGCCTGCCCTCGTCAACTTCACTCGTAAGTTTGTTATTGTCTGCTTTCACTGCAACATTGTTACAGAAATTAGTTTGTGTAGTGAGTACCCTACCCTGTCTCGACGACTAGCGATGTGCTGAGTGATGTTTTGTTGCAGAAATTAGTTTGTGTAGTGAGTACCCTAACTGTGATAATTCAGTTTGATTTCAGAAAAGACGGAATTTTTGTGCGCGAAAGAAAGGGTACATTGTGGGATGCAGTAAAGTTGAAGTGAAAGATGAATTGGATGTAGAAGCCTGTGAATTGGTGAATGGATCAGAGCTTACAATCGGAGAAGGGACTGACAGAATCAACGCGCTTTTCTTCAGTGCAGTGAAGAACAACAATGGAGTCGGGATTTTGCTACTGTCCGACATTTTTGGGTTGGATGATTCATACAACAGAGACTTTGCTTATCGCGTTGCCTGCAATGGGTACAAGTATGTTCTCTGATCTTTCAACTCACATTGAATAATCCGATATGAACCTTAGCTTATCCAAACAGTATTTGTCCGGCCTGAAAAGACCTAGCCCAAACCTGATCAAACTCTATGACGAAACTAGGGCTGTTAATGAGACGAGACAGCTCGTGAGCAACTCGAGATCGGCTCGGTCAAAGCTCGGCTCGTGTGAGCTCGACTCGAGCTCGGGCTCGGCTCGAGAGCTTAACGAGTCAAGCCGAGCGAAGGCTGGCTCGACTCGAAAAGCTCGCGAGCGGCTCGAACATTTGAGATTACATAAGATATTAATTATATTTTATAAAAAATTGTTCATATTTTATAAAAATATTTTATCATTGTTATATTTTTGTAACATATATATCAAATATCTTGTTGATTTGTTAAATATTTTTACATAAAATCTTCGAACTTTTTTATTGTAAATATCGGAAGAAAAAAATTAAAAAAATAAATAATTTTATATAGGCTCGATTTTGTTCGAGTTTGGTTCGAACTCGTATTAAAGCTCGCAAGCTTTGTAACGAGCGCATTTTTTTCAAGCTCGGGTAAGATCGGCTCGAGCTCGAGTTTTGGTAATCGAGCACGAGCCGAGCAAGGCCAAGCTCGGGCTCGGCTCGGCTCGTTAACACCCCTAGACGAAACTGAGTCATATATATGGCAGGTGTATGACCACTGATTTTAGTGTCTGAAACTGCAGTGTCTTGGTGCCTGATCTTTTTCGCGGGAATCCATGGTCAAGGGATCAACCAGAAGCTTTGTTCGGCCCATGGCTAGCCAAACAAGAACCCGAAAGGGTGGCTCACGATATTGCCACTTCAACGAAATGGATGGTTGATGAATTTAAGGCCGTAGGGTCGGATAAGAAGCTCGGTTTGATAGGGTTTTGCTATGGAGGTGCTCGTATACTAGAAGTGCTTGCCACAGACAAGAAATCGACATTCGGAGCAGGGGTTTCCTTCTATGGTGCAAGAATGGATGTTTCTGCTGCACAGAATGTACAGGTTCCGGTTTTATTGATTACAGGGTCAGATGACGCGCTTTGTCCGGTTAACGTTGCTAATGAGGTTGGTAATGTGATGGGGAGCGAGTCAAGAGTGGTGGTTTTCGAGGGTAGAGGACATGGGTTTGTACATCGACCTCAAACTCCTGAAGAAGATGACGATGCTGACAAAGCTTTCATGATCATGAGAAACTGGTTATCAGACCACTTGCTAAACAATAACTGAGTTGCTAATCGTCTCTTTACTTCTTTGATTACTGTAACTAATCGTCATGAAAATATTCGCGTTTGTAACAAAAACTGAGCTGGCAAAAGCTGACCCGACCCGATGAACCCGACTCGACCCGTCCGAAACCCGACACAATACAACCCGAGAATTGGGTGAACCAAAACCGAACTGACCCGACCCAAACCGACCCGCTAACCGATAACAACATTATTTTGTCAGACCCGAACCCGACCTGGTCCGTGACCCGATATTTCTCAACCTGATAGATGACGTTATAATGAACTGGCTTAATAATGGTTTAAATGACACCAAATTGACATTCTTCTTAATTATTTTAATTTAAATTTCAATTAATACATCTATCCATTAATTAAACATAAAATTATCATCTAAAACTAAATATATAAGATAAACATATGTCAATAACCTGACCTGCTAATGACCCGACCCGAATTGTCACACGTTGATGACTCGACCCGAAGATGACCTGACATGAACCGAACCGACCCGAACCCACCACTGACCCGACATAACCCGAACTCGATATGATCCGACCCATAACCGACCCGAGTGACCCGATTGCCACCTCTAGATCTACGTCTGAAGATACTCAAAGCCAGATCCGTGTTCTGCGCGCGTACCCCAGCTAGTTGAATCTAGAACTCAAATACCCACCATTCCGTTCAAACCAATTCACTACAAATCTCTGAATATGCGAGAGTTGTTTTTAACAGAGTAAATACGTTATTGTGAACTCTCTGATGCCCATCAACACTACGGAAAACTGTTATTCCTCTCAGTTCAGAGTTCAGTTTCTCTGCTGACGGAAATAATTACCTCGCAACAAGGTTACAGGAACAAAATATCATTCTGTGAGAAATTTGCAGTATATGGGGGGTACTAGATTGACCCATCAAAACAGTTTCGAGTTTTACAGTTGGATAAGTGTCGAGTTAATCAAAGTAGCAAGCTTTCTGATTAATACTACTCCACTACAATGTACTCCGTAGTTCACTGTAAAAGTCACTCTTGCGCATCCTGAAAACAGAAAAGGTCGGTAAGCAATAGGATAGTCTGAAAGTCTGAAGATAGTACTAGCCCTGAAAGAAGATCAGTGACCTTTTTGAAGAAAAAGAGAAGTAATTTAAAACGAGCAAACCTCGAAGTAAATCAGAGGTAGCAATCAACATACTTGCAATAAGAAAGAGGGAGGGGAATTCCAGCACGAATTCTAAAAGGTAAAATTCATCAAGTATATATGCTTCCAATATGGATACATCCTTCCGAATTTTCTTTAAAAAGCACACAGCGTGGTTACGCACAAGAGTTACTTAGACTCGGTTGTGGCTGAGGTGAGTCGGGTATAAGTGTCTGATATTAGCAAAATCAGATATAAAGGGTTTAACAGCATTAAAAATCACCCTGAAAATCTGATTTTATTAATCTTGGTTCTTTTCCTGGACAACGACCAACTGGTAAAAAAGCCGTTTGAATTTTAAGGCATAATGCATATCCCTGAATATCATGTCAGACACTAATATGGTCGGTCACATAATTTTGCGAGTCAGAGTAACATAGCGTGAAAGCCTGAAACCGCAAATCAGCAATGCCAGTATCCACCATCAACATAAACCGACTTTTTTAAAGCGATGTCGCTACTAGATTTGCCTGATTAAGTCATAGATTTGGTTGCTGAATAAAAAACAGGATTGTTCTTTAGACTCACTGAATATGCTACTCAAATTAGTATTATTTAAACTAATTAAATCTGATTGCAGCAGTCACTAAATCTTTGCATATTAATTAAATTAAGTCAACTGATCTCCATATCTTGATTAATTCAAGCTAATACCAGAATGACCACAAGGACAGTCAATTAGTATTAGACCCAGTCCACGACTCCACTGTATGCGACTGTTTTGTAAAGTTCTGGAAGGTTACTGTATGTCTGTATCCCGATTTGGAGGCGTGTTCATCCACACCAACTGAGATCAGATCAGACCTGGATGACCGACTCCAAGATTACGACTGAAGCAAATGTTTTAACACCATGTCGCTATCTATGACAATATGAACTGTACCCTCATTGTTTATCTACATTGTTATAAGATTTCAGTTGATGTAGTAATGTTCATTTTTCCGCGTTCATATAACTAAGTCAGACAGATAAACTGTGTCTGAAAAAACAGGAACAATTAGACTTTTACGATGTCAACTGAAACTGAAGGACTCGGCAAACACTGAAGATGATAGATGACATTAATGCATGACCAATGGCATCAATACGGCAAAGAAGCTAATGCAATCAATCTATACTTGTTACTCTAGATCATCCAAAAGACAGGTTAGTGTACGGTTATAGAGCGATGCTACTCATCGGGTTCAAAATCTCTCAGTATTGATATTGTCATAATGGCTCAGACCGGCCGACCCTTTAAACAGAAATAATAATCATGAAATATTAAGCCATGTTATTCTGTTGTACCTGTGAATTTGAGTTAGAATGTTCTCAGAAGACATTACCACCACAGGTACCTCTCTGAACTTGGACGATTCCTGTTAGGACAAAACAGAATCCCAATCAAGACTGAAGCCGAAATATGTTCCTTAGCACCATTTTCGCGCTATTCAGCATACACATTAGTGTCTAGAATACTTAGCAAAGGCATGACAAGAATAATATAGAATACAATCATTAGAGCCACAGTTTCTTACATAGTTACATCACATGTAATGCTAGATGCTGACAAAATCCACTAGGAAGGCAAGCGCTCTTGCTAGCCCCTGGCTCTGCTAGGCATGCGTATAAACCTATCATTGTCTGATATGCATGTCAAACCTAAAAGTTCAAGCTTTCAGGAGAAAAAACATGATTCTTGAACATGTCATTCATGATTTCATCACAAAAAAAACAGCTACATTCCCTGCAGCATGATCTGAACCAGTGACTCAAACAAAGAATATCACAAATTAAAGCTGAAAAGACAGAAACTTTGGAAAGAAATACCTAAAAATGGAAAGGAATATTATATAAAAAATACACAAATACTTGCTTAAGACGGGAATATCCGTTTTAGAAGTGAAGAACAAACCTTGTTCAGCAACTCATATCCTGTCATTCCAGGTATTGAATAGTCTGTTATAATCAAATGCACCTTCATTCCCTATTACAATCAAACAATTTAACTTCTTTATTCATTCATTTCATACTCAAATATCAAAACTTTATAAAAAAAAAATTCAAATATTTGAAAGAAAAACACTAAATTAACATACATTACAACACCCTGCAGTGTCATTCTTTTCATCTAGTCCCAAAAACTGCAATGCTCTTTTACCACTTTCCACAACTGTCACTGCAAACCCAATTTTCAAACACAACCCATCTCAGAAATTCATTTCTACATCCGACTCCTGTTACCTAGCAATTAGTGGGAGCTATTGAGGGAGGCACTCGGGTAATGTTGTGGTCGTAAATATTTAAGTCTCTCTCAATAACTTTTCTGTCGACAAAATTATCATCAACAGCTAATACATGAAATTCTTCCATAAAATGCATTTCAGAAGGCTGAATTAAGTCAGATGAGCAGCATCTCCTGTGAACTCGAACACTTGACATCAACTGCCCACAAGTGTTATCTATATGCTAAACGCGTAAACCATGACTACAACCATCTTCTACAAGGAAAGACCATTATCGTAGAAATACACAACTACTTCACACGTATGAGCAGTGGCTTTGAGTGAATCTATTAACGAGAATTAGTAAATCCACTTTAAGAGGATGATCAGTTGAACTCTGTTTGGTTGCATATCATCACTGGCTACATGATCGTAGGGAAATGGAATCCCCAGAGTCTCGCTGGAAAACATATAAACCCCGTACTCCCAGTGTAGCATAGTCATCGAGATTAGTTAGTTTGCATATAATCAAAATAAAGTTAGCTAACATGTTTATGCTAAAAGTATTTTGAAATATGCAAGACTACCGTACTCCGAGTAGAGCATAATTACCAACACTCACTTAAAAGTTAAAATCTACTTGCATAGAACAATGCACAGCACATAGCAATAAACCCAGAACAAATGATCATAGACAAGACAAAACCTTAAACATGATCACTCACACTATTTAACAAAGCAGGCTAAATGAAAAGAATAAGCCAGCCAATCGACACAACATCAACATTGCACTAATGCCTCCAAAGAGTTGGAGGCATCCACCAAGGCAGTAAATAAAAGGATTCAAACGAGCGCAACATTAGAAAAAGCATGTTACCCAATCAATAGACCAGTGGTGTGTAAGCCAATCTACCAAACCCACATTCCCCCATTTACACAACACAAGCACTCCCGCAAACAGCATAGTGAGGAGGTCGGATATACACAGCCATATCCAGGTACATGAACTAACATCAAATATAATATTTTTGGATTATTATCTTAAACACTTGTGCCGAAACACAAATCTTTAATCCTTTTCAAGGCCTCCTTATCATGGAGATAATGCCAGGTGCCTCATTGGCTCCTAGCAATGTGTTTTAAGGGGTCAAACACGCACAACCTTATGCCTATGTTAACAACAGATGACCCGTGATGAAAATTGCATTGAGAAATAGGCCTAATGACTGTTATCCACAAAGAGAACGCAAACAGTTTAGTGAGCAAAAAATACCAAATATTTCAATTATAACCAAATAAGCCAAAACACAAACCTTTTAATCCTTTTCAAGGTGTTCTTATCAATCTCCCTCTTCTCGACGGGATCAATTTGCTTCCTCAACACCTCCTGCCCCCATTTCATCCGATCAGAGGTCACATCTCCGCACCACAAAATCCCCTTAATCATCTGAGCTGACCCAGAAGCGATCAATTTCGTGGTTGAAGAACTATACTCTTCCACAATAGGCGCCAATGTAGTCCGTTACGCGCTGAGCCGGACCCAACACCCGAGTCATTACCTTTCGTGGGAGGCTTTGATCCACCCCTAGACTCTTTTGAACCTTCATCAACTTTATTTGAGATTTGATCATTTCCGGATTCACGTCGTTAATCGCATCCCCAACATTAACAACTTCATCAAGAAATTGATGAGCTGCCTTGAGGTACTTAGACTTCAAAAGCGCGCTAGCAATCCCAGCCTGCTCATATTGGTACTCATATTGGTTACTGATAGCAATTCTATCCTTTCGGGTTTATTGTAAATGGATGATTACTACTTGGTATCCTGAATCTAATCGTATTGCTTCCATCTCCATGAATATCATACGGAAATAAATCTAATTTCTCATATCTTTGCTAGGAGAAGTTTCGTCAACTTTAGTGACACTATTTTCAGCAGATAATGGCATATGGGGGCTTAACACAGAAGAAAGGCCGGGGTTTGAGTATTGGTATGGAAATGAAAGTGTCGAAACTACTGTCGACATCTGTGTACTAAGACTAAGAGATAGACCTTGTAAACTCTGTTCACCATCCATAATCCCCAAGTGATTTCTAGATATCAATTGCAGCTCCCCGGGAATAGAATTACCGACATTTTCAACAAAACCCGAGTTTAAAGGACCACTTGTTCCTTGGATACTCATCGGATCACCAGTAGGTGGGATAAACATCATTTCATTTCTTCCTGACATTGAGTCAAAATTTTCACCATTATCAGGAGGATTCATCGAGAAATTGCCATTAGAAGAATTCGGGTTCAGGTAGATTCATACTGACATTGAGTCTATGTACTTCGCTGTGTCATTAAATTCCTGCAACCAAATAGGATATGCTCAAGCATTTACATACAAAAGGCTTAACTAGCCAAAAATAATTCGAGTTTGATGAAAAGTAAGAGATAAACTGACATGCCTTGTAGCTAGGATGAAATACATGTACTTCTTTGAGATCATAGGTGCACTTGGCTGTAACCTATTTAGAAATAGTAAAAGGAAAGTAATCTGAGCAACATGATTAACAATGTAGCCAAACATCTCACATGAGAAGAACAAGTCAGCCTAGTGGGCCTATAAATGAGGCAAGTTAATGATGCAAATACACCACCCAATTGTCAAAACAAAATGGCTCATTAAACAGATGCATTTCTTTCCTTTTTAATGTGAAGAAGTTGTCATTCAATACAATTTACAACCCAATTTTCATTACAGGTTATCCGAAAACAAACGCTCTTATTCTTATCTCAAGTGAGGCTACGTACATGCAATCCCCCTCCCGCATCCCCCCACCCTGCCTATTGAGAGAGCCCATTAAGGCACTGAGCCAAAGAAGTTCTTGTCAAAACATGTCTACAAACAACTTTCTTGAGGATCAATCAATCTATAGACTGGCAACAAATGATGATCATGACAGCTTAGGGCCTGAAGGTATCATACTATCATGAATGACAACAGCAAACGAAACAAAAATTAAGAAAAAAATGACTATGGACTGAACTGAAACAAGATTACCTTTTGACAATCACTGCGTTCTGAGCATCCCCTAATCACACCCTTTGGAAGGTAAACATCAGACGGCAAGCTCTGAAGAAAGAATGAAACAAGTCGAGTCAACATGAGCACAAACCTATGAAGGGAAAAATAATTCTATATCCCGAATCCAGTCAAGTTCATTAAGATGGATGCCCAATCAAGCAGTAATCTAAGCATACATACAAAACATCATGAAATCATGTAATTATTATAAACATAGCAAGAAAGAATGTTAATAGGAACATTAATACATGTATTAATGTGCACAAGCTAACATTCAAACATGTCATCTCATGCCAATAAGTACAGATGAGCCAGCGAAAAGGGAATAGATCTTTGGAAGAACTACTTCAAAGTATACCGATCTCTACGTTTTGTATGTTAAAAAGCACCAAATGTAAATAGTCTCAAGTCTAGAAGAAACCCCAAGAGAAGGTAAAAAATAGTGAAAGATAAAGATTTACTGAACAGAGAACTCACAAAGTCAAGCTTGTTCTCTGGAGGTCTCTCTTCAAGTACATCCAAAGGAAATATTGGAGTGGAATATGCCTCCTATTGTAAAAGAAAAACATAGGAGTAAAAGATGAATATCTCAGAGATGGCATAAGAAAAAGCATCGCCGACAATTTAAATAACTGCCTAAATGCTAGAGAGATCATGCCTAAATGCTAGGGAGATCATACCTGAAGAGCGGCTTTTGTTGGAACACGATACTTAATGACGGCAGGAGCACCTTCAAACTTGCCTTGCACCTTGGCCTCCAACTCAAAAGAGTGTGAAAGTACAGCACCACTGGGCAAAAAAAGGTAGCTCATTTGTTATTGTAACATATATGAAGAAGTCTTACATGTAAAATCGACTCATTAACCCTATAATTAAAAGAAGACTATAAGAATGTGAAGTGGTCTCACTGGCACACATCACCCCATCATCATATAAGAATTACTATGAGCTGTACAAATATTCCAATAATTAGAGACGACGACAATCAAACTTACACGTCAAGCCTCTCCCAGGAATTCGAAGTTTTGCAATTGGTGAGAACAAAAGCATCCTCAGGCCAGCTATCATCAGTAAGGCTTACATCATATGCAGTTCTACAAAAGCAGGAAACATCACAGGCCATTAATTCCTCTTCACATATAGATGAGTGCCCCTACCTCAATATAGGAGAACAATATTCGCACATAGTTTCAACTCAGAATAAAAACCCGAGGAAAAACTTATAAAGTATGAGTGTAGCTAAAGTAAATTTGAATTGAGAAGACTTTGCATTAGCCAGAAGCTCAAAATGGAAACATATTAAATATAGAGAAATCTAACTGCACTTTCCTAAATAAAAGATGACAATTGACGAACACAATATTTCGTGAAAAGGCAGTCCTGTAATAAACTCAAAATACTACACTGCTTATTTTCAAATTTTATCTCTTCAAGTATCAACTGTTTCTTCATACGTTATCTTACTATGGGGTAAAGATTTCAGGAGTATCGAGTCATTATTGATTCATATCAAAAGAACTCCTCTCATTTCTCCGATGAAACGATATTGAGATAAACTCAAAATTTATTGCCCCGGGCATATTAATCATCAAATGGCAGCTAAAAGGGGCACTGAAGTAGGTTTTTACCAAGAAACAACGGAAAAAAGGCCAAGCTAGCTAAAACGTTTACGATAGTAGACCAATCTGGGGCTCAAATAGGTTCATAAAGATGCTCTATATGATCTCTAGGTTAACCATTTACGGTTACCATTTCGTATTAGCAATTCTTCATTTCTTCGGCAGTGTGCTTTGTTCATTGCAAGCACAAATTATAGATGAAGACCGTCTTAGGGTATGAGACGGTCTTTTTCTTGGTTAAACCCTCATTTACTACAACCAATAAATGAGTGCTTATATAGTTATAAATATAAAGGCTGTCTGACACCATAAGCACAGTAATTACTGTTTTGCGAAAAAAGAGTTGTTTGATGCAACTATCGTCTCTCCAGCACAATTTTCAGCACGTTAGCTACAACAAGTCGGATTTTCAGAGAGAAACCCCAATAATCTACAGAATGTTGTTATCAAATTGTTTCTCCTTTCTCTCATTCAGTCCATCAACGATCCTTAAAATAAAGCAAAATGCAATGACAACCTCACGATATCAATATCGGTAATCAAAATGCACCCCAATATACCTTATAATTACCCCAACTGCAACTTAAAATTCACCCACCAGTTGCTATTGCAAGGGTGAAATTCACAGATGAAACAATATGATCTCCAATGTAAATGAATAACTTTCAGTAGAAATTGTCGGTGCGTGTGCGCGTGTGGTCATCTAAATAATATCCACTATTGCTTCTGCTTGTATTTCTCCAGCGAGGGAAATTAGCCACAGATCATAAAAAATGGCAAACAAACGATGCCCTTGTTCTCCTTATCTAAAACCCCAAAATCAATCATCCAGATATTAAGAAACCACAATAAATCAATCATCCAAATATTAATAAATCAAAGTTAAACAAATGATGGAGGGAGTATATAATCAAAAGCACTAAATAATCAAAATCAAACATAAACAATAGAGAATCGAGATTACAAACCTCCATGAGCATACCACTCCTAACCATTGACGATGAGAATATATATTAATGACAGAATAATACCTGGAGGGCCTTAAGTACATGCTCAGGAGCAATAGTCCGTTTGTCTTCTCTGCTACAGGCTTCATTTGATTCTGAGGAAACAAGATTTATGAATTCTGAAACCACCCAATGTTAGAGTGAGTAAGAGGTGGAGTAAACAAAAGAAAAGAAACTGGGCATATGAGTGACAGATAATTTGTGCTTGCAATGAACAAAGCACACTGCCGAAGAAATGGAACCAGAAACACAAATTTAGGTTTTGTGTTACTAAAGAAATAAAAATAAAACATTCATATTCTCATGACAGTATTAATGTAAACAATGAGATTAATTCCTATGAAAATTTAACAGGGTAGTAGAGCCGATAGGTTAATAGGGTATAAGATAGGTAGAGCTAATAGTTAAATGAGTTGATCTCAAATTATAACTGTGTGAGGCCATCTTTCAAGAGACTAATTGATAACGATAAATTACCCGAGGAGAACAAGAAATAATGAAACCCTAAACCCTAAACCCTAGACCCAGGACCAGAAGCTTGAACTGGAACTGGACCCGGACCTGGACCTGCAAGAGGCAGTGGCCCAGGCATATGACCTGCGACAGGTGCTTGAAGTGGAGATCTAACGGGAAACTGAGCCTCATTTGGTAGGGTTTCTCTAAAATCATGCCCGGGCTGCATATGAGAAGTCGCCTCCTTGTATCAGGATCAAGCTCAAATTCAGGTACTTCACCTTTTTCTCGCGCAGGGGAATTGTGCTACCCTAGCTCTGGAGGACCTATATATTTAGTGAATTTAGTGATCTAACTAACAGTCCTGCTTGAGAGAACAAATTATTAAGGAAAGGTGTCATTGATGCTTGAGCGGTAGGCTGAGGGATTGCCATGGAAGGAACAGCCACTGTGAATGGCAAAGAAGACGCCAGTTTGGGATCAAGAGTAACATTCTCCGGAGAAGGTGCAGAAGGGAATGCTGTTGAAACTAAAGCTGCTTCCTGTTAACAGAAACACAAAAAATTAGGTTTTGTGTTACTAAAGAAATAAAATAAAACATTCATATTCTCATGATAGTATTAATTTAATCAATGAGATTAATTCCTATGAAAATTTAACGGGGTAGTAGAGCCGGTAGGTTAATAGGCATACGATAGGTAGAGCTAATAGTTAAATGAGTTGATCTCAAATTATAACTGTGTGAAGCCATCTTTCAAGAGACTAAATGATAACGATAAATTACCCGAGGAGAACAAGAAATAATGAAACATAGGGAGCTTTCTTTTCCATACAATAGAGAAACTTTAAAACTCATAAAATCCCCTCAAAAGACATCATACAAGATTTACCTTCAGCCTTCTTTCAACCTCTGCATCTGCCATTCCATCAAAACCGAGTTCTTTATTCCCGTTCGAACCAGAGACATCATCCTGTATGCCGGAACATAGGTATTAGCATCTTGCTCGCAAGAGTAAAAGGTAACAGTCAAACTAAAAAGATCAAATTTTCTGTCAGCAGCCCAAAAAAATCAATATTAGAGAAAGAAGTAGTCATACCTCGGCCACCAAAGAATTTTTGACATCAGGAGGAATTGGTATATCTTTCGGATTATCTTCAAAATGAACTTCATTAATACGTGGCAAGAGAACATCATCGAATTCTCTGCCAAAATTCACATGTCAAGTAACGCTTGAAATAGAACATAAATAAATGCAACCCAATAAATCTATATGCCATTTAAGGCAACAAGGAAGTAACAGAGAACGCTTGTAAAGGAAAAACAATGTTGAAACACAAGCTGTAATCCCAAAGGCAGTAATATTTGCAAATATTCCAAAACAGCCAAAAACTTATTTGAAAAAGCCACCTCGGACATTGCACGCTACGTTTCTAGCGACACAGAGAACTGGAATGGCATTATTTGCCTACAATACTGAGTTAGACCCGTTAAAGAGAAAGGAAATTCAGTAATATATGCTTGTTGGGTACACCAGACAGACAAGAAATACATTACCTCCGCCTGGGGTGAATAATATGGAGCAAATGCAGGAACAACATGCACTCGAGGCTGATCTTTCTCCTCCCACACCTTTAACCGATCATCGATATATCACCAAACCCCTTTTCGGATGACAAATGCCATCATGGAAAACATTAAAAAGCGACTTCTTTTATCCTGTTAAACACAAAAACTATGAATGTGAAACACTGTCGTTCATAATAAAATCCCAGTGGGTCTACATGAACCTCCTACGAATATAAACAAGGAAACACACAAAATTGACAACTTTACGAATAACTGCAGAATATAAATTGCACTTTTTTAACACTTACCGGACTTGACACACACAATACGATCCAAAACTTCTGTTGTAATTATCAAATTGGAGTCGGGATCTAGAGTCTCCACATTTCCAAAAGCATAATCTCTTTCGGCCATTGTACAAACATAAACCTCAAAACTTTTACGACCTCTGGCAGTCAAATAGCTGCGTAGTTCCCCCCATGCAGGTCTCAGTCATAAAAGAACAATTGTATCACGAATCTTAGCATGTACAGCATTTAAAATATAAGAAAACAATCCTATAACAGTAATCACATGAACTATAAAATAAGTAAGCAAGTACGGAGTACATATTTGTGAGCACTTGTTATAGCTTAGTATAGCAACATTACCCCAGTGCCTCAATAGCTGCCGCAAATTGCGGGGTAAGAGGAGGAAGGGGGGGAGTCAGTTGTATGCAGTCTTACCCTTGTGTAAGCAACACAAAGAAACTGTTTCCGAATGATCCAAGATGAAAATTACATCGAAAATCACAACAGAAAGAACTGCAGTCACTTTAGTTACTATATG
Organism: Silene conica; assembly: GCA_029255685.2. Taxonomy (NCBI): domain Eukaryota; kingdom Viridiplantae; phylum Streptophyta; class Magnoliopsida; order Caryophyllales; family Caryophyllaceae; genus Silene; species Silene conica. Next base: position 815,202 of record CM055317.2, on the reverse strand, counting down.
GAGAAGAATTCATACATTTCAAGCACAAGGAAAATTTTGCAGAAAACCAACCTGTGGATTTATTCGAGTAAGAACAATGTTTTATCTGGTAACCGGTTAAGAGGTCTAACAATAGTATGGTGGTTGTCCGAGAGAGCTGGAACCACCTCTGCTTGAATTTTGTGAAGTTTACCATTGTCCACCACTTGATCAGTTTCAGCATACTGCTTTAGTATAGCCTTGTCCTCCGGGTAACGTTTCACTTCAGCCGTCATACCCGCAATCCTTTGCGAGTCAATTTCTACAATAAGTTTCCTTTGCAAGGCCTCAATCCTATCCTCAAATGACCGTAACGTGTTTGCAACGATCAGTGTCTCATCAAGGTCAAAAATAATGCCAAGGCATCTAAGATTAACATGTCAAGGCATGCTTCATATAACCCTGGGGCAAGACTGAAACCCCAAAAGCAAGCGGTTTTGTCCATCCTTCTAGAACGCATCGCCACAAAATTAATATCCTCATCACCAAAGGCACAACAATAGTCTGCAGAATTACAAAAGCCAGAGCACAGTTCATGTCAAGTTGAATCAAAATTACTTCTACCCTATGTTGCTCAGACTCCTTTTATAGTATCTGAGAGACTGAGACAGATGGGTTCCCATGTGGTGTACTCGGCTATTTTAAAAAAAAAAAATATCTGCATAAATTGGCTTAAAAATGAGGTGTTTAAGTGTCATATCCAGTTCGAGTATTGGACATATGGGCATGTGGGGGAATAAGAAAAGTCGAAGTTGCAATCTTTTATTCTTAAATTAACATAGCAAATCACTGTTCAGCAAAGCTCAAAGTTTCACACACCTACAAAGAAGTTTACAGCTCACGGCAGCATTCAATTTGTAATTCCACTCAAGTAAATTTTATTCGGCATCCAAATTAGTTAAGAACCCTTCATTCATCGGATAATATTGTCAGCAGAAGTTAAATGTCCTTTATGGAACAACCAATAAGTCGCATAACGGCCGGTATTTAGTACCATGCAGAACCAGTTCATGACAATTAGCTAGATAAAAAATAAAAATAAAAACAGCGACGGTATATTGAAAAATAAAAAAAATCAACTTGACATTTCATCGTCAATTTTGGCAAAAAACACATTCCAGATGTTTCCCTGCTAAATCTTTTCTCAATTAAGGAGTAACTAAAAACTGTTGACTTTGATATTCACATTCCACCAAAAAAAAGAAACTATCGACTTTGCAGCATAAAGATGTTTAAAAACATTCTAAAACACTATCAGTACTAAGTACTAAAAGTTTAAGTTTCCTCACAATCATAAATTCAAGTCTAAACCGTATAATAGTGTAAACAAAATAAATGTAGGAACCTATCATAGTAACCATGTGGAATGAAATCAATCTTTTCAGGGTTTAGCTCAATGCGTGTACACAACCTAATGTGCACAGTGACATATTTCGCAGCAATCTAGTCGCTCTCAAATTTAGGTAACAGGTTGTTGAGAAACACAAGTAAATGGTTATGCCATTCTAACAGTCCACATAACAAGCCTAAAGAAAATCAAGTACACACGACTAAACTTTAGATGGAAGTCAAACTATTCTCCTTAAGTGTGTCCCCATTCATCATCATCTTACCAGGATAAAAGAAAGAAGCTAATGTAGCTCTGTATTGCGGACAAGAGATACATACCCAAGAAAAAACACATATTGTCCAGTGAGGTCGTCAATGTTTCTAGTTCTCTGCAACAATACCAGCTGAGGGAGGATAGCAACTGCTTCTAGGAACAAGGAAAATGTCCACATGACCTGAAAATCATCTCATGATTATTCATCCATTAAGTAGAGTTTTTGAAGCGCATATCAATAATCTGCTAAAAACCCAAAAAAAAAATACAGCTACAAATTACCTCTTTAAAAGTATATTTCTCACAGGTAATTCCCGCCAAAAGTAGGCAAGGCAACACCAGAAACCAGTGTCGAATGGTATCCTGATCCTTATCATATGACCTTCGGACAATCTTATGATGCCTCATGTACCAAACAATAGAAAAGGAGCTGCTCAGAAATATCAGCTTCATGACTGAGTTGTACAGTGATATGAAGTCTGTAAAGATATCCAAGTACGGAGTAGCAAACACAATTGCATAGAGTTCTTGAGTTTTCAAAGAGACGCCTGCATATAATGAAATGTTTACTTCTCAGAATGTAATACCAATATCCATCCTAATTTAATTCAAATAATTGGCTCGGGACTACCTGAATCACTGCAGGTTGTTCTGTCAATAATAAGAGAGGCTCTTGTCAGTCAATGACCAACTTATCCTACAATACTACAATGCATATTACAATCGGGAAAACGTAAGGGTCTCAGTCTGAGACTGTCTCATACAAGATCTTGTGATGCACTGACGTGGAACAGCTCGGATAAATGAACATACAAGCTATGAAGAACTATAGGCAGAACATTTATACATTCAAGTAACATGGAAGACGGGACTGCTTTTCTAAACAAATTATGTTCACACTTAACATCAAACCACAACAAAACCAGTGAACACCGCTGTCAAATTGTCAATAGTCCAAACAACCGTCTTCACCATCACATTTTTCTCACTAATTCACCTCATCTCAACCCATAAACTTCAATTAACGAAATTCAATCAATCAAATCATATTTAATACTTCAAATCAAATAATTCAGTCATTAAACCACACCAATCCAGTTCAAAACTAATGTCAATTGTCCAAAAAACTTAATCTCATCAAAATCCATTCAAGTTCATTCACCAAACCACAACTAAGCCAGTTCAAAAACTAATGTCAATGGTCCAAAAACCCGTCTTCACGATCACATTTTTCACACCAATTACCACATCTAAATCAATAAACTTCAAATTTAACCAAATTTAATCCAAACTAACTTAAAATCATCTAAAACAGTCCATTTATCTTGTTTTTATTACCTTGTTTTCTCTGAGACAGGCAAAATGCAACCCAAAAAGCAGTGTATCATGAGGATGTTCTTGTTGTAGATGAAATAATGGTGACTTGTATTCAATCAATTTGAAGCAAACTCCAGAAAAACTACAATTTTCTGATGAAATTGTATGAAGTACAGCAAGTGGATGACATCTTTCACCACTCTTTGATATTTCTCTTATCTTCAACCCATCTCTCAATAATTCAATTACTTCAAATGAATTTACATATAGATAATAACTGTAGAGAGAAGAAGCAGCAGATAGAAAAGGAAAAAGGAAAAAGGAAGATAAAACATAAACAGAAATAGGAAATAGGGTTCTCATTTCATTTCATTTCATACTGTATGATAGATAAGACCATCCCCAAGCAAGGTCAATTGCTAGGTCAATTGCTTGCTTGGGTCAAGTTAATTACAATTAAGTGAAAATTAGGATTGACCCAATGGTATTGAGGGTCAATTTGTGACCCAAGGTGGAGTAAATTGACTCCCCAATTGACCCCTTACGTGGCAAACTCTCATTGGTTACAAATTAGAATAAGAAAAAAAAAGAAAAAAAAAATTATGTTATTGACTCAATTAAATCGACTTTCTGCTTGGGAGGGTAAAAGAGAGTCAATGTCAATAAGGTAAGATTAAGGGTTAATACATTATTGACTCGATTAAATCGACCTTTTGCTTGGGAATGGTCTAATAATTCGTAATTCACCTGTCACCCTAAAACAAAAAAAAAATATTAATCTTCTTTATTAAAGCAACAACCACAGTGCTGACGTGTCAGGCTGTGGTTAATTGCATATTCTTTATTTTTTTTCTTTTATTTTTTCAAGTTAAGGGTCCCACCCGTATTTAACAAATTATTTTTATAAATTTAAAAGCGATCATGTCAATTGTCCTGTACAATATCGAGCAATAAATAAAATTACGAGTATATAATCACATAATTTGATATAACACAATCATATAAATTAAGAATATTTTGGAATCAGAGAACCAAGACTATCTGGCTATGTACTTGAAATTCGTAATTACAAAAAAAAATTACTTTGTACTAAAGAAATAGATAACTAATATATCTTCATATTAAAAAATTAATCAAAAGCGAATGATAAAAATGCAAAAAAACAACGAATTTACAAATCTACTTCAATTTTGAAGGATAAAAATGTTAAATATATAAAAGTTTGGATGAACATAATGTTATGTAAACAGGTATATATTTAATATTAAATTGTAATTCTTATCATAATTTTGATAACAAGGTTAAGCAGTCACTCAATCTCTCTTTAATTATAATTTACAAATAAAAGGTTATAATTTTTTATTTTGAAAAAGTTCTTTTAGGTTGAATTAATAACATAGCAAAAAAAATTTAAAACAATAATAATAACAATAATCGTGACAAAATACTAATAAACATAACAATATTCGTGGCAAAATATTAATAGTCCGTTACATAATGTATAAAGAAATTTTCGAGAAGTTATTGTACAGTTTACTTATGATTTAGTTCATTATTGTTTTTTTTTCCATTTCAAATTTAACTACATTTGTTTTGTTTTGACATATGACTATATAAATTGTAATTCTATTATTGTCATATTTTAGATATACTCAATAGGTAGAAAATTATTAATTGTAAATGAAATTATCATACGGATTGAGAACATGAAATATGACTTCAATTAAAAAGCAATTACCGTTATTAACACACTTTAGAACAATAACTTAAATAACGAACCCGTGCAATTTGCACGGGCTTAAGACTAGTCTCCTCGGAACTAGAAACAAACTCCCAAAAACTCCATCAAATCACAATCAACTAAGGGATGGGACGAACATCAAAGGTAAGACACATCCTAATAGCATCAAAACTACCCCTACAGATCTTACTGCACCCAGCCCAATTGTTTTGACCAACCACATAGTCAATGTTTTCATTGGTTTCCTTGTTTAAACACATGCCCCGACCTAAACCCATCACAGCATGATTAATATTCTTCATATCATACTCTTTCTCATCCTCATCCTCTCGGTATCGCCTTAAAATCCCGTTTTCCTCACCCAAGTTTTCCACACATTCCACAGTTCCAGCTTGAAAAGCAACATAGAGAGGCCCAGCGTCTATGGCTTGTTTGATTTCCTCTCGTTCATTAGGTAAATAAACGTAATCATTGACTATGGTGTGCCTGGATGTACCTTTCAACTGTGCTTCGGTCAATGGTTCAAATAACTTGCGTTTCTTACATCGTTGTCTGTCCCCGGTAATCCTAAGCGTGGTCTCGCGTACTCGGTGCTCATCACTCGTCGTAACCCCCATCCCCTTCATGGCCTCGACCAGTTCGAGTAAAGTGTCAGGAGCCCTCTGCTGCAATTGTTCCGTCGATATCTTTTCACCCACCACACCACCGAAAAATCTTTTTGATTCCTCCGGGCGATTAGCCTCCAGGAACTGCGATACCCCATTATACGCATCCGCAAAGGCATAATATCGGCATAATCCTACACTTGAATGAACCTCAGAATGTTCTACATTCAAGTCCATCCATCGTTTCTCCCAAATTACGGTCCATTTCACCTCTTTTTCATCAACTAAACTAACTCCGGGAGGATATGAATAAAACTGATAGGTAGGCATTTGGGTAAGGGTTTTATGAAGACAGAGAAGGTGAGGCCACTCTGAGGGAGATGAAGACTGGAGAAGTACTTTGGGTTTTAGGAAGAATTAGCTTTCCTTGGGGGTCAAGGATATTGCTGACTCACCGATTTGTCCTTACTCTGAATTTTGAATTTTACGCACCAATATTTCCCGGTCTGTTTGATAGGAATTGCATCACCGTCTTCCTCTACAATTAACATGATGTACTTGTCCTTATTCGAGTAAATCATTTTTGTTGTCTATTTTATGACGTTTTTAAACTCTAAAATATTAGATTATTATTATATTATTATTATTTTACCAAGTTTTAAAGATTAACCATATAAATCTTAATCCGTGATGCATTTTTAATTAATACTAAATTTATTGATTTCGGACCAAACTCAATCAAAAATCCAGAAATTTTAAAAATAAGGGCAGAAAAAAAAAAAGTTCAGGAAGGTAAAGTTCTTAAGGAAAATTTGAATGTTAGTGGTTTCTTACTATCATCTAGATTCTAGCAGTAAAATTTTTATATTAAACTGAGTACTGTGGTGGCTAAAAATTACTAGTATGCTTCGAGCTGTTCAAATTTGCATCATATTTACCTTGTATATAAAATGTGATGTAGCTTTCGCCGGTTGCTTAGTAGCCTGGATAGAATAGGGGCGGGACACAACCCAAGTATTTTTGCGTTTTAAAGCACTCGTTGAAAAATATTTCAACAAACCAATTCGACAATTTTTCTCCGACAATGGTAGAGAATTTCAAAAACTAAACCATGAACTATTAAATCATCTCATAAGCCACTTCACCTCTCCACCTCATACCCCCGGACATAACGGGTATGCTGAAAGACGTCACAGACACATAGTTGAAACGGGCCTAGCACTACTATCTCACGCGGGATTACCCACCAAGCTATGGCCATTTGGATTTAGTACGGCCACATATCTTATTAACCGTCTTCCAACTAAAGCCTTAAATGGTGACACATCCTATTTCAAGTTACATAACTCAAAACCCGACTATAACAAACTACACAATTTTGGATGTATATATGTTACCTAGGGCTCCGACCATATACGAAACACAAACTCGAATATCGATCCACCCCTTGCATTTTTGTGGGCTACTCGTCAACTCAAAGTGCATTCCACTGTCTAGACCCAAAAACTAACCGCATTTATACTTCCCGTCATGTCAAATTCATTGAAGATGAATTTGCATATCACACACTTCTTAAAAGGGACCCCAACCCGCCTACTTCTCACAATTTGGACGACTGGTGTCCACTAGTCGTCCATATCCTTCATACCCCAAACCCATCACCTACTCCAACTCCAAATATCCAAGCTAGACAATCACGACATCCATCAATACCACTTACGCTCGACAACCAATTGCTCCACCTAATCAACAACCACCACCTAATTCCACTGTCCCCACCACTTCGTCTCTCCCTGAACCTCCGCCACAGCCCCAACCCCAACCCTCCCCTCAACCGACCTCTCAAACCTCCACTCCCACATCCACCATTCCCGCCAACACCACAATTCCCTCTCACAATGTCACGACACGCCTAGACAACAACATCAGAAAACCGAACCCAAAATATGCTAACCTAGATCACACTCCTAGTACACCATACGCACTTCCCAAAACCGTAAAATAAGCTCTTATCATTCCTCAATGGCGCGAAGCTATGGAAACAGAATTTCGCGTACTGACCCATAACAACACCTGGACATTAGTCCCTACACACCCATCTCACAACATAGTTGGTTGTAAGTGGGTCTATCGAGTTAAATACAATCCTGATGGGTCTCTTAAACAACACAAAACGCGCCTTGTTGCCAAAGGCTTTCATCAAAGACCGGACATCGACTTTAATGAAACCTTTAGCCCTGTTGTAAAGCCAACAATTGTTCATCTAATTCTCTCCCTTGTCGTCACTAATGCCTAGCCACTACGACAACTCGACAATAAACAACGCTTTTCTTCAAGGTACGCTAACTGACAATGTCTACATGGCTCAACCTCCAGGGTTCACTGACATGACCAATCCATATTTTGTTTGTAAACTAAACAAGGCAATATACGCCTTAAAACAAGCCCCCCGGGCTTGGTATACCGAACTAAAGTCGTATCTAGTCACCTACGGCTTCAAACAATCAATTTCCGACTCCTCACTATTTTTTCTAAAAACCAACAACACATGTCTCTACATGCTTGTCTATGTTGCTGATATAATCATCACTGGCCCTAACCCCAAACACCTACAACAATTCATAACACAACTTGCAAAACGTTTTTCATTAAAAGACCTCGAACCACTGTCGTATTTTCTTGGAATAAAAGTGATCCTAAACAAACTCGGCATTCATCTAAACCAATCAAAATACATACATGATTTACTAACTAAATACAACATGTCCGAAGCAAAACCAAACATCACCCCTATTGCTACTGACCAACATCTTACTCGTGAAGATCATAAACCAATCCATGATCAATCCGACTACCGTGCAATTGTTAGAAGTCTTCAATATCTTGCTCTCACACGACCTTACATCTCCTTTATCGTTAATCGACTTGCACAATACCTGCATCATCCAACTACAACCCGCTGGACCGCCTTGAAACGATTACTTCGGTATCTACAAGGAACCTCTACCCATGGCATTCAACTACATAGTAAATCACCTCTCTGTCTTCATGCATTTGCAGGAGATAAGGACTCACTCATCTATACCACAGGCTACGTCGTCTACCTTGGTCGCAACCCTCTCTCATGGTCCTCCAAGAAGCAAAAAGGACTAGCCATATCCACAACTGAAGCTGAATTTCGAGTTGTAGCTGCAGTCACCACTGAAACGATATGGCTTCGCAACTTGTTAACTGAACTTGGCATCACCGTAACCAAACCGCCTGCACTCTACTGCGATAACCTGTCCGCCACAATGTATGCCAAAAATCCGGTATTCCACTCTCGAATGAAACACATGGCTCTCTCCTTTCACTTTGTTCGTGAACAACTACACCTGGGTAACATTGCATCCAACATATTGCCGGAAAATATCAACTCGCCAATGCACTTACCAAGCCACTTCACAAGACTCAGTTCCTTGATCTACGTGACAAGATTGGCCTTCGACCTCCTACGTCCATCTCGAGGGGGAGTATTAACCAAGATCCTACAATATTATCAAATAAGGCAAAGATTCCACAATTAGCACAATTATCTCATCAGTCAATATCCTCCTAAAATCAAGCTATATCAGTATATCACCACCTTAATTGATTCCCAAATCAATGTAATTACAGTAAACACATTATGTATTTTTGTTTTTTTTGCAGTCATGTATTTTCCCAAATCTGCAAGTTTCATGCAGGATTTAGGCAGAGTGATCTGGTTTTGTAAGCCTCTGTCAAAGATCTTGTAGTTCTGTGAATCTGTTCCAGTGACGATGCGTCGATACCTGTAATTCAGGATCCAATATTTCTTTTGATACCTGTAATTCAGCATCAAAAATTGCATCAAGTGACCCATACTTCATAGTAAAAAAAATGCAACAAAATTTCATAATTGTGAGAACCAAAACTCATTAAGTTGAACAATAAACAAGTATCGATGAATTAACGAACAATTATTTGTTACAACGAAAAGATTATCGCAACTGGATATTTCATAAATTAGACCTATAATTTATCAATGGGGAAGGGGAACGAACTCAAGACCTTTTGAGATCGAACAAGTTTATATTCAAAACGCATTGAATAATAAACGAAGATAAACTTTGCTAAACAAGCAAACAGTTTCCTGTTTCTTTTTTTTTTATAGTTCTGAAATCTTGGTTGATTTCTATTCAAAGAAAAATAAGCTTAAATAGCCTAACTACAAACAACAAAGTGCAAAGGAAACGTAGTTGCTGATTCATATACGAGTTTTACTCAATTGTAAACTTTTTTTTCATGAGTTTCCATTCCATACCCTTTGTCTAAAAACATGAAAAAAATCTCACTCTAATTCTCTCCCTCAAAAATTAATTCTCTCTCATAAAATTAATCAAATTTATCAAATCCGTCAAAATTATACAAACAAGAGAGGTCCTTCCTCCATTCACAGGATTCGTAAGAAAAAATAGAGAAAATGAAAGAAGACAAAAGCACCATACGATAGTTCAGGCTGGAGCAATAACATAAGAAATTGCATATGTTATGAATGAGTTATTCAATGATTTCGATCACACAATCCTCAAGAAAAATATCAACCCACTGTATACAACAATTTCTCCGTAAACAAGAAGTAGCAAGGTAAGATAGAATGGAGTATTGATATTGATAGTGATACCTATTGTGACAGGATCTCTTTCAATTAACAATTGAAAAAAGAAGAATGAGGAAAAAAAGAACAAAATAGAAGACGGATTAAACAAACCCTAATTTAATTTGATCAAATCAATTCCTTAATTTCACGTAATATAATTAATAAATTTATAAATTAGAATTATTACGATTCATATGTTTAAACCCTAATTTAATTTGACGGATTTGATAAATTTGTTTAATATTGTGCGGGAGAGAAGGAGAGAGATTTTTTCATACTTTGAGACAAAGGGTATAAAATGGAAAACTCATGAAAAAATGTTTACAATCGAGTAAAACTCGTATATGAATGAGCACCACCCCAAAGGAAAAGACTCAAATTAATTAATAGACTAATGAAAGCTAATAAAGGTCACTTATTACGCCTAATTAAACAACCATAATTGTTGTAACCTCCCAACTTATCAACTAGCCTCCAAACCCGTATCATACTCCCTTTCTTCAAAAAGAATCGTCCCGATTCTTAGACCCATGAAATCCCCCTAGATCAAAAATGAAGAATACCAATAAAAGAGCAAAACGAATAATAAACATCATCAACAACTCCGTATACAAGAAAGAACCCCATGCGATGCTGGTTTGCCGTTTGTTTCGCCCTTTAAGTTTACGAAACCTTTTGTGCCAAAGCCGCTTGTGCCTTCCACCCCTCCACCCTCCATGCACAAATCTTAACCTTTTAAGATGACCCATGTTGTCAAACAAGCAAACCAACCCACACAGATTTTCCATGGCTACAACACTTCGTTCCGTTTGAAAATCGACCACGTAATAATAATTTGGCAGATCTTGAAACTTGTCTGAGTCTAATTTCTCCTCCTCATAATAATCGTCAAATAGTGAACAGTACCACGTGAACAGTAGTGTTTTTTTTCTTTTTTCTTTTTCTTTTTGTGAACACTCTCTAGAGGTGAGTAATCAAAACCGACCCTCGAACTACCTCGCTCAAGCTTAACCTTTGAATTCCGATCACAATCGAAAATTCAACTTGGTTTCGATACGCCCTTGGACCGTCCGGATTTAGAAAAATCAAGAGCCGAAGCTCTGATACCACTTATGATTCGAAATGGAAATAGCGGAAGCGAAATAATGAATTAACGAACAATTATTTGTTCCAACGAAAAGATTGTCGCAAGTGGATATTTCATTAATTAGACCTATAATTTATCGATGGAGATTTTTTACGCCTGCCAAAAAAAAAAGAAAAAAAAATTAAAATTTATCGATGGAGAAGGGGAACGAACTCAAGACCTTTTGAGATCGAACAAGTTTATATTCAAAACGCGTTGAATAATAAACGAAGATAAACTTTGCTAAACAAGCAAACAGTTTCCTGGTTTTTTTTTATATTTCTGAAATCTTGGTTGATTTCTATTCAAAGAAAAATAAGCTTAAATAACCCAACTACAAACAACAAAGTGCAAAGGAAAAGACTCAAATTAATAGACTAATGAAAGCTAATAAAGGTCACTTATTACACCTAATTAAACAACCATAATTGTTGTAACCTCCCGACTTATCAACTAGCCTCCAAACCCGTATCAATGGATTTGCTGATAACCTTGGTGTCAGTGGCACGCAATATGCAATTATCCGTCCCAACTAAATACATGTACTCCTGTCTGCTCCATGATTAGGTATCAGCAAATTAATTACATTACATGACTGCAGAAAGCTGCTCCGTGATCTCAGGCTTGCAAAATACAGTCACCTGGATTATCAACACGACAAAGAATTAACAAAACAGAACTTATTAGCCAGGGTAAGCCTCGATAAAAAAAGGGTGTACGACAACTATAATCACAGAAGAGAAAATGTTGGTTTTACAGCTCAGGATTAAGGCTAACCAGCAAATGTGTAAACTAACAAACGTAATGGATGCTGAAGCAAGTATAGATCACCCGATATTACTTAGTATAAGCCCTAAACCCGAAACCCTAAACCCTAAACCCAAGTATAGATCACCCGATATTACTTAGTATAGGCCGCCAAAATGGTAAATTTTCCGTTACTTTGACCCCAAACACAAGAGACAGATCGACTCGCAATGATCAGCTTTCAAATTTCATTCTTTTAACAGTCATTCAAAATCCCAGAAAAAAAATATACACCACCTAGGATTTTAGGAAGCAATTCGGAAGCATGACTTGGTTTCATCCGACTCCCCCCCCCCTTACGGCCCTTACACTACAATTTGCGAGACCCATTGAGGCACTACTAATACTAAATTCAACAACATTGCTTCAATTAATTCATCAATTCAAGTTTTTCAACAAATAACTACCCACAAGGCCACAATATATTACAGGATAAAAAAAGCAATATCTAGTTTACTAGTAAATTTTAGTTTATTTAGTATGCTAGAAATCAGAAATCAAAAATTAGTAACAATTGAGGGGTAAAAGAAATAATTCCTCTAACAACCATTTACCCTAAACACTAATCAACCATTTCTATTCACTTCACCATGTCATTTTACTGTTTAGTTTCAAGCTTCATTATCCCATAACAAAGTGAATCCTAACCTACAAACGATTACAAACTTGGCTAACAAATTAAACTTCAATCAATTACTATTTCGAAAATCAAAAAAATAAATAAAAATTAACCTAGTTGTCGAGAAGAGCTCTGAGACGCTCCATTTCAGTTTCATGTTCATCCTCACGATTCGGTTCGTCGCCTGACAAACATAAATCTTCCAGGTGTAATTGAAACGGCAACAATTCCTTGCCAAGCTGATCCGCTTGAATGGACATAACCCCAACCCTCCTCTTGACTACCCCGTTCACATGCTTGTTTATCTGGTAACAGTTAATAGCTCCAGTATCAGCCTCAATAGAAAGAAGGGCGGAATTGATGGCAGATATATAGACGTCGTACTCATCCTCGTCATTGTCCTGCCCAACCTCCAGCAAAGCCCGTTTCTCAAACGGGGCTATAAGACGATGAAACTCGAGCAGATCCATAATCATGTCCGAACTGGTTGGGACAAACTGCTCATGCTCCTCAGATCTCTTCAGAAGAAACGCAGAAACCATCGATCGCACGATCCTAATAGGAGATTCAGATTCCTCCTCCGGACTACGATCCGGACTCCAATCCTCACCCGTACCCGTACTCCTCGGGGTTTCCTCAGGCATATGGTTTGGGATTTGGGTGACGTGGGAAGAGAGACGAGGGCTTGAGATTGTTTGATCCATAATTGGATAATAATTAGGTGATTTGTAGTCTTGGTTGTCTTGGTTCGTCGTGAAAAAGAGGGATGAAAAAGATTCAGACATTTTTAAGGAATTGGGAAGAAGATGAGGGGTTGTTGGTTATTGAAAAATTTAGCCTACAAGAATATATATCTCAAACCTACCGAAAACAGAAGGTAAACAGAAATCAGAATTCAGAAAAACAGAAGGTAAACAAAATTCAGAAAAATAGAAAACAAAATTCAGAATGTAAAAAGAACCAGAATTCAGAATGTTAACAACAATTAGAATTCAGAAAAACAGATTACAGAATGCAGGATGTAAACATAACTCAGAATTCAAAAAAACAGAAGGTAAACGGAACACAACAATCAGAATTCAGACAAACAGAAAACAGAATTCAGAATGCAAAAGGAAGCCAGAATTCAGAAAAGAAGAAAATCAGAAGGTAAATACTAAACAAAACCCAGCAATCAGAATTCAGAAAAATAAAAAACATAATTCAGAAGGTAAACAGAACCCAAAATTCAGAAAGAAAACATAATAAAAAGGGTTGATATGTAACATATCATACTACAAAACAGAACTAAAATCGTCTTTGCTGAAACCGTCCATGCTTGCTCAATACCGGACGCACGAGACCCATTCCAGAACATATACAATAATATATTTACTCTAATATATACAAAATACAATAATATATTTACAAATATTGTGCTAAAATACGGATCTATACTAGTTAGACATTAAACACATGGCAACACTCAAATAACCCAATTCGTAATTTCAAATAAACATAAAAATCATGCAAGGAAAGGGAAAAACAACAAATATAAAAGAAAAACAAAGAGAAAAATATACTAACCTCAGACGTTCTTAGAATGACGGTTGATTGGCTGAGGCGTTAGAAGGAGGCGGTAGAACTGTAGAAGGTGGCGATTTTAGGAAATTTTTAGGGTTAGGGTTAGGGAGTGTGATTTGTGAGGGAGTGTGATTTGTGAGGGGGATAGTGTGTTTGGGTCTTAGTTCCGTTGGTTTGTGTCGTCGTTTATTATTTTGTTGCTTTTCTTAGTTTATTGTTTAAGGTTTCATCCTTCTCGTTTTACCAAAAAAAAAAAAAAAATTGACGATCAAAAGAGCAAAGTCTACAAGAATATATACATTCCAAATATGACGTCTAACTTTTATAATAGCTTATACCCGCGTGGTGAATAAAATAAGTGTAAAAAATTGGTTGGGGTTTGGTGATAGGAAAGAAGGATGAATAATTAGAAATTAAATAAGAGATTGTGGAGCCACAAGCATTAAAAAAAATAAAGTAGCAGTAAAAGGTTGGGTGAGTTTGATAAAAGAGACAAATGAATAAAATAAGAATAAAAGTTTCCAAAATAGAAAAGGAGAAGAAAACCTAAATAATCCGTTTTAGGAAATAAGGAAGAAAATATGGAATAGGAGGGAATACTAACTCCTACTCTTCGGTTGTCCACGTATAAACATGGTATACAAATAATAATTACAAGATACAATTACAAGATTCTAATAGTTATCGTTTGTTTTAATAATAATGTTATTTTAAATTATTACGTATTTTTCTTTTTATGTTTATTATTATTTTAAAATTATTAAGTTTTTCTTTTTATGTTATTGTTATTCTTATTATTGTTATTGGTATTGTTGTTATTTTACTCTCTAGTTTAGTACTATAGAATAAACACTCTTTTTTTTCAGCGCAGTGAAGAACAACAATGGAGTCGGGATTTTACTACTATCGGACATTTTTGGGTTGGAAGATTCAAACAACAGAGACTTTGCTTATCGCGTTGCCTGCAATGGGTAATTAGGGATGGGAGTGGGTCGGGTACCCAACCCAGACCTAACGGATCGGTTATGGGTCTCAATTTTTGAGACTCACTCGAGTACGGGTCGGGTATGGGTCTTATATAAAAATTTCAGGTCCGGGTCTTGGTCTTGGGACCCTACCCGACCCTTGGACCCTTATATTTATTAAGAAAAAGAAAAAAAAAGAAAAAACACACATTCGAACGTCAATAACCCAAAAAATACACACAAACAGATGACCATTGTCCGGTTAACGTTGCTAATGAGGTTGGTAATGTGATGGGGAGCGAGTCAAGAGTGGTGGTGTTCGAGGGTAGTGGACATGGGTTTGTACATAGACCTCAAACTCCGGAAGAAGATGGCGATGCCGACAAAGCTTTCATGATCATGAGAAACTGGTTATCAGACCACTAGCTAGCCAGAAACTGAGTGTTTCTTTACTTTGATTACTGTAATTAATCGTCATGAAAATATCAGCGTTCGTAGCAGACTTATCACTTGTGTAACATTCATAAGTATGCCTGACAAAATCAACCCAATTCGCCGAGATACGGATCACATTCGTGACACTTCACCATACTAGACAGATCTACGTCTGAAGATACTCAAAGCCAGAACCGTGTTCTGCGCACGTACCCCAGCTAGTTGAATCTAGAACTCAAATATCCACCATTCCGTTCAAACCAATTCACTACATTTCTCTGAATATGCGAGATTTGTTTTTAACAGAGTAAATACGTTATTGTGAACTCTGATGCCCATCAACACTACGGAAAACTGTTATTCCTCTCAGTTCAGAGTTCAGTTTCTCTTCTGACGGAATAATTACCTCGCAACAAGATTACAGGAACAAAATATCATTCTATGAGAAATTTGCAGTATATGGGGTACTAGATTGACCCATCAAAACAGTTTCGAGTTCTACAGTTGGATAAGTGTCGAGTTAATCAAAGTAACAAGCCTTCTGATTAATACTACTCCACTGCAATGTACTCCGTAGTTCACTGTAAAAGTCACTCTTGCGCATCCTGAAAACAGAAAAGGTCGGTAAGCAATAGGAGCAGAGTAATTTGAAACGAGCAAACCTAATCTTGGATACTTCATGACGGGGAATCCTAGAGACTTAATGGCAAACTCGCTTTGTAAAATACCCATTAAGGAATAACTAAATCGACCCTTCAATACAACATAACCATTTACCCCTTGCCACAAGGGCTTGCACGGCAAGGACAAACCTATGGATTGTAAGAGGTCTTATACAACAAGGACAACAACATCATTACCCCAGTGCCTCAATGGCACAAATGTGCACGGGAAGGGGGTCATATGTATCGAGGACTCGAGGAGGTCTTGCCCTTGTGTTAGCAACAAAAAAAAGGCTGAAAATTTCAACATAAATAATGAACAAGGCAGATGCTTTAGAGAGCTCATAATGGAGTACATGAACTGAAGGAGATAACTTGCCTGGGAAGGAGAGGTTTCAGAAACAGTCGCAGGCCTCAAAGTTGCGGTGGGCTTGCCAAATAAACGCGAGCAGTCTGAGTAAGCAGATCCAAGTCCCATTCCAGCTCCAAATGCCACAGAAGCCCAACGAGTGACGAGACTCCCTGAAAGACAGACGAGAGTTACACAGCATAAACCTAAAAATCAGTAGCAAGATGCTTTCTATTCCATAAGTTGGCTATGGCTAACACAATCACAATTGTAAATAACACGACATGACCAAACAATGAGATCAAAATATTTATAGAAAGAAAATAATCGAAAGAACGGCTCCCCCTGTGATTAAGACAGCCTCTTCTTTGCAGCTAGTATTTACTGAACCTCGTAGTTATACTTACTTTATAGGAGTAGTAATGTTAGTGTAGTAGTGTATAAAGGACGAAGACTGAAATACGTCAATTAATTAACTATATCCCCTCTCCCTCCAGTGGTTTAGGGTTTTAGGTTTTAGGGTTTAAGGTTTAGGGTTTACCTAAACAAATCACTCATCAAACCCGAACTGGTCTCTCCGAAGACAACCATATTTATCTTAGGATTAAAACGCCTCGAATAGCACCCTACTTGATGGATGAGACAAGCTTCATCTATCTTTTAAGTTTAAGTCGGAGCCTTAAAAAAGAAAAGAATTTCTGATCAAACCCACGCCAAACCCTAATCAAATTTGTTTTCCAAAATTATACCTAAGCTAAATACAGGAATAAATCCGAAAAAACCATTGAATCAATTCGTCAAACAAGTTTATGCGGAAGTCGAAAATAAAAAAAAAAACAACTAAAAATTAACCTAATTGTCGTAGTGGAGAAGGGCTCTGAGACGCTCCATTTCAGTTTTCTCTTCGTCTTCAAGATTCGGAAAAAGTTCCTCGGGTGACACAGATAAATCTTCGAGGTGGAATTGAAACGGTAATAATTCCTTGGCAAGTTGATCCGGTTGAATGGACAAGACCTCAACCCTCTTCTTGACTACCCCGTTCAAATGTTTGTTTATCCGGTAACAATTAATAGCTCCGGTATCAGTCTCGATGGAGAGAAGAGCGAAATTGATTGCAAATATACATGTCTCGTACTCATCCTCGTCGTCATGCCCAACGTCAAGCAAAGCCCGTTTCTCAAACGGGGCTATAAGACGATCGTGCTTGAGCATATACATAATGTCGTCCGAACTGATTGGGACAAACTGCTCATGCTTCTCAGATCGCTTAAGAAGAAATCCAGAAACCAGTGATCGCACGACCCTAATAGCAGATTCAGATTCCTCCCCCAGACTATGATCTGGACTCCAATCCTCCATACTCGTACACGGACTCGGGGTTTCCTTAGGGATAGGGATAGGGATAGGGATTGGGGTGATGTAGGAAGAGAGACGAGGGATTGAGAGGGTTTGGTCCATAATTGGATAATAATTAGGTTTGGAGTCTTGGTTCGTCGGGAAAAAGACTGATAAAAAAGATTGTTTTGGTTCTTCTCCAGCCATTAAGAAATTGGGAAAGAATATTCTTCGGGATGTCAAGGAGTCAATGATAGGGGTTGGTTGGTTATGGCCTTATGGGTTTATAATGCTTACAAATTGCACGGATTTGCAAATTAAAATTTTGTTATTTAAATAATAAAAACTTTTAAAATTAATTTTATACTCTAATTATCTTTTTTGAAGTCTATTCTCTTTAGAAATAATTTTAAAAATAAAGCAATACAATATCTCTACTTTTTGAAGTTTATTCTCTTTAGAAATAATTTTAAAAATAAAGCAATAAAATATTTCTATATTTTGTTAAACAATCTTGAAATTGTAATAACTACTCCTTTCTATTCATAATAACCTTTCCAATTTTCTTTTTCGTCAATTCACAATACCTTCCATATTTTTTATTTTTGTAAAGTTTTTATACATATTTTAATCACTTCACCCACCACAATAACCCACCATACTCATATTTTATACTTATTTTAATCACCTTACTCCCAACAATTACCACACAATACATAAATATATTTAAGTTATAAAATTATATTTAAGTTTTTAGATTTGAAATATAAATTTTATTTGTAATTATCGTAGACTGAACAGTAACGGTTAGGGTCAATTGGTTGAATAGTTGTCATGATATATTGTCTTGAAGCTGAAAATTAAGTTTTTGAATTGTCATGATTCTTACAACTTTATAAAAATCCGAATATATGAAACTATTTTATTTATATATTTTCTTAATTTATTTTAATTTTAGATGCTTATTTCAAATAATAAGAATTTTTATTCCCAACTTTCACCTAATATAGTTGTTAGTGGAACATGATAAAGCAAAAACTGTGACCCGTGCACATGTAAAAAGAATTAATCAAACCCGCGGTATTATCACGTAATTAAGAATAATGTTATAAGACGCACTATAAATAACGTTATCTATAAAAAAAACATATCAGTATGATTACGCTAATAATCCCAAAAAATTGCACAATATAAAGTCGTATTAAATAATTCAAACGTGAGACGGTATATTATTTTCCGAGTTGTATATCACAACGTCAAAAAATAACCAATTAATCATCAAAATTGACGCATTTCTAATAAGCCATACAACAAAATACATGGATCAATATTAATTCTTTCAAACAAAGCTTATAAATCATAGCAATTCTTATCCCCCATTAATATACCACTATTTCTCAAGGCATGTATTAGTATTTCTAAATTATATTTCACTTATATTCATTTTTATGTTCATTTTTGTCTGTTTCTTCTCATAAGAATTATTATATCATGTATTTCACTTGTACTTATTTATAATTTTCAATCCAATTTCATTGTTCGTTTTAAGAAATGGAGAGGCATAAAATCACGTCGATTATTTGACTTAATTTTTATGCTGATGGACCCGTAAAATTCAATCTCTATTGCGACTCTCCATCGTTCTCTCAATTTCTTATAGTCGGTTGCTTTTGATCTCCATAATAAAATTATATTTATATTTACAAAATTCCGCTAAATGAGTTTGCACAATATTTACGTGTGTCCGGTGTTCCTACAAGCCCGGCCTCGATCTGTCCTATCTCGATTATTGTAGTTCCCCCTCAATGTCTAGGTTTGATATAAAAGGAAATTCACAAATTTTGTAACATCGACTTAAAAAAAGATCTTTAATATGCCACACGACTATGAAACGAAAGGATGAAGTTGGATTGTATTAAAAAAGCCAAATTCTTGAGTTGAAAGTTAAAGAAAACTTAAGCATTCACATGCACTTATAACTTTTGTTTCAAGTGTCATCACAATTCACGAGCATTATATTCATTCACGTGAAAATTAACACTCTTTTTATCGTTTTAAGTTCAATCAAATCATCAACTGATCAAACATTAGCTAAGTTACTAGGGTTAGATACTTAGATTGGATTAAATTAGATGAATCGACACCGGAGTGAAAATTAACGTGCGCATTATACAGCGTGGCGACTGCCCTAAACATCAAGATTGTTTGTTAACCTTTGATGTCGAGGGTAGAAGTTTTACATATTCTAAGATGTCTATTATCAAGTGATTAAAGTTTTGTTGGCAAATATTAGAAACAGATTTATAATAATACACCGCGTTTGCGAACACGGTGGATAGATTTTGGTGGCATATTTGATCACCAAATAAAATTAGTAGAATTAGAAGTGTTTAGTAAACAGCGGATTAATATAGATAGAAGCAGATTTCAAAAGCAGATTTGACTAGCAGATTGATTTAGCGGATTTAATTAGCAAATTTATTTAGCAGAATAATTTTAGAGGTGTTTGGTAATTGACAGTTTAGATTAGCAGATTGTCTAGAATCTTTGTAAAATGACATATAAGGACATGAAAATATTATTTATTAAATATATAAAAGAAATGTTAGTATTTTATTAAGAGGGTAAATAAGACAATTTTTTTTCTTTCTAATATGCTAATCCAATATGCTGGTAGGAGCAGCATATTGTAAAATAGCATATTGGACCCCAATATACTATTTCAATATGTCATTAACCAAACACTCTAAATAGCATATTGGTAAGTCAAACATGCTAAATCTCTCAAATATGATGAAATTTGGCCAATATGTTGTTTACCAAGTGATGTTAGTCCAGTGGTAATGAAGTTAAACCTTAACTCTTGCAGAACTCCAAGAGTGGAGAGGTCTCAGGTTCGATTACAGACAATATCAGTTAGACAGTTACTCATTCCATTCAACTCACTTTGCATTTTGCGTTTTCGTCTCGCGTTTATCAACGCGTGTTTTACATCGTGAATATTTTTAATTATGTACTTGCGAAAATTATAAAATTCATATATTTTCAATGTACTATATTAATCGAACAAAATGTCTCGTAAATATATTTCATTTATTCCTCCATATACGTACAGTCGTACACATTATTTGGAACGTAATGGCACTAATCACCGACGATCGAAAAAGCACAAAACCGTTACGTAATAGCAATAGTAGTTTAGATTTCAGAATAGTATAAACAGGAGCAAAATGTGAGGCTAGTGTGACTTTCCACATCTAATCTTGTCTTCACTTAAATGCTTCTAACTATTTAACGTCCTCCATACTTTTCCATCCATCACTTGTAGCTAATAACTAATCTTAAGGACGGTGTATCGGTTTGGACCGGACCGAATCGGACCAGAACGGACAAATGGCAAAATCAGATTGGATTCGAAACGAATTGGCGGAAAGTGATGGACCGGAGACACATCTGTTAGACCGGAATTTGTATGTTATTGAAGTCTAATAAAGAATCTTGTATATATAGTTATAGTACCTCAATTTCAATCATTTATTTGTTTTCGATAAAATAATCTTACAAAGAGTTAAAAAGGGCAAATAAATAATTGAGACAAATACGGTATAAGTTAATCTTAGAAATAAAAAAAGATAAGTTAAAACACAAAATTCGGTATTTTAGACCAATTAGACCAACTCGGAAAAATCAAGTCCTAATCCAAAATCCAAATCTTAAAAAACCTTGGACCAGAAACCGCACCAGAATGCATAATAAACACCCCCGCTACTCCGCTATCCGCTACCCTCATGTTGTTTCAGCATAAATTCTCAAAGAAAATGTCTTAGTATATATTTTCCTTTTCAGAAAAAAAAATGTAAATATATGCTTCAGTTGGTAGTCCATTAATTAATTTCATGATATAATTAGTCTTTGCATGAGAAAAAAAATGCCAAAAAAATATACTTTACTTAATAACGTAGCTGAAAATTAAGAATTTAAACCGTAACTAATCTATACTACAGTCTACAACTATAAAAATATTTGGCCATTAACTCACTTGTGAATAAATTTCAACTTTTTACCAATGAGAAGTCGTTCTCCGTACTTTTAATCTATCAACAAAAGCCAAAGGTCGACATGTAGATTCAAAGTAAAAAAAAAAAAAAATCAATTGTACTGAGTGTATTTGTCGTAAACTTAAAATAGGTTAAATATTATTCATATGTAATAGATAAAATAAATGTAGAGTGTCTGAGGATGAACGATCCATTTAGTCTTGTCCACCCACATGCCTATTGCCTAATACTTGACCCTTCGTAAAATTATGACGGATACGTCTTTTGTTAGAAAAACTTGCTAAAAAGTAAATTGGCAATGGTCGACATGTAAATTAAATGCGTAATACCAAGTCCTCATTTGCTCTAGTAGTTCGGTAGTTCCGTCGTGCAATTAATAGTAAGTCTAGCTTGTGACGGGTTACCATTTATGACGGATATTTTGTGAGATAAAATGGATACAAAATGAGTTAGTGGAGAAAGGGGACCACGAGAATAATGTTGAAGAGAGAGAAAAAGTGGGTTTTTGTGAGAGAAAACGGTATCCGTCACAAGCCTGCGACGGATAGTGCCGTTGCGAATAAGAATTTGTGTGCAATTAATTGTGTATGCATTTCACTTTTAAATTATTTTGTATACTTCTTTTCTTGATTTTATTTTCTTTCGTCTAAGGCGTCTAACTAAAATATTTTTAAGTATGAAAATATATGAAATACGAAAGTATTATTCTACCTATATATTTTAGATATATTCCCTTATCCAACAAGTTAATATGGAGTATTATTTGTTATTGATCTCTCTCAAAATTGGCATAGAAACTAAGGGGTCGTTTGGTTCGGCATGGGAAGATAAAATTCCCGGGAAGATAAAATTCGTATGAACTTAAAAATCACGTGAATTAAATAAATGTTGTTTGGTTGAATGTAGGAATTTTTATTCATGCGGGAACTTCCAATTACCTAGAGGGGGCTAGGTAATTGACTTCCTACATAATGTAGGAATTAGAACTTCCTAGGGAAGTTATAATTCCCATGAATTGGGCAACCAAACAAGAATCAATTTCCCCACTTCCCATGATTTTCCAATTCACGTGATTTTAAAAGTCAACCAAACAACCCCTAATAATAATAATCATTTGTAGCATTTTAAACAAATTTTATCCAACATAACTCATTTCAATCTTAACCCGAGTTGCTCATTTGCTTATAAATCGCTTAATAATTTTTATTCTATAAATCAATAATAACTTTTTTAGATGACAATTATTAGGTTTGCAATGAATGAACCTCAGCGTAATAACCTGCAAATTACATAACCCAAATTGCATTAACTAACCGTACGCCAGTACACTTCACCTTATTTGGCGAGTTAAATCATTAATATTCCCTGTCAAATAGCGACATTATTGATCAGTTATTTACTAACTAACAGTTGATATTAAGTCTCGATATCACTCTAATTCATTTTTTGATCTCAATTTATACTACCTAGCTTGTATAACATCTCATTTTCTATTTTTCTAATACTCATGTACAATCACATGCATAAGAAACAAGATCATTCCTTTCTAAGCAACTTCAGTTTTACATTTATTAATGTAGGATTCCCCTAATTAATAATTTCCATTTTATGTCTTGCAAATTATGACACCTCCCTCCATTTAGTCCCAACACGAATTCTCATTTATAACAAACATCTGTCGTTATACACCCGTGATTTCTCACAAACTGTAAATACTGAGTAAGTAGAAAAGCAAATGAGAAAGGGTTATGATCGTCAGCTTAAATACAAACACGAATTTTCTTTAGTCCATCTCCAAGCAAGGTCGTGAAGGAGGTCATGACCTTGTTTGGTCATGGTTAATGAGTTAATTAAGATGATTAATTGGTGACCATGTTTGCTAATTTGTGACCATATGACCAACTAAGGTCAATATGTGACCATTGATGAACAATATTGACCATATTTATTACCACGTAGGTGGACAATAATTGTGATTGATTGATAGATAAAAATAAAATAAAATAATTGGTAAGAGAGAGGTTTTGGTAAGGTAGAAAATGTGATAAATGATTGAAAATGTTGGAACGTGGAAAAAATTATTAGATTGATGACCCGGGTCGTGACTTTCTGCTTGGGAGGATGAAAACATGTCCAGATAAATAAGGTAAGTTTAAGAGTAAAATCGGGTCGCAACCTGATTATCGCGACCACCTGCTTGGAGATGGTCTTATAACAGATATTTTTTGTCACAAATCCGAGATCTCTCACAAACTCCGAGTAAGTGAAAATGCAAATGAGAGAAGATTTTTGAGAGGTAACAAACTTGTAACCGTACTCGGCTGGACTGCAAACTACTCCACTCTATTTATACTTCCCCCACTAACAACACACCCAACAATCAAAGATCAAAGATAAGTAGATAACAACACTCCCATACTTCTCACAACACCAAAAACAAACAAAAATCACAATCAAAACATGAACTCCATTACAAAAAATAATTCATCAAACAACAACAAAAAAAATATCATAAACAACAATAATAATAATACTTCAACTTTAACTAATAATAAATCTTCATCATTTTCTCATAGAACTTCATCAATTTCATCATCATCTTCTTCTTCATTCTCCTCATACAACTCTTTCCTTGAAGAAGATTTCTCTTTACCAAATAGTCCTTCAACTTCTTCCAAAATACCCTTTTCTTGGGAATCAATCCCAGGAATCCCAAAAACACAAATCCTTCAAAAAATTGATTCTTCTAAGAAATTACCCTATAGTAATAAAAATTTACCCTTGCCAATGCCACCTCATGTTTGTACTACTTCTAGTAATAATAATAATAATAATATTACTTCTTGTAACAAGAATTTCAAGCAAAAAAAGAGCTACATTGCTAGAACTAGAAGTAGTGATCCTTTCTTTGATGCCCTTGTTGAGTGTTCGAAAGGCGGCGACGAGGACGACATTATTGGTGGTGGTGGTGGTGGTGGTGGTGGTGGTGGTGGTAGCATTTGGAAGGGTAGTGTTAAGAGTTTAAGTGCAAGATTTGGTGTTGTTAATCTTTCATGTAAAAATTCTTCTTCTATTGCTCATTCTCTTGTTTTTGTTCCTAAAGTTGTAGGGCCAAGGAGGATTTCTTATTTAAAGAAACGATTTGGGTAAAAATAAGTTCTGCCGGAAACGGTCACAATTCGTTTTTTAAAAATACGGGTTGAATATTGTCATTTTAACGTCAAATGTAATCAGTATAATTTTTTAAGTTAACAGGTCACATTTATCGTTAAAGTGGTGACATTTGGTCCGTCGTTTTAAAGAGACAAAACTGGTCAATCTTCAATGAAAATCTGTGTTTGAGTAATTGTAAATACACCAAGAATAATATACGGTTTTTATCTTAAAGATATTACCTTATATAACTTCTTATCGTGTGCCCTAACAGCACACATTAGAAAATTCGTCAGTATTAATCATTGTCTTAGTATTCTTAGAGATTGAAGCTAATGTATTTTGTGATGTTATTACGATCCTGTATTTTCGTCACAAGTTTGTATATAAGACGGAGTTATGAGAAATTGAATATCGAATATTCATAAATTTAGGTTTTTCTAAAATAAAACCGTGTTATAAAAGATTATATCTATGAGATTATTATAAGTATTGGTCTATAATGTCAATGAAAATTAGGGTACATGCAAAAAGTTGTTAAATGTGCCATATGATGTAATTTTAAAAAACACTTGTATTAAAATTGTATAATAATCTAAATATGATCGAGTTTTACTCTTTTATGGTTATTAATTGGGATCGAAAACCAAAAAATCATTACTATCATCATTGTCCTTAGATTTTGTCTTGTTTATTGTTATTTGGACTTGTATTTTACTCCGTACTTTTTAGTTACTGATTTTAGAAGTTACTGTTTTTGGAAGGTAAAATTGTAAATACTACTCCATATATAAGATTACAAGAGAAAACTCAATGTATATTGGATGTCTTATTGATAATGTTAAATATTCATCGTAAGATCAGGATCGATTAAGGGCCTTTAGATAGTAAGATCGTAAAATTATACTCAATTTGTAAGATTAAATCAGGATTCTGATAACGATAGGTCGTGCCGTGGTGGTATTTTGTACTCGGAATATTAGAATATATAATGGAATATAATAACCAAGCACATCAAACAAATTATTCAAGTATTGCCAATTTCAAGTCGTTGTTCAATTAAGAAATTGGCCACATTTGTAACCATGACATATCTCTATCCACAAGTCATGATCGGGCGTCACCACAATTTATCAAGGACGCTTGTTTTAGTGCTAAAACCTTTAATCATTTCGATTTCTTATTTTCCATATATGCCCACAACAACATTGAATTGGAAAAAAACGTTATCTGTATAGTACTGAATTTCATTACAACTCTCATTTTCCCTAACAGGAGTACTAGTAGGGGAGGCTACGAGCTGAAAATTAAATTTCAAAATTTTTAGTTAAAATTTTCCGAGTTTTTCAAGGTTGCTGTCTTATAGTATAAACACGTTAAAAATTTTTGCCTCTTTTGGTGATTAGTCTAAAATCATGGTTCTGTCACTACCTCTACCTTTTTTATTTCCATTTTGAATATCTCCATGCAATAATAAACTAAATTAACTACTCCACCAGTCCAAATTATTATTATTATTATTATTAATATTATTATAAAAAAAGCAAGTTTTATATAGAGATTATTACAAAAGTTTACATGAAATTGGTGGGCAGGCGAGATACTATCTGGGCGTCCACCCTCTTAACAATAAGAAAGCTAATACGTGCAATTATTATTGTTATTATTATTATTATTATTATTATTATTATTATTATAAAAAACATTTCAAATTACACTAAATAAATTATTGTATTATTAGATGAAGTAATTTGTGAGAAGACTCGCTAAATAATTGAAGCAATTAATTTATATAATTTATTCATTCATTTTAATTATTTATTTATCTAAAAAGAATCCGAACCCATATTTGAAATTAATTTATACACATTCAAGAAGTAGATATTGGTCTACTACCAAACAACATATAAGTATTAGAATAATGAGCAAGATTGTAGTATTGTAAGGAGTATAGTATTACACGTATTCATAAGAAATTCGTATAAATTACTTTGGGAACATAAGAGCAATTTAGGTGAACTTCCATGTGAGTTCTTTACATCTTGTGACCACTATATTGTCCGTGCTTGTTACGCCTATTACTATTCAATTCTTGTGTCAATTGCACATTTTCTTACTTCGGTTTTTAGCCAACGATTAGTCTTACGCATTGTTTGACAAACAGTAGAAATAGATTCATATTAGAGAATAACGTTAGCAGAATACGATTAACAAATTTAAGTAGTATGTTTGACTGTCAAACAAATTAGCAGAATTACAAGAAAAATGTTTAGTAACTAGCAGATTTTAAAGTAATAAAACTGGTTTTGTAATAAATTGAATATGTTAATGTAATATATTGCTACTAACAGCATATTCATATCAAAAGCCATAAATTCTGAAATAATAGATTTCTTGGTCAAACTACTAATTACACTGGAATTTACTAATTTCGCTTAATATGTTGTTTACATATACTCCGTTTAAAATTGATTTTTTTTATAAACGGATTAAATACTACGATAGTTAAGACAGGATTATTATATCCGTGCTTATTTAGATAATCTTGGTTTTAGGTTATCTATTAATTTAACCCGTTTCTTATTTTTTTAAAGATAAATATTGTTTTGAACAATAATTTGTTTGAATTTTTGACGTTCAATTTATTGTGATCTTCTTGTTGATATTTCAAGATTGAATGGAATCAAGACAATGATAGAGCTGGATTTTTCTGATATTCATTAAGCATCTTTATTGTCTATACATAATCACGCTTTACGCAAGCACTATGTCCTTTATTATTAGGATTATTTAGGATTGTAGCCTTTGACCTTTCTTTAGGTGTCATTCTTGATTTGTTGTCCCATGCAACAAAATACTTCGTATGTTGTTTTTTCCATGAATGTTCACCAATGTTGTTGGAACTTGCAAGGAAAAAAGACATAGATCCCTAGTTCTACTTATTTCAAAAAAAACAAAAGCCTAGTAAAATATGCATGGAATGAGGAATTTAAATAACAATAACTATTGTGTATAACTTGTTTATACTCTTTTCATGCTAATTATATGTTTACCATTTTCATTTTAAGGTATCTCGCTCATTTGTTTACTTTTCTTTGCCGACGGTGGCCGGTTGTGATAAGTATTTGATCATCTATATCCATCATGATTCACGATTCATGATTCAATTGTCATTTAATAACTATAATCATAAGTGATCCCCTCTCATCTCCTTAATAATGAAAAAAAAAAAATTTATTCAGATAGAGGGAGGAGTATATAACATTTGTTTTTGTATGTTCAATTTCTCATTTATTGATAATAATAATTGCATGTTTAACAGTTCAGTGGTCAACTTACACATTATTTCAACCTAATCAACGTATTAACAGTCAGACTCACTTCATTTCAATTCAGTTTCCTCTATTAAATCAATTCAACTCTATTTAATTCAATTAAATTTTGATTCAATTCAACACAAATTATTCTATCAGTTCGATTAATTTCTATCCCATCAAAAAAAAAACAAAGCCTTAGATATCCTTGTTCTATGGATTCTCATAAAATAATAGGATTAGCTAATGATTAATTGAAATTAAATGAAATAATCTTAAAACTTAATTAACTTAATTATTATGCTCCCCATTCCCAAGGAATCCAAACAACAATGTGGATTGTATAGTTCCCATGTTTCAAGCTTAATTGGCTCCAACTTTAGGCTTCAATAATCATGGAAGTTGGGGTTGGCATGTTTAATTTTAATGATGAATCCTAATAACTTTATTGTCCACTATTAGTGTTCAAAATTTGATGTCTTTATGTCATTACTAATTGTGACGTTTAATTGCTTTTTATTATCTACCTTTTTATTGGTTGGTTTATTTATATATAAGTGCACTATTTTGAGTAGTCACTATTCTTTTAAAAAGGAAATTCAACATTTAATTTATGATTAATTGATAAGAATACTCCGAAGTATGAATGTCTTGTTCAAAATGTTTTAATCTTTAATAAAGTTTAGAGGATTTTGAGCAGTTCACTCATCATAGTTCAGAGTATTTCTATTATTAATCTTTTAACTTATGATACCAACTAAGGTTAAATAAATACTAAGGATGCAAAATGTAGACAAAATAATAATGAATTTATGAAGTAAATATTGTTATATCGACATGTCGTAATGTATAAGTATTTATGGTAGAATTTGATTACATCATATACGTGTACAATATCAAAATTTAGCCAGAATCAGAGAAATGCAACAAAATAATATAATTTTATCGTATAATCTAATTAATAAAAAAACGACATTATATAATGGAGCCCAGACGATATCTATTGATAAAAATGTAGTGAAATTAGGGAGGGTTCTTCATGACACAAGGCAAGAGTGCCGAGAAGTCGAGAACCCTCCATTTCTGTAATGATTCATTCATAATAAATTTGTTAATGTTTATTTCACAAATTAATAAATGAATGAAATTCATGTGAATGATTGAGTTAAGTTAAAGTTACATGTTAAATTATTTTTATTATTGTTATCATTATTACCACAATAACAAAAAATACTTGAATTTTTTTATATGGGCCGGATCTCTTGATCACAAGTGTATGTAAGTATGTAACAAAGCCCAATACACGAATGCTAGTAGATCCGGTCCATGAATCCATCCCAAGTCCAAACATTCCATGAATCCATCCGAACAACTACTCCATAATTTATCCTTGTTCGCCCAACTATTCCCATATCGGTCTCGGATAAAACCGTGTATAATCCGACATATTTCAAGGTGTGTTTGGTTTGTGCATGAGTATGAGTTTAGAATAAGGAATTATACATGTGTGGTATGGGATTGATTGGATTGGAACACGGAACTCCATTCCCCATACTTTGTTCTTGTATGTGAAATTTTATTTGGTTCGTCTGTACGAGTACATTGAAAATATCAAACTTTTATAATTTTTGCAAATACGTAATTAACGATATTAAACACGCACTATAAATCTATAACAACATAATGCTATGTTAACTCACAAAAACTTTTAGACACTGTATCTCAATAACATTATCGGGAGACTTCTCACAAGTAATTTTTTTCGAGCTTTTAACTACTTTTTTTATATCTATTATTTATGAGTTTCAATATAATGTTTTGATTTACAATTTTTTTTATAAGGACGCTCAAATTCTTTTCAATAAAACTCGTAAAATATATACATAAGCTCAAATTCTTTGTTATAAAGCTCGAAATCTATACTATCAAATAATGTATACATCTGGTTGTATAATCATCTAATTGCATGATAAGGGCAGAATGCCAAATTGTTATTTAATTTATATCTTTCACGTTATATCTCCCAAATCTTTAGTGAAACACCGAAAGACGGTATTTCACGAGACCTACTTACGTTACCTTGTGTACACGATTAACACAAATTCTTATTTGCAACAACAGTATCCGTCGCAAGCTTGTGACGGATACCGTTTTCTCTCACAAAATACCCACTTTTTCACTTTCTCCAACACTATTCATGTGGTCCCCTTTCTCCACTAACTCATTTTATATCCATTTTATCTCACAAAATATCCGTCACAAATCGTGACCCGTCGCAAGCAAGACTTACTACATGATTAAAACGTTGCTCCATTGAGCTCCACTTGATGTAACCACAAGCATCCTACGCCTAACAATATCTATCTTGTACGCCTAATATAATGCATTTATGATTTTATATGCATAAAAAATCCTTATTAATTGTACAGAATCTACAGGTAGATCAATGCTGACTGACACTAATTGATGAGGACATATAATAATCCAATTTTAAAAAGTTATATATTGTTGATTACGAAAGATAACAAAATTAAATTCAACCTATAACTGAATTTAATTCGAATTCTGGGTATATTCATTATCCAATCATTAACATGAACTTCACAATGATAAATCCTAAACTTTCACTAAACTCATACTTTATTTTTCTTATTTTTTACTAATAATATTCAATTTGCAGATGGAATTTGATGTTTCTATCATAAGATCGAATTTCATAATATTATTGCTTTTTAATTAGGGTTTCTAATTGTAAATTTTGAAGAAAATTTTGAAACTTTCTTTTGAATTAGTAGAAATTAAAATCTGGGTTTTGCTTGATTGATTGATATCTGAAATGGGTATTAGAGATTTTAGCAATTTTTTGTCATTTGGGTTTTGTTTGATGATCATGATGATGATGATGATGATGAGCTTCTCCTATGCTTTTGTGGAATTGAAGGGTGCTGATTTTGTTTACACTTTTGAAGATATTGAAGCTAATTTTGGCAAGTCCTTTATCAGTATATCCCATATTTTTGTTTGTTAATCTACGATTTTCATTCGGAAATAACCTGTTTGTGTTGTTAGCATGTGAGACGGTTTCATTTACTCGTAGACTCGTAGTGTTAGACCAACCCGTTCAACTAAAAAGCTTGCAGACCTACTAGACCGTCTCATATGAGAATTTGAGTATCTCTTATACTCGCTCTGTCCCAATCATTTACCGTTTCTTTTAATTCTTTGTGATGGGTTGTTTTAATCGGAATCAAACATATGATTGAGACGGGGAGAGTAGAAATTTTGTATGAAGTTCAGTTTAGGGTATTTGATCGGATCAGCTAGACTGTGAAGCTCCATTGTCGTAGCGTGTTCTAACATTTTATATGTTTGATTGATGAATGCAGCACCACCTGTGAGAACCGGTGGTATATGCGGGAAACTGCACATAGCCGAGCCTCCTGATGCATGTTCTCCATTGACAAACGAGGTCGTTGAGCAGGGTGGTACTTGTTCTGATCGATTTGCATTAGTGATAAGAGGTGGCTGTAACTTCGAGGATAAAATTAAGAAGGCGCAGGAGGCGGGATTTCAGGCTGCTATTATTTACGACAATGTGGATGGCGGCGCTTTGATTCCCAGTAATGTTCTATCCCTCTGTCTTACTGTGCTCAATTTTTCTCAGTATTGCTTGTTGGATGCTTGATTTTGTCTTTGATTCCGTTCAAATTGGCCGATAGCCGATAGCTGATCAGTTGCTGTTAACTTGCAGTCGGATTGACCCGAGTAGAAAAATGCATCTAACCTTCATTAGATTATCCGTGTTAGATACAACCGCCACAACATTAGTCAGCGCTGCAAGCGGTTCTCTAAAAGCGGGGGAAGGGGATTTGGATGTATGCAACCTAACTTGTGTCGTTAACCCAGAAATACGCGTGTTTTTCATGTTAATGATATACTGTCAAAGAAATGAAAACAATGAAAACAACACTGAATCGCTACGCTTTCCTTGTAGAACAATTCGTCCCGTATATCAGTGCCTGGGATGTTCCGAATTTTCTACAGAGATAAGACAGTGTTCCTCGTTTTTGGCAAGAAAACAGAGATGTAATTTCGAAGTTTTTATGTGTAATTCGTTTTTCTGTTCAAGAAGATTGATTATCTGTAATTTCTCTTAGGGAAAATCTGATCAATTTATCTATCATATATATAGACAAATGAAGGGTAAAAGGGAAGGGATTGAGTCAGAATTATGAAGAGTTACAACTCTTCAAAATCAACAGCCAAAATCTGTTTTATTCGGATAAATTCTTTGGCGCCCCCGCATAGTCGTTCGTAAGGCAACTATACCGCGAACTTTTAAACAATAGACTAGTGTACACTCCGTACTTCCCGAACTAGCTTATTTATTTATAAGTTCGCCCGTCTTTGAACCAAACCCAAAATACAAAAAATGAACCGGTAATTACACTTAAATTACCAACATTTCATAATTACAGTGTGTCCTGGACCTATGTTTTTCGATACAGTCGTTGCTACATTACGCGTCTGCTTGCTCTTAAATACAGTGGCAGGAATATCAGCTGGTATAAAGATCCATGCCGTATTTGTTTCTAAAACAACAGGAGAAACCCTAAAGTTCTACGCCGGCCAGGGTTTGGAAGTATGGATAATCCCGAGCCATGAAAGTTCAGTATGGTCGATAATGGCTATTTCTCTGATATCTATACTGGCAACGTCCGCGCTACTGGCAACTTGGTTCTTTGTTAAGCGGCACTATGTAAGACGTGAGAGCTCTGTAGCGCAAGCTCGAGAATTCCATGGAATGAGCGGTCGTCTGGTTAAAGCTATGCCAAGCTTGTTATTCACGTCTGTCACTGAGGAGTATTGTACGTCGTCAACTTGTGCCATATGCCTCGAGGATTACATGGTCGGAGACAGGCTTCGGGTTCTGCCATGCCGTCATAGTAAGTTACACCTTTACGTTTTTTTGTTGTAGACCTGATCATGGGCCGGGTAAACGGCCCAAATACACGGGCATGGGTCGGGCCAAAAAGCTGGGCCAATTTTTTGGGCCCAAACCCGTAATTGTTTGGGCTATAAAGGGCCTTGGGCCAAAATGGGCCAAAACGGGCCAAAATAATACAATACAAAATAATCAACAAAATGGATAAGTGAACGAACAATTAGTAACGAAATAAAATTTTCAAGTTTTAGGTGTTTGACCACGACTCTTTTGGTAGGAGAACAATCCAATAGTACCATACAATAACTTATGAGTTGACAAAAAATTAGTAACACAATAACTAACTAATATATAAAATTAGGTGTACGATAAAAACATAAAAATATTCGCAAAATTGATAATTTAATGCATTAGTGATATTAGATTATTAGTGTGATATGATATACGATTCCAACTTTTGAAATTTTTATTTCGTCTTTTCACTTACTGCGGAATTAACACTGGCAGAATTTCATGCATTCTGTGTCGATTCTTGGCTCACTTCATGGAGAACATTCTGCCCGGTTTGCAAACGTGATGCGAGGACCGTCAATGGCGAACCTCCACCTTCAGAATCCACGCCATTACTACCATCCAACCCGTCATCTGTAGCTTCTTCGCCATTGTCTTCATTTAGATCACGGTCCTCTGCAATACACATAGCTTCTTCAAGTCCACGGTCTCACGCAACTTCCCGTCATCATTCCGTTTCAATCAGTCCTCAAATCCTTCATTCATTACAGGGCTCATATCATCAACATTCTCAGTCGATGAATGCAAGTCGAACCTCAAGATACATATCTCCATATTATCCGAGCCCTAGAAACGCTTCACCAAGTTATATCGGGTCTTCTCTAAGACAGCAAAATGCATTACATTATAGCGAGTCTCCAGCAAGTTTCTCTCCGTATGCCTCCGGATATTCGCTTCCAAGGTGTGATTGAGAAACGGGTTATGAAGACGAAGCGGTTTTACATTGTTACTCAGGCGTAGGTAGACGTAATTGGGACAGTCGAGTGTCCAAGTTTTAGACTGCAACTTTTATGAAAAGCCTCGTGGGACGATGCCAGAGTATCGCGTGCTAAATCCCAAATCCCAAATCCCAAATCCGGCTACAGTTTCATCATATGAAGGATCCGAGTAACATAGCTTTGTAGATCTGATTCGCAATCAGTCAATGATAGCTTAAACCCTTTAGTACCGTTTATAGCTTTTTTTCCTTTTTAAAATCGAAGATCTTGTAAAAACGACGATTTTTGCAAAACTTACAAATTTATTCTCAAGTTACGGGCCGTAGAGGTGGCAATCAGGTCACTCGGGTCGGTTACGGGTCGGGTCAAAGCAAGTCGAGTCATATCGGGTTTGGGTTATGTCGGGTTGGTGACGGGTTCGGGTCGGTTCGGTTCATGTCGGGTCATCTTCGGGTCGGGTCAACGACGGGTGACAATGCAGGTCGGGTTATTAGCGGGTCAGGTTATTGACATATATTTTATCTTATATATTAAGTTTTAGATGATAATTTTATGTTTAATTAATGGATAGATGTATTAATTGAAGTTTAAGTTAGAATAATTAAGAAGAATTATCCATTTCTTGTCATTTAAACCATTATTACGACAGTTCATTATAACGTCATCAATTAGTTTGAGAAATATCGGGTCACGGGCCGGGTCGGTTCAGTTCGGGTCAGGTTCGTGTTAGACAAAATAATGCTGCTATCGGTTTGCGGGTCGGTTCGGGTCGGGTCATTTCGGTTTCGGTTCGCCCAATTCTCGGGTCGTGTCGGGTTGGATTTCGGACGGGTCTGATTAGGCTCATCGGGTCGGGTCAACTTTTTGCCAGCTCTATTAGTCTATTACGGGGTGCTAAATGTAGGCACAGAAATACTATTAGTAAGGGAAAATGGGTACTAGACAGGTTGAGGTGAGGTTGGGCGATGATGCTAATGAAAACGATCTTTTCACAGTATTTATGAAGTTCGGAATGGCATAGGACGAGTAGTCGAGTAGAGACCCCAAGCGAAGATGGCGAGGGGCCGAGGACTGTAACAAAAATTCTTGCTAAATTAGTGAAAAAACTTGACAAATTAATCAATGTTTCAGCCAGATTAGTAAAAAATCGAGTAAAAAGGATATAGCGGAAATAAAAATGCCAGAGCGAGGTCTAAAAACTGTAACAAACTCGGAAATGAAATAACCTGAACCAAACGATCTGACCCAATTGACTCGTTTCCAGGTCTAAAAACTCAATTTAACGCTGTCGCTTTCTCAGCTTCTGTCTCTTTGTACTTGCCTGCGAATCTGCAACTGTAAGATCTGGTACATTCTCCGTCACATCACACTGATCACTGATCTGCTTATTTCCCGTTTCCACGATCCTAAGAGGAGACACAAAACTTCTGACATGAGGAGCGACAAACGCGATTCTTCCCAAAGAATCGTCCAAAGTAATTTTCTCGACTTCTGCGCACCCCATGTCTTGGATAAACACGTTGGTCGACCGTTTAATGAAGCCAAACAAACCGCCAGTCTCAGACACACCTGCAATATGGAGATTTCTGTACAACGAAGGATTTGAAAACTCGTACCTGCTTATCCATACACCATTGGTTTTGTCTTTCAACACCCAGAGCCTGTAATCTTGTATACATCCTACAGTGTGACCCGTGTTTATAAGATGCGCGGTTAGTAAACCTACACACGGACGTATGTCAGATTTAACAACCGCATCATTGCGTGGAGGGCCGGGAATCACATGAAATTCCTCGGAAGCAAGATCAAACCAAACTAAAGATCGGTTTTTTATCCAAAACAGATTCCCCTGACATTCTGCAACATAATTGAAATCCTGATGATGGGGTATGTTATTCTTCTTTATTTTTCTCCAAATGTTTGAGCCGACTGTGCAAATCGCACCAACAGTTGATTCGATTTTGTTATTTCTTGATAATACCCCGACCTTGAGAATCTTATATTCTTTGGTAGACGGTGAATAGCAGAAAAACCACCAATGACGACATTTTTTGAATATCGGAACATTCTGAACTTGAATTTCCTCTGCTATATTTGGATTGAAGACACGGAAGCAATTCAACTGACTCGAATACACACACATCAAACCCCCGCTTGACTGAAACTTGTTCCGTTTATTAGCTTCCCACTTAATCGAGTACTCAAAGATCTTACAGGTACTGATATGACCTCGTGATTGTTCGACAGTATAAATTTCCCGTCTCCCTTGAGAACATTCATAGTTCGGAGTAAAAAGATAGCCAGGGGGTTCCTGAAGTGCACCAGACAAATGCAGATCGATAAACTTAGGGTCCGTCAGACGGTTGTACCAAAACTTACTGGAACGGCGCAGGTTTATGATTGAGGTGAACGGTAGCATGAGCGCAATCTTATGCAGGGTTTCACATTCTAGGCCGCCAAAATACCCTCCAATCGTCCTCTTTTGCTTGTTCTTAAAGCGTGTCCGAGCAACTTTCGCTGTTCATAAGGTTAAAAAGTATAACAGATAGGTTAGATAGACAGTCGCGTAGCCAGAAATGACGGGCTAAGAACCTCTAAACTCGATACTAAAAATTCTAGATTTCGGGTCTGCCACTGTTCTAAAGTACTGATTCTGTTATGCCTGCGATTCCAAGATTACGAAATATAAATAACTAATTATACGAAATTACGAAATTTAAGTTTTTACTTGAATTTACCTGAATTTGGGGCATGTTTTTGACGTAGTATCATCATGGAAAGCTTGCCTGTAAAATGTCAGATAGCATAAAAACGACACAAAAACGATTATATCTTCAGATGAATAAGAGCATTATATAAGCATAATTATGTTAATTTTCGTTGAATTTATATATATTGTTTTGAACTTTCAAAGCTTTTTAATCACATGATAATTTTTTTTACGTCAAAAGTAAAACAAAAAGTCAGTTGTAAGAGGTCTTTTCTGAAAGGATGTAACTGAACTTATTTGTAAGTTTCTGAGTTACATTGTACTTGGTTAAAAAATTATTAAAAGTACAATTGGATGTGTGAAAGGTGTTTTTTAATATTAAGAAATTGGTTAAAAAATTATTAAAAGTACAATTGGAGGTTTGAAAGGTGTTTTTTTATTAATTTAAATGGGTGATAATTGATTAATGGTGGGCCATTCAATGGCATTTTGGGTAAATAATTGATATTCATAAGGACACTTTAGTAATTTTTTAGGCTTTAATAGGAAAGTGGTAGTTTGGATATGAATGGATTAAAATGGAATAAGTGTAGATTGGATTTGAATGGAGGAAATAATTTATTGAGCTAAATATTTGAAGAAAATTTATAATTTTACAATTTAAGTCGATGTTTTCTCGTCAAAACAACCTTTGGAAAAAAAGGATTCCAAACACGAAATAATTTTTTCTTGTCAAACACGACTTTTTGGGGTAATTTTCGTTCGATATTTGAGATAGCAAATATTCAGGGTTGTCACCACAGTGGTCAAAGGTGAGAAACTATGCTACTTTGACATTTTTTTTGTTTTGTTTTTCACCTCCATTTTACTCCCCTCGAACCACCACGTGCAACCAAGTAACACCACAAACGACAAAACTGTGACCTACCTTGCTCTCCCTTCTACTTACATACCAAATCCCCATTATAAGACACATAAAAAACCCGACTACCCCTCAGACTTACAACAACCCTCTTTTTTTAAAAAAGATATACTATATGATTATAAGGTGGAAGAATGTGTAGCAGTGAAAAAAAACTTGATGCGAATATTCTAGGTCCGCCACGGTTCTAAATTACTGATTCAAGCTAGACATGCTTATGCTTCCAAGTTATAATCTTTCTAAAAATTACTTGTATGAGGCAGCAAGTTTTACTTGCCACGGTATATCCGTGGACAAATCAAATAATACACACGTAGGTAGATAAAATATAGCATTTGCTATTATCAATGCACTATATTTTTATCTTTATTTACCTACGTGGTTAATACTTGACCCCACCTGCGACGTATATCACCGTCACAACAAATCAAATTTGTGCAATTGAGCAGTTAATAATACAAAATTACGGAATTTAGGTTTTACTTGAATTTACCTGAATATGAGGCATGTTTTTGACGTAGTTTCACCATGGAAGGCTGGCTGGTAATTCCTAAAACGTGAAATAGCATAAAAGCACCGCAAAAATATTAGGGTTTATACAAATTTGACCCGTAGGTTAAGTATATAGAAATAACAAAAGAAAATAATAATAAAAAAAAGTAAATAAACCATGAATGAGAGACGTATTTTACCTTGATGGTAAAATGATTCAGTAATTACTGTCTTTCTAAGTTGCAAAATTACCTTAATATGCTTGTTCTAGTCGAATTTCGGCCTCCTGGTACCAATAATCTTTCACAAAGTTATGTTTAATATGGTAATATCCGTTTTAAATAAAAAAGGGTTAAATAAAATAGAAGAGAGAATTAACAAAGAGTTAAAATTTATAGGGTATAACCGTCTAAGTAAGATGTTATTTGACCCGCTGCAATTTAGGGTTTTGTTCGGGCTTTATTAAAAAA
Source organism: Silene conica (assembly GCA_029255685.2). Classification (NCBI taxonomy): domain Eukaryota; kingdom Viridiplantae; phylum Streptophyta; class Magnoliopsida; order Caryophyllales; family Caryophyllaceae; genus Silene; species Silene conica. The sequence goes on along the minus strand of CM055317.2, from coordinate 776,323 downwards.
ATTACTGACCTTTTGAAACAAAAGTGAGTTTAAGGCCAATTCTATAACTTTGTGGATTTAAAAGACGGAAATAGGTTTTAATCTCGTAGACTGTATGGCCTCTCCAAGGTTCGAACCCAGATCATTTAGCTGCCGTATATAACAAAAGATCCCTTGAAACTAGGGATGTCATTGGGGCGGGGCGGTGCTGGATATAGGCTCCCCCGTACCCGTACCCATCAAGAAAACCTCGTACCCATCCCCGCCCCACCACCCATGGCGGGTACAAGTTTTTAAAACCATCCCCGTCCCACCACCCATGGCGGGTACAAGTTTCCAAAACCATCCCCGCCCCACCTACCCATTAACCCATTATACCATAAAATTTTTCCGATATTTTTCCGTACAAGTTGGTTTAATCACTATTAATTTCTATTTTCAGAAATTTGTTTATATAATTTTAGTAATTTACCAAAGAGGTTGATAAAATATCTATTTTTAACATTACGTCTTAATTATAACAAATAATATTTGTAAAATTATCGTAATAACGGTATTAATTTTTGTAATAATTGACGGGTAGGCGGGTATAAAGCGGGTAACACGCAAAAACCATCCCCGCCCCATTACCCATGGCGGGTACAATTTTTTTACCCGTCCCCGCCCCACCACCCGCCAAAGCTCTACCCATCCCCGCCCCAACTGGGGCGGGTGCAGGGCGGTATCCACTTGTACCCGCCCCAATGACATCCCTACTTGAAACATAGATTTAAAATTAGCCTGTGCCCGCTAAAATAAGATGTAATTGATAAAAAGAAAGACTTGGGCCACATTCCCAAGGGTCTCAGGTTCAAGCCTCACCAAGAGCAATCTTGGGGGTAAATTGGCTTGAGGCTATGCCTTCTAGATTTCGAGCCTGTCACCCCGTAAAAAGGGTGGTTAACCTAGTGTACGTGGTTTGCAGGCTATCACGTATGCTCGGGGTTTACCCAGTGCGCACCAAAGGTAGCGGCTGCGGGTTCCCACGTCATTCAAAAAAAAAAAAAAAAAAAAAAGTTACTGGAGGGTATTTACGTAAAATCAAAGAATTCATGGTTACTCTTTTTAGAATTTTTTTTATATGGGAAAATAAAAAATGTACATCTTAATAAACTATAACTATTTTAAAAAAATTGCTTAAATATTGTAACAATTTAAAGGGGAATACAATCGAAACCAGTTTATTTTCAGCAAGGGTTGTTTCATCGGAAAATGATATGGAGTGTTCCTCTTACATCCATCTCCGTCACATTTTCAATTTTCGAGATAAATTTCTTTACAAGAAAAATTGCAGCAAATGTGCGCTGAGGAATGCAAAAAAGGGGTCGGGTGTGGCCTGACATAGTAACCCCTAACCTTGTCGAAGAATGTGTTAGGAGCTGGGCTTCAGGATTTTCGGCTTTAAGGTAATGTAATGGTGCGCTGCTTTAACCCTCAGGAGTGCCGAGATTTGAGTGAACTAATAAAGACTGTCTAACATTCTAACCTAGTCCTCCTTGTCCGCTGGTCTCTCTCCGTCACTGCTATCAAGCCTGGATGAAGGTTTTCCTCGAGGGTGCTCCTCGTCATTCTTACCCACTGTTTGGATCAGCATCATGACAGCAATCACAAAGACAATAATGAAGATCAATTTAAGACCAATCATAGAATTCAGGAACTGCATGAATGACGGCCCATTGATTTTCTTCGACTCTGTTCGCCCTTCTTTAAATCCTTCAAGGAATTGTGTTACTTGAGATCCCTGATCATCTTCATCAATTCTGTCAGCGTCGATTACCTGACAGTAAAACAGATAAGTTGCATCAAAAATTCATCTTTAGCCATCCCCAACTCCTACAGTTTTCTCTGAAAAGGCTCACGTGTGGCTGACGGCTGACGCAAGTGCAAGTATTCTAACAGAACTTTAGGGGGAAAAAACATCTAGATGTATCTGACTTACAGTAAAGTATTCTTCGTCCCCTTCCCAAACCACCATTTTTGGCAACTCTGCGCTCTTGCTAATCCCGAATGTTTCAACAAAATCTGGAAATTGCTGAAGTCCAGCATAAGCAAATAAATAATCACGGTTTGCTGATGCGGCTGCCTTCAATATTTTGATCAGCTGCTTTGACCTCTCTTCTTGAATGTTATCCACTAATGTTAGGACAATTTTTCGATCATCATCTCTCAATAACTTCAGTGTTTCTGGGTTTATAGGCAAACACAATGGGAATAGATTTTGCTTGACAAACTCCTCCAAAAATTGATCTGCACATCGTGATAAGCAGTTTTGTAAGTATAAGCCCGCGAAACTAACTCCTCAAACCCTCAGGGTGATCTACTATCTCGTCTGATGATAGGTTACATGAAATAAACAACTAAACCACTGTGACAGACGAAATTCACTGGAAATGGAACGGTAATTGAGCTAATATCCACAAACGTGATCTAATATCTCGCATTTGCAACTTTGCATTGAGTATTCAGTCTGAATCATGATTCGAAGACATGTGCGAGGTCGATGTATGCTAAAAAAAATAATAAGGATTAATCTTTTATAATCCTACATACGGAGTTAATGTTCAAAATCTTCCAAGGATTAATCAAATTTTGGATTATTAGTCTTCAACACACCATAAGGCTAACATAGCCACAAACTTTTTAGCTGATAAATTGAGCATCACCATCTGATTTGAGACTAGTGGCCAAAGTAGGGGGAGGCAAAATCCAAGGTAGGGTTCCGTCTTTCATGAAAAATAGAGAAGATCTACCAAAACACCACAACACTATACTTTCACTCTTCAGCGTTTAATGGCGAAGAGGGTATTCTGGCCCAAATGGATATGATTGTGGTGGAGTAGAATAGCATGTCCCTGGAAACATAGCCTCCCTAAATTAGCGTGAGCTGTCTCATGGCTAGTGTTCGTTGCCTGCCCTTCGGAAAAGAAAAGAATGGAAAAAAAGAGGAAGAACAATATACCGTCAAATGGCCCGTAGAATATGTTCCTCTCATCATAAGTAGGATGCAATGATACTAGTGCTGGAACTTTATCAAAATCATAAGACTCCATAACAGTATCTGAAAAACCTTTCGCCACAGCAAACCAACCCCTTTTCTTATATTTGACTGCAAGTGTCGATATCATAGACTCATCCATTCCAAAACCCAGGTACATCGGAAAAAAGGTGCCCGCCTCTTCAACGAAGTTGCTAATATCACTGTCTGACTCAAGACGGGCTACATCAGGAGCAACAAATTTCTTTAAAAACCGGACAAGTAAATCAGCCTTCCTTGGTCCATAATAATTTGTGGCAACACCGTGGATAAACACTTTAAGAGTTGGAAAGCCACTACATGACACCAAAAACCAGCATTTTAATCATCATCATTGTTGACATACCAATACAAGACACAAGTAAAGCGCACAAATAAGTAAAGGAAAGAAGAAGATGTTTAACGACTGTCAAAAGGGTCGATTACATACTCAATCTCATACTTATCGCCAACACGTCTGAACTTGTCTGCATTAATTTTTGCAATCACAATGGGTTTCTTCAGTTGAGCAAGAACAGGAGCTGCTGCATCCAACTGCACTTAAAAATATCGAATCATTATCTTTTGCTCTGAATGTTCTACTCCGTAATATCATTAACAAAGTCCTAGGAAACGAATACAATTGAAGCTAAGAATCGAAACAAATCACTCTCCCGATCTTCGTACCACAAACGATTGATCAAAAATCAAAAATCAACCTATTGTCAATCTCAGCATCACAGTCAACAACTTTACAATTCCATTACAATGTTTACTTTCTAGAATTCGCGGTATCAACTACTGGCAAGGCACAATTCTACGACAAAATGAAGTAAATTAAGCATCATAAATCGGAATCATTTGATATTATCAAATAATAATTCTCAGCTGTAACAATTCAAAATCATAAGAACTCGAAACAAATCATCATTACAGAACACACTCATGGCAAAATTAAGTAAATTAAGCATCATAAATCGGAATCATTTGATATTATCAAATAATAATTCTCACCTGTAACAATTCAAAATCATAAAAACTCAGAATAAATCATCATTACAGAACACAATCATTCAATCAACATCACAACCGGGAAAAAATATCACTTCCGAATCACAGTGAAACCCTAAATCAATCGAATCAACGATAAAAATTAGGTTTTGCGCGGTAAATCAACAATAACAGTGAATATAACAACAATAGATCTAAAAAACGGAAAATTGAAGAAATGAAGAGAGAAATTAAACCTCAGGAGCTAGGGATTTACAGTGACCACACCAAGGAGCGTAGAAATCGACGAGAACATAATCAAAGGTAGAAATCGCGGAATCAAAGTTTGAATCGGTTAATTCAATCACTTCTCCATTAATGGTGAAATCCGTGGAAATGGCGGAAGGTAGCGAAAGGAGGAGGAGGAAGAGAGAGAAATAGAGTATCGCCGCCATGGTAGCAGTTTCGTCAATTAGTACCGATCGTGTTTTCATGGCTTCCTTAATTCTTCTCTGTGTTACACGACTGGTACTGAATACTGATGTACTTTGCGTCTCTAGTAGATTAATCCGCGAATATTTTTACATAAGCTATTGTTATAATTTCACAAATTTTCGCAAAAAACGGGTATTATTCATTATAAACTGAAAACGAATTGGCTTTACCGGTAAAATTAGCTAGGTAGCACCAAAACAGACACGGACACGGGACACGACATCTCATGAAATTCAGGACACGGGACACGATATTTAATAATCGTAAAATATACTATCCTCCGTTTTTATATAATGTTCCCATTTGTTGAATATATGAGTGTATTATTTTAATAAAATGGGTACATTATAAAAAAAATGGAGGAAGTATATTTTATGGTTATAAATAACGTATAATTTTATTTTATCATGTATTTGAAACTAAATCTAACCAAGTAAGGTATAATTTGACCTTTACTCTAACTAATTCTCATTTTTTCACCCAAATTTATCTTCTAATCGATCTTTTTCTAAATTTTATTACCCGTCTAAACTATAATATGTTTAGCCATTTGTTTAACTAGTGTCGGGTGTCCGATTGTCGGACACGGTGTCGGACACGGAGACGGTTAATTAAGAGAAATGTTCGTGCTATCTATAATACAAGTTGCACTATTTCGAAAATATTATCCGTTACGAGCAAAACTGCATAAAATTTGAAAATTATGTTACTAGAACATGTGCTTGGCAATGCCTCAATCACCACTAGGGACATATTCGGTACAATGGATCAATTCCGTTAGTATAAAATAGACTAAATTCATTCCATTCCGATCTATCCTGAGATACCAAGCATCAAACTATCTAAAGGGGAGGTGGGTATAAAATCTCAATGCAAATTGAGTGAAAATATATGAACAGTTGTTATTTATTCATAAAAATCACTACGCAACAATTCTGGGCGTGTTATATTATATGGGGCCGGGTCAATTGGGATTCATGTCAAAATCTGATCTTGAGTTTGGGTACAAATCAAGTTATTTGGGCCAAGTCCATTATGCCAAGTTTGCCCAAGCTTGACCCAAACCGAATTGAGGCAATCTAATATAAGCCGATCCGGATATTTAGTAATTATTATCCATAAATAACTTGATAATAGATTAATAATTATTGTTGATCCAAAATAACCCGAAGGGTTTTGGGATGTTTACATAAATATTTGGATAAGACGGCTGATTATATCCTAAGATATTCTCATAATAAATTCATGTATTTAAATTTGATTGTATCATAATTAGCGAGAATATACTATAAATTTTTCCATATTCGAGTTATTAATATATGCTCTTAATGCACACGATAGCACACGTTAGAAAAACCGTTATAAACAATTAAACAAAGTGATGATCTTTATAAGAAACCAACGTGCGCCCTAACTCCTTAAGTATCATTGTTGCCGTTGAACATAGAAGTCCAAGGCACGCTCAAACTTTCATATACGATCTTTTATTAGGTTTAGAATTGGGTAACTCTGCTGCACGCATGTGATTGGAATTTTTTATAAAACCCGAAACTGAGATCAACCAAGTTTAAAATTAATAGCATTCATCTCAAGCAAGACTTGTTATTTGTTGGGGGTAAGAATAATTGTCAGCAACTATTATGGTGAAAGTACCGGAAAAATCTTGCTCTAATTCAGGTAACTTTAATTAAATTTTAATTTAACAACTTTTAATTAGTTATTCCGTTCTTCAAATTTAAAGATTGTTTCAATAGATACTCTTTTCGTCCCAATCACTTGTATGAAATAGTTATTTCGTTATATGATATAAACAATGCGTACAATTTGATATTTCATTCGTCCCAATCACATGTTTATTTTGTAATTCTTTGTGAGTGACGTTTTAGTTTAACATAGACAAATAATTGAGACGAGTTAGACTACCCGATACAAACTGCTTCGTAGCTAGAATATTATTGGTTCGTCAGCTAGGTAGCAACAAAACGGACACGGACACGACACGGATACGTGACACGGCATCCCATAACATTTATGACACGAGACACGTCATTAAATATCATAAAATATTATATTTTATGGTTATAAATAAAGTATAATTTTATTTTTATTTGAAGGTAAATCTAAAACAGTCACCTTTACTATAACTAATTCTCATTTTCAACTCACACCCATCTTCTAATCGATCACGATTGTCGGGTGTCCGATTGTCGGGTGTCTGATTGTCCGTGTCTGGTGTCTGGTGTCGGGTGTCGGGTGTCGGGTGTCGGGTGTCGGGTGTCGGGTGTCGGACACGGAACGGCTAATTAAGAGAAGTGTCCGTGCTATCTAATTCGCCCTCGATTATTTTTGATGTCCGCGATGTGAATTGCATCATGAATCATCGGGACAACCTTAAACGTTTAGGCTTGTGGTGCGAGACTAAAAATTACGGGGTATCCCGAATTTATGTTGAAACATGGCCGAGTTTAATATTTCGTATAATTATTGATTAGAGCCTTTTGAAAATTACCGCATTATAACTTTTTCCTGAAAATTACGTTCGTAATATTACTTTTCTTTTAAGATGCCTTTAATAAAAAATTAAAGGTTCTGGTTACGCCACTGTCCTCAGCTAAATTTGGTTGGACGTGCTCGAAGAACAACGAAATGAGTGTAGTTGGAGGGTATTTTGATCGGCTACCATGCGAAATCCTGCACAACATTGTACTGATGCTACCGTTCGCCTCAATCATACAACTGAGGTGCACGAGTAAGTTTCTGTACAACCGTCTCACAGATACCAAGTTTGTAGATTTGCAGTTAACTCAGGCACTTCAGAAACCTCCCTGCTATCTGTTTTCTGCATACGACGATGATCGACGTAATTATGGAATGTATGCAGTGGAGCAATCATCAGGAGGTGATCTGACTATTCTGACTACCTCCATGATCTTCAAATACTCAAATTATGCCCATTTTCAATCAAGTGGAGGTTTGATGTGTCTGTACTCGAGGGAATCGGCCTGCTTTCGTGTTTTTAATCCTCATATTGCAGAGGAAGTACGAGTTTCTGATGTTCCGATTGTTAAAGGTTGCAGTAACTTTAAATGGTGGTGCTTTGCTTATTCACCATCCACCAAAGAGTATAAGATTCTTAAGATCGGGGCATTAAGTAGTGAAGACGAGACAGGGGACACGGTTTTAGAACGACATGTAGCCGGGATTACCACGCTTGGTTCCAACTTTTGGCGAGAAGTACAGAATGTTCCGACTACCCTGTCATTTGATTTATTCACGGAATGTCAGGGGAAATTGTTTTGGAGAACGACGATGTATGGTTTAATTTTATTATTTGATCTTGTTTCGGAAAATTTTCAGGAAATTCCCGGCCCTCCACGCGATGCTGATACGGGACTTAGAATTCGAATTGAACGTAGAGATACGCGTATGAGCGATAAGCTTATAAACATGGGTCGTACTATCGGATATGTAAGGAATTGCAGACTATGGGTGTTGGAAGATATAACAAGGGGTATATGGATCAAGAAGTTCGATTTTTCAACATATCGGATCGACATGTATGCAGACGGGCTTATAGGTATTTGAATTTTTTGGTTAATTAGCGTTAACTAACAAAATAATTAACTAATTATGCCTGGTTTGGTTGCCATACGGGAATTAATTTCCCATGATTTTGCAAAACACGTGAATTGACTAATTCATGTGAATTGCTTAAAATTCGTTTGGTTGACATTCTGGAATTGAATTGACACATAAGTTTTCAATTACCTAGGTAATCAAATTCAATTCACCCATTTTTATAGGGGCAACCAAACGAGTTTATAGGGTCCACCTATCACTTTATATTTTTATCCAATATTTTATATGAAACCGTTAAGAAACCTAGCGGCTTCACTAATTTTTTTTTTTTTTAATGTTTAAAAGACAAAACCGCTAAAAATCTTAACGGCTTACCATATTGTACAGTACCCATATACTTCGCTGAGATTGTAGTGTACCATGCAATCATGCATATTATTGTTGCAAAATTTGTGGAAGTCGCTGAGATTCTCAGCGGCTTCACACTCTCCCTCCTCTTTTTTTTTTGTTCTTTTAATAAAACAGATACAAATATTTGGACGATGACATTTTGGTAAAGCCGCTAAGTTTCTTAACGGTTTCATGTAAAAATCGGACAAAAATAAGAAATGGTGACGTGGACACCATAGACCCAAATAGTTTCAAATGTATGCAATTACCTAATTATTTTCCTAATTATTTTCCTAATTAACCAAAAAATTCCAGGTATCTCAGGGAACGGCGGTTTGTTCGGCTTCATCGAGGATTCAACCAGCGTCTTCAGCCAAGACACGAGTGCTACTAATTTCAGGGCAATTAAAACTAAATTGAACGAGTATTTAGGTAATGTGTCTCCGGAAATGATATCGTTTATCGCTCCTCATGTTAGAAGTTTAGTTTCTCCTGTTCGAGTTATGGAAATGGGAAATTCGGTAACAAAAGCGAGTTGTCAGCGAATTTATGATCATTCTGAAGTTATGGACATTAGTCTGAAGAGAAAATGGGTATTAGAGACTTTGAAGTTGGATCGTGACGCTTCTGAAGACGATCTTTTCGAGGAACTGTATAAATTCATGCGGGAATACGAAGAGGAACGGAAACTGAAAAGGCAGAGAGTTATAACAATGGGATAGTTTTGAAATTATTTTAGCAGGAATCGATAAATTTGAACTAATAGCTTTGCAGACCGAATTGGTTTTTATTTTATTTTGTTTTATTTTATTTTGGTAAATTAAATACAAAGGATAATATTGTGTCCTCGGCGTTTTTGAATAATGATAAATTTGAGTCGGTTTTAAATCATTTTGGATTTACGGCATTGTTGTAACTGTTGTCTTGTTGACTTGTTGTTCGGGTTTTTTTATTATTTGGGGCGAGCGACTTTGCTGGTCTTCCTTTGTTCGGCCAGTGCAAGTTCTCGAGGTGGAGGATTTGTTATATGAGCGGTTGATATTTGTTAAACTCTTTTTCATTTACCATAGGGAGGACACACAAAATTTTCAAAGCCATCCGAAAGCATTTGGCGTTACCGGTAAGCTATGAATCAGTTTCGGTCAAAATCGGATAACCGTGTAAAAGTGATTTATAGTAGTTTATAGGGTCTAGAATCGAATAAGATATTTGATGATGCGATTTCAGACACGTGGTATAAAAACAGGCTGAAAAATAAAAATGGCTACTCCGACCACCCGAAACGGCTCGAATTGAAGTGTATAATACACGTTTTTTTGGCCTCTGAGCTCCCTGAACAAAAATGTCCGAAAATCGCACGGATGGTTAATCGAGTCAGATAAAACATACACAAAATTTTAATTTTTTAACCAAGCATTAATATGATAGTTGAGGTTTAACTATTATATTTATATCCTATTACGCTCCCATTTGAATGCTCATTGGGTTTGAAAAATGGTATTGCACAAAGCACAATGCACATGCTCTCCGAACCATCTGCTGAAATTTCATTTCGTAAGTCATTGGAGGCTATCAGGATTTGAATATATATATATAACAATGATCTTTGGTCACACGGTCTCTGATACGTATCACGATAAATAAACCATTTCAACCAATATCTTAAGATAATGGTTAAGCCTAAATTATCATAATTATATTCTACTAATAACTTTGCCACTCCATATTTTAAATCCCGAGTTCTCCCCGGCTTAACGGTCGCACCAATTAATTAAACTTAGGACACATAGGGTATGGCATTGGCTATAACGCCTATAAGTGAGGGTGTGAGTAGCTTGGGGAAGCTATGTGATGGGTGAGGATTGAGGAATGGGAGAGTGTATTGGTTATGGATATATTAACTCCTCAAACAAAGGCGAGGACTATCCGTATACATATATCTTGTACATACGCCTCATGCATTGCTCGTTGTATCTAGATAGTCTTCTTGTTATCTCATCTACTTACTAAATATAGGTCCATCCCCTAACCTAGCCAAAACTACTAACCTATCATACCAATGATCAAAATGGTCAATACCATCAACTTGTAGACTTGTAGACTTGGAGTCTCATTCTGAATTTTTTGGTTAATTAGCGTTAAATAGCAAAATAATTAGATAATTAGTGATTATTTGAAATTAATTGGGTCTGTCGTGTCCACGTCATCACTTTTTATTTTTGTCAGTTTTAACATGAAATCGCTAAAAAACCTAACGGTTTTATCAAAATGTCATCATCCAAATATTTGTATGTGTTTTAAATTAATGAGAGAGAAAGAAGAAAGCCACTGAAGTTCTCGGCGACTTCTCCAACAATTTCCAAAATTTTCAAACAAATTTGAATGGAAAGCCACTAGAATATGACAGTACTAATATGGTAAGCCGCTAAAATTCTTAGCGATTTTGCCTTTTATATAAAAAGTGATGACGTGGACATGATAGACCCAAATAATTTTATATGAATGCTAATTACCTAATTATTTTGCTAATTAACAAAAAATTCTCTCATTTTCTACGTCCGTTATGACGTAAAAACTACTCTCTTTGTCTCCATTAAGTGTTATCGTATATTATTTGTTGTAAACGGGTAAAAAGAGAAAGAGATAAAGTGATATGAAATAATGTATGAGCTTTAAGTTTTTCTCGTGCTTACACATGTTGCAAGTCATATAATTATATGAAGGCAATGATAATAATGATAAAGTATTTTTGGAAATAAAAGAATTATAAGGACGATTTTAAGACCGATGAGTTTGAATTTAATTAGATCATGAGTAACATCATCCATGACTTGACCAGCTAATTAAATTAGTTGACATTTAATATTCCATGATAATAATAAAATGAAAGCGCGATAATTATGTATCGTCATTTCCTAAAGTCTCAATAAAAATAAGGATCGGATTTCAAAATCGCTTAGTTTAAATTAAAAACAACCAATAAACCTAGGATATTGATATTGACGAAGATCGTAGAATTATTTTTACAATTTATCATTCCTATATAATCTATCAATTTTACATTTTTTTGGTTTTATTAATAACATCACTATTATTAAAAATAAATAATTATAAAACCGATTTAATGCTAACGAGATTCGGGCTCGGATCCCAATAACGATTATATTATTTAATACTCCGTGTGTCTTATGACTTTACCATTATTTGTTCATTCTTTAATTTTATTTACAATAAAAAAAATACTCTTACCCTTTGTTAACTTAGCTAATAACATTTCCATTAATTAACACAATAAACCAAAGAATAAAAAATGTAGATCAAATGTCATAATCGATTAAATTCAAAAGTATGGAAAGCCATATATCAAAACTGATCGGACTACATACTATCATGTGAAACCTGAAACCCTAAAGCAATCATAATATAACTCGATCAGTCAACATCTACTTAAACTTTCATCATTATAAACCCGTCTCGACCGACCTAACCCGACCTAACCCGGCTCAACCCGAACCCGTCTTCTCACAACTTCATGCATGAGACTTTTGCATGGCTTTGAATTACTCCACGTTACGGCCATCTCCTGCCATTCTTACTGAATTAATCATGCTATCATGCACCATCCAATAATCCTTAACTTTATCTCTTTTTATGAATTTAATTCTTTTTGTTTTTTTCTCAATACTTTGACCTCCATTTTTCACATGCATATAAATTCAATTGCACCCGTACTAGTTGCTAGACATACTCAAACAAACCTTGTATACGTAAAAAAAAAAAAAATTGTCGGGTTTTTATATCAGGGATTAATTGGGGAACGATAATGCCAAAGAGAGTAGAGGCTGAAGGTACAATAAGGGTACGGAAGGGTCACTTTGTAGTGTATGTAGGTCGTGACATGACACGATATGTTGTACCAACGTATTATTTGAAAAATGCGATTTTTCAAGGATTGCTAGAGAAAGCAGCCGAGGAATTCGGGTTTGTAAGTCAAGAAAAAATTGTTCTTCCTTGTGATGAGCTCATTTTCAATCAACTCGTAGCAGCTTTGGCTAAAAGAAGGCCATAGAATGTTGATTAATGACGAAAATGTGTTTTATTGATGAAGGGAAGATGCTAATTATGATTATTATTTATTATTTTGTATTGTATATTTGCATATTATCAAATAAATTATCAAGGAAACCAAATTAGTTAGGTGTGTAATTACTCACCACATCCCTTAACTATGAGCTCAGGGTTCGATCCCTAGATAAGCACATTACATACTGTTGTCTAGAACCCGATTTACGCCAAAAAAATATATACTAATTAACAATGTATTGAAGTGACAAGTACTTACTAATTAATAAATTAGCTATTTAATTATTTATGAAAAATTCATAAGTTGTCATTAATTTTTTTAGTTTCTAATACAAATTATTTTAAAATGTTAATTGATATTATTAAATGATATTAAACAATAAATGAAATGTTTACTACTATAATATATATATTTAATTAATCTATGATAAGAGTAGGACACATATATGTTAAACTATCATTTTCTTTAAAAAAAATAATTTCGGCTAGTTAAAATGTTATATACAAAAAATGTTTATGATAAAATATATACAATATATAGTTAGTCTGAAGATAAATTTAATATAGACTATAAAAATACAAATTCGGACGCTTGTGTCACACCCTAATAACGTTTTAATATTATTTAAAATAATATTAAAAAAACAAAATGGTGAACTATCACGAACATATTTTTCATTCATTACAAGCGAGAAAAGTCAGTCGCCTAGTCCACTAGCTCAAGCTAGCGTGCTACATGAATGCCTCTATTCTTCAATTGTGTATAAAATATGTTTAACTAAGCCGAACCTTAGACCTTTGCGTATAATTTAACTTAAATAATATTAGTACGAGTACTTTATATATAAAAATGATAATTACTCATATTCAATAATTCCGTAGCTTTCATGGTGTCATCGTAGCTAATTCACGACCTTTAATAGCGAATAAATAATATCGGCAATTTGGCATGTCATCTTATCTAAGAAATTCATACTCGGGACGTTCTTATCCCTTTTATCAGTTCAATTATTAAACAAATTATTTATACTATTAAGTCCGCAATATTTGACTATATATTGTAAAATTGTTTACAGTCGATTGTAATCTCCTCGGCCGAGTTAATATTATGAGTTAACGGACACAATTATATACGTGTATTACAAGCATGAAGCATGGTCGAATGACTTATGCATGCATGGTTATTGTTGCATGATTCGCACAAATTTGGCAAAATTATAATTCGACTACATATATATATAAATATGACTTTAATAGTTTAATGACAAGTGAATGAAAAATAATCATATTATACCGAGTAAAATGTTTGAAGAATAAAAGATTAAACTTGCGAAATACATTTTCTTTTAATAAGTTTTGATAATTTACCAAAAAATATATATATGAAAATTCTGTTTTTATTTGAATAATTAATTAATTACTAATGAAAAAGTGTTTCTTGTAAAATAGTTTGTAAAATATTTTGTTCTTTATTTCACTCAAATATGATAGTTAATGAAAATTATTTTAGTGGGATTAATTAAAAAAATAATACTGGTTTTACACCGACAAAACCGCTTACACAAAAATTCTTATATATATAACACAAAAATTCTTATATATATGTTTTCAATGTAGAGTTTAATAATAAATTTGTATGTAAAAAGTCGCTATATAAACATTGTAAAATCGAGATATGAGCATCTTCGCTGGTTTATATTTTTTATGAGCTAATTCAAAGATTATATTTCTAATGTGTAAACGGATGAGATCAGATAATTTCTAATAAAGCTCGTTCTTTAAAATAAAACTCTAATGCTTTATTACAAGTTACAAACTCATATTTTACACCGTACAACTGGTTGTATGTCCATAAATTGCAACTCAATCGGTCTTACTAAAAGTTAAAATCCGCTCAGTTCTATTTCAATTGATTATAGAACGTCTTAACCTAAGACGATTTTAAAGAAACACCGACTATGAGTTCTATCATCACCAAAATTCGCTAATATTTTATTCAGTTTACTGATCACGAAGCTGTGGTTCGATTCCCATCCGCGGCTCATTAAGTTCATTTGAACAAACAAGGAAAAAAAACAATCACCGGTCACCACAACACTATATATACTCCCACTCCACCAACCATGCTTTTTTTTCCCTTCTTCCTCATTTCCTCAACAATTCCTCCGGCGAAAATCGCCGGCAATTTCACCGTTAATATCGCCGGAAAATATTAACTCATTATCTTCCGTTATCTCAAGGTAATTAATTAACTCTCTTCAATCTATTATATTTCAATTTTATCAATTTTATTTTTGCGATCTCTGTTTTGCTCTATAGATCTGATGTTACTCCATTGTATTAATGTATATTAAATTTGATTATGCTTTTATAATTTTGTGTTATTAATCTGTTAATATTCGATTAATCTAGGGTTTATAAGTGATTTTGTCATAGTTGTGAATTGTGATCATCGATTTTAGTCGAACTGTTGTGGAATTTGTTCTTAGTGACGTATTTTGTGTATACTCAAACCGTCTCAATCATTTGTTTGCATTTTTATTCATTGTGAGACGTATTTTAATTAAACGTAAACAAATGAGTGAGGCGCATTGTAATCATGTCTTTAGCTGTAGACTTGTAGGTATTAGGTAATGTAGGTATGCTGTGTTTGTGTTATTGTTTGGATTTACCTGGTTATGAATAAGGTTGCGTATATTTGAACCTCGGATAGTCGTGGTGTGGATAATTATGGATGATCCGTGATGGTTTGTGGCTTTTGGTGAAAAGATCAATGATGGATATTTGGAAATTAGGTATAAATATTGTTTCTAAATAATGGCAAGCTAGTCTAACTTGTTTGCGGATATGGTTACGTTTATCTAGATCCATATTATAGCCTCTTGGTGTCGAATAAGCGATGGTTCCTAATGGTTTGTGGTACATGTTGTAATGGGGGATATGTAGATATCGTTTCTTAGTTTACGCGAACAAGGTTGTATACATATGGAGTATGGACATCCTTGAACCCTTATAAGACGAGATCCTATTGATGGTGACATATGTTATAGAAGGAAACCATGGATGGTGAAAGAGTCGGTGTATTCTAACATATTCCTTTTGTCTCAGTCATTTGTTTATCTTTTATATTCTGTGGGAGAAATATTTTAATCAAAAGTAAACAAATAAATAGGACGGAGGAGTATATGTTTGTTCAAGATAAATGTGCTCTTCCTTTGAATGTAATATGTTAATGCCTAGTGGAAGTGAGTATCATTGAGATATTGTATTTCCATTTTGGAGAGCTTATCTGAAGACTAGTTTTCAAACTTTTCATAATTTGACCAAGTCTCTTGATTAAATTTTCTTTTAAATTTGTAGCTCGACTGTACTGCTGGGAGTAGGTGTCTTTGAGCAATAGTTTTTTGCAAAAATGGAGGGAGTTGGGTTTAGATCGGTTAGCTCTTATGCATCCATCTCCGACTTGGATGATTTTGAGCTCTTAAAGCTTCTTGATAAGCCGAAGCTAAATATTGAGAGGCAGAGGTCATGTGATGAGAGATCTTTGAGCGAGTTATCCATTGGTTTAAATAAAGGGAGTGTGGACAACTTCGAAAATTTATACTCCCCTGGTGCGAGGTCAGGTTTCGGTACCCCTGCTTCTTCTGCCAGGAATTCTTTTGAACCCCATCCTATGGTCGCTGAAGCTTGGGATGCTCTCCGGAGATCTATGGTGCACTTTAGAGGACAGCCTGTAGGCACAATTGCTGCTTATGACCATGCCTCCGAGGAAGTTCTCAATTATGATCAGGTAATGTTTATTTGAGCTATAAGATGCTAGTTTTAATCGGAACTTCTATTTTATATACGCAGCTTTGTCCGGAGTAGTATTTTTAACTTATAAGCGGTTGGAATTTGTTGTCGATTAATGACAGAGAGTCATGGTAAACAGTTTGTGAAAATGGTTTATCGTGCAGGTTTTTGTACGGGATTTTGTGCCTAGTGCGCTAGCGTTTCTTATGAATGGTGAGCCAGATATTGTTAAAAATTTTCTATTAAAAACACTTCAGCTTCAAGCATGGGAAAAGAGAGTCGATCGTTTTAAACTTGGGGAAGGCGCGATGCCAGCCAGCTTCAAGGTGCTTCATGATCCTGTCCGAAAAACAGATACTATCGTTGCAGATTTTGGTGAGAGTGCCATAGGGAGAGTTGCTCCAGTTGACTCGGGCTTCTGGTGGATTATTCTGCTTCGTGCATATACCAAGTCAACAGGAGATATGTCACTGTCAGAGTCGCCGGAATGTCAAAAGGGTATGAAGCTTATCTTGACGTTATGTTTGTCAGAGGGGTTTGATACTTTTCCCACCCTACTATGTGCAGATGGTTGCTCAATGGTTGATCGGAGAATGGTAAGATACCTCCTTAAGATTTCTTTCGTAGTTAAGCTCAAGTGTGTTTTGCATAACTGTCATTACCGCTGTATATGTTTGATGTTCTGTCTGCTTCACGTAAAATATTTGGAATGTGGCGTGTCTGAGTTTATCAGGTGAAAAATTGCCAAATGTGCTTCTTTCTTTCCCTAATTTAAAAGTTTGATGGAGTATTGAGTATGCTCTTCGGTGAATTAGTAACTTTTATCATGTTGTAGATGTTTTCACATGAAACTTCTTTTAACCTGTAAATTCATCAGACATGGGTTTTTTCTCGGTTTTGTTTGTAATACTCTGCATGTTCAATTTCAGTACTTACGAATGATCTTTAAATCTGCTAGTGTGCGATAATTTCCGACATGACATATCCATTTTATAATCATGATCACCTTGCAGGGTATTTATGGCTATCCTATTGAGATTCAAGCACTTTTCTTTATGTCTTTGAGATGTGCGGTAGCCTTGCTTAAACATGATGCAGAAGGAAAAGAATGTATTGAAAGGATACAAAAGCGTTTAAATGCGTTAAGTTACCACATGAGAAGCTACTTTTGGCTTGATTTCCGTCAACTTAATGACATCTACCGCTACAAAACAGAGGAATATTCTCATACAGCAGTGAATAAGTTCAATGTCATTCCCGATTCCATTCCAGAGTGGGTTTTTGATTTTATGCCGTGTCGTGGTGGTTACTTCATTGGCAATGTAAGCCCAGCCAGGATGGATTTTCGATGGTTTGCCTTGGGCAATTGCATTGCCATCCTATGTTCTCTTGCAACTCATGAGCAATCCATGGCTATTATGGATCTTATTGAAGAACGGTGGGAAGAGTTGATTGGAGAAATGCCTTTGAAAATATGCTATCCTGCTATAGAAAGTCATGAATGGCGGATTGTTACTGGATGCGATCCTAAAAATACCAGATGGAGTTACCATAATGGTGGATCCTGGCCAGGTTTCGCTCTTTTCTTACTTATTTTGGCTTCTGCACTAATGAATTTTGCGCGTTAGAGGTTTAACTGTAGTTTCACTATCACCATACTCAAAATCTCGTCATGTAGTTTTCTTCTCCTCTTTGTTAGGCGATCAAGTATCTATTAGGAATATTAATAATAGTTGGATTTCAACCATCACCTTAAGGTTTTGGTTGAGATGGTTTATCTATCATGGTATCAGAGCCAGTGTGACCGAAGGTCACGGGTTCGAATCCTGGCAATCTCAAAACCCCTCAAAAACCACGAAGTGGAAACCAGCACACGGTCTAGTTGGGCCTCAACCATCACCTTAAGGTTTTGGTTGAGACGTTTCATCTATCAGTATCCCTCCATTGCGATCAATATGTTAACCGTTTAGTCCTTTTTTGAGGGTATTTTATGACTGAAACGAAGGAAGTAATCGTCAATGTATTTATGTGTTGCTTAAGTTTTTTGCTGGAACTCGATAAACCGTACCAAATCTCCTGTTCATTTTGTTATTTTTGTCTTTTTCGATAGTCTCTTTGCTAAACTGGCCTTTAATTTCCGGATGTCCCGTGCAGTTCTTCTATGGCTGCTGACAGCTGCCTGCATCAAAACCGGGCGACCACAGATTGCAAGAAAGGCCATCGATCTTACCGAGCAACGTCTACTCAAAGACGGGTGGCCAGAATACTATGACGGAAAACTTGGTAGATTTATTGGCAAACAAGCTCGCAAGTTTCAGACATGGTCCATTGCTGGATATCTCGTGGCAAAAATGATGTTAGAGGACCCGTCTCACTTGAATATGGTTTCACACGAGGAAGACAAATTAAGCAAACCGTTGATTAAGCGATCATCATCCTGGACTTGTTGAGCCAAATCCAACAAAAAATTTACTCTTACAGGTGCTAATTAAAACTCTTAATTTTGCACAAAACATTTATTCTTCCGGCATTTTCATGCCATTTTTGCCCTCAAGTTCTGCCTGTGTAAAATAGTGACTGCAGAAACTAGGTTCGTAATAATGTTCATATACCGAAAGATAATTCCCTCCGAATATATGAAGGTAATGAAGAGCTATAAATTTTCGAGTCCATAGTAACCAAGAGCTAACGGTCTCTTCTAGTTCCGTTTCAAATAACCTGTAAGTCACCCAACCAAGTACACGCGTAAACAGTATTGTTTCGCGAAATGGTATCAGTATTGGTAATTCTTGTCCAGCCGATTTTCAAGCCCGGCACAATGTAAATCCGCCACTGTAATTGTGCTTGTGTTTTTCAACATTATTGCAGGCTGCAGGAAACTTGAACATAATTCTTGCTGAAAAGTATTTCATAAATTCTTATAGGAATTAGAATCAACACAAATTCTCATTGAAGACGGACATATCCGTCACAAGCCGAAGACGGGTAAAGTAATACCCAATTTGTTAGATAAGACAAAAGCATAATGCTACTCCCTCGGCAAATTGTTTTTGTCTTATCTACCAACTTGAGTATTATTTGGCCCGTCTTCAGTTTGTGACGTATATGTCCGTCCGTCTTCAACGACACTTACTGTAGAATCAAATGTTCCTTTTTAGCTGGGAAACAAACGTCCTCTTTTATGAAAATATGTTAATTAATGGATCCACTGTCTTTACTTTATGTTCTTAAAGTTTAGTTATTTAGGTATTTTGCGTTCGTTGAGGTCTCTTCTCATATATATATTGAGAAACCGTCTCATATTGATAGAATATGTCTTTAAGTAGTTAAGTCCCCTTTTGAACGACCCATTAGCATGGTGATCTCGATCTCGATGCTTATCAGCGAGTCAGGGTCTAGGGGAGACTAGAACTTGGGTTGATCATATATAGTTTTCCATGTATATTTGATTACACTTGTAACAAATGCTTTTAATAAATACTAGTAATAATCAGCAATGTTAAAACTCGTGAACACTTAGATTAACTGATAAGAGGTCTTAATTTAATCAAACGTCTCGTGTTCATTCCTAAAATGTAACAGTGTTAAAATTCATGAGAGAGTTTTAATTACCGTCCTAAATAATTCTACCCAGCTTAAATCCGGACTACAACCAATAGTTTACACCAAAAATAATAATCCCTCCATTTTTTTTATATCACCCAACTTTTGTTTTGACACTATTTACAATTGACTATTCAACGTCGGTTTTCTCTCAATCCGTTCACGGAAATATATTCATGTGAGATCTTTTTTGGATCGTCTTGATAAGAGGATTAAGAATATCAAACTTTTATAATTTTTAGTAGTATGTAGCTAAAGATATAATAACAACAAAATGAACATCGGCAAACGGGAAAAATGAAATGGGGTGATATAAAAAAAATGGAGGGAGTACTATTTATAAGTAACATTGTCAGGAGAAATTATGTTATCCACGTAACATATAAGATTAAGAAATGAAATAATAATAATAATCCACTATAAGGTGAAGTGGGAATCTAATTCAGGTTGGGTTAATATTAATCTTTTTTCAAAGAATCTTACATAATTTAAGAGTTAAGAAATTATTTATAAAAGTGGCAATCCTTGTCACAATACACAATATAATGGCCGTAATATTTGACTTCCCTTACTCGAATAACCTCAGCTCCACCTCACTTGGTTAGGTAATTTTATTGTAAGTTTATCTATAACTTTCTTAGTACAATATCCGTTTTTAGATAAACACAAATTCTCATAGGTGACGGCGATATTCGTCGTAAACTTATGATGGATACCATTTCTTCTCACAAAATGCTCATAAGAGGTGAGTGAGAAAGCACATAAAAGGTATCCCACCTTGTCCCCTCTTTTTTTTTGTGAGAGGTCACAAGCTTGTGACTGGATTAGCCCGTCACAAGCAAGACCTGTTGGATGATAAAAACGTATAGAATACTAAATATATTCCAATTTACCACTTATATATACGAAAAAGGGTTACGGTTACATTTGGTGTATAAAATCTTCTATTCATTTTGGCGAAAAAACCATAAAAATGACCAAAAAAAGAAAATAACGTTGAACTAATGAGCTATCTCACGTATTCACTTCAAATGTCCAATTACACACTTGCGTGTTAAAAATAGAAATATATAACAATTGAGTAATAACAATAAAATAACAATTGACCGGAACGGAAGAAGTAATTCACGGCGGATGCTAATATGAATTACCCCGGTCAAAAAAGTGTCGGTTTCAAAAGGTTTAAACTCTTATTGTAAATTACAAGGGTTACAAATAAGAAATTTGGGTTGGAAATTTTTTTTTTTTTTTTTTTTTTTTTTTTTGGCAGACGTAAAAAACATTATACAAAAGCTAACGCGGCCACAGCGTGTGCCCGTTTATTAAGCCCGCGTGGAATAAAACTAACACTAAAACAATGAAAATCACATGCTAGGGCCCAAATATCACCAATAATCCCGCGCGTTTGATGATGTGTCTGCGCACAACCTGCGATCTGGAGGATGATCTGCAAACAATCCGACAAGACGTTAATGTGCAAAAAATCCTGAGTCCTTACCCATTTAAGTGCTTCCAGAACACCCTTTGCCTCCGCTTGCATAGGAGATTCAGCATAGAAAATCTTGCAAACTTCCTGGATCACCCTTTCATTTGAATCATATAAAACCCACCCCACCGAGGCTTTATCTCTAGACTTCCATGTTGCATCCACCTTGATTCGAACTGATGCGCCATGATGCTGATATCCAACCAGGAAGAAAGGGACAGAATTTTTCAGACTTGTAGCATCCAACAAAGACCCTTCATCATGATGCATAAAATTTGTTGCACTGATCTTAATAGCACTTTCCTTCTTGAAGTCAATTGACTTGTGAACCAAGTCAATTTGAAACTGAATCTGTTTAAAGAAAACCGATGGCATAAAAGACCCACCATTAAGTAAGATATTATTCCTTGTGATCCAAATATGCCAAAGAATAGCCAGGAACAGTACTACACGATCCACCCCATCTTCCAAACACCATAAGTAATTAATCCAGTTAATCAACCATGTTGCTGCACCAAGTCCCTCAGTTCCGTAACAATTTATACCTAGCTGTGAACATTGCCATATACGACCCACCACTGGACAATCCTTGAAGAGGTGATTCAAAGTTTCAATTGTGCTCCCCATACTAGCACAAAAGCCACAAAATCCGTTCGTATCAACTCCTCTCTTTAAAAGCTCCTCACCCACAGACAGTGAACCTGAGATGATTCTCCATAACAAGATCTTCCAACTTTGTGGCCCTGGTATCCGCCATAACTTACGCTTACAAAACACAGCGGGAACATTTGCGAGCCTAGTAACATCCCTTGGTGACTGATTATCCTCAAAGTGTACCCGAAAAACACTGTCGTAACCACTTTTGACCGTATAGGTCCCCGATGAAGTTCCTGGCCAGTACATTACATCCTCGCGTTGAGACGAGCAAACTGGTTGTGCCAGAATCTTTTCCACAGTCGCATCCTCGAAAAGATGCTTAATCATAAGCGAATCCCAAGAGCCATCGTCCCTAATCAAGTCTTTAACAGCCAAACGGTAAACAGATGAATTATCCACTGTCAAAAATTGAGTACGAGGCTCTGGTACTTCCCCATCAACCCATTTAGCACTCCAAATATTTAGCATTGAATCAATCCCCGGTTTCCACCCCACCTCTCCTCTAATAAGATCCAGCCCATGAATCAAACTTCGTGCTCCCCATGACCAGCCACGCGTACCTTTGATATCCAGCCCCATCCTAGGATCTGGGTTTTTCAAGATTAGATTCCTGAAAACCTTACTTAGCAGAGTACCCTTTTCCTGAAGAACACGCCATGCATTTTTAGCAAGCAAAGCTTTATTCATACATTCCACGTTTCGTATTCCCAATCCTCCTCTTGACTTTGGTAAAGCCAAAAAATTCCTACTACAAAAGTGAATTCCTCGATATGACTTATGTCCGACCCACCAAAAATGTGCCAACAAAGCATTAATCTTTGTAGCCACACTTACCGGAACTTTAAAAGCCGATAGAAAGTAAATCGAAATGTTTGATAGGACCGACAAGATCAAAGCGAGTCTTCCCGCTGCAGATAGAAAAAGCCCATTCCAAGAGGAAATACGACTCACAACACTCTCCACCAGACCATGGTTTATATTCTGCTTCGAACCCTGAAATTCTGTTGAGATTCCAAGATATTTCCCAATCCCCTTATTCTGTCTAATATTAAATAAGGACAAGCACAATCTTGCACCAGCAAGAGACATCGAAGGGCTGAACAGAATTCCCGACTTTGCATCATTCAAAACTTGACCCGAAGCTCCACAGTAATCTCTTATCATACTCTTAATATGCCTACAACAATCCGCCTTATTCTTGAGAAAGAAAATGGAGTCATCAGCAAAAAAGAGATGGGATAGAGAAGGTCCTGAACGACAGATTCTAATCCCCTGCACACGTCCTTGTGCTTCAGCTGCACTCACATTAGCGGACATGACGTCCATACAAAGGATGAAAAGGTATGGGGACAAAGGATCACCCTGCCGCAACCCACATTGTGGTTTGAACTGCTCACTCGGCCCTCCGTTAAACAATAGCTCATACGAGACCGTTGTAACCGTACTCATGATAAGATCAATCAACTTTGTTGGGAACCCAAACTTCATGAGTACAGCTTTCAGAAAATCCCAACGAACTCTGTCATAGGCCTTACTCATATCAGCCTTATAAGCAAACAATCCATGTTTACCATACCTATGAGAATTAATCTTGTGAATAGCCTCATTTGCCAGTAAAATATTATCACTAATCTGTCTTCCAGCTATAAAGGCATTCTGAAATTCGCCAACCAGATATTGCATCACCCTTACAAGCCTATTTGCAATACATTTCGAAATAATCCTCATAATGACGTTACATAAACTAATTGGTCTATAGTCACTCACAGTCTCTGGATGATCACATTTTGGGACAAGCACAATAAACGTTCTATTCATTTCTTTCAAAACATGCCCCGAATTCAGAGTACTAAGGACCGCCATCGAAACATCATCCTTCACGAAATGCCAACATTTGTGGTAAAAAATACCTGGGATACCATCAGGACCTGGAGCCTTCAAGGCTCCCATTTGAAAAACAGCCTTCCGAACTTCTTGTGATGTGAACGGTTGATTAAGCCTATCAAGATCTGGTTCCGAGATACAACGATCCACATCTCTTACAACCTTTTGAATCAGACTAACACGTGTTTCCACATCACACCCCTGAGCCTCATTACTGTACAACTTCACAAAAGTCTCCCGAAAAAGCATTTTCATTTTATCCAAATCATAAATCCACGATCCATCCGTATCTCTGATTCCATAAATAAAATTCCTCCCTGCTCGACCCTTAACCCAGTTGAAAAAATATTTCGTACATGTGTCCCCATCCACCATCCACCGAATCTTTGCCCGTTGCCTCCAATATTTTGCAGCAGCCTCAGAAAACCTCACTAGATCAGAATGAACATCATTATACTCCTGTTCCTCCCCACTGTCAAAAGAGACGTCAAGTGCCTTATTGAGCCTGGCATCAAACTCTTCCCACGGACGCCTCCACTTATCCCTTTGTTTTAAAGTCCATTTCTTAATATCCTCCCGTGCCCTGGCCAACTTTCGGACAATCCTGTGATTAGCTGAACCATACACCCGCAGCATCCAGTTTTCATTAATAATCCTCATACATTCCTCATGATCCAAGGCCCACGCATCGACCTTATATGGCTTTTTGGATCTTTTTCCGAGTAGAGTGAAATCAATCTCAACCGGAGCATGATCAGATAACTGAATTGGATAATGGTGAACTCCCGTGTCAGGGAACAACTGTAACCAATCTTTTGAGCCTAATGCTTTATCCAACCTTTCATAAACACGCTTAGTTCCCTTTCGGTTATTACACCATGTGTATCGTGGTCCCTTAAAATTTATATCAACAAGCTCCTGTCCAATCTTCCAGAAGTTGAAATCCAAGGCTCCATCAATCGGTCTCTTATTAAGACTAAGTTTGTCACTTTCACACTCCACTTGGTTAAAATCTCCAAAAATGATGAAAGGCAATGAAAAACTATCCAACCACTCACTCAACAAGTACATAACCGTCATCCTTTCATTAACTTGTGGAGCCCCATACAACAAAACCAAGTAGAAAGACCGATCCGGGAACTTGGTACAATGCAAAATGACGAAATTAGTACAAGTCACGACCACACTCATACATGCTTCATCCTTCCAACCCACCCAAAGACCCCCGGACGCTCCACACGAATCAACACCACTAGACTTACTAAAACCAAAAGAACGGAAAAGACTCGACACTTTATTTATTTCACACTTAGTTTCCATAAGAAACAGGAAATCATACGACTTAGTACTAAGTAACGCTCTAATTTTTGGAATTATAGGGGCGAGCGCGTCATTAAGACCCCTACAATTCCATGCCATACCAATCATTTCTTCAGTGGAGGTTGGGATGGGCCAACCTCCGCAACGCCCTCTTCATTTCCCACCGAGCCAGTATCACTCGAAATTTCCATATCTACCTCTGGAGCACGAATATGAAAGCCATAACGTGGTGAGGCATCCCCTTCCCTAGCCAGAGTGACAACACCATAAGAGCTCCGATCAGCCTCTAAACATTGTCTCTTACCCATTGCTGCAAGATATTTCTGTGCATTCCCACGAGAATCTAGCACTCCTTCAGGCACCATATAAGATTCTGCCTCGCTTGCACATTTCCGTTTAGCCGAGAATTCCATGTTGCGAATCAAAGCATTTGTTTTGGTTTTGTAAAAAAGATGTTTGAGCCCCCTCATACCTTCAGACACACTTTCGAAAAGCCCACAGTTCCACTCCTTATCATCTTCATCTTCTTTAACAGAACTTAACATGACAATATTCCCATCCTTATCCACCCCAAGAACCTTCATTCGTTGCAGCTCCTCTCCAGCTCCCTTACTTGCTTTCTTACCAGATCCCAAGCCCTCACCTTCAATCATTTTCGCAATGACCAGATCCTCTGAAGAAACATTTAACTCAGCCTCTTTGTTAATCATGCACAATGGAGTATTGCGCAATACGTCCTTTCCAGCTTCAATCAGCTCCTCATCAGCCTTATCAGCATCAGTAGTCACCATTGCAGCCTTTGCCTCTACTTCTGCCTTTTTCTTTTCATCCCGTGCCTCCAACTCAGCAACCACACTCCCTTCGTACTCATCAGCAGCTTGGTTAGAATTCCAGCATTCACACTCCATTCCGCACTCAACTTCAGAATCGCTCCTGGTAACTGATTCAGTACCAGTTCCATAGAAAATAGGCGAAGGAGTAGAGTTCTTCCCATCATCAGATTCATCACTGATAATGATGAAATTATTTGCTGCTGGAACCCCTTCAGAACCACCCTCCTGCATGCCATCCTCTTGAGTTCCTTGATTAACTTCTAAAGGATGGACTGCGAGGTTTTGGGTTCGAATTTTCCTAAATGATGAGTTTGCTATAATTAAACAAAATTAATGTTGTACTTTATAATAAAAGAGTAAAGTATAATTAAGGTACATATAAAAATAAAATTAGAAAGTCAAGTGTTTATGGTTTAGCGAAGATCCGGCTTGTCTCAAAACATCTAAAGGATGGACTGCGAGGTTTTGGGTTCGAATTTTCCTAAATGATGAGACTCGACTACACGTCTTCCAATAAAGTAACCCGTAATTGAGCTTACATGATACCTGATACCTAACACGATATTGTTGCGTGTTCGGAGAGGATCGAGGAAAAAATATAATTAGAAATTGGGTGGCAGAGAGAGACAAGTAGCAAAGTAGTTACCCAGGAAATGAGGAAGACCAAGAAAAATTAGACAGAGGGTTGGTTACCTAACTCTGTCATGTTTTTAATTTTGTCTTTTAACATCTTTATCTCCTTTTATTTCGGTTCTTTTTTTGACTTTTTACCATTATTATTTACTAAATTAATTCTTGGTAAAATTTACGGTGGACAATCAATCATAGGTTGAAAATTGAAATGTTGAATTATGATACTCCTCTCATTATTATCCTTATTCATCATTATTATAATATTATGGAATGTACTTCTCATAATTATCCTTAATCTTACCAAGAGTAATTCTTACTCTACTTAATAATTATGGATTTATGGTATTTAATGTACATGTGATGGAGTATTTTGGAGTATTTTGAGGGTAAATGGGTAATAATAAAATTCAGCATTATCTAATAATTTTCTCTCTTAATTGACTTACATTGTAAGTCTTTTAAATATATTACATAAAATCCGAAAATTCGATGATGCTTTCCTGTTTAAATTCAGTACTATATTCGTATCAATTAGGATTGTCTTTATTTCCAAAAAAAATAGAGGGTTCATTTTGTCTATACAGTTAAGATTAAAGCCCTGTTTTTTTCGACTTATTTTCAATTCATTTCCGTTCAGCTCTTTTCAGTTCAGTTTAGTTCATTTCAATTTCATTCAGTTCAATTTAGCTCTTCCTTTCACAAATTAACTATTAATTTAGTTCAGTTCAATTCAGTTTAGCTCTAATAAGTACAGTTTAGTTCAGTTTAATTCCATTAAATTCAGTTCAGCCAGTTTCAGTCCAAAAGAACAGGATTTAACAATTCGACTTTTATTATGAAAAGTAACGTGAAAATAAAGTGAAATAAGTTAAACAATACACAATATAAAAATGTCTTGAAAAAAGATAAATGAATCATGCATTTCTTATAGGAAATGAAAAATGTCTATCACATTCATATGTGCACAATTATAGATAAACTTACAATCTGACGTAAAGAAAACTTAAAATATGTATAAAAATAATATTAAAATTCACTAATCCGTAATATTTAGTGTCGCTATCCCATTATCCCATTTTCGGATTAGGATAATTACAATTATGATAATGTCTATGAAAACTATAGTATCGGAATATTAAAGTTGGCTTCCAATTGGAGGAACAGTTAGTTTAAACATTAAAGGGTATAAGCAAATAGTTGTATGCGGCAAAAATGTAAGAAATTCTTCAACATTTATGGGACAGCTTACAAGTAGCACAGATTCTTATTTTAGACCGTTATTATTCGTTTTAAGCGAAAGACGAATCAAATACATATCAAATCACTCCACTTGTCGCCTAAAAATGACAATTAATTTGTTTTTATAAACCACTTGATAATATTTAACCAGTTTTAAACCTAAGACGAATAATACCTGTTTTAAACAAACTTATTGAACAAATATTAGTACTACTTGTTGTGTATTATTCCATTTTTATGTGGAATTTGAAGGACACTTTATTGACTTTAGAAGCATCCCTTTCGATTGATTAATATGATCGACCAATGTTGTGTATGTTGGTCAGATGCCTTAACTTGTAGTGCTTCTATCAACTCGTTATATAACTAGAATGAGTGAATAAGCTGGAATATCTTTGTAACTACCTCATCCATTCAATCCGATATGCGATGATCTTGTTTGGTAAACAGCAAAAATAGATTCATGATTGTGGGTAATGTTAGTATGATACGTTTATCGGTTTTCAGTAGCAGATTTTACTATTAAATAAGCAAATCAGCAGAATTAGAAAAGAGTATTTGGTAATTAACAAATATTAGGATGATTAATTAGAATGGTTTTATGAATAATGTGGATATGCAATGTAGTATGTTGTTATTAGAAGCATATTCAAAAACAACAGATTTTGACCAATGTGTTATCAGAATACGTTGTTTACCAAATAAATGAAAATAGTAGATTACTTGGTCAATATATGACGATGTTTACCAAACATGGCATATGTTTCCGTTCAGACAATTCACTATATTTTGAATAAAGGGGGTATGTTCTTATAAACGTAATGTTGTTTTGATCAATTGTTTTAAGTATTGTGGCGACACTTGATCGGATAAGAATTGAATTATCTTGTGGACAAGACATAGTATATATAGGTAAAATGATTTTAGAAGACCGACTTGTAAACTAACCAAAATTTTGAACAACTTTATGAAATAAGACGATTCGATATAGAGTAGTTGGTTAATCAGAAAGCTTGAACTAGCTTTAAGATGAGGTCACAAATCAGAACTATTTTAAACTATTTAGACAGAATAGAAAAAACATAAGAAAAGAACTTATAGGCTTATTTTAATTCTTTTCGATGAATTAACGTGCATCAGCATTATATTTTAGACTTTTTCTACTAAGACTAAATTGGAGATTAATCTACGTTGCGAACAACTTTATGAAAGACCGATGTAATAAGAGTTATTTGTTAATTAGTAAGATAGAATTAGCCTTAATATGAGGCCACAAAATAGAACTATTTAACTATTAAGACAAGATACAAAAGTCATAAAAAAGAACCTTCAGTCTTATTTTAATAATTTAATGATTTTCTACGTAGCATGCAATAATATTATTTTTAAGACTTTTTCTTCTAGGACAAAAGTATAGAATTTTAAAAGTTTCGAGACATTATATGGTTTCTCATACCATTATGTTTTATAGACGATTTATATTAGAGTTATGGGTTATCCCGTCCATTAAACTTGATCAATTTAACTCGCAAAAACAATGGATACGAACAAGCCGTTTTCAAAATTTCCAAAGGTTCGCTCAATTCTGTGAGGATCTGTGTCCCACCCCGTACACATTATGACACGCCAACACACTACACATCTATTGTGTATTTTTTATTTGCAATATGTGATGTATCAAGATGTCTAAAGAATGAGTTACGGATAGGACGTGAAAGTGATATAGAGGATCATCACTGCTTTTAACTAACTAGTATTAGATCCGCTAACCCGCTTCTTCATAGGTTGAAAATTCAAACAAATTTGATCCACAATGGCAGATAGTCCCCTATAATTATATCATTCCATATAAAAACATCACAAATTCTATTTGTGAGTTGTGACGATATTATTCTGTCACAAGTTTGTGACTTCTCACAAAAAACAAGTGGGAGACCAGGTGAAAGGGAAAGTGGGAGAAGAGCGGTGACTAGACCTGGCAAAATCAATCCGAGCTTAAAAGGGTTGATCCCAACTCCTGCACCCGAATGACACTCGGAGCCTGAATTGACCCGACCTGACCCGAAAATGGCTCGAGCATTCAAGAACCCATAACAAACCCGACACGAAAACGACTCGACAAAATATAACTTTACTTGACCCTAAAAGATTTAAAATGCATTTTTCTCACTTAATCATTGGCTTGGAACCGACGCAACCCGAAATAACCAGACCCATTTGACTTGAAACAGATTCGTAACCCATGACCCGATCCAAAATTGACCCAAAATTTTGAGAAATCCGAAATAATCTGACCCAAATTAGCCTGACTTAAACCCGACCTCATTGACCCGATTTGCCAGGTATATATACCGGTAAGGCATCGGTCATAAGACCATCCCCAAGCAAGGTCATGAGGGTGGTCATGACCTTGTTTGGTCATGGTTAATAGGATAATTAACTTAATTAATTGATGACCATTTTGCTAATTTGTGACCATATTATCAACCAAGGTCAATTTGTGACCATTGTTGAGCATTTGTGACCATATTTGTGACCACTATGTGGACAATTTTTATTGGTTCAAGAATAAAAAAAACAATAAAATGATTGGTAAAATAGATACTTTGGTGGGTAGAAATAGTGATAAATGATTGAAAATGTTGGAAAGTGGAAAAATGATTGGCTTGATGACCTAAATCGTGACCTTTTCTACTTGGGAGGATGAATGTAGGTCAACGTAAATAAGGTGAGATTAAGACTAAAATCGGGTCGCGACCTAATTATCGCGACCACTGCCTGGGGATGGTCTAAGTAAATAAAACTATCCGTAAAAACATTGTAATAAATGTATATCATAGACTTTTTTCATCTTTTTCACATTTGAAAGACATTTCTCACCTCCCAAACTATAAAAACAATGATGAATATTGATTAGAAATAGAAAGAGAAACTCTCCCCTTTATTTAACAATAAATAACAAAGAATCCTCCAACCTACAACTAGAAGAGAACAAGTGCCCACTTGTACATGACTCACGTTATAACTCTACCTACCTACCAAATCACCCCCTATTTTAACATTATTTTTCTCAAATAATTATCAAATTAATTAATTAATTAATTAACCATAAATAAATAATTAAATATTAAATATTAAATAAATCTCCTCCCTACCAACTTGGTCAAATCCCTTCTCTACCTCTCCCTCTTCACCCTTCCTACTATTAACATTTTTTCCCCAAAATAATTAGTAAAAACACTAAATAAATCACTAAAATTAAGTAATTAATTTAATTTAATTAATTTAATTTAAAAAATTAAAATAAAATTGGTTGATACCAACTTGGTCAAATCCCTTCTCCACCCCTCTCTCTTCACCCTTCCTACAATTAACATTTTTTTTCAAAATACTTAGTAAAAACACTAAATAAATCATTGTAATTAATTAATTAATTAATTATTTAACTTAAATTAAATTAAAATCAAAATTAAATTAAATTAAAATTAGTTGATACCAACTTGGTCAAATCCATTCTCCACCCTTCCTAGTTCCTACTATTAACAATTTTTTCAAAATAATTAGTAAAAACACTAAATAAGTCACTATAATTAATTAATTTATTAATTAATTAAGTAATTTAATTTAATTTAATTAAAATTTAATTAAAATTAAATAAAATTAGTTGATACCAACTTGGTCAAATCCATTCTCCACCCTTCTTACTATTAACAATTTTTTTCCAAAATAATTAGTAAAAACACTAAATAAATCACTATAATTAATTAATTAATTAATTAATTAATTAAATTAAATTAAATTAAATTAAAATAAAATAAAATAAAATTAGTTGATACCAACTTGGTCAAATCCATTGTCCACCCTCCTAGATCTAGTCTATTGGTTTACCCTCCATTTTCTCCTCCTTTCCTCTTTTTCTCTTCCCCACATATATATTCCTATATATATAATCTTCCCACTTTTCTCTCCTTTACTACTCTAACACAAAACAACAACAACACAACACAACAATTCAAACTCCTCTTAATTAACTAATTAATTAATTAATTAATTACTTTAATCTAATTTCATCAAATATGGGAAGGTCTCCTTGTTGTGAAAAAGCTCACACCAACAAAGGTGCTTGGACCAAAGATGAAGACCAACGTCTTATTGATTATATTCGAACTCACGGCGAAGGCTGTTGGCGTTCTCTTCCCAAATCCGCTGGTACGTTCTTCGTTCTTTTAGCTCTGATACCGTAACAGGACTATATACCTCGTTTCATTTAATTAACTTGAGTTGTTTTGTTTTGTTTTGGTTCAGGTCTTTTGAGGTGCGGTAAAAGTTGTAGGTTACGGTGGATTAATTATTTACGTCCTGACCTTAAACGTGGTAATTTTACTGAAGATGAAGATGAACTCATCATTAAGCTTCATAGTGTTCTTGGTAACAAGTAAGTATATATGCAATTAGTTAACTTAGTAGCACGGACACTTCCTCTAATTAGTCGTCCCGTTTCTGATATTATGTCCGTCACTCAGACCTACACTTGTTAGAAAAAGATCGATTAGAAGATGTGTTTGGTGGAAAAATGAGAATTAGTTATAGCATAGTTCGAATTGTAACTCTACTTATTTAGATTTATAATCAAATATTTAATAAAAAAATAAAATTATACATTATTATAAACATAAAATATATATTTTATTATATTCAAATGACTGGTCTCGTGTCCTAAATTTTATGAAATGTCATATCCGTGTCTGTTTTGGTGAATCACGAGGCTACGTGAATACCATTTTAACAATTATTTTCAATTTTAACCAAAAATTAAAAATTGTTTTGGTGAATCACGAGGCTACGTGAATACCATTTTAACAATTATTTTCAATTTTAACCAAAAATTAAAAATACTTTATTTTTAAGCATTATTTTAAAAACGGATTGTTTTGTTGTAACTAATTGTATTTATAATTGATACTTGAGATAATTTTAGTATATATAAGTTCCATTTTAGCCCTACAATATTCCGTTTACTCATTTGTTTACGTTTTTATTTTGTTACAAGGGTGATTTAGCCAAACGTAAATAGATGATTCGGTTGTATGCATATAACGGTCTTATGTGTAAAGTATAAGACGATGATAGAACAAATGATTAGTCAAAAATATCAATTAGAATACAACATTTTAGTTCAATTATTGGATAATTTACGATAATAAATTACGGAGACGTATTTCAGTAAGCGGTTTAAATTCTAACTCCGTCATTTTGGTCATTTTGTTTAGGTGGTCCCTAATAGCGGGAAGATTACCAGGAAGAACAGATAACGAGATAAAGAACTACTGGAACACGCATATCAAGCGGAAATTAATCAGTCGAGGTGTGGACCCACAAACACACCGTCCTATAAACACCTCCGCCGCATCCCCCGCTGTGAAAACCACCATAACCACCGCCGCCGCGGTAATTCCACAAACAATAGACTTCAAAAAAAGTTACCCTGAAGTAATTACCGCCAAGGTAAAAAGTGAGTCTAATGAAGCTGGTGGGACCTGCCACAGTGGGACCACAACTGACGACGGTCAATTCGGGTTGACCCGGCCCGCGGCCTTTTTCCAGGCCCATGATGTTGATCTGGAGCTGTCCATTGGGCTCAGCCCGTTTCAAGCCGAGGGCCGAAGCTCACCCACTACTGCTAGTAGCGCTGAGTCAATCGGATTTAGGATCGGGTTTGGGTCTGGGACGGACCCGTTTACTGCAGCCCAGTATCGAGGGGTAAAAAAGGAAGTGTGTTTGTGTTGTGAGTTAGGGTTCAAAAGTAATAATGAAGGATCGGGTTGTAGTAATTGTCAAAATTTTACTGCGGGTAAAAATGAAGGTGGTTATTTTAGATATGTTAGGTAGTTAATGGGGTAATAATAATGGGTTGGGTAAAAAAGAAAGGTGGAAAATGGTTGGTAACTTTTTGTTTGTTTTAGGTTAATGGTATAAATGCTTCAATATCTATCTATTCATCCCCCACCAAATTGTATTAAATTGGGGGACCCAAATATTTGATTTACATATTTTTTTTTTCTTGTAATGGAGAAAAATTGAAGAGGATAATTATATTTATATAACTTTTAGTTTATCCTCTTGTGTACTTACTAAGCTAAGTTTTATAATTATATGTTGTTTATTGGTTACTCCGATTTCATAATTTTATCGAGTTCAGCTGAAACTTTATATTGTTGGTTACTTGGTTATGACTCTTTAGTTGACTGTTAACAGATTCACGTATGTACACTTGCTGACTACTGTTATTCTTTGAATTATGTTTTTTGTTTTTAAGTAAATTGTCTTCTTCGGTGAAAAGAGAATGTAAATTTAGAGTACACAAAAACATTAGAGAGACGGTTTTTCTCAATAACGTTATTGAGAAATCTCTCACATGATGAACACGTTTGTACACCTGCTGTTATTCTTTGAATTAAGTTTTCTGTTTTCAAATAAATTGTCTTCTTCGGTGAAAGAGAATGTAAATTTGGAGTACACAAAAACATTAGAGAGACGGTTTTCCTCAATAGGTTATTGAGATCTCTCTCAGAGGATGATGAACGAGAGTTACTTAACT
Organism: Silene conica; assembly: GCA_029255685.2. Classification (NCBI taxonomy): domain Eukaryota; kingdom Viridiplantae; phylum Streptophyta; class Magnoliopsida; order Caryophyllales; family Caryophyllaceae; genus Silene; species Silene conica. Next base: position 741,710 of record CM055317.2, on the reverse strand, counting down.
TCTATTTTCCATGTTGTATCTCCCACTAATTTAGGAAAAAACAGTCTTTCACAAGCCCTATGTTTGGATTTTTAAAGTTAAAATTTTAGATTTGTTGATTTATATTTTTGTGTAAGAGAGTTGTACAAGCGACTTCATGCTGGCAGGTTTTGAACTCGAGTCACGAGGACCGTCTCTCATGACTTTACAAACTAAGTTAATTGACATTTGTAAATTTATCGTTATTCAGGCCTCTAAAATCTTGATTGTATCTTTACCGTTATCCTGAATCCTTATTAGAAAAATTCGATAAGAAGGCATCATTACGCGGTGAAGAATATATAAATCCATATAAGAAGATGCAAATATAACTACTAAAAAAAAGGGTAGGTAGGTAGGTAGGGAGGATATCTATCTAGAAAGAAAGAGTAAACAATGTGAAAGATAACTTGATATAAAATGGGGAATTTAGGTGACAAAAGGATGAAGATGTCGATATCTCAAATAAAATAAAAAGAGTGAATCACTATCAAATAATGTCATACACTTTGGTAGTTTTGGAAACATTCTGGTAAAAAAACAAGCCGAAAAGAAACCTTACGTATGGAGAAATGTGTACTACTTTTTATTGGGTCCTAAATAATAATCTTATCTCCTTAATTGTGAATTGTTTACATTATTGATTGTCATGTTGTCATCTTGAGAGTTTTATCAAAATCGGATATTATCCGTCGTAAGTTGAATACGGATAGTATTCCTCTCCCAACAAAGCAAGTGAGAGAACAGGTGGGAATAATTGGATCATTTTATGGGTCGTCCTACTTACATTTATGATAGAATACTATCCGTTTTCAACTTGTGAAGGATAGTGTTAGACTTCAGTGATAATTTGGGTTTGTGTATATCGTTTCTTTCAACTTTTTACAATTTTCTTTTGACCTTATTATGCTTTTCCTTGAGTCTTTCTAATGTGTGATTGTGTGAACAAGTAGAAATTATATGGACTATGTCACACTAATTACAGTTGTAATCCCATGTGAGGTGATTTTTTTGTGATAAACAATTTTGATTAGACATGTTAAACATGTGTAGAGATGGCCACGGGTCGGGCTCAGTCATCTCGATCATTAATCGGTCTTTGGGTGTGAGCTGGTTGGTTGGGTTGGTTCAAGGGTAGACAAACACTCATGTATTGAACTAGTCTTTGGATAGGTCCTGCGTAGGTTGGGCAGCGTTTTAAATTGGTTTTAAATAGGTCGGGGAGGATATTGTTGAACCTGAACAGACACGAGGCAATTCACGAGCCTACTTGGTCGAAGACTCTTAGTTGACTGGTCTTGGGAAATACAAACACGAGGGATGGGTTGAGTTAGGTCACGTGTGTGAGGGACTAGCACTAATTATACCCATAGAGTGGAGTTGTGGTAGTTTGTCGTTCATATGCAATATATCGAGATTATATAAAGCAAATTTTTTCATTAATTGTTTACCTTTCAAAGAGCCATGACAGTAAGTAGATTACTCACTTTTGTCAACGGCTAACAACTCGATTTACACAAACTTAAAGAAGACTATTATCTTGGAAAATGAATTAGAACTCTTAAATTATTTATTATGACCTTAAATTACTAATATTATTCAAATATGATGCCGAGCTGCAAAAACACAGTTTATATTAGGCTGCATGTCTAAAGTTATACAACTTTTTGATTTTGATCATTAATATATTCTTACCTTTACCCAAAAAAATTTATGATGCATTGTAAAGACTTGCGGTTCTGTTTGGAAAAAGCACATGAAAACTGGTCGATGTTATTTTCTAAACATAATAATAACTTTTCTTTTAGTTGATTGAACTATTAACGTATATTACTCAAATTCAAATACTCCTCTAACTTTAGAATACCAACATTCAATTAACTAATTAAGTCGAGTTTATTGTTAGATAATCCTATACAACACGAGTACATAACACATTGATACATACATAGATCGAAATTCACCAAACAATATGACATAAAGTTTAGTACAAAGAGCAAAATAATTAGATTAATTAACATATATAGTAATTGTCGCCTAATAAGTTTGAAAGAACAAAAATGTAAACGAAAAGAATAGCATAGCCAAGCCAATAGCCACTTAGATAAGCCAGAGTGGGTCCAGCCAATCCCGATCATAACTGTCTGAAAAGTACGTACCAAACTTCCTATAACTTTCTCTCTAACTTGTGATCTGCCCACATGCTTCACCCTTGTGCTTCAACCTAACTTTATACCTTCCTATCTAGTCTTGTTATACTCATTTATCGTCCTCGATAGGTCTCTCTTATGACGAATATATCTGGCACAATTTTGCGATGAATCAAGTACATTCACTTGATTAGATAAGACAAAAATGGAAGTGCATTGTGAATGACAAATGGTTTATCTTTATCTGTTCAAATGGGTTTTATTTGACCCGTTATAAATTTGCAACGGATTCTGTATCATCATATCCGTCCCTATCTATTTCATTAGGTGCCATTTGTGCTATTTCTCTTCATTTTTTTGATGCTATAAATAGAGGGATTATGTAGAGAGGGACATATTTTGTGGTCACTCTAACGGGTCGATTCAATTCAGTCTAGTGACTCGGTTGCTAGAGGCGTTGCTCAAATGATTTGCTAGCTAAGTCGGCTTGATGGATCATTGAAATGGACTGGTTTAGAGTTGACTTCCTATCTTGACTTAGCCTCGATGTGGGTCCATTCGTGAGGTCAAACCTGCCTACTTCGACCTAACTATGGTTTCTTTCAGGGTCAATCCTAAGCCAGACCGGCTTGGTCCAACTCACTCTTGACAAAAATTGGTTATAAGTCCGGTCGATTAACCCGTGCCAGCCTCCCTTGACTTGTGGTCACATTTATACAAGGTTAAGACAATTGAATTGAATGTGACAGCCTTATCATAAAAGGTTAACAATATATTTTATTTGTAGATGGTTCGAATTAAACTATCTACCATGTCGAGAATTTCAGAGTGATAATAAATCGTCGATATTAAACTACCAATTGAGTTTTATTACGATTTAAACATTTCCGGATGAGTAGGTAAAGAATCAAATAAAATGAAATAATAATAATAATAATAATAATATAAATTTAAATAATTTGTTTGCTATAAATGCCATGTGGGCAAGTAGGTGATAGTTAGGCAAATAGAAGTATAAACAAAACCTAATTAATTTATACTCTAGTTAGATGAAGGTACCTTAATGGTAAAGAAGAGAGAGGGGGAGGGAGGGGAAGAAGGAAGAAAGAAAGAAACATGTGAGATGTTTGGAGGGTAGGTAACCAAACCAAATCACCCTCTTCGGATAAAACAAAGGCAAAAAAATGAAGATAATATTGAGAGTTGGTTAGTTATTGAGTTGAGTATAATAAGATGGTAGGACATGAAAAGTGATTGACAAGCAAAAAGGGTAAAGGATGTCATGCATGTGGAGGTTTAGTGTGGAATGAGATTCCTTGTGACTATTTGTGAATGGGATCTTTTCACCACCCAATCACCAATAATAATTCTACAATTTCACTAAAGAAAATAGAAACATCAATAATTATAATGCTTTTTTTTAGTATTGGGGAATGTCACAAGCAATTGTAATCTAGCTATACAAGTAAACTTATTCATTATTCTTTTTAGTATAAACGGAGGTGTTTACTGTCGATAATAGTGAGTAACAGTTAATTCTGATTTTTTTTATTAATCAGCATGTTTTAGTTCTATAATTAGTTTATATCGAATTTGTAGATCGTTGTGACTTTCTACAAATAACCTTAATAGCTAATTTAGTGGCGGAATTACATTAAGGCAGGGTTAAGGAAGGTCCTAACAAGCTCCTAAGAGCGCTACGACGAAAAGAAACAGAATTAAAGTAGTTTATTACTCGTTGTAACTAGAAAGGATAACTCCTACTTCAAAGACTAGGAAAAAAAGGACTCATTATAATAACTATGTTCACCTTCATAAAGTTAATACGGTAAAGGGGGTTAAAAATTGAGGATAAAACATAACTTGTATAAAAGTCGATAACTATATATAATTACTAGACTTGATCTGAAAAATTCATATAAACTTACCAAAATAATATCCAACGAAAAAATACACCATTAAAAGAGATTACCTCTCAATTCTCATTAATGTTTGTAACAAATAAACCTCTCTCGTATTATGTAGTTCTACTAAAGTTGGCTGGTGTGCAGGGGCGAACCCAGGATTATATGTTTGGGGTAGCATAAAAAAATTAAAATGGTAAAATGTCTGTATTGGGATTTGAACCCGGGTTACTAGTAAAAAAACAAACAGGCTTGACCATTGATCCACAAGATATTTACTATATACTTAATGCGATAACAATTATTTATCTACTAATCAACAATATTTGGGGTAGCAAAAATACGTCTTCTAAGTCAATTTTTTAAGTTGGGGTAGCGCCCGCTACCCTTTGCTACTATGTGGGTTCGCCCCTGCTGGTGTGAGTACTCTGAGTAGTAAAGACTAACATCTTAAACAAGTGGTCATAGTTTCGATTTATGACTATTGTTCTGAAGGAGATCACGGTAGGGAACACGGATCAACACCAAATAAAAATAGTTGGTAAGAACTCTCATCTCTTAAACACGTGATCAAGGTAGTTATTATTTTTATTTCTATTTTTTCTTTTCCTTCTTAATTAGTTTTTACTTTATTTTTTAATTGACTATCCTCTTATTAATACAAAGAGATTTACCTGAAAGAATATATGTGAATCCGCTGATAAATCGATTCCAAATTATGTTTAACTGTTTAAGTTTAGGTTAATCTTTCCAAATATAATTAGTCGGCACGTAATATTAATCGTATATTGACTATTGACGTCACAATTTAATCCAAAAATGTGAATCCCGATTCATTTAAGTAATTATTAGTATGGACGTCAAGAGCCGTCTGCATTCGAAACCATTTAATTTGATCACCAAAGTCACTTTAGAAAGCAACTAATTTTTCAATAGTCAACTTATTCATACTAACAAATAACTTAAATGAAACGGGATTGATCCTTTTGGCTGAGGTATTTATATAACGGTCACATTCCTCACATAGTCACATTATGGTCTAATACCAATTTTGTGTTTTCAATAGTCATTTTAGTCATCCTAGCTCCACCATTATTGAATTCATAAGAATAAAATATCAAGGTTATTACATCACAAATTCTTATTTAAAACAAACATATCAGTCATGAATAATATAGAACGGGTCAAATAAACGAATGAAAAAAAAGCAGAATGCTGGAAAATGAGAAACTCTACTTGTTCCATCCATCTTATATTAAATACGAGCAGTATTTAACTCGGTTTACCTTAAAATAGATATGACCACAATGAATATAACCTGTAACTTCTCAAGGGCGAAGGGGATCAAATTGAAGTTTTCCCAAAAGTAATGTTGTAAAGTCTATGCTTTCTAGACTTCGAGTCAGCCACATTAGGAGTTTCGAGCGGCTTAATTGGTATACATGGTTTTCAGACAAATATCATGTATACCCGAGAGTTATCCAGTACACATGAAAAAACAGTGATTTCGGATCCCATCATCATAGCTAAAAATAAAAAGGGTTGTTTTATATGATAGCTTTATGCTTATTCGAATTATACGTGGTGCCCCTCGTCAGAGAGGATCTTTTGTCCCATTTTTGTGTCTCGCTTCATATACATCCCGGCACATCACTTGTTGGAAATAAAAATACGCAATAAACGTGGTAATGTGTTGATGTGTCAAAATGTGTATGAATGAGACACGGAATAAAACACCAAATGGGAACAAATGATCCTCACCAGCCCCTCGCTTTTCAAAATTCAGTAATACACTTATACCCCTAAACGTGATGGAAACATTTTAAATACCCAAAATGTTCTAACCTGCCTCTTATAAATATTTATTTTATGCATGTTTGATTTATTTTTTGGCATAATTTCTCACATGACTAACATAAATATCGTTTAGTCAATCAAAACATGTTTTCTTTACAGAGCCCATCTGTTTAAAACTTATTTTTAATAACTTACGTATTTTAAAAATATTTTACTTAGTTTAAGAATACGGCTAATTAATATTTTCAAAAACCTATAAATAACACATAAAATTCGAAAAAAAAATACAAAAATATCTCATACAAAAACACAAATAAAAAATACATTTAGATGATGATGAGAGGGGTAGTTGGTAGCTTTGGTAGTCTCTAAGAGTGTACCTAATTTTGGCTTGTTGCTATCAATTTATTGTTTGGGTGGTAGCTTTTGTTGTTTTCATGCATTATGTCTATATCACTCGTCATTCATTGGCCCTTCATTATACTTAAATTCTTATTTATAACGGACATATCTGTCACAAACTTATAACTGATCAAATACTACCCACCTAGGTTGATAAGGATAAGACATTTGAGATTTTAATGTTTTATCTTATATAATTAAATAGGAGAACTTGACCAGTTAAAAGTTTGCGACCTATATATCCATCGCAAAAGAGACTTATCGTTCATCATACATGACTAGTGAGTGTATTATTGGTCCAATCTAACTATCATCAACGTACCAAATCTGAGATCATATAAAGTTGCTATATTATTATTGAAGATAATATTCATCAAATAAGATAAACCTTCAATTTTGAATTCCAGGACAACACCATGTTACTCTTACCAACTTTGATTTCATTGGCCTTTTCCTAACTTAGTAAATCTTGTATAAATGTATAATATATTGAAGAAATTATCAATAATGTGAGGTCAAGAATTGTAAGGTGGCAACTCCTGGCCCGTCTACCCGTTCTTATTCAGTAAGTCAAGCTTGTGACGGATTGAATATTACTGATCTAGGTAGATAAGGTAAAGGTAAGAATGTCTAGAAAATTACAAATCGTTTATCTTTATCTATTGTGGTTCTTATTAAGATTGAAATTTATATGTTTTTTGTAATCAAGTTTGAGTAATATCTGAGTAATTTCTCAATAAGTAATTCAATGAATTTGTTGACATATAAATATGGCTTTAAATGTGTTAGATCTATGTTAGATGATTAAGTCTAGGGCTACCCAAAGGAATGGTCCAGCCAAGTCGAACCCGCCACACGGGCCACTATTGGTCCACCTTGACCTAACTCGCTCATCGATGTGCAAGGTCTGCCCAATACACAAGCAGGGCCCAGGTTCCACGCATCCATATCACCCCGCCCTTGGCCCGCTATTTTAGGAAAATATTTTTTAAGAAGAATATATATGTGAGGCCCGCCATCCTATCCTGCTTTGGCCTAACTTGGGTCATACAATCATCCAGTCTGGCCCGGCCAAGCCAGCCTCTCCCGTGGCAAGGCTAGGTGAGCTAGGCTCGCCCACAGGTCAGCCCAGCGCTGCCCGAGTAGAGCACTAGCTAAGACAATAATACTCTTTTAGGTTAAATGAAACTGAATTGAATTGAAATTAGTTAAGTTGAATAAAGTTAAAGTAAATTGAATTAAACTGAAATGAGTCGAATATAACTTAAACGAGCCGGATGAGAATTGAATAACACATGAAACTATAGAAGTATTCTTGAAGTTTTGATTGAACTCAAATCTTCAAATGATATGAGATCTATTCAATGAAGGGCTTTCACACTATTATTTCTCAACTCTTTGTCACAAATCATGTGAAGTAAAATTTGTGCACTATATATGTATTAAGAAACAACCAAAAAAAGGGGTTACATTTCTAAATAAATAAAAAAACAAAAGTTATACTTAATTATTAGCTAAGTATTTATTTACATCTAATAAAAGCTCGACTGAAATATTTTTTCCCAATTCACACGACTAAAAAACATATTTTAAAACGTTTTCTCACACGCTACATACTCTAATATGTCACTTGATAGTAGTGGTTAGACAACACATCATCACATTTTATATAATCTATATATAACATAAATATATGATGAGATGATGTCGACCAAGACTTTGAGCTCAAGTTTAGCTTAATAAAATATTTAAATACGGCCTAATAAAACAATTATCTAGACTAAAACAAGTTGACTAAAAAAAATGTAATGTATAATGTGATATAGTTTTATGCTAAAATACTATGACACCTTGCTTGTAATATTCTGAATGATATTCGTATTTTAATTAAGGTGTTGACCAAGAATATTTCTGCGATAATAAATATTGAAATTATGAATCCTGATAAATATTTTTTGTCTTTTCATTTTTAAGAGTTAATCGAATATATGCGCAACCTCGATTATGTTTAAGAGACGTAATCTTTTAGCGTTAATACTTTGATATATTTTAAACGATATTAGTTAAAACTTAAAAGTATTAAATAACACGTCTCCCATATACGACTGTCATACGCGCGATTACCATACAAATTTAGAAATTTGGTTAAATAGCTAATTAGCTATAACATTTAGCTATAGATTGATCTTATCTTATCTTGAATTCTCTTGTGCGATTGTCATACGCGCGATTTCTAAATAACTACTTTTTTATTTAAAAAATGACCACTAAAAAGTGATTACTATTTACCCAAAATAATTATTATTTAAAAAAAATATCTTTTAAAAAGAATACAAAAAAATCATCGTATAATTGAAGAATTATTGTAATAATCTTGTTGCTAACTCATTGCATGCATGGGGGATTCGAACAGATGTATATCTTTTTGAAAGGATTAAATTTATAATTAACAAAATTAATTAATTATTAATTAATAAAGAATGTTTTGAATTTAGGGTTCCAAACCCAAACATGCATTATACACAATGAATTATATTGACGTTATGCAATTATACACATCACATGTTATCCAGCTTCCTTGTAGCTACAGGTTGAGTTAAGAATAATTTAATTAAACAATAATGCTTTCTTTTAATTACAATACCCCCCTTGGATAAAACCTAATTATAGTTTATAGTAGGGGTTGGAGTCGGGATTTGAACTTAGCAGGAGGTAAACGGGTAATAATAACTAAGGTGCCAACTTAGTTGGGCAAATTAAAACGAGTACATTTTAACTAAAAGTTCTGATACAATGTCAAAGAACCTTCTTAATCAAAAGTTTAAGTTGATGGTGGACCTACCATGATTGATTTTATATTTTAACATAAGGTGAATTTGAAAACAAATTCGGGAATTTTAACTCAAAACTTCAGAATTTACATTTAAGTGAAAGCGAGCGACTCTATTAGCCCTTCTGTAACTCCATTGTTGCCTATAATAATGCAATAATTAGGGCCAAAAACAAATTTATACTCTCACTCTCCCTATCATTTGTTTATCATTTATTAAAATATTTATGTAAATGAGTTTTATTTTAGCATTTAAGAACCCATTGTATTATTTATGAGCATTTGATGTAAATTTTTTAAACTCATCCACATAAACATCGAGCTCAAAATAATATCATGTAACTTGGAAACAATGCATATAAGGTCGGTTAATTATCCAGGTAAATGTTGAGCTTAAAAGACTACTATAACTCGAAAACAATAATATAAGTTGAGTTACATTTAAGTTAATTGTATCACTATAATCCCTTCTATTTTAGTATCAATGACATACTTTTTAAATGTTAGTATATATCATTATAAAATTAAGGTTAGTAATATAAAATTCTAAATTTATACGGAGTAATAATCATGTGAGTTGCTCGAGTCCATGTCTAAATAGATTTCGAATCTGTCACCCTCGGGTGGTTTACTCGGTGGATGTAGTTTGCAGGCTATCACATATACCCGAGGGTTTACCCAATGCGCACCGAAAGCAGCGACTACGGGTTCCCTCGTCACCAAAAAAAATCATGTGAGTTTACTGTTTGAATTTTATTGGATAAAAGATTATTCTACCATAAGGTAATTTAACAATTTTACCAAACAATTTTTGTGTGAATTGACATCCTTTATGGAGAATAACGCTCGTCTATAGTAAAAGTAATTATCACGGTAATATAGAAAGAAATAAGAGGTGATTGGTAGTTACTAGTTAGTGACTTAGTGGTAAACCGGTAATTATAGAGGGTAAAATGAGTTAGCTCGAGTGAAAAACGCTCTCTTACTCTAATTATGAAGTTAAGGATATAGTTCAATTTTACCTGTGAGTCGTGACATAAATTCGCAAACTTAAAAACATGAAAAAAATATGATTGGGCTTAAAGTATGGGCCTAGAACTCTCTCCTGTTATATTCTTTTCCAATGGGCTTTGCTAAGTAGGCCCGCTATTTTTCTTGTCAGTGGACTAGCCCAAAACAGAGTTTACCCAATTAAAAAATAATTATTCAAGTAATTTGACATTTCATAATCATAAATTCATATTTTTTAAGTTGAAAAACAAAATCTCAATTTAAATATGTTCATCATCAGCATTAAATTAAATATAGTTATAATAAGTTAACATTTTATAATGATAATCTAGATTTTTAAGTAGAACAAATTACAAATATATTAGTATAATCATGTTTTATCATCGAAGTTAGAGACCGAGTTAAACCTTCGCAATATTATTTGAGTATATGGGGATTGAATTTGCACGGCTCATCTCCCTTGCTACTAAGAGAATAAAAATTCTCTAAGTTTTCTCGTTTGAAGAACATTATTAGTTAGACATGTTTTTAATACTGACACTATAATATTAGATAGATTATAAATCCCACATTTTTTAATTAACACATTGGTTTTACTAATTTGCGTTTCAAATTCAATATGTATTTTAACAAAATTATACAACTAACTTAATCGTATTATTTATTTTTTTTTGGTTTTAAACCGGGGTGTCCACCGTCGACAACAGTGTATAATCCCCTCGCCGCGGGTGCTCTCACGAAGAGGTAAACGGCTGGCCAAAGTGTTGCTCCATTCCCATGGGCAGGGATCGAACCCCTGACCTCATACTTAATCGTATTATTAATGTCCTAAATTTGTTGCATATAATGATAGGACATTATTTTTAACAGTAATCAAATAACTTACTTAAAGTGCCTTTTAATGGTAGCAAACTTTTTTTTTTCTATCACTTATTAATATTATATTTAGTAGATTATAATATCAGTTAAAACTATGATTCATTTATACAAATTATTTAATTGAGAATGTCTCTTTCTAATATAAATATAAAAGACACCGTACTTTAGCAATAAATCTACACTATTTATGATTTAACCATCTTCATAAGACCCATGCAAAAAAAGGAAAAAAACTCCATAAATCCATTAAAAGATAATCACGCATTTAATTTTAAAATTACTTGATTAATATAAAAAGAACTTGGAATTGTACGGTTTACATTTCTGCTCTAAATTTAATTATGAATCTTAAGACTAAGTCTTTAAGTTGATAATCAACCACAAATTCTCCATAAATTTATCTACTAATTTTCAACCTCTTAAATCCAATATAATTGTTGTAACCTTAATTTATAACAAAAAAAAGACTCATAAATACACTTGTTAGCTAAAATCAAACATAAAAAGTTAAAAATAAATTAGGAATTAAACAAAAATACAGTAAATTTCAACATTAAATATTTTCATATCTTATCATCGAAGTTCATACGTAAAATAATAAATTACGCAATAAAAAAATGGCAGATAAAGCAGCTGGGACTGGCGGTGAAAAAAGGCCACCGGGTCATCAACCAGGTGAAGTGTTGCACCAAACGAAAAAATTACCATTTTGTCCTTTGAGAATGGCTATTGGCGGTGCAGTGGGGGCTGTCACTCTTGGTTATTTTGTGTTGTATACTAAGAAGAAGCCGGAGTCTAGTGCCATGGACGTCGCAAAAGTCGCTACTGGTGTCGCTGGTCCTGAGCACACTCATCCTCCTAAGCAGTCAAAGAGATCTTAGTCACGTAGTATAGACAACATTATGGACAATATATTGTAGATTTGAGTTGTTTTATTATTAACCCCATGTATTACGTTAACCTTGTGTCTTTCGGGAAACAAAATAATCCCCCTACGTACCACAAGTATACTAGCACGAACCTTATTCTCTTGGTTGAGGATATTATTAGCATGGTTATCAGTTTTGATTTAAAAAATACGTATATTTAATTATTTTTTACTAATGTTTTTAAAACTCTGATTTTATGTTCATAATTTGATATCATTGGCCGCCAAATTAAACTTCGACTGAAGCATATATACATAATACAAAGATGATTAAATGTGTGCATACTTAATTATGTTTTATAAATAGAAAGTCAATTTTTTTTACTAATTGCCCATATAAATTTTAAATTCAACTTCCACACTAACGATTTTCAGACAATGGTGGATTGAATTAGCAATATGTTGTTATGTTCAGATTTCAAACTTTACACCCGATTTTGAGGTGTCAACGAAACAACTAATGTATTAGATAATACAAAGATTATTAAATGATAATAAAAAATAATTCAACCTATTAACTATTCAACTTTTATCCAAAAAATTATCATAGGCAATCAAATATGTTACAAAGTATTTCATATTGAACAAAACATTGTTCATAAAGTTTTAATTCATATAAAAATTATCCCAAATAGATCCTTGTAGTTTTTTCCCAATAAAATCCTTCTATTATCACGGTCAATTATCGTCCTTTGATTTTGGCAGAAAAAACAAGGAAATAAGAGAAAGAAATTATTAAATGACAAGTGCACAAAATTGAATATGAATCATCAAATTGCTCATTAACTAATACATTGTAAAATGAAATAGGAGAACAAATGACCGGGACGAAGAAAATAACTTCTTTAAAGTTTAAACCATCATTTGTCTATAATAAGGACATCGGTCTTTCGCGTATGATTTTGGAGAGGTTTACCGTATGACCTTTTTTTGGCAATCCGACTTTTTTTATCGGGAAAAAAGTCAAATAAATGCATAACTAGACTCCTGTAAAACAATTTTACACAAATTTTATGGTAAAAACGAAATCAGTTAATAATTACATTTAGTTACCAAAAGAGAGATATTTAAATCGTGTTTTTACGACTATATTAGCGTAAAACCACTTATCGAGTCGGAAAAAAATCATTATTTTCTTTAGACTGGGGTTTTAGACTTCTAGTATATCAAACATTATAGCGGGATTTAACACAGAAAGCAAAGCTCGAGTTTTAGAGAGAGAAAGTAGAACAAAAATGGAAGCAATTGTTGTAGATGCTGGATCCAAGTTCCTCAAAGCAGGATTTGCAATCCCTGATCAACCTCCTCCTCTCGTAATTTCTCTTCACTTTTAATTTCATCTTTCACTCTATTATTTATCCTCGCTCCGTCTCCATTATTTGTTTACCTTCGATTAAAATACCCTTGTGAAAGATTATAAAAGGGAGTACTAAATTTATGTTTAATTATAGGTATAATTTTTCTTGCTTAAGAATTGTTTAGCAAAATGCCCATGTCTTCTGTTTAGTGATTATTGAATTTATACCCAAAAAAATTGGGTTTTTGGATTGTTTGAGAGTGACATTCTGGGTCTTAATAGTCTGAATTGTGAGATTGGTGGAGCTAGGGGGGTTAGTAGGGCGCTCGTTCTGGCTGGAGGATGAAAAGTTTGAAGTTTTAGTTAGATTTTCTTAACTTTTTTCGAGTTTTTCTTATAGCATTACTCGTTCGCCCCCTACTGTAAATCCTGGCTCCGCGAGACCGCGACTGTTGGTGGGTTAAGGGTTAATTTGAATATTGAAGAAGGTTCACTTGTGGGGAGTTATGTTTTCCCTCTTGTGTGTGTAATTTGGGGTATTATTCAAATTATATTCTAGTTGAACTAGAAGCATGTTCTGTTAGTTTAATCTATGTACATAGTGGTATGTTTGACCTCTTGTGTGTGCAATTTGGGGTATAAAGTTCCCACCTTTAGTTGTTTTTTATGAGCATTGGGAGTGAATATGTTTAGTCATCGCGGTGATGCTAAAGGGTATTGTTCGAATTATTGTTTAGTTGAACTAGAAGTATGATCTGTTAGTTTAATCTATGTACATACTGGTATGTTTTACCTCTTGTGTGTGCATTTTAGGGTATAAAGTTCCCACCTTTAATTGTTTTTTACGAGTATTGAGCATGAATATGTTTAGTCATCGCGGTGATGTTAAAGGGCATCGTTCAAATTATTGTTTAGTTGAAATAGAAGCATGATCTGTTAGTTTAATCTATCTACATAGTGGTATGTTTTACCTCTTGTGTGTGCAATTTGGGGTATAAAGTTCCCACCTTTATTGTTTTGACGAGTATTGAGAGTGAATATGTTTAGTCATCGCGGTGATGCTAAAGGGTATTGTTCGAATTATTGTTTAGTTGAACTAGAAGTATGAGCTGTTAGTTTAGTACATAGTGGTATGTTTTACCTCTTGTGTGTGCAATTTGGGGTATAAAGTTCCCACCTTTAATTATTTTTGACGAGTATTGAGAGTGAATATGTTTAGTCATCGCGGTGATGTAAAGGGTATTGTTCAAATTATTGTTTAGTTGAACTAGAAGTATGATCTGTTAGTTTAATCTATGTACATAGTGGTATGTTTTACCTCTTGTTTGTGCAATTTGGGGTATAAAGTTCCCACCTTTAATTGTTCTAGACGAGTATCGAGAGTGAATATGTTTAGTCATCGCGGTGATGTTAAAGGGTATTGTTCGAATTATTGTTTAGTTGAAATAGAAGTATGAGCTGTTAGTTTGATCTATGTACATAGTGGTATGTCTTACCTCCTGTGTGTGCAATTTGGGGTATAAAGTTCCCACCTTTAAGTTTTTGACGAGTATTGGGAGTGAATATGTTAGTCATCGGGATGATGTTAAAGGGTATTGTTCGAATTATTTTTGAGTTGAACTAGAAGTATGATGTGTTAGTTTAATCTATGTACATAGTGGTATGTTTTGTTGATTTAGGGTATGTTATGGAGGGTTTATTAGCTTTTTAAATTGGGTTCTGAAGTTGGGTCATTAACGAGTATTGAGAGTGAATATGCTTAGTTATCGCTGTAATGGAATCGCGTATTGTTCAAATTGTTGTTTAGTTGAATTAGAAATATAACGTGTTTGTATGATTTGTTGAAGTCTGTTGTTTTGTTGTATAAGGGTATGTTTGAAGGGTTTATAAGCTTTGTAAGTTTGGTTCTGAAGTTGGGTTTTTGATGAGTATTGAGAGTGAATATGCTTACCTATCGCCTTGATGCTGCTGGGTATTGTTCATATTATTGGTTAGTTTAGTGGATTGTTTTGTTGTATTAGGGTATGTTTGACGGGGTTATACCGTTATAGGCGTTATCAATTGGGTTTGGTTAAGTGATCATACGTATTTGTTCAGTATGGTTCCAAGGAATTGCCTTACCTTAAATTTTACTCAAGTGATGGCAGGGAATGAAACTACTAACTTTAAGTGAGGAGAACGGGTCTATTGTATTTGTACGTGATTGTAACTTTACTTTGAGTGTAAGAATCTGTTATTAAGGAGAACAGGTAAGTGTATTGGGTGTGTGACGACTGACGAGATATGAAAGAGAGATTAAGCTTACCTATTTGTAAATTTGGTCTTAGTGTTTGCTGTTAAGGGTTAGAAAATGTGTGATTTTATGATTCAATCTTGAAAAATGCCCTGTCTCAGTAGGCTGCAATAGATTTACGAAGTCTCTTTTTAACAATATTGAAAGTTTTATAAAATACGAAGTTTCAAATTCATATAAATTTACGTTTATTCCCGTCTACCGATCATGGTATAGTCACCGCCTCACCGGTCACCACTGTGGCCATTGTAACTTTATTGGAGTTCATCCTAACTTCTTAAATGGGATTCAGATCATGCCTACGCAAATGAAGTGTGTGCCAGAAGATGGCTCATTAGATGATGTCGCATTGTCGGAGGAAATCACAGTCGATCCTATTGTTCGTGGTTTTGTCAGTGATTGGGATGCTATGGAAGATATGATGCACCATCTTCTCTACACAAGCCTTGGATGGGAACTTGGTAATGAAGGCCAGATATTATTTGCCGATCCACTTTTAATACCTAAGGTTGCTGCAACACTTTTCTCTTCCGATCTTTCTTCCAAAAAAATTGCCCTACAGATACAGAAGTTTTTATCCTTGGAATTTCTGCGAGCGTTTGGCGGGACTGTACGCTGAACGCCCGGCTTAATTTTTTTTTTGCGAGATCATTTGCGTCTAGAGACTTGACACTTTTCAAAAGAATTAACACTTGATACATTCTCATTCTGACTTTCTGACCAGGCTGCGAGAGAGCAACTAGCTCAACTGATGTTTGAGAAATTTAACGTCTCGGGATTCTATGCAACAGAGCAAGCTGTATTGTCTCTCTATGCAGCAGGACGTATTTCTGGTTGTACGGTTGATATTGGCCACGGCAAGATAGGTATAGTATGTGCTATACACTCCATCCCATTTATATTGTGCCCATTTCTTTTTTGGATCTACTCTAAAATAGTTGACGCCCTTCTATATCTAGGAAAAGAAACGGAATTTGCCGTACTAACCCTAGTTAAGTAAAACATAATGACAAGGAAATGTGGTATCTCTACACTTTGTTACCAAATTCACTTGATTCCTAGCGAATTACGAATCGCTAATTGGTCTGAGCTTATTCTATCACGATGCTTACTTAAATCTATCTATATATCTATATATAAGTATAATAGAAGAACCACTAAACACAAAATTATACACGTGGCGTTCTCTCCTTTGATATTTTCTCGCCCATCTTAGATTATACTTTGTATGTATTTAACCCTAAGTTCAAATAACATCTTCCTGGACAGTTGTCAGCTACTCCGACACTTCACTTAACTGCCGTGTCGCGTGCCAGACACGTGTCGGTGTCCGACACGACACTCCACTTCGACACTTCAATTTAGACCACGAAATAGGAAAATTCGCCCAAAATAGCCGTGTCCGACGTGTCGGCGTGTCGGTCACCGACACGTGTCGGCATGTCTGAGTAACCAGCTGTCATGCCGTCATTCTACATCTTATTCCGCCCATCTTTTAGGATTTTGACCCGAGTCTTGACTTGGCTCTGTGAACGGGCGCTCTACGAGCCAACGTAGATCATTGTCAAGCCTATTTTAAATAACATTAACATCCTTATGATTTTTTGCATTATTGTAAAAGTAGGTTTTAGTTCACACAATTAATGGGTTGTAATCTTATAGAAGAGTTTTTTTCTATTACTCCGTAGTTAATGACACTGATATATAGCATTCTTTGCAAATATATGAAAGAAATACGGAACTTTTATGTAAGACTGTTTTACACTAGAAGTTTGTAAATCAAATTTCTATGTAAGTAACCGTTACTTTAAATGAATTTTGAGTAAGTTTGTAATACAATCTCCAAAAGAAGCCCGAAAGGACTCAGATTAAGGCCGAGTCTTCGCATGGAGAAAATCAAGATATTTGGTTTATGAATTACGTTGCTATGCAGTCATTTGTATTTAATTGATCTAAATTTTCCCAAACTCTTTGTAAAATGACCTTACAATAGAATAACTCGAATAGACATTACTCTATAGTCTATCGAATTCGTACTTAGGCCCTGGTCGCGCCCATCGAGGAGGAGAGAATGGCCATTTTCTATGTGATAATATAAATCGTATATATATAACATGTTATATATTTAATCTAACACGATGTTCAAAAGTATAAAATTCTAAAAGTTATTCTTAAAAATTATTTATATATGTCCGTGCATTTTTGCACGGGTTCTAAGCTGGTATAACATATACTCTATAAGAGCATATCGAGTGCGGTGTATTCATAATGAATTACGCAATCTTACATCTATTCGTAGATTCTTTAATACAAGGGGTAATAATAATGATATTTCATTATTTCTTAAAACCGACCTCTAGTTAAAAGAATAAACGGGATGGAGTATAATTGATAGCCTAAGTTCTTGGGTACTTTGTTCGTTTGCATAATTATGCTTCATACATTTCATGTGTTTGTTCCATGTGTAGTTTATTCTCTATTTTTCTGTAATCTGTATATGTGAGTACCTTTCCCGTCTTCCATATGTGACAGATATCGCGCCCGTGATTGAAGGAGCTGTTCAGCATATTGCCTCTAGAAGATTTGAAATCGGGGGTGCTGATTTGACCAAGCTACTGGCTGAGGAACTTGGACGATCCAATCCCATGATTAATCTCAAGCTCCAAGATGTTGAGAAAATTAAAGAGGGATATGCATGTTGTGCTGAAGATGAACTTGCCTATCAGAACTTTCAAAAATCATGCAAAATGGAGCGACATACTCTACCTGACGGTCAGGTTTGTTACCGTCACTAGCGCATATGAGCTGCTCAGTTGGATATTTGAATCCTTCCTTGCAAAGGGTGAATTTTGTTTGGACTTGTCAACCCGTATCACCCTTGAGAGCGAACATGACATCTCTTCCATGTGTCCTGGTTTTTATTCGCTTTATGCAGTAATTCTGCTTCGGGGTATGAAATATGAATGTACATGCTTTGTAGGTAATAACTATTGGAAAAGAAAGATATGCGGTGGGCGAGGCTTTATTTCAACCTAGTATCATGGGGTTAGATGCCGATGGCATTGTTGAGCAACTTGTTCGTTGTATATTAATGGTATCTTCGGAGAATCATCGGCAATTACTGGAGAGCACTGTATTATGTGGCTGTACAAGTTCCATGCTCGGTAAATATTTGGTTGCTTTCACTTGCATCAGTCTTTTGAAAAAGGGTCTAATAACGTAATTTGCAGCCTGCCCGTTTTATTTTAAGCGCTACTCATTAACATTAAATAGTAACTTGCCCCATTAACTCCATTTGTCCATTTGCATTAGTCTCATGCTAGGTTACTCAGACTCTTTTAATTTCCTCGCGTACCCCTATCCAACACTCGACACTCGGACATGGTTATGACACTTGGACACCTCATTTTAGACGAACACATGCATATTTTTCAAAAAATTAGCCAAGTCCGACACGTCGACATGTACTCGTGTCGGATACTTCTAAACAAGTCTGAGTAACATAGGTCTCTGTTGTTTTGGAATTGTCTCATATTATTATATATAAAACTGTTGGATTCTTGTAGTGTTAAAACTGTGATGTGCCTCAGCTGCTATATGAATTGATGTAAAGTAGCAACGCTCGAAATCGTTTCAATCCTCCATGCATTTTATGTTTTCAATTTCGTATGAATGTACTTGCATTACGTTTGCCTGAAGTGATAATTTAAGGACTGTTATTACTGGGTGGTCTTGTAGATTTCGAGAATAGGTTTCAGAAGGAAGCGAACTTGAGCTCCTCAGCTATTCATCCGTCCGTAGTGAAGGTATTTTGTTGGTCTTGTTGTCCTATTTTCTTTGACGTGTTTTCGACTAAGTAATTCAAAGCATTCATCTAACAATTTCATCGTCTTTTTTCTTAAATACTTGAATGACAGCCTCCTGAATACATGCCGGATAATTTATCTCAGTATTCTGCGTGGGTAGGCGGTGCAATTCTTGCCAAAGTTGTCTTCCCACAAAACCAGCATGTAACCAAGGCTGATTATGACGAAAATGGTCCTGCTGTTGTTCACCGGAAATGTTTCTGAGAAGCTGCATTCTGGCTTCAGTTGTCACATTACATCCATTAACTCTGACAAACCCGGCAACAATTCAGGTTCTTATTCATTAAAGAGAAAGAGCGAGACGCCAGATACTGAGAGTCGCTGCTGCATTTTCTTGAAACTGAATTTCCGCTTCTGTTTGCAGCAGTTAGTAATCATTAGGGATTTAGATGGGTTTGTAAAGCTCTATTTATTATCTTATAAAAGCATTCCTGTAAACTACACTAATTCGGAAATCATGATGATGTTTCTGTGTTTCTAGCAGTTTGTTAATCACCTGTTCAAATCGTCGCCCTGCCACAACAAACTGACTATCAGCTATTCAGCTCCTGTTTTATTGTTTTTCTGTTCTCCGAGTGGATAGAGGAAATATGCTGTTGTTTTTCGCGTCATAGCAGGAGGATCCGTTAAGTTCCCGATTTTAAGTATGACAGAAGGATGACTCCGTATACCAGTTAGGCTCTGTTCTTTTGGACAAGTCACTTAATTTAAGTTCACTTCAGATCCTATAAGTTCAATTCAGTTTAGTTCTTATAAGTTTAGTTCAGTTCAGTTCAATTCCTATAAGTTCAGTTCAGTTAAGTTTCAGTCCAAAAGAACAGGGCCTTACTGATGCAAATCTTTATGCTTGCTTCATTATGGGTCACCGAGAAGGCTAGAACAGCTGTAACTGATCTTCAACACACCGACAGGGCCGTGTCACATCCCATGTCATTTTTTTTCTTCTAATTGGTGAATACGAAACGTACTCACTAGGGTTTCGAACCTGTCATCAGTGGGTGTAAAGCGAGACTAAGTCGACCCATCTGAATTCTAAATACTCGAATAAATGACAAAGTTGATCCACATACATATGTTTAACAAACTACATTTACTACTAATCCACATACAACTATGATCCCTAGGAATCAAATCTTTGAGTTAAGCAGGAAGCTAGAGATCTTCAACAATATACATAGGCAAATGGCAATGGATTGTACCAACAAACTTGTTATAACACCTAACAGTTTAACCTAGTGGAGCAATCCTCTTCGACCGCGGTTTGATTCTTTCTTGATCGACGCAAACCAGGAGTCACCGGTTCCTGAGATTTCGTAGAAATGTAATCAGAAACTCAGATATCGAACTAACAAAATTTACAGATCTGTTTCAGCAAAAATTCTTGTACAAGACCATGTCAATGTAAGACCTGGCAATCGGGTGGGTCGAGTCGGGTTCGAGTCGAATTGTTTTCGGATCGGGTTATTATATTGTCGGATTGTTTCGCCTCATGAGAATGACCGGGTCGAGTCGGGTGGTTTCGGGTCATGACATACGTGGAGTTTCGGGTTTGAGCGGGTAACACATGGTCGGGTTTCGGTTGTTATGCAGTCGGGTTAATCAACTAACATGTCGTGTAATAGTTCATATCGGGTCAATAATATTCTCAATCAGTTCATATCGGGTCAATAATATTCTCACCCGTGTGATACCAGTATAATTTATTATTCTTTTAAATTCATTCTCCAAAACAAATTAATTTAACTATCATGAAATCATACTTAGATTATAGCGTAAGAGATAAAAAATGGTAATTGTCGGTTATTTGATACTCATTCGGCTCGGATATTATTCCTAACGGGTTTTAATCGGCTTGGGTGTTGTCGGGTTCGGTTATACCGGTTATCGGATAAGATTACCTATCGGGTTATGTTGGGTCAGAGTGGGTCGATTTCGGGTACCATGATTATATAATATTATCGATTAACAGACGGGTCCGATATCGGGCGAGTCGGATCGGTTTTGTCGAGTCGGGTCGGGTTTTGCCAGGTCCGTCTACTAAGCCATCATAATAAGCATCTGGTTTAGACCAATGTGAGACTTGTACAAGATTTACAGCGGAGTTAAAAAGCAGTGAAAAGTCGTAACCTTTGAGGGTCTTTAAACCCATTGCTTGTAGGAACGGCTTGTGGAGGTTGTAAATGGAGTTTAGCAAACTGAGAATCAATGTCACAACTGCGACCACGACGATGAGCAGCAGCTTGTTTCTGTCTCTGCCGCTGCTGATGCTGGTTCACATTCTGAAGATGGTACAGATACTGTAGTCTGGCCAGTTCTCTATCCAACAGTTCCTGTTCAACTGACATTTTTCTGACATTTAGTCTTCCAAATTCTTACATTTACTCATTTAGTTCGTTCAATTCAGTTTTCGTTCAGATTACAGATTACAGATTCAGAACGGTATATTGCAGGATAACTGCTAGGGTAGAGGTTAAGAGTTTATATAGTACTCTTAAACTAATACAATACAGATTTGACCTAATCTAATAAGGCCCAGACAGAAACCCTAGCCCAATACAGAATTCAGAGACCCCCGCATAGTCGTTCGAAGCGACGACTAACAGATTCAAAGCATAGACCCAGACTATCAGTTTTTTTAGGTATACTTACGTGACTTGACGAAGTGCTCTTGCGACAAACTCTCCAGACGTTGTTTAAGGGCTCGATTCTCCATTGCGAGAATCATATTCTGCTGATCAAGAAATTCCAACTGCGCGGAAACTTCAGCTCCTTCCATCTGCAATGAAGATAATTAAGATAAATAGCATGAGTAATCAGTAATCTGTACTGTATGATTCAGAGAATGCTGTCTTTTTTGTTCACCTGTAAAGCATGAGCATTGTTCTCCAGTTCTGCAATATATTGAAGCTTCCGGACGCGTGACCTTCTAGCATTATGCCTGTCAAATTGCAGCATTTTAGAACCTGAAATGTTATCAGCCAAAGCAACAGACATCACAGACATCAAACTCTTACTGTTTCCGTTTAGCATCAGGCCTGGGCGCACACGGCAGCTTCATTGGAGAAGAATCGCTTCCTCCAGACGAGTTTTCAGACCCATCACCCTGGTTTTGTCCTTCAGTTGCAGGTACATCAGCATTTTCCTCAGAATCCTTTATCCCATTAGATATTAACTGCCCTGAAGGGCCTGAACTTGCTGCTGATTTTCGCAACCTGTCCCGATTGTGAGCCTGATTTAGCTTCCTGGTGGGTCCGTTAACAAACGTAGGCCAATGGGGAGCCTGCACAGTCCAACCAGGGGCGTTCATAGCGTTGCCTGTTACAGCTAAGTAGGCAAAAGGTTCACTTGCAGAACGCCGATGAGGCTTATTTGCAGGGGAATCAGGCTCATTCAGGAGATCCTCAAACCAGGAAGGTACTTCTTCTGATAGCACTTCTGTAGAACTCGGCCTTGGCGGAGGGACATGGTTTTCTGCGCGAATTGCGCCAGGGATTTTCGGTGGCAGTGGCGCTGTCCCCGGACTGCCCACCGCGATTTGGGTATTTGGTAACCCGGTTGGGTTTGCCATGCATCCAGGCCCACCCAACATTCTGTCACCAAATATATGGAAAATATGTATAACTTGGCTCTTAATAATATCTGAAATAAAAAAATGAACAAGCCATTCATTAGAAGTAGTCAAATTCATGCAAAAAGTACCTAAACATCAAATGTGTTTAGGGAATTATTTGCATGAAGAAAGATGACTAGACGAAATCGAATTTTACACGATTTAAATTATTTTATATAGGATTATATGAATATACAGATAGATCCTACACAAAATTGTATCGATGAATAATTAATGTTATTCATCTGAGGGATTTTTTAATCGCCGATAAGGGCGATAACTATGATCATAACCATTAATTATTCATCACCAATTTTAGACGAATGTGTATTCAGAGTAAATATCGTTGGTAACCAGAAACAAATTGTAGTTAGATTAAAAACAAGGATTAGACGAAAAAATATTTTTACAGGTGTGAATAAACGGTAGATCATACATGAAAATGTATCGGTGAGTAATAAATTTTATTCATCTAAGGGATTTGTTAATCGCCGATAACCATGATCATAACCATTAATTATTCATCACCAATTTTAGACGAATGTGTATTCAAATAAATATCGATGGTAACCAGAAACAAATTATAGTTAAATTAAAAAACAAGGATTGGACGAAAAAATATTTTTACAAATATGAATAAATGATAGATCATACATGAAAATGTATGGTGAGTAATAAATTTTATTCATCTAAAGGATTTGTTAATCGCCGATTAACTATGATCATAACCATTAATTATTCATCACCAATTTTAGACGAATATGTATTCAAATAAATGTCGCTGGTAACCATAAACAAATTGTAGTTAGATTAAAAAATAAAGATTAGTCGAATTTTTTTTACAAGATTTCAAATATTTACATCGGTTATATGAATAAACGTTAGATCATACATGAAAATGTATCGGTGAGTAATAAAGTTTATTCATCTAACTAGGATCATAACCATTAATTATTCATCAGAACGCGCATTCAAAGGAAATATCACTGGTAACCAAAAATAAATCGTAATTATTAAAAACATACGTTAAAATTCAACGCCGACAACTAAAAATTATAGATACGAGATCGCAAAGCCGGAGAGGAAGACACCTTCTACCGAGGAGGAAGCACCGGCCGTTCGTTTGGCGGCCGCCACTTTATTATTTTTTTTTTGTATTTTCTATGAGTAAATTATTATTTTTTTCAATGTTTTTTATTTTCTACCATTGCTATAAAATGAGTTACAAGAAAAAAGAAATAAACAAAAAAAATTGTCTTAATTACAAAAGAAAATAAAAATTAAAAGACTGGATCATAAACAAAATGTAAGAGAACCAAGTGTAATAAGATCCACCATTTTAGCTACTTATTGTTTTCATTCATTTGCCAACTTTAATTTTTTGGAGGTATATTATTAGCTCATCCCTTGTTTTTCCCCCCTTCCCTCTACTCAAATTTCTAAGTGTGTGAATATTTTGTGTAAATATTATTTAGAAAAAAAAAAGATTATAGAGTCAGATGTACAAGAGTATCGTACAACCATGATGGATTGAATTAAGCTTAGCTATATATTTTTTGAGCTTTGAAACTATTATGAGTTATACTTTATTTATTTTTTTCATTAAAATTAAAATATTGTTAAAATTATATGTATTGTGTGTTTTAGTTGTATAATAATTTTATAAGCTCGATATTTTGTAATGGAGTTCATAAATTACGTGTATTATACACTTCAATTTCAGCATTTTTGGGTGGTCGTAGGAGGCCATTTTTTCTGCCATTTTTCATACTATGTGTCAGAAATCCCATCTTGAGTTATTTTATTCGATTCTATACCCAAAAAACAACTATAAATCACTTTTACATGATTATCCGATTTTCGCCGAAACTGGATAATATTGTACAAGCAACTAATGTCTTCCGCTATTTCTGAATTTTTTTGTCCGCTTTATCTGACTCGATTAACCATCCGTGCGATTTTCGAATATTTTTGTTCCGCGACCTCAGAGGCCTAAAAACCGTGCATTATACACTTTAATTTCAGCTGTTTCGGGGGGTTGTAGCGGACTATTTCTTCCTGCCGTTTTTCCCGCCACGTGTTCGAAGTCGCATCGTGAGGTATCTTATTCGATTCTATACCGAAATAACAAATATAGATAACTTTTACACGATTATCCGATTATCGGCTGAAACTGGATTATATTGTACCGATCATGTCAAATAACTTCCGTTATTTTTGAAATTTTTTGTGTCCGCTTGATACGAGTCAATTAACCATCCGTGCGATTTTCGGACATTTTTGTTCCGGGAGCTCAGAGGCCTAAAAAACGTGTATTACACACTTCAACTTTAGCCTTTTTATGGTGGTCGTAGCGGGGCATTTTTTTCTCCTGTTTTTCATACCACGTCTCTGAAGCCGCATCACGAGGTATCTTATTCGATTCTATACCTAAAAAAACAATTAAATCACATTTGCACGATTATCCGAGTTTTGGCCGAAACTGAATTATAGTGTACCGACAACATTAAATGACTTCCATTATTTTTGAAATTTTATATGCCTGCTTTATATGACTTAAATAACCATCCGTGCGATTTCGGTCATTTTTGTTCCGAGAGCTCAGAGGCTTAAAAAACGTGTAAATACACTTTAATTTCAGCCGTTTCAGGTGGTCGTAAGCTCGTAACAGACTATTTTTTCATGTCGTTTTTGATATCACATGTCCGAAGTCGCATCGTGAGGTATCTTATTCAATTTTATACCAAAATAACAACGACTACAGATCACTTTTACACGATTATCCGACTTTCGACTGAAACTGCATTATAGTGTACCGACAACGTCGAATGACTTCCGTTGTATTTGAAATTTTTTTCCTGCTTTATCTGACTCAATTAACCATCCGTCTGATTTTATGAACTCCTTGACAAAATATTGAGAATCGAAAATTATTATACAATTAAAACACAATACATACAAGTTGAACTATATTTTAATTTTAATATAAAAAACTAAAATATAACTCAAAATAGTTTAAAAACTCAACAAATATTCACATAAATTCAATTAAATACACCATAATTGCACAATGCTATTATACATCTGGTTGTATAATCTTTTCGTGGGGATCGTGGCTATTAATCCAATAGCATAGCAATTTTCTCACAATTTGCATTTGAAAACAAACACAATCTGATCTAATCAAACTAAAGCAACTTTCGAGTTAGTTTGAAAATCGGTAACTTCAACTTACCCTACCTGTTCGAAATGATGAGATAGGTTGTTCATAACCTGAATCAATATGCTTAAATAAGAATTAATATCTAACAAACTTCCGATGTATTTTTATAATCCTCCTCCTTAACGGATGACCGACGACTTCTTTGATTCGACAAATTCCAAAAAATCGTCCATCCCCTTAACCGAAGAGCCCTTAACAACCTCCCCCGCCTCCAAAGCGGCGTTCAACTTCCTCCCAAAATCAACCGCGACCCTCTTCATCGTCCACCCGATACTCCCCTCCGCCCGATCCAACACCGTCTCCACCACCCGCTTAACCTTTTCTCTTCCTACCTTCCCATCCACCCCATCCACCCCCCTCGCCAACTCGACCGCCACCCCCATCTCCTCCACGAGCATTTTCAAATTATACGCTTGCTCCGCGGCCAATGGCCACCCAATTATCGGCACCCCCTTTCCCAACCCCTCCAAAGTCGAGTTCCAACCACAATGACTCAAAAACCCTCCGACCGCCTCGTGGCTCAATATATCCAATTGTGGTCCCCATTTATGTACAATCATCCCCTGTCCTGATTTCATTACCCTGTCCTCGAACCCATCTGGTAGCCATTCTGGTTTGAAATCCCCATTCATGTCAAACCCGAATGGCGGCCGGATCACCCATAAGAACGACTTCCTGCTCATCTCCAAACCCGCTGCCAATTCCATCATTTGGGTCGGGTTTATCGTGTTCTGTGACCCGAATGATATGTACAAGACACTGTCTTTTTCCTTGGTGTTCAGCCACTTCATACATTTATCGTTTGGTAACGACATTGGAGATGAAATCAACGGTCCAATTGCCCATACCGGGAATTTTAGGTAATTCCGCAGGATATCGAACCCAAGTGGCTCGACCTCCTCAACGGAATTAACCAGCCAACCTAAACAACCCGAAAATACGTATAAGACAACCTCACATAAATCGAAGTTTTAGTTAAAATAGTGTCGTAAACGAAACTATTTAACAAAATGAGATTGTTTACAAACTATTTACCAAAAATAGGTCAACGTCATACCAGACAACGACTAGTTAATGAGGAAAACATAAAGAATGGGCAGAATTTTGGGCCATCAACATATCGCGACAAGCCACATGTTATAAAAATGGAAAATTTAACACATTTTTGGTAAATAGTTTGAAAACAAGTCATATTTGTTAAATAATTTTGTTTATGACACCATTTTATCAAAAACTCCCAATAAATCTACATATATAGTATTTTCCGTGTCAATTATTTGTTTATCTTCTATTAAAAATACTCTTAGCAAACCTTTTTTTTTGGAAAAGTAAGTAAATGAATGATACGGAGTAGGGGTGTTTACTCAGTGGTCCGGACTAAAGATCAGACCGGATTGGACCCGACTGGACTAAATTTTATTTGGTCCGGTCAACGGTCCACCTATTTGCTCTAGTGTGGTCTTCGGTCCAATCCTGGACCAAATCGAATGGACCGTGGATTCGGCCATGGACCGAACTTATATGAGAAATGAATTTCCTAAATTGTAATATTATTGATTTTATTTCTACTTTGTTTACGTGTATTATAACATGTATAATTATGAAGTTAAATCTAGTAAAAAGATAATGTTACTTATTTTAATCGTTAAAATTTTTTCGAGTTCTAATTTTACCTGTCAAATTATGTCAATGACAATCATATTTGGTCCACTTTGATCCATTTGGTCCAGTCCGGTCCCCAACTTTGTATGACCCAGATCAGACCAGACCAATATTAATACGGTCCGGTCCTCGGTGTACCCTTTATCCCTTATTTGATTTTTGGTCCAAAGAGTTTGGTCCGGTCCGATTCAGTCCCGACTAATGAACACCCCTAAATTACGGAGGGAGTATTTAATTTTATAGACTCAATATTGTCATTCAGTGAATGATTTTCTATATAAAACGATTTTACACGAGACCGTTTACCTGAACATTGCATGGACATGTTTATCTGAGGTATGAAAAACCTGGACCAAGCATCAGAGCCATCAGCATTTCGTAGATACCCATGGAGATGATCTCGTCGAAACCGGTGGTCATCCGGAAAACCCGGCAAACGGAACTCGTCCTCATCGGTCAACCGATGAGGCAAGTTAGCCCACATGGAGGTATAAGCAGCGGTACCATAGGCGCCACACGTGGTGAACGCAATTCCAATGGAATTAAATTTACGTGCCACGTGATCCGCCCACCCGAGGAAATTATCAAAGATAATTGCCACGGGAGGGCGGTGGTGGCGCGCTACATGACGCGTTAGAAACGCGTCAAAATGAGGTTCCAATGACGAGGCAGCGTGATGTAGGTTGATAACAAGCGTTAAAGGAAGTTTTTCGGTGTTTTCGACGTTTGGTTGGAGATTATGGTCCTCGCTATTAAAGGGGAGTTCGGAAATTATAATTTGGTTAATGTTCGCGGTGGTTGCTGTGGTGGTGGTGGTGGTAAGAGTTTCGCGGAGTTTGGCGGCGTTTAGAGGGGTGGTGAGGAGGGTAACGGTGTAGCGTGTGCGACAAGAAAGCGATAAGGCAAGGCGGAGGAATGGGCGGAGATGGCCTTGAGCCATGAATGGGAGGAGAATTATGTGCTCTGTTTTTGACGCCATTTATGATTTGAGGTTAAGGTTAATGCTTAAGAAATATTAGTTTGTCAATTTGAATTTTGAGAGTTAATATAGATGACCATTTTTTTTTTTTATTTTTTTATTTTTTTTTTTGCAAGGACCATTTCTAATAAACTAAAAGAAAAGGTTTGTATTTTTCGGTTGAAATGTGTTAAACTGAATTAAATGGAGTCGGGTTGAAGAGAACTGAATTTAATGACGCCAAATTGAATTCAATGGAGTATTTACCAAAGTAAGCATTCTCAAATTTTAATTACCATTTTAACCATTAAAACCTTAAAAGCATAATTAATCTTGATAATGACTATTTTGGGAAATAAATTAGGCTTAAAGGCTAATTTGGTAAAAACATTAGACAATGTTAAAATTAATTAATTTTCCGTGATAATAATTAATATTACTGATTATATATTTTCCACCAATCCATGAATTTTGAAAGATTTAGTTTCCTTAATCTTTATTTTAAGTTTTATAATTTTTCATTGAGCATAGGTAATTTTCATATAAAAGTTACTATAACTTAAAAAAATTAATAAATATGTTATTTTATGACGAAATAAAAAATTAAATAGGATGATTTATCAAGGGGAGTAAAATGGTCGTAATTTTTTCAACTATTTTTTTATTCGATTTTGGGTTCTAAATATTTAATTGTAATTTTATCACTTTGCTCGTAATTTAAATGTTAATTTTGCTTTTAGTAAGAATCTTAAATTGACTAAGGCTGGTGTATTAAATAAAGGGGAAGTTAATTCACGTCACATTATTTATTCGATATAATCATACATTACTTATATATAGGTGTTGTAACATACACGTGACATTTAGAAAAAAAAATTAAAAATAAAGATTAAAAAGAAAAAATTATTAGTCTATTAATATCTATGTGATGTTAGAAAATACATATGGAGTATGTATTAATTAGTTGCCATTATGAAAAATTAAATTTTAAAATCGTATAAATCTCTTACCGAATTAACTATTTTGCCCAAATTAGCTATTGCCAAAATTAATTATTGTTAAAACCTTAAAAATGGTTAAAATGAGAATTAAAATTTGAAAAAGGTTAGTTTGGGAAATACTTTATAAAGAATGGTCGTTTTAGTAAAAGACTCGAAAAAAATAGTTAATTTTGTAACGAGATGAGCTGAACATAACTAACTGAAGTTGTGCAAAATTAAACTATATAGAGCTAGGTTGAAATAAAATAAGCTTAAATTAAGACGGAAAGACCATCGTCTTTCTATCCAATGTTTTCCATTAAAAATCACTCAACTTAAAAAGGAACCAAATAATTTATAATTATTATAATTTTCTTCATTTTAATAAGAAAAGAAATAAGAATTGATACATGTAAAAATTTGTAATAATCTTAGAGAGTAACACTAATTTTGTTACAAATAAAAATTTGTTTATTTGTGTCAAAATATAATGACAAAAATAGATTTGAGGTACCTAAATGGGAAAAAGTACTAATCTAGGCCGAGACGATGATCATATTCTTATCCAGATTATTCAGGATTAAACGAATGCAACCAGATTAAAACAAATCTTTTAAGCAATTTACATAAACCATTTAATTCATGTATTTTTAAAACTGATAGAAAAGAAAAAAATCCGTGACAACCAAACATCCCCATATTTGAATAATTTCAAAATTCGACCTACATAGTTTTTCCATGATAAGATTATCAAGATGTAGTTTTTAAATGTTTTATGTAAAATATTTTAGGGGAGACTTACCCTTGATCACAATGTAAAAATATTGCATAAGCTAAAGATACACAAATGCTTTTGACAATAATTTTTTTAATTACAAGAAGCGGGAACCCCAAAACGGAATAAAACACACGCCTCATCATAAAAAAAAAGTTCTAATCTTGGCCAAGACAATAATCAATATTCCTATAAGATGGCCGACCTCTTTGATTCGACAAATTCCAAAAAATCGTCCATACCCTGGACAGAAGAGCCCTTGACAACCTCCCCCGCTTCCAACGCGCCCCTCAGCTTCCTCCCAACATCAACCGCCGCTCTTTTCATCGCCAACCCAACACTCCCCTCCGCGCGATCCAACACCGTCTCCACCACCCGCTTAACCTTCCCTCTCCCCACCTCTCCATCCACCCCCCTCGCCAACTCGGCCGACACTCCCAACTCCTCCACCAACATTTTCGAATTATACGATTGCTCGGCCGCTAACGGCCACCCAATTATCGGCACCCCCTCCCGTAACCCCTCCAAAACCGAGTTCCAACCACAATGACTCAAAAACCCTCCGACCGCCTCGTGGCTCAATATCTCCAATTGTGGACCCCACTTATGCACCATCATCCCCTGTTCTGATTTCATTACCCTGTTCTCGAACCCATCTGGTAGCCATTCTGGTTTGAAATCCCCATTAATGTCGAACCCAATTGGCGGTCGGATCACCCATAAGAATGACTTCCCGCTCATTTCCAAACCCACCGCCAATTCCATCATTTGGGTCGGGTTTATTGTGTTCTGTGACCCGAATGATATGTACAAGACAGTATCTTTCTCCTTCCTGTTCAGCCATTTGATACATTTGTCGTTTGGTAATGACAGTGGGGATGAAACCAACGGTCCAATTCCCCATACAGGGAGTTTTAGGTAATTCCGCAGGATATCGAACCCGAGTCGCTCAACCTCCTCCACGGAATTAACCAACCAACCTAAACATCACAAATAACGTGTAAGACGGTCTCACAATAAAATTATTTCTTAACTCGATACTTGTTAACTCAGATACTTGTTAAACCAATTGTGACAACGAATATTTAGACTTTTATTCATTTTGAAAAGATAAATGTTTATCGACCCAATTGTTTATTTTGGTTTATTCACCAGAGTGTCACATTGTCTACACAAAAAGGATTACAACCAGATGTATAATAACATCGTACTACCATGATATATTTTATTGAGCTTATGTATATATTTGTTGAGCTTTTAAACTATTTTGAGTTATATATTTTATTATTTTTATATTAAAATTAAAATATAGTTCAACTTATATGGATTGTGTTTGTTGTATAATAATTTTCGATTCTCAATATTTTCTCAAGAAGTTCATAAATTTTACCATATAGCTCATATTTTTTCTAATAAAGCTCGAATTTTCTATTAAAAACTCAAAAATATGTACAGAAAATTGTATACCTTTAGTGGTATAATCCGCTTATTGCATTGTCTATATTTAATAAGTTTTTTGTTTATTTTACTATTTTACCCTTAACTATTTCCACTCATTATCCCACAGACTCCTCATCCAACCCAAAAATATTAAACAACTAATATTTTTTACCCCTAACCAACCCAAAAATTTTAAACAACTAATATTCCTTAAATTTTGTACTATACTCACAATGAGACACTTCTAAAATAGTAAGTCTTGCTTGCGACGGATCATTATTTGTGACGGATATTTTGTGAGGTAAAATGGATATAAAATGAGTTAGTGGAAAAAGGGGACCACATGAATAGTGTTGCAGAGAGAGAAAAAGTGGATATTTTGTGAGAGAAAACGGTATCCGTCACAAGCTTGCGACGGATAGTGCCGTTGCAAATAAGAATTTGTGCTTATAAAAAGTAGGAGGGAGTATAAAAGTGTTACTACAGTCATACGATATTTTTATATTTAGGAGTTTTTTCTTAAAGGTGTTGTTACATATGTAAAAGAATGAATACATAATTGATCCTAAAGTGTTTTTTTTTTAAAATAATTTGTTTTTTCAAAAATAATTTAAATTCTGGATATATATAAAAATAATATTTTTTCATAGAATATAATAAATTTTAGTATTTAAATTAACAACAAAGGTAATTTACTTAGAAAATTTTTTATTCCTCCAATTTTATACGCCTGTCCCTGGGTCCCTTGAATCCGCCCCTATCCACACCCCCGTTATTTATTTATTCTCACGACGAATAAAAAAATAAACAAATAAATACAACCGGGAAAGTATAATAAAATAATTAGGTGTTTTTAATTGACAATTCTACATATAAAACGGTTTTACAAAAGACGTTTTACCAGAAGATTGCATGGACATGCTTATCTGAGGCTGGAAAAACCTAGACCACACATCGGTACCATCAGCATTCCGTATAAACGGATGAAGTTGATCTCGTCGAAACCGTCGATCCTCCGGAAAACCCGGCACGCGAAACTCCTCCTCATCGGTGCTCCGATGGGGCAAGTTGCCCCATACGGAGCTATAAGCGGCGGTACCATACGCGCCACACGTGGAAAACGCAATTCCAACGGAATTAAATTTACGCGCCACACGATCTGCCCACCCGAGTAAATTATCAAAGATAATTGCCTCGGGAGGGCAGCGGTGGCGCGCTACGTGACGCGTTAGAAACGCGTCTAAATGGGGTTCTAAGGAGGAAGCAGAGTGAAACATGTTGATAACAAGCGTTAATGGGAGTTTTTCGGTGTTTTCGATGTTTGGTGGGAGATTATAGTCTTCGCCATTGAAGGGGAGTTCGGAAATTATGATTTGATTGATGTTCGCGGTGGTGGTCGTGGTGGTGGTGGTGGTGGTAAGAGTTTCGCGGAGTTTGGCGGCGTTTAGAGGGGTGGTGAGGAGAGTAATGGTGTAGTGTGTGCGAGATGAAAGGGATAGCGCGAGGTGGAGGAATGGGCGGAGATGGCCTTGCGCCATGAATGGGATGAGAATTATGTGCTTTGTTTGTGACGCCATTGATGCTCTGAGTTTATGGTTGAAGCTTTTGAATTATATAAATAAATAAATTTGATGTTTTTGTTATTTTAGAGGTGTAAATATATGTGCTTAAATTTATTTGTACCTCGTATAAATCGTATGCAGTTCTTATCGGAGATTGATAATTTCCGTTTCAAGCTGAAGTTGAATAATCTCTATTTTATAATAGTCAAGTGGTAAATCGTGAGAATTAAATGGAGCGCTCTACTTATCCGTTCGTATCTAATATTGTGAGAGAAATATTATCTATTTTCAACCTATAAAAAATCACAAATTCTTATAAGTATTTCAGGTTGTCATTATCCGTCTTAGGCATAAAACGAGTCAAATACATACCAAATCACCCCTTGTTATCTAGAAAATGACATTTTTTGTTTTTATTACCCACCTGGTAGTATTTGACCCGTCTTAAACTTAAGACGAATAATACCCGTCTTAAGCAACATTTACTGATAAAGAATAGGGTATGTTTCTATGAGAAAAGCTCATACTTGGTATATTATATCCGTCTCTCGGTGTTGTTTATAATAG
The DNA here is from genome assembly GCA_029255685.2 of Silene conica. NCBI lineage: Eukaryota > Viridiplantae > Streptophyta > Magnoliopsida > Caryophyllales > Caryophyllaceae > Silene > Silene conica. The sequence goes on along the minus strand of CM055317.2, from coordinate 707,558 downwards.
AGATCATTTTTGATAAAAAAAACTCTAAAACTTTAGTGAAGCGGTCTTTCACTGAGCTAGTAAGAGGTCATTCCTTCATACATTGCGAGGAACAAGATTTAAGATTAAACAAATGTAAATAAATTAAAATCAATTGCTTTATAACGATTTTGCATATTCTAATCGAGGCCCGATGTTTGATAGTTTTAAATTAACAAGAGGGTCTATGAATATGGTGTAGCCTTGACCACGATGATTATTTCCTAACTTGCACTATAACACCGAAAAAATATTATCATTTTATGATTAAATATTATTTTCTTCTGATAAAACATTACTATTATTTTCAAAATAAAAAGTAAAAATTTTAATATAAAATTTTACCATTTAATAAATATATTCTTTTGAAAAATGATTATATTTAATCCGTATTTTTTCAGACCGTGTAAAGCGATACGTGCATTGTCATGCATGAATTGTGACTTGTGAGAGCCACTAGTTATAATTCATGACTGCGTGCGTCATTAGTTTTAAGTCTTTTTCTTCAGTTTACTTGGTAATGGATCAATGATCTATTTTGATTCTGTATCGTGCTTGATATATTGCTACAAAAGAAAGGTAGCATGTAAATTCACTCCTAAAATATTCTAAAATACTCTAAATTAAGATATAGTGTATTTATGTGTTCCCTACCAAAAGTGCTGCTTATTAATTATATATTGCCATTTAAATAACTTGTTTAATTTTGATTAAAATACTACCGTCAAAAAAATATATAAAATGTAGATTAAGGCTTTGTTTGGTGATTGATTGAAAAGGTAGCTAAAAACTGAAAAATTAACTGAAACCTGAAAAAGTAGCTGAAAACTAGGAATTGATAATTTAGCTTATTGTTTAAGAAAATGTTTGGCAAACTTATTGTAAAGGTAACTGATTTCGATGAAATGACGTAAAAGCATATAATAATTATTTAATAATATAGATTTAAGGGCAAAAATGTAAGAGCATGTTTAGCAACTTGGAATTGGAATAGCATTCCATTATTTAAACATTTCAAGTGTTTGGTAACCTCGAGAATTTGGAATTGGAATTGGACTCAATTCCAACCTAGTTAAAATTTGAGTCTCTCAAATTCCTACCATAGAGTCTCTCAATTCCATCATTATTTATGTCTTTTTTTATTCCAAATTTAATCGTAATATTTTAATTTTTGACATTTTTTCCGAACACGAATATTTTCCGTGAAAATTTTTCTTTTTCCCAAATAAAACTTTTTCGATCACTTCGACCAATATCCACCAATTCCAATTCTATGGGTTTGCCAAACGAACTTTTGGAATTGAATTTCGAATTGAATTCAAACATTTTGATTTCTACAATTGAAATCATCAAAATGAAATTAATTCCGTGTTTCCAAACGCGGCCTAAAATAAATGCAATTAGGTACATGAAATCTCAAATGCTATTCCAGGTAGCATTTCATTTCAGTTAACTTATTTGGTTATACTTTGTACATGTTATTTGCCAAACGCTTACGTAAAAACAAGATAGATGAAATTTCGATCAGATAAGCTACTCCTACCAAATCAGGTACAATGTCTTGCAAAACTGGGCCTACCGACCCAAAATTAGGGAACTAACCCAGTAACGTTGATGGGCTACCTAAATATTGTGGCCCGTTATTTATTGAATTGTTAAAACTTTTTAGATCGTAGAATCGTACGTTGCAGTTGGTATGTGCCTCGTTTCATTTGGTGTCCAAAACACGTGATACTATTACAGTTGGGTCCATCAATTCACTACATCATACTACTTTGGGCCCAACTCAACAACCCATTTTTGAATTATAATCGTCTCGGACTCTACGATAAATTTTCATGTCATTATAACATTACAGTATAGCTTAGAGAAAAATTCAAACTCGTGACTTATTATCACGATATCTCAGCATTTATTAACAGGCTAAGACCTTTTTGATAATCTCCATGTCAATATGGTCTTGAACGAGAATTGGTGATGTTATTATTCCGATGAACTAAATGATTTACACCGAAGACTTAATTTACATAATCCGAAATAGAAGTTCAAATTTACAAGGTTAATAATAATTAATAAGAGTAAAACATTAAGAAGAATTATAAGTAACGGGCATGCCTCCTTCAAATCCCATCCATTCATCCCATTCCTCGTATTCATCAAATGTTTGTATCGTTTGCAATTGTTCTTCCTTTTCAAATTTCTGCATTAGGCTCTGCATTTTTATAAGGTCAAAAGGGTAAATTATTAAAATATATAACACGTTAACGATAATAATTTAGTGGGAGACGGTATTACTCTGTTTATGTCTATAAAAGAAATTTATTTAGTAATAATTACCGTTTTACTCTGATAGAATATGTTGAGTTTATATCCGACCCATATTTACAGAGTCGAAAAATTTAAAATTCATATCCAGATCCAATCAAGGCATAAATGGGTCCGATCTTTTTCAAAAAAAAAATCGTTAATTTCTTCATATTTTAAATGTTATTTCACTAATAAAATTACATAAAACATATTAGATTGTTTAATAGAATTATAGATATAAAATATGCCGATAATAAGAAAACATAACTTTTATAAACGTTGATTATTCTTATATATCTAAAAATCCAAAAATAAAATTTAAAAAATATAGGGTTTATGTAGGGTCTGGATTTTAGCGACAATATCAAAAGTTAAATCCAAATCAAAATCCAAATCCAGACCTATATCTAAGTTAATTATTCTAAATTCATATTTGACCCGTATCCATTAATCATTAAATCTATTAAAATGAGATTTATATTCGCCTCATTAAAATACGATTGCACATATATCTAGATCAAACGTTTTTTTGTTTGTGACTCATACATTTCCACAAACTTTAAGGTTTAACTAAGTTATCACTGGACTAACGCCACTTGGTTATCTAGATCAAATGTTATCTAGTCATGTCCTATGATTAATTTGATATGATAAATGCTTGTTTAAAAGTTTCACCAATTCAAAATAATTCGAGATTAATCAGATGTTAGCTAGCTTAACGAAAACGTAAACAATCCAACAATACATCGAAAAGTCATAACTTAAAACTTAAACAAGAAGTTAATAACCTCATATGCAGATTTAATTTCTCTAAAAGTTTGATTTTTCTCAAATATATGATCACCTTTAATCACATCCGGATGATACTGCAAAACCAACAAAACAATATTAAATCATAAATTAACAAAAAACAACAGAAACCGTAAATAATCCCGAAGAAAACACGCAAAATGAGAATCGAACCTTCAACACCAATCTTTTGTACGCGAACTTAACGTCGGACTTAGAAGCAAAGGGCGAAAGACCCAGAACTGCATAATCATTAAAGTCCGCTAAGGACCGTGTCGGAAATCTTATACATCTATGAGACGGTCTCATAATAGTTTTATTCGACTTTAAAAAATAACCCTTTTGAATTCCTTTGAATAATCCTCCATTTCCATTCATCATTTTTTATTTCTTACGAAAAATATAATTTTTTTTATTAATAAATTTATGAATTGTTGCACCAACGTTCGATCGATATATTTTTGTGAAGTTGGTGAGTGCGTGGATAAATAAGAATGGGCGGATGATTGTCTAATAGTGTTATAGATAAGAATTATTGGGATGTGGGGCGGTTGGCGTAAGATTGGCCTCTTATTTTTGTTGTATTTAAAAAGGACAATTATCCATTTGGAATAAAAATATGGATTTTTTAAGACGGTACTATTCGTCTTAATCAATGTTATTAGCATCGAGATCTTAACTTGGATCGAAGAGGGGTGGTAGGATCGGATCGGATCAGATCGAACCGTTGGATTGTAAGATGTTATAAAAAGCTTGGATAAACAAGTTTATGCATATAATTTGCAATAAGCGGATTATACCACCAGAGGTATACAATTTTCTGTACATATTTTGAGCTTTTAATAGAAAATTCGAGCTTTATTAGAAAGAATATGAGCTATATGGTAAAATTTATGAACTCTTTGATAAAATATTGAGAATTGAAAATTATTTTATACAACTAAAACACAATAGATATAAGTTAAACTATATTTTAATTTTAATATAAAAAAATTAAAATGTAACTCAAAATAGTTTAAAAGCTCAACAAATATACACATAAGTTCAATAAAATATACCATGGTTGTACGATGCTATTGTACATCTGGTTGTATAATTCTTTTTGTGTATAATTTGGTATAATTTGTGATCTATAATGTTAAAAGTTAATTTAATGATACGAAAGTTGTAATAATAATATCAACATAGTGCATATTTCTTTAATTTAGAGTTGTAAGTATAGAATAACGACCAACTCGCAAATTTTTAACACAAATCAGCATTTTACAATCCTGACCGATTATGTACGATCCTGACTGATCCTGTACCGATCCTACCGCCAAAACGATCTTACGATGATTTGAATCATTTTCCACTTTTTGGATCGTAGGATTGTACGATCCTACGTTCCGGATCGCGAGTTTAACAACAATGATCTTAACTAAACTTAAGACGGTAAAATAACATATCATTTACTAAATATTTAAGATACAAACAAAATGTCTAGATATTAGTAACAACTGAGTGTATAATCCTCTAATTGGTTAAAGATAACTTAATCCGTTTTAATCTTAAAACAGATATATTTGTCTAATGCCGTCTTAAAAAACCTTGGAATCAAGAAATTGATATTGATATTAATTTGTTTCGTGTTATAAATGAAAAAGCACATTTTGTAATTAATTTGTTTATAAAAGAAATTGTATTTTCGATTTGTTTTAGTGTAAATAGAGTCTTTGTTTAAGCCATCGTCTAATTAGGTTCATTGATATTCTAGATTACCTCAAGATCAACAAGTTGAAGAAAGGGGCATGCACACTATAGCTAATTCTAACCATTTTAATTCAATAAATCGATATTTATGCTTAATAATTTGATACATAATATCCATATTCCAAACAAAAAAATATCCAAATTGTGCTTTGGATAAGATTTAAGCTTTTTTGTTTCTTATGTAATTTGGAGGTATTAATTTAGTTATCATGATATTATGTCAATAAATTTTGCATATTTTAATGAGATTGTGAAAAAGTGATACAAAATTTAATCATAATATTTGAAAAAAAAATTAAATAACCACACACATAATAATAATAATAATAATAATAGTAATAATAATATTTATGCTTAGCTTTGCTGTAGCTAAGGGGGTGGGAGCTCAGATTCTATCTCGGCTGCCCACCAATTTTATGTAAACTCTTATTTTGTTCCTTTTTATATGATAGCTGCGCGCATCCTTCTTAAAAAAAATGGTGGAAATTTCTTGAGTGGAAACTTTGAGGTATTAGAGCCTTGATGCGTTGGCTATCTTTTTGTGCATCAAATAGATGTAAATATAGCTTTTTGAATTAGAGATTTAAACGAGGAAATTTATATGAAGCAACCAGAAAGTTGTGTAATTCCAGGACAAGACGACAAGATATGTATACTGGTTAAATCTTTGTATTGATTAAACCAAGCTCTGAAACAATAGTATGCCAAATTTCACCAAACTATTCTTTTCATGAGTTTTCTGTAAACGATTCGGACGCTTGTTTTTATGCCAAAAATGACAAGTATGGATGTGTAATTATATGTTTATATGTGGATGTGATTAAGGAACGAAGTTAAATCTTTTCTAAGTTCTCGTTTTAACATGAAAGATTAGATATAGCAAATGTTGTTCTTTGTATAAAAATTTTAAAAAGTACCAGTATCTAAGAGGATACTGGTATTCAAAACAAGCCCCATGAGGGTCCCGAAGGGATTCGATCAACCCAATATAATCATCTTATCCTAAGCTGAGTTTCCTACTCTTCTCTACCCTGTTTAACTCTTTTGCTAAAACGTACCTCTCGGACTCAACATCTAAGAAGAAGAAAGCTCAATCCGCTCACAAAGACTGGTCTCAACCCCTACCTCCGAAAGAGCCTCGGAAAGCCCTACCTCGGATAACTACTCCCGAATACCCTGCCCAACCTACTCCGAAAGAAGAGACTGCTCAACCCACCCCCGAATAAGAGAGTCTAACCTCGGACACAACAAGACAAGAAGAAGAAAACATAAGAGCTAACAACAACACAGCAGCCTAGCATCCCTACTCACTTCGGGTTCACACCCTCGTATGTTAAAACACTAACCAGAGACAGAAAACAACACATTCTTATTCCACCAACGGTTCATACTGAACCTACCCTTTCAATAAGAAAGTAGCGATGTGAACTCACGAGACAAAGGCATGAGAACAAGACAAGAGAATAAGCACAGTAGCTATGACTAATTATGGTTTGAATTTGGAGCAGTCGCATTATGTTGAGAAAATTCTTAAGAAATTTGACTGTTTTGACTATGCACCTGTCAAAACTCTATATGATCCAAGTATTTATCTAAAAAAGAATAAAGGTGATAGCGTAAACCAAGAAGAACATGCTAAGATTACTGGCAATGTTATGTTTCTCATGAATTACACTAGACCAGACTTTGCTTACACAATAAGACGACTTTTAAAGTAATGTTACGACCTCTAGCTAAATGTGCCTATTTTAAAGTGTATGTCAATTTTAACATTTTGAGTCATTTTTATATAGTATTAAAGTACAATGGTGCGAATTTCGAAAAATTTTTAGCTCAGGAACTTGTCGGCTTAAAAAACGTGGATGATAAACTTAAAAATCGGCTATCTTTTATCATTTTTTATCACGGAAGATTTTGTCTATTTCAAACACGACTTTTAAAGTAATGTTTCGACCTTTAAATGTGTCTATTTTAAACCGTATGCCAATTTTAACACCTTGAGTCATTTTTATATGGTACTAAGGTACTATGGTGCGAATTTCGAGAATTTTTATCGTGGGACCTTTTCGGCCAAAAAACGTGGATAATAACCTTCAAAATCGGTTGTTTTTGATCATTTTTTAACTCGATTTTTTCTTCTAAATCCTTGTCTATAGAGACTCATTATATCCTATAATAAATATGAATGCTTGGATTTTTCACAAAATAACATGAAATAGAGTATAAAACTTATTTTTCTATTTTAAATACGATCTTTAAAATAATCTTAGGGCCTCTAAATGAGTCTATTTTAAAAAAAAATAGGTATATTTTAACACCATGAGTCATTTATATATGGTATTAAGGTACTATGGTGCGAATTTCGAGAATTTTTATCGTGGGACTTTATCGGCCAAAAAACGTGAATATAACCTTCAAAATCGGCTATTTTTGGTCATTTTTTAACCCAATTTTTTTTTCTAAATCCTTGTCTATATGCTCATTATATCTTATAACAAATATTGCATGCTTGAATTTTTCACAGAACAACATAGAATAAAGTATATGACTTATTTTGTCTATTTCAAGCACGACCTTTAAAGTAATGTTACGGCCTCTAAATGTGTTTATCTTAAACCGTATGCCAATTTTAACACCTTGGATCATTTTTACATGGTATTAAGGTACTCTGGTGCGAATTTCGAGAATTTTTATCCTGGAACCTTGTCGACCTAAAAAACATGGATAATAACACCTTCAAAATCATCTATTTTTTGCAATTTTTGAACTCGGAAGATTTTTTCCTGAATCCTTGTCTATAGGCTAATTATATCCTATAATAAATATTGGACGATGCTGAAATTTTAACAAATTAAAACTTCATAGAGTAAAGTATATAACTTATTTTGTCTATTTCAAACACGATCATTAAAGTAATGTTACGACCTCTAAATGTGTCTATTTTAAACCGTATGTCAATTTTAACACATTGTGTCATTTTTATATGGTATTAAGTTACTATGGTGCGAATTTCGAGATTTTTTAACTCGGGAACTTGTCGACTTAAATCGTTGATTATAACCTTCAGAATCGGCTATTTTTGGTCATTTTTGAATCCGAAAGTTTTTTAAATGAATCATTGTTTATAAAATCATTATATCCTATAATAAATATTGGTTGTTTGATTTTTCACAACTCAAAAGAAAATGAAGTATAAAACTTATTTTTCTATCCCTTGAATACAAATAGTTGTAATTTTTCCGAATCGCGAAAGATCGTCGACGTTTTGCGGAAAATCGTCGACGTTTTTTAAACAAATTACCAACACTACCCTTTCACCCTCACACTCTCATTCAAATTTTGAAAAATAAAAATACCCTCCCTCCACCGAGAACACCACCCCACCACGTCGCCACCCACCGCCGAGGACCCCCACAGCCGTCGCCACCCACCGCCGAGGACAACCACCACCGCCACCAAGCACCACCAAGGGTTAGTTGTTTTTTTAAAATTATTTAGATTTAGTTGTAGTTTTAGTTTTATTGTTAGTTGTTTATGCTATTGTTGTTAGTATTGTTGTTGTTAGCATTGTTGTTGTTGTTAGCATTGTTGTTGTTGTAAGTTGGGATTGTAGCATCGAAAACTAGTAAATCAGATTGAGGGAGGGGTGAGGGACGTGTGGTTTGCACGTTGGTGGTGGGTAGGGACGTGCAAATGGCACGTCCATGGTTGGTAGGGACGTGCAGATGGCACGTCCATGGTTGGTCGGGACGTGTGAATCACACGTCCATGGGTGGTCGGGACGTGTGAACCACACGTCCATGGATGGTCGGGACGTGTGAACCACACGTCTATAGATGGTAGGGACGTGTAGTTCACACGTCTAATGGGGGAAGGGACGTGTGAACAACACGTCTAGGTGGGGTTGGGACGTGTAATTCACATGTCCCTCATGGTTCGGGTTTTTTTTTACGTTCTAACCGTATGTTTTCAATTTTAATTCTTTAAATTTTTTCAAGAATGACAAACATGCCGTTGAACGATGAAACCTGGCTTTCACAACGGATTGCAGAAGCTGAGACAGATCTCGCAAGCCCTGCAGCGCAAAACCTGATGGTGAAAGAGTCTCTTGAACATCAACGCGACTACTGGATCAAGAGGCGTGACGCAGTCCGGTTAGTTAACGAAGCTGCTAGTTCGTACCCTCGACGTCCTGACACTCGCCGCCTTGCTGAAGCGAGAAACATGATACGTCTTGAACCCCCGGTCTTATCTCAACAGGCAATGCATGTGTATTGCAAGATTATGGACGTCATTAGAATGTTTGAAGAGAATCACCCCGACGTTAGCGGTTCTCCTGAGATGCGTGGTTGGTGGGAGTTTGAGAAGATTTTTTCAAAGATAACCGGGGTTATCCCTCCGTATTTTTCGTTTTGGGCCAATGAGGTCTGAAGGATTGGATGTACTAGTTAACAATGAAATCGCTTTGTTTGTTTGAACGTTTTTAATTTGATAACTGTTATCTTTGTAATTTGTTTCACAATGAAATCGCTTTGTTTGTTTGAACGTTTTTAATTTGATAACTGTTATCTTTGTAATTTGTTTCACAATGAAATCGCGATTATAATGAACATGAAAATCATTCGAAAAACGGTAACATTTTGAAATTTGAAATCACAACAGTTACATTTAAATATTACAACCTAAAGAATACAAATAAATCTCAACCTAAATAATACAAATATATCACAACCTAAAGAATACAAATAAATCTCAACCCGGGGGAGGCTGTCTTCGGCGCCGAGGAGTTCTTGGTGTTGTTCCCATCAAAGTATGCCATCGTTCGATGTTCGACGTGTACAAATCGGCATAATGTGCAACTGCATCTTCTCTTACCCACGCCCAACAAAGATCGATCGGTGGCATGGGTGCTTCGCTCAGTGGGCCACTGTAGTGCAATCTCATCCAATGGTCATGGTAGTGTACGATCCACATGACACCGTATGGCCTCGACTCGTGACCCGTGGCCCTCAGCGGTAAGAATGTATAACAATTTCAATTCCTGACTCCTTTGTTGACGTACTGGCCGATACAACAGATAGTCCAGTTAAACAACGACGCAAAGACAGTCAAATACTCGGAAGACATCCAATGATGTTCACCGCAACCACCGCTACCCGTAAACTCGATAGCCCTCAAGGTATGGTCCCATCTGCTCAAAAGCGGAGGCGTGCGAGGAGACTCATCAAACAATGTCTTGTACACATCGTTTCCCTGAAGCTCTCTAAGACACCACGCTCTCATGACCAAGTGGTCCTGTTCTCGACCCCGGGCGACATGCGATAACACCCTATAACCACAATGACCATCAGCAACAACATCAGCCCAACCATCAAAGTGTGCCCATAAGTCTTGGGGGACTGCATATTTTTTTGCCCAAGAACACAAAGGTCCCGTTGTGTAACCGACCTCCAATGGTGCACCAACAGGTCCATCTCCGAAATCAGACACCGTACTGACAGAAGTTGTCGTCGAAGGGCTGGAAAAAAACTTGGTAGATCTACGGGCAGCATGCTCAAAAGCGGACTTATTCCGAGTAGTGGAACCCCTCGGTCTCCCCTTAGGGTTTTCTCGAACCTCAGGTGGACGAATATCTTCATCTGCCGGGTGGAGACCATCTCGAAGTTTCTCAATGATTACCCGTCTCTTCGCCGGATCGACCCCTCTAGCCTGCTCTATAAGAGCATCAAACTCATCATCATCGGTCTTCGGCCTATATTCGGGACTGTCGTACACCAAAGTCCTCCAAAACAAGTGGACATCCTGAACGTGGAGCCTCCTACGGTTTCTTTGCATCAGAATCATAATGCAGGCACAAGGCAACCCGTGTGTAGTCTGTATCGCACATCCACAATTCTCTTCAAGCCCGTTCCCCAACTCAATCCCTCTCCTAAACTCATCTTCCAGTAACCTAATGGCTTTGATAGACACATGATTTCGCAATAAGGAGAAAAAGGGTCCAGCACTTACAGAGTTGGTCAACGACGTCTGTAACTCATGTCGAATCTTGGAGTGTTGAGCTTCAAGCATGCCGTGAATACGAGTCCACATAGTGTCGAGGTTTAAGTTTTGACTCTTCAACCAAGCTTTAAGGAGGGCATGACACGACTCTACCCGGGAAGTGGCCGTGTTACCGAGATGAAAGTATTCGTTCGTATAGAAAACAACGAACTTCTTCTTGTAATGCGCCCATGTTCTCTGCACATAATCAGCCAATTGTACCCAAGTTTCAGAAAAGGCTTCCCATGCTCTCCCAAACTCACTTTGTGTGCTTGCATTGATGACCCGGTACCAACCCGTTTCCTTACTATGCAATATCATGTCTTTGTACATCATCATCTTTCTTGAATTTTTTACTTTGGTCTCAATGGCTTTGTTCACATGCCAACGACACAAAATGTGAGAAGTGTCCGGATAGAGGTCCTCAATAGCCCGGATCAAGCCCAACTCTCGGTCAGTGACAAGAGTAGGCATAGGTGACGCCCCCAGAAGCAGCTCCTCTAATCTCCGCAACATCCACCCATAAGATGTATCATTTTCAGACGGAAGGAGAACGGTGGCAATTAAGAAGGAGGATCCGACCGGTGTAACGCCAACTATCTCAATAAGTGCAATCTTCAAAACATTGGTCGAGTAGGTGGCGTCGATAAGAGCGACATATGGGTAAGCACGGAATAGTTTGACGGATTCCGGATGACACATAAACACATGAGTCAACTCTTTCGTATCGGGGTCCGATTCGTGCCACTCCACATATTGGGCAGCAACTGCTACAGCCAACAGTTGTTGAGCGGGAATCCTACTTTCTCTCATCTCGCGCCGAACCTTGTTCGACTCGCTATAAATTTGGGTGCTACTTGGTTGGGGTTTTTCCGGGGTCCTTTTATGAAGAGCGTTTTTGATATCCCTCGGCGAAATATTAGCCCGGACTTGTTGCCTCACAAATTCTTTCTCTTCGGCATCCAAGCGGGCAAAATGTCTATCCCCATCTTTATAGGTCGCTAGTTCGTGGTTGTGAAAACCCGCGTCAGTCGAAGTAATTACGTACTAAGCAATCGTGGGATTCCCATCATCGAAATGAGCGTACTTCTGCACCGCTCGAATCCTAAACGAACATCCGCACTTAGCCGACCCTCTCTTCGTAGACTTCCCCGGATTCTCAGGATCGATCTTCTTTTTGGTTCGGCCGTACCTTGAACAACGGAAGTACGACCCAAGCAACTCCCGTTCTTTGCGATTTTTCGACCCATTTGATGCCTTCACTAAGGCAAAACCATTATCCATAGCAACTTTTTGAGCCCAGTCAAACGCCTCATCCCGACTTTCAAAAGATATATCCGTCTCAAATAATCGGTTGTAATCAACCCCATTTCCACCAAATTTCTCAAACGAATCCTGTTAATACGCAAAATTGGTAAGGATTATATTAAAAAATATTAAAAACCACTTAATTTTTGTTAAAAACTGTGTAAAAATAACGGAAAGTAAAGGTCTTGTAAACCACACGTCCAAGCATGGTCTGGACGTGCACTATTCACGTCCAGACCATGCTTGGACGTGTGGTTTGGCCGTCCTTTCCACGCGAGGACGGTCATTTTTCAAGTCCTTTGCAAAAATACGATTGATTTTACGTAGTCTAATTCTATGGCTTCTACGTCTAATTCAACCTAATTTCTACTAAAGGGCTAAAACATTAATTCAACAAAAATTAATTGAAAAAAAAAATTAAGATTTTAATTACTTACCGATGAATCGTTGTCGTCGTTTGACATTGAATCGTTGTCGTTGTTTGATGTTGTTGATCGATGTTGAAACCGTTTTTTTGATTTTATGTTGTTTTTGTTGAGAGAGTTTCAGAGAAAAGAAGGTAGAGAGATAAAGAGAAAAGGGCATGCTATGTCTTTTTTATAGAAAACGCCGACGATTTTTCGCAAAACGCCGACGACCTTTCGCAACCCCCTAATTTTTTGAGAAATGTGTGTATTTGAACTTGAACTGGAATGTTCGAATCCAATTCAGAATATGATTTTGGGCAATTCCCAAATCCATGCTTTTAGATCGAACCAAGTTTTAGAGGTTCTAGAACTTTCTTAACAACTTAGAGTTTAGACCACATCGATAAGTACATTGTACCAAGACATGAAACCCTTTTTCGGGTTTCTGAGTAGAGTTTTGATCGAGTTTACAAATTAGACTCAACTAAAAATTAGGGTAACGATCTACAATTATATTAGATCCGTTGATATATAAAACTATTTACTCGTTTACAACCCTAGTGATCGTACAAATCTAGTCCAAGGTAAACAAGTTTGGTAAACGTACCCTACATCGCCATCTAGAATAAAGAATAGCTAGCTAGGTTAGGACCGAATATTTGATAACGAGGAGTAATTTGTCAAAGACTATGACCACCTTAGGGGCCAGCCGGGCCATATCGTACATGGGATTTGGAATTTGGCAACAACATTATTAAAGTGTTTGAATTGTGCCCCTATCTTCCATTAGTTACTTGCGTTTATTTTGGATATATACGGAAAATAAAGGAAAAAGGTAAGTTAACAAAATATTGAAAGTAACATATATTTGTAAAATACGTAACGAAATGATTGAGAAAGAGAGTATCAAATTCTGAAGTTGTAGAAATTTCATATCTCAACTTAAACTTCGTGAATAGTTAATTCGGTGTTATCTCGCTAGTTATCTTGAAGACTTGATGAATTTGACGAAGAAACTAGGAAAATAAATAAGATTGAATTGAATTTTAAGGATAAAATAATAGCAGTTTAATATCTTTTATTTATCTTTATTTTTATCACACTAAATATTGTTATCAAATGACAATTTAGTGGATTAACTAAAGTGTAATTGGATCAAAAATTTACTCGATACAATTACTGTCATAATTAAAATATCGGTTATTTTAACGTGCGCTCTAAAATCACACATTAATAAATCGAATATGAAAAGATTCGTAATATATTTAACCATAATTAACGAGAATATTTTATGGATTTTTTCATATTCGATTTATTAACGTGTGCCCTTAGAGCAAAGAACACACGTTAAAAAAATCGTTAAATTATAAACGGAACCGATCGAGATTTATAATTAGATATTCTCCCTTAAGGGCTTGTTTGGTTACCCATTAAAATCATGGATGTTGAACTTCCTGGGAAGTGTAAAATTATGTTGTTGTTTGGTTGCCAATATCATGGGAAGTAGAACTTCCCACATGAATTTACTTCCTCCATTATGTGGGAAGTTACTCACCAAGTCCCCCTTGGTCAATAGAACTTCCCGCATGAATTAACTTCCCATATGCGAACCAAACACTTTTTGCGAATTCACATGAATTGGAAATTCATGTGATCTTGAAGTTCCCGGGAACTTTAATTCCCCTATGTCAACCAAACAAGCCCTAAGTTGGTCCAATTATCATTAAATCATTGATCCTATTTTTCTTAATCTGTATATCAAAATCAAAGATAAATAATTAATCAAACCGATGGACAGAATATCCAATTATCCATAGAATTTAGGAGTGAAAGCTTTATTATCATGTAACCTTTTTTTTACTGATTTGGCCGACCTTTTGTTTCATTCTTTTTTAGTTTCCATCTGTTTTGGCCGACCTAGTCAACGAGTAATTCCTTGAGGTCTCACTTTCACATATTTTAGCCTTGCTAGTAACTCGTAATAAAATTGCGACGAATATATCCATTATAATAAAAATTTGTGTTTTAAAAATCACGTCGTCATTCACCCTACAAACGTACTCCCTATATTCTGGTCAATACTTTACACTGACTTTATTTCCCGTTTACAAAATAAACAAGTATAAACTATTCACCAAGGCAGAAAAATATAGTAGAGTGAACTCAAAATTATCTCAAATTCAAATTTATATAACGTTTTACTTTTTACTAATGATCAGGGTTTCGTCTAATCGAAAGAAACCCAGAAGGCTCAAATTTAAGACAGGTCTATTTTTACTATAGTTCTACACTATCTAGTTAAAATTTAATATTTTACTATGTTACTTTTTTCTATAAAAATAAATTTTATCCTCCGATAAAAAGTCAAGCATAGAGAGATATAATCCAATACCATCGAATTGTACCCTAAAATGTTAAAGTTAGTAAATTATAGAAAAGATCATAGTTATACCGAGTTACTTAAGTTTGATCGAATAATCGAATCAAGTATTATAAAACTAAATAACAAACAAATTTATACTTGCATAACAAAGAAATCTATAACTCTTCTGCTAGGAAAAAAAGAACAAAATCCGAGTAATATGAAAAAAGAAAGACGGAACAAAGGAGCGACCTTTAGAGAGTATTCCAATACAAAGCACATAATTAGAGTATTATACAACCAGATATATACATCTGATATTTATAAATTTCGAACTTTATAACAAAGAATTTGAGTTTATACATAGTATATTTTACGAGCTTTATTGAAAAGAATGTTGAAAAGAATCTGAGCGTCTTTATAAAAAAATTGTAACTCAAAATATTATATTGAAACTCAAAAATAATACATATAAAAATCCAAAATTTTTAATTTTAATACTAAAAAATTATAGGCCAAAAAAATTGTTAAAAACTCCAAAACAATTTACATATAACCTCAATTAAGTTTATATTAGATGTACAATGCTCATATACATCGGGATGTACCGTTCAATTTTTTTTTTCAAATCACACAAATGACACAATGTCTAAAAAGTTGTAAGAATTTCAATTAACATTCAACGAAAATGACAACAGACCGACTACCAATAATGGACGACTTATTGACCTATAACAATTTTATTATTCCTTGGACCAACCATTATATAAATCATAAATTTACATACCTAAATAAACACCACAAAATTAACAATAACATAATAAAAAAAAATTAAAATATTAAAATGGCGAAAATCACGTATCTTGTGCAAATGGCACTAATAATGTGCATAATCATAGGATTATGCAGCGAAAAACAAGTGGTCAGCGGTTTAACACAGGCGCAGTGCCACGAGCAAAAGAGTTTATTAGTGAATGCATGTAAACCGGTGGTGTATAGGATTCCTCCAAGTGCTTATTGTTGTGAAAGGATAAGAGTTAGTGACATTAATTGTGTTTGTAATGCAATTACTCCAAAATTAGCTCCTCTTGTTAATGATAATCTTAATTATGGTATTAGTGTTGTTCAAAGATGTGGTCGTCAAGTTCCTCGCCATTACAAGTGTGGAAGTAATTTTTCTCTCCTTTTTTTTTTATTATATTAGTTTTATACTGTATTAATGTATAGGTCTATTTTTAAATATTTGATTATTTATAAATATGTTTGACTAATTAATACAAATATAATTCAATATAAAAATTAAGTGAGAAATATATAAATTATTTTAAATTATCAATTATTAAAATAGGCCATTTTTTTACCTTAAAGTCCAATATATTTCATTACTAAATATAAAAGATAAATTTTATTTGTCAGGGTTTTACGATTGACAGATTTTTTATTAGAAATATTGATCCAGTGTTTTTTTATTATCTATATAATTGTATATTTTTTTTAATTGTCAATTTTTTATCCTAATTTTTTTTTACTCGTACTTTTGTTTTTTATGTGTAACTTTTATTATTCATATTTTATTTGTAATGATTATTTGTAAATGTTAATATTCAATAAAGTTTTATTGTTAAAATTGTATGAGAGAGAGAACAATTAAACATGATAAGATGAAAGAATTGTATGAGAGAGAATAATTAAACATGATAAGATGAAAGAGGGTAATTAAATACCTCATAAAAAGTGGTGGTTCTACACAAATTAAAAAAATTCTATGCCTTAAAAAAATCAACCAATAAAAATGCCTTAAATGTTATTCCTTTTATAGAAAGGGGATTAAATGTTATTCCTTTTTTAGAAAGGAGATTTTTTTTCGCAGTAGATGTTAGCTGGTTTAGTTGATAAAACATGAAAAATGATGTTTACGATGTAATTCAAATCCTGTCAACATTCAAATCGTCATGTTGGTTCAATAATTAAGTAAATAATTTCCTAGAATACATTGTCATTCATATATTTCGTGTTGAGTAAATTGATAAACAGCACCGAAGCACCGAGTATAAGTACATTTGTAAATCATTTGTAATCAATACCAAAATATTAATTTTTATCGATAAATAGTGTATTAAATTGCATGAAAATCCCATCTTTACTTACTTGATAAAGTCCAAGGAACCATCATTCAAGCAAATCTCAACTCACCCACTTTCAAATTCCGTCTATTAGACAAAAACGCGTGTAAATTATGCAAAAAAAATAGAGTAAAATGGCGACTTATCAGTACTATTTATAGATAAAATTAATATTTTTGTACTGATTATGATTATTGAGTATATTGATATTATTTTTAAATAAAAGTTTTCATATTTTGCTCATTTATCTCGTATAAAACTTTGTCGTTAACTTTAATTCCTTATTCCGTTACTAATTAGCTATACGTGAATTCATTACTTATTGGTCGGGTTACTTTTTCAGGTATAACAACTCCTTGAGGGCAAAATACTCCACTCAAGTCTGGAACGTGAAGCTGTGATGTGATGCATCAACAAAAAGTTAATACTATTGTTTTCGGAATATTATAAAGGTTTAAGTGTTTAATTATGAATATATTATACGGAAAATAATTTATTGTCCATTTTATATATGAGACAATAATACATGAACGGAAAAGATGTCACGTTCATCTAAATTAAATTGTACTCGTATGACGTGTGGTGTATAAGTGTATAACTAATGTCACAACGAACTATAGAAATATTTTTATGGTAAATTATTTATTATTTGAGTTTTCACAAATTGATTTATAGTTTAGTATTCGACTCTTGCCAATAACTTTATTTGACGTATAATTTTATATTGTAACTTACTTGATCGTTGTCTAATGAATTTGAGACATCATGTTTCAAATTTTAAAATATAGCTTCAATATTATTAAAGCAAATATAAAATTAGTGAATTTGATGCACGGTATTTTAAATATAGATATTAGAGGATTTGATAATTAATCAAACGAATGCAATTTACCTTCATTTTGAAATAAAAATGTAGAAAATATGCATATATATATAATTCAAAAGAGATATATTATTAGCCTTATTTATGTAAATTTGAACAATGATTAGTATTATTAAATTAATTAAGATATACATATTGTTTAATAATAGTAAATATAGATAGTCAACATTAATTAATTACGAATCAAATATTGTCTAATAGAATATCCCTGAGGCAAAAAATTTAATCGGGAAAATTTAGAAATGTGTTAATTTTTTTTTTTTTTTTTGATGGGAAAGGCAAAGCCTTACTTCATTAAAGCCAAATCAAGATTAACAGCAATGTTCGCACCCGGAGGTAGCTCACTTGACCAAACAACACTACCATCAACACGAGGTACGACATGGGCTAACGCATGAGCGACAGAATTGTTCGCCCGACTCGTAAAAGACCACACAACCGAACGAAAATAAATACAACAATTTAAAATGTCCTGAATAAAACGAAAAAACACGCTCCTCCCGCAAGCCTTCCGTTGTAGCGCGTTAATGAGTTGCAAGCAATCACTCTCGAAAACAACATCCGTGCACCCTCGACTCCGGGCTTCCATAGCACCCTCAAGCAAAGCCGCGGCCTCCGCTACATGTGGTTCCCAGACAGCTGCCATACCGCTTGAAAAACCCCACAGAACTTCGCCCTGCTCCCCGCGACAAACCCCACCCCAACTCGTCCCTGTTTGCTCGTTAACGCCGGCATCAACATTAATCTTCACAAGCCCCCTCGGCGGTCCCTCCCAAGCAGAAACATCCACCTCCCGCGCCTCCCTTCTTACTCTGTCACAGTCAGTCCCACACCCCCCACCGCTCTCTTCCGTTTCAGTGATAACATCCCGTATTCTTCGAACAACCAGTCCCGGGTCCGCACGCCACTTCTCAAAGATTACCTTGTTGCGGTGTTCCCAAAGAGCCCAGCAGCCTACCAACATCTTCATATGCCCCCTCTTATCTTGCTCCCTCCAAACCCCTTCGACCCAGTCCCTAACACCGCCCCCATCCCCATCTCCCACCTCCGCCATACCAAGCTCCGACCACACACATTTCGAGAAGACACAATCTTTAAATAAATGCAGGCATGAATCACAAAAAGAATTACAGAAAGGGCAAAGAAAAGCGTTACCTCGAACTCGATGGGCGATGTTAACTCCGGTTGCTAGTGCATCGTTGCACATTTGCCAAAAGAAGAGCTTCACTCGAGGCCAAACCGGGACGTTCCAGAGCCTACACCAAAGCCACTTTTCCCTCTCCCAATTCGAAGGACCCCCCTCCGCCTCCCACACCCCATCAGCCATAAGAGCCCGGTAAGCCGACTTAACCGAGAAAAGCCCATCCTTCTCACCGTTCCAATACCACTCATCCTGAGACCGAATACTTGGTAGCGGTATATTCGAAATTCTGCACGCATCAATTGGCTGGAAAATTGCTTCAATAAGCCCCCAATTCCAGCCCCTGTCAGACATTATATCACAGACACGCATACATTCGCGCCCAGGAGAACACGGAGACAGAACGCGCCCCGACCGCGTATTTGGAAGCCAAGGGTCTCGCCATATCAGAGTATCAACCCCATCCCCTATTCGGCGCCTAAACCCATCAATGTTAGCCCTCTTCGCATCAAGGATCCCGCGCCAAGTGTAACTCGGATTGGTACCATAACACACATCCATGATATCGGTCTCAGGAAAGTACCGGGCTTTCATAAGCCGAGCCCAAAGACACTCCGGCACCGTAATCAGCCTCCAGACAAGTTTCCCTAACAACGCCAAGTTAAACTTGTGCAAGTCCCGAAACCCGAGGCCACCCCTAGACTTAGGCCTGCATAAACGATTCCACGCCATCCAATGAATCCCCCTCTTCCCTTCATCATGGCCCCACCAAAATCGAGATATCAAAGACCTAAGCTCGTCACAGAAGTTTGTGGGGATTTTAAAAACACTCATTACATAGGTAGGAAGAGAATTGGCCACGGCCTTTATGAGCACCTCCTTACCCGCCTTCGACAACATTTTCCCCCGCCACCCATTGAGTCGCTTACTCATTTTATCTCTAAGTAAATTGGTAAGAGCCTTCTTAGACTTCCCGATAACGGTGGGCAGCCCAAGATAGCGTGTATGTTCATCCACAGCCGTAACTCCTAACCGAGTTGCCAAATTATCCCGCAGTTGGACCGGTATCCCCTTACTAAAAGACACAGTCGTTTTTTCTAGACTCACCAGCTGCCCGGACGCACTCTCATACCGCCGTAGAATATCATTTATCACATCCGCCTCCTCAATAGTGGCTTTAGCGAAAAAGAGGCTATCGTCAGCAAACAATAAGTGTGAAATAACAGGGGCCCCCCGCGGCAATCCGTACTCCATGCAGGGTATTATTCTCCACCGCCCTCCTCATCATACTCGACAACACCTCCGCACATAGAATAAACAGATAAGGGGATAACGGGTCCCCTTGCCTAAGACCTCTAGACGGACGAAATCTCCGAGAAGGCTTCCCATTAATGAGCACCGAAAAGGAAACCGTAGAAACACACTCCATCACCCTCTCAATCCATCGACCCGCGAACCCCATAACAGTAAGAACACGGTGAAGAAAACCCCATTCAATTCGGTCATACGCCTTCGCCATATCCAATTTAAGAGCCATAGTCCCCTTAGTCCTATTCGAATTTTTCATGAAGTGGAAGAGCTCGAATGCGATTAAGACATTATCCGTGATAGCACGGCCCGGAGTGAACGCACTTTGATTGTCCGAGACAATCTCATTCAAAAAAACTTTTAGCCGATTAGCCAACACTTTGGAGACCAGTTTGTAAACTACATTACATAAGCTTATAGGACGAAAGTCACTAAACTTATCCGGGGCTTTCTTCTTAGGTATGAGAACAATATTTGTGTTATTAAACTCAGCCGGCGAGGAGACACCCCGAAGGATATTCAACACAGTCTCGATCACAATCGGGCCCACCACTTCCCAATAATTTTGGTAAAATAAACCATTCATCCCATCAGGCCCAGGAGCTTTCAATGGGTTCATTTGATTAAGCGCGGTAACCACCTCCTCAGCCTTCGCTCCCCCCGCCTGGGCATGAAAAAACTTGGTATTCCGATCCCCATCCCGCAGCCACAAAGCCCTCGACCGCTGCCGCCAATATTGCTCCTCCTTCTTACGAATTTCTCCAATTTCAGCCACCAGTTTTTTACGTTCCCGAACATTAGCCTCCGTTCTTTCAGCCAAATTAATCCTCGCCAAGGCCTTAGTCTTCCGCCCCATATCCCGCATGAAAGTAGACCCATGAGCCCCTCTCCATGCCCTAAGTTCATGAGCACACTCCGATAAAACCTGCGACAAGGACTGCCCCCCCCTTCTCGACCCCTCTCTCAATCGCCCCCCGACATTCATCCTCTCCTACCCAAATTTGTTCAAACCGAAACACTCTAGCCGGACACCGAACAGCCTCACGATAATTCAACACAAGCTTGATCGGAGCATGATCCGACCACTCCCTCTCCAGATAGATAAGTCTCGCATAAGGAAAAAGATCCAGCCAGCTCGAACAACTCATCGCACGGTCCAACATACATTGTCTATTAGCCTCCCCACTCTGACCATTATCCCAAGAAAAATTATTTCCCTCATACGTAACATCCCGAAGTCCACACACCTCAACAGCTTCATGAAAATCCGACATTTGTCTTTGCGCTCTACACCCCCCCCCCCCCCCCCCCCCTTCATCTCAGTAGAAAACAAGATCTCATTGAAATCCCCAATGCACAGCCACGGTAAAGTATTCTGAGAATGCAACAACTTAAGCAGCTCCCAAGAAAGATGTCTATCGGACGTAACCGGCCATCCGTAAAACCCAGTTAAGCGCCATTCCCCCACCCCATCCCGAATTAGCATATCCATGTGGTGAAGCGACGAAGATATCAGATTGCAGTCCACCTCCTTGCGCCACAGAATCGCAAGGCCTCCCGACCTACCCGCACTATCAACTTCTAACCCAAAATAGTCATCCCACGTCTCACGAACCTTCCGCATTTCCCGACCACACAACTTCGTTTCACAAAGAAAGAGTATAGCCGGGGCTTCTTTCCGTATAAGAGCACGGAGAGCAGAAACCGCATCGGGGTGGCCCAGACCCCGGCAGTTGATACTAATGATATTCATTGGGCCCGGTGGGGTTGACACTGGTCAACCTCCACCTCAGGTATATGGACGCCCCCGTCGATAAGTCGCACTTTCTTACTGCCACTAGAATGAACCTCACCATCCCGTGCACGCTTCCCCATCGTAGCCAATTCAGCCTTGGCCTGAATCTGAACCCCTTCTTTCCGAGCCAGCCTCTTCCACGACACCAACCTACCCACCCCCTCACTACCTGGACTACCGTGTCCACCCACCCCCTCCTCACTCGCAACAGGCTGCACCTCAAGGCAGGGCTCAGGCCCCCACCCCTGATCACCCACCACCTGACTCACCTCCTCTATAACCCGCACCTCCCCCTCCTCCCCACTCTCCCCTTGCCCAGCGGCCATTCGAACCCCTACAGCAGCCTCCAATCCCCTTGTAAGAACACAACCCCCCGCCCTTGACAAAGTAGTACCTCCATCCTTCCTCGTAACCCCCTGCGTCCTCTCTTTTAGAGCAATGGATACAGTTTGAAGTTGTTTAATCATCTCCCCCACCGCACTCTCCTCCGCCTCCCGCGTCTCACTCTCAAATTTAGCCCCCAGACTCCTTGCCACTGACCCCCGACCCTCACTGGATGTTTTAGTGACCTTCCATGGTGAAGCCCGAAGCCATTCCCCTACCTTCAACTCATCCTCCTCATACGGTCCCTCCTCACAATCCTTCTCACCGTGACCAATCCGTCCACACCCATAACAATAAAGAGGCAAACGCTCATATTTAACAGGAAAATCAACAGTACGACCAGAGGGCATACGAATGGGAATAGTAGCCTTCAAAGGCTGGTTAATGTCATACATAACGCGCAGACGGATAGCCCTATCAAGGTTCGAATTAGGGCTACCATCAACACTCACAAAACGACCCAACTTATCACCCAGCCTCCGAGCGTTCGACTCATTAGTCCTCCCCGCCATAGGGAGATCGTAAACACGAGTCCATACCGGGAAAAAAGATAACGAAACATCAGTAAGCTTACCTTCCGAATTCGGTTCATTAAAGCACCATAAAAAACGATCAAAATGCCAAGGCTGGCCCTCCAAGACCCTCGCCTTATCTTTTACGTCCCCAAAACGGAAAAGAAAAGTTTTCTCCCGAGCGTCGACAACATTGCCTATCGTCAGATGCACCGGATTCCACAACCTTATCATGGTCTCAATAGCCGCTTTGACGTTAATGGCTCTAGAGGCCCATAACTTCCCAACCAGCAAACACGCCTCCGAATCCGACCCATCATCCACATTAGCGTCCCACACCACCTCCTCTTCTTCCCCCATAGGCTCCTTCCCCTCCCGGTGTTGACCTCTCGATCCGCTCGCCATTGGCCCCTGCACAAAAAAACACAAACAAACGGAAAAACAACCGCACAAACCAACCCCAGAAACCTAGGGGATCAGCCTCGAGAACAAGGAAAACGCACGAAAAAACGCGAAATCCTATGGAAAGCCCTAGAAGAAACCTAGGAGAGCCTTAGGACGGTTATTTAATAGCAGTTTATTTTGCTAATTTTTGGGTTGTTGTTGGTCTGTAATAATAATGGCCGATAAAATGTGTTAATTTTTAGTTTATAGGGAATTCTCCAATATCTATGTCTAAAATACGTGCATCTGCACGGGAGCTATTCGGTGTATTTCTCAACAAAATTATTTGGTGTATATTCGCACGGGAACTATACTATTATTTCTTAAACGATTTATAATTCTTAACAATAATATAAACTAACTTAGTGATAAAGATGAAACAGGGAAGAAGATAGGAAAATATCAATGTATTTATTCAACTGATAAAAGATGGTTTATATACATGGTACATGTTCGCATCAACGTATCTTTTACTAAGGCAATAAACTCCTAGAAAAGGAAAACCGAATATCAAATCTACGACTATGAAATATGTTACTGATATTACAAAGATAATGATATACAGTGAATAATATCTTTCGATATTATTCTCTTCTCTTTACTTAGGAAGGTTATTTTCGGGGTAGTCGTTCCTCGTGTTATAGCTAATATAAACTAAGGGGTTGTTTGGTTGACACTTTGAAAACACGTGAATTGGAAAATCCCATGAATTGCAAAAACATGAGTTGTTTGGTTGCCATAATTTTTGTAAAATGGGGGAATTAGAAGTTCCTAGGAACTTCAAATGGCTACATAATGTAGGAACTTGCTTACCTACTCCCCCTCGGTCATTCGAAGTTCCTGTGGAATTTAATTCCTGCATGCGCAACCAAACACTTTTCTCAAATTCACCCGAATTGGATGTGGGAACTTAATTCCCATGAATTGTAAATTCAAGTTAACTTCCCCAATCAACCAAACGACTCCTAAGTTTTCGGGGCTTTCGTACCACAAAAAAAAACAATAATAAATATGGAATGTCACGAAGAGAGTATAGGACATCAGGCTATCAAAATAAGCCCAATTAACTTGGATGGAACACGGATTTTCCGTCTCATTTTTGTGTTGCGTCATTCTCATTTATACAACGATGTATTAGAAATATAGAGAGTGAAGTTAGTATGACACAAGATGAAACAGAAGAATGGAAAAAAAATGATCTGATCTCCTGTTAATAGTTAGAAATACCTTTCCGATTCAGGTACGATAAAATTTTGTCACTGACTCACTGGGGATTGTCAGAGCGAGTGATCGACCTAGCATCGAAATCGCACTTGCAGCTCCGTTTACATTGAAAAAACGAAGAAAGATCCAAGCAGATTGCAGACTGCACGCGCGCAGCATTCATAATCAGAGAACTTATCACGCCGATCAAAGAAAGAACTATTACTATTATAGGCTTAGTAACTAGGCAATACCTTACAAACGACATCATAATCGTATTGAAAATTACTGCTACCCCGTAAACCAGTAATTATGTACAGACACTTTGGTTAAGAATCTACAGCTTCAAATCTAGACGATGCATCATCTAATTCTATGTACATATCGCTATATCAGTATCGCACATTTGCAGTGCTAAACCTGTTAGATCAAATGACTAGGAGTTCCCGGCATTAGACCTAGTTCCCGTCCTCTCACAGATGACGAGGGACCCAAAACCTGATCAACGGGCATCATCCTCCCCTCGAACATATCATTCCTTGGAGGGATCACGGTCCTTTCAGAGTTACATGCCCTACTCCCGTTCTCCATCAAACCTATATTGCCATTCGGAAGGATGGTATGCCTCATGTTAGGAAAAGCGTGAGCGTTCAACCCTTGTGAATTTTCTAGCACTCGGAAATTTCCAGGGAATTGTGGGGGTAGTACAGAATGTGGGTAAAATGTCGGGCCGATATTGTTGATGTTTCCAAGATATAGTCCAGGAGGTGTATATGGTATTGGTAGCTGAATCGGAACGACCATTTGGAGTTGTTCTGCATTTGGAGTACCCATCAGAAAAGACGGACCTTGGACGTGCCCATAGCCTCGTACTGGACTCAGATCAACCCAATATGGTTGACTGTGGCTCGCCCCCGAGCAAATTACAGTGCCAACTCGATCAAAGTTCTGTAAATGTTGTCGGGTATCACCCCTTTCAACCATCTGATTGTGGTTCAAGTCAATACCCGAACTACCCGGTCTATGGCTGTTAAGATGAAATTTTTCAGAAACTTTCGGACTGAACCCCTCATCAGCAGAACATTCGGGATCCATTGTTGCAGCAATGTTTAGGTCAAACTCGAACCTTTTAGAAACAGGTGCCTTATGTATGTCAGGGTCTGAGAGAGGCGTGGACCGAAAAGCACTAGTGATCCCTGATCTTTTCCACCCAAGCTCTCCACCAAACTGCAACGGTTTCTTGGGCAAACCTATCGGAACCCCAACTTTAGCCACGACAGGTATTGGTTCATGAATCAATGTTGGATGCCAGTCGGCTTCATTTTCTTCTATGCCTTCATTCAAATCAAATTCCCGATGTGAGATCTTCATAGAGGCATTAGTCATAGATTGTTCGGGTTCCTGAAATGCTGTCTTGGATTCAACAGACTGAGCTGGGTGAGCTGGTTTTGGATCAAAGGAATCAACTGAACTTAACTGAACGACTGCACTACTGTTTTTGGAAGATGATGAATCGGCTTTAAGTTGCTTACACGGGTAAGGAACCATGGTGGTAGAATCGTCTCCCTGAAATTCACTAGGGTTTTTCCTCTTTTCGTTTGAGGTTTGTTGTCCAATCCCTGAGCTCACATCACTTCTTATCAAAGTATGGTTGGTAAAATGGACCCTTTCTGAGGAAAGGGTTGACGCGTCACCATCTCTCGAGTTTTGTTTGCTTGTCTTGCTGTCAATAACAGACGAGGCCAAATTTTGACTGACTTGATCACTAGAAGAAACATTATCATTCATTGGACAGTTCTCGAAACTGAAACTTCGGTCCCTCAATCTTATTTCCCAGTTGCAACCACTATTCTAGGACAGGACTGCAAATAGAAAATGTGGCTTAGTAAGTTGTCGGAAACAAAACAAAAAAACATTTAGCAGATTAACATTCCCGAAGCATCAGTAGAAAAAAACAGTACAAGGTAACACTCTACCAATCTGAGCACAATCGCAGATAGAGGTCTATATGTAGGGTGACCAATTCAGATGCTTATTCGAAAGAATGTAATCCTTTCAATAACATACCTACAATCGACAGTGCAGAGAATGCAGTAACAATGGCTAAAAAACACATTGTTTAAACCAAATTACAGGAGAATGAAGAAATATAGTACAACCAAGTGTTGTTAGTCCAGTGGTAACTGGGACCTTGAAGCTTGAGATGTCTCAGGTTCGACTACCAGCTGGGGCGATGACCACTTGGTCACTGCATCCCCCAAAGAGTGGCTTACATGGACCCGGGGGATTCAACCCCCTCGTCATCAAAAAAGAAAAAAAGAAAAAGAAATATAGTACATAATCAGCAGTGCAGAAGACTGTCACAGCACCTCGGTTGGACGAGAAGCCAACCGTGACAGACTGCGCTAATACTCTAATTAGACCGAAAAGATCCAAAGGAAGACGGTTTCATAATACCTCAACAAAGAATAAACAGACTTTTCATGTTTCAAGTAAGACACACTAGCAATAAACTCCAGAATGAGGACTCAAATCAATAAGAAAATTCAATCAAACTTGGCTGCTAGAACCCTATACAGCTACGAAAATTCTTAGGTACACCCGGTATACCACGTTATCTTACACATCCAATGTCACCTCATTACTTCCTATAACAAAATTCAATACTTTCAACAAACAACAAACAACAAACAACAAACCTCAAGTTGGTAGATTTCAGAATTAACATCAAAATTGTTATAACATTACATTAATGTCAAATTGTCAAGTAACAGTATCTAAAATATCCAAAGATAACAACTTCAATGCAATAATCTATGAACTAAATCATGAAAATTGAAACCCACAAAAGATTAACATTATTAACACAATTAAAGACCATACATGCCCAAAATGAACAACAATAACATTACCCTAGTGCTAGCTTTAAGGTGGTCGGATGTACGCAACCTTACCCTTACGTAGTTACGTTAGCAACACAAAAGAGATTGTTTCCGAAATCCGATAATGGAGAAATTAAACTACTAAACATTACAATCTCAAATCATACAATCAAAACCCAGAAAAGATTAAGCATTAATACCTGCAAAAACTGAGTGTTGAGCACAATTCTGACAAAAATGAGCTAGAAAAATAAGAATTTAGGAAGAAGTAAGAGTAAAGAGAAAGAATGAAGATGAGTAATAAAGTAGAAGCACTAAGAACAGAAAAAGAGATGATCTTTATTAACTTTCTTCCTTTCCTTGACAAAGTTTCACAAAGTTCAACCCTTTATTATTAAATTATTACATGGACTAACACATACATGGATGAATGAAGGAAAGCCAAGAGAAAGAGAAAGAGAGAAAAATACAAAGTGTAAAGAAACAAAATAGGGTGGGATCACTTTGGTTTTTCCAATTCAACACCTCCTTTTTCCTAATTCATGAGACAATGGGGAACTATTGTCCCACACCTGGCCATACCCATTACCCACTCACTTCTTATTCTTAATACTATTCCTTCATTTTACGGGTTTTTGTGAGACGGTTTTACATTAAAGACTAAACCGTCTGTATTATTAATTGGGGAATTGTATTACTTCGTATGTTTCAATTAATCGATTTTAACTTACAAAGAGTCAAAAATGTTAAAGTATATATGGTGTATATGTATCATGGCCGGCTTTTAGCAGGTGGGGTCGTGCGGCCGCATAGGGCCCCAAGCTTTTGGGGGCGCAATAGATAAGAGAACACATATTTTATAGTATTTGGTGCAATAAGATAGCATAGAAATCAATTTATCTTAATGGTTTGACTATTGGGTCTAAGTTGAGGTAACCCAGGTTCGAATCCTATATCGTGTCGTGAGTGATGAGTGATGACCATTAGTCGTGAGAACATGGTCATGTAAGTAATCACAAGAAATGATACGGAATGTCGATCAACCTAGTCATGGACTCGTGGCTTATTAATGGTTCATATTTGATTTTGGATTTCATTTCGTATCTCAGTTATTTTATATTTTCGGATGATGAATGTAGTTTATGGAGAGAAATTGGCCTTGATTTGATATTTTGGTCGAAATCTTTAGACGGGTTTGAAAGTCGGTTAATTGAACTTATTTATACTATAAAAAAAAATGATGTATTCTGTAATAGATTGGTCTTATTCGAGACAATTAAATTTCCGATATTTGCCTTCTACATGTCTAATAAGGACATTGGACAGGTTCGAAAGAAAAGTATTGGTGGGGCCAGATGCTGACAGAAGGTAGCGCCATCCATGTCTGACGGGGATGATGGTGGGTCCTACCTTCTGCTATTGCAGGAGACTAGAAGTGTGAACTGTTGTGGGAATAGGCCCACGCTGAAGTATAAATTTCATGGGGAAGTGGTCCGGTTTTATGGTCATATACTCATAATTTGGATACACAAATTGGGTGATGGTAAGGTTGTAACTAATCTGTACCGATTTGTAGAGTTCTCGAAATTAACTCGGCAAAATCTCGGCGTGAAATTGGTCAAAATTAAATTTAAGCCGATATTGAGCTGGGTGGTCCAAATTTGAGCCGATTCCAATTTCCAAGCTTAGTAGAGTTTAGAATCGGAAGTTCATTTAGACTTGTTTTATCTATTATTTATAGGTATTTTATCATTTTGTAATTGTTTTCGTTCCTAATAAAATGTCATTTGAGGACTTATAATCCTATGTTTCTTATATTTGCATTTTTCTTAAAATATATTTATTTTTAAGTTGATTTAAAAGTTCAATAAAGTAAAAAACTAAAGATTTAACCGAACTCGAATAGAGTTCGAGCCTAATCTAAGCTGATTCCAAACTTTGATTTTTTAAGCTCGGATAATTCTGAGTCGATTCTGAGCTCAAGCTCAAGTTTTCGAGTTGATTCCAAGCCCACCCGAGCTCGAGCTCAAATCGACTCGGTTACAGCCCTAGGTGACGGTAATATCCGTCGCAAATTTGTGACGGGTCAAATAAAATCCATTTGGAAAGAAAAAAATAAATCATGTGTGGTTCTCTATACACTTTTATTTTTGTTTTATCTAAACAAGGGGATTTACTTGATCCGTCGCAAACTTATGACGAATATACCTTTCACAAGAGAGACCTATTAATTTGGATACCCCGGTCACTTTTCGTCAACATGATCTCAACGGTATTGATATTATTTTGAAATAATTTATTGATCATGACTTTAAATAATGAATGATTATGTATAGAAGAAATAATATATTAAAATGTACCTATTACAAATATACATATAATAAAGAGGATTGAAATTCGTACTCATGTTATTTAGATTCAGTTGATCATTTCTACGATAATAAAATGTACCTATTACAAATGTACAGATAATAAAGAGGATTGAAATTCGTACTCATGTTATTTAGATTCAGTTTATCATTTTTACGATAATCAATCATAACATTCGTAAGTTATGATCATAGGTAAATCCCACTTTTTTAATAAAAGATGACCCTTAATTTGTTTTTAGAATGTGAACATTCTAATGGTCATTTTCATTATATATTAATCACTATTTAATATAAAATATTATTTATCATTATATATGCGGGTTAGTTATGAGAAATTGATCAATTTCAGTTCAATTTTATTTATGGATTTCAAATTGTAATGTTCAAATCAAATTTATAAATTTATAAACGTACTTTAAACATGAAGTGAGCAAATAATATTAGATACTCGCATATATCCTATTTATTCGCTAATAATTTATGCCTCATATTGATTTCATGCTTATTGAATGTGAGTATATATTTTTTTATTTTGGTGACGAGAGAACCCGCAACCGTTAATTTTAGTGTGCATTGGATAAACCTTTGGGTATATCCGTATATTAACTACATATTTACTCAAAGACTCTAGTAACAAAATTTACATGTATTTTTGTAATTTCTTGTATTATCTCCTTAACCTTTAAATCATTTTCGTACATTTTTTATATTTGTTATATCTAATGTAATTTTTTCATCGTCTTCCATCTATTATTTTTTAACAACTGTTAGGCTCCGTTTGGGGGTGCACAGTGCACTTCAGGTACCTGATTTGCCTGAAATAACTTTTTTGCCAAAGAAATCAGGTAGCTTATTGTTTTGGGAGTGTTTGACAAGTAACTTATTTGGTCAAATAAGCTACCTGAAATGAAATACTACGTGAGGTAACATTTTAGATTACAAGTACCTGATTCAAGCTTATACGAAGTATTACTTTTTAGCCTCTCATCTTTAGCATAGTAGTAAATAATTATTATATCCTTTTATATCATTTTACCAAAATAACGTACCTTTTCAGTTAGTTTGCCAAACAGTTTTTTATAAAATCAGTTAGCTTATAGGCTTCTAATTTTCAGCTACATTTACAGTTTTCAAGTGCTTTTTAGATTTTAGATAGTTTTTCATCTCATTTTACCAAACAGAACCTTAATGTTAAGAATGAGATTATTAATTGAGTCACAACCACGTAACCGTAATTAATACCCCCTTTGTCTCGATGTTTAGTTGTCCTATTCGAGTATAAAAATACAAAGTGAAGACTGAGGTACTCGAAGCATTGAAGCATTGAAGGTGTCAAGTCAAGTAGTCGATTTCATTGTATTTAATATGTATAGAGGTGGACAACATGACGAATCGAATAAAAATAACAATAAGTTTCTTATAAGGGGTATATTCGTTATAAGATTGCGGTGGGGTAAGTACGCACACTTGTTTAGATGAGACAAAAATAAAAGTGAAAAGAAAATCTGAAATGTTTTGTCTTTATGTTTCCAAATGCTTTATCTTTAAGTTTTATTTGACTCGTCACAAATTTACCACGGATATTGCCGTCACAAATAAGAATTTATCTATAAATAAACTAGAGTCCTACCTACTGAGAGACACTTGACACAGAATTTACACAGTAAACTACAGACTCCTCCACGCACCCAATTTTGAACCTACATTCGATAATCAATAATTAGTTAAAACCGTCTTAACTTAATATTTATAGCATAATTTCTCATTTGTGATAATATTTATAACACACAAGACCTGTTGTATTTATAATACTCCTTTCATTTTTTAGGTGGGCTACCGGCTACTCGATCGAGTACTCAAGTTTGGTATCGTTTGTCAAATTCTACCTAAATGTAGTCAGTTGAGTACGACGAACTCGATCGAGTACCCGATAACAAGATATATAATTAGAGATTTCAGGATTATACTTAATTACTTTTCATTTTTTCAAACATCTCAAAAGTCACTTTTCTCTCCTTAATCAAACCTTAATCATCTTAGTTGATATCTCGCAAGGAATTTGTTTGTGTTAATCGTTGTAGTCCGTGCATCAATCGTTATTTGCAAGTAAGTTGTTTTTTTATTTAGGCTAATTTGAACCTTAGGGTTAAGAGTAGCCTTAAGTCAGTCTATACTTGTTTTATTCCCACTTACAAAATAAAATAAGTGTAAACATATCACTTGACCCATATTATTATGCAATACTACTCAATTCGCCATAAATTTTTAACCGCTACTTCGTATATCATAACAAGAGAGACTTATGTATTCATAACTCTCCACTATTTACTTTTTTATTTTAATCGGTTGCGTGAACTGTTGCTTAAAATATAAATGTGGTCCAATCAATTAAAGACATAAAATTGTAATGAAGATATTACATTATATATTTAGTAGTTTTTCTATATGACGGTCTTTTCCGTGTTTTTTCGCAAAATGTGACCATTTTATGGTAAATAGTGATCACTTTTGAAAAATAGGTTATTTTTTAAATAAAAAAATAGTCGTTATTTAGTCAAAAGTAATCACTACTTACTAAAATGTGATCACTTTTCTACTAATCACAACTACGGCAAAAAGTAGAATTTGTGTTACATATTTTAGATGCAATAATGTTTGGGAACAAAAGATGGTCCATATTAAATTGTCAACGTCGTAGCTAGGCCACCTAGAACTAATGTTAATCAATTATGTATGTCAACCATGAATGTTAGGGTTGGTCACCACCTTTAATGAAGTCCCTACTTTCATTTATTTACACTTCCAATTTTTAATATATGATCCATATTCATGGACCACCATGCACGTAGAATATCTATAGGACCGAATTTTAAATATACGACAGTGAATTACTAATTAGTTAAGGTATATTATAAGAAAGGGGAAATTTAATAATTTTAAGGATGAAGGTACATTATATTACTCGAATATTCGTGTAGAAAGTGAAATGGACAAAATCTCAAATATGATATTTAATTATTCGGTGGTAGAGTCGGAATTTTTGTAGAGGCAAAAGAATTACTATTTAAATAAGATATGTTAAAAAAATTTAGAAAATTTAGTTATAAATAAAAAATCACTATTTAGGAGGAGCCGCGGCATCTAATTGCACACTCAGGATTTATTTGTTTTTTGTTTCCCATTAATTTCAGCTCACTTTAGCTTTTCTCGGCACTATTCAAATCAATTTAGGTCAGCTCGATTCTATTCAAATTAACTCGTAGTTCAGATCCATTCATTTCAGCTTAATTTCTTCAAGTTTACTTCAGTTTAATTTAGATTCTTTCAACCGAAAAAAAAAGATTAGAATTAATTAATAACGGTTTTTTAAATGTGTGCCCTTACGGTAAGATTCACAAAATATTATGGTATGTATGAGTTTATAGTTGAATATTGGTGACAATATCTTATAAATGTTACCACATTTAGGTTATTAATAATTTAATACTCCCTCCATTCATTTCCACTTGGTACATTTGCTTTATGCACGGGTTTTTACGCATTGTTAAAATATTAATAAAAGTACAACAAATAGGTGTAAAGTGTAGTATTGTGTTGAAAAGGTGGGCCTTAATTGTGTTTTTATAGTATTATAGTATTAAAAGTACAACCAAATAAGGAAAGGTGAAAAGTGGATTCGAATGGACCGAAATGGAATAGGTGCAAAGTGGATATGAATGGAGGGAGTATGTACTCTTAAAGCACACCTCAGAAAATCCAAGTAATAGCGGTAGGTCGGTACATACTATGTGTCAAATGCTTAAGACTAACCACTAAAAACAAAGGTATATAAAATGGGAATGTGCCCTTTCAAAATACAGTAAATCTTGTTTAAAATGGGTATTCCGTCTTAATTTTAAGATGGACATTATTCGTCTTAACTTTAAGACGGGTCAAGCAATAAAGAGAAAATAATTGTCATCTGCTAGGTGACAAGTATGATAATTTGGTATGTATTTGACCGGACGCTTAAGACGGATAATAACAGTGAAGGTCATCTTTATGTTTAATCTATCTCTATAAAAGGGATAGAAAATAAGGCTCTCTTATTGGTTCCTTAAATTAAGGAATATATGGGCCCACCATTTTACACTCTTATTTAATTTCCATCCTTCTTATATTCGGAATTAATTATGATCCGTAATTCCGTATTTTGATCTTTTATCATTCTTATATACGTAATCGATTGCAGTAGTACATTTCGTCACTATCATAATAAAATACGATATGATCAAACTATTGTTAATTTAATATTTAAATAACAATATATAATTGCCCAATAAAATACAATATTTAACGATCCAAAAATTAAATCCAAAAAACAATAAATTACCAACAGCAAAAATAATCTTTATGTTTTCCAATCAAATCAAATACAAATTAAATTACAATATATTTTCCAATCAAATCAAATACAAATTAAAATATCAAACAAGATAAAATACGATATACAACGGTCCGATTTATAAAACTCCTGTATATTGGAGAAAAAAACAAAAATCATGTATATGAGCAGAACAAATAGTCTTTATGTTAAATTTAAATCTTTTAGTTGAATCTTATATAAATTCAACTAAAAATCTGAAAACATACAGAAAAAACAAAAATCTTGCACAAATTCGTCTTTTTGTTGAATTTAAATTAAAATACGATATACAACGCAACGGTCCAATATATATCAGAAAGATCATATTTCGCCAATATCATCATAAAAATAAAACAAAAATCCGGTATAAAAGCACAAAAAATAGTCCTGTAAATTCAACAAAAAATCTGGAAATTCCTTTACTATAAAAGGAATAGATTTTAGAGAGTTCTTATTGGTCGATCAAAATTAGGAAAAGAAAAAATTTAATTAAAGTGGGGTCAACCATGTTCATTCTACATAATTAATTATCTCTCCTCAAACTTTCATAAATTTAACCTTTTCACTACTTTCATTAATTAAGTAAGTTATAATCTATAATCACACATTGAAATATGAAATCTTCCGAAGTTCTAACTTCAATTTCAACTGTAAAAATCAAATCTTTGATGATCATTGATAATAAGTTAACTAATTTTACATAAATTAAAGATATAAATTAAATATAATAATAATATGATGGAGACGCCTAGACTTTACAAATATAGTATATTTCGAGATTAAAGAAATTGTTAATATTAATTTAACATGCAACAACTAAAATGATTAAATTGAGTGACAATGAGTATAAAATAGAAACAAAAAGTGAATATCAAATATAATACTGGAATATATAAATTGGCGAAAATTAATGCATTCACATACTAGAAATCAACAAATTAAAATTGTTGAGAATTGTAAATCAACAAAAATATGTAACTCCGTCTTAACTCTTAAATGTACATAAAATAGACATGTTTATATTATATAGTCGGAGATGTTGGGTAGTTAGAGAGTCGGACTAATAATAATTTGGGTTCATTACGATGTATATTAACTTAGAATTTAATTAAACCGTAAGTATAATTTTAAAATCTATATAAATTTTACCGGCTATTTTCCGTCTTAAAATTAAATGGGTCAGTATCACTCCCCATGGGTTATAGGACAAATATTTTATTTTCGTCATACATAATGTTTTTTGTCTTATTCATCCTACATATGTATATTTGATCTGTTTTAAACTTAAACCGATAGCGTCGTCGTACATAAGAATCCGTATAATTTTATAATGTCAAGCAAATGCGTTGTTTTTACTTACGTTTAAACGTATAAATTCTTTTTATTTTTTACATTGATATACTTACAATACTAAAATTATATTTTTTATTAAATATATTTACCTTTTTATTTTTATTTTTTTAGTTTAGTAGAAGTAAACCCGTGCATTTTTTGCACGGGCGTAAAACTAGTTAGATCAATGAAGTTTACACTTT
Organism: Silene conica; assembly: GCA_029255685.2. Classification (NCBI taxonomy): domain Eukaryota; kingdom Viridiplantae; phylum Streptophyta; class Magnoliopsida; order Caryophyllales; family Caryophyllaceae; genus Silene; species Silene conica. The sequence goes on along the minus strand of CM055317.2, from coordinate 671,589 downwards.
TGAGAATGAGTGTAAGGGAAATGGATCCTCTCCATTTCTTTTCTCTCCATTTCCTCTCACAAACATTACTATATTATATATTCCAATCTCTTTCATTTACCTTTTTATTTCCAAATAAATCTACAACCATCGGATCGTTTCCAAATTTAATCCGAACCGTTGAGAAGTAATAGACCTCCATTTCTTTTCGAGAAATGGAGAGGATCCTTACTCGAGTGTAAGCATGTACTCCGTATCACTTAACATTGCAATTTTGAGATAGTTGGCCAAATTGATGGACTAATTTATATTTGATTTATATATAAACATGATTTTTGGAAGTATTACCTTAAACTCAACTATGTGATGTACATCTTATCATGTTAATTATTGTGATTATCCAATAATGACTTTTGATTACAATTAAGGGACCAGAATAAGTCGTTTCATTGATGTCATTAGCCTTAATATAAAGATTTTTGTAAACGAAACGATTAAAAAAAAATTAAATATATTAAAGTAGACGAACTAACTTCTTGCATGGATCGATAGCGAAAAATTATTTGTTTGGTTAATTGATTAATCGGTCTTGTGTAAGGTCATTGTACGATAAAAGTATCGCCAACACGTAAGATCGGGATTTATATCGATTTTTGGGGTTCAGAGTCTTTCTTGTTTAAGTCCATCCCCTAAACTGTTGGGCTAGAAACTTTAAATCGATTGACCCGTTGCAAAACGGGCTGGGTTCTGGGAATGAAGTCGAAAATCGTCTTCCTTCAGCCCAAATAACGCGCATGACACAAAAATCCGTGTTAATTCTATTACAAGTCTGGACATTTCGAACCCATTGAATTCATGCCGAAACTAATTCACAATTAGGCACTCGAGAATTCTTGGGTGCACCTCGTGTACCTCAGAATTTTCCGACTTTTTTTCCCTTCAAGTTTTCGTCAGGATTTTCCTGCTTTCGTTCGATGAACAAAACTTTACTAGGCCCTGATGAGCTCCGGACAATTAGAGTTGACAGATATATAAATAATCATGTATACAAGTATCTACGTCGTCCCATCTGAATCGAGTTTTCTACATATGTGCAGAGCAAGCACTGTGGTACCGAAACTCTAGCCTAAATAAATAATCTACACATCTCCTATACTGCTAAAAAGCCGCGCTTAATAACAACGTACACCGTTACATCATATTGCTACAAGTACAACCTCCTAAACGGAGCAGGAGTATACAACAATGCTGCACATTAGCGTATTAATACCGTCTGTCACTTTTCTGCATACTGCAATAGCATTTCAAGGAGCAAAAACCCGGAGATCAGACTCAAACCGCGAGACGTTCAGATGTTTCTGGTGCGGCAATCTGCAATTTTATCTGAAAGTAGTGTACATCAACAAAAAATGATGGTGACTGAGTTTTATATGGTTTCCGGGATCAGCATTTGGGCATGCATTTGCATTTCTTCTGCTGCTCTGTAAGCTCCTGCAATATTTTCGTATGAACCCGTGTATTTAGTTGATTGTTATTTCTTGTTAGAACTTTTGTTTTTAGTCGGTTTATGGGTCATGGATGAAATTTAATGCGAATAATTACTGAAAGTTAATGCTACCACATATTGAGAACAGGCTGCAACGACCAATGTCGGGATCACGTCTCAGAATAAGAACTGATACTATGGTTACCAACTTACCATATGCTGCAATACTGAAATTTTACCCGACTGAAAGCAACGAAAAACATTGTATACCTGAATCTGTCTTTGTAAGGTCTTCACATATTCTACTGCCTCCTCCAACATGTCTGCTGTATTTGTTTGCTGCAAAGAAAATACCTACTGATTAGACCGACTAAGAATTGGCAAGACGGTCTTTATCGCAACTGGGTAAAAGGATCAATGGCAAACTAGAGATTAAAACACTACAACTAGATAGCGGAAGTGCATAATACATAGTTCATGAAGAGCATGGGACGATAGTAACTAATATCCCCGACAACTATGAGAACAGTCAGCATATAGCCATATAGCCGTGATCCAGTCTGCCTCGCGAACCAAAGGCATGCAAAAAGAGATGGGTTGAACTCGTTTTAATGGTTTAGATATAGCACAGAAAAGACGCTGAGGAAAAAGGTCATGATTTTAGCAAAATTTCCAACTGGCAATCGGTTTTGAACGAGCATATATAATACGGAGTACTCTGTTAGAAGAAACTAAGCATTAGCTGTGCAAAATCAATTGCGACTTGCTCATGGTCAAGCACTTTCAGAATGAACTTCTTCCCAATTCAGAGTAAAAGCATATGCTTGAACCGTGACAGACAAAAACACCGTTAAATGTATTTGTATTTCCTCTCGCATGCGTTCAGGTGTCACAAGTTCTTTTAGCTGGAGAAGGGTAAAAATAGGCTGCCAGTATCGTTGACAGTCGAACCAATTACTCTGTCAGTTTATCACAGTAACCGCTTACTGTCAGTCCTTCCAGCATCCCTGAAGGACAAATGCACTATCCTACCAATGATGTGAACTCCATAGTCAAAAGTCGGTATATTTCTTCACGGTTACTAGCTCACAAATGCGAGTTTAACAGCCGAATAAATCATTCGCTCACTTAACCTCGTTCCAACTTCCACGTGCTCTATATCGGATAACGTACCGTACACCCTTCTGTATCTTGTAAACCATAAGCACCAAAACCTCAAAAATACCCTAAGAATTATATAACTCGGCCATACAAATCGCAAGAGAATTGTAATCAGAAACACAAATTGACTTCATTACTAGACTAACCTTGTCCATGTTGGGAACAAGCTCCTGCAGCTTCCTTATCCGATCACTAATTTTCGTTCTTCGAACCTAAACAACAACCACAAACATCCCACTTTTAGCCTGTTCTTCTGTGATAACCACAGTTTGTACACAGTAAACCAGTCAATAGACAAAGAATTCTTACTCGTTCTGCAATACTACGAGGATGGGTAGCACAACCACGCTTAGCTCGAACCCTACACGCCACAGAATCCTCCAAAAGCTTCTCCATTTCCATCTCCACCAAACTATTCGCGGTTGTCAATTCGCCGCTCTACGGAAAAACAGACCCAATTCAACAACATTAACAATAACAACTAGTACTACAATATAACCCTACTGATATCTACAGTATAAACAACTAAACAACTAGTCCACTACTCTACTAGACTACTAGTCATATAAATTCAATAAAATCCCGACTTTTAAACCCGACTTCACAAAAACTCATATGACACCGTTATATCATTCCATCAACTAAATTAAGTCGAAGGACAGAGAAAAAATTAATAAATTCAATTAATCCAAACTTTTAAATCCCGCTTCACAGAAACTCATATAAGACCGTTATAACGTTCCATCAAATAAATTAACTCTAAAGACAGAGAAAAAATAATAAATTCAATTAAATCCAAACTTTTAAATCCCGCTTCACAAAAACTCATATAAGACAGTTATAACATTCCATCAAATAAATTCACTCAAAGGACAGAGAAAAAAATAATAAATTCAATTAAATCCCGACTTTTAAACCCTGCTTCACAAAAACTCATATAAGACCGTTTTACATTTCATCAAATAAATTAAGTCAAAGGACAGAGGAAAAAATAATCTTAAAAAAAAACGTAAAGAGTCATACCCTTTGACCAACGAGATCATCGGAATAAGTCGCCGGAAACCCGAAACCCGAGAACCCGCCGTCAATGTTCGACCCTAAGAACTCGGCGGGTAAGCTGTTCATCCGATGAAACGACGTCGTTGCCGTCGTCCTACTCGACTGAGCTTCAACGCCGCCGTCGTATAATTCCGGGCCCGCCGTATTCGGCTGGGGATAACCGTCCACCCGACCGGACTGAATCGGAATTGAGTCCGGGTTCGGAAGCGGTTCCGGGACTGGGTCGTCCAGGAGAGCGTCAAGCCAAGTAACGGGAGCTGAACAGAACCGGGTGAGTCCGGGTCGACCGGAATTAGAACCGGGTGGGTGGTGCTGCATCTTGTAGGAGGAAGACGGCGGTTTATCTCTCTAGAAAGTACGAGGTTGGGTGGGGTTTTCTCTCTCTAGAAAAGGTGCGCTGGTGCAAGTTGGCGAATATTTAAATATTGGGAAAATGGAGTTTGCGGCTGAAAGTGAAGGATGAGAGGCGCGTGGAGGAGTGTGCGCGTGGGGGAGTGAGCGCGTGGGATGTCAGCGTAATGAGTGGATGGGGTTCAGTATGAGGGAGACAGCCGACAGGATACGAGGTGTCGGGATTTGCTTTTGTTTATCGGAGTTTGAACACGCGCCAGTGACGTGGAATTATTAGAGCAAGTGCAATGGTGAGCTAATGTACTATTAGCTTGAGTTGCCACATCATATTTTTTAAGCTATATTATTTTGAGCTACAATTGCATACAATGGTTTCAAGCTAGTTTAAATGGACCCACATACAACAAAAATTCCAAGTTTTTTATTTAAATAATTAATTTTTAGAATTTTTTGGTGTATTGGGGTTATTTACCCAATTAATTGGGTAAATAAAGTTGTTTTGAAATTAATTGGGGTTGTAGTGTCCACGTGTACACTTTTCACTTTTTTTGCAGAAATTGAGCAAAGCCGCTAAGTTCTTCAGCGGCTTTATTCAGCGGGATTTTTTTTAAAACGTAAACTTTCCAGGTCTTGGAAACTGGAGAGAAAAGAGGAAAAAAATTGAAGATATGGTATAGCCGCTGATCATCTCAGCGGCTTTGGCCAAGCATTAATATCATACATTGAAAATGGCAAAAACTGTGTAAGAAACATCAGAAGTCTAATGAGCAATATCACCAGCTGAAACACCACCACCATCACCACCATCACCGCCATCAAAAAACCCTAAATCCCTCTCCAAAACCCTCTGAAAAATATGAGCCCTAATCTTATACGAACAATTAAACGCCTTCTGAAAATAACTCGAAACCAATCTCACACCAAACAACCCCGCAATCAACGCTCCATCTTTCTTAATCGAATTAACATCACACAAAATCGACGAAAACGAACCTGCTATAGGAACGATTCTCGACAACGAATACACGGATATTGCGCTGAAAGCCCAGCCTTGAAGGATGAACTTCCACTCGGATTGAAGGTAGGGTTTGATGGTGGAGAAAGAATTGGGGGTTGATGAAGTGCAATTTAGGGAAAAGAAAAGCAGGTGGCTTGGGGAAGAATCTTATAGGAGGGTGAGATCCGAAACAAAGAAAGTGGCTACCGGGGTGTTTGAGCATACATAGAGGACTATAATGACCTAAAGAAGCAAGCTACAGTTGAATAGATTGAATGAGAGAGAGGAATGTGCGTTTATTTTTTATATCATCAGCAAAGACGCTGGTCTTCTAAGCGGTCTACCATCTTTTCATTTTTTTTTTTTAAGTTTTGGGCAAAGCCGCTAAGAAGAGTAGCGGTTTTCCCTCTTCCTCTTTTCTCCCCAGCTTTCAAGCCCTTGAAAAGTTTACGTTTTAAAAAAAAATCCCACTGAGTAAAGCCGCTGAAAACCTCAGCGGCTTTGCTTAATTTCTGCAAAAAAGCGAAAAGTGTCCACGTGGACACTACAACCCCAATTAGTTTCAAAACAACTCTATTTACCAAATTAATTGGGTAAATAACCCCAATACACCAAAAAATTCTAATTTTTATAAGAAACTTTAATTTGATAGGTTGAAATTTTGGGATGGGGCATTTGAGCTAGTAGCTTAATGGGGCTAGTAGCTTGATTAAAACTAATACAAAAGTAGAGGTACAATGGTTTGGCTACTAGCTTACAACTTTTTATATTTGCAAGCAAGTCCCTTAGCTAAACCATTGCACTTGCCCTTATTGAGAGTGGGAGGGGCAATTCCGTGTCAGCGGGTCTCTATTAAAACGGATATATAAGCAAGCATCCAGGTGTACAAATTAATCTTTTCTCGATAGCAATAAATAAATGATATTTTTTGGATAATTTTTCGTGTCAAACCGTTTATTTTTAGAATTTTGTGATATTATTATATCAGGTTTTAGTGAGAAATACGGACCAAATCTGTTGAAAGATCGTCTCTTAATAAGTTTATTGAGAGACTATTTTATAATTTTAACAAATAATGGTACTTCTTTCATTTCAATCAATTCTATACATTTGCTTTATTCACGTTTGTCAATATCCATTTTTTTTGTTAATATATTTAGTTATATATCGATAAAAATTATAAAACTTTGATATTAACAATGTAGTCGGTAAGACAATTTAAACAAGATCATGACTAACTTATGAATAATGCCTAAAAAGTGAAATGTATAGAATTGATTGAAATGGAGGAAGTACTAAAGTCGAAAAAATGGTACAACTAATGATTAAAGATCATGTATTATATAAATAGGTATGAAATTACTATAAATGTCACGGCCAACAACAAAAGGGTCACGAAATACAAATAAATTGGTACAGAAAACCGGTTTCTCAACAAGTGATTAAGAGTTCGTCTCTCCAAAGTTTTAGTGATAAATAAGTACAACACTATTTCGGACAAACTTGTATTATTCCCTTAATATTATTCTTCACGAATTCTCATTGAAGACATCACTATCCATCACAAGCTACAGACGGATAATGCCCTATCACACAATATAAGTGACACGACGCATAAAATGATCCATTTTCTCCCACTTATCCACCCACTTGTCTTGTTGTGAGAGGATTACTATCCGTCTTCAGCGTCTTCAGCTTGTGACGAATAGTATCCATCACAAGCAACACTCTTTTGATTATTCTTTTGTCTCGTCGAGTCCCCAAATCAGCTCGGTTAAAGTTTTGTTCGAGATTGGTCAAAACTGATTCTAAGTAAATTCCAAGCTTTGACTTTTTGAGCTCAGATAATTCCTAGCCAATCTCAAGATCGAACACAATTTTTTGAGTTTATTCCAAACCCACCCAAACTCTTTTAATCAACTCGGTTACACCCCTAGTCTCATTTCCGAAGGAGCTACAGTTAATATGTCATGGCATGAAAAGGAACTATAAAGCATGAGATGATAGCATTACAGAATGATGAGAGCTGAAGACCAAATTGCAGGCAAGTGTTAAACTGAAACACCTTACTCGCGCAATACGAGGTATTCCGAACAAGTTTGCAAAGCATTAGCTCGAAGAAAGTCATCAACCACGATACAACTCAGCGACAAACAAACCGACAACATATCAGTTACGATACAATTAGCATTCGTTATACCCATGGCTTACCAAAGTTGATGTTCAAAAGCCAAAAAGATTCAAGTGTCTGAATAGTGAAAGGTATAGGTAACTACAAAAAAATTGCGACGTATTCATATGAAGGGACTGCCTAAATCTAACCTCTTGCATGCAAGTATGTATATCAGCTAAAATTACAGGGAAAAATGCAGGTTCTATTGCGAAAAAAATATTACATATATCCTTACAATGCTTAATCATGTCTACCTAAATTTCTCTTCTGGTTTTATCGGTTTTGCATTGGCTGTTATGGGATCCATGCTCGAAATAGGTTTTCCTGTTTTTCCCAAGTTTGTAGCAGTAACGAAGTGTGTGGACGTTGGATTGGCAAACTAGTCACACTTGATGTTTCTGTAGATCCGTCTTACAAAGAGATTGGAACCCAGGAACCCGACTGCGCCTGGTTATTACAAATGAGAAATATTTCAGACACGAAGCCAAAAAAATTTGGATTGGAAAGGATAGGGTTCCTCAGGTACGGGTTTACATCCTCTTGTGTCGGATATGATCTTATGGGTATGTTCAATATCGTGAAGTATAGCCAAAGTGCGAGCAGAGATTCAACACAAACTCCCATTTGTGACGGCCAAGATCCGTCACAAGCTTGTGACGTGTCAAATAAAACACACACGGGAAGATAAAGACAAATTATTTGAGATCCCCATGCATCCTACTTTTTGTCTTATTTATTTCTATGGGTGATACAGCTGATACTTGACCCGTCATAAGTTTGTGACGGATAATCCGTCATAAAGACCTATTGGAGATTCAAAGGTAAAATAATAGTTGGGAGTAAATAAACAAGGTGAAATTTTGAAAGGGGACTTACCACAAAGAATTCCTAATCCGAGACAGAACATCATGGTGTATCCGAAGTAGAAACTGGTCTGGAAAAACCCGGACATCTTGGTCTTGACATGGTAGTAGTAAATAGAGTACAAGTAAACGTATATAGCAGTTGATGCAGCGGAGAAGAAGGAAGTCCACTGCCAGTGGTAGTTCTCGGCATTCAGCAAGAAATATGTTCCGACAATAGTTACACAAACAGTCACGATGATGAGAATTAGAAATACAAGCAACATGAAGCCGTATACATAGTACACCTGCAAGGCACCGGAACATAAAAAAGCATGAGAACATGAGAAGCTGACGATGGCAAAGAACGGATATATAGTAAAAATGGGAACGATTTTCAACAGTCGATGAACTTCAAGATTCGTGAAAAGCCATTGCTACTATACAAACCAGCTAGAACAAAAAGAGAAACCAAATTTCATGGCGCATTTTAATCACATTATCTCAGAAACTGAAGTGAAGGGGAGCCTTGGCGCACTGGTTAAGGTGTTGCTTTGTGACCGTTAGGTCACGGTTCAAGTCCTTGGAGCGGCCTCTTGCCAAAATGGCAAGGGAAGGCTTGCCCCTATTACACCCTTGTGGTGGGACCCTTTCCGGGATCCTTGCCTAGCGGGGACGTCATCTTGCACCGGGCTTCCCTTTTTTTATCTCAGAAACCAAAGTCAAATGTGAGGAAATAAAGGGTTTAGGGAATTTCCCGCTATCACTCTCTAGAAACAATTCACGCCATAAAAAAATCGGGGTGTTTATGAGTAACGGATACAAAATCACAGATGGCAAACGGATGACATTAGTACCTTGTAGTTCCAGAAGGATGTGAAAACGAAATACATCTCAATAAAAATACTGCCGAAGGGAAGTAATCCACCCATAAGAGAAATGACTGATGGTGTTAGATACCACTTCTTTTCAGGAATAGGCCGAGGAATGGTCTTCACCCGGCATGGATTGTTAGGAGCACCACTCCAATTTCTTCCAACAACTGTGCCGAGGAGTGCTAGAGGGAAGGAGATAAAAGCCCATATGACAAAAACAACAACAATTGTTCCAAATGGGATAGCGGCCAATGATCCATAGAATATAGCAACGGTGTTCAGGATGAAGCCAATCCCAAAGCACATAAATGGAAAGAGGCAAGCTGTGAGAATCATAGCCTTTATCCAACTTTTACCTGATAAGCGAATATTAAGATGCATCAGCTTGTTTTACCGGATGGTACAGCAAATCACATAGATAATACTTTTGCTTCACTCATCCCATTTATATTGTGCTCCATTACTCAAATACAATTATTAACCTTTGAATTAAAGAATTTACATGTAGAGTCGTAGAGATACTCAAATACCACATTTGACATTACAGTTATAGTTAATTTAATTAACGAAATAGTATAAGCACGTCTTTATTTTACTAGTTACATCAAGAGACCAATTATTTTGGAGTAGAGAAAAAGGGAAATAGAGGGCAATATAAATGGGAAGGAAGAAGTAGTGAGTAACTACATACCACCATTACGAGAATACATGCCACCACTCACATAGCCTGATATGAATGAAGTCAAGGCATAGCAAACAATGAACGTCGTGACTATGGCTCCTCTCCTGCCCAAGTGGCAATCAAGCAATTTCAGAAATCTTAGAAAAAGACTACTGGTAGTGCGATAAGTGTAAATGACAAGAAAACCGGCAAACACTTCACAGTGTTGCATTAATATGTTTGTTTACCAAATCTTTAAATGCATACCCGATATACAACATTCCAACAATTGCCAATATGATGACGAGGAGAATCAGTGTTGCCAGCTGAGCTCCATTGCCGACAAGAGCTGAAAGCATAGCCAAACTGCGAGGAGGACGGAAAACATCTCCATGAACAAGTTTCCAACCAGATTCTTCACTCACATCTCTTTCCTGAAGATGAATATCCCGAGTTCATTACATGACCAGCTAAACTGGATTATGAATTTATGATGGAACAAGGCACTCACTAAAATAGCTGCTCATTTATTAATTATGAAGCAGTAGTCATTCCATGCAACTCTCTGTGTAATTTTCATTTTGGGTCATTTGAAAACTGCCTTTTTGTGTTGCCAATGTTGTGTTATTTGAGGACTAGCTAATTTTGTAGCAAAGGAACTTAGAATAATCAGTCACTGAAAAGTCTTACCAAGATCATCTCCAAATCGTCATCTTCCCTAGCATACTTGGCATAGTCGTTGCGAAGAGTCCGCATCAAAATCATAGACACCAAACCAGTCAAGAAAATGACCATCATGAATGAATTGAAAACAGAGAACCAATGGATCTGCAACAAAAAAAATTACACAATTCACTTCAGAATAACATCCAGAAACATATCACATCTTCAGAGTCTTCTCCCTTCGTTAGTTCATTTCACTTTATTTTTCCTGGATGTGTTTGAGGAGCTCAACTCCCCCATACATATTCAGATGTTTCAACTCAACCATGTGACTCAACAAAATCATTTCAGATTAAAAAAAAGAAAAAGGCTTACTGTATATAAACGGAATACATGGGTAACTACATAAATTATTTGCTAATATGAAAAACAGACCTGATGCTCAAAGAAGGGATAATCCAAGTATACATCAAAACGCCTGGCAAAGGTTATGTCTGTTGGAATCCATTTAACAGTGTAAGTCATATCATAAACCCTCCCATCTTCTACGGGCTTAGCGCCATCTTGAGTGAGATTAACATGAATGATCTGTGGAGAAAACAAGGTATTCGTTATAACTAGCAATACAAGATAAAACAAGAAACAATACAACTTGGTTACCTAAAGGCCAGAGGTAACAGAACTTACCTGATTTCCATTATACTTGATGATAAAGTTCTTGTTTGTGTAAAGAACATGCTTGCTATTCTCATTATTCTTATCAAAATGCAGTTCCCCCACGAAACCTGTGTGCAGAAATTTAGAGATTGAGTATGCAAAAAAGAGGAACTAGAGCTACAATCACAAGCCAGCCTCAAAAGGGGAAAGGACAGAGACATACCCCACAGTGGTAAATCATCTGAAGTATGTTCGGCAATCCAGGATGGAAAAGCAAACAGTCAGTATGGAAAAGATAGCAAGGATTACATGTTTCTTTCTCTCTTTAAATCCAAACACCCCATAAATCAAAATTCCTCTCACTATAAAAGGTGGAATCGGTGTGTTTGTATTTCAAGGGAGGGATTACTAATATAGTAATAGTGGATCAGTGAGAAAGGAAACTTAAGGAAGTGATCCCTGAATCCTAATGACATGGATAACCTAGAGAAACCATAATGCTAGAGCTCATTTACTGGCATCTCATGAGAAAAAAGAAAGTCACGAGTTCTCCAAATTTTGGATAAATGACACACCGATAAAAAACTCGAACCAATAGGAATTTTCAATAGCATCTCTGAACTGTTTGGCTTTTGCAGCATCAAGTTCAAGTTCACATATGGTAGTCTTTTCAGCACTCTCTGACAACAGAGATGGCAAATCATCAATATTCAGCAAATAAACACACCAATTAATAACGATTACACAAATAAAGCAGGTTATCTGTCAATAAGAAAGACACCCTATTAACTTACTTGCAAATTTGATATCAATTTTGCTGTCAATAAGTTCATTGCCACCGAGAACCTCACCCAAACCACCCCACCTGTGGCCAGAATTTCCGGATGGATGACAAAACGGAAGGCTGTAGTAGTTGTAAGTTTCTTGTGGATTGTTGTATGGACCAACCTTATTAACCCAAAGAGTCACATGTTCATCTGCTTCATACTACATTTCAAATAACTCGAGTTGAGTTCGCAGTGATTTCTCACAATTGTGTGCAATACCTAATAAAAAACTTCAGCACATGCAAAAAAAAGGACTGCATAACCACTAATATAGTAATATGAGAACATCAAACTAGACACTAAAACAAAAACATGGCATCGCATTTATCCATAACATAATCATAAAGCAGCATTGTGGATGTGGATTTGTAGAGAACCTAAAGCGTAGCAAAAGGAAGGGTAAAAAAAGTTCCATGAAACATTTTTAGAAAATAGATTGACCGAAGGAATTGTTCACGCCTGTATAAATAACGACTGCACTCTAGTGTTCATAGTTTCATACTACTAATGATTGCTATTCCATTTTCTTATTAGGGCTCTACGATTATAACAGGATAATTCCATGCTAACACACCCACATTGTCAATCCCAAAGTCTACAATCATCAGAACCATGCCCTAATCGATTCTTCCAAAAGGCATTGATGAACTCGATTTGAAAGTGACTTAGTTTGTAAAACCTGATCCAAATTCAACTCAAACCAACCAAAATTACAAAGATACAAAGCCACATCTAAGCAAACTTTAACGAACAGAAACGAATGCCGACAAACTATCAAGAGTATGCAAGCAAGGCAGGAATTATGAGTCTACGAGTTACGACAATCATGTATTTGCTGCTGCTCAGCTCAACACAGTCGAGAAGGGCACACTATCGCTATCGAACACATTGTCCTGCATCTTTCATTCCCACAGGCCACACAACCACTCAATTTCGCATTTGCTAGCTAAAATTCAATGGAATACAGCCCTTAACTGTATCCCAAATTGATCTTCCAGCACTTTGCAATAAAAAACCGAGCTAAACACCTAAATGGGTCATCTCTAAACCCAGAAAAACAATCAAATCAATCAAACAAAAACCTCAAAGATGCAAATTTCTACAGTTTTACCAGATTCCCAGATTACCATTCAACAAGGAAAACCCAAAATAATCAGAGATCTAACACATAAACCCAAATAAACAAAAAATAAAATAAAAACAAAAATTAAAGGATCTGGGGTAAGAACATATCAACAATATAAGCACAAGTGCAGTAAAAAAAAAGGAAAAGAAAGAGTGAAGTAATGAAATTAACCTTATGATCAGTTTCAGAAGCGAAAGAAAGTGAAAAAATGAGAATGAAGGTGAATGCAATGATGGCGGTGGCAACGGCGGTGGTAATGGCGGCCATGGCTGCCTGCAGTTGAAGAAGATAGATCGCCTGACGGTGATCTGCGAAGAGGGTGACTGCCGACTGGTGTGAGTGGTAAGAGAGATTGATTTATTTTTTTGGGGTGATTTTATTTTACATTGATTTTTTTTCATTAAAAATAAATTACTTATTCATAGTATAATTTTTTTTTTCATTTTAATTAAACTAGTTTTATCCCGGGTAAAAAAATGCACGGAACGATTTTCAGACTATGATATAATAATAAGTTTATAAGGAGATATATAATACTCCGTATTCATTTAATTAAAAAATATATATAAACTAACATTAAATTAGGAATTGCATCACATTGAATTAAATTGAAATGTAGTATTAATGAATTAAATAAGTTAATTTTTATTATATTTAAATATACATCCTCATTTAAGACGGGCCAAATAATAATGACTTATTTGTATAAATAAGACAAACTTCTTGTTGTTTCGTACGAGTGAATATTATTTGACTCGTTTTAACTTAAAACGGGTATAAGCAATGTGGAGGTTCGTGCCACAAAAGAAAAAAAAAAAAAATTAATTTTTGCATCTTTATAAATTAAGTCAATCAAATCTCTTTAAATGTTACGGCTTTTATAATACACTAAAAGAAAATTTATTTAGCAAACTGGATTGGAGGATCTCTAATTCTCTACTCTATTTAGTTTTGATTGGAACGCGAACTGTTATTAGGAACGATATTTTTTGGATTAAAAGGTTTCATAATGCCATTTCTTTAGTCAAATAAACATTATGGAATTATGGAGTATTTATTTGCAATTGTTAAAAAATGGGTTGCTTTAATATTGCAAATGAGAGTGGTGATATTGCAACTCATAACAAACATAAGATATCATTAGAAGTGATGAGTCGCTCTTTAAGAGGTTATTTTGCATATTATGGCATTTCAATTACATTTTTTTATATAAAAAATAATTCTACCTAAACACCATAATGTTAAATATTTTGATTTTTAGCATTTTTTTAAAAAAAATTATATTTGAAATGTTTTTTTATTGCTTTTACCTTGGCTAATTATTGTTTACTTTGGCTAATTATTTTTTGGAGTATCTGAAAAAAGTTAAATTAATTGTTGAGACGAGATTGTTGTTGTGAAGGATATTCACATATTTACTTTTCACATGTTACTACTGGAGTTAAAAGTTTACTCTACACATATCAAGATATAATTAGATAAAAAAAATTATTCCAATTAAACGAGGTGGAAATCAAGTTATTCACTAATTTAAGTCAATTCTATGTCAGCTTGTGAATTATAAGGTGAACCATTTTTACTTGACTTGAGAGATCGTTATTCATAAGCATAGCTTGAATAAATCTTAAATTTTAGGGCTAAGTACAACCCCTAGAGTTGTTATACGTAACGGGTCGGTCCCGACCTGACCCAACTTCATGGGTCGACATCTAGCATCTCGACCAGCTTTAAGGCAGCCCAACACGACCTATATATCACCTCGGTCTGGTTTAGTGCGCACATATCATTAGACATGGTTATGTCCAGCATTACAAAAACGAAGGGGCATAGTACATTAGTACCGGCTCTACCTAGCTCAATCCCTCACTTGTGTGGTGCTGGGATGTTGACCATTAGTTCAGCTTGACCCAACGCACATCCCTAATAACACCTAACTTATGAGTTACTCCGTATATGACATTTTTAATAATAATCCATAATCATTATATTTTTTTTAATTTTTTTTAAATGACACATTCAACATCTCCTACCATCCTATTAGTATTGATAGTGTATATGAATGGAATTAATACCTGAAAATAACACTTATTTAGTTGATCACTATTATGATTCACATCCACTAATTCCATGTCCACATCGATGATGAACGATGATGTAAAAACGATTCTGATTCTAATTCTAGTTCTAATATTTCTAAACTTAAAAGAATCCAAAACCAAATAGAAATATAAAATAAAATACAATAAAATATAATATAATAAAATAGTAGAATAGAATGGTATAAAATCCAGCCAAAAAGTCCTACACCAATAATCCCCACATGCCTCCTCCTTTATTGACCTTCATAATTCAATCTCCAATTTTCCTTATTACTAATATTAATATTAATATTAATCCAATTAAAATTAATTAATCACCTTCCTCAATTTCCAAATCCCACTAATCACCTTCCTCAATTTCCCAACTTAACTCTCTCAAAAACTCGATAACCCCGTAGAGGATTACTCACTGTTGTCGACGGAACGGAAAAACTACCTTCTTATCGACGGAAACAAAACAAAAATAAATATATTCGATGACTCTAAAAACTCTTCCAGTGATCCAACCGCCATCATCATCGCCGCAACAACAACAACAACCGCCATCACTATTTCCATGGCTAATACTCGACACAAAACGTAGAATTTTCTTCTTTATATTATTCTCACCAATTTTACTTCCTCTATTTTGTATTTCGTTTCCGTTTATTTGTATCGGGAGGTTATACGCGTGTTTATGTCAGCGACGGCGGCGACGCGAGAAACGGCGGCGGGATGATCGGTTGCGGCGGTGCGAGGAAGGTAGGGCGGCGTCGGCGTCGGCGGTGACGGTGGAAGTTGCGGTGGATAATGAAATTGGGTGGTTGTTGATGCAAAGGTATTTGGAAGATCAATTAAGACTTGTTGCTGATGTTGTTAAGGTTTATGATTGTGGTCAAGACGATTACGATGACGACGACGATGATAACGACAACGACGACAATTATTATTATAATTATAATTATAATTATAATAATTATAACGGTAATTATAATAGTAACAGTAACGGTAACGGTGTTAATTTGGGGGAGAGTAGAAGACCATTGTTGGTGTGAAATTGAACTAATAGAAGGCATGGTGGTTGTAAATATTTTTTATTTTTTTTATTTTTATTTTAAAAGAATATTTATTAATTTTGTGATTTTGATTTTTTTTTGCCCACGGTAAAATATGACATCTTAATATCTACACTTCCATCGTTAACTGAGCAAGGTTTTGAACAACCTTATTCAATTTTCGTGGAATGAAGCTAAGGTCTAAGTGTTATACTAATTGGTTTGTAATCTGAAACAAACAAAGAGAAAGGAATGCAATTGTGCAAAGAATTTTGAATTGTTATGTGTTCAACTTTTTTGGTTGATTGAGGTTTTTGCTTTTCGTTCTTATTTGCGCGTGTTTGTTTGCTTGCTTACTTGTTTGTTTAACTGTGTTACTAATTTGACGTTCACGCGTGTTCGCTGATATATGTGAGAAGTATTGTAATAGAGTGCGTGATCAAAGTGAAGTAGATGTTGTAATAAGGATTATAAGTAAATGATGATAAGTAGTATAGGCTGGAGCAGACTAAAAAATACAAATTGATGTAAACGGTAATCTACAATATGAAATTGGGATTTGAAGATTATGGTTTAGAGAATTGGGCAAGTATTTTTATGATTTTATTTTTTGGCAAGAATTGGAAAAACCAACGTTAGTAAATTAGTATTGTCCACTTTTTTTTTCTTAAATTGGTTTAAATAAGGATCTATGTGAAATTTGTAATTGGGATAATTCAATTGCGCATATTCCTTAACTTTTACATTTGTACATGACAAAAAATGTAAATCATTAATCATGTCTTATTGATAGGTTTGGTTAGGATCGAGTAATGGGGCGAGACGAGATATTTCGTTCTTGCCGATCTGGTTTTGGACATTAGGTTTGAAATACTGATTCAAACTTAGGTCTAGTATAGTTTGCCATTCAGGTTTCCAACTTTGGCCGTAGCACTGTTGACGGTTGTACACTCAAGCAATGTATTATCCACATATGATTGGAATGATTCCTCCCTCACAATATAAATATTTGAAGAGTATATGCCAATGAAATCACTATTTAAAATTTACAAAACATGAACTAAGAACCTCTCACATTTTTAATGAGGAAATTAGAGAATACTTCCTCCGTTCGAATCTACACTGCATGTTTGCTTTTTCACGTTTGCCAACGCACGTTTTACATGATAAATATCTTTAGTTACGTAGTTGCAAAAATTATAAAAGTTATATATTTTTAATGTACTCGTAAAGACGAATCAAACAAGACCCCACATGAATATATTTTCTCTTACGTATTAGCAGAAAATTGAGATTAAATGTTCACTTGTGAATAGTGTACAAAATAGAAACATGTAGTGTGGATTCGAACGGAGGAAGTATATTATATATACTCGTATTATCTAATTAAACGGTTCAAAATAAGTTAAGTGAGGCTGAAATAGAATAGAGGTGATCATATGGCCTAAGCTCATTGACAAAGCCCGGGCCACTAAGTTTTTGTTAGACCTTGGGCCTTTTATTTAGCCCAACAGTCCATGACCGGTCCAATATGGTCTAATGTAATTCATATCGGCAATTCATATGCGTTTCATCATATTCTTTTTCACATATTACGTAAAAGGCGTACATGAGTAAAATCCGTATCTGAAAAAACACGTCACTTATTTTATCAATGGTATAAAATTTTACATATAAACCAAGAAGGCACATAAATCGTAAATTTTAAAACTCGAAAAAACAAATTTGACCCCAAAAAACCGATCTAACCCATTTAAGCGGATTTGGGCTCACAAAGCAAACCCAACCCAACCCTTATAAACGGTTCTTATATTGATTTTAGCCCGACTCGATGATGACCCTCCTAGAGGAAACAAAGAGGATGCAGTTTAACTCAAAATTAACCAAATAAATTTGACGTGGTAGTTGCTCACTTCATCCCTTATCTCTCAATCCTGCCCGGACTCTCGAGTCCTGACTCAACCACTATATATATAATCATCCCTTACCCCTCGATCCTGCCCGGACTCTCGAGTCTCGACTCAACCACTATATATATAATCATCCCTTACCTCTCAATCCTACCCGGACTCTCGAGTCTCGACTCAACCACTATATATATATATATATATATATATATATATATATATATATATATATTATTTTTTTTTGCAAAACAACCCCTATATATATTATAATCATCCCTTCCCTCTCAATCATGCCCGGACTCTCGAGTCCCGACTCAACCACTATATTTATAATCATCCCTTACCTCTCAATCCTGCCCGACTCTCGAGTCTCAACTCAACCACTAAATATATAATCATCCCTTACCTCTCAATCCTGCCCGGACTCTCGAGTCCCGACTCAACCACTATATATATAATCGGTAGTGTTCTCTAAGCCCTGGTTCGGTCACTGTACTGTGTTTTTTTTTTGTAGTAGTTCGTGTTTGCCCGCAACCATTTCTACCCAATAGTTTACTCTTTACAGACTGTATAGATTTTTTCAACGGTGTTTATTGCACAACTCCAGCATACCATCAATGATTACTAGATTAATTTAATACGTAATAGTGTTTAACTTCACCTAATATTTTGATTATCGCAAATTCTTATTTAAGACGGTGATATCTGGTTTTAAGCGAGACGTAATTGCTGAGTTAAGTTACTGTACTGTACTAAGCATCTGATACCTGCAATCCTGCATATAGGACTATAGGAGTTAAACATGGCAATGGTCAACTCTAACAATACCACCATTGTTGCAGTTTCAACTCCTTTGCTGCATTCACATGATGAACAAGATATGGTGGCGGGTGCTGTTGATTATAAGCATAATTCTGCTGTCCGATCAAAGACCGGACGGTGGAGATCGGCTGGTTTCATTATTGGTATTGTTCAATTTGATCATCTCTTATTTGTTGAATACTCCCGTCCTGGTTATTTGTTTATCGTTTTATTCTTTGTAAGTGGTATTTTTATCGAAGATAAATAAATGATGCATGATTTACCCAAATTCTCATTGAAGATGGACATACCCGTAACTGATTTGGTGTAGTGTATGATGATTATGCAATTCTTGACGCTACCGTGTGGTAGGTTTTCACTTCGTGTTTTTGAGGGGTTTTGAGGTTGCCAGGATTCGAACCCGTGACCTTCGGTCACACTGACTCTGATACCATGATAGATGAACCATCTCAACCAAAACCTTAAGGTGATGGTTGGGGCCCAACTATTATTAATATTCCTAATACTTACCCCGCAATTTGTGGGAGTCATTGAGACACTAGGGTAATGTTGTATGAAATACGGAGCTCATTTGATGCAATTCTCAATGCATTTTTCATTTTGGGTTATTTGGAATAGCCTAGTGATAATGAGACTTCTGATCTCCTTACCTTGATATTTTGGGAGCTTTCGAGCCATTGTGTGAATTTTGATGTTGTATAATTATTGTTGTGTAACTTGTGTGGATTTATGAAATTGAATTGGGGATTAAGCTTGTGTTGAACTGTTGATGGTAGGGGTGGAGATGGCAGAGAGGATAGCATATTATGGGATACAGGGTAACTTGATTAACTTTTTAACGGGGGAATTAGGACAGTCAACAGCGTCAGCGGCTGCTAATGTCAATGCTTGGGCTGGTGTGGCTTCTTTGCTTCCAATTTTAGGGGCTGTCATTGCTGATTCTTATCTGGGCAAGTACCGTACTGTTATAGCTGCATCTCTTATTTACATCTTGGTTAGTACATTTACATTTTCTCTGAATTTCTCATGTTAATATATCGATTTGATGTTTTTAGTATGAATTGTTTACTGTAGTTAAAATTGTTCAGGCTGTTGTAAAGGGGGAATTTCTAAAGTAAGAGCAAACTAGTAACCAATCACCTATGACCTTACTTGGGGATAGGCTCTAACTTTGTAAGCCTGAGATCTATAGGAGTAAGCAATCACCTTATTATCCTCATTGAGGAGCGGAGTTAGGATTGGAGTAGTCGTGAAAAAGGGCTTAAAGCAGTCCTCGTTTCAAGTATTAAATATTAGATTTCAGATTGGTGGACTATTATAATGTTCATGCTTTAGGTCAAACCATACTCGTAACATTGATTGCTTGTTTGGATGAAATGCTTTTGGAGGGAAAAACATAAGAACAGAATTCGCTGTTTGGATCAGATGTAATAACAAATGGTATCTGACTTTGTAACGACATCTAAGTTTGTTATCTAATGATGTGGGATGCTAACAGGGGTTAGGCTTGTTGACACTATCGGCAATGCTTCCTTCCCTGAACTGTCAAACTCATGGAAGGAGCATCACGAGCATACCCGAATGTTCATCCCGTTTGCAAACAGTGATATTCTTTGGTGCCCTTTATCTGGTGGCTCTTGGGCAAGGTGGGCACAAGCCCTGTGCTCAGGCTTTTGGGGCTGATCAGTTTGATGGAAATGATCCTGCAGAGAGCAAAGCAAGAAGCTCTTTCTTTAATTGGTGGTACTTTGGGTTGTCCTTAGCTGCTCTCTTAGGTATAGGAGTCTTGAGCTATGTTCAAGACAACCTAAGCTGGGGCCTTGGATTTGGGATTCCATGCATTATGATGGTGATTGCACTCTTGTTATTCATCGTTGGAACTTTTACATACCGCTTCATCAAGTCAAGTAGTGAAGAACAAGGTCCATTCTCGAGGATTGGAACAGTGTTCGTCCGAGCTGCAAAGAATCGACATGCCAAGGGCTTTGTGGCCGAGGATGAAGAGGCAACCCAATTAATCAAATCTCATCGTGGATCCAAACAGTTCAGGTATAGAAATCATCTTCACCATTTATTAATCGGTCTTCATTCATTTGTATAATGGTTGGCTCAATACATGCAATTATACTGTTAAGTGAAATAATATTTGTTCTATGGTGCTGTTCTTTTTGCTCATCTTGATGGCGAGAGGCTGGGTGGACTGAATTAATCCAACTTATCGCTCAAGAGTCAAGACAGTAGAATAGATTTATACCAATAGCTACTATGAAAAGTAAAATGACCTTATATTTACCTTTTTGGGAGAAGTTTGTGATGTTGTCATTTGGATATGAAGGATTCTGTTTTTGGGTTCCGATTCACTTACTAAGGTGTTTATGGGTTTTCTTGCTTAGATTGTTTCTTTTTTGTAAAGTTTGATGTAGTTGATCTTTAGCCTACTACACTTACTTTAGTATGTGCTGTTATTCTTTCTGTATTGTTTCTTGGTGGTTCTCAAGCTTCTCAGCTGTCATTCCCAAATAAATCTACTTATCGAATAAAACCTCGGTTTTGTTAGGTTCCTTGATAAAGCTCTCCTCGTACCCGACTCTTCAAAGGAAACCGGGACTCTTTCCAGCGAAAGCGAGGTAGACGAAGCAAAAGCTTTACTTAGGCTGTTTCCAATATGGGCAACAAGTTTAGTATACGGAATTGTCTTTGCACAAATGTCGACTTTCTTCACCAAGCAGGGTGTTACATTGGATCGAACAATCGGGTCCAACTTCACCATACCAGCTGCAGCATTACAGTCATCCATCGGCATCTTCATTATTACATTCATTCCTATATATGATTGCCTACTTATTCCCTTTGCCAGAAGCTTTACAGGAAAACCCTCCGGCATATCAGTCCTTCAGAGAATTGGAGCCGGCTTGTTCATATCGATTGTTTGTATGATCGTTGCAGCAATCATAGAGAAAAGACGGCTTGACATTGCCCTACATTATGGACTTATAGATTCGCCTAAGGCAACGGTCCCTATGAGTATATGGTGGCTGCTTCCTCAATATGCCTTGTTTGGGATTGCAGATGCATGCACTTTAGTTGGGTTGCAAGAGTTTTTCTATGACCAAGTACCAGTTGAACTGAGGAGTGTTGGAATGTCCCTATATTTGAGTGTTTTAGGTATTGGCAGCCTTTTAAGCAGCATTCTTGTGTCCCTTGTTGATAAGTTAACTAGTGGTGAAATGGAAAGTAGTTGGCTATCAGATAACTTGAACAGGGCACATCTTGATTACTTTTATTGGCTGCTTGCTGTGCTAAGCACTATCGCGTTGGTTCTCTTCATGTATTTTTCACGATCATACATATACACCAATAGCAAGGTTCATATGTAGAGGTACGGATTTCAGATATCTTTTTCTTCGTCTCAGCTGTAGCCTGCAAATGTTGCATACAATGTGCTTCTTTGGTATAACCAGCACGACTGTACGTTGGTACAGTCTACTACCTTCATAGTGTAACATGTAAATCCAAATAATGGAGATTTTTCTTTCAATGTAAATAGAGGTGCAAGACCAATTAAAATGCTGAAGGATTCTAAACTCTGTTCACGACTTACAAGGCATCATGTATTGATGATTTTATCCCTTATCGATTAATTCGTATATGCTGGATATTTCCTCAATATGCATTATTTGGGCTTGCAGATGCTTTTACTATAATTGGGTTGGAAGAGTTGTTCTATGTCCAAGTACCTTTAGAATTGAGGAGTGTTGGAATGGGTCTATATTCCTGTGTTTTAGGTATTGATATCTTTGTAAGAGCATTCTTGTGTTGCTTATTGATAAATTAACTTGTGGTGAAAGGGGAAATAGTCAGTTATCAGATAATCTGAACAGAGGACATCTTGATTACTTCTACTGGTTGCTTGCTGGGATTGGCATGATCGGGTTCGTTCTCTTCATGTATTTTTCAAGATCATTTATATTCACTAACAACAAGGTTTGTATGTGAGAGTTTGGAGTAATTTTCTTTGACCCTGCTGCAAGCGTAAACACGTGTTTGTAGTCTTTTCTTTGACACGGCTGCAAGTGTTAGACACGTATTATATTAATTGGTTTGTAATTTGAATGAAGCAAAGAAAAAGGAATAGCCCATGTGAGAATGAGTAAAATTTGCTCTTTCTGTTTCACAAAGATAGGGAAAGAAAACATCACATGCATTTGACAGCTTATACTGCCTACTTGATGACTAACAATATTCACTATTAACCTCATAATCCTATTTCATAGGTAGCAGAATCAGGCTCTGAAGTATACAGAACGTAATCTTCACGATCGGGGGAAACCGTTGTGCTTACTACCCTCACGCTCCGTTAATACGTTATTTGTTGGGAAGAATTGGTCCATCATAGCCATATCTATCCAATAATTTGCAGAATGTGTAGATATAGACATATAGTATTTTTTAGGATGTTTATTGTTTAATATGCAGTGGACCTAAATATAATATGCTTTAAATATATGTAACATATGCAGCACACCATGAATGGTTACTTGAACAGTTGAACTTGTCCTATGTGATTATAGTATAATAGTAGTGTATAATAGTAGTGATATTATCTACTACGACATGTCTACATGCATAGGAGTTGAGCGTAGCAATGGTCAACTCTAAGAATACCATTGTTACAGTTTCAACTTCTTGCGACCCTCTTTGCACTCCTCTAGTACCTCCACATGATGAAGAAGATACCATGGCGTTCGCCGTGGATTATAAGGACAATCCCGCTGTCCGATCAAAGACTGGACGGTGGAGATCTGCTGGTTTTATGATTGGTATGTTTACTATTTGTAAGAAATAAAGATTCCAAAACAAAAATTTTGAGCAATCTTGTTATTGTTGTATCGGTTTCCATTCATGATTCTCTGGACTCTGGAATACGATAGAATAAAGTAAAATCCCCGCTAAATTGTTGGCACTTCTTTACATCAGGAAGTATATAGTAAAACTCATTTGTAGTCATTCTCGAGGTAATTTTCATTTTGGGTCATTTGAAACGCCCTTGGGTTAATTGGGTAAGGTTGATGCATCAGAACCTTCATCCTGATACCTCCTTGGGGAATGTTGTTGTACTGTTATTTGCGTATGGAATGAAATTGAATTAGAGATTAAGCTTGTCGTAACTATTGATGTACGCATGGTAGGGGTGGAGATGGCAGAGAGGATTGCATACTATGGGATACAATGTAATTTAATTACTTTCCTAACGGAGGAATTAAGGCAGTCAACAGCGACAGCGGCAGCTAATGTCAATGCCTGGGCTGGTGTGGCCTGTTTGTTTCCTATCTGTGGGGCTGTCATTGCTGATTCTTATCTTGGAAAGTACAGTACTGTTATATCTGCATCTCTCCTTTACATCTTGGTTAGTTCATCAACATTTTCTCTATTTCTCATTTTAAGTTATTGGTCTGATCTTTGTAGTATGACTTGATTTAGATTTGGCATTTCATTGTTTATAGTCGTTGAGGCTTGAGGCTGTTGTACAGTGTGAATACTAGGAGCAAACTAGTACAAAGCTTTTCCGTTGCACCATTTCCGACTCTCCTTCTCTTCCTTTCTCCTCCAGGCTTTTACTTTAGTTATATTGCTCTTTCTTTGACATATTGGAGGGAGATTTAGATTAGACTTATAGAAAGGGAAAGGGATTCGGCCAGTTTCTTTCAGTCCGAATTGCTATCCAAGCAAGGGATTCTTAATCCGTCTCTAAATTCTTCTATCTGTACAAAGCTTAATGTTTATTCCTTAAGACAAGCTATGGAGTTCAATTCCTCCTACACATACAAGACAATAGCTATCGAGTCCATTAGAAACCAATCTTTTTTCATTATCATACGGAGTGTCACCAAACAGGCCGCTACTCCAAGCTGGGTGACGCCAGGGATTTAATTTGAATGCCCAAAAAATTTGTTAAAAAAGAAATTTGTAACACAAAGATGTAGTGACAGATGCTATTTTTGTTTGTAGATTAATTGTTCGTATGCAAGGGAAAGGTGGTTGATCCAATCCATTGGTTTCTAAGTTTGTGCGTTGCTAACAGGGACTGGGCTTGCTAACACTATCAGCAATGCTTCCTTCCCTTGACTGTCCAACTCATGGAAGGAGCATCAAAAGTGTACCCGGATGTTTGTCTCATTTGCAGACGATAATATTCTTTGGTGCCCTTTATTTGGTGGCTCTTGGGCAAGGTGGGCACAAGCCTTGTGTTCAGGCTTTTGGTGCTGATCAGTTTGATGGAAGCGATCCTGAAGAGAGCAAATCTAAAAGCTCTTTTTTTAATTGGTGCTACTTTGGGCTGGCCTCGGGCGCTCTCCTAGGCATAGCAGTCTTAAGCTATGTCCAAGACAACTTTAGCTGGGGTCTAACATTTGGGATTCCCTGCATTGTCATGGTGATTGCGCTCTTGTTATTCATCCTCGGGACTTCTACGTACCGCTTTATCAAGATAAATGAAGAACAAACACCGTTTTTGAGGATTGGAAGAGTGTTCATCCGAGCTGCAAGGAATCGGCATGCCAAGACCTTTGTGCTTGAGGATGAAGAGGAAAGTCAATTCATCGAATCCCTTCGTGGCTCTGAACAGTTCAGGTATTGGAATCATCTTCTCCTTCCCCTTACTCTGCATTCAGTTGTATGATAAGCTAAATGAAGGAATGCTGTGTATTGTTTGATGTGATTAGTATATATTAACAACTGAGGAATATTAGCCTCATTCCCCTTGATTTTGGTTTGTTTTCATTGCATAACGGTTGGTTCAATACATACAGTGATACAACTATGCTATCAGCACATAACATAATCTTATCCGAGACTGTCTTAATATTAAGACATCCTCTTTCAATGCCACTTGGTTTATTTAATGCTGTCTAACTAAAATAACTCGTTTTGTTAGGTTCCTTGATAAGGCTCTCCTTCCACCTGACACCTCAAAGTTACCTGGAACTATTACTACATTTACTAGCAAGAGCGAGGTTGAAGAAGCAAAGGCATTACTTAGGCTCTTTCCAATATGGGCAACAAATTTAGTCTTCGGAATCGTCTGTGCACAAATCTCGACTTTCTTCACCAAACAAGGTGTTACACTAGACCGATCAATTGGACCCAGCTTCAAGATACCAGCGTTTTCATGATCAAAACATATTTATATAGAAAAACAAACAAATAAAAATACGTAATCGCTAAATCCCGCACTATCTTTTACTCTATCCTACACATTTTGCCTTCTTTTTTCCTTCAATACCCTTCAATGCGTCAACCTACTCACCATCCATGACCACCCCCACACCATCCCTGAGAACTCATCCACTAGCACCACCACCTATCCACCAGCCACAATGACCACCCTTCGCCGTCGACCACGTCTCGGTTCCATCAAACCATCCCTTCCACCGGCCTTGTCGTGTATCAAATGACAATCGTTTTCCCCTTCTGCCTCCCTCAACACCCACAAATTAAACGTCACCCCCTTCGTCGCCTTCGGCCCGAACCCTTCCCGGGGCCCGCCCTCCGCCGGTCAGTCTCTCTTTGTGTTGTGGTTTTTTTGGATTTCTCAGTGAGTATTCGATTACTCAGCACCTTCCGTGGTTATATTAGGATACTAGGCCCATCCCCATTAAGGTTTAGCCTACGACGGCTATCGTCTAGGGTTTAGTCAAGTAATCTTTATTATATAAGGAGTTGCGTATTTACCCACCGGCGGGATTCAATTCTTGACTATATATATACTTATAATTTAATTTTTAATTCACAAAATAAAACTAAATAAAAAACGTTGCAGGCAACCTTTTGTTTGCTGAGAGAATTAAGCAAATTATGAGTGGTATGTGTCATGGGATTCAAAAGCATTCAATTACCATTGAGAGGATACTACTAGTTCAAAAGCATAGTAAAGCGATATCATTTCCTCATTTTATATTTATGAGGAAATTTCTACTTTCTTCAAAATTTGATTTATAGGTCTTCTTCGATTAAGGTGGTACAAAATGACAAAATACTGGCGAGTTACGCAACCATAATCACCATGATGGTGGTCCAAATTTGTTTGGAGTTCGAAAAACTTAGCGTTCTCTAAATATTGAAATTGACGGATAAGTTTCCGTTTTGCTAAAATTTGTTTAGGTCCGATTAGTGTTCCTAACAAATTATTTGATATTCGACAAGTCCGAAAAAATTAACGTTCTTGTTCGAAAAGTTTTATAGCGAGTTTATACTCGTTCATATATTAACTACCTTGCGAAGATGGAGATGAAGATGAGAAGATCGAGACGAAGATTGTTTATCTGTCTGTTTTTTTATGATTATCATGCATTTCTTCAATCGTAAAGTTCGTACTATGTACTGCCTTTACGATTGCGGGAGGGTATTAGGATACTAGGCCCATCCCCATTAAGGTTTAGCCTACGACGGCTATCGTCTAGGGTTTAGTCAAGTAATCTTTATTATATAAGGAGTTGCGTATTTAATCAAAACATAATCAATAACACAATTATCTTATGTAATTTTCCCCCTCTTATAATCTTAACAGGTTAACTCTCCATCATCGTCGACCCTCCGTCGCCGAAAACCTAATCCTTTTCCTCCGTTAAGTTTCACAAAATTTGAAATTTATTTTTGGGATTTCTCAATGGATTGTTGATAAATCAACACCCTAGGTTCTCCATTAATCCTCTATCGTCGTCGCCGAAGGTGTAGGAGCAACAAACATCGGCGTATATGATGATGGAGTAGATCAGGAATGGTGATTTTTTTTTGGTGGTTTTTTTGGCTTCTTGCTCTTAATTGTGGGTAAAATGTGAGAGGGGTAGAGTAGGAATAAAGAGTGGCATTTGACTGAACATCTTAATAGTCAAATCTCCATGTGTATTATTGTTCTAATATGTGGATAAGAGAAATACATGGAAGAACAATAATAAAGGAGTTGTTTGGTTACGCGGGAATTTCCAATATTTAGGAAGGTTCAAGTCATATGATTTTACAATTTATGTGAATTAGATTATATTGTTTGGTTATATGTAAACATTGTAATTCATGTAGACATCTGTTCCTGTGTAATTTAGTGGATAACCAAACGATTCATAATAGTATTCTTTCAGATAAATGTATCTGCTTTAAATTTAAAATGGATCAAATTTTATTACTTGTATATATAAGACAAATATAAAGTATATCGTTTTTCTTTAAGATGCACAACAACACAGATAAAATATATATTTGAACCGTTTAAAGTTTAAAACAGATAGAATACGGGAGACTTGGTCATGGAAGAAAATGGAAAAGTAGGTCCATCCACACTCTACAATATAAATACGAGTACACAACACAAGTAGATCACACTATACTAATCTCTGGTCTGCAGTCTCTACATGCCCAAAAATTCAACATGGCCATGGTCAACTCTACGGATTCAAGTCAATGCGACCCTCTTCGGCCTCCACTGCTTCTTCCATTAGTTGTGGACGATACAGTGCCGGCCGCCATAGATTATAAGAAAAACCCAGCCATCCGATCAAAAACTGGAAGATGGAGATCTGCTGCTTTCATTATTGGTATATAACTGTATATTTACTATAATCAATTTATTTATTTATTGTTTTTGTAGTACAAGTTATATTTTTGTCTTTGAGTATGTTTTTCAGTCATCAAACGTTTTAGCATTTGTTGTTTAGTTTTGATTAAAATATTCTTAAAGGATAGCGGAGGGAGTAATCTCCTTGTTAAGTTTGTAGAAATGTAAATATATTGTTGAAATTTGAAAATTTGAGCTGCATTTAAGTATCCAATATGCTGTTGGAATCAGCCCATTTACCAAATAGATTAGAATTACATGTGTAGTTATCTTGTTCGACGGTTGTATCTTGTGGTTTTTTTGCAAAATGTAGACCACTTCGAGAAAAATAGGTCATTTTTTAACCATAAAAGCAGGTCATTTTTTAACCATAAAAACTGGTAACTTTTTAAACAAAAGTGGTAACTATTTATCAAAAGCTGGACACTTTTCTATTGGTAGCACTGTGACCGACATAGAGGAGAATTTGTGTTGCTCAGACTGTCATTGTTGTATGAACTTTATGAATTTGAAATGGGTATTGGGAATAACTATTAAGCATTGTCTTTTAACTGTCAATGGTAGGGGTGGCCACGGCGGAATTGATAGTAGATTCTGGGGTACAGGGTAACTTGATCAACTTTTTAACGGGCGAATTAGGGCAGTCAATGGTGACAGCAGCAGCAAATATCAATGCTTGGGCTGGTGTGGCCTCTTTGCTTCCTATTTTTGGGGCTGTCATTGCTGATTCTTATTTGGGGAAGTACTGCACTGTTATAGCTGCATCTCTCCTTTACATCTTGGTTAGTTGACTTAGTTCATTCACAATTTTACTGCTTTCTTGTTTAAAATATTGGTTTCATCTTTATACGAGTATTATTTATTTATGAATGTTGATATGGTTTCTGGGTTGTTGAGAATGTTGGGAAGCAGAGTCGTCTAATGGCATGCTTAGATTGGGTCCATTGCGCTTTTCACACTGGTGCAACCCATTCTCCTTTTGTTCTCATTTGCTAGTTGAATGCTTAGTTTCTAGTATCATTTGCTGAAAAATTTTAGTTTTTCTATTATTTGGGGGGCTCAAATTGATTTCTGCACCGGGGTTCTCTAATCTATTGAATGGTCACTGTGGAAAGTGTGAATCCAATGTAGGGATAAACCAGTAAGAAATCTGACTATTATCCTCATTGCAGAGTGAGAGAGAGCCTAAAACAAGTAACTGTTAAGAGTATGAATTTTGAATTTCAGATTGATGGACTGATGTAATGCCTATGCTAAGGTAACAATATTTGTAACATTGACGCCTTGTTTGGATG
Source organism: Silene conica (assembly GCA_029255685.2). NCBI lineage: Eukaryota > Viridiplantae > Streptophyta > Magnoliopsida > Caryophyllales > Caryophyllaceae > Silene > Silene conica. The sequence continues at coordinate 641,968 of CM055317.2, read as the reverse complement.
GAGTGATTTGAAGGGAAAAAGGCAGGGACAAAATCCGTCCATTTGTATAGATAACTATATTGGAATGAAACGGTTGGGAAGAAAATAGAGGAATCGATTTATCCGTTATTAGGCAAATTGAAATCTTTGCTGATATAGATGGTTTGATCGGAAAATAACATTGTTCCATTCTCCCTTACTATTGGAAGGACTAGCTTGCTTTTTGTTTGACAATTGACATAGGAATGTCTAATGTTTATTCCTTGGGACAAGTAAACACTCCTTTTTCGTCGTCATACCCCAATGGCCTAACCTGGTAATGGGAGGGGTTTAGTTTGGATGAACAAAAAAAAAGCTAAGCATTGATCCTTGTATAAGAAAGATGTAACGATGTGTGCAATTTCAGTTTGGAGATTTTACTCATGCAAGTGAAAGTGTTTTATCCAATCCCTAGTAATCTAATGATGTGGGATGGTGACAGGGGTTAGGCTTGCTAACACTGTCAGCAATTCTTACTTCCCTGAATTCACCGATTCATGGAAAGAGCATCGAGAACATACCCAAATCTTCGCCTCGTTTTCAGACAACGATTTTCTTTGGGGCCCTCTATCTGGTGGCTCTTGCGCAAGGTGGGTTCAAGCCTTGTCTTCATTCCTTTGGTGCTGATCAGTTCGATGGAGACCATCCTGCAGAGAGCAAAGCTAAAAGCTCTTATTTTAATTGGTGTTTTTTCGGGTTGTCCTTGGGTGCTCTGCTAGGGACAGGAGTCTTGAGCTATGTTCAAGATAACCTTAGCTGGGGTCTTGGATTTGGGATCCCGTGCTTTATCATGGTGACTGCACTCTTGTTATTCATCCTTCGAAGTTTCTCTTATCGATTTGTCAAGATAAATGAAGAACAAACTCCGATCTTGAGGATTGGAAGAGTGTTCGTCCGCGCTGCAAAGAATCGGCATGCCAGCTTTCTGCCTGTTGACGAAGAAGAAACTCAATTAATCGAATCCCACCGTGGATCTGAACAATTCAGGTATATGAATCATCTTTTCCCTTTATTGATTGGTCTTCATTCATTTGTAAATTGCTTCAACACATTCAATTATTTTCTTAAAAGGAAGGAAGGTTTGTCCTATGGCGCTGTTTTTTTTCTTCTCCTGGCGGAGTGGCAATCCATTTTTTTCGCGCAAATTGTATAAAAGACTTTGTATTCATTTTTTCAGGAGAAGTTTGTTTTGTTGTCGTTTTGAAGGATATCATTTAAGGGGTGTTCGATTTTGACTATTATGCTAGACTGCTAGAGAAGGTGGAGTTAGTAGGCATATTGCCTATTTTGATGTCGATGGGAATGGTTATGCAGCCATGTGGGTATGAGGATTTTTATGGCTTTGCTTCTTAGATTGTTGGTTTATTGTTTAGAGTTTGATGTAGTCCTTCTGGTGTTTTTGTTTTGATCTTTTGGCTACCACCCTTGCGTGGACTGTGGTAACTGTTCTTATCCTTCTGGTATTTTTTCCTGATGATCCTGAAGCTTCTGAGATCTGTGATTCCTAATAAATCTACTTAACAAAGAACTCGGTTTTGTTAGGTTCCTTGATAAAGCGCTCCATGTGCCCGACACTTCAGATGTAGCTGTAGCTATTACCAGCAAGAGTGAGGTTGAAGAAGCAAAGGCATTACTTAGGCTTTTTCCAATATGTGCAACAAGTTTAGTCTTCGGAATCATCTTTGCACAATCGTCGACTTTCTTCACCAAGCAAGCTGCTACTTTGGATCGATCACTCGGGCCAAACTTCGACATTCCACCTGCATCATTACAGGGCTTCATTGCCATCTGCATTCTCATATTCATTCCTATATATGATTGCCTACTCGTACCCTTTGCTAGAAGCCTTACCGGAAAACCCTCCGGTATATCAGTTCTTCAGAGAATTGGAACTGGTCTGTTCATATCGATTGCGTGTATGGTTGTTGCAGCAATTATAGAGAAAAGACGACTCAGCATTGCCCTGCATTACGGACTCATAGACTTGCCTAACGCGACGGTCCCTATGAGTATATGGTGGCTACTTCCTCAGTATGCCATCTCTGGGATTGCAGATGCTTTTACTATAGTTGGTCTGCAAGAGTTTTTCTATGACCAAGTACCCGTTGAATTGAGAAGTGTCGGAATGTCCCTATATCTGACCGTTCTAGGTATTGGTAGCCTTTTGAGCAGCATTCTTGTTTCCCTTGTTGATAAGCTATCTAGTGGTGAAATGGATAGTAGCTGGTTATCAGATAACTTGAACCGGGCACATCTCGATTATTTTTATTGGCTGCTTGCTGGGCTTAGCACTCTGGGGTTGGTTCTCTTCATGCATTTTTCAAGATCATACATATACACCAATAGCAAGGTTCATTTGTGAAGGTACGGATTTCCAGTATCTTTTTTTTTTCTTCGACTCAGCTGTAAGTGTTGCATGCAACGTGTTTATTTGGTATCACCAACACGAAGGCCGAGTATTGATTATTGAACTGTAGGTTCAGACCTGTTTAGTGTAACATGTAAATCCAAATATGGAGATTTTTCTTTCAGTGTAAATAAGGTTGCCAGGGGTTCTAAACTTTTGTTATGAATGATTTTATCTCGTACGCTACTGCAATGTGTTGGAGATAGTTTATTACAGTAATCAATAATAGTAATGAAAATGCAATAATGCGTATATTTGTGTATGACAATTGTGTCTTGTTAATGACTCCCGCAAATTGCGTGGTAAGGTGAGGTCGGATGTACACAGTCTTACCATTGTGTTAGCAAAACAAAAAGGCTGATGAAACTATTGTACCGGGGATTGGGGAGGTTAGAACTTAGATGTACTTATGAAAATGACGCGGTTTGCATAGACGTAAGAGTTTGTCGAAGGCACATGATCTATTCTTATTACGCTCCCTCACTCAAATGCCCATTGGGCTTGAAGAGTGGTTAGTTTGCACAGGCTCCCCCATACCGTGTGCGGGTTCCACTTCGTGAGTTTTTTTTGAGGGGTTTTGAGGTTGCCTGGATTTGAACCCGTGACCGAACTGATGCCATGATAGATGAACCATCCCAACCAAAACTTTAAGATGATGGTTGAGGCTCAACTATTATTAATATTCTTATTATAATCATGGATTATCGACTTTATCAAATGAGTTGTGGATACTTTTTGTTTGTAAATTTAAAAGTTTTTTTTCGAGAAAAAAATCTTTAGAGCGAGTGTTATACAAATAATTGGTTTGTTATTTGAATCAAACAAAGATAGAGGAACAACACATGTGGATTGAGTATGGGTGATATTACGAAAAATGAGTAAATGCTAAAAACTGAATTTGTGTTTTCTTTTTCACAAAGATAAGGACAGGAAACATCACATGCATTTGACAGCTTTTTAACAGAATTATTGTTTATAAGTAGCGGAATCAGGATTTGACGTACAGAGGATGTAATCTTCATGATCTTGGGAAACAGTAGTGCTTCGTAGCCCCTCGAGGCCTCGCTTGGGGAAGGACTGGACCACCATAGCCATTTCTACCCAATAATGTCCACAATGTGGAGATATATATTTTTTTAGGAGGTTTATTGTTTAATATGCAGTGGATCCCAAAATAATATGCTTTAATATATGAACATATGCAGCACTAGCACAGTATGAATGATAGGTTGAGCAGTTGAACTTGTCCTATCTGATAATAGTATAATAATAGTAGTGATATTATCTACTAGTTGTCTACATGCACAGGAGTTGAGCATAGCAATGGTCAACTCTAAGAACACCATTGTTACAGTTTCAACTTCTTGCGACCCTCTTTGCGCGCCTTTAGTCCTTCCACATGATGACGAAGATACCGTGGTGGCCGCTGTGGATTATAAGCATAATCCCGCGGTCAGGTCAAAGACTGGACGGTGGAGATCTGCTGGTTTTATCATTGGTATGTTTCCACTCATTTGTTGAAGTTCTCGAGATAATTTTCATTTTGTGCCATTTATAACAGTCTTGGACTCTTGGGTAAGGTTGCATAAATGTGATAAATCCGACCCATCATCCCGGTATTTGTAGAGCCTTTGAGGCACTGAGGGAATGCATAATTGGATTTATGAAATTGAGTTGGAGATTAAGCTTGTATTAAACTATTGATGCATGGTAGGGGTGGAGATGGCAGAGAGGATTGCATTTTATGGGATACAATGTAATTTAATTACTTTCCTAACGGAGGAATTAAGGCAGTCAACAGCGACAGCGGCAGCTAATGTCAATGCTTGGGGTGGTGTGGCCTCTTTGCTTCCTATCTGTGGGGCTGTCATTGCTGATTCTTATCTCGGAAAGTACTGTACTAGTATATCTGCATCTCTCATCTACATCCTGGTTAGTTCACCAACATTTTCTCCGGTTCTCATTTTAAGTTATCGATCTGATGTTTGCAGTATGACTTGATTTAGTGGCGTTTAATTGTTTATAGTTGTTGAGGCTTGAGGGCTTGAGGCTGTTGTACAGTCTGAATACTCGGAGCAAACTAGACAAAGCTTCCCCGTTACACCATTCCCCGCGCTCCCTTTTGCTTCCTTTCCCTTCTAGGCTCATACTAAAGTCATAGTGCAAGTGAAAGGTGGTTTATCCAATCCATTGGTATCTAAATTTGTGCATTGCTAACAGGGGCTGGGATTGCTGACACTATCAGCAATGCTTCCTTCCCTTAACTGTCCAACAAATGGAAGGAGTATCAAAAGCGTACCTGGATGTTTGTCTCATTTGCAGACAATGATATTCTTTGGCGCCCTTTATTTGGTGGCTATTGGGCAAGGTGGGCACAAGCCTTGTGTTCAGGCCTTTGGCGCTGATCAGTTCGATGGAAGCGATCCTGAAGAGAGGAGAGCGAAAAGTTCTTTTTTTAATTGGTGGTACTTCGGGCTGTCCTCGGGTGCTCTCCTAGGCATAGCAGTCTTAAGTTATGTTCAAGACAACTTTAGCTGGGGTCTTGCATTTGGTATTCCCTGCATTGTCATGGTGATTGCGCTCTTGATATTCATCCTCGGGACTTTTACTTACCGCTTTATCAAGATAAATAAAGAACAACCTCCATTCTCAAGGATTGGAAGAGTGTTCATCCGAGCTGCAAGGAACCGGCATGCCAAGAGCTTTGTTCCCGAGGACGAAGTGGAAACTCAATTACTTGAGTCCTGTCTTGGATCTGAACAGTTCAGGTATTGGATCATCTTTCATATGTCCCCTTGGTCTGCATTCATTTGGATTACTTCATTCCCCTTTATTTATCAGGTAAAAAACTCGTTTTTTAGGTTCCTTGATAAAGCTCTCCTTCCACCCGACACTTCAAAATTACCTGGAACTATTACTAGCAAAAGCGAGGTTGAAGAAGCAAAGGCGTTACTCAGGCTCTTTCCAATATGGGCAACAAATTTAATTTTCGCAATAGTATTTGCACAAATCGCGACTTTCTTCACTAAGCAAGGTGTTACACTAGATCGATCAATCGGGCCCAGCTTCAAGATACCAGCTGCAGGATTACAGGCTTTCATGGGCATAGTCATTATTATATTCATTCCAATATATGATTGCCTACTTGTACCTTTTGCCAGAAGATTTACCGGAAAACCCTCCGGCATATCAGTCCTTCAGAGAATTGGAATCGGCTTATTCATATCAATCATAACTATGGTAGTTTCCGGAATTGTGGAGAGCAGACGGCTCAACATCGCTCTACATTATGGACTCATAGACCTGCCTAACTCGACGATCCCTATGAGTATATGGTGGCTACTTCCTCAGTATGCCTTGTTCGGGATTGCAGATGCTTTTACTGTAGTTGGACACCAAGAGTTTTTCTATGACCAAGTACCTGTTGAATTGCGGAGTGTTGGAATCGCTCTATATTTGAGTGTTTATGGCATCGGTAACTTCTTAAGCAGCATTCTTGTGCTCATTGTTGATAAGTTAACTACTACTAGTGAAATGGAAAGTAGTTGGTTAACAGATAACTTGAACAGGGCACATCTTGATTACTTTTACTGGTTGCTGGCTTTCCTCAGCGTTATTGCGTTCCTTCTCTTCTCGTATTTTTCAAGATCATACATTTACACCAATAGCAAGGTCCATATGTAAACTGTAAAGGTTCGTATTTCCGATATCTTTTTTTTTTTACTTCGACTCAGCTGTAAGTGTTGCATTCAACATGGTTATTTGGTTTAGTCAGTAGGAAAGCAATGTGTTGAACCGTACTGTCTACTGGATCGAATGACAGTATACATAATTGTGTGCGACATTAATAAGTAATACAGTTGTTTGAATAAAACATTGTAACCATTTCGGTTTTGAAGCTTCTGAATAATCATGGACCGTAACAGTAAGGGTTAACTGTTATTAGGAATATTAATTATAGTTGGGCCTCAACCATAACCTTAAGGTTTTGGTTGAAACGGTTCATCTATCATGGTATCAGAGCCAGTGTGACCGAAGGTCACGGGTTCGAATCCTGGCAACCTCAAAATCCCTCAAAAAATCACGAAGTGGACACCAGCACACGGTATGGGTGGGCCTGTGCAAACTAACCACTCTTCAAGCCCAATGGGCATTTGAGTGAGGGAGCGTATTAGGAATATTAATAATAGTTGGGCCTCAACCACAACCTTAAGGTTTTGGTTGAGACGGTTCATTTATCAAGTGAGCAGTACCATTGTTACAGTTTCAACTTCTTGTGACCCTCTTTGTACTCCTCTAGTCCTTCAACATGATCAAGAGGAAGATAATGTGGCGGCCGCCATGGATTATAACCACAGTCCCGCCATCCGATCAAAGACTGGACGTCGGAGTTCTGCTGCTTTTATCTCTGGTATGTTTACACTTTTTAATTATGGAGGAAAACTCATTTGCAGACATTGCAGTACATACTAGTTCTCAGGGTAAGGTTGCATGCATCCGACAGGTGACAAACCATCATCCCGTTCTTTGCACAGCCTTTGATGCTCTGGGGATTTATGTTTGTTGATTAATTGTTCGTATCTAAGTATTTGGAATGCTTACAGGGGTTAGCCTCGCCAACACTGTCAGCAGTGCTTCCATCCGCCGACTGTCCAACTCATGGAAGGAGCGACAAGAGCATACCCGGATGTTTATCTGATTTGCAGACAATGATGTTCTTTGGTGGTCTTTATTTGGTGGTCCTTGGGCAAGGTAGGCACAAGCCTGTAGGGTTTAGGGTTTAGGGTTCAGGCTTTGGTGCTGATCAGTTCGATTACTTATATTGGCTACTTGCCGCGCTGTGCGCAAGATCATAGAACACCAATAACAACCGTCATATGTAACGTTTCTGATAGCGTTTATCCTCTGACTCGGCTGCAAATGTTTGCATACAACATGGTTCTTTGGCGTAAACAGCAAGAAGGCTGAGTGTCGAGTCGTAATGCCTGTTAATCCAAATAATGGAAATTTCTATTTTCGTGTGTAAAATAGACACGAGTACACGACACACGACACACGACTACACGAGGGTTCGAAACCTGGTAATGTATTAATGATTCAATTGTAGCTCTGCAATCCCTGGTGCTTAATGATTGTACAAAACATTCTGACCCTTTTGGTTTCGTTATTACTCCTCCGTTCCCGTCAATTATTGTCCTTTGATGAGCGGAACATAGCGAGTACTTAATTTAAAATAATATTAAGCTTTATACAATATTCTTATGTCAATTATACAACAATTCCTAACAATTTTAATAGCTGTGAACAGCCAAAATCTTTGGCTTTCTGTTGAATTTGTTGTGCTGGTAGCTAATTTGCTTCATGCTTTAATATAGCTTTTTTTTTTTTAATAAAAGCGAGAAACATCGGTTTTTAAATGACACGGTCCCATTATATATTAACGAAATTAATTGAATTCAAATATATGTTTAATTATCAATCATCGACGTAATCAAATTGATTCTACAATGTCATTAATCATTTTTTTTTTGTCAATGGAATCGTTAATCAAATTAATTCTACAATATTATTAGTCATTTCTTTCGGTCAATCGAATCCCGCACCTATTCATGTTTTCTGGCTTAACTTCAACTCCTTTTAATTTTGCTTAGATGTATTCTATTAAGGTTTATTTTCGATCAATCAATTATGTTCAATTAATTTCTTCACTTCACCTCTGTTCACTCAATTTATTTCAATTAATTTCTACTCCAATTAATTCAATTCAGCTTGTTTCAGCCGAAAAAAAAATAGAGCCTAAACAGTCGTATTACAATAAAAAGAAAGAGAAATTCGAATTTATAACCTATTATTCATAATACCACTGATCTAACCGTTATACTAAAACATCTTCGCCTCTTCGGTAATGTCATTAATTATTGATACTATAAAAGTTGGTATAACAAAAATATCAAATGATTAAAGTGGAAAAAAAATCCAGTTTGAGGAAGTACAATAAGATAGTCGTTGACAGCTGAAATTAATTGGACAAATGCATAATTAAGTTAGTTGGGAATGCAATTTGAAAGACAGGTATATATGGCACGTATTAATTAATACAAATTTTTATTTCAAATCGTCATTAGCCGTCTTTAGCGTAAGACGGGTTAAATACATATCAAAGCACCTCACTTGTTAGCTAGAATATGACAACTTTTGTTTTTATTAACCCATCTGGTGATATTTAACCCGTCTTAATTTTAAAACGGATAATACCCGTTTTAAGTACGACTTACTGATCAATTAATGATTGCACAAATTGTTAGTAATTATCAATTATCGTTAACAAACAAAACTAGTACTAATATTAATGTATTATATTCCAATATTTCTTTGGTCCAACAAATAAAACATTTCATAAATTAGCTATTTCAAGAACAAATTACAAGGACATATTTTGTCATGACCCTCCCACTCTTGTCATTTATATCGAGATATTTTTTCGCGTTATGTTAGGTTACGTATAATGGTTTATTAAGGTGGTTGCGCTTCTTATGCTCGTAAAGTTATGGTCAATGACGCAGTTACTGGCGCAATTTTCATATTGGGTTATTCCGAAACAACCTATTTGTGTTGGTTGCTACTTGCTAACATAAGAGTAAAGGTTTAAAGTTGTTTGTATCCGACTTTCCGATCACGTAATTTGCAGGTGTCCATTAAACCAATTGGGATAATGTTGTTGTGCGTAAGTAGGTTAAGTTAATCTGATTTTTCTTTGTAGTTGAACTAGTTTTATGCCCGTACAAAAAATGTACGGGTCTGTTTTTAAAAATTTCGTAAATATATTGATTAATTAGTGCAAATATAATTCAACATGAATTTAAATGAGAAATATATAAATTATCAATTCGAGAATAATTTTGATTCCAAATAATTTATTTACTGGTATTAGATTAATTAGTTTTTTTTAAAGATTATTATAAATTGAAATAAATTTTCAATTTTAATGTTATTACCATAAATAATCAAACTTTATGAAATAAATTTGAACCATATAAAATAGATAAAGAAATTGTAGTACTTCTATAATTTACCTTATAAATAACTTAATCTTTAAATGAAAGTAAAATGATAGAAATCTTTAAAGAAATGTTATTATATAGAAAATAATAATGTATAATGTTTTGTTATTAAGACCATCTTTGTTTCTCGATGTCAATATTGTTATAGTTTTAATATTGACTAAGTCTTGAAGGTTGTTATATTTTCTCGAAAATCGAAGATTTATATTTTTTGTTAATTTTATAGGTTGGGTTTATTTGATCATATTCAAAAATCTTTGATCTACGTGTTATTCATTTTCTAATCTACGTTTTTATTGATTTGTATCTCCTCATATATTTTTTTCATCTTTTAAATTTACGTTTTTTTTTTGTTAATTTTTAACTTTTTGTACGTATAATTTTTTCGTTTATATACCTATATATGACTACTTTTTTTTGTTTAAATATTTGTTAATTACTTCTAATTGTCCAACTTTCTTTTAATATTGTTGAATTTTATGTTTCTGAGTAGAATTTTCTTGAATTTTTTAATTTTCGAATTTGGAGTAAAGTTGGGTTTTTTTTTATTATGAAGGTAAAAATTATTTGTAATTTTAGAATGTTAAATGGAGAAAAGCAAAATAAAGAAAAATTAAACTTTTTTGGGTTAGTGGTGAGAAGGGGTGAGAAAGAAGGTTTTTTTAGCTTCCTAAAATTGAGCAACCAATAAAAATGCAATAAAAGTTATTACTTTTATAGATAAGGGATTTGAACGTGATTAAGTTGTTTCCTTATTATGTGCATTTTATTGCTATTATCATAATAGTAAGATTCCAAAAATTACTCAAATAAACTGATTAATTTGTTTCATTGTCAACCACATATTGTTTAGATTTTTAGTTGAATTTATATAAAATTCAACAAAAAGATTTAAATTCAACAAAAAGACTTGAGTTATTTAGGTTGAATTCCCGTTTGCTTATTTTTTGCGATGATATACACGATTTTTATTTTGTCCAATATACATGATTTTTATTTTTTATATGACATTGGCGAAATGTAATCATTGATATATATTTGATCGTTGTATATCGTGTTTTACCGTATTTTATCTTGTTTGGTATCTTAATAATTTGTATTTGATTTGATTGGAAAATACAATGTAGTTTAATTTTTGGACTGTAATTATTTTTTCTGTCTGTAAATTTTTGTTTTTGGGATTTAATTTTTGGACCGTTAGATATCATATTTTATTGCACCATTGTATACTGTTGTTTATATTTTCGATTAACAATAATTTGATCATATTGTATTTTATTATAATAATGGCGAAATTTAATACTGGAATCGATTACGTAATTAGGATGAGAAACGATCAAAATACGTAATTAGGAGATTAATTCTGAAGAGAAGGGAAATTAAAATTGCAAAAGTTAGTGGGTCCTTTTATCCTTATTTCAAGGAGCTAATAAGATTAAGTTAAATTCTATTGCTTTTATAGAGTTAGATTTGTGTTTGGTGAAACGTACAATATGTTACTGTAAAATGGGGTGGCTGGCAGGGGCGAATCCAAGGGGGACCCAGTGAGGCAGGTGTCCCCCATGAAATTTTCAAAACTAATTTTTATAAGTATCTATTATGGCAAGTTAATTATGATGGCACAGTTGGTAGAAGTGTTTTGTTTTATCCATAAGGTAAATATAAGTGATTTGAACCCATTAGATATTATTTTTACATATACTCATAATTTAAATTATTTTAGTGAAAAAAGTTGAAAAAAATATGTCTATACTCTATAACCAATATGTTTTTATTCTTTTACTAATATCATGACTAATTTGGGAAAAAAAATTCTAAAATATGAAAATACTAGTTTTAGCCCCGTGCAAAAATGCACGGGATCGTTTTAATAATATTGTTATTTTAAATAGTTCTATTAATAATCCGAATATGTTTTTGATGATGAAATTTTAGGCTATATGCTAAAGTTGATTAAGATTTTTGTAATATCATTGACATTGTAAGTATTTTTTTTTTGACGTTATTGTTATTTTAATTTATTCTTATTGCTATTTTAATTTAGTACTGTCATGAAAATTGTACTTGAAAATTCAATCATGTTTTTATCATTTTCTGTATTCTGTTACATTTTTCTATCAATTACTCTAATTTTGGTTAGTATTTATTATAATTATGTATTATTTATTGTAATATTGATTGTTAGTCATAACTCATTATTTAATAATTATGTATGAATCGACATCGACAATATATTTTAATATATAACATATAAGTTAGACGTTATAAATATAATTGTTTACATATAAATTATTGTTTACGAAATAAATCAGAATTAGTACGTAATAATAACACAACTAATGAAACGCAAACATTTATTCGATAAATAATTCAGTAAACAAAAATATGGGTCCTACCATAATTAAATTAAAAAAAAATGATGGATTAATGAGTGACTTCACCAGAATTCATTAAATGTTTCGTATTAATATAGATAAGATTGTCTTAGATGTATACATTGTTAACAATAACAAACCAAGCCCAAAGCCCACGTCCAAGCAAACTACTCAGGAAAATATCTCATGATATCAAATCATCACAAATCAAGCAAAAGAATATAATTGTTGTAATTTAGTCAAGTATATTGTCATAGTATCCTTAGTCATTTATACCTCTAATTCTATCCTTTTTTACTTTGTAAAAACTAGTATAAAACGTTTGTACATCTACTGCTAATAATTCAAGTTTTTAAAACTCAATCTTCATTGTCTTATATGGTATCAGTCAGTCATAACCGATCCAACCCTTTACGTCCCAAAAGAAATTCTTTCAAACGTACCAAAAACTCCCTGCTTCCGCACACCACCATGAATCCCAACCACGATGCTCACGTTCAAAACCCCCACGACGCCAACAACCCGCTCACCACCCCCAACCTCGTCAATGTCATCAAGCTCACCCCGTTCAATTACACGACCTGGCGTTTCCAGCTTTCGAACATCCTTTTCGGCCTCAGCCTTTTAGGATTTGTCGATGGCACCAACCCTCCACCGGCAGCCACCATTGACAACGCCGATAACACCGAGTCCCCTAACCCCGCCTACCTATCCTGGCTCAAACAGGATGGGCTAATCTTAGGTGCTTTAGTCGGGACAATCACTGCCGCCTTACAAACACTTATTGTGAGGGCAAAATCCGCTCGTGAAGCTTGGGAAATTTTAGCCAACACATATGCTAATCCTTCCCGAATTCACATTCAACAATTGAAAACCCGATTCGATGCCATTACGAAAACAACAAGCCAAACCATTACCGAGTACATACACTCGATTAAGGCTTGCGTAGACCAATTGGCTTTAATGGGTAAAAACCTCGACCATGAAGACGTCATATCTCGAGTGCTAAATGGCCTCGACTATGATCTCTATAAATCCGTGATAGACCAAGTACGCGCTCGTGACACACCCATAACCTTCGAAGCGCTTCACGAGAAACTATTACACCAAGAATTGTTAATTCAACACCAAAACCCCACTGTTAACCACTATAACCCGTCCGCCAATGCTGCGTATAAACCAAACAACGGCTACAACCGTAACACCACACGCCCCAATACCACATATCATCATGGTTCCTCTAGCAACACCCAAGCAACCCCACGGCCCTTCAAAGGAAGGTGCCAGTGGTGCCGTGAAACGGGCCACGTAATTGCAAATTGCCCGTACTTTCGCAAAACCTACCCGAACATTAAGTTCCCCGAACCCTCCCAAAACCGACAGTTCAATCAGCCACCCCAGGCTCACGTAGCTACCACACCCGCTGACTACTCCAACTTCAACTCCGGGTACCTCCTGGACAGTGGCGCAAGCCACCATGTGACCAACGATCTGGATACACTCGCCTATCACTCACCATATGCCGGAATCGATGACCTCTTGATCGGTGATGGCTCGAGTTTGGAAATCGCCAATACAGGTAAGATTTGTCTCCCTGGAATCAATTTAATTAATGTGTTACATGTCCCAAAAATCACACGTAAAATCATTTCAATATCAAAATTGTGCAAAGATAATAAAGCTTATGTCGTGTTCTCACATAATGCGTTTTTTGTCAAGGACATGAAAACGGGCACATTGATTCTCCAAGGCCAGGTTAAAGACGGTATCTACGAGTGGCGTCCACCATTACCACAAGCCTACACCGCAACCAAAGGGCCCACTCCACTCTCGTTACATCATAGACTAGGACATCCGTCTTATGATGTAATAAAAATTATCAATAAAGAGTTATCTCAATCAATTTCCGATTACGACCACTGTGCTTCTTGTAATCTTACGAAAAGTAAGAAACTACCATTTTCATTCTCTACGTTTCGAACTAATGCACCGTTACAATTAATTTTTTCGGACCTATGGACTAGCCCAATTCACTCCTTCGACAATTTTAAATACTATGTTATATTCGTCGATCACTATAGCAAATATACGTGGCTATATCCGTTAAAACAAAAATCCGACACAACGACCGTTTTTCATCAATTTAAAGCCATAGTAGAAAAATATTTTAACAAACCAATAATACAATTTTTCTCCGACAATGGCGGCGAGTATGTTAAACTCAACCCGACTCTACTAAATAATGGCATTCTACACTCAACGTCCCCACCTCACACCCCCGAACACAATGGATACGCGGAACGCCGCCACCGTCATATCGTCGAAACAGGACTCGCCCTACTCAAACACGCGCAATTACCCATAAAGTATTGGCCATTTGCCTTTAGTACGGCAACCTATCTAATCAATCGTATGCCTACGAGATCCCTACAAAATAACTCACCATACTACACCATTCATAAAAAACAACCCAACTATACAAACCTACACAACTTTGGTTGTCTATGTTATCCTTGGCTCCGACCTTATACCAAACACAAACTAGAAGATCGCTCATCCCCTTGTGTTTTTATAGGTTACTCAACCACTCAAAGTGCGTATCACTGCCTTGATCCGAAAACGAATCGTATTTATACATCCCGACATGTTAAATTCTATGATGACATATATCCTTTTGCCAACAAACAAATCGACCCACCAAAAACTACTTCTGTCGAGGAATGGACTGCTCTCTTTCTCCGTATCCTTCCACCGCAACCAGCCTCACCAACACCCTCATCGATGCAAACCCCACCACCGCATCAGCCACCACCACCCCTCCCTCACGTATACACCAGACGCCCTTCCACCTCACGCAAATCCCACCCTTCGACAGCCCCAGAAACAGCCATCGAATCCCCCCAACAAACCACTCCCCACGCTGCTGCCTCCTCAACACCCTCTTCTGCCACCCCAATCGACGGTACACCAGCCCATACGAACCCAACCACCCCCCATGCCTCATCTACTGCCACTACCCTCTCCCCATCCCCCCACACAACGGACCCATCACCTGACCCTACACCTATCTCCACTGCCTCTCAAAATGATCAGCCACAACCATCCAAAACGAGTACCATAGCCACTCGACTCGACAATAATATTCGAAAACCGAACCAAAGATATGCAAACACAGCTCACATAGCCCCCTCCCAAACCAGCCTACCCAACACAATCAAACAAGCACTGATCATTCCTCACTGGCGACAAGCAATGCAAGCCGAATACGATGCTCTAGAGCGAAATAAAACGTGGACACTGGTTCATAAATCGAAAGCACGAAACATAGTCGGCTGCAAATGGGTCTACAGAAACAAATTCAATCCTGACGGAACACTAAAATAACATAAGGCTAGACTTGTTGCCAAAGGGTTCCATCAACGCCCCGGGATAGATTATACAGAAACCTTCAGACCCGTCATAAAACCAACCACAGTAAGACTTATTCTCTCCATTGCCGTCACCAAACAATGGTCATTACGTCAACTAGATGTAAACAGCGCCTTCCTACAAGGCACGCTCACTGAAGATGTTTATATGCAACAACCACCGGGATTCGTCCAACAACAACAACCCGACTTCGTCTGTAAACTTAACAAAGCTATCTATGGACTAAAGCAAGCTCCTAGGGCATGGTATACCGAACTACAAACCTACCTCATCTCAATTGGTTTCAAACAATCAGTTTCCGACCCATCCCTCTTTCTCGTACAAACAACACAATTAACCATCTACATGTTAATCTATGTCGATGACATCATAATAACTGGACCTAACTCAAATCACATACACACCTTTATCACAACACTAGCAACTCGATTCTCTCTGAAAGATTTAGGACCACTATCCTACTTTCTAGGAATTGAAGTCACGCCAACCTCACACGGTCTACACCTCAGTCAAGCCAAATATACCTCAGACCTCCTCACCAAATACAAAATGGCTGAAGCAAAACCCAACTCAACACCAATGGCTACCTCACCACCTCTAATCCGAGAAGACCAACACCCAATTCAAGATCAATCGAACTACCGAGCAATTGTCGGTAGCCTTCAATATCTCTCTCTCACTCGACCCGACATCGCATTTCCAGTCAACCGCCTTGCCCAATTTCTACACCATCCCACATCCACTCACTGGACAGCACTAAAACGTTTGCTACGATATCTCCAAGGATCAACACACCATGGTATCCACCTATTCAAGGACACACAACTCTGCCTTCATGCATACTGTGATGCTGACTTCGGTGGAGATAAAGACAGTTACCTATCAACCACTGGATATATTGCCTATCTTGGTCGAAACCCGATCGCCTGGTCATCAAAGAAACAAAAAGGAATAGCTCTTTCAACAACCGAAGCTGAGTTCCGTGCAATTGCCTCTGTCACAACAGAAACAATATGGCTTCGCAATCTACTGTCCGAATTAAATACTACAGTCACGGAACCTCCAGTCATCTTCTGTGACAATATCTCTGCAACTCTCTACGCTAAGAATCCGGTCTTTCACTCACGAATGAAGCACATGGCTCTCTCATTTCATTATGTTAAGCAACAACTACAACAAGGGCAAATTCGCATCTCCCACATTGCAAGTAAAGACCAGCTCGCCGACATCCTCACAAAGCCTCTCCATAAACAACAATTCCATGATCTACGACACAAGCTTGGACTCACAGACAGATCGTCCAACTTGAGGGGGAGTGTTAACAATAACAAACCAAGCCCAAAGCCCACGTCCAAGCAAACTACTCAGGAAAATATCTCATGATATCAAATCATCACAAATCAAGCAAAAGAATATAATTGTTGTAATTTAGTCAAGTATATTGTCATAGTATCCTTAGTCATTTATACCTCTAATTCTATCCTTTTTTACTTTGTAAAAACTAGTATAAAACGTTTGTACATCTACTGCTAATAATTCAAGTTTTTAAAACTCAATCTTCATTGTCTTATATACATAACACGTCAAAAAAAAAATTATGCCCCCATAGAGCAAAATTTCTGCGTCCGCCACTGGTGACTAGGCTACCTGCATGGTCAGCAAGCATGTTTCATCTGTTGTGTGTCACGAGTTTGATTCTTATTAAGACTATTACAGATAAGAAATTGGCCTACATTACTCTTAATCTTTCAATTATCACTCTTTATATGTGTAAAACAAATTTTTGGGTTATTAGACAATCTTATGGAGTATGTTTTTTTTGGTATGTGTTATTTTGGTTTTGTCTAAATTTGAACCCGAAGAATTACGAGAGCGGTAAAATTTGTATTGATTACTTTAACATTGTTGTATTTTCATGGCACGAACAAAACATCTGATTAAGTTACAACAACCTGTTACAAGTTAATCTAAGTGCTCATTAGAATTTGGTAGACGTCGATCTCATATGAGAAGGGGGTTTAGTAACTAACTTTTCATTCAAATGTGTCGTGATGTTCAAATTAAAAGATCCGCTTTACATAAGACAACTTTACAGAGTTATATGTGACTAATTGAAATTTGAGGAATTGTTTTTTACTATTTTTCTGTAAAGAGAAGTCACAAAAATAATTCTAATGCTTACGTGATTTAAATTTAGGTAATGAGCATCAACTAAGTTAAAAACATTAAAAAAATGAGAAATTAGTGAAACAAAATAAACTAGAGCATTGTTGATTCATAGGGTGACAGATACCATTGGTTTCTTAACAGACCGTCTCACACGAGAATCGTTTATTGAAATCTTTACACTAGTTAACTCCTACACAAATTTTAATTTATGACGGATAAAATCTGTCACTTTAAAAAGATCTCTGATAAAACAAAACAAGTAGAAAGAACTTGTAAGAAATCTCTTTGAAAAAACCGTCACAAACAAAACAGACATTTAAGCAATGAATGACATAATATTGGAAATAGTAAAGTAGAATGGATATTGTTATAGGATGAGAATGTGAGAATTAATGAGAAACTCATGAATGTAGTAGGCAATAGTACTTGCTATTGAATATCACAAAATGATGTTGAAAGTGCATAAATTTGCATATGGCATTTCGATTTTGTCCCCCTCCTCAAACAAACATACATTAACTCTTTGTTTTTTCAAACTCTAGTTTCAACAACAATTAATTCTTCTTCCATGAACCATGCGTCAACCCCCTCCCTACTCTCATGTCCCACCCATGGCCTCATCATGACCTCGCTTAACACGGTAATATCTGTATTAAGCTTAAAACGTGTTAAATATGTAAATGCAATCAAAATGATTCATACGGATTAAAAAATATATTGTCTTATGGTTTTGTTTAGCAAACAGTAGAATTAGATTCATGTTAGTGGATAACATTAGCAGAATACGATTAGCAGATTTTAGTAGCATGTTGAGCTTTAATCAAGTTAGTAATATTAGAAAAAGGTGTTTTATAATTAACAGATTATAAACTGAATATGTTAATACAATACAATAATAGCATATTCAAAAACAGTAAATTATGACCAATATGCCATTAGAATATGCCGTTTATCAAACACATGAAAATAGTGGATTGCTTGGTCAAACTACTAATTACGTGCCAAAGTCTACTAATGTTAATTTTCTCAATATGTTGTTTCCAAACAAGGACTATTAATATAAATTGGAGTATATTTAACCCATTTTAATTGACGATGTATATAGAAAAAAAAAATCAAACATATTTTATAAGATATTCAAAATATAAATGTTTTCATGTTAAAATATCATGACCGACTATAATCCAAACCAAATATATTTATATAAATCAAGTTATCAACGGCATTATTTCTTCCCTTAACATTTAACCTTCCATTTTTTCCCTTTTCTAAAATAAAAAAATAAAATTGTAAAGGAAATATTTGTACCCTTCCTAATTAACTCGACTCAAATCGAATAAAAATACCATCATTGAAATTGACTGAACCCAAAAAATAACCTGATAAAAAAAAATTAATCCTATCAAAAATGGCTTCATAGCACACAAAATAACTTATTTCAAACAGAATTCGTCCGACTACGACTCTATTTCTTTAGTTGAAACGAGCTAAACCCAACTAAATTGAGTTGAATTAAAAAGAACAGAACTTAAAGAAGACGAGTTAAATTGAATGCAGCTGAAATATGAGTTAATTTTGTGACAAGATGAGCTGAATATAACTCATAAAGTTAAGAAGAATTGAAATAAATATCACAAATAGGATTATACATCCAGATATATATGCGTATCGTACATCTAATACAAATCTAATTGAACCTATATGCTATTTTTTTTAACATTTAGCAATTTTTTCTTGCATTAGAATTTTTTAGTGTTAAAAATAAAATATTTGGGTTTTTATATGTATTATTTTTTAGCTTCGATATAAAATTTTGATTTACAATTTTTTTTTATAAAGACGCTCAAATTCTTTTCAATAAAACTCGTAAAATAGATGTATAAGTTCAATTTTTTTGTCATAAAACTCAAAATCTATATTATCAGATGTATATATATATCTGATTGTATAATACTCTAATTACATAAATATAGCTGAGCTGAAACTAAAACGAAAAAATCAATGCCTAAAAAACACGTATATAACCCAACTCGAAATAACCAAACCCGATTTGTAACAACCATTGAACATGTCTAATTGTAAACTGACATATAAGGACATGAATAAATTATTTATTAAATATATAAAAAAATGTTAGTATTTTATTAAGAGGGTGAATAAGACAATTTTTTTCTTTCTAATATATTAATAATCCAATATGCTTATTAAATACTTGGAGCAGCATATTGTAAAATACTAGCATATTGGACCCTAATATATTATTTCAATATGCGATCAACCAAACACTCTAAATAACGTATTGAGAAGTCAAACATGTTAAATCTCTCAAAAATGCTGAAATTTGGCCAATTTACTGTATACCAACTAAGTTGAAATTAAAACGGAAAGAAAAAAGCTTAAAAAACACGTAAATAACCCAACTCGAAATAACCAAACCCGATTTGTAACAACCATTGAACAGGTCTAATTGTACCGTTGTAGCGGCGTAGATGTGGTAATAGCAAAGGTCCCACGAGTTTCCTCAATCTAGTATAGCTGGCAATCCATTTCTGACAGTCTGTTCTTCTTCCCCACTTTTCATATTTATACCCCCTTTCTTCTCTATACTACATCTATCATTCCCATAATTCTATACTTCTTCTGTTACATCTTTCGATCTCCCATTAACAATCCTTCATAAAACTCTTAAAATCATCCATGGCGGAAGAGACCCAGAAGCTGGAGACTGTGCCACAACCTGAAGTTGTTGTTCCTGAAGCTGAAAAGGAAGTTTCAACCCCAGCTGTTGCTGCTGTTGTTGAGGCCGATGTCGCTGATGCGGAGAAGATTGTTGATCAGCCGTCTTTTAAGGAAGAGACTAATGTCGTATCTGAATTGCCGGAGTTTCAGAGGAAAGCTATCGAAGAGTTGAAGAAACTCATCCAGGACTCGTGCGCTAAGCACGAGTTCTCCTCCCCGCCTGCTCCGTCTTCTCCTACTCCTGTCGTGAAGGAGGAGGAAAAGACGGAAGAGGAGGAGAAGAAGGTAGAGCAGGAGCAGGAGCAGACTTCCGCTCCTGCTCCTGTTCCTGTCCCTACCTCTGTTGTCGCCGCGGTTGAAGTACCTGTGGCGGCAACAGAGGTGGAGCAAACTCCTCCTCCCGTTGTCGATACAAAGGCGGAGGAGGTTGCTCCAACCCCTGCTGCTGCTACTGAAATACCAGTAGCAGCAGAGGCGAAGGACGAGGAGGAGAAGACGGTTGAAACCATAAAGGAAACAATCGTCGAGGAAATAACCTCACCAACCGCCAAGGTCGAGGTAGCGATTCCACCAGTCGAACCAGAAGAGGTATCGATCTGGGGAATCCCGCTCCTCGCAGACGAAAGAACAGACGTAATCCTACTAAAATTCTTACGAGCACGAGACTTCAAGGTCAAGGAAACGTTCACCATGATACGAAACACCGTACGTTGGCGTAAGGAATTCGACGTCGATAATCTGCTAGACGAAGATCTCGGCGATGAAGAATACAACAAGGTTTTATTCACACATGGGTTCGACAAAGAAGGCAGAATTGTCTGTTACAATGTTTTCGGAGAGTTTCAGAATAAAGAACTTTATCAAAACACTTTCGCTGATGCTGAAAAACGGAAAAAGTTTTTGAAATGGTTGATTCAGTTCCTTGAGAAGATCATTAGAGATCTCGATTTCAGTCCGAAAGGGATTAATTCTATTGTTTTGGTTAACGATCTTAAGAATTCTCCTGGTTATGGTAAAAGGGATGTCTCTAAGATCATTGATAAGTTTCTTGTTATTCTTCAAGATAATTATCCCGAGTTCGTTGCCAGACAGGTACGTCAACTCGTCTTCTGTAAAACCGTTTTACGCGTATAACCATGCTGCTAGATTTCTTAACAAGTTTTTGCTTCAATAGGTTTGAGAACGAAACTATTTAACAAAATGAGATTGTTTTAAAATTATTTCACAAAAATGATTCATGTCATGCATCCTTTCTGATTTTCCTTTTTTCTGGTAAATAAATAGTTTGAAAACAACGAGCTGAATTGAATTAATTGGAGTATAGTTTAATTGAATTAAATTGAGTGGAATTGATATGAAATGAATTTAGTTGAATTAAATTTTAATTTTGTGAAGAGATTAACTGAACATGATTGATTAAACGTAAATAGAACTTAACGGAATATAACTAACTAAAATTGGAGGGAGCTGAAATTAAGCTAGAAAAAACAAAGTATTATTTTGTTAAATAATTTCATTTTTGACCAAATTTAAGCATTTCTTAATTTCAAATTTTGACCATGTTGTTAGATTTAACTAATGTGTAAAACGATTTTACACAAATTTATCGTAACGTGTTTACGTGGCCTAGTGCTGGATCTAATGAATGGTTTATTGTTACGATTAGTTGTGTATCAATACGTCATGGTGGTACGTGGCCTACTACTGGATTTACTTGACCGTGTTTACGCCGAGGAGCAAGAGCAAGTTTGTGTTTGCTAGCCCGTCTAAGACTCCTGAGACTTTATTCAAGTCAGTAATTTTTTTTCTCTAATTTTTTTACCTCTCAATTACTCGTTTACTCGTCCGTTGTTCGATTTATTAATATTTGTCGTTTGTATGATGAAAATCGTAAAACAGGTATATAGCACCTGAACATGTGCCCGTACAATATGGTGGACATAGTAAAATTGGTGAAAATGAGTTTTCTTCTGCTGATCCTGTTACTGAAGTTATCATCAAACCTGGCACCAAACACCCTATTGAGTTCGCTTTCTCGGAGGTAGTTACCTTACCCTACCCTCGTTGAGTCGTTATTATATACTCGTATTTATTTATAGGGTAAAATGGTTTAAACCCTATCAGAATTTACTTTTTTAAAGTATAAACTTTACTCTAGGATAAAATGGTTTAAATCCACGGTTAGGTATCAGAATTATTTTTTACATACGAATTTTACTCTTTTACAATTGTCCGTCAATGTAATTAACAAACCGCTTCTATGCAGGCGACAGAGCTAGTGTGGGAACTAAGAGTAATTGGATGGGATGTGAACTATGGTGCTGAATTCTTGCCTGAAAAGGAAGGAGGATACACATTAAACATATCAAAGCCAAAGAAGATTACACTAGCTATCGACGAGCCGGTGATTAGTCACACTTTCAAGGTGACCGAGGCCGGGAAAGTCGTAATCACCATTGATAACCAAAGTTCAAAGAAGAAGAAGCTGCTTTACAGGTCCAAAGTTAAGGTTTCCGAGTGATCACCATCCTGAGAAAATTTATGTTAGTTCAGAAGAAACATAGTAATTCTTGGTCATATGTTTGGTTTTTTGGTTGATTGGTACATTGAATTTTGATTTTATTTTTGGGATTTTATTTATTTGATTGTATTTTACTATGGTTGTGATGGAATTTAGTTTTGATTGCCATGGATTGCTGAAATTTGAAGGATATATACAAATTGTTACTCTTGAGTCTTGAATGAATGTTACGTCAAACACAAATTCTCGTTTGCTACGGATGTGAACACGTCACAATCTTTTAATGGAAGGCAAAGAGGCACTCCTACTTGTCTCTCCCACTTGCAAGCTTGTGACGTGTTTACACCCGTCACAACTCACAAGTATGAACTTTTCAATTTTGGTCTAAAATAAAGTATTGAAGTGTTGTGTCAATCGGATTTACTTCAAGTAACAGACATGCAACATGTGAGCAAAATGAAGTGTCGAAGTAACATACACTTAAGGTGATATTTTTTTTTGTTCATTTTCATCCGGTTTTTTAATAAAAAGGATTATTTCATAGGAATAATCCAACTTATACGTCATCTTCTAATATTAATCTCTACTAGTGATTAACTGAGAAAAATTCAACCTATAACCTCAATTATCTTTCATTGAACTTTGTCTATTTTCAAACTCTTATTATCGGTAAGCAAGCACGTCACCTTGACTTACTTTTTGTTTTTCCTTCTTCATGTACAAAAAGTAAGTGAAGGTGACGTGCTAGCCTACCGTTAATAAGAGTTTACAAATAATCAAAGTTCAGTGACAGATAAATGAGGTTACATGTTGGATTTTTCTTAGTTAATCGTTAGTATGGATTAATATGAGGAGATGGGTATATGATGGATTATTCCCATAAAATAACCCTTAATAAAATAGTCTATTTATGTTTCAAGACATGTTACAATCGACTTCAATAGTATCAATTCCGAAAACCCAGATTTATTGTCCTCGTTTCACTTTAATATAAACGGTTTAACCATTACGAGGGAGAATGCATAATTCAACTACTTTGCTTTTAGCTATGAGGGCAATGAGGCCAACTTTGATGTGGGGCCGCAACATGTTTGTATGATTGATTAATGTCTTTGATAAAGCCTTACATTTATAAGGTAAGACCAATCATTTTCTTAGCTTTTTTCAACTGAATTTTGTAATTTATTAATACAAAATTGGAACATTTGATTCTTTACATATGAACACAATGTTCAATTTTCAAATTGGTGGAAATAATAAGACAACAAAAATTGCAAAAGCAATTCTGTTTAATTTATTGCTGTCAAAAGATAAAAAGCTAAACCTTACAACTCTAAAGTCCAAACTATAAAAGCTGTACAACATCATTCTATTCTTATCAACAATGCTACTTATTGGCCCCTATCTCGTGTTCGATCCGATCTTTAAAAATACAATAATAATAACAAACCATTTAAGTCGGGTTCTTTCTGCCTTAATTTCAGCTCGTTTCATTTTTGCTCAATGTCATTCAGTTAATTTCAATTTAGTTTCATTGAGTTCAATTTACCTAAGTTACACTGTATTCAATTAAGTTCAATTCAGCTCAGCTTCATGAAGTTCAACTCAGCTACTTTCAGCCGAAAAGAACGGGACCTTCAGTCTTATTAAGATGGTCATATCCGTCTTAAATATGAAGCAGTCGAATATTTTCTGATTTCCTCATATAGCCAAAATGGGTCATTTCTTAAGCACACTACCGAGCGAGCAGTTGCTTATACTCCCTCTGTCCCGATCAATTGTTATCTATTGCTTTTGACACAAAGATTAAGAAAAGAAATGTAAATGAATTTGGACCACACAAATTATATGGCCCCACATGTAATCAAATGTCATCCACAAAAAGTTGCCAAAAATGGAAATAGATAACAATTCAATGATACACCCCAAAATGGAAATAGATAACAAATGACCGGGACAGAGGGAGTATGTCGCATTTATCGATAGAGGTTTAACAGATTGTAGGACGGAAAACAAGATCGAAAAGCTCTTTACTTCCATAACTTTTGATTTGAATTTCTTAAAAAATTGAAACCATATAGATTTAATCATTTAAGTAATACTAGATTTATATGAGATGATTATTTTACAAGTTGGAACTTGGAAGCATGCCTTAGAAGGTGTGGGTGACACTGCCAAAATCAAAACTCAAGACCAAAGTGAAAGTGGAAATGAAGTACTCCGTAGAATGTTGGTAAAAGAGTGAGCTTTGCAGTTTCAACGTGCACTCATCTGTCACTTCATCGGGGACCATATGACCCTCTTCTAATCAAACAAAATATTTATAAGAAACGTGTGAACACTTGAGATTGATGATCTCCATTGATGAATGTATAAGCTTGCATTAGAGAGAATTCAAGGAGTAAATAAAGGAGGTTGTTATATTGATCAGAAGTAGTTACATAATTATGACTCCTGCAGTATATATACAAACTGATTTAACTGACTAACTAACTATAGTTAGTGTAACAGAATTTGTTACTGCATTAACTAACTAATACAGTTAGTAAGTTCAGCTTGAGCTGATTATTATTTCAACACTCCCCTTTCAAGCTGAACAAAAGAATTTCTAATAAGGAAAACAGGAAAAAACTATCATTTGGTTTTTTGTAGGATTCAGAAACTTCATTCCAAGCATTTCTGATAGAAAGTTGTGTTGCTGAACTCCTAAAGGCTTCGTCATAATATCAGCTACCTGCATATTTGTTTTAACATGCTTAGTAGCCAGAAAACCATCTTGCACTCTTTCCCTAACGTAGTGACAGTCAATATCAAGGTGTTTTGTTCTCTCATGGAAGACTGGATTCTCTGCTATGTGTTGAGATGATTTGTTGTCACAGTTCATCACAATAGGTTTAGGTATATGAGCACCTAGATCCCCCAGCAATCTGTCCAGCCACACAAATTCACTGGCAGTATAAGACATACACCTATATTCTGCCTCAGTTGAGCTTTTGGACACTGTTTTCTGTTTCTTTGTCTTCCATGATATCAAGGAGTTCCCAAGGAAAACACAATACCCACTTAATGATCTGCAACTGAAAACACACTGTCCCCAATCTGCATCACAATATGCCTTAAGCTCCAGAGAACTGTTTGCAGGATAGAATAATCCTGCATTAACAGTATGTCTTAAGTACTTTATCACATGCATGGCTGCTTGTAAGTGTGGCTTTCTGGGTTGAGTAAGGAACTGACTAAGGTGTTGAACGGCATAGGATATATCAGGTCTACTTAAGTTGAGATAAAGTAACCTTCCAATTAGCCTTCTGTATGTGTCAGGTCTTTCCAATATATCTCCTTGATCTGTACTTAATTTTAATCCTTTTGGCAAAGGGAAATTAGCTTCTGTACAGTCCTCCATGCCTAGATCTTTGATAATGTCCAAAGTGTACTTTCTCTGATTAATGGTGATTCCTGATTCATTCCTTGCAACCTCTAATCCTAGAAAATATCTCATAAAACCAAGATCTTTGATTGTGAATGCTTGGTTTAATCCTTCTTTCACTTCTTTTATCTCATCCTGACAATCCCCTGTCAACATGACATCATCTACATATACCAGAGCTATAAGAAGAGTTCCTGATGTCTTGTTCACCCTTGTAAACAAAGAATAGTCCTGTTTGGACTGTATGAACCCTAGACTTGTGAAATACTTTGTTAGCTCAATATTCCACTGCCTAGATGCTTGTTTTAATCCATATAGAGATCTTTGTAATTTGCAAACTTCCCCTTTCTTATGCCCAGTATAACCTTCAGGAGGAATCATGTACACCTCTTCATTTAAGAACCCATGTAGGAATGCATTGTTTATGTCCAATTGGTGTAATTGCCATCCTTTGGTTGAGGCTAAGGCAATGAGAGTTCTCACAGTTGCAAGTTTGGCAACAGGTGAAAATGTGTGTTTGTAGTCCAAATCTTTTATTTGATTGTATCCTTTGGCCACGAGTCTTGCTTTAAACCTTTCAACTGTGCCATCTGCTTTGTGCTTAATCTTATAGACCCATTTGCATCCAATTGCCTTCTTTCCATGTGGTAATTCTGTCATTGTCCATGTTTGATTTGATTCTAGAGCAGCTAACTCTTGATTCATGGCTTGTACCCATCTCACATCTTGTGTTGCTTCTTCAAAATGAGTAGGTTCTTTCTCAAGGAAAGCAAGATTTAATGATGCTAAATATGTTCTGTCAAACATTGGTAATTCAGCAAGGATACTAGCATGTAAACCAGCATGATTTCTCTTTGTCTTTATCATTTTAGGACAATGATAATCGTTAAGCAAAGAGGAAGGTTTTCTCTGCCTATTTGACCTTCTTACTGATTCAGGCTGTGTGACATTCTGTAAGATTTCAGAATCATTATTGTCATTATGCCTTGTATCAGTACAAGATTTATCTTGTTGTAATGTAGTATCATTATGGTCATTCACATTTAGATGTGAAATATCATCATCATTATGATCATTCTCATTTAGATGTGAAATATCATCATCATTATGATCATGTATAAGAGTCTTATCTGTAGAATCATGCTGCTTTTCCAGATCTTTGTCCTCAGCATTATTAAGTGCCTCGGTAAAAGTTCTGTAATTTATTTCATCTGGTGTATTAAGATGAGCAATGTGTTGATGATGAGTAAGATCATCATGTAATTTGGTATGTCTATAAGGAAAAATGCTTTCCTTAAATATGACATCTCTACTCATGAAAATGGTATGTTTCTCTAAGTCATAGAGTTTGGAACCTTTTTTCCCATATGGATAGCCAAGAAAAACACATTTCCTTGCTCTATATCCCAGTTTATCTCTTAGTTTAGCTGGTACAGTGTCATAGCATAAGGATCAAAAAATCCTTAACTCATCATAAGATGGGAGTTCACCAAAAAGTATTTCATGAGGACACTTCCAATCAAGCTTAGCAATAGGCATTTTATTTATGAGATATGCAGCAGTGAGTAAACATTCCCCCCAGAACTTCAGAGGCATGTTGGACTGTATTTTTAAAGCTCTTGCAATGTCTAATAAGTGCCTGTGTTTTCTTTCTACTCTGGCATTTTGTTGTGGTGTGCCTACTATGCTTGTTTGGTGTATAATTCCTCTTGTGTTGAACATGACTTTACATGGTTCTTGGATGAATTCAGTCCCATTATCTGTCCTTACAGTCTTGATTTTCATATTAAATTGTGTATCAACATGGATGAGGAAGTTTTTGATTATTTGAGGCACTTGTTGTTTAGTTTGAATCAAGTAAGTCCAGGTAGACCTAGAGTGATCATCTACAATGGTCAAGAACGATCGTGCACCAGTCATTGTACTTACTTTGTACGGTCCCCAAACATCCATGTGAACCAATTCAAAACAGTTAGAAGAATAAGATATGCTTTTGTGGAAAGGTAAAGCATGGTGTTTTGACAGAATGCATACACTGCAATCAAAAGTTTTCATTCCATTGCAAAATTGAGCTCCTGAAACATGTTTCAATTTATCTATTGATGTATGACCAAGTCTTTGATGCAACAAATACAAATCAATATCCTTCATACAACTATTTGACTGAACATTCATGTTTAAAGCTGGACATTTCTGCATATTGTCATTATTCTTATGCTCTATATTTCGAGAAAGTCTGTATAAACCTTCTCGCTTTCTTCCAATGGCTAAAACTGTTTTACTTGAAAGGTCCTGGAACCAGCAAATAGATGGAAAGAAAACGACTCGCATATTAGTATTCTGTAAAAGAGATGGAACAGACAAAAGATTTTCTTTAAAGCTAGGCACTACAAAGACATTTTTGAGTTCAATGTGTGTTGTTAATTGCATATTTCCTGTTTTATATACCAGTTTTGAACTACCATCAGGAAGAACAACAGTAATAGGTTTATCTAGGTGGTTAATGTCATGTAGCAATTGAATGTTGGATGTCATGTGATCAGATGCCCCAGTGTCAACTATCCAATTAGATGTATGTGAGTGATCATGAATAGCATAAGCATGAGAGTAATCAGAATTACCTGAGAAGTTCACAGATTGTGAAGCATTCGCTGATCCTGCTGTAGATGAGGGAAACCTCTGAGGTGTGAATTCAGCTTCATCATCAAATTCATCATCATAATGTGAGTGTGAGGTATTAGCATTATTTGAACCACTCTTGTTATAACCACCCCTGCTCCTTCTGCCATTGTACCCTCCTCTCTCACTCTTATTCTTCGCTGTCATCATCTTCTTTAACTTGTAGTAGTGATCATGAATGTGACCTTTAATATTGCAGAATGTGCAAGTTTGAAGTTGATAATATAACAGTCTGTAATTAAATGTCCCTTCTTCTGGCAGTGATCACATTTCTTTTGTGATTTCTCAAACTCTTGATCAGTTCTTTGTTTCTTATTGGAGTTGTCAGCAACACCATCTTTTGATCCAGAATACTTATGACTAGCATAAGCATTAGCTTCAGGAACACTTTCTATAATTTCAGATAACTGTTTTTGCTTCTCAACTTTCTGCAATAAACCTAGCACCCTATTTATAGTAGGCAGGATTTCCATAGTGAGGACATGTTCTTTGACACCTTCATAAGTGGAGTTCAGTCCCATTAATAACTGAATCAACTTAGATTGAGTTTCCCTATCTAAGATGCGTTTTAACAGTTGGCAAGTACAAGCACGCATGGCTCCACAAGTGCAAATAGGTAGAGGATCTATGTCATCAATTTCCTCCCAAGTCCTTTTCAATGACCCATAGTAATCAACAATAGGCAAATTATCCTGAGAGATGTGAGTGAGTTCTTTCTTAAGTTGGTATAACTCTATACCATTCAGCTGGCCATATCTCTCAACTAATTCAGTCCACAGATCCTTAGAGTAGGAAACATAGGTAAAATTATCCCTGAGTTTCTTATCCATGGAGTGTTTAATCCATTGAAGAACCAGCATGTCACACCGTGACCAGAGATGAAATTTCTTATCAGTTGTAGGAGGTCGAGGGCAAGTGCCAGTTATGAAACCTTCCTTATTTTTGGACGCCAATGCCATGAGAACATCTCTTTTCCAAAGAAGGAAACCAGTTCCATCAAACAATGTATCAGTCAATTTAAGATTGGGCTGATCATTGTTTGTGAGGGACAGAGGATCATCATAGACATCAATAGAGGCGGAGGAAACAGATTGAGTTGGAGAAGCAGGCATTATGAATGACTAAGGATCAATTTGATTGTGAAAAGAGGGAAAAATTGAATTAAGGAACCCTAAAAATTAGGGATGTCATTGGGGCGGGTACAAGTGGATACCGCCCCGCACCCGCCCCAGTTGGGGCGGGGATGGGTATAACTTTGGCAGGTGGTGGGGCGGGGACGGGGACGAAAATTGTACCCGCCATGGGTAGTGGGGCGGGGATGGTTTTTGCGTGATACCCACTTCATACCCGCCTATACCCGCCTACCCGCCAAATATTACAAAAATTAATATCATTATTACGATAATTTTACAAATATTATTTTGTTATAATTAAAACGTAATGTTAAAAAAAACTATTTTATAAAGGATTTTACCAACCTCTTTGGTAAATAACTAAAATTATATAAACAAATTCCTAAAAATAGAAATTAATAGTGATTAAACTAACTTGTACGAAAAAAAATCGAAAAAAGTTATGGTATAGCGGGTTAATGGGTAGGTGGGGCGGGGATGGTTTTGGAAAATTGTACCCGCCATGGGTGGTGGGGCGGGGATGGTTTTGAAAACTTGTTGATAAGGAAAAATTCGAACAATGCAGAAAAATCCACAACTTGATTGACGAACAGCGATTAATCAGCGATTAGTTCGCGACAGCAAATCGAAAAACAAGATTGGAAGAAGGAATGAATTAAGAAATGAATCAGCGATTAAGCGCGAAATTTTGAGGTAAGAGATGCGGAAGCAGTGAAATGAAAGTCAAAATCAAAACCAAACCCAGAAATTACACCAAGGATCAGATTAAAAAACAATTGAGATAACAATTGGTAGAACAAGCTAACAAGGAGTATCATCAAGTATAAGGAAATCGTTATACCTATGGCGACTGATACCATGTGAACACTTGAGATTGATGATCTCCATTGATGAATGTATAAGCTTGCATTAGAGAGAATCCAAGGAGTAAATAAAGGAGGTTGTTATATTAATCAGAAGTAGTTACATAATTATGACTCCTGCAGTATATATACAAACTGATTTAACTGACTAACTAACTATAGTTAGTGTAACAGAATTTGTGACTACATTAACTAACTAATACAGTTAGTAAGTTCAGCTTGAGCTGATTATTATTTCAACAAAACGATTTCTAACTAAATTATTAAAATGATCGATTCTTCGTATTTTTAATTTTTTATGGTGCCCTTTTAGTGTTTATCATGGCTATATATATCATTATTTTCATTATGGGAACTATTTTGTCTCTAAATGTGATTTGTACATGTCTTATTTCGTGCATTTTTATGATAAATATATTAAATGATCGGCTTTTAAGAAATTTGCTAAAAAACAATATTTTTCGCACGAGACGGTTTTATACTGTGAGCCGATCTAATTTGTCAAAAGACAACTTATGTATTAAATAAATGAATATCTGTCTTATAAAAATTGTATGTCTTACATTATAAAAACGTCTTTCTCAATAATCATCTGTTCTAGTCTTCATGGTAAGCGCACACAGAAAAGGAAAAAAAAAGAAAAAAATAGTCCTAGCTCTTGATTAAAATGATGTATTTCGGTACTTGTGCTTTAGATTAGGTCCTCAGACTAGTCGACTCCTGGGGTAGTCCCTCTAAGGACCTGCCTGACATAGTAGTAATAAGCTAGAATAAGTAAAGGGTAATTATTGCAGCCCATTTTCAATGGTTTGGCATGAGAGAAATATTTAGGTTCTAGTAACTATTACCTTTAGCAATAGGTAATCTATTAGCCACCAGCCCACCACCCTCCATTAGTAACAATTACAAGGAAATGAAACGTTTCATTTCATCAAACTCTCTTTTTATTTTATCAATGTCAGATTTTTTATTCAAAAAATCACTCTCTCTCTTACTCTTTCTTCATTCTTCAATCTCCTTTTGTGTTATTTTTTCAAGATTACTAACTTTTTAAAAAAAAAACTAGCACTATTTTAATAGAATCTACCATTTTTATTGCTCTCAATCAATAATTTTTCACTCGTTGCCAACAAAAATCAATAATTTGTGGGAGATTGATATGTTTGGCGTGTTCTTTATTGTTTGACAATTTTGTTATTATTGTCCCTAATCTATCAATTTGTGGATCAAATATTATGATATCACAGAAGTTTATGTTGGATTTATGCTAATTTATTATCATGTGGGTCAATTTTTGGATTGAATATGGTGAATTTATTTGGTAGTTGTATTCGATTTATGCAAATTTCCAATTTTGATGTACCAGTTACTTTGCTACCAAACTCACGGAGATATTAGGCTAGTAATTATTCATTTTACATGCCAAACCATGTATCCCTGGAAAAATTTCCCCTTTTAATATCTTCCCCTTTAATAATTCCTCCATTAACATCTCCCCCTTGAAAGTTCCTTGGATTCCAGGCAAGCCCTAACTTTTAAACTTTTCGACAATAGTACCTTAGACCATCCCCAAGCAAGGTCAATAGGTAGGTCATGACCTTGCTTGGTCATGGTTAATGATACAATTAGTGTGATTAAGTTGTAATCTTTGAAGGTTAATTTGTGACCAAAATGAACAAAAGGTCAATTTGTAACCTTGGTGGTGTCCAATTGACCTACCAATTGACCTAGTATGTGTCAATTTTTGATAGGTTGTACAAATAAATACAATTAAAAAATTACATATTTTCCACTACTTTAATTCTCTACTACTATTTGTACAAATAAATACAATTTTTATTTTTTATGTGAGCACATTAGTTTATGCCGAACCATGTTCTCAATAATTTTTCTTGTTTTTTAATAAAGTCGTCTTTTTACGTTTTCAAATTATAAAAGGTTATTTAATATTCTTTTTCCCAAAAATTACGCTATCAGATTAATATAACCGTAAAATATTTGGGTAATTTTTATTTTATTAAGATATTTAACATAATAGAAAAAAAACTAGATTTATAAAATGTTAGGAAAATAATTGTAAAAGTGAGTGAGATAATAGTGGGGTAGAGTAGGTGGGAAATGTTGTAAAGTGGAAAATGATTGGGTTGGTGACCTAGGTCGTGACCTTTTGCTTGGGAGGGTGAGGTAGGTCAAGATAATTAAAGTATGATTAACAGTAAAATGGGGTCGTGACCTAGTTAGCGCGACCACTGCTTGGGGATGGTCTTAGATTACGAGTTAGGATTTTAACTTTTAATAAGTCATCTGAAGCGAAAAAGTTTAGCAGAGATGAAGGAGTTAAAAAGTATATGGCTACCTCAAAAATATCCGAAAATTTTGACTTAAACTTCGGAATTAGTATTATTTTTATTTTTATTATTATTATGATTAAAACGCAAACTTCAATTAAGATCAAACAAGATATTTATAATTAGTCGGCAGCTAAAAGCCTAAAAGAGAACATTAAAGTTTGTCAAATGGTAGGAGTTGAGAGGTTTTGGGTTCGAATCACGGGGTCTGCATAATGAATCACGAATTAAGGTTTATATAATTAATTCTTGAAACTTGGTAAAATAATATTCTAATATTTTACCGTTTGAAATATCGTAAACTCGACAATAAAAATGATTTATTCAAGTAAGCTCTCTACATACCCTTAAACTTTTATTAAAGTACTTTTCTCGGGTTCGGATCAATGTTTTATCTTGAGAGAATTGCCAATGTAGGTTCTCTGACATTATATTCGTTTTGAGCCCGATATAATACGTCTTTTTCTCCAAAATAAAAAAAAAAAAATTAATAATCACGCATTTGTACTAAATAGCGATAAAATCTTATTTTTCAATTCATTTCGATATATGACCGAACCAGATTGAAAATTCAGGTTCGGTCTTCGGTTCGACACGGTAAACCCAAACACCCCTCAGAAAATATCCAACTTTTTTTTGGTTTCTCTGCTACCTTTGGTTCTTCAACCCACAGAAGTACAGAACAACGTAATAAACTAAGAATTCACACAAAATTCAATCATTTTGATCATAAACTTGAACTCAACGTTCAAAATCAATGGCGGAAAACAACATAGAAAAGGGAATTCCAAAAGATTACGATTTGGATGCAAAATGGGACGCTTGTCTTGATCTATCTCTCCGTCGTTTTGCTTATTCTTCTCTTGCCGGCGCTTTTTCCGGCCTCCTTCTTTTCCGTCAGTATTTTGTCCTTCCGCTTTTTTCAATTTTTTTAAAATTGTATGGTCATTTTATTTGATTTGCATGATTTGAAACATGCCCATTTGGTTTAATTTAGTTTTTCTGAATGAATTAATTGTGCAGATGACTTGTTTGATGAATTGATTCAATGGGTTTTTTTGGATTTATCCTTGTATTTAGTTTAGGAATAATTTTGGAAAACAAATTTGATTAGGGTTTGGCGTTGGTTTGATCAGAAATTCTTTTTTGAGGCGGGTATATCGGACTTGAAACTTAAAACTGGTCAAAAAGGATAGATGAAGCTCGTTTCATCTATCACGTAAGGTACTATTTGAGGCGTTTTAATCTTAAGATGAATATGGTCGTCTTAGGAAACACAAGTTGGGGTTTGATGAGTGATTTGTTTATGTAAGGGAGAGCTGATTATTGTAAACTGTAGAGGTTACTGAGAATGTTGAGCTTTATTCTTGAAGGGAGTTGTTTATTAGTGTAGTAGACTTTAATTGACTTCCTTAGATGTGAGAATGTTTGAATCAATGTCATTGACGCTATATCGGAAATAGTAATTGATTGAAGTTTGAGTTGTTGGCCAGGTTTGTAATCGTTTGTGGATTAGGGTTCGCTTAGATTGAGACAGGGTAATTATTATGGGATAATGGAGCTTGAAACTTAAGAGGAAAACGGTAAAATGACACTGGTGAAGTGAAGAGAAAGGGTTGGTTAGGGAGGGTAAAGGGGTGTTAGAGGAATTATTTCTTCCTTATGAGATTATGCATTACTGGAGGGAGAGGTGGATAGTTAATTGACGTATTTCAGTCTTCGTCCTCTATACACTACTACACTAACATTACTACCTCCTCTATTACGCCCTGTCGTAGGATAAATGCAATTGTGGTCACTCGGTGGTTTGCGAGCTTATACTTTGTTTGTTTAGGATTACGATTGTACTTGTCAAAAAGGTAAAATTTTTATGGTCTGAGCTTCTCTAAGCACTACTCCTATAAAGTATAACTACGAGGTTCAGTAAATACTGCTGCAAAGAGGAGGCTGTCTTAATCACAGGGGAGCCATACTATCGGTTATTTTCTTTCTATAAATATTTTGATCTCATTGTTTGGTCATGTCGTGTTATTTACAATTATGATTGCGTTAGCCATAGCCAACTTATGGAATAGAAAGCATCCTGCTACTGATTTTTAGGTTTATACTGGTGTAATGTAACCCCATCTGTCTTTCAGGGAGTCCCATCACTCGTTGGGCTTCTGTGGCATTTGGAGCTGGAGTGGGACTTGGATCTGCTTACTCAGACTGCTCGCGTTTATTTGGCAAACCCACCGCAACTTTGAGGCCTGCGACTGTTTCTGAAACCTCTGCTTCCCAGGCAAGTTATCTCCTTCAGTTCATGTACTCCACTATGAGCTCTCTAAAGCACCTGCCTTATTGATTATCGTGGCCCTATCTGTATTATGTGAAACTTTGAGTAGTTATTAAGTTGAAATCCAACGAGTTTCATGGAGGAGGATGCATTTTAGCTTGTAAACAAACCTATGGATAGATAACTTGTTATGTAGACTGTAGAGACCAGTTTCTTTTCAGCACTTTGTCTTTCTACAAATTGCTATGTTACTACTCTGATCATCTGTTTTTAGTCATGTGACTCGTATCTATAACTTAAGTTACTAAAGTGTCTCAATGGAAGTTTTGTTGGATAATCTCTCCATGACGAATTTGTTTGCACTTTGTTTCAGCTGCCCAATAGTGGGTTCTGATTTATTATCCCATTTTTTTAATTGAGTGGAATTATATATTAACGGGTAAAAAAATTGAAAATTCAAAGCGGTTACCTTACATGGCTACAACAACATTAGCTTCGTGCATCAAGGGGTAGGGGGTTGGAAATTTTGTAAAGCAGGCGATGAAGGAAATTTTGTAGAGTTGTTTTTTGGTTTTGGTATACGCATAAAGCAAAAGACTAACTAATTTGGAGGTGCTCAATATATTGTGTATCAGTCAGATGATTTAAATCATGTTGAAATTTTCAGCCTCTTTTCTGTTGCTAACACAAGGGCAAAGACTCCTCGATACATACGACCCCCCTTCCCGTGCATATTTGTGAGCCATTGAGGCACTGGGATAATGATGTTGTTGTCCTTGTTGTATAAGACCTCTTATACATAGGTGCAAGCCCTTGTGGCAAGGGGTAAATGGGTATGTTGTATTGAAGGGTCGATTTAGTTATTCCTTAATGGCTATTTTACAGAACGAGTTTGAGGGGCATTAAGTCTCTAGGATTCCCCGAGTCATGAAGTATCCAAGATTATGTAGTCTATAAGTATAAAATGGGAATCCTTAAACGATCAGATTTCAAAAACCTCCTACGCTTGCGAGCATTTGTTTAATTAATCGCTTTTTAAAGAAAATCCTGAAGGATGTATCGTGCTGGAATTCTATTACTTCTATTAGTCCAAGTGCAAGTATGTTGATTGCTACCTCCGATTTACTTCGAGGTTTGCTAGTTTCAAATTACTCTGCTCCATCAAGGAATTTACTTCTCTTTTGTTCGAAAAGGCCATTGATCTTCTTTCAGGGCTAGTACTATCTTCAGACTTTCAGACTATCCTATTGCTTACCGTCCTTTTCTGTTTTCAGGATGCACAAGAGTGACTTTTACTGTGAACTACGGAGTACATTGCAGTGGAGTAGTATTAATCAGAAGGCTTGTTACTTTGATTAACTCGACACTTATCCAACTGTAGAACTTGAAACGGTTTTGATGGGTCAATCTAGTACCCCATATACTGCAAATTTCTCATAGAATGATATTTTGTTCCTGTAACCTTGTTGCGAGGTAATTATTCTGTCAGAAGAGAAACTGAACTCTGAACTGAGAGGAATAACAGTTTTCCGTAGTGTTGATGGGCATCAGAGTTCACAATAACTATTTACTCTGTTAAAAACATCTCTCGCATATTCAGAGAAATGTAGTGAATTGGTTTGAACGGAATGGTGGATATTTGAGTTCTAGATTCAACTAGCTGGGGTACGTGCGCAGAACACGGTTCTGGCTTTGAGTATCTTCAGACGTAGATCTGTCTAGTATGGTGAAGTTTCACGAATGTGATGCGTATCTGGGCGAGTTGGGTTGATTTTGTCAGGCATACTTATGAACGCTGATATTTTCATGACGATTAATTACAGTAATCAAAGTAAAGAAACATTCAGCGACTCAGTGTCTGGCTAGCTAGTGGTCTGATAACCAGTTTCTCATGATCATGA
Organism: Silene conica; assembly: GCA_029255685.2. Taxonomy (NCBI): domain Eukaryota; kingdom Viridiplantae; phylum Streptophyta; class Magnoliopsida; order Caryophyllales; family Caryophyllaceae; genus Silene; species Silene conica. The sequence goes on along the minus strand of CM055317.2, from coordinate 604,623 downwards.
AAGCTTTGTCGGCATCGCCATCTTCTTCCGGAGTTTGAGGTCTATGTACAAACCCATGTCCTCTACCCTCGAACACCACCACTCTTGACTCGCTCCCCATCACATTACCAACCTCATTAGCAACGTTAACCGGACAATGGTCATCTGTTTGTGTGTATTATTTGGGTTATTGACGTTCGAAGGTGTTTTTTTTTTTTTTTCTTAATAAATATAAGGTCCAAGGGTCGGGTAGGTCTCAAGATCAAGACTCGGACCTGAAATTTTTATATAAGACCCATACCCGACCCGTACTCGAGTGAGTCTCAAAAATTCAGACCCATACCCGATCCGTAAGGGTCTGACCCTAAGGGTCTGGGTTGGGTACCCGACCCACTCCCATCCCTACTTACCTATTGCAGGCAACGCGATAAGCAAAGTCTCTGTTGTATGAATCTTCCAACCCAAAAATGTTCGACAGTAGTAAAATCTCGACTCCATTGTTGTTCTTCACTGCGCTGAAAAAACGAGCGTTTATTCTATAGTACTAAACTAGAGAGTAAAATAACAACAATACCAATAACAATAATAAGAATAAGAATAACAATAACGTAAAAAGAAAATACTTAATAATTTTAAAATAATAATAAACATAAAAAGAAAAATACGTAATAATTTTAAAATAACATTATTATTAAAACAAACGATAACTATTAGAATCTTGTAATTGTATCTTGTAATTTCCTAAACCGGATTATTCAGGTTTTCTTCCCCTTTCCTATTTTGGAAACTTTTATTCTTATTTTATTTATTTATCTCTCTTTTATCAAACCCACCCAACCTTTTACTGCTACTTTATTTTTTTTAATGCTTGTGGCTCCACAATCTCTTATTTAATTTCTAATTATTCATCCATCTTTCCTATCACCAAATCCCAACCAATTTTTTACACTTATTTTATTCACCACACGGGTATAAGCTATTATAAAAGTTAGGCGTCATATTTGGAATGTATATATTCTTGTAGGCTTTGCTCTTCTGATCATCAATTTTTTAAGCAACAAAATAATAAACAACGACACAAACCAACGGAACTAAGACCCAAACACACTATCCCCCTCACAATTCACTCTGCCTCACTCTTTCTTCCTGTTTTCCCCTCACAAATCACACTCCCTAACCCTAACCCTAACAATTTCCTAAAATCGCCACCTTCTACAGTTCTACCGCCTCCTTCTAACGCCTCAGCCAATCAACCGTCATTCTAAGAACGTCTGAGGTTAGTATATTTTTCTCTTTGTTTTTCTTTTATATTTGTTGTTTTTCCCTTTCCTTGCATGATTTTTATGTTTATTTGAAATTACGAATTGGGTTATTTGAGTGTTACGATGTGTTTAATGTCTAACTAGTATAGATCCGTATTTTAGCACAATATTTGTAAATATATTATTGTATTTTGTATATGTTAGAGTAAATATATTATTGTATATGTTCTGAAATGGGTCTCGTGCGTCCGGTATTGAGCAAGCATGGACGGTTTCAGCAAAGACGATTTTAGTTCTGTTTTGTAGTATGATATGTTACATATCAACCCTTTTTATTATGTTTTCTTTCTGAATTTTGGGTTCTGTTTACCTTCTGAATTATGTTTTTTATTTTTCTGAATTCTGATTGCTGGGTTTTGTTTAGTATTTACCTTCTGATTTTCTTCTTTTCTGAATTCTGGCCTCTTTTTACATTCTGAATTCTGTTTTACGTTTTTTCTGAATTCTGATTGTTGTGTTCTGTTTACCTTCTGTTTTTCTAAATTCTGAGTTATGTTTACATTCTGCATTCTGTAATCTGTTTTTCTGAATTCTAATTGTTGTTAACATTCTGAATTCTGGTTCTTTTTACATTCTGAAGTCTGTTTTCTATTATTCTGAATTTTGTTTACCTTCTGTTTTTCTGAATTCTGATTTATGTTTACCTTCTGTTTTCGGTAGGTTTGAGATATATATTCTTGTAGGCTAAATTTTTCAATAACCAACAACCCCTCATCTTCTTCCCAATTCCTTAAGAATGTCTGAATTTTTTTCATCCCTCTTTTTCACAACGAACCAAGACTACAACCAAGACTACAACCAAGACTACAACCACTACAACCAAGACTACAACCAAGACTACAAATCACCTAATTATTATCCAATTATGGATCCAACAGTCTCAAGCCCTCGTCTCTCTTCCCACGTCACCCAATTCCCATACCATATGCCCGAGGAAACCCCGAGGAGTACGTGTACGGGTGAGGATTGGAGTCCGGATCGTAGTCCGGAGGAGGAATCTGAATCTCCTAGTAGGATCGTGCGATCTATGGTTTCTGCGTTTCTTCTGAAGAAATCTATGAGGAGTTTGTCCCAATTAGTTCTGACAGCATTCTGTATATGCTCAAGCGCGATAGTCTTATAGCACCGTTTGAGAAACGGGCTTTGCTTGACGTTGGGCAGGACAACGAGGACGAGGATGATTACGAGACCTGTATATCTGCCATCAATCTCACTCTTCTCTCCATTGAAGCCGATACCGGAGCTATTACTTGTTACCGGTTGGAAAATTTGAACGGGGTTAACAAGGAGAGGGTTTTGGTCTTGTCCATTCAAGCGGATCAGCTTGGCAAAGAATTGTTGCCGTTTCAATTACACCTGGAAGATTTATCTTTGTCAGGCGAGCAACCGAATCTTGAGGATGAACAGGAGACTGAAATGAAGCGTCTCAGAGCTCTTCTCGACAACTAGGTTAATTTTTTTTTATTTTTTTTATTTTCAAAATAGTAGTTGATTGAAGTTTGATTTGTTAGCCAAGTTTGTGCTGGTGTAACTCTCGTCTGTCTGTCTTTCAGGGAGTCCCGTCAGTCGTTGGGCTTGTGTGGCATTTGGAGCTGGAGTGGGACTTGGATCTGCTTACTTAGACTGCTCGCGTTTATTTGGAAGAGGATGCGTTTTAGCTTGTAAACTATGGCTAGATAACTTGTTAGGTAGAGACCAATTTCTTTTGAGTACTTTGTCTTTCAATTTAGGAATTAAGATACAAGGCCAAATTGCTAGGTTACTACTATAATCATCTGTTTTCATGTGACTCTAAAGTGTCTCAAGAGATGTTTTGTTGGATAAAATTTCCATGACCAATTATTTGCTCTATGTTACAGCCACCCAAGGGTGAGTTCTGATTTGTTATTCCATTTTTAAAAACATCTCTCGCATGTTCAGAGATATGTAGTGAATTGGTTTGAACAGAATGGTGTATATTTGAGTTCTAGATTCAACTAGCTGGGGTACGGGCACAGAACACGGATCTGGCTTTGAGTATCTTCAGACGTAGATCTGTCTAGTATGGTGAAGTGTCACGAATGTGATCCGTATCTCGGCGAATTGGGTTGATTTTGTCAGGCATATTTATGAATGTTACATAAGTGAAAGTCTTTTACAAACGCGAATATTTTCATGACGATTAATTACATTAATCAAAGAAGTAAAGAAACGCTCGGTGACTCAGTTTTTGTTCAGCAAGTGGTCTGATAACCAGTTTCTCATGATCATGAAAGCTTTGTCAGCATCGTCATCTTCTTCCGGAGTTTGAGGTCTATGTACAAACCCATGTCTTCTACCCTCGAACACCACCACTCTTGACTTGCTCCCCATCACATTACCAACTCCATTAGCAACGTTAACCGGACAAAGGGCGTCATTTGACCCTGTAATCAATAAAACCGGAACCTGTACATTGTGAGCAGCAGAAATATCGTACTCCTACACTACACGGTCATGTCGCCCACAAAGAATTTGGTGAGGATCCTGACCCACTTTTGTGTCCGTTCCGTGTCACTTCATACACATCTTGACACATCACTTGTTGCAATTAAAAATACACAATAAATATGGTAATGTGTTAATGTGTCAAAATGTATATAGAGTAAGATACAAAAAATGGGACAGAGGATCTTCGCAGCAACATTCTACCCATTTCAACTGTCGAGTGTCCACATAGGTGAACGGGTGGTAATATGAAAAGTCGGAGTAACATAACTTACATATAAACATACAAATTTCCAAATTTTCACAAGACCATGGTATAAGACTTGACCTAGCATCAACAAAATCTAATAGCCTGGAATACACAACAGAAAAGAGTGTGGGTGAATTGGAAACTAAAAAATAAACGATTTTTATGTTTTTAATATTTTTTTTGTGATTTTATATTACAATATTTTGATCATTTTCAAGTTATAAAAGGGGTAGAAATTGTAACTTGAAAACAATAAAAAGATTGTACTCCAACTTTAATGATTAAACTAGTAACTTTGGATCTTTTAGAGGCAACGATCCACAATATTAGCTTTTTCCGTGAAAACAATTTTAATTGACGAGACAAATAATAAAGCAATGAAATTGATATTCATACTTTTTTTAGTGTCAAATGAATCACAAGGGTATTACAATGTAGGGATAGAAGGAGACTCATGTACTTCATAACTTCAATCATAACAATTCAACTATTACGGATATCTTTAGATTCTTTAGAGGCAGCGAACCATCGAACATCAAAATTTTATCTGAAAATACACTTTAATTGTCAGGACAAATCAAATGAAATGAGGTACAAGCACTACGACTGTACAATATAGGAACACATAATTTGAAGCTGAATTTAATATCTACTACGTCTTCATCTTAATCATTAGATTAAGACATTTTCAATTTTCGGTAATTGAATTTCATCTTTTCAAACAAAAATATCACCTAAATCGAATTAACAAAACTAAAAATTACCGTTTCTCATCCAAATCACAACATTATGCCCTTAAGAAAACATCATCTCAAAACCAACTCACAATTAAACGCCACAAATTTTAAGGTTAGAGATAACTTCAAAACACAAATTAACAATATAATCTTCCACAAAACTAAAAATTACCGTTTCTCATCCAAATCACAACATTACGCCCTTAAAAAAACATCGTCTCAAAATCAACTCACAGTTAAACGCCATAAATTAAGATTTGAGACAACTTCAAAACACAAATTAAGAAGATAATCTTCCACAAAACTTACGTATCAAACTTCTAAATTCCTTCCTAAAGTTCTCGACACATAAACGCGTTCTACTTTTCCAAAACACAAACGTTAAGAAACTATAAAATGCAGAAAAATCAATCCAAAAATATCATCATACTTGTAATATTCGTTACTTTATCATTTTCCCCAATTTCAAAATCAATTCCAGTAAAATCATCAAAAATGGCTGAAATTCCACAACAATCACCATCATCAGTTTACATTGTTTATACTGAGAAGCCTATCGATGGTGTTGAGCCTGAATCTCATCATCTTTCCACTCTTTCTTCTGTTCTTGGAGGGTAATAAAGCTTTAATCTTTTTGTTTTATTTTTGTTAATTGAGTTTTTCTTTTTGTGGGTATTTGTTTGTTGTTGATTATTTTTAATTGGGTTTATATATCTGGATTTGGTTTGTGTTTTGGTGGAGAATTGAAGTGGGGTTGTAATTTTGATTTGTAATTGATTAGGGTTTGTATTTTGGGGATAATTTGGGTGTTTTTTTTAGTAATGTAGTGTTTGATTGAGCACAATTTTTTGTGTGATGTGTATTGGGATGATCATTGAAAGAGGAAATGTTGGATGATGTGTGTTGGATGGTAAACTTGAGCTAGAATGGAATTTTGCATATGTAAAGATGAAATCTTTCAGGCTAAGCATAGTTAATACACAAAATGTATTGAAATACTGCAATGTCCCGTATTTCGGCTGCTAGGAAGTAGGAAACCTGACCTCTTGTATATCAGTATCACAAATTCTCATTTGTGATAGGCTAAATCCGTCACAAACTTGTGTGACACGAGCTTGTAGGAAAGGCAAGGAAGGAAGGCAAGTGGGAGGGGGTTGTGAGAGGTCAGAAGCTTGTGACCGTCACAAACAAGACGGACCGTATATATGGGGATATTCATAGTTCACTGATCAATCTTTGAGTGAATTTGGCCAGGGTGTCACGGTTGGCTTCCCGCTCAACCGTGGTTCACATGTTGGGCGCGATTCAAGGCTCAACTTACACATTCAAGTGTAACATAAGTAACCTTTTCGCTTAGTATCTAGCCTTTTTATCCGAAATTTAGCCTCTACAAGACTTATAATATTCCGCTGCAAAGGGGTTGCCTGACTTAGCTTGTGAAGGGGTGCGAGTTAAGTGGCACACGAGCTTGGTTTTCTAGTATCAAAGTAACGTGACAAGGGGCTAGCTAGTAGCTAGTGTATTAAATCGATATAAATGTAGAAGGTAGCGGTAGGCAGGTCCTCTCCCGGGAACACTGATTTGCCATTGATGGTGTGGGAGTGTGGGACTCATGTCTGTTTCATTCCGAGTTCGCATTTTACTGATATAAATCTGAAACGTAGAAGGCTTAGGTATAGACCTTCATCACTCTACGCTGTGCGCGTTTAGGATCTGCTCGTGTGCCTCTTTTTCTTCTTTCATCCATCCCTGCAACTTAATTTATTTGCAACTAGTATTATACTATTATCCATTTCTCATACTTGTTATTCATGACTGACTACTCGTCTACAACGTATCATAACAATTTCTCTGCTCTGCAGTGAGGATGCTGCAAAGGAGTCTCTGATTTATGTTTACAAGAATGCAGCCACTGGGTTCTCGGCCAAACTGACACCTGAGCAAGTGTCACAGCTTGAAAGTATGGTTTCTACTTTCTAGCCTATATATTCGACATGATTAATGCATTGATAATTTTCTAGTTCGGGAAATGACTTCAGAAGAAAATATTTCCCCTTGTTTGGTTTGCACTTATCCCTAAAACTTCATATATGGGATGCAGCTTGGTCTCGTGTTTTAATTGTTTCTCTCGAATAGTTGATGATATGTTCTCTGTCAAACAAATTAATACTAGGGTATCTCTGAGCTGCAAGTGTTTGACCATGGCTAGTATAGGAATACCGCGACTCAGTAATTGTTAATTTTCTGCATCCTTAAGACTACGTTTATAGGTAGGTCTAACAAGGGCTAAGTCTTGAATAAAGACAAAAATTAATTAAAATAAAAAAGTAAAGTAAAATAAATTATAGGAACTAGTTCCGTTCCAAATGGTCTGAAATGGACCTGTTGGAACATGTTTAGGAACTTGGTATTTGTATGTGGTCCCATACGTGACTGTAATTTAACTAAAAATAATGTCGGAATTCTTAGGTCTAACCAGGACTTGATAAAATAACAAAATCAGGAACTAGGTCTAGTAAATAGGTTAAGAAGTATATATTAGTATTTTAATGCAGAAACTCGGTCTAGGTAGGGCTGCAGTAACGACTGATAAGCATGGTCTAAGACTACACACAGCAAACTAGTTAATCTAATCTTTTTTTCGTGTTCTAATAAAAGTTTCATACTGTTTGACTACCCGTCAAACTATGCTTGAAAAGATACGTGCTTGATCTTGCTACGTCTATCGATCTATTTAGGTTGGCTGTTAAGTGTGAACATAATTTGTTTAGAAAAGCAGTCCCGTCTTCCATGTTACTTGAATATAAATGTTCTGCGCATCGCAAGATCTTGTATGAGACAGTCTCAGACTGAGACCCTTACGTTTTCCCGATTGTAATATGCATTGTAGAAATTGTACGATAAGTTGGTCATTGACTGACAAGAGCGTCTCTTATTATTGACAGAACAACCTGGAGTGATTCAGGTAGTCCCGAGCCAAACTCTTCAGCTACATGGAGGTGCAAGAACCACAATTATGAGGGTTTAATCCTCAATGTTCTTTTGAAACAAATAATCTGCATTTAGGAATGCAATGTAATATAGTATAGGAAATGCCGGAGATTTGTAAGTCCTTGTATTCCCCTTCATCAGAAGAAAAACGAACGACGTCAGGCTCACTATATGCATTGAACCTAATGTATGCTTGCTTATTACTAGTATATGTATCCGCGAACATTGTTAGTCGCACCAAAACTATATATACGACGTTAGCTTCTTATATGTACGAGACTCAACGTATGCTGGTTTATTTTGTACCACCTCAATACACTCGCGCATGTTTCTTCAGGATTAATGTTCTCAGGCTTGAACAACGCTAGTGAAGGGCTTGTCTGCGATTGTTGCTAGACAATTCATCCAAGTTTTAACCGCTGAACTCGTTTTAACCACTAAATTTCACCCTTGCGATAAATTTTATTGTTACCGATATGATATTATGATTAGTTGTTTTGGGGTTTCATCCGTATTTAAGGGTAAGTGAATCACATTAATATCGATTGCACGTGAAATTGACATCAATGTTGGGTTAAGTATCGGATGAAATTGACATTCCTATCTAGAAAACTTGGACTGCTAAAAATAATTACAAAGTAGAGATATTTATGGGTCATCCCGTTATTAAGTTGGCTCGTTCCGTACTGACAAGGCATTTTAAGAAAATTGTATAGACCCGGCTCACAAACCCGTCTTAAACCCGCTAAACCGCTTGTTCGTGGGCCCAAAACTTAATTGGAGTTTGGCCCACTGAGTAGTGAGTACTATATTAGTCTAATAGGGTGTTCATAATAAACCGAACCGCAATAACCGAACCAAAAAACCGTACATTTTTAAGGTTCGATTAAGCGAACCGTTTTGACAAAGCAGTTCGGTAAACCGAACCGTTAAATTTATCATGGACACAGTTCGGTTGAGGTTCGCAATTTTAGAAAAAGATGTTAACCGCGAACCGAACCGTTCCGTTCACAAAAATAAGCAAAAATTTAAAATATTGTATACAAAATTGTTCTTTTGTTTAATTAAAAAGTGTTTTCAGATTAAAAAATGGTTAAAATAATTAATATTAAAGTTTCGCTAATTAACATTACTAGTGTTAAACCCGTGCAAAATTGCACGAGTATATTTTTAGAAAAAATATGATGGATAATTAATATTACCGAATAGTGTCAATAATACGTGAATATTGTGCATTCAATTTCTGTTATATTGATAATACGTTAAAATGCACATGATAATAATAATGGTATTTGTATATCCATTCTTTTATTGTTTTTTTTTAAATCGATATAGATGTTATTTCAAGGTTTATTTTTTACCGTTATGTTTATGATTTGATTTCGCAAAATATATAAATTTGTTATATTAATATTATGTTATTTTTATTGTTTTTTAATTTAGTATTGTCGCTTCTTTTCGATTGCAAAAATGCAGGGTATATTTAACCGGTATACTTTTGAGAACATCGATATAATATATAGATATATTGTGTATTGTAATTATTTATTGGAATTTTTTAACTTTACTCAGTTTTGTTTTTAAATTTAGTATTGTCGCTTTTTTTCGATTGCAAAAATGCACCGGTATATTTAACAGGATACTCTTGCCAGAAATTAAAATTTCATGTTTATGAATTTGTATAAAAAATGTTACGTAATATTTCTTAACCTACGTTATCAGATATTTATTTAAAATTTCAGACGGTTAATTCTCAGGAAATTCATAAATGAAATTGCGGTTTATTCTAAAATTTTAATACCATAAACCGTTTTAATGTTAAAACAGTTGTGCAAATTATTAATTATCCACAGGTATATATTCAATCCCGCTATTAATCATTACGTAAAATTTACGGTTTATTTTTGTAAAATCAAAATAGCTGTGCAAATGAATTACGCAATTTTACACAAGTTTTTCGTAAAATTTCATGTTTACGAATCTATATAAAAAATGTTACGTAATATATCTTAAACTACGATATCAGGTATATATTTAGAATTTCAGGCGGTTATTTCCTAGGAAATTCATTACAAAAATTGCGGGACCCACCTGAGAGAATTCAAAAATAAATAAAAATAAATCACAATGATGACGTGGCGCGTCGAGAGCTTCTGAAATGATTCAGTAATTATATAGATAAGATTGTTGAATATAATTAAATATTAAAAATTTAATTAAACTACTAAATAAAATTCCGTTTAATGTAGTTAATCGAACCGCAAATAACCGTCAGAAACGGTGCAGTTTAGGTTCAGTGTTTTGCCAAACCGAACCGCGTACGAACCAAATTAAATATATGATTTGGTGAACCGAGCCGCGAATGAACACACCAAGTCTACCTCTAGATTCTTCTTTTCCACGCTATATACTCCTACTTTCCTACTTTACCCCCGACTCTTTCTAGATCATTCATTCTCTTCCATTTCTCAGTAAACAAACCTTGAGCTCACGTCACCACATCAACAATGGCGGCAACTGAAAAACACCTCAACAATGGCGACGAATTATCAAACCAGAAACCAAAACACAAGGGTAAACATGACAAAGACAAACCTTGGGATGATCCTAACATTGATCATTGGAAACTCGATAAATTTGATCCTTCCTGGAATGAATCTGGAATGCTTGACGTTAGCTCATTTTCCACACTTTTCCCTAAATACATAGGTACATTTTGCTATTTTCTAGGGTTTTTTCGATTGGAATTGAATTGAATTGAATTGTTTTTCAAGTTACTGCGTAAGACGGTTTTATACTTTTATACATGAATTATCGTTTATTGTTTTGCGTGGATTGTTAGAGAAGTATTTGCAAGATGTTTGGCCGATGGTGAAATCTGCTCTACGTGATCATGGTATCTCGTGTGACCTTAATTTGGTACGTAAACTTTTCTCCCTATTAACTGCGGAATTCATATGATTGATGATATGATTGATTGGTGATATGATTGATTGATGATAGCAGTATGGCCGTGCTCTTTTTTTTTACTTAATTTCAGTTCATTTCGGTTTAGCTTTATTCAATTCAGATCAGCTTCATTCAGTTCAGCTCCATTAAATTCCGTTCAGTTCAACTACAATAAGTTGCGTTCAGTTCATTTCAGTTTAGCTTTATTCAATTCAGATCAACTCCATTCAGTTCAGCTCCATTAAATTCCGTTCAGTTCAGCTACAATAAGTTGCGTTCAGTTCATTTCAGTTTAGGTTTATTCAATTCAGATCAGTTTCATTCAGTTCAGCTCCATTAAATTCCGTTCAGTTCAGCTACAATAAGTTTAGTTCAGTTCAGTTTAGTTCAGTTCAGCTCCGTTAAATTCCGTTAAGACAGTTTCAGTCCGGTCTATGTCTTGTGTGAGACCGTTGTAGCGTATAATCAAATTTCATTACGGAGTGTAAGTTTATGTATGGAATTGGGTAGTAATAGTATATAACTTGAAATGTGGGTTTTATAAAGTGACTGGTTTTATGCCACAATGAGTATTAGTGTAAAGCCGCCTCACAAGAGACTAATTGTTTCACAATTCCCCTTTTCCCGCTAAGTTTAAATGCTAGCTCCGCCACTTGTTATCATATACTCCATGTTACTCGGACTCGTTTAGAAGTACCCGACACGGGTACGTGGCCAAGTGTCGGACTCGGCTATTTTATTGAAAAATATGCCCATTTTGGTCTAAAATGAAGTGTCCATGTGTCATACCCATGTCCGAGTGTCGAGTGTCGGACACGGGTACGCGAGGAAATTAATAGAGTCGAAGTAACATAGAATTCATATAAACATTAAAATTGAAAAAAGACAATGCAACTGTAGAATATGGTCAAGGTTTGTGTTTTTTCGACGATTCAATGAAAGTGACCAAAACTCTAAGGCTAAAATCTCTCATTGTGGACAATGTTAGTGCTTCTTTACATTCATAGTTTTTTTGTGCAAGGTTGTCTTACACAAGAATGAGTGTAGAACGGGGTTTTCTAATGCGTTTTTAAGAGTTTGTTGGTCTTGCAAACCACTATGGTGACTGGTTTTACACCACAATACGGAGGGTTAGTATAAAGCTGCCTCACAGGAGACTAATTGTTCCACAATTCCCCATTTCCCGTCTTCCTTAGCAATGCTGAACAATGTAAAATGGTATATTCAAGAAGCTCCTTTACTTTTCTTTTTGTTGTAGTTGAAATTTGCTTCAGTAACGTGTGCATCGATCTCAGTTTTATGTTCTACAAGTCAGCGAATTGTCGAGGTTGTTGTAGCTCCATCAAAAATAAACCTTTGGTTACAGATTGCTGAATATAGGTTTTGATCCACCTTAGGTTGTTGTGGAAGATGTAGGTTCATGGACATGGGGTTCCGAGGCATCAGTTTTTTTTATTAGGCTTAACATCCAGTAGGACTCGAGAAAGAATGTCTGCTGTTATAATTTATCATGTCGGCGAAACTATTAGTTTAAAGTATATTTTGCTGTGGATTTAAGGTTGAAGGAACAATGACAGTTTCAACGACTCGGAAGACCAGAGACCCGTACATTGTGGTAAAAGCCAGGGACCTCATCAAACTTTTGTCAAGAAGTGTTCCTGCAGCTCAGGTATTGTTCGTTAGTTCTTCCTCTTCTTCCATTTATTTGTGTATCACTATCTGTGACTGTATTCCTTAAAAGCAAATCAGTGTCCTCTGTTTGATAAGTAAGCATTGTTCTGTAACCTGATCTTAATAGGCAGTCAAGATACTGGATGATGAAATGCAATGTGACATTATTACGATCGGGAATCTAGTCAGAAATAAGGTATGTGGATTTCTACTGGCTCTCCATGGCTATGTTAATTCGACGCTTCATATGAGCTCACGTACCATGTCCGACACTCGATCCTTGGACACTTGTATGACACTCTGACACCTCATTTTAGACCGAAAACTTGACAATTTTTCATAAAATAGCCTGTCCGACACTTGAATACGCACCCGTGTCCGACTCTTTAAGCCGAGTCTGAGTAACATAGCTCCATGGTACAGCAATCTGAATTAAACCTAGCTTCTTTAGAGTGGATGGTCTTTCTTTTTAGTTTCTGTTCATCCAGTTGCGATCAACACTGACTTTCAGCGATTGCTGTCTTTGTCATATATACTCCGTAGTAGATTTCCATTTCACCCTAAACATGTCCGTTCAATGTTCGTAAACCTTGAAGTCCGAAGTCGTCTTCATAATGCTTGCATGAATTTGTGCAGAAAATGCTTGAATCATAACCACGTGCCTGCTTTTTGCTTAGTCTTCGAGCTCTATTTGCATCAAGTCAACGGCATGTGACTGTATGATTTGAATCCCAGTACAATTTATGAAGTTGATTTGTTCCGTGTTCATCCTGTGGACTGCAGGCACGCTTTGTCAAACGGCGGCAACATCTTCTAGGTCCAAATAATTCTACCTTGAAGGTTTGAGAGATGTCAAATATAAGTGAGAAGAAAAAACGACGTTTAAGATTAGATTGTACAATTTTTATTGGATTCACCTTCTTTTGGAAATTGATGCAGGCTCTCGAGATTTTGACAGGCTGCTACATCCTCGTTCAGGTGCTGTATTCCACTTAAGTTGAAGACAATTTTCACACTTAGAAAATATATGTCCAGTAACACGTATATTTATGTCCATCTCCTACCTTGTGTATCCAGGGTAACACTGTGTCCGCAATGGGATCCTTTAAAGGTTTAAAACAAGTTCGAAGAATTGTAGAAGACTGCATTCAGAACAAAATGCATCCTGTTTATCACATTAAGGTATCTAAATTTATTCGATTTTATGATACATTGCGAATTTGCCATATAACACGATATCTGTATACTACGTTCTGCTTCTCTGCTTCTCTGCTTCGGATATCCCACCAGAAGCTACCTTTTCCTTCTCACCAGCTTTTTCCGTTTTCTGTTCGCAACTGTCAGTTGCCGAACTTACGGGTTGTGGTCAGTACAAAGTACCAGTTCTTCTGATCATCATTCTCAAATGCTGCTGCTAGATCCTCATGATAAAGAGAGAGCTTGCGAAGGACCCTAATCTTGCTAATGAAAATTGGGATAGATTTCTGCCAAAATACAAGAAGTATGAAATTTCGACTGTTGTCTATCTTTCATGAACTATCCTGGAAGTACATTATTTTTTTTATTCCATCAAATTTCAGGAAGAATGTTAAGACAAAGAAAGCCAAGGGTAAGGAGAAAAAACCATATACTCCGTTCCCACCTTCTCAGCAGCCTAGCAAGGTAAATACCGTGTTTTTAAACTCTTAATCGACATTGTAGTCCTTCTCAAGTGAAGCATTTGGACTTTTCCAGACCCCCTTCACAATCTTCACTTTTCCGCATCATGGCAAAAATGAAAACACGTTAAGAAAAAACCGTGATAATGTATCCTTCGAGTGTTTGCTGGTAAGAACCCAGAAAAAACTACTTAAAGCCTCCACGTGGATTGAACCCCACTTCTCCTCCGTGTAAATGACAAGTAAAACTACTATGCAGCGTTGCAGTTGTATGTATACGGTGTTCAATTAGCCTTCTGTCGCTTTGCTCTTGGCTATAATGATGCCACAACTTTGTTTTTCCTCTGGATGCGTCACGCGTAAATTTTTTATTGCATTTAACATTGTTGGTGCTGTAGATTGATCAACAACTGGAATCCGGTGAGTACTTCTTGAGCGAGCAGAAGAAATCAGCAAAGGTATGGCAAGAGAAACAAGAGAAGCAAGCTGAGAAATCAGCTGAAAGCAAAAGAAAACGAGACGCTGCTTTTGTTCCCCCTGAGGTCTGCCTATTCCAGAATCCCGTTTCTTACCGAACATTTTTTGTTCCGTTTTTAACTTCCACTGTGTATTGCAGGAGCCTGTGATACAAAATGTTAACAAAGCAAATAACGACAAAGGCGATGTCAATGCTATAACACAGTCTTTGAAGGTACCCTATCTACTCACTTTTATGCGTAAAACTACTTTGATTCTGCGCGTATTTCATGAAGCATTTCTTTGACGATCATTTTGCTACCGTCTTGCCTAAGTTACTCCGACTCTTCTAATTCTCTCACATGCCCGTGTCCGACACTCAACACTCGGACATGGGCATGACACTTGGACGGACGCCTCATTTTAAACCAAAATATGCTTATTTTTTTTGTAAAAATAGCCGAGTTCAAAACACTTGAACACGTACCTTGTCGAATACTTTAAACGAGTCTGAGTAACATAGCTGGCGTCTTCTACAGGAGAAGGTAAAAGATCTAGGAAAGACGAAAAGCCTAAAGAACGTGGATCCTCAAGACTACATTGCGAACACTGAAGCGCCTTCAAAGAAGAAGCACAAGCGCTCCAAGGTTATATAACTTCTTTATTGCTCATTTGCTCGAATATTCAATTACGTCAGTGCACAATGGTGCTGTTTCGATGGTCCGTGTTAGGTAGTTTTGATGTCGGAAACACGAGGACTAAAGCCTTTCCGGGGTTGACCGATAGTATTGCCGAAGTCAATGTCACATGTAGTAGGTGGCTTTGAAGGTTGTATCAAGTACGGAGTAGGTGATAGTAAATTGTGATTTCAGAAGTCAAAGAATTGTCTGCCGTGGAACAAACGGTGTTTGGTGGTCTTTTGTTTGACTTGGAATTACATGGGAACTGCGTTGACGCCAAAATTACTTTGATAGACCTAAACAAAAGCCAATTTAAATTGTTGAATTTTCACAAATTAGTAAGAATTTTTCGTACTAACTATGGACGCGGTCATTTTGTTCGGTGCCTTTGGTTAATCATGGCAAAATTAACCTGTTTTTTTTTTTGGTACGAATGAGGGGCAATGTCCCGAAAACTTAATTTATATTAGCTATTATACGAGAAATGGCTACCCCGAAAATATCTTTCCTAAGAATAGGCTTTAAGCCGCTACTCGGACTATCTAGGAAAGTGGGATTGAAGCTAGAATTCACCACTTGATTAGCTTGATTGGCTAGAAAATTCGCTGCTTGATTCGCTTCCCTGTAAGTATGCTCAAGCTTTAATTCTTTGCATGGCTTACCAAGAATATCAGTCCATTGCTTACTAATTGTTCCTCATTGTTCCTCATTGATAATACGGACACATGGTTTGTTATCCATATGAATGATAAGTCTCCTAGGGTGCATAGCTTTGGCTCCTTCTAACCCAACCAGAAGGGTTAAAATACTACACCTGAATATGACCCGAAGTCGAATTAACCCAACTCGGGTTGAAAAAGACCCGACCTTTCTTGACAAGTATCAAATCCGACCCGGTTCAAAATCAACCAATTCAAAAATGACCTACAAAATATAACCGTAATTAACCCAAAATGCCACAAAATGTTTTTTCCTCACTTCATTATGGACTCGGAATTACCCGACTACCAACTTAATCAAACCAACAAACCCAAAACAAATCCGTACCTTGAAATGGCCCAAATTAACTCAAAAATGTGATAAATCTGAAATGACTCGATCTGAACCCGACTTGACCACAAACCCAAAACATATTCGTACCTTAAAATGACCCAAATTAACTCAAAATGTGATAAATTTGAAATAATCCGATCCGAATACGACCAAATTAATCCGTTTTCCAAATCTAAGTTTGGGTCAATCTAATAGTCATACGCGCAAGGTTGTGACTTACGTGGAAACAAGTACTTGACGGATAAAGACGAGTCATTATCCACCGTCGTTTGATGGAAGACTTTGGACTATAGACTTTTAGTAGTTGCCTTCCACCAATCCACACGTTAATACACTCAGCTTTTCAAGAGAATTGTACCATAGATTCTTTCTCTGCTCCCATGATCTCTATGTCTCCCTCCAAACATTCCAAATTTTAAAATATTAAACTAAACTAAATTATTATTAAAATCTATTAATATCTTGTAGGGTTACGAGGGTGAGACGGGTTTTTTTATATATATAAAAAAAATTATTATCGATATTTTAGATTATTACAAACCAGTCGGTATATGTATTTTTATCGGAGATGATTTAGTTCAGTTGTTAATACGGAGGTATTGTGGATAATAGGTTTTACTGTCCCAGGTTCAAATGTCACATCTCCTCTATTGTAATGTGATTAAGTGAAATAATGGAGTATATAAAATAAACTTTATATGACGATCTTATCCAATAACTACTTAAAAAAATCTATAAAACCATAAATGGTAGTCTAAGCCTGATCTATCCATAATTATGGAAATAACCGAGTATGTAAACTTTACAAAATTATCTTATGCGATAACTAGTTACAAAAATCCTAAAAAAAAAAAATACCTGTTTAAGTACCAATATCCATAAGACCATAATTATGGTAAAACACATCTAAATAAGTACCAATTGATAAACACAAATTCTCATTGTGACCTTTCACAACACGGGGGTGGCAAGTAAGTGGAGGATTGTGAGACGGGCTATTGAAAAACAACTATCTTTCTTAATATTAGTAAAATCATTTGGTAATGTTATACGAATAGGACCAGACGTTATGAATTTATGATTTGTATATCGTATATCCAATACAAATCTAGATGAGCTTATACATAGGAGTAATATTTTTGAGCTTTTAAAATTTTTAACTTACATTTTAATCTTTTAGGTATTAAAATTAAAATCTAATTAAATCTAAACGAGTATCATGTAATAAAGGCGGCTATCTATCTAAATATTAGCAAAATCATCCAGTAATAATATTTGAAACCGATCTTATCTTTAAAACAGATATTACCGTCACACGCATGACTAATCACAATTAAACGCAAAAATCTATTTCCTTAATTACGTTGACAAATATCCTTATAAACTCTCCTCAATCTCAACCCCGAAAAAACAAAAGGAAAAAACCCAGAATTTGTTGCATTTTCCTCATTTCCATGAAATTGTTACCTACCACTCTAATAAATTCAAACACCCATAAAAATTCATCAACTACCCATTTCACAAATCACAAAAATAATCATACCCAAATAAAAATTTCCCCAAAATAACAATACCAACCTAATAAAAATCCAACTTTTAATCATTCCTCCATTAAAAAGATGACATCATCATCACCAGAAAACAAACCAGCAGTGAAGAAACTAATGACATCATCAGCTGCAGCAACAACAAAACCAAGTATATCAGTATTACCATACGAAACGCAGCGTTTAAGGGATAATTACATGATTGGGAAAAAATTAGGTCAAGGTCAATTTGGTACAACATATTTATGCACAGAAAAAGTAAGTGGAGGAATATATGCATGTAAATCAATACCAAAACGGAAATTAATATGTAAAGAAGATTATGAAGATGTATGGAGAGAAATTCAAATAATGCATCATTTAAGCGAGCATAAAAATGTTGTAAGAATCAAAGGAACGTATGAAGATGGTGTTTTTGTTCATATTGTTATGGAATTATGTGGTGGTGGTGAATTGTTTGATCGAATCGTTGCGAAAGGACATTATAGTGAAAGAGAAGCTGTTAAATTGATTAAAAATATTGTTGGTGTTGTTCAAGCTTGTCATTCTCTTGGTGTTATGCATAGAGATCTTAAACCTGAGAATTTTTTGTTTGATTCTTCTGAGGAAGATGCTCTTTTGAAGACTACTGATTTTGGGCTTTCTGTGTTTTATAAGCCTGGTGAGTGCTGCTTTTTTGGAAGTTTTTTTGGGTTTTTTCGCAGTTTTGTTTGGTTCGCATTTGGTAAACCCCTGCATATACTGTATATACGTGATAGCCTGCAAACCGGATATTTTTCCTTGTTTTACAGTCCTTACCTTTTTACCTGTTGTGCATTGGGTAATACTGTTATACGCGATAGCCTGCAAACTGGAACTTTATCCTTGTTTGGTTGTTGATTGCATTGTGTGATCTTTTTCGCATTTGGTAAACCCTGTATATACGTGATAGCCTGCAAACCGGACATTTTCTCTTGTTGTCTGGCCTTTTTTCCTTGTTGTGTTTCAGTCCTTGCCTTTTTGCCTGTTGTGCATTGGGAATCCTGGTATACGCGATAGCCTGCAAACTGGAACTTTTTCACTTTTTCCTTGTTTTGTTGTTCATTGCATACTGTGATCTTTTTCTTTGACTGTCTATGTGAGAGTTAATGTAAAGGTTAGATTTTGAGCCATGGCATTGGGGATTTTGTACGAAATCCCGGCAATATGTGATAGCCTGCAAAGCGGATCTCTTTTGAGCCTGTCAATGGGATTGTTAATGTGTAGAGCCTTGGCTTTGAGCATGTTTTGACAAACCCTGGCATATGTAATAGCCTGCAAACGGAACCTTTTTCGGCTTGTCTATGTGATAGATTATGTTTAGGGTAGATTTTGAGCCTTGGGTCTTGGGCATGTTTAGCACATTGGAGACTAGATACGATTGAGATTGATGTTATGGGGGTGGCTTTTTTCTTGTTTTGTCGTATTCGTTATGTTTTTATCAGTTGAGCATTAGGTAAACCCCGGATGCGTGATACCCTGCAATCTAAACCTTTTTTCTTGTTTTGTTGTTCCTTGTGAGATCTTTTTATGGTAAATGTGTAGAGTAGATTTTGAGCCTTGGGTCTTCGGCATCTTTTTTACTAAGTCCCGGCATATGTAATAGCCTGAGAACTGGACTTTTTTTTTTTCTTTTGATCTTTTTACTGGCATGTCTATGTGATTGTTCATGTGTAGGGTAGATTTTGATCCTTGGGTCTCGGGCATGTTTAGCATGTTGAAGAGTAGGAATGATTTGAGATCGATGTTATGCGTGTATTTTTGATATGATTGTGTACATTGAAGAGTATGAAAAGTAGAGACATTGCTATAGATGTTAATGTATATGTTTTTCTGGTTTGCAGGGCAGTATTTTAGTGACGTAGTTGGGAGTCCTTACTATGTTGCACCCGAGGTATTGTGCAAGCGATATGGGCCTGAAATTGATGTGTGGAGTGCTGGTGTTATCCTTTACATTCTACTCAGCGGAGTTCCTCCGTTTTGGGCAGGTAGTTCTTTATTCAACGATTTCATAGTTACACTCGATACTTACAGATCTGATTTCTTTCTATCTGTAAAGTTGTGTTAATTGTTTTCATACACCTCTGCAGAAACCGAAGCAGGAATTTTCAGACAAATATTGCATGGCAAGTTGGACTTTGACTCGGAACCATGGCCTAGTATCTCAGATAGTGCCAAGGATTTGATCCGCAAAATGCTTGAAAGAGACCCAACGAGACGGTTAACAGCTTATGAAGTTTTATGTAAGATTTATATGTATTATTTAGTTACAAATCTTCTTTGTAGCTATCGTGAGTGTAAAATTTTCGAGTTTTGTCTTTTGTAGGTCACCCGTGGATTGTTGATGACACTGTTGCACCCGATAAGCCCTTGGACTCTGCTGTTATTTCCCGTCTGAAGCAGTTTTCAGCCATGAACAAAGTTAAAAAGATGGCTTTACGTGTATGTTCTTAGCACTTCTCGTTTTAGATTCTTAGGCCTTGTTCTTTCTGGCTTAATTTCAGCTTCTTTCAATTTTTTTGGCTATAATTCGTTAAGTTTTATTTACGTTGAATCAATTACGTTCAGTTAATCTCTTCACAAAATTAACTTTTAATTCAACTAAATTTACACCACCTCAGTTCCACTCAATTTAGTTCAATTAAGCTCTACTCCAATTAATTCAATTCAGCTCGTTTCAGCCGAAAAGAACACAGCCAATCTTTTCTGGAAGTTAAATACACATGATGTTTGCAAATCAATGAGGAGACAATGTATTTAATAATATTTACAATTTCTTCTTCTGCGATTGGAAGAACATGTTTATCCACGCCGATGTTCTCGACTACTATTTCATCCAATTGATATGTAATGCTGTAATTTCCACAGGTTATCGCTGAAAGCCTCTCAGAAGAGGAGATTGGCGGTTTAAAAGAACTGTTCAAGATGATAGACACAGACAATAGTGGAACAATTACCTTTGAAGAACTCAAAATCGGTCTTAAGAAGGTGGGGTCGGAAATGACGGAGGCTGACATTAGATCTCTTATGGAGGCTGTAAGTTGTTCAAATTCAGGCTCGAGATTGTCATTGGATATTCAGCCATCGATCTGCTAACATTGTTTGGTTCTTGTAGGCTGATATTGACAACAATGGAACTATCGATTATGGTGAATTTCTTGCTGCTACCCTTCACATGAATAAGATGGAACGGGAGGAGAACTTAATAGCAGCCTTCAAATATTTTGACAAAGACGGTAGTGGTTACATAACCATTGACGAGCTTCAACAGTCCTGCAAAGAATTTGGTCTCGGTGAGGGTCATCTGGATGATACAATTAAGGAAATCGACTTGGATAATGTATGTCTTCTACGTCTCAAATCCTTAACATGATTCCGTTACTCTGGTCTGATTATTGGTCTAGGCGAGAAACCCATCTGCCGGAGCATTGTCTGATGAACACAATAGAACTACATAAGCACGAACCGACCTAGATAATCTTATTTCAGGGGTCCCGTTGAATGTTCTAAAGATATTGAAGTATTGTAGAAAAAATAAAATTAAAGCACAGAAACTAGTGAAACTGCACGGAAAATTTAAAATTTGGCGTCCGAGGATCTGCAACCTATGTTACTCAGACTCGTTTAGAAGTACCCAACACGGGTACGTGTCCAAGTGTCGGACTTGGCTATTTTATTGAAAAATATGCACATTTTGGTCTAAAATGAGGTGTCCATGTGTCGTACCCATGTCCGAGTGTCGAGTGTCGAGTGTCGGACACGGATACGCGAGGAAATTAGAAGAGTCGAGTAACATAGTCTGCAACTTATGTTATTTCGACACTTCATATGACCTCCCATACCCGTATCCGACACTTGATCCTTGGACATTGGTATGACACTCGCACACTTCATTTTAGACCAAAAACTTGAACTTTTTTTCAAAAAATAGCCTTGTCCGACACTGATACGTACCCGTGTCCGACCCTTCAAGCCGAGTCAGAGTAACATAGTCTGCAACATGCATCCGCTGTATTACGGTAGAATTGACATATTTCATCCATAATTTTTCGAATTTTGTTCATGATTTGTGACTGATAGTAAGTAAATTGAAATAAATAGGATGGGCGTATAGACTTCCAAGAGTTTTGTGCAATGATGAAAGGCGATGGAGGAGACGGCACAAGAACAATGAGGGGTAATTTGAATTTCAACTTGGCCGAAGCTTTGGGGGTCAACGATACTTCACCAGCCTCCAGCTCCTGAACGGCCGCTGATCTACGTAACCTTCCCTTTCTCTACTGCTTTACATTGCAGAATTTTTATGTCCAACTTTTACGGTTATCAATTTTTAAGGTTCTCGTTGATTATTAGACGACTGAAGCCAAAAACTCGTGTCATGCTTTAAAGGACGAGAGTCGAGACTGATATTTTTTTTTGAGGTGGACGATGTTCCATATATGAGCAAGATGCTACTAATTGTTCTACTTTTATGTCAATGGTATGACGGATTTTCAGACCGCTAATATGAATACACAACAATGTATTTACGAGTGCTATATCGCTAGTATTAGTTGTATCGATTATTCTCATTTATGTACCTATTCTTGATCTGAGATTCGAGTGCCTCATTACGGCCTAGACATTTCACCAAATGCCATTTTTTTTTGCCAGAATCATCTGTTTTTGTTGTAATCGTGTACTCTTTCTATCTCAATCACGCGTCTTTAACTTTTATACTCGTTCTGAGGGTAATTCTAATCAAAGATTTTGTTATATTTAACTATCGGATGGAGAAATAACCTGTTCACCGTATTTTGTTTTATAGATGTTTTATCACATTTTTTTTTTTTGTGACTAGAGGTTTAATTCCCCGGGCCCATGCATTCCCGCACCACCACATGGACCATGTAAGTCACCTCCTTTGGGAGCTGCAGTGGCCAAGTGGTCATCGCCCCAGCTGGTAATCGAACCTGAGACCTGTCAACTCCTGTATTTCTGCAAACTTTAAGGGTTTAACTCAGTTACCACTGCACTAACACTACTTAGTTTATCACAGAGATTTTATGCACAGATAGCTATTAAGGTAGGCCGTATTTGTATCCGAAGAGCTGCAAGTCCTGTAACATTAACATGTCGCCGTTCAAAAAATTCAGGATCAAACCAACCTCGTCATCCACAGCCAAAGAATATCGAGTTTTTGGTATATCCACAAAGCCGTCTCTAAAACAATAAGTTTACAGTGTGATCAATGTGATCAATATATATATATAGCTTGGTATAACAAATCATGTAAAGAAATAAAAAAGGCAGATGGAGATCATTTGCATCTTCATTAGCCATAAAATTAGAACTTCGATTTTCCGAAAGAAGCTCTGCATAGTGTCAATACATAACATAACCCTAAACCCTAATTTGTCTTCGGTGATTTTTGTTTTCTGTTAGGAAACTTCTGCGGAAGCCCTCGTATCCCGCCATTTGTGGGCGCCTCGAGTCGCTGGGGTAATGTTGTTAGGAACGACTGTTATATATATTAATGCAATTTTTTGCTATAAGTTGGGAAAAGACCCAAGGAAGCTACTAAGCTGATCATAATCATGGTCCTCATTGCTCAATACACCAATTTGTAGATCGAATGCTTGTTCCGCAGCAATACTTGTCGACAGAGAAGGACTATCATCTAACCGAGGAAGATCGATTAGGTGATTGTCGATGAGATTAACGTGGTTAGACGTGAACTCCTGCTCGAAACTGCGGAAATGTTGGACAGGATGTTGAGGATGGAAGTAATTTGTAGAATCAGTAACTTCTGAAGGAGTTGCTAAGTCTGGTTGTGATGTTGAACAGATCATTGCATTGTTGATGCTGTTATTTCTTGCGAAATAGTTGTGATAATGGTGATTCCATGACTCGAATCTTTGCTTGTGACTCGGACTTGGTTTCTTGAATGCTCTGCATACCACCCAACCTTCTTCCTGCAACATTTCGTTTGTGTTCAGTCTGGTTAGTTAGTTTGTGTCCCGACTCCCGATGTGCTTATTATCAGTGTATTCGTATGAAAACCAGTCCAGGTCGGATTATTTCAGGTTACGTGATATGTGATATTGAGTCTATGCTCAGGTCTCGGGTTCAGGTCATGTTTGCGACTAGAGCTGGCAAAAGCTGACCCGACCCGACCTGACCGAAACCCGGCCCGATAGAACCCGAGAATTGGGCGACCCGAAACCGAACTGACCCAACTCGAACCGACCCGCTAACCGATAGCAGCATTATTTTGTCCAACCCGACCCGAACCGAACCGACCCGGCCTGTGACCCTATATTTCTCAACCTGATAGATGACGTTATAATGAACTGGCTTAATAATGGTTTAAATGACACCAAATTGATAATTCTTCTCAATTAGTTTAACTTAAACTTCAATTAATACATCTAAAACTAAATATATAAGATAAAATATATGTCAATAACCTAACCCGCTAATGACCCGACCCGAATGGTCACCCGCTGATGACCCTACCCGAAGATGACCCTACATGAACCGAACCGATCTGAACCCGTCACTCGTCACTAACCCGACATAACCGAACCCAATATGACCCGGCCTGCTTTGACCCGACCTTCTTTGACCCGACCAGTAATCGACCCGAGTGACCCGATTGCCACCTCTATTTGCGACCGACAGGAAACTGAAAGAAACTTGCCTGAGGAAGCGCATGATCAGTACTTTGAAGACGGTATTCATGCATAATCCAATCAGATTTCCGACCATTTGGAGCACGGCCTTTGTAATAGACAAGAGTCTTCCTCATCCCAATTACCAAGTTCTTGGATAACACAGCTTTGTCTCTACCAGTAGCCTTCCAAAATCCAGCCGCAGTCGCTCGATTAGTCCGACTTCCTGTTGGGTATTTCCTGTCTTTGTGACTGAAGAAGTACCATTCATTCTCCTCTGTATATCCCTGCTTACATTTTTCTGCAAGCATACCAAATACTGTATTAGGCCCTGTTTTTTCCGGCTTAATTTCAGCTCCTGCTTAGCGCTATTTAGTACAGTTCAATTTAGTTTCATTCAGTTCGAGTCAAGTATCTTAACAAATTAAGTCTTGCTTTGACTCTATTCAATTTAGTTAAGTTCTTTTCAATTCTGCTCATTTTAGCCGAGAAAACAGGGCAGTTTGGAAAATTCTTTATGATTCAGGTGCTCGAGTTGAAAAAAGCGGGTGCCCTGTTTTTTCTTGCTTAATTTCAGCTCGTTTCATTTCTGCTTGCGTTAAGTACAGTTCAATTTAGTTCCATTCAGTTCGATTCAAGTAATCTCTTAACAAATTAACTTTTCCTTCGACTCTATTCAATTTAGTTAAGTTCCGTTCAATTCAGCTCATTTCAGCCGAAAAGAACAAGGCCTCGGGTTGAAAAAAGCGGGTTCAAGTCGAACCGAGCGATAATACGAGATGTTTGTGTACCTTGGAAGTGCCATGGTTCCATACGGTAGAGATCAAGGTCGACAATAACATCAAGTTCAAAGTTAAGGGAGTCGATCTTTCTCTTAAGGTAGTAACCTACTAACTCTTCTTCTGTCGGATGAAACCGGAACCCGGGTGGTACACACGATTCGTCGGTTTGATCCATTTCTAATTAATCAGTTTCCTGTAAATAAATCCATATAACATTTTTGTTAGATCGAAGAAGAAATTGCACGGTTTTTTACATCGAGTGTACAAAATTATCGTACCATAAACTATTGGCTATTGCTATACTTCTATTGAGCTTCTGCTTTATTGTTTATGATTCATAATTTAATAATCTCGTGCATAGTGTGTACAATGACGTGATATATTTGATGTATTTAGTAATCGATTTTTAAGAGTTTGGAGCTAATTATGGACCAAATTTGAGACCCACCAAACAATAAAAGGCTAGGTTAAGTTAGACGGATTAAAAGATACAAATAGGATTATACATGTTGATATATATGAGTATCGTGTCTTTAATAAAAATCTAATCGAGTTTATATGCAATTTTTTGAACTTTTAACAATTTTTTCTTGCACTATAATTTTTTATTGTTTAAATCAAAATATTTGAGTTTTATATATATTATTTTTGAGTTTCAATATAATGTGTTGATATACAATTTTTTTTATAAAAACGCTCAAATTCTTTTCAATAAGGTTCGTAAAATATACTCCTTCCTATTCTCAATAATTGTCACATTTGAGGGAGGGCACAAGATTTAAGGACTAAGGGTAAGGTTGTCCTTTTATGGTCAAAAATATGTCCCAAAATGAAATATGTGACAATTAGGGGTGGTTTTAGTGTAAAATAAGTAAAGTACTAAGGGTAAGGTTGTCCTTTTATGGTCAAAAATATGTCCCAAAATGGAATATGTGACAATTAGGTGAATAGAAGAAAATGGCAAATGTGACATTTATTCGGAATAGGAGGGAGTATATGTATAAGCTCAAATTCTTTATTATAAAACTCGAAATTTATACTATCAGATGTATACATGTAGTTGTATAATCTCTAATTAATCAAAAGTTATCATTTATTTAATAGAATGTAATGAATTAATGACAAAATATTATAACTAATGTTTAAGAGTGTTACTTTTTCACCTAATGGTAACATTTTATCAAAAAATAATACTCAGAATATGTTACAGTAAAATTAGTATAAATATCTTCTTCTTCTTCAGTTGGAGTTTCGCAAGGCACAAAAGATGCACGTTGTCTTTGTCTTTTGAGTAGAGTGCACTACATGCATTTTACATAAGCCATACTTTTAAAAAAGGTTTGGCTAAAAAAGAAAAAAGAAAATAATATTTCGTAAGTCCGTGTATATAGCTTGGCTATCGATTAACTTTTACAAACTGATAACTCGTTTATCTTTTGTTTTTTACGCAAAATATAAATATATGCTCAATACTAAATATTCGTTTAATCAATAATAAGTAATTCAGTAACAAAAAATACAAATAAATAATCAAAATGCAAATAAATGGCCGTAAATTTAAAAATAAAATGGATAAAAATGAATAAAAGAGTAAACAAACGAGCATATAATTACCCATTATTGCATCATCTCCAAAAAAATAAAATACCTATTTCACAATTACTTCTTTGTGCACTAATGCTTGTTCTTCTAAAAATTAAAAGAGGTATTTTCACATTTTAACTTGAATTATTAAGTTTTTAAGCAGTATTCCTTTTTATGAAAAAAATATTTTGAGCGATAGCTAGTACATAACCTTTGACTATGATTTCAAAAAGAATTAAATTTCTTCCAAGCCAAATATCTCGAAAAAATATGAATTGGGAAAACTATTTCGCTGATCATAACTCTTAGTTCCGAGTTTAGAATGTTCCGATTTTTTTTTCACCAAAATGAAATTATAACTTAGGCTTTGTTCTTTTTGGTTGAAACGAGTTGAACTGAGTTAATTGAAGTAGAACTTAATGAACTAAGTTGAGTGGAGCTGAGGTGAAAGTGAATTTAGTTGAATTAAAAGTTAATTTTATGAAGAGATTAATTGAACATAATTGATTAAATGTAAATAAAAGTTATCGAAATACAACAAATGAGCTGAAATTAAGTCAGAAAAACAGGAATTAAGAAAACCTATACAAGTCAACTTCAAAACATTGTAATCTTTCTTGAAAAATGCAATTCACCAACCCAATATTGAAACTAGATTCACTAAAATTGGTTGATTGGTTGATCATCCATCCATTCTTCTTAGATTTTCTATCTTACTAGTGTGACTGTTTAACTAAATTGACATCCTTGCATTTAGTATTTACCACGACTCTATTTTATAACGGATATATTCGTTATAAATTTAATAGTCAGATATTATCAATGTGGGTAGATAAATAGAATATTATTTACTAGACACCATGTTGCTTCGTGTTATCTACTCACATGATGGTAGTATATGACTCCTTACAAGTGAAATTTTGCGTAGTATTTATATTATCGATTTTTCTAACATGTTCCTGTAATAACCTGAATGTTGATATTAAAAAAAAGGTGAAATAATAATAATTGAGCATCTACAAATTCTTTAACTTTAGTTAAAGTCTCTACCGAGTTATCTATTCAAGTTTGTATTGTTTTGTGCACTTCTTTTATGCAAAAAAATATACACATACACTTAAATATGAATAAATTTCCAGCGTATAGATGAAAAAAACAACTATACGTGTAATTTTGACTATTTACTATATATTAACGGATTTTTTAACATGTTAATAAGTTTATTTGTTGAGGTCTCTTGAAACTCAACATTATTAATGAAAATTTGATGAGAAATTTCACTAATTATGGTAAATGTGAATTTGTATATTTATTTTTTATGGTATATTCTCAATAAAATTTCTATAAATTAACTTATTAACGTGTTAGAAAAACCGATATATTAAATCTAAATATTTACTCCAACTAACATGATAAGCATTCTATAGTAACTCCGAATTATTACAATGATTAAGCCATTTTTAGTTAAATAGTTATTCAAGATAATAAAGCAAAGTCGATAACAACACAAATAGGTCCACAATATACACACAAACAAAATAATCATGTTTAAAAATAAAAACTTTTAAGTAATTAACGTCGTATGAAGAATAAATATAATATTACTCACCTGAAAATAAACCGTCTTCAAGAAATTAAATTTTGTTCCTCCACGTTATAATTCAATGTAATATATATATATATAGAGAGTATCGAACTAAATGTATATATAATTATAGATAGGTTTATGTTCGAATAAAAGCTTGAAGTTAATAATTAAGTTAATGAGAAATGTAATGAGATATGTGTATATATATGTAAAGAATTGATGAAAAAAATAAAGGATTAAAGGGTTATTATGAATTGCGCATGGGGGTGGCAAATTGGATAAAATGAAATAAAATTAAAGAGAGGATTGGCTATAATTTTGGACGGCTTCACACCCAACTTTTTAAGACCACCCTTCTTTTGTGTCTCTATTCTTCCCTTCATTTCTCCTTATATGCACTCTCAATTCCTCATACATCACTATCTTATGTTATCTTAACCTTTAGTCTATTAATTAAACAAATAACCTCTAGTTTATTATTTTCTCTTTTTCGGTCATTTGTTTGCTTCTGATTTTGCTATAACGAGATCGAGGAGAGAATCAATTATTTGATGACAAATAGTGTACCAATAAAGGGTGAATGGTCCAATTGTTCATTAAAGGTAATCCTAAAATAGAAAGATAAACAAATGGCTGAGACACGGCAAATTAAAATAAAATAGCTAGGCAAACAAATGATTGGGACAGAGGGAGTAATTAATGAAATAACCTAATAAAGTACACGTAACAACTAGCTTAGCTGATAAAGTTATGAAAAGTGGTATTTAACCCTAGTTTCACAGTATCAAATTAAAAATCGCCCTCGTGCCTTCCCTTTGCACCAAAAATAAATAATTAAAGAAAAGTGGTATAATTTCATTGATTGGATCGTAACGAGTTTAATTAAGCACCACCTTATCTTATACTGACGGCCTATAATATATCATATATTAATAAAATACTCATATGTGAGTATATTCTAATGTCAATATGACGGTACTCAACTCAATATCTTTATAAAAAAAAAATGTTAATATCATTCGATTTAATTTAAATTTGAATCAACCAAATATATAAAGTTGTAATAAAGTGCAAATAAGTATCATTTTTGTGATGTAAATTTTAACATTTTTAACATATCCACAAAGTCTTAATTTATTTCCTTTCGGTAATTTAATAAAATGTTTTTCAGTTGAAGAATTTTAATAACCTTTGTTGGATTAAGTCTTCCGATCGTCCTTGTTGTAACGATTACAACCTTATGACTCTTTATAACCTCGTTCTTTCACTTTTTCTTTCTGAGAAGTCACAAAATTGTGACGAAATTATACCATCATAAATAAGAATTTGTGCTAAATCTTAATCAAATAGTTTAAGCATACAATTAATTAAGGGTAATTAAGGTTTACAAAAGTTTACTTTTTGGTGAGAAAAGTAAAGGTGTCCAACCATATATGCAAGTTATTCCAACTGTAATTGGTCAGTCAGTTTGGTGCGCCGCCCTTTGCCCAAGTGTCATCCTCCACCATCTGCCATGTGGAGGACATGTCAGATTTACATTCCCAGCTGTCCACATCATGTAACTAATCATTGTTAAAAGCCGGTAGTCGGTGGTGACGGATTTTGGAGTAAATGATAAGGAGCCGGCCAATTTAGGTTTAAACCGTGAAATATTAACTTTGTGTGAAAATAGTTAAGACTTCATTATTGAGCCAAGAGTGTTTGGCGATATTTTTTCACTATATTATGTGATTGAAACCACGCCACCCTTTTCAGCTTAACTAAGATCTTTCATTGTACATAGTGGTGAATTTCAGAGACTGGTAAAAGATCGTTCCTGAACGTTGAAAATTTTAAATTTTAGATTTAATATATTTTCCGATGTGACGTATTTTGTAGTGAATTTCCTTTTCTTTTTCTTTTTCTTTTAATGTCAGTTTTTGATTCGTCAGTCATTAGGAGTATTATCATAGACGGGTTTGGGCATCATTGACTCAAGTGGCCGGTTGAATAGGCCATCGAGTAAGACCCGTTATCCGAGGCGTGATACATGGTTACAAACTTCTATCGATAGCAAAAAAGTTTTTTTTCCTCACCGTGCACTTTATCCCGAAGGTCTCTTTTATAACGGTTGTGGACATCGATAACTAGAGTGACTGGTGTACTTGGTCATCATGTAAGACCCACTATTCAAGGTGTGGTGCGTGGTGGGCTGGTGGCAACGGTCTCAGTTCTGAGGCTAGAGACGAATTTATAAGAAATTTGTTGACCGAAAGTTCTAGGTGTAGAATTAGTCTTATTTTAACACGCAATTGCTTATAAGTCAAATATTTATTAACCTCTTTAATTAAATATTAGTTGGCTCATTTAACAATTAAACAACACAATTAACCAGCTACATTACGTATTATACACTTAACTTTTAAAGTGATATTTGACCGTTATACTAATATATAATGAGTTTTACAAAACCCAATTAGCTAATTTCACAAACTCTTGTAACTTATATTAGCTTTTGCTTCTACTCACAATAATTACCAAAACCGTATTAATACTAATTAATTATTAATAATTAATAACCTTAAATTTTAAAGAAAGAACAAAAACACTCCCAAATTTTCTCTCTCTAAAAAATAAAACCTAAACCCTAATTCAACCTTTTGGGGGCTGCCGTCTACCTTTTTTGGTGGAGGTAAGCCCCAAATTTTCCGTTTTCGTTCTTTTTTAATTTTTTTACGCTAATAACCTCTTGCCTCTCCTTTATTGGAGAATTGTTCTCACCTTTGTGTGAGTTTTGTTCTCACCTTGTGTGAGTTTTGTCCTCATCTTTTGGTGAGTTTTTCCCCAGTGGAAGATCGGCGCTTTCATTGTTGATCTTATGGAGATAAAACTGCTGTCAGATTGCTCGTTACAAACCTTTTGGTCAAAAGAATTGGATTCTTGTCAATGCCTTAGAAAATTTGGAGACCCTCTTGTGAAAAGCCGCAGAAGGCGATATGTTAGAGGATGTGCAGAAGCGTCTAATGAGCCCATCAAGTTTAGAAATTTTCTGTTGATCGAGAATGTAGTTTATTTGATTTTAATCGTTTTGTATCCTGTTATTTTTTACATATGTTGTAACTACCATGAGACTTTTGATTAATGAAACGATTTTTCCCTTCAAAAAAAAAAAAATTATTAATAATTAATACAATTTTATTGAGTTTCTCATGATCATTATTATTTATCTCATCCTTGTAAATATGACCTCATAGGAGTCTTATAAAAGCCATATCTAAATCTAATAAATAAATAAACCCTCATTATTATTCTCCTATGTTCATGGCTTTTACGAGATATATTGTCTCCTTTTATTTACGTTTTAACAAAACTAGTCTCAATTACGTTATGATCGTATATCATGATCTACTATACTTATAATTTGGCCTATGCAATTCTTTCTCGTACAAGTTTCAGACTAATTATTCATTTTTCTGACGCATATTAATCATTTATTTCCTACCAATATATATGCACCAATCAATCACGTATGCATTGTTCTTGCAAATTGCAATGAATCATTATCATTCCCTAAATAATATTCTTAGCTCATTCTAATTTTAGAACCATTTGCCAAATATAGATTCCATAATGAAAGGGAAACCATAATCGGCAACTTACTAAATTTGTGACGAATAAATAGTAAGTATATAGAATTACTACATTTAGTATCAGTGGTGGAGTGAGGATTTGAAGTCAGCGTTGCTGGAAAATTTCGTTGGGGAAGAAAGGGAATTTTGTAAGGAGATTTCAAATTTTTTTGGGAATTTTAACTATAAGTTCTAAAATTTCTAAAAAATGGTTCATTAAAAGGAAAATAAATCTTTACTAATGGTAAAATATAGAGGTAATTTGATAAATTACTCGATAATACTCTAACATTATCCCTAAAAAATTACGGAGTTCCATGATAAATTACTTTTACTTTTTTTGGTAAAAAATATATATAATTTCTCTTTTTTTACGTAGAATTTTTTTTATCATATACCTAATAGATATATGTTAAAAAAAAACGATAAAATAGGCATCATTTTATGCTCATAAAATCATTACTGACGATAAAATAGGTGATTCGATAAATTACTTGATAATACTCTTAACATTATCCCTAAAAAATTATGGAGTTCCATGATAAATTACTTTTATTTTTCTTGATAATTTTTTTTCTTTTTATTATGTAGTACTCCCTCCGTCCCGGTCATTTGTTATCTATTGTGTTCTACACAAAGGCCAAGGAAAGGTTGAAAGGTACACAAAAGTAACATTAAATAAAGAACAAAAGACTCACTTGCACAATAATTAAATAAAGAACACTTGACCCACTTGACCCACTTGCCCCAACTTACCCTATTTAGAAATAGATAACAATTCATTGATACGCCCATTTAAAGAAATAGATAACAAATGACCGGGACGGAGGGAGTATATGTTAAAAAAACTGATAATATAGTAATCATTTTATGTTCAAAAAATTTCATTAAAGACGGACATTATCCATCACAAACAGAAAACAGATCAATATGCATGTTGTATTATACATAGGGTACTTCATTTTCACCTCATTTGCCCTCTTACGTGCCTTATTGTAAACTTGACATTATCTATTTTCAGTTTGTGACGGAGGTTGTAAGACGGTTTGTTTCATGTTATGTATTGTTGGTGGGGGTGATAAGTCATGACAGCCGCAAACCTAAGTATTACTCTTGCATTCAAACGCACTTTCCGTTATAAGGGTACGAGTTTGATTATTATTAATCATTTAATTTAGTGCAAGTGTAGGTAGTGTGATGGATAGTAATTAGTATAGTTGTTCAATTACTAATATGGTTATCATTCACAATATCTATTCTACAGATTATTGCTCCCTTCTTTCATTTTTGTCAATTTCAAGATATGACAACATTTTCATTTGTTTCACTTTTTCCATATGGGCCGATATGGCCGGCTTGTCACTAACTTGTGGGGCTTCTACCATAATCTCCATTTTAATTAATCTCTTTGTTTCGATTATTTGTTTACCGTTCAGGTCCGATTTGTAGTCTGTGCGGACCGTGCGGCGGTATAGAGCCCCCGATTTTAGAGGGACCAATAATATGTCAGATTATACATTTATACTTATAGCTAAAAGCTAAGTGTAGTAGCAAAGTTCTATAATGACATAAGTATGGAGGTTGAAAACTGACTTCTTGTCCAAGACGACGTGTTCGACTCCCTCTTCCAAACTTTTATTTTTATAATCTTGAGTTTTATATGTTTGAAACTTTATCGAATCCTTTTATTTTTTTTCGTTTTCATCCAATTAAATTACTCAAAAATATTCCTGCAAATATATATATTTATTTGTTTGATAGTTTAATCTTAAATTTTAATATTAAATAATTTACTATTGTTTATAATACATGATACCGTTTTAATACCGATTTTATATTCAAACGAAAAAAACTAAAAGAGAGGGTCGCATTTAAAATTTCGCAAAGGCCCTCAAAATCTCGGAGACGGCCCTGTTACAGTTGTTTTGGCACAAAGCCAGGAAAAGAGAAAACACCAATTCTTTGATAACAAATGGATCATTGAATGTGTAGAAGCAAATTGTTCATCAAACGCATTCGGATAATATAGAAAAATAAACAATTAACTGAGACACCCACGAATAAAATAAATAAACAAACAACCGGGACAATCAAAAGAGTAGAAGATAGGGTAAACTCTATGGGGTGCAGTCGTCTCTTAACTCTACTAAATCGTAACACGGTTTAAACATTTTAATTTGACATTCGTTGTTCAACTGATCCCTCAATCATGCATGCATGTAGTTAGGGTTCAATTCCTGCCTACGAAAAGGAAGTGAATTTTTTTTGGCAACAATTTACTTTTTTAATTAAGAGCACCGACAATGAGGGAATTAATCACTATTATCAACGACAAACAAACCGATTTTCATCCAAGAAAATCGACTTAAAATATGCTCAAAGCCACATCAAAGCTCAACTTTGCTTGAAACTCGAAGGTTTCAAATTTAGTAAACCTAAAAATATAAGAAAGAGCAAGCACATAAAATGAAGGTGATTACGGTTATTGTTATAGTGAACTTATCCGTCCAAGCTCCAACACAATAATAATAATCAAACAAGCACCCAAGTGGCCCAACTTATATTATAATAATAATTATCGCTGTGATAAATCACGAAAATAGTCCTCGGGTTAATCATATCATAATCTATCTTAATCTTAATTTACCGCCCAAATTACTTTCCATTATACGAATTACTAATCATTAAAACCGAGTAACTATTAAACATATGGTCATGTTCTTTTCAGCTTACTTATTTTAGTTTGATTTAAATTTTATAAATAAAATTTAATTTAGTTCACTTAAGTTTAGTTTAGATTATGTTTATACGTTCAATTCAACTTAGTTATGTCCTCTAAGTTCAATTTGTTTGTCTAAGGTTTTGTTTATAAGTCGAGTTCAATCAAAATCAGATTTAATAAGTTCAATTTAGTTCAGATCAGAAAAAATTCAACCCCAAAAACAAAACTGGATATAAGAATTTTGAAGTCTAGATACATTTAAATGTTAATTATTATAAAATAAATAGTATAATATGGTGGTTGGTAAACCTAGTTATTATTTTCAGCTTAACTTTAGTTCACGTTCTTTAACTCATTCTAGTTTAGTTCTGTTCTATGAAATAAAAAAAAATATTATCATAATTTAGTTCACTTGAATACAATTTAATCCCATTAACATCCTTTCAACCCATTTTAACTTATTTTATGAGTTTGATTCAGCTCAGATCAATCCATTCGTACAACTCATTTTTGTTCTATTTAGTACATGAATTGTTTTGAAACAAATTTTAGCTTAATTTTAGCTCACGTGCATTATTTAGCTTACTTTTGTTCTTTCACTTCAGTTTAGTTCAGTTTCATTAAGTCTAGTTCAGTTCACTTTAATAGAAATCAGCTTTATTAAGTCCAATTCAGCACACTTAAATTCAGCTCTATTCAGTACACATGTTATTTAGCTTTATTCGGTACACTTAAATTTGATGATTAACCAAAGAAACTAGCTATATTAAATTGACTCCTTAGATTTGATTCTACTAACCTCACCAATAGTCCCATAATCTTTCATATCCACCAATAAGTTGGTGTAGGAAAGGGAATTAAGGTACTTTAATTAAATTATTAAATTAAGTGGGTCCTATTTGGTTCATACTTACCGGAGTATATACTAAAAAGTAGACTTAATTAACGACGACGAAAGCAAAAAATAATGTTATTAATAGAAAGTAATTAAGGACTTTACGACACGACAATATACGTCCAAAGCATGGTCCTAGAGTGAAGAACAAAAAAATTGTACATCATTGTCCTATATTTGTTGCATCTTTAAAGGTTTCCATAAGATCTTTCGAAGGATAATTGTATTTATAAATTGCAAGTATAATTGTAGTAATGAAGACAAAATTAAGCGCGTTTATCAGAAAATGTGTTAGCTTAGTGGTTAAAAGAAGGATATAGCAGATAATTAAAATTAGTGAATTATACAACCGATTGTATATATTTGGTAGTGTAAATTTGGATCTTTATAATAAAGAATTTGAGTTTATATGTATTTTTTACGAGTTTTATTGAAAAAATAATAATTTGGGCGACTTTATAAATAAAATATAACTCAGAATATTATATTGAAACTCAAAATAATACTTCATATAAACTCAATAAAATTTTGTTTTTAACATCTTAAAAATTAAAATGTAAGTCAAATTTTTTAAAAGTTCAAAAAAATTACATATAAACTTAACTAGAGATGATTGATGTTCATAAAGAGCTGAATAGTCCTATTTGGATGATAATTAATAATTATCTCAAGTTCAAAACATCACCCAATATATTTCAAAATCGGAAAATCCGGATCCCTTGATTTTGTAAAGATAGCTAAAATCTTATTAATTTTAATTAATTTGTCAATTATAACTTGCTTTTACAATTTCTTTACATTGAAATTAGTCTCAAATAGAAATAGGGTTCAAGGCCCTGTTCTTTTTGAATTAAATTTTTACTTCATTCAGTTAGATTTATCTCTATTTAATTCGATTCCGCTTTACTCGATTCAACTCAATTTAATTTAACTTGTATCAGTAGAAAAACAGAGTTTAAGTTTTTAATACCGAGTAGATGACTTTACAATCATTTTTAAGTTGTTAGACGCAACAAAGTAAGAAATATTTTCTTAAACCCAAAGTAGTAATTTTGTAAATATTTTATTAGAAAGTATGATTCTTCCATATCTCGAAAGGGCAAAAATAGAAGAAAGTTGCTTAGAAGAAATTAATAATGTAAATGTATCATTCATTGTCCGGAGATCATGCATTGGTAAGATTATGTTTGTGGACTTTGGAGTATGTCATTCATTCAGCGCAAATTCTAATTTGCAACGGCAATATCCGTCGCAAGCATGTGACGGATACCGTTTTCTCTCACAAAATACCCACTTTTTTTCTCTCTCCAACACTATTCCTATGGTCCCCTTTCTCCACTAACTCATTTTGTATCCATTTTATCTCACAAAATATCCGTCACAAATGGTGACCCGTCGCAAGCAAGACTTACTATTCATTCAAATATTCAATTACTTAAGTAGTTAAGTACAAGTCTATGACGATATCTAGCTGCAATAATTTTCATGATACTCGTTAAATGATATTTCTCGCATTCTGGTTATTTGTTGATCTATTTTATTTTGAAATGTCTTAATTAATTTTTTTTACTTTTTTATTCAAAAATGCCTTTGATTAGCAACTTATGTCTTGTTCTTTTCGGCTGAAACAAGCTAAATTGAATTAATTGGAGTGGAGCTTAATTAAACTAAATTGAGTGAAATTGAGATGAAGTGAATTTAGTTGAATTATAAATTAATTTATGAAAAGATTAATTGAACATAATTGATTGATTGAACGTAAATAAAACCTAACGGAATACAGTCAAGCAAAATTGGAAGGAGTTGAAATTATGCTAGAAAGAACAGGGCCTTAATCTTCTACGCTGTATTTGATTCACTTCTCTTATCCAAATCTTTGTGCCAAAACCAAAAATAAACAAATGACCTTAACGATAAGTGCGTATTATTGATTTTTTACAAGGTTACACATTTAAAAAAAAACTTTTGAGCATAAAAGGATTACTTTTTATGATCAGAATTTCAGAATTTAACGGCTAGAATTTACATTTGACTATAAAAATTCGAGTTCTCCTTTTTTTTTATGAGATGTTTTCACTTTTTTTCATGCATTATTTAGTTTTCTGTGTTATATCCTTTGTTTTGGAAAAAAAAACTTTTATTTTCTATAATCCTAGTTACAAGGTTATGAATTTTGAAAATTGCAACTTTCTTTTAAATTAATCGTCTTTGCAAAACATTTTATTTGGAAATTATAGTTTATTAAATTAAATAGTGTAATTGCAAAATAAAAATTATAGCCTTCTAATCAGATAAACTTTAACTGACCGTAACTCTGAACAGAAATATCGACTCCTCTCGCATTAGGGTTTAAAATGATACCCTAGAAGTAGTGTAAACTAAGGGTGTGTAATGTAGTGGGTGCTAATTTGGGCGGTTTGTGTTATATGGTGCTGCTTCCCTTCTACACAACCTATTTAAGATTCCTTAAAGTACCTTTTTTTCCATAGACAAACATTCATTCATTATTCTATTTTTATAACATTTTCAATCTTATCCATCATAACCAATTACCTTCATTTTTTAAATCATTATTATTAATATAATAATGATATAACAACTAACAAACCTTCTAGAAGGTTTTCTTCACTAAGAAAATGCGCAGATTTTTATCTATGACGAATATTACAAGATTATGACTTCTTACAAACTGCAAGTGGGGGAGTACGGGAAGAAACAAATGACAGAGATCACAAGTTTATAATCGTCACAAACAAGACTTATTAAAGATAATGGACCTTAAAATTAGTTTCTTTTAGAGGGATTATTACAGGAAATTAATTCAATCATAAGTTTAAATGATGACTGAAATTCCATGAGAAACGTATAAATGATATTTAAATACGTGACATGTTTGTCAGGTTAGGTTCGCTTTATCTAATACAAATATTAAAAGAAATCGACTTAAATAAAATGTTTAATGATATAAATCATATGATTGATTTTATACTCTTTTATTGATTTTTATAATGTACTATGCCATGAACTTTTGTAGCTAGTTCGTTAGATAACTCGCATGAATACATTTATATTTTATTTTGATACGTAACTATTTTTAGTACGTACTAGTTAAATTCTCGAAAATACGTAACAACTTGTAAATCACGAATATCAGGTAAGTCCTTTGATTATTGAGTAGGCCCAACTATCATACCACATTCCTTGATTCCTTCAATATTTTTGGGTCGATTTCCAATTCTTATTTTGACGGGCCCATAAAACCTTTGGGCATGTTTGTTTTGGTCAATTCGTTATGGAATTTATGCCTATGGACTTATGGTACAATTGGACCAGGTAGACCTACTAAACAGATCGGGAAGATCAAATCATCGGGTTTTAGTTATACAAGTCATTAGGTTACGGGCGAGTAAGGTTTGAATACCAATAAAAAATAAGATTAAGACGTCTTATAACGAAATAATTATAACATCTGAGTTATTTGAATAATTATTTATTTATAAAACGATATAAAAGTTATATAAAATAAGTTTTTAATCACATTAGTAATTTCAAGTATGAAAATAAATATTTATTATTATTATTATTTCACACTTTATATATAAATATTAATATTTAAATACTCTAATATTTTGTTTTATAGTCACATCTGGTCATACACTGTACTTTTCTTTATATTGAATTTAAAATTTCTAGAGTACGATTTTTCTAACGTGCA
This sequence comes from Silene conica, assembly GCA_029255685.2. Taxonomy (NCBI): domain Eukaryota; kingdom Viridiplantae; phylum Streptophyta; class Magnoliopsida; order Caryophyllales; family Caryophyllaceae; genus Silene; species Silene conica. The sequence goes on along the minus strand of CM055317.2, from coordinate 565,299 downwards.
CAAGCTAATAAATCGAATATGAAAAGACTCATTACAAAATATTCTCATTGATTATGGTAAAACTAAGTTTATACTTGAATTTATCATGAAAATATCCTACAAATTTCTCCATATTCGGTTTATTAACGTGTTCCCTAAGGGCACACGTTATAAAAACCGTTTTTAGTATTATATTATGAGGTATAACTTTTAAGATTTTGATATATATTTAAAGTTTAGATCTTAAAAAGTTGGAGTAAATAGGAATATCATAGTTAAATGAAGTAAGTACTGCGGAAGGCGATAAAGATATACATAGTGTATGGTAAATGTTATACACGACCAATCACGTCGCGTCAAGTGTCTAACACTAGTTAATTTGTATTTTAGTTAGTGTTAGTATAGGTTGGTCATTATACAATTGTAGCTTCTTAACTACATGTAGTTAAAAATAATTTAGGAAAATTTCTTTTTTGTTAAAATTTTATTTTGTTAACAAAATTAATATTTCGAGAGTCGTTTTACTAAATTAATATTTCTGAAAAACTTTTTATTTGTATTTAGTTCAATTTTTGTTTGTTAGTAATTAAATAATTTCTGAATTTTATTATTGTAAATTAATATTTAAAAAAGTCAACTAGGGTTAGACACTTGGCGCAACGTGATTGAACATGTATGGACTTTTCTATACACGTCGTGTATCCATAGCCTTTTTCAAGTATTGTTGTTGTTGTTGTTGCTGCTGCTGCTATGCGTAAGGCCAGAGCAATATGGGGAAAAACAGATCAAATCTATAACTTATCGTCACGATACTCTAGCTTAAGTACCGAATCGCGAAATATCGTCGACGTTTTGCGAAAAATCGTCGACGTAATTCAAATAAAAGACCAACCTTACCCCTACCATTACCACAAAACCTCTAAAATTGAAAATCACCCAAACCCTCACCCACCTACAACCACCACGCAACCGCCCCACGACGCAGCCGCACGCCGACGACCGCGCCACCAGGACCGCCCCACCACGCCGACCGACGAACCACCGGTGAGTAATTTTTTTTTTTTTTTTTTGTTTTAACTATACTTGTTAGTCTTAATTAGAGATGTATTATGTCATTGTAGTAATTGTTAATGTTAATTAGGTTAGATTTGTTAGTTGTAATGTTGATTGTTAATGTTTTTGGTGGTTTTGTTATTTTTTCAAAAATCGATTTATAATTTGTATTATTGTTCTTGTTAGTTCTAATGTTGTTGTTAGTAGTGTTGTTGTTACTATTGTTGTTTCTATTGTTGTTGTTTCTATTGTTGTTGTTGCATTTCCATTAGAGATTAAATCGAAAGGGCAAAAGACCCAAAACAACCGAATTGAGTTGAGGGACGTGGGAGGGGACGTGTGTGATACACGTTGGTGGGTGGAAGGGACGTAGGGGGGGCACGTTGGTGGGTGGTAGGGACGTGGGAGGGGGGCGTTGGTGGGTGGTAGGGACGTGGGAGGGGGGCGTTGGTGGGGGGTAGGGACGTGGGAGGGAGGCGTCGGTGGGGGGTAGGGACGTGGTGTTTAGGGTAAGTAGGGTGGGTTGGGACGTGGGCTTGGGACGGTGGGGGTGGGTATGGACGTGGGCTTGGGGTGGGTTTAGGGTTTAGGGTTTAGGGTTTAGGGTTTAGGGTTTAGGGTTTAGGGTTTAGGGTTTTTAGGGTTTAGGGTTTAGGGTTAGGGTTTAGGGTTTTTTTTACGTTCTAACCGTATGTTTTCAATTTTAATTCTTTTAATGTATTTGTTTTCAGGAATGGCAAACATGCCGTTGAACGATGAAACTTGGCTTTCACAACGGATTGCAGAAGCTGAGACAGATCTCGCAAGCCCTGCTGCGCAAAACCTGATGGTGAAAGAGTCTCTTGAACATCAACGCGACTACTGGATCAAGAGGCGTGACGCAGTCCGGTTAGTTAACGAAGCTGCTAGTTCGTACCCTCGACGTCCTGACACTCGCCGCCTTGCTGAAGCGAGAAACATGATACGTCTTGAACCCCCGGTCTTATCTCAACAGGCGATGCATGTGTATTGCAAGATTATGGATGTTATTAGAATGTATGAAGAGAATCACCCCGACGTTAGCGGTTATCCTGAGATGCGTGGTTGATGGGAGTTTGAGAAGATATTTTTAAAGATAACCGGGGTTATCCCTCCGTATTTTTCGTTTTGGGCCAATGAGGTCTGAAGGATAGGTTGTATTAGTTAACATTTAAATCGCTTTGTTTGTTTGAACGTTTTTAATTTGATAACTTTTATCTATGCAATTTGTTTCACAATGAAATCGCAATTTTAGTGAACATGAAAATCATTCGAAAAACGGTAACATTTTGAATATTACAACCTAAAGAATACAAATAAATCTCAACCTAAATAAGACAAATATATCACAACCTAAAGTTTACAACCCAAAGAATACAAATAAATCTCAACCCGGGGGAGGCTGTCTTCGGCGCCGAGGAGTCCGAGGTGTTGTTCCCATCAAAGTATGCCATCGTTCGATGTTCGACGTGTACAAATCGGCATAATGTGCAACTGCAGGTTCTCTTGCCCACGCCCAACAAAGATCGATCGGTGGCATGGGTGCTTCGCTCAGTGGGCCACTGTAGTGCAATCTCATCCAATGGTCATGGTAGTGTACGATCCACATGACACCGTAAGGCCTCGACTCGTGACCCGTGGCCCTCAGCGGTAAGAATGTATAACAATTCCAACTCCTGACTCCGCCGTGGACGTACTGGCCGATACAACAAATAGTCCAGTTAAACAACGACGCAAAGACAGACAAATACTCGGAAGACATCCAATGATGTTCACCGCAACCCCCGCTACCCGTAAACTCGATAGCCCTCAAGGTATCATCCCATCTGCTCAAAAGCGGAGGCGTGCGAGGAGACTCATCAAACACTGTCTTGTACACATCGTTTCCCTGAAGCTCTCTAAGGCACCACGCTCTCATGACCAAATGGTCCTGTTCTCGACCCCGGGCGGCATGCGATAGCACCCTATAACCACAATGACCATCAGCAACAACATCAGCCCAACCATCAAAGTGTCCCCATAAGCCTTGGGGGACTGCATATTTTTTTGCCCAAGAACACAAAGGTCCGGTTGTGTAACCGACCTCCAATGGTGCACCAACAGGTCCATCTCCAAAAGAAGATACCGTACTGACAGAAGTTGTTGTCGAAGGGGTGGAACAAAACTTGGCATATCTACGGTTAGCATGCTCAAAAGCGGACTTGTTCCGAGTAGTGGAACCCCTCGGTCTCCCCTTAGGGTTTTCTCGAACCTCAGGTGGACGAATATCTTCATCTGCCGGGTGGAGACCATCTCTAAGTTTCTCAATGATTACCCGTCTCTTCGCCGGATCGACCCCTCTAGCCTGCTCTATAAGAGCATCAAACTCATCATCATCGGTCTTCGGCCTATATTCGGGACTGTCGTACACCAAAGTCCTCCAAAACAAGTGCACATCCTCAACGTGGAGCCTCCTATGGTTTCTTTGCATCAGAATCATAATGCAGGCACAAGGCAACCCGTGTGTAATCTGTATCGCACATCCACAATTCTTTTCAAGCCCGTTTCCCAGCTCAATCCCTCTCCTAAACTCATCTTCCAGTAACCTAATGGCTTTGATAGACACATGATTTCGCAATAAGGAGAAAAAGGGTCCAGCACTTACAGAGTTGGTCAACGACGTCTGTAACTCATGTCGAATCTTGGAGTGTTGAGCTTCAAGCATGCCGTGAATACGAGTCCACATAGTGTCGAGGTTTAAGTTTTGACTCTTCAACCAAGCTTTAAGGAGGGCGTGACACGACTCTACCCGGGAAGTGGCCGTGTTACCGAGATGAAAGTATTCGTTCGTATAGAAAACAACGAACTTCTTCTTGTAATGCGCCCATGTTCTCTGAACATAAGCAGACAACTCCACCCAAGTTTCAGAAAAGGCTTCCCATGCTCTCCGAAACTCACTTTGTGTGCTTGCATTGATGACCCGGTACCAACCCGTTTCCTTACTATGCAATATCATGTCTTTGTACATCATCATCTTTCTTGAATTTTTTACTCTGGTCTCAATGGCTCTGTTCACATGCCAACGACACAAAATGTGAGAAGTGTCCGGATAGAGGTCCTCAATAGCCCGGATCAAGCCCAACTCTCGGTCAGTGACAAGAGTAGGCATAGGTGACGCCCCCAGAAGCAGCTCCTCTAATCTCCGCAACATCCACCCATAAGATGTATCATTTTCAGACGGAAGGAGAACGGTGGCAATTAAGAAGGAGGATCCGACCGGTGTAACGCCAACTATCTCAATAAGTGCAATCTTCATAACATTGGTCGAGTAGGTGGCGTCGATAAGAGCGACATATGGGTAAGCACGGAATAGTTTGACGGATTCCGGATGACACATAAACACATGAGTCAACTCTTTCGTATCGGGACCTGATTCGTGCCACTCCACATATTGGGCAGCAACTGCTACGGCCAACAGTTGTTGAGCGGGATTCCTACTTTCTCTCATCTCGCGCCGAACCTTGTTCGACTCGCTATAAATTTGGGTGCTACTTGGTTGGGGTTTTTCCGGGGTCCTTTTATGAAGAGCGTTCTTGATATCCCTCGGCGAAATATTAGCCCGGACTTGTTGCCTCACAAATTCTTTCTCTTCGGCATCCAAGCGGGCAAAATGTCTATCCCCATCTTTATAGGTCGCTAGTTCGTGGTTGTGCATACCCCCGTCAGTCGAAGTAATTACGTACCAAGCAATCGTGGGATCCCCATCATCGAAATGAGCGTAGTTCTGCACCGCTCGAATCCTAAACTCACATCCGCACTTAGCCGACCGTCTCTTCGTAGACTTCCCCGGATTCTCAGGATCGATCTTCTTTTTGGTTCGCCCGTACCTTGAACAACGGAAGTACGACCCAAGCAACTCCGGTTCTTTGCGATTTTTCGACCCATTTGATGCCTTCACTAAGGCGAAACCATTATCCATAGCAATTTTTTGAGCCCAGTCAAACGCCCCATCCCGACTTTCGAAAGATATATCCGTCTCAAAAAATCGGTTGTAATCAACCCCATTTCCACCAAATTTCTCAAACGAATCCTGTTAATACGCAAAATTGGTAAGGATTATATTAAAAAATATTAAAAACCACTTAATTTTTGTTAAAAACTGAGTAAAAATAACGGAAAGTAAAGGTCTTGTAAACCACACGTCCATGCACGGTATGGACGTGAATAGTGCACGTCCATACCATGCATGGACGTGTACTATTCACGTCCAGGCACGGTATGGACGTGCACTATTCACGTCCAGACCGTGCATGGACGTCCAGGATTAACGTCCATGCACGGTATAGACGTGAATAGTGCACGTCCATACCGTGCCTGGACGTGAATAGTACACGTCCATGCATGGTATGGACGTGCACTATTCACGTCTATACCGTGCATGGACGTGTGATTTGGCCGTCCTCTCCACGCGAGGACGGCCATTTTTCAAGTCTATTGCAAAAATACGATTGAGTTTACGTAATCTAATTCTATGGCTTCTACGACTAATTCAACCTAATTTCTACTAAAGGGCTTAAACATGTAATTCAACAAAAATTAATTGAAAAAAAAAATTAAGATTTTTGGATTTTAATTACTTACCGATGAATCGTTGTCGTCGTTTGACATGGAATCGTTGTCGTTGTTTAATGTTGTTGATCGATGTTGAAACCGTTTTTTTTGGATTTTATGTTGTTTTTGTTGAAAGAGTTTCAGAGAAAAGAATGTAGAGAGATAAAGTGAAAAGGGCAACCTATGTCTTTTTTATAGAAAACGCCGACGATTTTTCGCAAAACGCCGACGACCTTTCGCAACCCCCCTTAAGTAATAGGCCAAAAACTCTTTAATAAGTATTTTAATTTTAGTAAACCAATTTGTATATTTTGCCAGCATTTTGTACACGTTCTACTCCCATGTAAATTTGTCATTTGAGTTCTATCAATTATTACACAATAATAATTAAAAGTAAATTGACAAAAATAAATGTAGCTTTCAAGGTTCAAGTAGCATGGTTGATAAAAGGAGAGGAGCGGGAATTCACGTGAACGTTTAGAAGTTGACGCATTCACTTGTCACATGACATGAAACCAATATATACATGCAATCGCACCAAAATATATTAATGGCAAAAGAGCTCTTGCCTGTAAAGGCTTCTAGACTTGTAGATATAACAAGTTAACAACTAATAGCAACAACGATCGGTACGATAATTATAGTCTTTTTGGAACGGATATGCCTTTTTGAAGTTTGAAATTTTAAATAGGTTAAAGTGTGAAGTTTTAAACAGGTTAAGTATTACTCTGTACCTTATATAAATGGATGAGATAGGTTTTTATTGTTTCTCTAGACATTTATCATATTTACAGGGTCGTCTGGAAAATTACGAGGGTTTTGTACGTGACCTTAAAATTCGTTCCAATTGGAGTATTTTTTGAAACCCTAAGTGATTTTTTTATAATATGATTGAGCATGTCATGAATTTTGAAAGATATTTACTTTAATTTTGTAACTTTAATTCTCATTAACAGTTTTTTTTAAAATATTAACACGGGTAGTCGTAGAATTTGTGGTTATGTATCATCGTATATAAATTGATGGAATTTTAGAGTAATTAGGTGATCGAAGACATTATTACACACGAGGGATAACTATATGCCAAGTTGACAACAGTTAAATCAAACTTTTTAGTCTAGCATTCATATTAAGGGAATCCAAAAATCTTTGGTCCCTGTTCGATTGCAAGAACACCCTTAAAGACGACCTTGCCTAAATATCTATTTGACGTGTTTCATGTTTAATACTTCGTAGATCATAATATGTTTGTCTGAGATAAGAATTCTGCTTTTAAATTAAAATACTAGATATACATTATACAATATAGGCTATGTTTGGTAAACAGCGGATTAATTTTAGCATAAGCAGATTGTATGTAATGACGGATTATAAATGGCATATTGCAATAGAAGGTTTGACTAGCATATTATAATTAGCAGAAATAATTCGAGTGTTTGGTTATTGGCATATTATGATTAGTAGATTCTTAATTTTCTTTATAAAATGAAATAAACTTTTCTATTTTACAATATGCTAACAAATATGCTGGAGTAAGCTCAGCATATTGTAAAATAGCATATTGACCCCAAATATGTTGTCTTAATATATGTTGTTTACCAAACACGAAAATTAACATATTGACTGGTCAAACATGCTAAAAGCCTCTAATATGCTAAAAATTGGCCAATATGTTATTTACCAAATAGGACCATAATCAAGGATATCACGTAGGCTGTTGCGGTTGACTGATCGAGTTATAATTAATGTACAAGATTTCTGATTTTAACATCTTGACACAATATTGATCATATAAGTTATACAGTAACTATGGATTTACGACACATACACTTATCAACGGTAAAATAAAACGAAGGCGGAAAATAATAAAAGATTTGAAGATTATGCTTATTACGACAAAGATGGTGAAACATATTTGGTCCGACGCAACGACAACGCATGTCGTATATCTAATACCACGGATGGAACTTACTGCATTGCCAACCATGCAACCTGCAATTTGCATTGCCATGCATATAATTTCAATCGCCCCACTTTGATAAAGACAATCTTCTTTTTTGTTCAAAGGTTTGATCTAAAGCGGATAAATCGTACTATTATGAATATCTCGTAGTAAATGTTCAACACGGGAAATTCACGCTTTTGCACAACAGATACCCTTCTTTCGAAATGAAATTTTATGCAGTAAACTATCTTCCATCTTGTAGTATAATTCAAGTATATTTATTGATTTCTAATGTTCATACTCTTGAAGATATTACGGTATATTACAATATACCGTAATCGGAATAATATTATATTATAGAATTATCAGGCTCAAAAAATTACGACGTTCCTGATCACGAAATTTCAACGAGTTCAAAAAAAAAATCGAGTTCTCGCTTCGAAGACGGAAGAAACCGTTTTTTTCTTCATATTTTTCTTTTTTGGTTATTTTTGTGTGCAAACTCATGGAAATTTTTTCAAATTAACATGAGTTTGAGGGGATGTTGAAGATATTACGGTATATTACAATATACCGTAATCGGAATAATATTATATTATTGAATAATGTATATTATGCTACCACCATCAGAAGATAAGATTATTATCTTCAGATCATTGGAGTAGTATAAATACGATATCAATGTAATTGTTTTACCCAACGATCATTAATGATATTCTTAAGATTTCCGCTCTTTTTATTTCTATTACATACATTTCCGAGAAGCAGATATTGATAGGGTCGCGAGTGCTACCCATTTCCTACTATGTAACTATTGAAGATAATAATATATCCTAAATATATTATTCTCTCCTTGTACTTATCTTCTGTTTCCTTAATCTTAGCTGTATACTATTCTGCACTATCTTTTGTATCTTTTGTAATTTAGTTACCTAGTTTATAGAACTACCTCATGTATTTAAACTCTTCTAACTCTTCAATAAGATTAACTTTTACCAACATTATATTCTATATGGTATCAGCTTCCTAAAAACATCCTGGTCTCCTATTCTCACCAAAATTCCCACATTTTTTTCCCTTCCTGCCGTCACTCTTCTCTTCAATGGCAGCCCATGCCTCTATCATCCCTAATCCCAATGAACCCAAAACTCCCTTTGTTGCTATCAGCCTTGCGAATGTCATTCAATTGACTCCCTCTACTTATCGTGCCTGGTCTCGCCAAATCGAAAATCTCCTATTTGGTTACGATCTTGCCAAATACCTTGATAATACTCACCTCTGTCCTCCGCTCACCATTGAAAATGCACAAAAAGAGTTGGTTCCTAACCCGTCTCACGCCACCTGGAAGCGCCAAGATCGACTCCTCAGCGGTGCTCTTCGCGGAACGATACACTCTAGTATCATTCCCTTACTTCTTAATGCTCAAACCTCTAGCGAAATCTGGACTCGTCTTAAGTCCACCTATGCTAGTGCTTCTCGCGGCCATATCCTTCAATTAAAGGATCGTCTCAAGGCCATCTCCAAAGGCAACTCATCTGCCACCGATTATATGCAATCCATTCGTTCATGTGTTGACGAATTAGCTCACTTGGGAAAACCCATGGACGAAGAGGATGTCATAGCCCAGGTACTCCACGGTCTGAATCCGGAAACCTACCGCTCGCTTATTGATGCAATTAAGCATCGGGACACGCTTATCAGTTTCGACGCCTTCCATGAAAGACTCCTCCAATTTGACCTTTCTCTCACCCATAACTCCACGCCTAACCCAGCCACTACCCTGCCAGCCTCGGCTTTCGCAGCCTACCACAAACCGTACCAATCTCAGTCCCGTTACACCCCCTCTACTAAACCCACTGCCGGACTTCTCCCTACACCTCAGACCCCCGCTGCTAACCCATTCAAGGTTAAATGCCAGTGGTGTCATACCACTGGTCATTACCTCCAACTCTGCCCCGATTTCCGCGCCAAACAGTACGCCTCTATCACTGTCCCCTCACGCCCCTCTCCTGCAACCTACAATAAAACCACCCAACCCCGTGTTCACACCGCTGCCCTCACATCCACCACTCCCGAAAATTGGGTGTTTGACAGTGGAGCCACCCACCATATTACCCACGACCTCCAAAACCTAGCCCTTCATGCCCCGTACGATGGAACCGATGAACTTCTTATCGGTGACGGGTCGCCGCTTCGCATCGAAAATATTGGTTCTTTCTCTATTACTACTTCTAATCCTCCTGTCAAATTTCTTCAAGTCTTACATATTCCGTCTATCTCCAAAAATATAATCTCTATTTCTAAATTTTGTCATGATAACAATGTTATTGCTAACTTTTACTCCGACTCATGTGTTTTGCAGGATCGGTCGACGGGCAAGGTACTGCTTCGGGGACAAATTAACGCTGGCCTCTATGAATTGTGTCAACCTACTTCCTCGGCTTTTCTCCTTCACCGTAATTCTAGTACGAATTGGCACCATAAGCTTGGCCATCCTTCTTTTCATGTTTTAAACACTATTACTAGTTCTTGTGGTTTGAATTTTCGGGACAATTTAGACTCTCATTGCAATTCCTGTGCTATCAATAAAAGTCACAAACTGAAATTTGCTGCTACTTCTCTTCGGTCTTCTAATCCTCTTGAACTTGTTTTTTCTGATGTTTGGACCTCCCCCTTACATTCTATTGATAACTATAAATATTATGTGGTGTTTGTTGATCATTTTACTCGTTATACATGGTTATACCCCCTCAAACACAAATCTGACACCGCCACTGTATTTAATCGTTTCCGTGCCCTTGTCGAAAAATTCTTCAATCGCCCCATTAAACAACTGTTTTCTGATAATGGTGGTGAATATATTAAATTGACTCCCACCGTTACTGCTGACGGTATTTCCCATCTCACCTCTCCTCCCCACACTCCTGAACACAATGGCATTGCTGAGCGACGCCATCGTCATATTGTTGAAACTGGATTGTCTCTCCTTACTCATGCTTCCCTTCCCCCCGTCTATTGGTCATATGCCTTTGTTACTACTGTCTATTTAATTAACCGTATGCCCACCCCTGTAATTCAAAATATTGCCCCTTACACTAAGCTCTTTGGGACTCCCCCTAATTACACTAAACTTCGTAGCTTTGGTTGCCTTTGTTATCCGTGGTTACGTCCTTATACAAAACACAAATTAGAACCCAAATCTATTCCGTGTATATTTGTTGGGTATTCCTCAACTCAGAGTGCATACCATTGTCTCGATATAACTACTCAAAGGCTCTACACGTCCCGACATGTTCACTTTGTCGAACACACTTTCCCATATCCCACCCTCCTCTCGTCGTCCCCAACCCCTTCCCCCTATACCCCTGATCAGTGGTGTCCCCTCTCTCTGTCCTTGCTGCCTTCTTCTAATGAACCAGCCCCTACGCCCCCCCCCCCCCCCCCCCGAACCCCCTGTTACACCCCCTGTATCCCCCCCTCCCTCGCCCCACACTCCCCTCAAGCTGCTGCCTAGCCTTCCCCCTCTCCCCTCCCCCCCACCTCCCCCTCCACCCCCTCCTCGCACGGCTGTTCCCAATCCCCAGCCAAGTATGACCACTCGGCTACAAAACAACATCCGAAAACCAAATCCCCGGTATGTCAAAACAGCCCAATTAGCCTCCCTTTCCGCTGCTTCTGTCACACTCAAAGATGCCCTTTCTAACCCAAAATGGCTCCTAGCCATGGAGGATGAATATCATGCTCTTCTTAAAAATAATACTTGGTCTCTTGTCCCTCCCGACCCCTCTCTCAATGTTATAGGATGCAAATGGGTCTTCCGCATAAAGTACAATCCCGACAATTCCATCAATAAATACAAAGCCCGCCTTGTTGCAAAAGGATTTCACCAACGCCCCGGCATTGATTTTTCCGAAACCTTTAGCCCTGTTGTCAAACCAGTTACGGTCCGTCTTATTTTGTCCCTAGCACTTGCCCGCGGCTGGTCTCTCAAGCAACTTGATGTCAACAATGCATTCCTCCAAGGTACGTTAACTGAAACTGTCTATATGACCCAACCCCCTGGCTTCAAAAGCTCCCAATATCCGTCTCATATTTGCAAACTAACTAAAGCCATTTATGGCCTTAAACAAGCTCCTCGAGCTTGGTACAATGAACTCACCTCATATCTTATTTCCTTTGGTTTTACTCAATCACTCTCGGACTCCTCTCTTTTTCTTTTCAATAAAAACTCCACCCAAATTTACCTTTTAGTTTATGTCGACGATATAATTGTTGTTGGCCCTCCCTCTCCCTCTCTTACTAATTTTTTCGATGCGTTCGCCTCCCGTTTCTCGTTAAAGGACCTTGGTTTCCCATCGTATTTTCTTGGTATTGAAGTAAACCCCAACCCCGATGGCCTCAAACTCACCCAAACCAAATACATTCATGATATTCTTACCCGTTCCCAAATGCTAGACTGTAAACCTACCTCTACACCCATGAGCCCCCACCCTCCCCTTACCCTCCAAGCCGGCCAACTCCTCTCGAACCCCACGGAATACCGAGCCATTGTGGGCAGTTTACTATACCTGTCCTTAACGCGTCCCGACATTGCCTATAGTGTCAATAAGCTTGCACAGTTTCTCCATTCACCCCGTGATACCCATTGGCTCGCATTGAAACGGATACTTCGATATTTAAAAGGCACCATTCAAGTCGGTATCCAACTTCACCGTGACACCCCACTGTCACTTCATTCGTTTTGTGATGCCAATTATGCTCGTGATATTGATGATTACGTTTCCACTTCGGGCTATATTATTTATTTGGGCCGCAATCCTCTCTCGTGGTCTTCTCGAAAACAACACACTCTAGCTCGCTCATCTACCGAGGCCGAGTTTAGGGCCGTGGCTGACACTACTTCCGAGATTATGTGGATTCGCTCGCTCTTATTGGAGCTCGATCATTGTGTGACCGCGCCCCCTGTTATTTATTGTGACAATCTTGGGGCCACACAATACTCCTCCAACCCGGTTTTTCATTCTCGTATGAAACACGTTGCTATTTCTTTCCACTTTGTACGTGAACAGGTTACTAAAGGCCTTCTCCGGGTGCAACACATTTCTGCCGATGATCAACTCGCCGATGCACTCACTAAACCTCTTGCTCGATCACGGCTCCATCCCATTCTATCCAAGATCGGTCTTTCCTTTGGAATGTCCGACTTGCGGGAGCGTATTGAAGATAATAATATATCCTAAATATATTATTCTCTCCTTGTACTTGTCTTCTGTTTCCTTAATCTTAGCTGTATACTATTCTGCACTATCTTTTGTATCTTTTGTAATTTAGTTACCTAGTTTATAGAACTACCTCATGTATTTAAACTCTTCTAACTCTTCAATAAGATTAACTTTTACCAGCATTATATTCTATAGTAACATAGCCATATACTTCGTAAATCACGAGTGTACGTGGTACTCCGTATTATACATTTATACTCGTATATCAAGCTGTGAAGATTGCAACGAAAGACGGCATTGCCAGAATGTGTGGGGTTTCCTTTGTTGTGACATTTTGTGTATATTATTTCAAAAATTTGTGTTGAGTATTTGTGAATTTTTCATTTTGTTATCTTTTTCATATCAATTATTCGTTTTGCCACAGAGATGATAACAACATCAACAACAAGTTAATTTTATGATGATTCGAGACTGTGCATTCTCGAATCATCATTTGATGTGACAACAATTTTATGCATATGTGGATGGTTTGTAGGTTATCACGTATACCTAGATTTATTTAAGATAATAAATAATAATAATGATTGATGATGCATTTTAAACTTTTTCATTAACACATCGACCCATATCATTGATTATGAAACTTGTTATTAACAAATTCTTATTTAAGATAACACTATCGATCAATTCAAATATATCAATGTGGGATGAATAGAACAAAAACTTTGTGTGAGAAAAAGTAAAGGATTTATCCTACATGCCCATGTACATGTAAGGTGATATTTGACCAGTTTTAAACTTAAGATACATAATATCGTTTTAAAGAAGATTAGAGACTTACTTTCGAGACCTGTTTTATATAAGGAACTCCTTATTTTATAGGTCAGTTGTTAAAGAGCTCCTTATAAATATGAAACTCCGTCCTTATAACCCCATTGTTATTATGCACGCCAAAATAGTGACCGCGGATCCCTTTGTTATATTATTCAAAATTAATTTTATGACTAGACCGATTTTTTTTAACGAAAATGACAACTAATAAAAAAAATGATAGAAATAAATTAAAAAAGGATTTGGTGTTACCCAAATTCTTATTTGCAACGACACTATTCGTCGCAAGCTTGTGACGGATACCGTTTTCTCTCACAAAATACCCACTTTTTCTCTTTCTCCAACACTATTCACGTGGTCCCCTTTCTCCACTAACTCATTTTATATCCATTTTATCTCACAAAATATCCGTCGCAAACAAGATTTACTATTGGTGTTAGGCTTGAGGCTGGTCTATATAAACCTCATGGCTCTCATTATATTATTATCTTCATCATAAACATAAATTCTTTCTTATCAACTACGGAGTATACAACAATACAATGAAGAAGTTTGTTGGGCTATTCATCTTCATGCTCATCTTCATGCAGGTACATACTAAATTACTAATTACACTTACTTAGATTTTTATACGGAACACGGTTTGTACAGGTCACACGTTAGAAAAAACCGAAGTGAATATTGCTCTTAACTTTCTAAACACTACATTTAATTAGAAGTATTTCTCAAAGATATTTTAATCTACATTGCAATTTGCCAGAATTATATGGAATACGGTTTTGTAAAGGTCACACGTTAGAAAAACCGAATTACGTCTTAACTGTGTAAACAATTTGATTGTATGTAGGCCTTCAGTGAGGTTTTATCTGCAGGAAATGCTGCGGGTTCTGTTACCAAGGTCAGTACTCGTGTCTCATTCATTTGTTTACCTTTTATATTCTTGTAACGTTATTTTAATTATCCGTGTTAGTTACTCGAATGATAAATTGATAATCAATACAACTTTTTAATTATCAGGTGCATGGAGAGAATGACGATGCAGCTCTTTATTTTAAGGGATACCATCCTCGCAAAATAAGTAAGACATTGTTCTAATAAAAAGTAAATAAATTTTTACTTTTTTTTTTCTTTTTAAAAAGAAATTTTGGTGACGAGGTGTTTAATCCCGGGCTCATGCATTGCCGCACCACCACATGGACCATGTAATCCACACCAGTTGGTTAATTTTTACTTTTTCTTACTGTTAATATGCAATGTTACTTCGCCACTTCATATTTTTCCATTATCCGTGTTGGACACGGCCTTTAAAGGAGCATGAACTATTGAAACCGAATGTAACTTGAACATTTTTCCTTGAATTGGTAGATAGTCGAGTCAGACACTTGTAAATACACGTCATCCGTTGACTTTGTTTCAAAAAGTACGCTACATTAACTTAACATGTATTAATGTAATTAAATGACCGGGCCAGTTAGTCGACTCCAAATCATTCTGCAGAATCTGCAACTAATCAGTCCCCGTAAAACAGTTAATTAACGTCACGAAACAAGCGACAATAATGTGATTAATCGACTAATTAACACGGGTTTGGGTGGAAATTCAGATTGCAGCTATGCATGTAACAGAAGATGCAGCAAAACATCAAGGAAGAAAGTGTGCAGCAGGGCATGCAACAGTTGCTGTTCAAGATGCAACTGTGTTCCTCCTGGTACTTCTGGTAATCACTTTGCCTGTCCTTGCTACGCCCACCTCCGCACCCACGGAAACCGTCCTAAATGCCCTTAAAACCGTCTGTCTGACGAAGACGATTACGTCTTTTCATTCCTAGCCTTGTAGGGAAAGAAAGCAATACTCATTGCTTCCAGCTTCCTGTATCTAGCTACTATGCATATGTGTAAGATTGGATCTACTGTTTTATTTTTATTTCATGTTCATTTATAAGCATGCATAATATTAAATGAACTCTGTTTTTTAAATTTTGAATAAATGTATTGAATCTTAAGCCATGTATTTTTGTGGGGTTGGTTGTATATGAATAAACATATTTTGGATTTCGTTATCTGGTGGTCGGAGCAAGGAGAACGAAAGCGATGAAAGTAGCTTGTCGAGCACCTTACTATTGTAAGAAACTCCTCGCTGTTCTGGACAGGACAGCGAGAAGCTATACTTCCTATATAATAAATTCATCTTCTGCCTGTGCTATGGAATTTGGGACGCGTAACTTGTCACTGTCCGGAATAGCGACCAGTTCTAGTTTTTTTCTAAAATAAGAAAAATCTAGAAATGATGACGTGGATCCATTTTTGGTAAATAGTTTGAAACCGACACTATTTGTTGTTAAATAGTTTGCATTTTAAACCCATTTAAGCAAAAATTTCCGTTCTTTGGTAGTACATGTTCTATATTAATTATTACTGATAGATGAACCATCATTAGTTTGCACACGGCTCCCCCATACCGTGTGCTCGATTTCCACTTCGTGGGTTTTTGAGGGGTTTGAGGTTGCCAGGATTCGAACCCGTTTTGCACACATGGTTGAGGTCCACTATTATTAATATTCCTATTAGTTACTACATGAGTAAGGTTGCATTTGTCCGAGCCTCTTCGATCTCCCGCTTATGACGAGGTTAGGGAGTCGACTAAACGCTATTTTACATTCAGGTCGAGAATACAAAGAGATTGTTTTCAAATGACCGGATGATTCATTTAGGCATTTAGCTGTTACTGAAATCGCAGAGTTTCCGAGACATTAAGCAAAAAAAATCGATAAACAAGAAGTGATTAAACAACCAGATATATAAGATAATTAGAATTTGAAGAATTAAAACTAATAAACGATGTCATAACATTCATCGATCCACCCCTCGCTCTAATACATTTATAAAGTGAAAGTCTAAAACATGAGATGGGCTTCAAGGGCACTTCTTGCGACCGCCACTGGTGGTCATGTTAGCCCAGCAAGGACAGACTGCAGCATTCCCGGAAGGACCTGGCGGTACACAGTTGCAGCGCTGACAGCAGGTACTGCAAGCACGTAAACACGCTTTATATCTTGACGCCAACCTGCACCTTCCGAAACACCTTTCCGGGCAATCTGTGTCATAATATTGAAGGCCCGTTTATTAGGTACACGAAATTATTCATCGCAAAATTGATCACAGTTTAATTTATGCACAGGTTTTCTTACTTATTTTTGCCCCTAGAAATCCTTCATGAATCCCTTGTACCGGATTTGCAATGCAGACTTCCAACTGTAGTTACAATACACAGATGAAAACACCACATTATTCATTTTTTATCGAAGATAAAGTGAGATATTAAATGTATCTATCGAGGCAGATGTCAGCTGATTTAGCTAGTAAAGTCACGAAAGGTGGTACTCATGACCTGGTTCAATTCCCGTCAACAACATATTTACCTATCAAAGATAAAGTACGACATTAAATGTATCTATCGAGGCAGATGTCAGCTGGTTTAGCTAGTAAAGTCACGAGAGGTGGTCGACCTGGTTCAATTCCCGTCAACAACATATTTACCCATCGAAGATAAAGTAAGACATTAAATGTATCTGTCGAGACAGATGTCAACTGGTTTAGCTAGTAAAGTCGCGAGAGGTGGTCGACCTGGTTCAATTCCCGTCAACAACATATTTACCCATCGAAGATAAGTACGACATTAAATGTATCTGTCGAGACAGATGTCAGCTGGTTTAGCTAGTAAAGTCACGAGAGGTGGTCGACCTGGTTCAATTCCCGTCAACAACATATTTACCCATCGAAGATAAAGTAAGACATTAAATGTATCTGTCGAGACAGATGTCAACTGGTTTAGCTAGTAAAGTCGCGAGAGGTGGTCGACCTGGTTCAATTCCCGTCAACAACATATTTACCCATCGAAGATAAGTACGACATTAAATGTATCTGTCGAGACAGATGTCAGCTGGTTTAGCTAGTAAAGTCACGAGAGGTGGTCGACCTGGTTCAATTCCCGTCAACAACATATTTACCCATCGAAGATAAAGTAAGACATTAAATGTATCTGTCGAGACAGATGTCAACTGGTTTAGCTAGTAAAGTCGCGAGAGGTGGTCGACCTGGTTCAATTCCCGTCAACAACATATTTACCCATCGAAGATAAAGTAAGACATTAAATGTATCTGTCGAGGCAAATGTCAGCTGGTTTAGCTAGTAAAGTCACGAGAGGTGATACTCATGACCTGGTTCAATTCCCGTCAACAACATATTTCCGAACCTGTATCATGTAACAGTACGATGAGAAACACGTACCTCATGGGAGACGATAAGGCAAAAGATAGCGAGAAGAAGGATTCGGTTGATGCTAGACATTTTGTTTAGTTATTATTATTAATAATGCAGGAATCCTTGAAAGGTATAGAATAATAATGCAGGAATCCTTGAAAGGTACAGAATGAAGAACAGAAGTTTTATAGCTAAGAACCTGTCCTACATTCAAGGGCATTCACTGTTTTAGATGGTAAATTTACCATCCAAGAGTAACAAATTTTTACTGTCTACCCCTTTTTTAGGTAATGTTAGTTAATTAAAGCTTAATTATGGTGTGTTTCTTCCTATTATTATGGTTTGATTACCATCTTTTGACAAAAAAACAATCATTTTCTGTCAGTTTTGGCCTAAAATAGCCGAAGCTTGATCAACAACTCATATTAATCCCTTAACACATGAACGGATGTCACAAAAGCGATTTTAATATTAACACGTAGTATACATTGATTGTCACGCAATGACTTAACTAGCTAATAGGAATATTAATAATAGTTGCGCCTCAACCTGGTTCATCTTTCATGGTATCAGAGCCAGTGTGACTGAAGGTCACGGGTTCGAGTCCTGACAATCTCGAAACCGCTCAAAAACACGGGTTCCAATGCTGCCAACCTCAAAACCCCTTAAAAACACGAAGTGTGGTTCATCTATCACTAACTAAATCTAATTAATAAAACGCTGAAACAGATGATGTCGGGTTTTTGACAAATTGACAATATTCACTTTCCGTTCCCTAACTCCCCGTTTTTTATAGCCCTATTCTTTAGGACACGATTACATTTTCGATCAGTTAAGTTCAAGTAAGTTTAGCTTGTTTTTATTATTCGTTTCTATGTCTCCATGTTGGAGTTTAATAGCAAGCTGATTGATTCACGTCGGCGGCTATGAATCTATGATGCGACTGATGCGAGCAAAGAACCAAGAACATGTTACATGCTATAGCCATAGGCAAATAGCTGGAGAATGTATAAAACAAAGATCTTATCTTTGTCATGTCAATTATTCCATATATTTCGGTCCGACGAGAGGTTTACCTTCTTTTTATTATGTGACGGAAAAATAAAGTAAATAAATATGTTCATGGACGGAGGAAATAACAGTTACGGAGTATTAAACAACAATCAGTCAAAACATTAGACACGAAGACACGACAAGTTCTACTAAAGCTCAATTAGGTTTTAGGTCCTGTTTTTTTCGGCTAAAACGAGCTGAATTGAATAAATTGGAGTAGAGTTTAATTGAAATAAATTGAATGAAACTAAGGTGGAGTGAATTTAGTTGAATTAAAAGTTACTTTTATGAAGAGATTAATTGAAAAATAATTGATTGAACGTAAATAAAACTTAACGGAATACAATCAATCAAAATTAAAAGAGATGAAATTAAGTCCGAAAGAAGAGGTCATAGTAACAAATCATAAGAAACAAAATTGTACTTTTGATTGATACAAAAAAATAAAATCATATTAAACCATTATAATATAGTAAAACCGGATTTTAAATCGGTAACATCGTCATGGATTATTAATTCCTTATGATAATATGTTAAAATATATTTGATCTTATTTTTTTACCTAAAATTTATACTTGAAATTTTTGTTACCATAAATAAAATAATAAAAGTTGCAATAAATAAAACAATTAAATTAACCCCTCTTCTTGCTTTCAGTTACCCACATCTTCCCTCCTTCAAAACCATCACACTATTCCCCAAATTAAATCAAATCAAATCAATTCAATTCAATTCAATACATAAACCCTAATTTATAAAACCCTACCTAAATCTTACTAGAATCAAAATCAAATTCAAATCTCAATTAAACTTCTCAATTCAGCTTCAAACAGTCATGACGCAAAATAGCAGCAGCAGCAGTAGTATTAAGTAGCTGAACAATGCATAAATGGCGCAGTATAGACAGTCCACTAGCAGTAACACTAGCTTGTTCATTAATGGCGGCGGCGCTAGTACTAGCTCCGCCGTCACTTCCACCGGGAACGGCGGTGAACATGTCGCGATCGCCATTAGAGGAGCTCCGCACCACTATAAGAAGTCGTATAATCACCGTAGATTGAAGAATAGGAGGATCTCGATTGGTTCCGCTATTACTTTATTTTGTTTCGTGTTTGCTGGTTCTGCTCTTGCTTTTCTTTACTTTTCTACTTCTGATCATTCAGGTAGTTTTTATTGTTGTTATTGAATTAGATTGTTGTAATGTTTCGTTGCGAAATCAATTAGTTTATCGTTGAACTGATTCTGTTTTGGTGAATTCAATGTGTTTTAGTGTTTTTCTGAAATTTGATCATGGGTTATGTTTTGCTTGGGAATGCCGGGTTATTTTTATCGATCAAAACAATGTATTTTGCCCTCTTGTTTTGTTGTTGATGCTTTCGAGTTTCGAACATAGGTTTTTGAGCAGGGAGCCTTCACTAACTCGATTGTTCAATCGTTGAAGTGAGCATAATTTGTGAGATGGTTTTGATTTTGACCAAGTTAATGAAATTAAGATTTTGCAATTTGCCCGGGGAGGATGGATTAGTGACTTGGTGTTATAAGAAAGATTGGCGTTTTGAAGTTGGCACATGTTTTGGTGAATGTCGGAATCATAGATGGGATCATGTGAATGTAGTTCGTTCATGGCCGAAATCCTACCCGTGTAGGATGGATACTTGTAGCCAAGTTCTTCACTATATGACCTGGTTTTATGCGAAATTTACTAGACATAGAACAAATTGTCGCGATTGATAAATTTACCTAATAGGCTAATAGGCTGTTAGGTGCTTAGTTGCTTACTGTGTAGTTGTGTGTGGTAGAGTTTGATCCATAAGCTTAGGTGTAGGGCAGTTGAATCAATGATTTTTGAGGAGAATTCATTGGTGTATCTTAAGCTTAATACTCCTACATCTTCGAAAAAGTAAGAGTAGCAAAGGTATTTCATTGATCAAGTCATCAAGGATCTAATAAGAATATAAGACGTAGGCATGATACCCACTGATTTTATTTTTTTCCGTCTGATAAGGTTTGTAGTGTCATGTTATGAGGTCTAGGTAAACTTGTTGTCGCTTACTACAACTTGGATTGGTCAATTTTAAGGGAAAGTTAACGTAAAATATGAAGAGATTGCCTTGTTATTTTGTTGCAAATGTGCTGCTTGTTGACTCCAAAGCTTGAAGACTCCCGCTCCTTTTCTACCCTAAATATAAAAATATGAGGCAAACACGTGAATTTATATGGTTTCTTTGAAGTCTAGTTGTATGTAGCTGCTTCAGCATGTATGAATTTGTGACTCATAGTAGATTGTCCACAGTCGATGATACAACTGATGTTCAAGATGAGGCTTTCAAGGATGATTTTCTAGCAAATGTGACAAGGTTTAAGACTCAAGAGGTCAAGTTTGGCCATGGCTCTACCCTTCATGGCCGTGATTCAAGATATTGGGATCGGGATGACAGGAGAAGAGATGAAGATTACAATGAAGATGAGATGGATACAACTAAAACTGTTAGTGAGGGTGGATCTCGAAAGGATCAAGTCCCTATTGATTTGAAAAGTCCTCCAAAGAAGCCAAGCAACAATGTGCAGAGGGGATCTGATCATCATGGATTATACAATGAAGCAGGACGTGACGAGCTTAAAGTGTATGAAGAGAAATATGAGGCTTCATTGAAGAATGCTAGTCAGATGGGTGCAGATACTGAGGGTGTAAATCTTGTTTTGGATGACAATAAACTGGATGTGGAAAATGAAGAGAATGATAATGATGATGAATATGATGATGGAATTGATTTACATGATGTACATATAGATGGTTATGATGACAGTAGACTTAATGGGGTGCATTCGGAACTGGTCAAATCCCACTCTAAGGACCATCAGGCTGATGTTCGGGAAGGTCGTACTCTTGCTGACCACAGCTCGTCACACTATAATTCTACCAAATCACATTCTGATAAGAGTGGGAAAGCTAAAGATGCTATCACTGCTGATGGACATTTAAAAACTATCCCTGGAAAGCCGCCAAAGAAACACAGGAAACATCACAGCTGTAAGTTTCTTTTTACAGTCTATGCTGATTGAATGACTTTCGAAAGGGACCGTAGAGAACTAGATGAGGGGAGGGAAAATTCTAGGAAAAAAAACAAAGGAGTAAAAGTTATACCTTATAACCTTTGAAGTGTTTTTTTTTCAAACTCCTACATTTTCGTAAATCGTTAACATTTCTTCCGAACTTTGTTGCAAAAGTTAGTTTTGGCAAATAACAGACATTTTAATGGAATCATGAAAGATCCTATTTTTTCCCTACACCGATTTTTGATAGCAGGAAAAGACTATTTATGATTGATAATCTCCAACGGATGTCTTTTATTTTTGTAAAACTGTGTTTGGTAGGAGGCTTAGAGAAAATTCTTTGAAAAGGCATACGTTTTGAACAAATGACAATGTGTAGTGTTATGATTGATATTCAATATTAAAAAATCATACGTATGATTGATATTCCCTATTCTCTAATGTGCAATTGTTGCATTGCAAGTTTGCAATCCTCAAAGTAACTCTACTCATTTTATTGCAACTTAGGAAACAGTGTATGAAGTTTATGTGAAGAAGGCCATAATTCTAAATTTATTTTTCTCCAGCTTCGAATTGTGAGATGAAATTATTGAACTCTACTGTCCAGCTAGTCGAGCCTCTGGAAAGTAGAAAACTTGCAAGGTTTTCGTTGTTGTATACTCAAAAAGAAGAAAAACCTGACGGCGTAGATCATTGGGAACCTAGGTTTGCTGGGCATCAGAGCTTAAGAGAAAGAGAAGATTCATTCATTGCACGTGATCAGAAGATAAATTGTGGATTTGTCAAGGGTTCTAAAGAGTATTCTGACACAGGATTTGATTTGGCTGAAGATGATTACCGATATATTAGCAAATGCCATATTGCTGTTATTTCCTGCATCTTTGGAAACTCTGATCGCTTGAGATCTCCTTTCACAAAAGCGGTATGAGAGGTCTTTTGTGTGTAGTATTTTGTGTTAATCATTGGTCAGCTTGCACAATTATTATCTATGGTTTATCGAATTTGTTGTTACTTTGGTCAACTGCCTTCGCCAAACTCTCTGTGTTCCATGAGTTGTGTCCTTATTCATTACTGTTATCAACAGAATGGGGATGTGTGTGCTTTTATAAATTGTAAAATACAATTTCAGGCACCCTGTTTCTATACTTGCTCACATCTGTTAGTTCTTATAAAACAATGGTGGGATAGGAGCTTATTTAGTTACTTTTATTTCAGGTTAGTCGTTTGTCAAGGAAAAATGTTTGCTTTGTGATGTTCGTGGATGAGAGCACATTGCAAACTTTATCCTCAGAAGGCCAAAAGCCTGACAGAATGGGATACATTGGTTTGTGGAAGGTGGTTGTGGTGAAAAATCTCCCTTTTACAGACATGAGAAGGGTGGGAAAAATACCAAAACTTCTGTCCCATCGTCTTTTTCCATCAGCGAGGTAAGATTGTGTTTAATGAATTCTGAAGTTGGAAATTTATATATTGCTTTAGTACTTCTTTTTAGGTGTTTGCTAATTACACATAATTGTACAATAAAACCTCGAGCTAACATGTAAATTGAGCTTACAAATAACGTGAATACTGAATAGTATATTAGATGAAGAACCCATGATTTGACCAATTTGGCAGAAGTTTTATAGTACTCGTAGACTTGGGCATTAGCTAGTGTATTTTTCCTTTTAGTTAGTGAATGTTTTATAACCCACAACACGTAAAGAATTATGTGTTGAGCCTTCGACCAACTATTACAGATCATCAAAGATTGACACTAAAATAAAGTATAAAACTTATTTAGTCTATTTCAAACACGATCTTTAAAATAATTTTATGGCCTCTAAATGTGTCTATTTTAAACCGTATGCCAATTTGAATACCTTGACTCATTTTTATATGGTATTAAGGTATTATGGTGCGAATTTCGATTTTTTTTTATCCCAGGACCTTGTCGCCTAAAAAATGTGGATAATAACCTTAAAAATCGACTATTTTTTGTCATTTTAGAACCCGAAATATTTTTTTCTAAATCCTTGCCCATAGACTCGTTATATTCCATAGGAAATATTGAATGCTCGGATTTATCACAAAACAACATAGAATAAAGTCTACAACTTTTTTTCTATTTCCAACACGACCTTTAAAGTAATTTTACGGCCTCTAAATGTGTCTACTTTACACCTAGGTTGCACGGACACGGCAAAATTTTGCCCTTCGCGTGTCCGACACGTGTCCGACACGGACACGCCGCCGACACGGCTCCAAAAGTGTCGGACACTTCAAAAACCGTGTCTTCGGTTTTTTTTAGAGACAGGCGTGTCGGACACGGTTTTTTTTGGATGGACACGGTCCGTTTTGATAGGACACGCCAAATATCAACAAACCCCCAAATCCCCATTTCTAATTTCTAAACTCAGTACCTCAACCCTCATTCCTCACCATGGCAAACCTAAATCTAAGAAAAAACTAATCTAAACACAAGCAACCAACAACCTCCCCACGCCGGCCGCCGTCACCTAGCCTTACATGCCGGCGTCGCCTCATTGCCTCGCCGCAGTCCCTAGTTCAGGTATTCCTAAATTCTTATTTCCCCTAATTTCTTACCTAGTCTGATAATGTGGTAATTAAAATTGATTTGGTATCATGGTTTAAACTCTAAACCACAGTTTCTATCAGCGTTGTTCGCCTGGCACTGATCCGCCTATTCAATTATTCATGCTGCCTGCTATAGTCTCTCCGTTCTCTTTCACTACCATTTATGAAAATATGTGGGGGAGTTTTTAAAAACGTAGAGTTTCCTTAATAGAGAGAGGGAGATTTTTATCAAAACTCGTTTGGTAGTTGATACTGAATAAATTATGATAATGCTTGGTAGTTGGTATGGTAATGCTTGGTAAAGTAGATATACGAGAGTAACAAGCTTGATGGTGTTTGTAATTTAAAATCTTAAACCATATGTTTTTTATTTATTTTGTATGACAGAAATGTTTATTTAAATTTCAGGTGTAATTTAAACTTTTTATTTTGTAAGACATTTGATTTTGACGTATAAGATATTAGAATTGCTTATCATTTTATGACTTTGTTACTTTTAAATTAACAAAGTTTAGAGGTTGGTTGTAATGGACTTTAAATTCCCTTTATTTCAATATGTATATTGATTTTTTTTTTTGCCGTGTCCCGTGTCCTAAAAAAATCGGGGTGCCGTGTCCCGTGTCCGTGTCGTCTCCGTGTCCGTGTCCGTGTCCGTTTTTGTGCAACCTAGCTTTACACTGTATGCTAATTTTAACACCTTGAGTCATTTTTATATGGTATTAAGGTATTATGGTGCGAATTTCGATTTTATTTTATCCCAGATCTTGTCGGCCTAAAAAACATGGATAATAATCTTCAAATAGGCTGTTTTTGGTCATTTTAGAACCAGAAAGATTTTTTTTCTAAATCCTTTTCTATAGACTCGTTATATCCTATAAGAAATATTGAATATTCTGATTTTTCACAAAACAGTATAGATTGAAGTCTAAAACATATTTTGTATATTCTAAACACCACCTTTAAAGTAATGATATGACATCTAAATGTGTTTATTTTATACCGTATGCCGATTTTAACACATTGAATCATTTTTATATGTTATGATGGCACTATGGTGCGAATTTCGAGAATTTTTATCCTGATACCTTGTCGGCCAAAAAACGTGGATAATAACCTTCAAAATCGGTTATTTTTGGTCATTTTATAACCCGGATTTTTTTTATGGATCCCTGTCTATAGACTCGTTATATGTTATAAAAAATACTAGATGCTCTGATTTTTCACAAAACAACATAAAATAAAATTTATAACTTATTTTGTTTATTTCAAACATCACCTCTAAAGTCATGTTACAACCTCTATATGTGTTTATTTTAAACTGTATGCCAATTCTAACACCTTGAGTCATTTTGATATGGTATTAAGATACTATGGTGCGAATTTTGAGAATTTATCCCGGATCTTCTCGCCCGAAAAAACGTGGATAATAATAACCTTCAAAATACGCTATTTTTGGTCATTTTAGAACCCGAAAGATTTTTTTTCTAAATTCTTGTTTATAAACTTGTTATATATCCTTTAAGAAATAGGAGTATTTAATGAGAATACTCCGAACTATTGCACGTCTTCTCAAAATAGTCCATACATTTATTTAACTACCAATACTACCGGCTAATATACCCTTTCTCTTATAATGAAACAGGTGAAAGGGCTAGGGCTGAGCATAGGTCCAAAACCGGACCGAACCGGTCCGGACCGGACCGAACCCGAGACCGAATTCTACTAAATTGGGGACCGAGGACCGGACCTATAAGGAACCGGTCCTGGACCGGACCGAACCGGTAAAACCCGGACCGAACCGAGACCGGACCATCTGGACCGATATCGCGTATTCGCATTTGATCAAATTTTCTTATTTAATTAAGAATAAAAGTCTTGAATAAAATTTTTGCAAAATACGAAGCATTAGAATTATTATTGAAATCTTTACATGTTTTAAAAATACTTGATTAAACTCTAAAAATTAAAAGCAATCAACATGAAACATAAATCATCCATTCAGTACTCTAATTTTAGAAAATCTATAATTGAAATAATAAAAATAAAAAAGGAACAATAACATGCACAAGATTAAAACAAATAAAATCAAAACCACACAAAAGAACAACATATAAATACTAGAAAAATGTAGATGAGATCATGAGAAATTGAGAATTGGAAAGTACTTTGAAAAAAAAAATTACCTTAATAATAGTGTCTTGTAGATGTTAGTTTCAGAAATTAAGAAATAATGAGAAATGGAAAGAAAGATTAAAAGGACAAAGGACTGAAGGAGGAGATGAACTATTTACTATGAACTGGTTCTCCAATAGCCACATACAGTAAAATAAATTTGTGGTGTAAATTGTTTATGGGGAAGAGACTCAAGAGAGGTAAATAATTGTTTATTAGAATTATTATTTTCAAAATTTTCAACTGCTGTAAACGTTAATTACGTCATAGTGAGTAGTCTAGTCTAGTTAATCCCACTTGTTAATTTTGATTTTTTTTTTAAAAACTCACAAAATTTGAAATTTATGTTCTAATTAATTCGGTCCAACCGGTCCGGACCGAAAGTTTTCGGGTTTTGACCGAACCGGACCGAAACCCGAATAACCTAAATAGTTGGACCTAGGACCGGACCGAAACTCAACCGGTCCGGGTTCGGTCTAGACCGAACGGTCCGGTTCGGTCCATTTTTCCGGTCTGGACCGAGTTTTGCTCACCCCTAGAAAGGGCTACTTGTTCAACCGGTTACCTATGTTTAAAACACAAAAAATTACCTATTTCTTTCTACTTTTTTTCGACCTACCTTCATTCCCGTCATTTCTCTTCTTTTTTTTACATTTTTACCTTCCTTCTTCCATCCTTTTAGCTCTGTACAAAAATTGTACACGTCGCAAATTAGTCAAGATGAAATAAACTGTTTCTTCTCTCAGTTATTACTTTATCTCTATTCTTCATCTTCTTCTTTAGGATTGTCCATCTCCAGGTTTATGTAAATCCTCTGGTTTTTCCTTAATTGATTCAATTGAAACAACATTTTCCACAGTCGATTTTCCAAGATTTTATCTTCTTCCGTATAATTTGTATACCAGTTTGAATATTATTTTCAAATTATTCCATTGTCAGATAATATTTAGTTTTGCTTTCTAGATTCTATTTGGGTTTTCAATCATATTAAATTCCTTAATCTTTCAATTATTATAGTCTTATTTATAGGTACATGAATAGTTAGTTGAATTATTCACATACATGTTTTTTTTTTGAAGATGCGTGTTTAATAATGCAATTTGTATTAAGCATAAATTGAACTGAATTTGTTGTACGCTCATATTCTCATATGTTGAATTGTTGATTGGATTTGTGTATGTTTTAGAGGGATGCACTATTCTGATCCATTAATTGATTGAACCACACTCAAGTTTTACTTGATTTATGTGATTTGCTAGTTTGATTCCAATTAGAAAATGAAGATATTGACTCGAATTAATCAGCAATTTCGACCAAATTCAAGGATATATAGTTAAAATCTTCAAAATGCCTCTAATTATGGAAGAATTGAGAAAAATATAAAGCGAGAGGATACCTAATGAACTAGAAAAGATGGGATAAAGAGGGGAAATGAATTAAAAAGTTTGCAAGTTATGTTTTTATTGTTTTGGAGAAGAAGTTTCCAGTTGCTATTGTAACGGGGAAGAAGAGGAAGTTCATCTATAAGGATGACGGTGGAACCTACACTTACTTAGGTTTTACCTGTTGTTACCGGTTAACAAGAGGGCAATTCTATTAAAAGATGAATGATGTAATAGTTAGGTGTAATGGTAGTTAAAATATACGTTGGAGTATTTTGAGAAGCGCTCCAATAGTTTGGAGTATTTTTA
The DNA here is from genome assembly GCA_029255685.2 of Silene conica. Lineage (NCBI taxonomy): Eukaryota > Viridiplantae > Streptophyta > Magnoliopsida > Caryophyllales > Caryophyllaceae > Silene > Silene conica. The sequence goes on along the minus strand of CM055317.2, from coordinate 536,855 downwards.
TTAAATAACCCTAAGAAATATTGAATGTTGTGATATTTCACAAAACAATATAGAATGAAGTCTAAAACTTATTTTGTCTATTTTAAACACCATCTTTAAAGTAATGTTACGACATCTAAATGTATTTATTTTAAACCGTATGCCAATTTTAACACCTTGAGTCATTTTTATATGGTATGATGGCACTATGGTGCGAATTTCGAAATTTTTATCCCGATACCTTGTCGGCCAAATAAACGTGGATAATAACCTTCAAAATTGGCTATTCTTGGTCATTTTAGAATCCGAAATATTTTTTTGTGGATCCTTGTCTATAGACTCGTTATATGCTATAAAAAATAATAGATGTTCTGGTTTTTCACAAAACAACATAGAATAAAGTTTACAACTTATTTTGTCTATTTCAAACACCACATTTAAAGTCATTTTACACCTCTATGTGTGTTTATTTTGAACCGTATGCCAATTTTAATACCTTGAGTCATTTTTATATGGCATTAAGATACTATGGTGCGAATTTTGAGAACTTTTATGTCGGATATTGTCGGCCTAAAAAACGTGGATAATAACCTTCAAAATAGGCTATTTTTGTTCATTCTAGAACCCGTAAGATTTCTTTTTAAAATCCTTGTCTATAGACTCGTAATATCCTATAAAAAATACTGAATGTTAGGATTTTTCACAAAACAGTATAGAATGAAGTCTATAAACTTATTTTGTTTATTTTAAACACCACATTTAAAGTAATGTTACGGCATGTAAATGTGTTTATTTTAAACTGTATGTCAATTTTAACACCTTGAGTTACTTTTATATGGTATGAAGGCAGTATGGTGCGAATTTCGAGAATTTTTATCCCGATCTTGTCGGCCAAAAAATCGTGGATAATAACCTTCAAAATTGGTTATTTTTGGTCATTTTAGAACCCGAAATATTTTTTTCTGAATCTTTGCCTATAGACTTATTATATGCTATAAGAAATATTAGATGCTCGGATTTTTCACAAAACAACATAGAATAAAGACTACATCTTATTTTGTCTATTTCTAACACGACCTTTAAGTAATGTTACGACCTCTAAATGTGTCTACTTTAAACCATATGCTAATTTTAACACTTTAAGTCATTTTTATGTGGTATGAAGATCACCATAGTGCAAATTTCTAGAATTTTTATTCCGACACCTTAGTGGCCAAAAAACGTGAATAATAACCTTCAAAATCGGCTATTTTTGGTTATTTTAAAAATTTGTTCTGATTAGCTATGAACATGCTTAATATTTCTGATATAGCATCCTAGTAAACATTTTATATTATGCTAGGTATTCAATCTGGTTGGATAGCAAATTGCGCCTCCAACATGATCCTCTTTTGTTGTTGGAAAACTTCTTATGGCGGAAAGGCTATGAATATGCAATATCAAATCACTATGACCGTCATTGTGTTTGGGAAGAAGTTGAGCGTAACAAAAAGCTCAATAAATTCAACCACACTATGATAGACCAGCAGTTTCAGTTCTATCTGGCTGATGGGCTAAAAAGATTCAACGCTTCTGATCCTAATAAATTGCTTCCCAGCAGTATGTTCCTCTGCGGCTATGCATCTTTCTTCTTTTTTGTAATTTGTTTCAAGAAACATGGGGATAGGGATCTAGTCTGTCGATTGTGAATTAAGGATCTGAGTTAAATTTACTAACAGATGTACCAGAAGGGTCGTTGATCATAAGGGCGCACACTCCTATGTCGAACTTGTTCTCCTGTTTGTGGTTCAATGAGGTGGATCGGTTCACCCCTAGGGATCAATTAAGCTTTGCATATACGTACCAGAAGTTGAGCAAGAAAAACCCTAGCAAGCCGTTCTACCTGCACATGTTCAAGGTGAGAGATTTTGTTAGAGAGCTCTATTCGCAACATATACACAAAAAAAATATCATTTTGGTGGGCAGTAGTCTTAGCCTAATTCCACTTTTGCTTCCTAATTGCAAAAATAGGATTCATTCTTCACTACGTAATTTGACCTACTCTTTCATCACCGGGGATTTGAAAAACTTTTCACTTTGGCGATTCACGTGTCACTATACTTCATTTGGTAATATGAGATATCCATGCATAATGAATAGAAAAAGTTGGAACATTATATGAAATATTAGGTGAATTTCACATAAATTTTCCGAAAACTAGTTTAATTTCACAATTATGGTTGGATTATATTTTACGTCATGTCACCACAATGAATTTCTGCCGAAAAAGGATGGTGAATGTCATATTAAATGTTGTTGCTTATGATTTGCAGGACTGTGAGCGGAGACAAATTGCCAAATTGTTTCGTCATAGAACCGATGAACAACGCAACTCTGCACAGGTTGCTGCAGAGTAGGAGAAGGGAGTATTATGCACTGCACAGACTTTTCCCCTTTCTTTTGTATTTATGTTTGGCCATGCCTCCCTTTTCTTGGGAACCCGACACAGGACCCGTATAGGCTCAGGATACTGGTACAACACACGACACACTGGAAATTTAAATTTCATCCCGAAGGCAAAGCTGACTACACAATTCATTCGAAATCCAAAGTGGCAATAGTACGCAGGATGACACACTTTGGCCTCTAACAGCCATGATGGGAATCGATTCCTCATTTGTATCAATTTGATTACGATTCATTTAATTTGATGCCACGATAAGTCTATCATTCGATACTGATGTAATTGTTACATTAATCTTGATAAACTGCCTCCATGTGTATTTTAATAGAAATTTTTGGATTGATATCTATAAGAGTATATGTATTTTCTAGTTTATAGAATTTTTTTATATCTCTAGAGTTCGATACATCATCTTTACCCCTCTTGTGCGTCTTAAGTACGGGAGGGGATCTCAGTTGATTTTCTTGTATTGTTACCTGCATATTGGCCAGAATAGGCACAAATTCTTGTTTCAAACCGTCACTTTTGGTCTGAAACTTCAGACCGGCCGTATGTGCTTTTATAGTTAAATGTAATCACAATAGTGTGACCAATGTTACAGCTTATGATAACTTGTTTGTCAATAATGATCACATTTGACTGTAAAATGGTTACAAAATCCCGTTTTATTGTTTCAAACCAAAATTATCGTCTGAAGCAAGACCAACTGCAGAACAGGAGCTCGGTTAGTCGGTTGATCTTCTTGTATTGTTGACTTGTTACCTGCATATTGGCCGGAACCCTAACCGAAGCATTTTTCATGGTTCAAATTTTATACCCTAATTTGTACACCATCCTAAGAGAAAAACCAGAGCCAAAAGAAGTAAATAAACAAATGATCTGGATGAAGGAAGTATGTTTCGAGATCAGTAAGTTTAATTACAACTGTTCATAAACATGATCGATAAACGTTAACAAAATAAATATCGAATATAAATTACTAATGTCTTAAAAAGTTTACTCTTTCATTAGGCAATCATAAAATAGAATAAATGCTAGTAATTATATTAACTGTGATTATTTGTGGTGATCAAGTCCATCACTTTTTTCCTTCCCTTGATAACATCTTCAAACAACTCATTGATAACAGATTCGAGCAACTCGATTCCCTGTTTCAAATCAACAGACCTGTTCTTCAGCTCGTCCAACCGCTCTGTCAATTTCCCTTCATCTTCACCTGCCTTAACGGCCTTTAACTCAGCTGTGAATGCCGCCAACGCATCCTCAATCATCTCCTTCTCGCGCAAAACAGACTTCCCTGTACTGAAAACAACACCAGGTTTTCGCGCAGATAACAAGTTCCTGTTTTGGATCGGAATTGGATGCAGAATTGAACAAAACACGAACAGGGAAATTGTCGATATTGTCCTGCTAATTGGCTGCAAAATATGAACCTTAGTTCGACTTTTCATCTTCACTTTCGAGACAGTAACAGTCCCTTTACTAAAATACATTTCTCTGCATTTCCTGAACTTGAAAACATTGTAACTCTTCTCAGTCTCGTTCCTCTCGAGTTCAATCTTACCGTCTTTCACCGTCTTAACCATGAAATCAACCATCATCCTCTGTCTGTCTAATCCCGAAAGAGCCGACTTAAGCAAGTTACACAAGTCCAAAAGATCCAAAGACACACTCATATAATCATCAACCATGGCCGAACCGTCCCATGGACTGCAATCTTTAGTCCTCTCGAAATAAACCAGGAAATGAGAGTGAGCCTTCTTCACTACAAGCATGGCCGTACTACACCATTGCAGAGTCGGAGGACTCTCGTCCAGAGACTTCTGAAGTCGGTGCAGGTCACGCGCTACAGACGAAAGGATCTCACCGGCTAATCTATCATCACACGACGTTGATGGCGCGAAACATGTTAGCAGGATATTTGCCATTAAAAAAATGCAAAAAATGCAAGTTTTTTTCAGATTCATAGAATAACAATATTGGAACGAGTTTATAGTAGGTTATATTGGATTGCGACACGGGCCAAAAATGTTCAGAAAAACTGAATATGACTGGTAATGGTGTAGCTTTGCAGTGTAAACTACTCATTTTGCTGTAATTAGTGAAAAAACAGACGTGAAGATGAAGAACGTTATGAAGAAAGGTAAAATGGTTAAGTCACGCAATACCCTTTTGCTATAAACAGCAGAAAAGTGAGTTTTACCAAAGAAAATGACATTTAATTTGTCTGCAAGTTTAGGTTAATTTGGTGTGTTATTGCAGCAATTTTGACAGGTAATTAACCTAAAAAAAGCGCAAAATCTTTGTTGGTCTATGTCTTGAATCTGTTAGTCGCCGCTTCGAACGACTATGCAGGTCTCTGAATTCTGTATTGGGCTAGGGTTTTTGTCTGAACTTATTAGGTTAAATCTGTATTGTATTAGGTTAAGAGTACTATATAAACTCTTAACCTCTACCTAGCAGTTATCCTAGCAGTTATCCTATCACACAATATAGATTCTGAAAGCTCCTCACATTAATAGAACTCTCTCACTTCTGCCCTGTGCACGTAGCTAACACACCGTTAGTGAACCACGTAAATCTGTGCGTATTGTTCTTTGTTGTTTGTTTTTATATTTCTCTGTCCTTCCGTTATAACAATCTCGTTGAAGACGGGTATTATCAGTCTCTCACAATATATAAGTGACGTTATTTATGGGGTGCTTCATTTCCCTCCACTCAGCATTTCACTTGTTTTATTATAAAACAGACATTATCCGTTTTCAGCTCCTAACAGATAGGATGGATAGTGTCCGTCACAAGCGAGACGGTTTGAAAAGAAAGTTCCCTTGAGTATCAAGAATATATGCTTTTTTTAATGGTTGAAACTTGCAAGTTAATAGAAATATTAACCCAAATTTAGCTTAGTCATAATAAAATTGATTATGTTTGTATTTTGTCAAAAAAGCAAATTATTACGTTTCATTCATGTATTAAATGAGGCGTAAGACCAGTACGATATCGAATGAGAGGGCGATTTGAACCTGCAATCGATTATCAAATTACCTTCACCTTAACCAAAAAAAAGCAAATTATTAAGTTTGATTCACTAGAAATTCAAAATAGCCATTTTCAGGTGATTTCTTTTTTTTTTTTTTTTTTTTTTTTAATATAAGTTAACGAGTTTTTCATATTTTCAATGGAGCCAAAGACTAATTACTCTTTAATTATGGTTTATAATGGAATAAATCAAAGTAGCTCACTAAAATGGTTGCGCTTCTTTCTCTTGTGAGTTATGAGTAGCGGTCCTTCGATGGAAATTCCCTTACCCCACAAAAGGATTATACAACCAGATGTATAATAACATGTACAACCATGGCGTATTTTATTGAGCTTATGTGTATATTTGTTGAGCTTTTAAACTATTTTGAGTTATATTTTAGTTTTTTTATATTAAAATTAAAATATAGTTCAACTTATCTATATAGTTTCTTAGTTGTATAATAATTTTCGATTCTCAATATTTTCTCAAGGAGTTCATAAATTTTACCATATAGCTCATATTCTTTCTAATAAAGCTCAAATTTTCTATTAAAAAGCTCAAAATATGTACAGAAAATTGTATACCTCTGGTGCTATAATCCGCTTATTGCAGTTTGGTGGCACTGAGGTAATGTTGGTAGTATAAGTTAACGAAAGTATACCGTCAAAATATTATCGGTTAAAGTCGACATCATTAGACAACCAAAACGAAAATGTGAATATTAGACGCGTTAGCGTCAACATCAGAGCTGTTCTTATGGCTCTTTAACAAAGTAACGAGAAACATTTATGATTTTGAAGCTAAGATTGTCTTAAGCAGTAAACAACCGGCAACTGGCTCACGCGAGAGGCAAGCACCTGCCCAAACGCGCTGTTCATGTGCCGATCCTAACAGTGCTGAACTACGACAATCATCGTCTTCTAATGGCAAGATAAACGATGACAACTGACAAGCATACATGAATTTCACTTTGAAATTGTCGAAAACAAGGGTTTATTATATAATGACCGTGGTTCTTAACAAAAAATTCAATAATGCAGAAAATTGAAGCAATAATTCGAGCTGGTATGATGATAATGTATACGGTATACCCCTTGAGATGTTAAATACCGAAAATCAACAAATTTGTTTAAGGCACTTCATCAAAGCTTCGGTGTGCTCTGGCTTACCAACAGATACGCGAACATAGCTGCCCAACTCCTTGTTATTGTAGTGACGGATCATGACGCCCATCTTTGCGAGGTCCTCCTGGTATCAGATATGTACATGGCATGAGTGTTTCGGGTATTTTGAGATATCGTTCACTATGTTACTCGGACTTTTTAAGACGTCCCCAAGAGTCGTACACTGCCTCGTATCTTATAATAGATGTCATACTCATACCCATGATATACACTCGTAAGCCGTGAGAACTAACATTTTGATATCGGTTGACCACCCAAGTGTCAAACGGGACAATGAATATGGGATGCGGGATAAGAATCTAGGTAGCACCAAAACGGACACGGGACACAGCATTCCATGAAAAGTAGGACATGGGACACGGCATTTAAATATTATAAAATATATATTTTATGGTTATAAATAACGTATAATTTTATATTTATCATGTATTTGAAGCTAAATCTAAACAAGTAAAGTACAATTCGACCTTTATTATAACTAATTCTCATTTTTCCACCCAAATTCATCTTTTAATCGATCTTTTTAAAATTTTATTCCTCATCTAAACTATAATATGTTTAGCCATGTATCCAACGAGTGTCGGGTGTCGGACACGGAATGACTAATTAGGAGAAGTGTCCGTGCTACCTAGATAAGAATTTACGGAACTGTCAGTTTCTAAGGTTGCTACACTCCTACACATCCTAAAAACAGTCTTAACTTCGAGTCAAAGAATCACAATTAAGATGCAACAAGTGGCCACAATATACCTTCAGCTTCTTGGCGTCGAGTCCAGACGTAACCTTGCAAAGAATAAAGTTAGAGTAACTGGGGTAAGGTGTAAGAAACGGGACTTCCTCCAAAAGCTTGAATAGCCTTTCGCGTTCCTTCACCAAAGCGTCTTTGACATTCTGTATGGAGATAAAATCTATTAGCCTAATTACAAAATACAGAAAAAAAAAAAAAAAAACTGCAGTTGGTCTTTGCTTAAGACGACAATTTTGGTCTGAAACAATAAGACGAGATTTTGTAACCATTTTACAGCCAAATGTGACCGTTATTGACAAACAAGTTATCATAAGCTGTAACATTAACCACACTATTATGGTTACATTTAACTATAAAATAGTCACATATGGCCCGTCTGAAACTTCAGACCAAAAGTGACGGTCTGAAATAAGAATGAGAGTAACCCGGATACTTACTTCTAGATATGTGGGATTCTGCAATGCAGCGCAAGCAGCTACTTCAGCAGCTACAGACACATTATACGGTTGCTTTGCTCGCCATATGTACTCGATAATGCTAGCAGGAAATGCTCCATATCCCACTCTAAGGCCAGCTAAACCTGTTTAGATACAAGATATATTATTAGATTTGAGATCATATACGGAACTGAATCTGTGCCGTGAGTGCCCGTGACACTAAACCACAACCGAGTCATCAAGGTTTCGAAGGTTGCCGTGACTACTGTTTTAAGGGGTATCGGCATCAACGATTGCACTTCTACATGTCCAACAATAAGCAATAAAAACAGAGTTTCTAGGTAGATAAACAAAGAATACCAGCTCTTTTGCTGAAGGTTCGAAGAACAATCAAATTCTCATGATGCTTCACCCATTTCATTCGAGATTCCAACCCTGAAAACTCAACGTATGCTTCATCTAGAATCACCAGTACCGGAAGATTAAGAATTTTTAATAGATCACCATCACTTATTATACTGCAACGGAAAGCAAGTATACGGTCAATACAGTGGAAGTGAAATTATCTTACTATGAGAGCCATCTATAGAAATGCATGAAAGTAAACTGTCTAAAGACGGTTATTAAGACGTTTCTTATTTTGTTTGTTTTTCAAATGATCACCGCCTCACATGCAATACTGAAAGCAATCCCGGGTCTAGATGCTTACCGTCTTGGTGAGGTCTTAAATTTTTACCAGACATTTTCCCTAAATACCTAAGACCAATGTCATATGCATATAACCTCCTCCGAGGTCATTATACCTCTAGAAGAAAATATATGGCCCTGTTCTTTCTAGCTTAATTTCAGCTCCTTTCAATTTTGGTTGGTTGTATTCTGTTAAGTTTTATTTACGTTCAATCAATTATTTTCAATTAATCCCTTCACAAAAGTAACTTTTAATTCAACAAAATTCACTCCACCCCAGTTCCACTCAATTTAGTTCAATTAAGCTCTACCCCAATTTATTCAATTCAGCTCGTTTCAGCCGAAAAGAACAAGGCCTAGTCTATGCAGAGCGGAAACCAGCATGGTCTACTATCGTAGCTAGAAATTGTTGCCGTATGTCTAAAATTTTCTTATTTTATTTCCGCAGGTCAATAACTGTCGAAAACAGCGCACAAAGTATACCTACACACACGTGCCTTATACGACACAGAAGGAAAAAAAAAAGACATTCCAATGTAGGTGCAGCCTACTACTCACCTCCCATCTGGGTTATTTGGAGAAGTAAGAAATATGCATTTCGGCTTTTCTAGTTCAACCATCTCTGTTATTTTTTCTACATTCAAGCTAAAATCAGCATTCCTTGGAACTGTAAAGTACAATGTAATCAAGATGTGTATCAGCAAAATATCGACAAAACCGAACAAAAACAAAAACAGAAACCGAAAAATAATTTGAACGTTAACAATGAAAGCTTAAGAATTGTTCTCACCCTTAAGAACAATAGCTCCATTTACATTAGCATCGAATTCATACATTGTAAAGGTTGGTGGGCAATCAACTATTTTCTCGCCAGGTTCCAGCACACAACTGAGCTACAAAATTATTTAAACAAGAGATAAGACACATTGATTCCATAAGAAAATACAGAAAGGGAAGGACAAGGAAAATCAATTGCTTGAAAACTTCAGTTAAAGGAGAATGGGTTATGGTCGCTGACCGCATGATCAAGTCAATGAGCTCATCAGCTCCACATCCTGCAAGAATATACTCGGCTTCGAGGCCTGAGTCTTCTGCAAGAGCAGCACGTAATCTACGACTTTCTGGGTCAGGATAAATGTAAGGAAATTTCATGTTCCCTAGAGCTTCAAATACCTATGAACAAAGAAAAATGCAGTCTAACGACAAATTAATATTGAACTTAATCATTGAAACTAGAAGTTCGAGACAGCCAGCAAACTCAACCAACTTTCCAAATTTCTATCACTTGCCTCTGGAGGTGGACCATATGGATTCTCATTTGCATCCAGTTTGATGATATCCTCTGGTTTTCTACCAAGACGAGTTGATAAAACCTAATCACAACAACAACAACAACATCAGAGCCTTAGTCCCAAAATGTTTTGGGGTCGGCTAACATGAATATCCTTTGGAACCGTCATGAGTGACATTCATCATGTTTGAGGGGCATGTTCAACCACAATTCAGAACTTGTGAAGAAAAAAGATGGAAATTTTCTGCAACCCAAGTCCTAAACTTCAACCAAACTTTCTGTGGTAGCTTCATACACTATCTCACACATATTTGTCACTCAATAATTCACATAACCTTGACCCAATCTCCACAGTGAAACTATAAACATATACTATTTATCTTCAAATTCATTACCCCGTTCGCAAATCACACTCATATTCAGAACAATGGTTCATGATAAACCACAATGCAGAACTATTACGAGATGAAACAAGATCAAAACTTTCAGCATATGAAAACAACCCATTGCTCCAAACTCCTTGGAATCAAAGACTCGTCATTCTTAGGTTCTAGATTATATGGAGTAAAACAAAATGGTTCACTAAACTAGCTGCACTTCTCTCAATGTGGTATCAGTCATTCAAAGCAATTCTGAACACAATATTCATCTTGGGTCATACAGAAACAACCTCAATGTATTGCTAGCACAAAGGTAAGGCTGGTATCCATCCCCCCTTATCTCCCAATTTGCGGGAATCCTCGAGGCACTGACGTAATCACGTAACGTCATTGATGAGAACAACCTAATCCCCACATCGAAACTCGACTTTTATCCAGCTCAATGAGTCACAATTAGAATCCACAACAGCTAACAAAACACCACAACAAAAACTACCTTATCAACTCAAATCAAAACACCAATTTAAAACAATTAAGTACTTAATAAAATAAAATACAATACAATAAAGATACAATCTTTGGATAAATTACCTCAAAGGGCAAAATGGGTTGATAAGGAGACAATTTCCTGAGATGAGGTCTAATAAAAGAATCACCAGAAACTTTTTGCTGAGTTTCCACATTCACTTGTTTAACAGGCAAAGTAGAAGCCATAGCAACAACCCTTCTTTGATTCACTTCAATCCCACAACTTGGTTTACAAATACTTGACTTAATCATGCATGAAGAAGATGAAATGTTGCACAAATCAATCACACCCATTAATCCTGTCTTTATTCACATTAAAGATAATCAGTGGCCGAGCCAGAATTTACAGTGAGGATCGAAAAATTTCAGCGGGGACAAATGGGTAATGATAACATGTCATGTCATTAAGGATACTAAAACCTGATTAATCTAACATGATTATGATTAGAATTATAATAATTATAATCAAGTGACAGATGAATTACCTGGGTGGATGAGGAATGAATGAATGAATGAAACCCTAAACCCTGAAGAAAGCTTTGGCTCTTACAAACTTAAAAGGTTAGAGATTCTAGTGTTAGAATAATAATGTGAGATTTATATGTTTTTTAATTGTAGTTGCAAATCAAAAGATGTTATTCTTAACGCACAAATACTAGGGTTAACACCCGTGAAAAATCACGGGGTTGTGTACACTTACTTGTAAAGATGACATATATACATTTTACTTATTATATAGCAATTCTATTTATTCGAACATATGTACTTTCTTACAATAAGAAAGAAATAATATAATATCATTGTATATATTAAAATATATATACGGAAATTATAACATTCAACCTTGAGAACCTTAAGTTATGTAAGTACACATGATAATGTTAATAAGATTAACAAATTTACGACATGTTTAAAATGAAACAATTAAGTCATAGCTAAAAAATGAACTTATAACATACAAATGTAAGTAATTTAAGCTATTTAAATTATAAAAAAAAAACAAATTAAGATAATTAAGTTTTATATATTACAGAAAATGAAACTTAGATAAAATCGATTCTGACAAATTTTTTCATAATAAATATGTAAATAAAACAATAAAACAAAATAATAGATTATTGATCGTCCTTAGAGGTCCGATATAATGATAACAACCCAATAAATTGATTTTTTGATAAAATAGTACAGTCCAACCCAATATTAAAGGATGAATAAGCATATCAAGACGGAGCCCAAGGCCCAATAATAGAACCATGAAGACGGAGCCATTTTACAATGATTATTTTGAAGACGGAACCCAAAGGCCCAATAATATTATACAATGATTTTATCTGTTCGAGCCTAGCCATTTTACATATATTCAAGACGTAGCCCAAAGGCCCAATAATAGCAATAACCGATCAAAACATCATCAAAATCCAAATTAAACTTCTCCACCTACAATCCTCTGTGAAAGGACAAACTCACATTTCAACAAAATTTCAAAGTAAACTCCTCTACCTACAACTCCCTGTAAAACGCAAGCATCGCGTTTGATCAGAATCCAACGTAGGTTGGTGATAAGTAATTAATTTGCTATGTTAATTTTTGGATACCAAACGTCTCCTCTACCTACCGTTTTAATTTATGTTGAAATACAACTGCAATTGTCGATTCAAAGGTTCATTTCTCAATTTAATAGTATTACTTACCAATCAATCTACTAAACATTAGTAATTTTTGGAACTGATATTAAATATTCCATTAGCGATATTCTATACCACTTAATGGAATATTTTTTCCAACTCAATTTAATATTACGTATCACTCAATCTCCTAAATATTATGAAATTTATATAGTGAATTGAAACATGATAGATAATCTTTGATTTTATTTAATAATATTCATCTAAAATACTAAAAGTAGACCGTGAATTATACGGGTTACAACCTAGTTTAGATTATTAATATGTACCCGAATGGCACACGTTAGAAAATACGAAAAGATTCGCACCCTATTTTCATTAATTATGATAAAGTTGAGTTTCTAACTAAGAATCAGATAGGAATATGTTGTAAATCTTTCCATATTTGGATTATTGACACGCGTTTTGAAAACCATAGTAAATTATATTCTGTTTAATTAAGGACAATGGTTATTTTGGCGGAGGGAGTGATAGTTAAGAATTAGAGTTAACAGTAATAGTCAGTCCATTTGGCATACCAAGTTTAGAAAGAAAACAATTAATTTGGGAGATTCTTGATTTGGATTTAATTTTGAAAAAAGGACTATAAAAGAGAATGGATGGAGACATGGAGTAATACGTAATCGCTAAAATAAACCACACCGAATCGATTTTGTTTTCTTAACGTACAATTTGATCTTATTTTAGTGCCAGAATTATACCGAATTTCATAGATGAATATAGTTCAATGATGCAAAGATAAGATATTTTTTTCTATATGTTTCACCATCTTCAATCCATGCCTATTTATATAAATAAATAGATATGCAAAGCTACATGGGGAACACAAGTTCTCATTTGTGACGGATATATCCGTCGTAAGTTTATGACGTGTCAAGTAATAACTACATGGAAAGATAAGACAAAAGTAAAATATCTGGTAATAGCAAATTGTTTTGTCTGAATATCTTGGTAATAGCAAACTGTTTTGTGTATTTGACCCGTCCTAAGCGAGCAAGGGAGACTTGCTTCATGGGGAATGATATGAGCTGTGAAGAGTTGTAATTGTTCACAAATTCTCATATTTAATTTCTATTGTGAAGTTTAAAACCCATCAAAGTTTCCCGGGCATTGCCTCAGAACCGTTTAGTGAAAATTATACATTAAATAAATATGCAAGTGTAGATTCCGTACTATCCGAATCTACATTATATTATAGCGAACTTACCCATTTACGAATCAAACCCGAATACGCTAAAATGAACGTAACAAAATATGATTCCATCTGATTATACATTTCTAAATATTTACTCTGTATTCAATAAGATATTGAAGAGATATGACATTCCTTTGGGGTACAGGGAGATGGTGGCCGGCTTGATTTGAGCGGCTCCTAACTCGGGTTTTGTTCGGGGCTTCCTTTGGGGTACAGGGAGATAGCACAAAATGGCGGGTTCGGAACCGAGTCGGACTGAGTAGCTACAAATGGGCTCATAATTAGGAGAAGTTCTACGCAGAGCTCGGTGCCGCTGGAGTTGATGTCGAAGCCACAATGGTGATCGTTGGTGATGGATGAATAGCATAGAAACGATGATTGAAGTGAAATAGTCAGAGTTGTTGAATTAAAAAAATACAACACGTTCACTTAATTGGCGAAAATTTACTCTGGGTAGATAGTTTGAAATGAATCTTATTTTTTTTAAATATTTCGGTTTATTACCCGTTAAAGTAAAAAATTCCTAAGATCTGTCGCCACTCCTAATATGTGGCTCAACTTACTGTCGTGCGTCGTATATATGCACATAATAACATTGATATTGCGTTTTTTTCCATATGAAAGCACGTTGCTTATGAATAATTATCTTAAGTATTGTTACCTAATTTTTAAGTTTTTGATTAAATATAAAATCAAATATTATTAATTGTAGAATATTTAGGTCAACGGAATAATTTTGTTATTTGACTGAATTACGATTTTAGCATCAGCATAATTATTTTAAGGCTCTGTTTGGTAAAACGACCTGAAAAGCTACCTGAAACCTGAAAAGGTACCTGGAAACTGAAAAGGTAGCTGAAACCTGAAAAGGTAGCTGATAAGGTAGCTGAAAATTATGAGCTGATAAGCTGACTGATTATATAAAAAACTGTTTGGCAAACTAACTGAAAAGGTAGCTTATTTTGGTGAAATGACATAAAAGGATATAATAATTATTTACTATATTATAGATTGAAGGGTAAAAAGGTAATCTAACCTAAAATCAGGTACCTGAAATTTAAAATGCTACCCTATGTAGCATTTCATTTCAGGTAGCTTATTTGACCAAATAAGCTACTTACCAAACACTCCCAAAAAAATAAGCTACCTGATTCTTTTGGCGAAAAAGTTATTTCAGGCGAATCAGGTACCTGAAATGCGCTGCCAAACGGAGCCTAAGTATTGTTACCTAATTTCACGGTTTTGATTAAATATAGAATCAAATATTATTAATTGTAGAATATTTAGCTCAAAAGGAATAATTTTGTTATTTGACCGAATCGCGTTTTTAGCATCAGAATAATTATCTTAAATATTGTTACCTAATTTTTTTTTATAAGTTTAGTCAATAATAATCGCGTTTAAAAATTATCATTCAATGGAGTATTTGCAATTTACTCGGTTTACAATAATACTCGGTTATATTATTTTATAAATTTAGTCAATAATATTTACCGAATAGTTTTGATTTGGAAAGATGTATGTTGAGTAGTGTATTTGCATTAGACTTCTGTTCAGCCGTGAATTATGGAAAGATTGTTCAGTCGTCTATACGGTTCTATTTTATGGAATATTTAGGTAATAAAATCAAAAAAAATTACACGGTTTAAAAGATGGTTTAAACGTTTAAAATAGTTGAACAATATTTATATTTATGGAAGATTTAAGAAATATTTAGTGGAATATTTAGGACGGTTCTATTTTATGGAAGATTTAAGGAATATTTAGTGGAATATTTAGGACGTGAATATTTATATTTTATTTTAATATTATAATATCATAATACATAAAAAAATATGACGTGGCATAAATAAAGGGTTCTGATTGGTCTACAAAACTGTTTTTTGTGAGGGTGAACGTGAGTGCGAGAAAGAGTGAATGGTGAAACATTATTGCGCCACGTATGCAGTTCGACATTTTGCTTTTATAGTAATAATGATACGGTTTAAATTTAAAACAATAACAATAATGTTGAATTTCCTAAAGAGGAATATAATTATAGAACTCGTCTTTAAGCGGGGTGCTATAGTAACACATTTTAACCGTAAGATCGATATATAAATATACTCGTTTTAAAATATTTGAATTTTTATATTCACATAAGGCAAAATAGGACTAAAACATCCAAATTTATGTAAGAATAATGACAATGTAGAGGATTAATCAAATTAATTAACGAACAAAGAGTTTTACTGAAAACGGATATTATCCGTCGTCTTCAATGAGAATTTGTAATTAACGAAACAGAAATGAAGTTGCAAATGCCCTGGCCTTGACCACACGGGAAAGGAGGACCATCACAAATTTGCAAGCACAATTAATAATTGGAATAAATTCTCGTTTATGGGCCATAACAAAGTTTTTTTAGGTAAATGATTTATTTTTAGTTAATAATTAAAACACGTTTGTTGTTTTGTATGGATCTGGTCATGACTCGTGACTCGTGATAGGTAATGACAACAAATTAGTCGTCACATTTAGCTCTTTCACAGATTATCATTTGTGACGGGTAGTATCCGTCACAAGCTTGCGATGAGTCAAATAAAATTCATTTAGGAAGATAAAGACAAACCTTTGTGATTACCTATGCACCTTTATTTTTGTTTTATCTACCCATGTGGGTATTATTCGACCCGTCACAAGCTTGTGACGGGTTATTTGTCACAAGAGAGACTTATTGTAGCTCTTTATTGTATTGCAAGATTATCATCTATGGAAAAAATGGAAAATCTAATATCCCACCAACTATAAATCGGATAAAATACCTCATGATGCGACTTCGAACACATGGTATGAAAATCGTCAACAAAAAACTGACCCGCTATGATCACTCGAAACGGCTGAAATTGAAGGGTATAATACACGTTTTTTAGGTTTTTGAGTTCTCGAAATAAAAATGTCCGGAAATCGCACGAATGGTTAATCACGTCAGTTAAAGGAGGCACAAAAAATTTGAAAAATTACAGAAGACGCCCGACGTTCCCGGTACACTATAAACCCTTCTCGGTCGAAAATAAGATAATTGTGTCAAAGAGATTTATAGTTGTTTTTTGGGTATAGAATCGACTAAGATACCTCATGATGAAATTTCGGAAACATGTATGAAAGCCGGCAGAAAAAAAGGCACCCTACGACCACCCGAAACGGCTGAAATTAAAGAGTATAATACACGTTTTTTAGGTTTATGAGCTCCCAGAATAAAAATGTCCGAAAATCGCACGGATAGTTATTTGCGTCGGATAAAACAGGCACACAAAATTTCAAAAATTACGGCAGACATCTGACGTTGCCGGTACACTATAAACCCTTTTCGGCCGAAAATCGGATAATCGTGTAAAAGAGACTTATAGTTGGTTTTTGAGTATAAAATCGATTAAGATATCTCATGATGCGACTTCGGACACGTGGTATGAAAACCGGCAGAAAAAAAATGGCCAACTACGACCACCCAAAACGGCGGAAATTGAAGTGTATATAATACACGTTTTTTACGTTTCTGAGCTCCCGGAATAAAATTTCCGAAAATCGCACGGATGGTTAATGGCGTCACATAAAACAGCCATAAAAAATTTCAAAAATTAAGGAAGACATCTGACGTTGCCAGTACACTATTAACCCTTTTGGGCCGAAAATCAGATAATCGTGTAAAAGAAACTTATACTTGCTTTTTGGATATAAAATCGAATAAGATACCTCATTATGAGACTTCAGAGTCGTGGTATGAAAATCGGCAGAAAAAAAAATGTCCCGCTACGAGCACATGAAATGGTTGAAATTGAAGTGTATTATACACGCTTCTTAGGATTCTGAGCTCCCGGAATAAAAATGCCCGAAAATCGGACGGATAGTTAATCGCGTCAGATAAAATAGGCACAAAAATTTTCAAAAATTACGGAAGACATCTGACGTTGCAGGTACACTATAAACCCTATTCTGCCGAAAATTAGATAATCTTGTAAAAGAGACTTATAGTTGTTTTTTGGGTATAGAATCGATTAAGATATCTCATGATGGGACTTGAAACACGTGGTATAAAAATCGGCAGAAGGAAAAATGGTAAGCTACGACCACCCGAAACGGCTGGAATTGAAGTGTATAATACACGTTTTTTAGGTTTATGAGCTCCCGGAATAAAAATGTCCGAAAATCGCATTGATAGTTATTTGCGTTAGATAAAACAGGCACATTGAGACAGATTAATATGGTTTAAAGGTACAATGGTGCGAATTTCGTGAATTTTTATCCCGAGACCCCGGCGGCCTGAAAAACGTTGATAACCTTCAAAATCGGCAATTTTTTGTCATTTTCGAATCCGAACTTTTTTTTCCTGAAAGCTTGTCTGTAGGCTCATTTTATCCTATAATAAATTTTGGATGATCAGATTTTTCTCACAAGACAACATAGACTAAAGTATAAAACTTATTTTGTCTATTTCAAACACGTCCTATAAAATAATCTTACGGCCTCTAAATGTGTCTATTTTAAACCGTATACCAATTTTAACACATTGAGTCTTTTTATATGGTTTAAAGGCACTATGGGCGAATTTCGTGAATTTTTATCTCGGGACCCTGTCGGCCAGAAAAACGTAGATAATAACCTTCAAAATCGTCATTTTTTTTTGTCATTTTCGAATCCGAACTTTTTTTCCTGAAAACTTGTATGTAGGCTCATTTTATCCTTTAATAAATAATGGATGACCATATTTTTCACAAGACAACATAGACTAAAGTATAAAAACTTATTTTGTTTATTTCAATCACGTCCTATATAATAATCTCAGGGCCTCTAAATGTGTTTATTTTAAACCGTATATCAATTTTAACACATTGATTCATATTTATATGGTTTTAAGGTATTATGGTGCAAATTTCGTGAAGTTTTATCTCGGGACCCGGTCGACCTGAAAAACGTGGATAATAACCTTCAAAATCATCAAATTTTTGTCATTTTCGAATCGGAACTTTTTTTTTCTGAAAGCTTGTCTGAAGGCTCATTTTATCCTATAATAAATACTAGATGTTCAGATTTTTCTCAAAATAACATAGACTAAAGTATAAAACTTATTTTGTCTATTTCAAACACGTCCTATAAAGTAATCTTACTGCCTCTAAATGTGTCTATTATATACCGTATACAAATTTTAACACATTGAGACATATTTATATGGTATAAAGGCACTATAGTGCGAATTTCGTGAATTTTTATCCCGGGATTCTGTCGGCCTGGAAAACGTGGATAATAACCTTCAAAATCGCCATTTTTTTTTTCATTTTCGAATCCGAACTTTTTTTTTACTGAAAACTTGTTTTTAGGCTCATTATATCCTATAATAAATATTGGATGATCAGATTTTTCTCAAGGCAACATAGACTAAGGTATAAAAACTTATTTTGTTTATTTCAAACACGTCCAATAAAATAATCTTAGGAGCCTCTAAATGTGTCTATTTTAAACCGTATACCAATTTTAACACATTGACACATATTTGTACGTTTTAAAGGTAATATGGTGCGAATTTCGTGAATTTTTATCCCGAGACCCTTTCGACCTGAAAAACGTGGATAATAACCTTTAAAATAGACATTTTTTGTCATTTTCGAATCCGAACTTTTTTTTACGGAAAACTTGTCTGTAGGCTCATTTTATCCTTTAATAAATATTGGATGATCAGATTTTTCTCAAGAAAAAACTTATTTTGTCTATTTCAAACACGTCCTATAAAATAATCTTACGGCCTCTAAATGTGTCTATTTTGAACTGTATACCAATTTTAACACATTGAGACATATTTATATGGTTTAAAGGTACGATGGTGCGAATTTCGTGAATTTTTATCCCGAGACCCTGGCGGTCTGAAAAAAGTGGATAATAACCTTCAAAATCGGCAATTTTTTGTCATTTTCGAATCCGAACATTTTTTTCCTGAAAGCTTGTCTGTAGGCTCATTTTATCCTATAATAAATATTGGATGTTCAGATTTTTCTCAAGACAACATAGACTAAAGTATAAAACTTATTTTATCTATTTCAAACACATCCTATAAAATAATCTTAGCGCCTCTAAATGTGTCTATTTTAAACCGTATACCAATTTTAACACAATGAGACATATTTATATGGTTTAATGGTACTGTGGTGCGAATTTCGTGAATTTTTATCGCGAGACCCTATCGGCCTGAAAAACGTGGATAATAACCTTCAAAATCGGCATTTTTTTGTCATTTTCGAATCCGAACTTTTTTTGTTCCTGAAAAATTTTCAGTAGGCTCATTTTATCCTATAATAAATATTGGATGATCATATTTTTCTCAAGACAACGTAGACTAAAGTATAAAAACTTATTTTGTTTATTTAGAACACGTCCTATAAAATAATCTTAGGACCTATAAATGTGTCTATTTTAAACCGTATACCAATTTTTACAAATTGAGACATATTTATACGGTTTAAAGGTAATACGGTGCGAATTTCGTGAATTTTTATCCCGAGACCCTTTCGGCCTGAAAAACGTGGATAATAACCTACAAAATCGGCATTTTTTTTGTTATTTTCGAATCCGAACTTTTTTTTCCTTGAAAATTTTCAGTAGGCTCATTTTATCAAATAATAAATATTGGATGATCAGATTTTTCCCAAGGCAACATAGACTAAGGTATAAAAACTTATTTTGTTTATTTCAAACACGTCCTATAAAATAATCTTAGGGCCTCTAAATGTGTCTATTTTAAATCGTATACCAATTTTAACACATTGACACATATTTGTACGGTTTAAAGGTAATATGGTGCGAATTTCGTGAATTTTTATCCCGAGACCCTTTCGACCTGAAAAACGTGGATAATAACCTTTAAAATCGGCATTTTTTGTCATTTTCGAATCCGAACTTTTTTTTTTACTAAAAACTTGTCTGTAGGCTCATTTTATCCTTTAATAAATATTGGATGATCAGATTTTTTTCAAGACAACATAGACTAAAGTATAAAAACTTATTTTGTTTATTTCAATCACGTCCTATAAAATAATCTTAGGGCCTCTAAATGTGTATTTTAAACCGTATACCAATATTAACACATTGAGTCATATTTATATGTTATAAAGGCACTATGGTGCGAATTTCGTGAATTTTTATCCCGGGACTCCGTCGGCCCGAAAAAAGTGGATAATAAACTTCAAAATCGGCATTTTTTTGTCATTTTCGAATCCGAACTTTTTTTTTTCCTGAAAACTTGTCAGTAGGCTCATTTTATCCTATAATAAATATTGGATGATCAGATTTTTCTCAAGACAACATAGACTAAAGTATAAAACTCATTTTGTCTATTTCAAACACGTCCTATAAAATAATCTTAGCGCCTCTAAATGTGTCTATTTTAAACTGTATACCAATTTTAAAACATTGAAACATATTTATATGGTTTAAAGGTACGATGGTGCGAATTTCGTGAATTTTAATCTCGAGATCCTGGCGGCCTGAAAAACGTGGATAATAACCTTCAAAATCGGCATTTTTTTGTCTTTTTCGAATCCGAACTTTTTTTTTCCTGAAAGCTTGTCAGTAGGCTCATTTTATCCAATAATAAATATTGGATGATCATATTTTTCTCAAGACAACATAGACTAAAGTATAAAAACTTATTTTGTTTATTTCAAACACGTCCTATAAAATAAACTTAGGGCCTATAAATGTATCTATTTTAAACCGTATACCAATTTTTACAAATTGAGACATATTTATACGGTTCAAAGGTAATATGGTGCGAATTTCGTGAATTTTTATCCCGAGACCCTTTCGGCCTGAAAAACGTGGATAATAACCTTCAAAATCGGTATTTTTTTGTCATTTTCGAATCCAAACTTTTTTTTTTTCCTGAAAACTTCTCAGTAGGCTCATTTTATCCTATAATAAATATTGGATCATCAGATTTTTCTCAAGGCAACATTGACTAAGGTATAAAAACTTATTTTGTTTATTTCAAACACGTCCTATAAAATAATCTTAGGGCCTCTAAATGTGTCTATTTTAAACCGTATACCAATTTTAACACATTGACACATATTTATACGGTTTAAAGGTAATATGGTGCGAATTTCGTGAATTTTTATCCCGAGACCCTTTCGACCTGAAAAACGTGTATAATAACCATTAAAATCGGCATTTTTTGTCATTTTCGAATCCGAACTTTTTTTTTTACTGAAAACTTGTCTGTAGGCTCATTTTATCCTTTAATAAATATTGGATGATCAGATTTTTCTCAAGACAACATAGACTAAAGTATAAAAACTTATTTTGTTTATTCAATCACGTCCTATAAAATAATCTTAGAGCCTCTAAATGTGTCTATTTTAAATCGTATACCAATTTTAACATATTGAGACATATTTATACGGTTTAAAGGTAATATGGTGCGAATTTCGTGAATTTTTATCTCGAGACCCTTTCGGCCTGAAAAACGTGGATAATAACCTTCAAAATCGGCATTTTTTTGTCTTTATCGAATCCGAACTTTTCTTTTACTGAAAACTTGTCGGTAGGCTCGTTTTATCCAATAATAAATATTGGATGATCATATTTTTCTCCAGACAACATAAACTAAAGTATAAAAACTTATTTTATATATTTCAAACACGTCCTATAAAATAATCTTAGGGCCTATAAATGTGTCTATTTTAAACCGTATACCAATTTTTACAAATTGAGACATATTTATACGGTTTAAAGGTAATATGGTGCAAATTTCGTGAATTTTTATCCCGAAACCCTTTCGGCCTGAAAAACGTGGATAATAACCTTCAAAATCGGCATTTTTTTTGTCATTTTCGAATCCGAACTTTTTTTTTCCTGAAAACTTGTCAGTAGGCTCATTTTATCCTATAATAAATATTGGATGATCAGATTTTTCTCAAAGCAACATAGACTAAGGTATAAAAACTTATTTTGTTTATTTCAAACACGTCCTATAAAATAATCTTAGGGCCTCTAAATGTGTCTATTTTAAACCGTATACCAATATTAACACATTGAGTCATATTTATATGTTATAAAGGCACTATGGTGCGAATTTCGTGAATTTTTATCCCGGGACTCCGTCGGCCCGAAAAAAGTGGATAATAACCTTCAAAATCGGCATTTTTTTGTCATTTTCGAATCCGAACTTTTTTTTTCCTGAAAACTTGTCTGTAGGCTCATTTTATCCTATAATAAATATTGGATGTTCTGATTTTTCTCAAGACAACATAAACTAAAGTATAAAACTTATTTTATCTATTACAAACACGTCCTATAAAATAATCTTAGCGCCTCTAAATGTGTCTATTTTAAACCGTATACAAATTTTAACACATTGAGACATATTTATATGGTTTAAAGGTACGATGCTGCGAATTTCGTGAATTTTTATCCCGAGACCCTGACGGTCTGAAAAACGTGGATAATAACCTTCAAAATCGGCATTTTTTTGTCATTTTCGAATCCGAACTTTTCTTTTACTGAAAGCTTGTCAGTAGGCTCATTTTATCCAATAATAAATATTGGATGATCATATTTTTCTCAAGAAAACATAGACTAAAGTATAAAAACTTATTTTGTTTATTTCAAACACGTCTTATAAAATAATCTTAGGGCCTCTAAATGTGTCTATTTTAAATCGTATACCAATTTTTACAAATTGAGACATATTTGTACGGTTTAAAGGTAATATGGTGCGAATTTCGTTAATTTTTATCCTAAGACCCTTTCGGCCTGAAAAACGTGGATAATAACCTTCAAAATCGGCATTTTTTTGTCATTTTCGAATCCGAACTTTTTTTTTCCTGAAAACTTGTCTGTAGGCTCATTTTATCCTATAATAAATATTGGATGTTCAGATTTTTCTCAAGACAACATAGACTAAAGTATAAAACTTATTTTATCTATTACAAACACGTCCTATAAAATAATCTTAGCGCTTCTAAATGTGTCTATTTTAAACCGTATACAAATTTTAACACATTGAGACATATTTATATGGTATAAAGGCACTATGGTGCGAATTTCGTGAATTTTTATCCCGGGTTCCTGTCAGCCTGAAAAACGTGGATAATAACCTTCAAATCGCCATTTTTTTTGTTATTTTCGAATCCGAACTTTTTTTTACTGAAAACTTGTCAGTAGGCTCATTATATCCTATAATAAGTATTGGATGATCAGATTTTTCTCAAAATAACATAGACTAAAGTATAAAACTTATTTTGTCTATTTCAAACACTTCCTATAAAATAATCTTACGGTCTCCAAATGTGTCTATTTTGAACTGTATACCAATTTTAACACATTGAGACATATTTATATGGTTTAAAGGTACGATGCTGCGAATTTCGCGAATTTTTATCCCGAGACCCTGACGGTCTGAAAAACGTGGATAATAACCTTCAAATTAAAATCGGCATTTTTTTGTCATTTTCGAATCCGAACTTTTCTTTTACTGAAAGCTTGTCAGTAAGCTCATTTTATCCAATAATAAATATTGGATGATCATATTTTTCTCAAGGAAACATAGGCTAAAGTATAAAAACTTATTTTGTTTATTTCAAACACGTCCTATAAAATAATCTTAGGGCCTCTAAATGTGTCTATTTTAAATCGTATACCAATTTTTACAAATTGGGACATATTTGTACGGTTTAAAGGTAATATGGTGCGAATTTCGTGAATTTTTATCCCGAGACCCTTTCGGCCTGAAAAACGTGGATAATAACCTTCAAAATCAGCATTTTTTTGTCATTTTCGAATCCGAACTTTTTTTCCTGAAAACTTGTCAGTAGGCTCATTTTATCCTATAATAAATATTGGATGATCAGATTTTTCTCAAGGCAACATAGACTAAGGTATAAAAACTTATTTTGTTTATTTCAAACACGTCCTATAAAATAATCTTAGGGCCTCTAAATGTGTCTATTTTAAACCGTATACCAATTTTAACACATTGACACATATTTGTACGGTTTAAAGGTAATATGGTGCGAATTTCGTGAATTTTTATCCCGAGACCCTTTCGACCTGAAAAACGTGGATAATAACCTTCAAAATCGGCATTTTTTTGTCATTTTCGAATCCGAACTTTTTTTCCTGAAAACTTGTCAGTAGGCTCATTTTATCCTATAATAAATATTGGATGATCATATTTTTCTCAAGGCAACATAGACTAAGGTATAAAAACTTATTTTGTTTATTTCAAACACGTCCTATAAAATAATCTTAGGGCCTTTAAATGTGTCTATTTTAAACCGTATACCAATTTTAACACATTGACACATATTTGTACGGTTTAAAGGTAATATGGTGCGAATTTCGTGAATTTTTATCCCGAGACCCTTTCGACCTGAAAAACGTGGATAATAACCTTTAAAATCGGCATTTTTTGTCATTTTCGAATCCGAACTTTTTTTTTTACTGAAAACTTGTCTGTAGGCTCATTTTATCCTTTAATAAATATTGGATGATCAGATTTTTCTCAAGACAACATAGACTAAAGTATAAAAACTTATTTTGTTTATTTCAATCACGTTCTATAAAATAATCTTAGGGCCTCTAAATGTGTCTATTTTAAACCGTATACCAATATTAACACATTGAGTCATATTTATATGTTATAAAGGCACTATGGTGCGAATTTCGTGAATTTTTATCCCGGGACTCCGTCGGCCCGAAAAAAGTGGATAATAATAACCTTCAAAATCGGCATTTTTTTGTCATTTTCGAATCCGAACTTTTTTTTCCAGAAAACTTGTCTGTAGGCTCATTTTATCCTATAATAAATATTGGATGTTCAGATTTTTCTCAAGACAACATAGACTAAAGTATAAAACTTATTTTATCTATTTCAAACACGTCCTATAAAATAATCTTAGCGCCTCTAAATGTGTCTATTTTAAACCGTATACCAATATTAACCCATTGAGACATATTTATACGGTTTAAAGGTAATAAGGTGCGAATTTCGTGAATTTTTATTCCGAGACCCTTTCGGCCTGAAAAACGTGGATAATAACCTTCAAAATCGGCATTTTTTTGTCATTTTCGAATCCGAACTTTTTTTTCCTGAAAACTTGTCAGTAGGCTCATTTTATCCTATAATAAATATTGGATGATCAGATTTTTCTCAAGGCAACATAAACTAAGGTATAAAAACTTATTTTGTTTATTTCAAACACGTCCTATAAAATAATCTTAGGGTCTCTAAATGTGTCTATTTTAAACCGTATACCAATTTTAACACATTGACACATATTTGTACGGTTTAAAGGTAATATGGTGCGAATTTCGGTGAATTTTTATCCCGAGACCCTTTCGGCCTGAAAAACGTGGATAATAACCTTCAAAATCGACATTTTTTTGTCATTTTCGAATCCGAACTTTTTTTTACTAAAAACTTGTCTGTAGGCTCATTTTATCCTTTAATAAATATTGGATGATCAGATTTTTGTCAAGACAACATAGACTAAAGTATAATAACTTATTTTGTTTATATCAAACACGTCCTATAAAATAATCTCAGGGCCTCTAAATGTGTCTATTTTAAATCGTATACCAATTTTAACATATTGAGACATATTTATACGGTTTAAAGGTAATATGGTGCGAATTTCGTGAATTTTTATCGCGAGACCCTTTCGGCCTGAAAAACGTGGATAATAACCTTCAAAATCGGCATTTTTTTGTCATTTTCGAAACCGAACTTTTCTTTTACTGAAAACTTGTCAGTAGACTCATTTTATCCAATAATAAATATTGGATGATCAGATTTTTCTCAAGGCAACATAGACTAAGGTATAAAAACTTATTTTGTTTATTTCAAACACGTCCTATAAAATTATCTTAGGGCCTCTAAATTTGTCTATTTTAAACCGTATACCAATTTTAACACATTGACACATATTTGTACGGTTTAAAGGTAATATGGTGCGAATTTCGTGAATTTTTATCCCGAGACCCTTTCGGCCTGAAAAACGTGGATAATAACCTTCAAAATCGGCATTTTTTTGTCATTTTCGATTCCGAACTTTTTTTCCTGAAAACTTGTCAGTAGGCTCATTTTATCCTATAATAAATATTGGATGATCAGATTTTTCTCAAGGCAACATAGACTAAGGTATAAAAACTTATTTTGTTTATTTCAAACACGTCCTATAAAATAATCTTAGGGCCTCTAAATGTGTCTATTTTAAACCGTATACCAATTTTAACACATTGACACATATTTGTACGGTTTAAAGGTAATATGGTGCGAATTTCGTGAATTTTTATCCCGAGACCCTTTCGACCTGAAAAACGTGGATAATAACCTTTAAAATCGGCATTTTTTGTCATTTTTGAATCCGAACTTTTTTTTTTACTGAAAACTTGTCTGTAGGCTCATTTTATCCTTTACTAAATATTGGATGATCAGATTTTTCTCAAGACAACATAGACTAAAGTATAAAAACTTATTTTGTTTATTTCAATCACGTTCTATAAAATAATCTTAGGGCCTCTAAATGTGTCTATTTTAAACCGTATACCAATATTAACACATTGAGTCATATTTATATGTTATAAAGGCACTATGGTGCGAATTTCGTGAATTTTTATCCCGGGACTCCGTCGGCCCGAAAAAAGTGGATAATAATAACCTTCAAAATCGGCATTTTTTTGTCATTTTCGAATCCGAACTTTTTTTTCCTGAAAACTTGTCAGTAGGCTCATTTTATCCTATAATAAATATTGGATGATCAGATTTTTCTCAAGGCAACATAAACTAAGGTATAAAAACTTATTTTGTTTATTTCAAACACGTCCTATAAAATAATCTTAGGGTCTCTAAATGTGTCTATTTTAAACCGTATACCAATTTTAACACATTGACACATATTTGTACGGTTTAAAGGTAATATGGTGCGAATTTCGGTGAATTTTTATCCCGAGACCCTTTCGGCCTGAAAAACGTGGATAATAACCTTCAAAATCGACATTTTTTTGTCATTTTCGAATCCGAACTTTTTTTTACTAAAAACTTGTCTGTAGGCTCATTTTATCCTTTAATAAATATTGGATGATCAGATTTTTGTCAAGACAACATAGACTAAAGTATAAAAACTTATTTTGTTTATTTCAATCACGTTCTATAAAATAATCTTAGGGCCTCTAAATGTGTCTATTTTAAACCGTATACCAATATTAACACATTGAGTCATATTTATATGTTATAAAGGCACTATGGTGCGAATTTCGTGAATTTTTATCCCGGGACTCCGTCGGCCCGAAAAAAGTGGATAATAACCTTCAAAATCGGCATTTTTTTGTCATTTTCGAATCCGAACTTTTTTTTTCCTGAAAACTTGTCTGTAGGCTCATTTTATCCTATAATAAATATTGGATGTTCTGATTTTTCTCAAGACAACATAAACTAAAGTATAAAACTTATTTTATCTATTACAAACACGTTCTATAAAATAATCTCAGGGCCTCTAAATGTGTCTATTTTAAATCGTATACCAATTTTAACATATTGAGACATATTTATACGGTTTAAAGGTAATATGGTGCGAATTTCGGTGAATTTTTATCCCGAGACCCTTTCGGCCTGAAAAACGTGGATAATAACCTTCAAAATCGACATTTTTTTGTCATTTTCGAATCCGAACTTTTTTTTACTAAAAACTTGTCTGTAGGCTCATTTTATTATTTAATAAATATTGGATGATCAGATTTTTGTCAAGACAACATAGACTAAAGTATAATAACTTATTTTGTTTATATCAAACACGTCCTATAAAATAATCTCAGGGCCTCTAAATGTGTCTATTTTAAATCGTATACCAATTTTAACATATTGAGACATATTTATACGGTTTAAAGGTAATATGGTGCGAATTTCGTGAATTTTTATCGCGAGACCCTTTCGGCCTGAAAAACGTGGATAATAATCTTCAAAATCGGCATTTTTTTGTCATTTTCGAATCTGAACTTTTCTTTTACTGAAAACTTGTCAGTAGGCTCATTTTATCCAATAATAAATGTTGGATGATCAGATTTTTCTCAAGGCAACATAGACTAAGGTATAAAAACTTATTTTGTTTATTTCAAACACGTCCTATAAAATTATCTTAGGGCCTCTAAATTTGTCTATTTTAAACCGTATACCAATTTTAACACATTGACACATATTTGTACGGTTTAAAGGTAATATGGTGCGAATTTCGTGAATTTTTATCCCGAGACCCTTTCGACCTGAAAAACGTGGATAATAACCTTTAAAATCGGCATTTTTTGTCATTTTCGAATCCGAACTTTTTTTTTTACTGAAAACTTGTCTGTAGGCTCATTTTATCCTTTAATAAATATTGGATGATCAGATTTTTCTCAAGACAACATAGACTAAAGTATAAAAACTTATTTTGTTTATTTCAATCACGTTCTATAAAATAATCTTAGGGCCTCTAAATGTGTCTATTTTAAACCGTATACCAATATTAACAAATTGAGTCATATTTATATGTTATAAAGGCACTATGGTGCGAATTTCGTGAATTTTTATCCCGGGACTCCGTCGGCCCGAAAAAAGTGGATAATAATAACCTTCAAAATCGGCATTTTTTTGTCATTTTCGAATCCGAACTTTTTTTTCCTGAAAACTTGTCTGTAGGCTCATTTTATCCTATAATAAATATTGGATGTTCAGATTTTTCTCAAGACAACATAGACTAAAGTATAAAACTTATTTTATCTATTTCAAACACGTCCTATAAAATAATCTTAGCGCCTCTAAATGTGTCTATTTTAAACCGTATACCAATTTTAACACATTGAGAAATATTTATACGGTTTAAAGGTAATAAGGTGCGAATTTCGTGAATTTTTATTCCGAGACCCTTTCGGCCTGAAAAACGTGGATAATAACCTTCAAAATCGGCATTTTTTTGTCATTTTCGAATCTGAACTTTTTTTTCCTGAAAACTTGTCAGTAGGCTCATTTTATCCTATAATAAATATTGGATGATCAGATTTTTCTCAAGGCAACATAAACTAAGGTATAAAAACTTATTTTGTTTATTTCAAACACGTCCTATAAAATAATCTTAGGGTCTCTAAATGTGTCTATTTTAAACCGTATACCAATTTTAACACATTGACACATATTTGTACGGTTTAAAGGTAATATGGTGCGAATTTCGGTGAATTTTTATCACGAGACCCTTTCGGCCTGAAAAACGTGGATAATAACCTTCAAAATCGACATTTTTTTGTCATTTTCGAATCCGAACTTTTTTTTACTAAAAACTTGTCTGTAGGCTCATTTTATCCTTTAATAAATATTGGATGATCAGATTTTTGTCAAGACAACATAGACTAAAGTATAATAACTTATTTTGTTTATATCAAACACGTCCTATAAAATAATCTCAGGGCCTCTAAATGTGTCTATTTTAAATCGTATACCAATTTTAACATATTGAGACATATTTATACGGTTTAAAGGTAATATGGTGCGAATTTCGTGAATTTTTATCGCGAGACCCTTTCGGCCTGAAAAACGTGGATAATAACCTTCAAAATCGGCATTTTTTTTGTCATTTTCGAAACCGAACTTTTCTTTTACTGAAAACTTGTCAGTAGACTCATTTTATCCAATAATAAATATTGGATGATCAGATTTTTCTCAAGGCAACATAGACTAAGGTATAAAAACTTATTTTGTTTATTTCAAACACGTCCTATAAAATTATCTTAGGGCCTCTAAATTTGTCTATTTTAAACCGTATACCAATTTTAACACATTGACACATATTTGTACGGTTTAAAGGTAATATGGTGCGAATTTCGGTGAATTTTTATCCCGAGACCCTTTCGGCCTGAAAAACGTGGATAATAACCTTTAAAATCGGCATTTTTTGTCATTTTCGAATCCGAACTTTTTTTTTACTGAAAACTTGTCTGTAGGCTCATTTTATCGTTTAATAAATATTGGATGATCAGATTTTTCTCAAGACAACATAGACTAAAGTATAAAAACTTATTTTGTTTATTTCAATCACGTTCTATAAAATAATCTTAGGGCCTCTAAATGTGTCTATTTTAAACCGTATACCAATATTAACACATTGAGTCATATTTATATGTTATAAAGGCACTATGGTGCGAATTTCGTGAATTTTTATCCCGGGACTCCGTCGGCCCGAAAAAAGTGGATAATAATAACCTTCAAAATCGGCATTTTTTTGTCATTTTCGAATCCGAACTTTTTTTTCCTGAAAACTTGTCTGTAGGCTGATTTTATCCTATAATAAATATTGGATGTTCAGATTTTTCTCAAGACAACATAGACTAAAGTATAAAACTTATTTTATCTATTTCAAACACGTCCTATAAAATAATCTTAGCGCCTCTAAATGTGTCTATTTTAAACCGTATACCAATTTTAACACATTGAGACATATTTATACGGTTTAAAGGTAATAAGGTGCGAATTTCGTGAATTTTTATTCCGAGACCCTTTCGGCCTGAAAAACGTGGATAATAACCTTCAAAATCGGCATTTTTTTGTCATTTTCGAATCCGAACTTTTTTTTCCTGAAAACTTGTCAGTAGGCTCATTTTATCCTATAATAAATATTGGATGATCAGATTTTTCTCAAGGCAACATAAACTAAGGTATAAAAACTTATTTTGTTTATTTCAAACACGTCCTATAAAATAATCTTAGGGTCTCTAAATGTGTCTATTTTAAACCGTATACCAATTTTAACACATTGACACATATTTGTACGGTTTAAAGGTAATATGGTGCGAATTTCGGTGAATTTTTATCCCGAGACCCTTTCGGCCTGAAAAACGTGGATAATAACCTTCAAAATCGACATTTTTTTGTCATTTTCGAATCCGAACTTTTTTTTACTAAAAACTTGTCTGTAGGCTCATTTTATTCTTTAATAAATATTGGATGATCAGATTTTTGTCAAGACAACATAGACTAAAGTATAATAACTTATTTTGTTTATATCAAACACGTCCTATAAAATAATCTCAGGGCCTCTAAATGTGTCTATTTTAAATCGTATACCAATTTTAACATATTGAGACATATTTATACGGTTTAAAGGTAATATGGTGCGAATTTCGTGAATTTTTATCGCGAGACCCTTTCGGCCTGAAAAACGTGGATAAAAACCTTCAAAATCGGCATTTTTTTGTCATTTTCGAAACCGAACTTTTCTTTCACTGAAAACTTGTCAGTAGGCTCATTTTATCCAATAATAAATATTGGATGATCATATTTTTCTCAAGACAACATAGACTAAAGTATAAAAACTTATTTTGTTTATTTCAAACACGTCCTATAAAATAAACTTAGGGCCTATAAATGTATCTATTTTAAACCGTATACCAATTTTTACAAATTGAGACATATTTATACGGTTCAAAGATAATATGGTGCGAATTTCGTGAATTTTTATCCCGAGACCCTTTCGACCTGAAAAACGTGGATAATAACCTTTAAAATCGGCATTTTTTGTCATTTTCGAATCTGAACTTTTTTTTTTACTGAAAACTTGTCTGTAGGCTCATTTTATCCTTTAATAAATATTGGATGATCAGATTTTTCTCAAGACAACATAGACTAAAGTATAAAAACTTATTTTGTTTATTTCAATCACGTTCTATAAAATAATCTTAGGGCCTCTAAATGTGTCTATTTTAAACCGTATACCAATATTAACACATTGAGTCATATTTATATGTTATAAAGGCACTATGGTGCGAATTTCGTGAATTTTTATCCCGGGACTCCGTCGGCCCGAAAAAAGTGGATAATAATAACCTTCAAAATCGGCATTTTTTTGTCATTTTCGAATCCGAACTTTTTTTTCCTGAAAACTTGTCTGTAGGCTGATTTTATCCTATAATAAATATTGGATGTTCAGATTTTTCTCAAGACAACATAGACTAAAGTATAAAACTTATTTTATCTATTTCAAACACGTCCTATAAAATAATCTTAGCGCCTCTAAATGTGTCTATTTTAAACCGTATACCAATTTTAACACATTGAGACATATTTATACGGTTTAAAGGTAATAAGGTGCGAATTTCGTGAATTTTTATCGCGAGACCCTTTCGGCCTGAAAAACGTGGATAATAACCTTCAAAATCGGCATTTTTTTGTCATTTTCGAATCCGAACTTTTCTTTTACTGAAAACTTGTCAGTAGGCACATTTTATCCAATAATAAATATTGGATGATCAGATTTTTCTCAAGGCAACATAGACTAAGGTATAAAAACTTATTTTGTTTATTTCAAACACGTCCTATAAAATAAACTTAGGGCCTATAAATGTATCTATTTTAAACCGTATACCAATTTTTACAAATTGACACATATTTATACGGTTCAAAGGTAATATGGTGCGAATTTCGTGAATTTTTATCCCGAGACCCATTCGACCTGAAAAACGTGGATAATAACCTTTAAAATCGGCATTTTTTGTCATTTTCGAATCCGAACTTTTTTTTTACTGAAAACTTGTCTGTAGGCTCATTTTATCGTTTAATAAATATTGGATGATCAGATTTTTCTCAAGACAACATAGACTAAAGTATAAAAACTTATTTTGTTTATTTCAATCACGTTCTATAAAATAATCTTAGGGCCTCTAAATGTGTCTATTTTAAACCGTATACCAATATTAACACATTGAGTCATATTTATATGTTATAAAGGCACTATGATGCGAATTTCGTGAATTTTTATCCCGGGACTCCGTCGGCCCGAAAAAAGTGGATAATAATAACCTTCAAAATCGGCATTTTTTTGTCATTTTCGAATCCGAACTTTTTTTTCCTGAAAACTTGTCTGTAGGCTGATTTTATCCTATAATAAATATTGGATGTTCAGATTTTTCTCAAGACAACATAGACTAAAGTATAAAACTTATTTTATCTATTTCAAACACGTCCTATAAAATAATCTTAGCGCCTCTAAATGTGTCTATTTTAAACCGTATACCAATTTTAACACATTGAGACATATTTATACGGTTTAAAGGTAATAAGGTGCGAATTTCGTGAATTTTTATCGCGAGACCCTTTCGGCCTGAAAAACGTGGATAATAACCTTCAAAATCTGCATTTTTTTGTCATTTTCGAATCCGAACTTTTCTTTTACTGAAAACTTGTCAGTAGGCTCATTTTATCCAATAATAAATATTGGATGATCAGATTTTTCTCAAGGCAACATAGACTAAGGTATAAAAACTTATTTTGTTTATTTCAAACACGTACTATAAAATTATCTTAGGGCCTCTAAATTTGTCTATTTTAAACCGTATACCAATTTTAACACATTGACACATATTTGTACGGTTTAAAGGTAATATGGTGCGAATTTCGGTGAATTTTTATCCCGAGACCCTTTCGGCCTGAAAAACGTGGATAATAACCTTTAAAATCGGCAGTTTTTGTCATTTTCGAATCCGAACTTTTTTTTTTTTACTGAAAACTTGTCTGTAGGCTCATTTTATCCTTTAATAAATATTGGATGATCAGATTTTTCTCAAGACAACATAGACTAAAGTATAAAAACTTATTTTGTTTATTTCAATCACGTTCTATAAAATAATCTTAGGGCCTCTAAAAATGTCTATTTTATACCGTATACCAATATTAACACATTGAGTCATATTTATATGTTATAAAGGCACTATGGTGCGAATTTCGTGAATTTTTATCCCAGGACTCCGTCGGCCCGAAAAAAGTGGATAATAATAACCTTCAAAATCGGCATTTTTTTGTCATTTTCGAATCCGAACTTTTTTTTTCCTGAAAACTTGTCTGTAGGCTCATTTTATCCTCTAATAAATATTGGATGTTCAGATTTTTCTCAAGACAACATAGACTAAAGTATAAAACTTATTTTATCTATGAACACGTCCTATAAAATAATCTTAGCGCCTCTAAATGTGTCTATTTTAAACCGTATACCAATTTTAACACATTGAGACATATTTATATGGTTTAAAGGTAATATGGTGCGAATTTCGTGAATTTTTATCCCGGGACCCTGTCGGTCCGAAAAACGTGGATAATAACCTTCAAAATCGGCATTTTTTTTGTCATTTTCGAATCCGAACTTTTTTTTCCTGAAAACTTGTCAGTAGGCTCATTTTATCCTATAATAAATATTGGATGATCAGATTTTTCTCAAGGCAACATAAACTAAGGTATAAAAACTTATTTTGTTTATTTCAAACAAGTCCTATAAAATAATCTTAGGGTCTCTAAATGTGTCTATTTTAAACCGTATACCAATTTTAACACATTGACACATTTTTGTACGGTTTAAAGGTAATATGG
Source organism: Silene conica (assembly GCA_029255685.2). Lineage (NCBI taxonomy): Eukaryota > Viridiplantae > Streptophyta > Magnoliopsida > Caryophyllales > Caryophyllaceae > Silene > Silene conica. Next base: position 501,870 of record CM055317.2, on the reverse strand, counting down.
TGCGAATTTCGGTGAATTTTTATCCCGAGACCCTTTCGGCCTGAAAAACGTGGATAATAACCTTCAAAATCGACATTTTTTTGTCATTTTCGAATCCGAACTTTTTTTTACTAAAAACTTGTCTGTAGGCTCATTTTATTATTTAATAAATATTGGATGATCAGATTTTTGTCAAGACAACATAGACTAAAGTATAATAACTTATTTTGTTTATATCAAACACGTCCTATAAAATAATCTCAGGGCCTCTAAATGTGTCTATTTTAAATCGTATACCAATTTTAACATATTGAGACATATTTATACGGTTTAAAGGTAATATGGTGCGAATTTCGTGAATTTTTATCGCGAGACCCTTTCGGCCTGAAAAACGTGGATAATAATCTTCAAAATCAGCATTTTTTTGTCATTTTCGAATCTGAACTTTTCTTTTACTGAAAACTTGTCAGTAGGCTCATTTTATCCAATAATAAATGTTGGATGATCAGATTTTTCTCAAGGCAACATAGACTAAGGTATAAAAACTTATTTTGTTTATTTCAAACACGTCCTATAAAATTATCTTAGGGCCTCTAAATTTGTCTATTTTAAACCGTATACCAATTTTAACACATTGACACATATTTGTACGGTTTAAAGGTAATATGGTGCGAATTTCGTGAATTTTTATCCCGAGACCCTTTCGACCTGAAAAACGTGGATAATAACCTTTAAAATCGGCATTTTTTGTCATTTTCGAATCCGAACTTTTTTTTTTACTGAAAACTTGTCTGTAGGCTCATTTTATCCTTTAATAAATATTGGATGATCAGATTTTTCTCAAGACAACATAGACTAAAGTATAAAAACTTATTTTGTTTATTTCAATCACGTTCTATAAAATAATCTTAGGGCCTCTAAATGTGTCTATTTTAAACCGTATACCAATATTAACAAATTGAGTCATATTTATATGTTATAAAGGCACTATGGTGCGAATTTCGTGAATTTTTATCCCGGGACTCCGTCGGCCCGAAAAAAGTGGATAATAATAACCTTCAAAATCGGCATTTTTTTGTCATTTTCGAATCCGAACTTTTTTTTCCTGAAAACTTGTCTGTAGGCTCATTTTATCCTATAATAAATATTGGATGTTCAGATTTTTCTCAAGACAACATAGACTAAAGTATAAAACTTATTTTATCTATTTCAAACACGTCCTATAAAATAATCTTAGCGCCTCTAAATGTGTCTATTTTAAACCGTATACCAATTTTAACACATTGAGACATATTTATACGGTTTAAAGGTAATAAGGTGCGAATTTCGTGAATTTTTATTCCGAGACCCTTTCGGCCTGAAAAACGTGGATAATAACCTTCAAAATCGGCATTTTTTTGTCATTTTCGAATCCGAACTTTTTTTTCCTGAAAACTTGTCAGTAGGCTCATTTTATCCTATAATAAATATTGGATGATCAGATTTTTCTCAAGGCAACATAAACTAAGGTATAAAAACTTATTTTGTTTATTTCAAACAAGTCCTATAAAATAATCTTAGGGTCTCTAAATGTGTCTATTTTAAACCGTATACCAATTTTAACACATTGACACATTTTTGTACGGTTTAAAGGTAATATGGTGCGAATTTCGGTGAATTTTTATCCCGAGACCCTTTCGGCCTGAAAAACGTGGATAATAACCTTCAAAATCGACATTTTTTTGTCATTTTCGAATCCGAACTTTTTTTTACTAAAAACTTGTCTGTAGGCTCATTTTATTATTTAATAAATATTGGATGATCAGATTTTTGTCAAGACAACATAGACTAAAGTATAATAACTTATTTTGTTTATATCAAACACGTCCTATAAAATAATCTCAGGGCCTCTAAATGTGTCTATTTTAAATCGTATACCAATTTTAACATATTGAGACATATTTATACGGTTTAAAGGTAATATGGTGCGAATTTCGTGAATTTTTATCGCGAGACCCTTTCGGCCTGAAAAACGTGGATAATAACCTTCAAAATCGGCATTTTTTTGTCATTTTCGAAACCGAACTTTTCTTTTACTGAAAACTTGTCAGTAGGCTCATTTTATCCAATAATAAATATTGGGTGATCATATTTTTCTCAAGACAACATAGACTAAAGTATAAAAACTTATTTTGTTTATTTCAAACACGTCCTATAAAATAAACTTAGGGCCTATAAATGTATCTATTTTAAACCGTATACCAATTTTTACAAATTGAGACATATTTATACGGTTCAAAGGTAATATGGTGCGAATTTCGTGAATTTTTATCCCGAGACCCTTTCGACCTGAAAAACGTGGATAATAACCTTTAAAATCGGCATTTTTTGTCATTTTCGAATCCGAACTTTTTTTTTTACTGAAAACTTGTCTGTAGGCTCATTTTATCGTTTAATAAATATTGGATGATCAGATTTTTCTCAAGACAACATAGACTAAAGTATAAAAACTTATTTTGTTTATTTCAATCACGTTCTATAAAATAATCTTAGGGCCTCTAAATGTGTCTATTTTAAACCGTATACCAATATTAACACATTGAGTCATATTTATATGTTATAAAGGCACTATGGTGCGAATTTCGTGAATTTTTATCCCGGGACTCCGTCGGCCCGAAAAAAGTGGATAATAATAACCTTCAAAATCGGCATTTTTTTGTCATTTTCGAATTCGAACTTTTTTTTCCTGAAAACTTGTCTGTAGGCTGATTTTATCCTATAATAAATATTGGATGTTCAGATTTTTCTCAAGACAACATAGACTAAAGTATAAAACTTATTTTATCTATTTCAAACACGTCCTATAAAATAATCTTAGCGCCTCTAAATGTGTCTATTTTAAACCGTATACCAATTTTAACACATTGAGACATATTTATATGGTTTAAAGGCAATATGGTGCGAATTTCGTGAATTTTTATCCCGGGACCCTGTCGGTCCGAAAAACGTGGATAATAACCTTCAAAATCGGCATTTTTTTTGTCATTTTCGAATCCGAACTTTTTTTTCCTGAAAACTTGTCAGTAGGCTCATTTTATCCTATAATAAATATTGGATGATCAGATTTTTCTCAAGGCAACATAAACTAAGGTATAAAAACTTATTTTGTTTATTTCAAACACGTCCTATAAAATAATCTTAGGGTCTCTAAATGTGTCTATTTTAAACCGTATACCAATTTTAACACATTGACACATATTTGTACGGTTTAAAGGTAATATGGTGCGAATTTCGTTAATTTTTATCCTAAGACCCTTTCGGCCTGAAAAACGTGGATAATAACCTTCAAAATCGACATTTTTTTGTCATTTTCGAATCCGAACTTTTTTTTACTAAAAACTTGTCTGTAGGCTCATTTTATCCTTTAATAAATATTGGATGATCAGATTTTTGTCAAGACAACATAGACTAAAGTATAATAACTTATTTTGTTTATATCAAACACGTTCTATAAAATAATCTCAGGGCCTCTAAATGTGTCTATTTTAAATCGTATACCAATTTTAACATATTGAGACATATTTATACGGTTTAAAGGTAATATGGTGCGAATTTCGTGAATTTTTATCGCGAGACCCTTTCGGCCTGAAAAACGTGGATAATAATCTTCAAAATCGGCATTTTTTTGTCATTTTCGAATCTGAACTTTTCTTTTACCGAAAACTTGTCAGTAGGCTCATTTTATCCAATAATAAATGTTGGATGATCAGATTTTTCTCAAGGCAACATAGACTAAGGTATAAAAACTTATTTTGTTTATTTCAAACACGTCCTATAAAATTATCTTAGGGCCTCTAAATTTGTCTATTTTAAACCGTATACCAATTTTAACACATTGACACATATTTGTACGGTTTAAAGGTAATATGGTGCGAATTTCGTGAATTTTTATCCCGAGACCCTTTCGACCTGAAAAACGTGGATAATAACCTTTAAAATCGGCATTTTTTGTCATTTTCGAATCCGAACTTTTTTTTTTACTGAAAACTTGTCTGTAGGCTCATTTTATCCTTTAATAAATATTGGATGATCAGATTTTTCTCAAGACAACATAGACTAAAGTATAAAAACTTATATTGTTTATTTCAATCACGTTCTATAAAATAATCTTAGGGCCTCTAAATGTGTCTATTTTAAACCGTATACCAATATTAACACATTGAGTCATATTTATATGTTATAAAGGCACTATGGTGCGAATTTCGTGAATTTTATCCCGGGACTCCGTCGGCCCGAAAAAAGTGGATAATAACCTTCAAAATCGGCATTTTTTTTGTCATTTTCGAATCCGAACTTTTTTTTTCCTGAAAACTTGTCTGTAGGCTCATTTTATCCTATAATAAATAGTTGATGTTCAGATTTTTCTCAAGACAACATAGACTAAAGTATAAAACTTATTTTATCTATTTCAAACACGTCCTATAAAATTATCTTAGCGCCTCTAAATGTGTCTATTTTAAACCGTATGCCAATTTTAACACATTGAGACATATTTATATGGTTTAATGGTACTATGGTGCGAATTTCGTGAATTTTTATCGCGAGACCCTATCGGCCTGAAAAACGTGGATTAACCTTCAAAATCGACATTTTTTTTGTCATTTTCGAATCCGAACTTTTTTTTACTAAAAACTTGTCTGTAGGCTCATTTTATCCTTTATGTTGTGAAATAAAGACAGGAGAGAATTATAGAGAGAAAGTAAGAGAGACAAAAGTAGTTTCTCATTCCATTATGGGGGGTATATATACATATATAACGAGATAGAGTTTCTATAAGATAAAACACTCTAAGATATTATAAGATATGGACATCCATATAATATTATACTATAATATTTCATAACTCTCCCCCTTGGATGTCCATCACTGAAGAAGATGCCTCGTTAAAAACCTTCCTAGAAAATCTCGTGGGAAAACACTACTAAAGGAAAATAGTACATTACTCTTCAAACACACATAGCAAAGCTGCCTCGTTAAAATCTTTCCATGGAAAACCCAGTGGGACAAAACCATAGCTAAGGAAAAAGAGTACAGCGCGTGTTACTCCCCCTGATGATGACATAACTTGATAAATCTTGAAATGATCCATGCTTTGATATAAATTCTCGATCGTTGAAGTAATACCCATTGTAGTTAATAGACTTGAATCTCCGGTCAATAGAAATCCATGACAGTTTCGATATCACATTTCTTTGATAACTCACACTCTGGATATAATCATTTCATAACAAATCTTGGATCTTCATTTCAGTTGATACTTCCACAAAAATGATTCTTCTCCACAAAAATGACATGACATTATATATCGAAAATAACTGCCATCTCAACAATAATGACGATCATGACTATAGCATAATAATGCGCTTATGTTGCTACCTCGTTAAAAATCTTGCCAGGAAAAACCCGTTGGGACAAAAAACCTAGTCGAAGGGAAAAAGAGTGTAGCCATCATTCCTTAATTCCTTGTATTAAGGAGAATGCGATAATTATTGAATAAATCATCCAATACCTTTGAGCTATTTTCTTTGCTAAACCATATATTTATTGATTGACATCCTCATTTTAGATTTTAACTACAATATTTTCCAATCGTTATACTACTTCTGGGCCATAAAATAATTTTGCATGTTTAGCATAAAGCTCAATTAAATAATATTCTCATATGCTCAAAATTCAAGTTGAGATAATAATAGTTTCCTTGAAGTAACTCTATATGAGTTTGAATTTTCCATTTTGGAAATAATCACGATAACCTTTCAATCATGTCGCAGAGGTTTATATATAATCCCGAGTTCCCAAAACTCAATAAATCATCACCATTTGATGATCATTTATAAGAGGCTCCTATAAGGAGTTATCCTCGTTACAATATCTCATATGATAACGTTTCACCTTTTAAACATTTTATCAAAATATAACAATATAATTAATCACGTGCATGCATATGATATGTAACTAATTATATTCAACATTCTAAAACAAATAATAATGTAAATATTAAAACTAAATGCAATGATGAACTAAATCTCGAAATGCACATGATGACTCGATAATGCAAACTGTACAATTTTGTTTTCCAAAATTCATAACTTAAATTGACTTCGGTCAATAAATGGACTTCCGGTCCATGAGCTCATTCATAATCATTGATTATGTGTCGACAATAAAATTGGACTTATTTATAAGATCCCCATTATCTAGTCCATTAAACTCCGCGCGCAATTGCATATCGGTTCCTTAACCATATCGATATAATTTCAATATCTACTCGTGATATTGTCAGTACTGAATCAGTGATATCTGAATATATACGGTACCATTTCTTTTTCTATATAGGCCATCTATTATCATTCAGATATCTATGTCATTTCCGGGACATCCAAATTTCTTTACTCTGTAAGAGTACCAACTGCTCATGCTTGCCATTTTCTTATTACTTAAAACATGTGAACCGATATGACTTTCACACTACCTTTCTTGTGTGTTTGTTGTTCAAATTGGCAAGAATCTAATTTTCGTTACACAACTTTCTATGACTAATTTATAGCTCGCTATACCACATATAGGGCTATCTGTCTACAATTAAATCATAGATTTCATTATATGAACATATCACATTTTTGATAAGATGATCAAAGAGGTATTATTAATACATCTTCATTATTAAATGAATACCATCATTTTAAATCCATGAACCTCTATGTGATGTATTTCATATTTGAAACAAACCGCTGAACATCGTGTCCAGTTGGGGATAATATACTTGTTTGTTTTTACCAGCTTTTCCTTATCATTCTCCCCCTAAGGTGGTAAAAACCATAACCACTTTAGACCTTAATTTCTCATTTCACCGATGAGAATTTATATTGGCATTTTTTGTATAATAACCATATAATGCAGTTGGATTTTAAATGTGCTGAATCACAATGCCCAATTTGGAGACTAACGATTTTATATAATAAGCTGTGATTACCACACAACAACTACTTCGAAAAAAAATCATTATGTGGCTACAAGCCCCTTTATATAATGGCAATCCATAAATGAACATTTGCGTTCTTTATTACACTCCAAGTAGTTGTTAGATCTCAAATATCGAATATACTCAATCTCCGTGTAACGTCTTGCTTTTAATAAATTTACACGAAAGAGTTTCAGCACTTATATTTTCCTTAGGATAAACTTCAGGTTTATCGAAACGGGTAAAATAAGAACCCGGATGGCCTTAATATGTCACATCTGAATTATTTCATGACAACTTTCTAAGTTGCCAACAATTAATTCATGACAAACTTTAATAAGAATTGGGCGTGTCTCAATAATTTCACTTATTGAACGCCACTCCAAGTTGACTATATTTCTCATGCTAAATTTGTAGTCTGCAATACTTTTTTCAACCTGATAACTGATGTGACAAATGACACAATAAGTGTCCCATATATTGTAGGCAAGACTCATCAATAAGAAATATATTTCTCTTTGAGTTTTCTCAAATGACCAATAATTATAATCGTCAACATATACAATGATGACATACTCATGTTTATCACATCCTTTTAATGTGTCGTATAACATGATAATTATATATATATGTAAATTGATCATAATTTAACTTACAAATCAATTATTCTCTTAACCACAAAGGTTCCAACAACTTAAAAATTAGTTGTATTTTTCCGACAATTTACCTCATAATACCTTATGAGCGTCACATTAACACCTTTCTTTCAAGAGTATATTAAATATCCACTTTGGATAGGAATATAAGTGTTTCAAGATAAACACACCACGTCCTCTTTCTTTCAAGAGTATAGTAAGTATCCACTTTTGATAGTAATATAAGTGTTATAAAATAAACACACCACGTCCTTCTATATAAGGACTATCGTTGACATAATTTACTCCCAATAAAATAATAATTTCACTCAAAACTTTTTTTTTTTCACGATATTGTGTCTCCAAGACTACATTATATGAGTGAAATGAAAAGTATATTGCATCATTGCAAAATCCCATATGCCATAATTTATGAGTTTTTGACATTCATGAATAAATCCCGACTTTATTTTTGTTTTAATACATAAAATGTATCACCGTATACAAAAATAAATTGCAAACACTGTGAACTTCAGGCCACAGTTTTAATATTTGTAAACATTATGAACTTTCGGTCATAATTCGTGCACTATCTCATAAGGGAGATATATTTATGAGACGTTGTGATGGCTCATTTTATCATATATTAAATATTGGATGATCGGATTTTTTCAAGACAACATAGACTAAAGTATAAAACTTATTTTGTCTATTTCAAACACGTCATATAAAATAATCCTAGGGCTTCTAAATGTGTCTATTTTAAACCGTATACCAATTTTAACACATTGAGACATATTTATATGGTTTAAAGGTACTATGGTGCGAATTTCGTGAATTTTTATCCCGAGACCCTGGCGGCCTGAAAAACGTGGATAATAACCTTCAAAATGGGCAATTTTTTGTCATTTTCGAATCCGAACTTTTTTTTTACTGAAAGCTTGTCTGTAGGCTCATTTTATCCTTTAATAAATATTGGATGATCAGATTTTTCTCAAGACAAAATAGACTAAAGTATAAAAACTTATTTTGTTTATGTTTCTGAGCTCCCGGAATAAAAATTTCCGAAAATCGCTCTGATGGTTAATTGCGTCAGAAAAAATAGGCACAAAAATTTCAAAAATTACAGAAGACATCTGACCTTGCTAGTAAACTATAACGAAAATGATCACGAAAATGACATTAAAAAGCCTAAAACAATAATAATAAATAAATATTTGTATGATCATAATCTGTCAAATTGTATGATCTATAAATGTTGTGTGAATAATATTTGTTTATACATTAAAAAAATTAATAATGTACAAATCACAGAAAACATGAACATGATAAATAAATAAATAAATATCACCTAGACGTCTTCTTCACAAATTTGGCAAATTGTTGAAGTGCAAAGAATTTTCTAAGAACCTTCATGAGCATTACATTTACCAAGCTGGTTTTCTTGTTGGTCTTGATTATATTTTCAACATTATTATTATTATTATTATTATTATTATCTTCTTTCTTTATGCAATCTCGCAAATTAATCGTTTTTGAATTACTTTCGCGATGTTTTTCACAAATGTTTAACTCCTCCCACAATCGATCCATCTTCTCCTCTTGCGCAAGTTTCACCATAGCTGATGTCTTCAACAAACAACTCTCTTCTGAAAGCAAACAACTCTTTCTCGGAGTAAGGTTGTCATTTTCTTTTTCCATGGAGTTTTAGCTTGATCGAATATTGTTTGAAGATATGGGTTCGATTAAGATTGACTGTATGTGTTATTATATGGTACTTATAGAATTTATTATGTATGGTAGTATATATTCTTTACTATTTAAAGATAATTATCAAAAAGGAATTGTAATAATATCGTTTCGATACTGTCTATAATCAGGAATTAATCATTCAAGGTTTAAAAGCAGGTTATGCAGTAAGCACACAGACATGTCCGGCTCGGATCAAACTTCCGTATAAATGGGTTCAACTGTGAACGCTAGGTCGCAAGTTTGAATCCTCCTTCCCTCTATGATACTGCTATATCAGACACCCGAAAATAAAATAGAAATCGGAAGTTTGAGATTTTCCGGGGAGGGCGAAGGTGTGAATCATGGTTTTAAATCTCGGCCGATACATACGACTCGGCCGAGTTGTATCAGATTTTCACTCTACTGATACGAGATATCGCCCGAGAAATCACCGAGATTCAACGTGATCCGTCCGCGGTGGCTGATTAAGGTCCGGTTATACCGCTACCGCGACTTCGACCGATACCGAGATTTAAAACCATGGGGTGAATCTAACAAATAGGAAAGAAAGAGAGATGTATCCTTTTATGTCTAAAGAGTTTGACTAATGAACTGATTAAGGAAGAATGAATATCATGATTCATGACTGATGCACATGCATCTTTACACAAGATCTCGAAACGAAACGACATCGAGTGTAAATAGAACATGAGCAATCTTAATCTTAATCTTAATCAAATAAATATCTACACAGCATTGAACATCTCTATAAAACCTCTTTAAAATCATGAAGAGGTTTTTTACGAGTGGTTTGATTTGAAGATCGACCACATTGTATAGACATAATGTCATCAGGGCGGTTGGTTGGTTGGTTGGTGTGTGTGCATCAAACGAGCAGAGGTCGTATCAGTATGAATCCTAAAGATGGTTCTGTATCGATTTGAAGACAACGTGCCAACCCTTAAAAATTATACCTTGAGAATCAATCCTGAAGTCTTATGATGTCCTTGCTGATTCTTGACTCTTGAGAGGTACACTCTCGGGATCAAAAGCATCGGAGTTTAGGTGCTTGGAGCTTCGTGATGACAGCGAGATTGAAGAGCCTGAAGAATAAAAAAGGATTAGAAGAAAACGGTCAGAACACGTCAACAGTAACAACACTCTAGCGCTTCTAAGGGTGCTGCAAATGACACCTTCCGACAATGAACATTGTATCGAGATTTGAGAAAGATTGAATGGCTAATACTTTAGTATCAAACAAAGTGCAGACAATTTAGTGAGTCATCTTGCTTTATTCCATCGTTGTACAGACCCACGGAAAGTGAGTCTTTGGCTTTATCGGGAATGGAAGCATCAGTAGAGAACACCTAGGTAGCACGGACACTTCTCTTAATTAGCTGTCCCGTGTCCAACACCGTGTCCGACCCTCGGACACCCGACACTCGTTGGACACATGGCTAAACATTATTATAGTTTAGAGGAGGAATAAAATTTTAAAAAAGATCGATTAGAAGATGATTTTCGGTGGAAAATGAGAATTAGTTAAAGTAAAGGTCAAATTGTACCTTTACTTGTTTAGATTTATCTCAAATACATGATAAAAATAAAATTATACGTTATTTATAACCATAAACTATATATTTTATTATATTTAAATGCCGTGTCCCGTGTCCTAAATTTTATGGGGTGCCGTGTCCCGTGTCCGTATCGTGTCCGTGTCCGTGTCCGTTTTGGTGCTCCGTAGGAGAACACATACTACATAGTTCAAATAATGGATCCATGGAAAGTGGAAAACATGTGAGAGAATAGAGGTATACTTTCACTCAAGTCCTTTGTTTTATGAAGAAGAAATGTCCCGGCCAAGATGGTTACAAATCCGCACATCTCTGTAACAATCTGACTCCCGTTTTGTCCAGCCCAATCCTGCATGACCAAAAAGATCCAACTTTAACATCGTAACAGCCCAAAATTAAGCTATCCGAACACCAAACAATTTTCTTTGATAGAAATGTCTAAGAGTTCACTATACGTTCTATAGTTTTCTCTACCCCTTTGTGGCCAATTCTCTTGGTCATGGAGGGTTTCAGATGATATTTCATGATGGCCGTTAGCCGGCCCCAAATTATTCAGCAATTAGGCTCAAGGCATTGTTGTCCTTCTAATAGTGGGGGAAATGTTATACTCCCTCTGTCTCGATCATTTGTTGTCCTATTCCAAAGGGGTGTCTCGGTCAATTGTTGTCCTATTTTAGGATTGCATATGATTAGCAATTTGAACATTCACACACAATTTGGTCCACGTGTCATTTTATAATTGACCCCCTTCCCTTTCCTTGGACTTTGTGCCAAAATCAAAGGACAACAATCGACTGGGACGGAGGGAGTACTTCTCTAGGTTTGCAACACGCTATTTTATTCTAGTAGAGCCGGGGCCAAATGGGTCTTCTTATCTAGTAACTAGTTCCAAGCATTATCTACAAGCAAGTGAATACATACATTACCTTAAACATAATTACGCTAGCCACGATGGTAAACGATGTAAACATCACGTAGTATATTGGTGATACCACCGCTGTGTTGAACGTATCCAGAGCCTACACATGGAAGATAAAAAAGCATATACTTCTTAGATCCCAAAATCCGAGTCAGGTGATAGATAAAAAAGCAACATACTCCCTCTTTCAAATGAAATTTTTTCATTCAAACCGGGGTTTTCCATTATGTAACATGAGCCTAATATCTAACCAAAAAAGGACACGGCGGGCACCATTACCTACCTGTCCCCTAGGGTATTGTGACGGTAATGCAAACTCGCATGGGAGTTCAGCGCCCCGTCATCTTTCCTTACTACTATCTCTTCCCTTTTTAATTTTTTTTAATGACAACAATCATCAAGAATACGAACAATTACTACTCTCAATCCAAGTGAGCCCGCAAGATATAAGGGCACAACCAAGTTAGTTCATTCAAGAAAGATAGTGGAAATTCATATTTAATGTTAGGCCCTGTTCTTTTCGGCTGAAACGAGCTTAATTGAATTAATTAGAATATGGCTTAATTAAACTAAATTGAGTGAAACTGAGGTGAAGTGAATTTAGTTGAATTAAAAGTTAATTTTGTGAAGAGATTAATTGAACATAATTGATTGAATTTAAATAAAACTTAACGGAATACACTCTAGCAAAATTGAAAGGAGCTGAAATTAAGCCAGAAAGAACAGGACCTTAGTATGCATGCTTAGTCAAAGATAGATCGCTTACCTTGTTTAGATAATTTATTTGTGTTAGAATACACGACACCACAAATATTGCAAATCCCCATGTTTGAGGGTACGCCAATTGGTTCGTACCAGAGAATGTGAGCTTCAAAGCAATTCCAAGTGCTTTCACACCCATTACCTGTTGGCCAAATATGTGAAAATCTATTACGAAACATAAATGGTGAATTATTCCAAACATTGTCGGATGTGACCTACATACCGACAAAGATCCCACAAGCGAGCAGATTCCAATGTAAACCATCACATGCGTCTGCCCATAGTTTGGAGCAAAATGTACAATGAGAATAGAAGCTAATATCAGCACCAAAACTGCATAAAGGAGAAACCCTGCAAAAACACAATACTTTCATCACGCACTAAATAATATCAAGAAGGCTTTTGTGAATTCGCAAGCTCATATCAGCATCATAATTTATCGAAAATAAACCTGGTTCTGTGGCAAGATCCCATACTTCTGCAACCGATTCAATTTGCCGTTCTTGAGGTGCATGTAGAACAATTGTTATTGAGCCCACGACGCACAATATACAGCCAAGAATCCCAAAAATATGCAGCCTTTCTCTCAGAATTACATGAGCAAGGGTTGCACTGAAGTAAATACAACCAAGACTTTAATTGGCTGAAAACAATTTAATAATTCCAAATGAACCAAGCACAACACTAAATTCACACTACTTGCCTAACGATGATACTAACTGCACCAAGAGGCGTTACCAAAATAGCCGGTGCAAAGGCGTAAGCAGCAAAATTGGCGATTTCGCCAACAAACACTGCACAGAAATTCGTTTATATTAGGCATTAAAATGGACTGTCATTAAAATGCATGACAGAAAAGGTGGAATACAGCAATGGGAATGACAGTAAGTATCCATCGAGTTGTGGTCGCTTAATTGCAATACACCTACAATATACAGGTGTATCCAGCAACCTATACTTATAACCTGCACGTGTGTAACGACTAAGGAGAGTAGGTTTATTGTCAAAAAAAGGAGAGTAGGGCTACTCACTCGTTATCATGCCAATCCACCATAGTGGTTCGTACAAATAGGAGTAACCTCCGGAACCTGCAACCATGATTAGGATATCAGGACATATGCAAATGTAAAATGCATACCTGAAAGTAGCATGTTAAAAACATAGAAGACTAGTTATTGTTTAAGCCCAAGTTTTTAGGGAAAAAAAAAAGAAACTGGTATAGTGGTATCTTTTGAACAAACTCAAGTTGAATTTTGAACATGCAGGAAAAGCACCTCAGTTTGGGCTAAGGTTCGTCTACATGGATAAGATCCCAAAGGAAAAATAATGGCTAGTTTGGTTTGATCGTATTCGGGGAAACATGGAGTTACAATAACTGCAATCAAACATAAGCTCTAGGCAGGTCTTTGGGTTATAATGAGGGTTCGCGCAAGTAACCAAGGAGCTTAGTTTGAAGAGGCGCAAGGCGCACCGAGGCGATGAGGGGCCGAGGCGATGAGGCGCAAGGCAAAAGCGCGCGCCTTTTGAACGCGAGGCGCATCTTTTTTGTATGAGCCTCTAAACTAGTTCTACACATTAAGTATTACTAAAACACATTAATTCACATCAAAAATATATTAAAAGATAGTTAAAATTAGGTTAAAGAATGTTTTTTTAATCTAAGATATTATAAGTAAGGAAAGTCACATGCTTAACATGTGACTTTAAGTGAAAAAGTGTCTTCTAGAGCCTAAAGTGAATAAGGCGCGCCTTGTTGCGCCTTGAGCCTTCACTTCAGGCGCGCGCCTTTTTGAGCCTTCTGCACACAGCCACGCCTCCTTCCTCTGATGCCCCAGGCCCTGCGCCTACCCTCGCCTTGCACCTCAGGCGCGCCTTTTTAAACTAAGGAGTAAGTAAATTAATCAAACTCTAACTCAGCATTAATTTTGAAATTTCCATCTCTGCACCTCTACCTTAATGCCCTCCAATGAACTTGTATTATCCCCATCCACTTAATAACATCAATTTAACATCATCTTCCAATCAAGCAGACAATCATGGACGATAGTGTCCATAGACCATAGGCACAAAGGATCAACACCTAATTAGGCACATGACAAAGCATAGTACATCAAAGCCATAACACGGCGCAGGGACAGGAACTTATCTGCAACATCGACCTCAAGAAAAAGTAGCATGCAACAATATCTAAAAATGGAGTTCCAACACCACCGCAAGTTGCACATTGTACCCCATACAAGTGCATGTGCGTACACTCACTCACAGAATAGATTTTACTCATAGAAAGAGCCGTCATCACGGATAATAACTATAGAGGTTCTAAGAGTCATTTGATTTCTTTTGTATGGCGCCTCATACGTGAAACAAGCCAACGGTGATTCAAAAGGAAGGCTTTCATTGAGCTCAAGGATCTAATCATCAAGCAAAAGGCAGAACACTAAATAATCTTGATTCTAACCTCTAGTTACCAACCTGCATACCAAACTTCTAAAGAGAAAAGCAAAACCTTAATATCTTATATTTCACCATGAAACCCAAAGTGACATTCTTTTACAAGATACTCCCCCCATCCTATGATCCTAGCATCTAACAATATATTTTTAACCATGAAACCAATACATACACAACAACATCATTACCTTAACGCCCCAAGGGCTCCCGCAAATTGCATGGTAGGGGGTAGGCAGCCTCACCCAAGTGTTGCTAACAGAAAGACTTTTCCGAATGACCCACGATGAAACCAATATATATTCCCCCTCTTATTCTCAGAAATTGCCCCCACATTCCCTTTTTGGCCTATTCACTAGAATTGCTCTATTTCCATTTTGAGCATGTTTTTGTTAGTAAGACTCACCACCCAATTCACAACCCTAATCCTCACGCAAAATACAAATGAAGCATTTTCAAAGAACCTGAGGTACTACAAAATAATGAAAACACACAAAAAGGGCAAACTTTACAAGCAAAACCACATTTCAAACCCTGATGAATAACTAAATCCCACAACAATAAGTTAATAAAGACAGACAGCATGAATTAGGACAAAATATCAACCTTTAACTTAGCTAAATGTAATTTATCTCAAGTTTCATTCCGAAACAGTCTCTTTGCGTTGCAGAAGGGTTAGGGTAAGGGTAAGGCTGCGTACATCCAATCCCGGCTTACATAAATTAAATTTAACCAAACCTAATGACATGCAACATACATAAAGCAATATATTTATATATACCTGCTCTATAACCAGTAGAACCAGCCTTCTTAAGCCCTTTTTTCTTGACAATGAAACTTGCCCCAATGAAAAAACTAGAAGACAAAGCCAATACCAAACCCTTTATATTATCAGATGACATTCCATGGTAAAAACCTGGATTTACCCCCGAATCTTGCATATCTCAACAATATTATTACTTTTTACCAATTTTAAACCAAAGATCAAAACTTTTTTTAACTGGGTAGTAAAAACTTGTATTTCCAACCCATTTCTACCATTTTTACAGCAATTCACAAAGTGGGTTCTTCAGTAACCCACATTTTTCGATTCAAACTGTTAATAATTAGTTGAAATTCAAGAATTTGGATTGAAAATGGTAAAAGGGCGGAATCTTTAGGGGTAAAAATTGAGATCTAAATGACAAGAACACCGACAGATGAGAGAAGAATTGCAGGAAGAGATCAGAGGTAAATGAATTGAAATAAGATAAATAGGAATGAAAGTAATGAGTAAAAAATATTTACAGTTGCAGAAGAGAAAAGAGGGAAAAAGGGTTTTTTTGGGTGTCGATTATTGTGTATGAGATTATGACATTTCGGGATCAAGATTCAAGGTTCAGTAATTCAATGTCATTTCGACATCAATGGTTTCAAAGTCCACTTTGCTTTTTTAATCTGACTTTCATTTTTTAAATTTTAATTCCTTCTAAGGTAAAACTTTAAATTTTCAGTGGAATCATAGTTTTTGTTTACCAGATTCGATTAGAAAACCGTTTTACCCAATATCGGATAAATTAGGTTTTGTTTTTTAAGCTTAATTTCAACTCGTTTTATTTCTAGTCAGCGTTATTTAGTTCGATTCAATTTAGTTTCATACGGTTCACTTTAATTAATGTATTACTTCGCCTCTATTCAATTTAGTTAATTTCCATTCAATTAAGTTTAATTCAGTTCAGTTCTATTAAGTTCAATTGAACTCTTTTCGGCCGAAAAACCAAGGTCTTAGTAATTTTTGGAATAATTTACACAATAGTACTTTTATTTTATTTTAAAAATATATATTGTTGTAAGATTTTATGTGTGTTTATATATTGAGATGGATGCAGATGGTCAAAACTTTTCACGTCCCATGTGTTAGAATCACACGAAATTATGGGGATTATTTTAAGAAGTGAACATTGATAATATTTGTCCTTTTTTCTAGGAGAAAAGCCAAAATTTACATCATTAGAGAAAAATCAAACATCACAGCGTGATGCGCAGCCTCCGGTAAAGGCTCCGCCCACTCGAAATGACCAGCCTCTACTCGTGGAACATGAGAGAGAGCATGAGCGACTCTGTTGTTCATCCTACTAGTATAAGACCACTCAATAGCTTAATATTTACATTTTTTTATGCGTGTTTATGTATTGTTTATGTCAATTTTTGATTTACTTAAGATTTACATTTTCGACAATGTAGATTGAAAAACCGCTAAACAATTTACACTAGTTACTCATACGACATAAAAGTCATATTAGGATGATTATATAAAATCCGATTGAAATTATCAGTAATGAATGACTTCCAATGAAGTGAAGTGTCACATTCAAACTCACATTGCTTGATATGCAAACCAAAATAAATTACGATAGGGATGACCAATTTAGGTGGAGCAGTCCAGTTCGCAAGCTCGGCCCAGCCCAGACCGTCTCCCCCACCATGTGTCCGCACCTGTTCAGGATCAAAGATTCAGGACCCACCGGCCAAGAAATTGGCCAGTCCGCCCCCTGCCATACACAGGCCGGTTCATAGACAGGCATGAGTGTATGAGTCATGAGATAGCCCAGACTCCACCGCCCTTGCCACGGGTAGGTTCAGGATGAAGTGCCCCATGAACTGACACTTGACTCATTGTCATGCTTGTCACAAAGATCAAGGGTGTTAAAGAACTAATTCAAACTGGGAGCAACGAAGATTGTTACGAACTCCGTATCAAGTCTCAACTATTAATTGTCAGTTGTCACTACAAAAGAGCAATGTATACAATAATGCATACCAAAGACGCGTATGGATTCCCCATTGGCTAAGAAACTACAGGTAGAAGAGGAATCGTAAGAATGCCCCTAATCACTTAATCAGCTATTGATCTATAATATCTGCCTTCTTGCCAAAAACAAAAGGTTGCTGAACTGAATAGAGCTTCCAAATATAAAGACTCTTTTGGTACATACCATGTATCTCGAAATGGGCATCGGCACTTTTAGTTCAAGGAGTCTTTAACTGATTCAATGGTGTACTCTCACTCCGTCTTCTTCTCAGATAGTCGTGCACGATGCCTGAGCTCGGCCCTTTTCCAACGAACAATCAAATGACACAAGGAGAAGAGCGAGTTGATCTGTGGTAGAAGAAGAAGCAGTATTATTGGGTGAATGTGTTTATGTTCAAAATTTATGAATGGATCAAGAAAGAAACTAAAATCGTATCAAACACTAACCAAGATCAGCATTGCAATAATGAGAAGTGGACCGGACCATAACACAGAGAAGAAAAGCCCACGTGGATCAAAATAATTCTGAGTAGCAAAGCTTTCCCAGTTGTTACCCAGAAACCGGTTGATTCTTTCAGCGAGATATACACCTGACACTGCAACATAATGGGGTATTACTCGTATAGCAGACTTTTTATGAAGAATGGTGATTGTCACACAAATTTTCACAATACTGAATTTCGAAAGTGAAAAGATAGAAGGGAACCTACAAGCAAAAAGGAATAAACACATCTGAAAGTTTACATGTCTTCTAGAAATGATAGCTGTCAGCAAAAAGAGAACATGGAATCCCAACAGGCCAATTAACCAAGGCTCCTGCAGATGAGAAGATCAGAAACTTTAGCAGCAACTAATAGGACTGAGACATTGAAGGAGTTTTAGAAGAAAACGCAGGAGATATATGTTTAACCACAGAAAGACATGAAAGAATGCCTTAAATTCCCATAAGCACTAAACAGGTCTCCTTCCTAGAGAAAGGGGATAACAAATCTGCAACCTCGGTCAAACAATATGCAGGCAAAAAAACAATAGGATTTAATACGGAAATATTGTCAAACAAATGAGAACTGCAAGTGGTCATAGAAATATAAGAGCTGAAACCTAGTGCACTTTTGGTAGGAATGAGTCCCATTAACGGGTACCAAAATCAAACAATGTAGAACAAAAAAAGTGAAATTAAGGGAAGAAGCAGTCACAGGGAGATGAGGACAGTTATTTATATTTACGGTGTTTCCATGGACAATGGTCAGCCATCATTTCTCTATTGTTGAAGATCTCCTTGCAACGTATCGAGAATTACATCTAACCATCCCTTACTCCTTTTTTCCACATCGTTTCCCTTATTTCTAGGGTATCAAGAACGATCGCATTGTGCTTGGGACTACTACCTACCATACATAACCATAGCTCGAGACTTCTCCTTCCTAAGTAACCAGTACCTTTACTCCTCTCCCTACAGGGAATCCACTTTCATATCTAGAATGGAGAAACTAGCGTTATCTTAGGTCAAGTATCCTAGACATAAAATCACACAGGTCAAGTATCCTAGACATAAAATCACACACTCTATTGCATAATCGGTAGGGCAATTCGAGTAATCAACTACCAACCGTGATTCCAATTACTCTATGACATTTCTAGATAGTGTGCTCAAACATGTTCTAAGAATGCCACCGCAAGTTTCAACTTTCAACACTTTAAAGGTCTCCCTTTGTCCGTTCTCCAATCAACATCCAACAAAGGAAACCACACTCGGGTTTCATTATCCACGAGTTTCAACACTTTTAAGAAAATTCACCTTAATATTTACAGTTGATTCTGCTGATAAATATCACCAATTGTCAGAAGTTTTCGACTTTACTTCACCTTGATATTACTTTCATGTAAATTTCCACTTCGCTGATAAACATCATTCGTCGACAGGAGATTTAACTTTGCTATATCCCAAAACACCTCAATTAATTACATCAGATACACTTCATGATTGCAGACTAACATCTCAACAACAATACAAATTCCGGCAAAGCTCGTGTAATTCACCTCACCTTGAAGCTAAAACCATTTCAAAACTCAAATTACATCAATAACTAATCGCACACAAAATCGAGATACTCAACTACTTAGATCCTCTCTGGAATTAGTATCGGTTCACATCTATTCAGTTCAGTTCAGCTAAGTTCGATAGTTCCGTACAGTTCAGTTCAATCAATTCAGTACAGTTCAGAGAGTTTCAATCCAAAAGATCAGCGCCTTAATCTCATTCATAATAGATTGAATTCGATGACGATGGCGATAACAGCATCAACAATCGCAACAATAACAATAATCGCACACAAATCGAACTACTCAACTACTTCATCTAATTCATAACAGATTAAATTCAATAAAAAAATTGAAGAAGAAAAGGCGAACCTTCCAATCAATGGCGTGAAAGAAACCGAGAAAATTATCTTTAGCAGGAGCTAAACCAGATCGAAGTTCAGCGGAAAATCCTTGAATTAAATCCGCCATTTGATTCATGTGTTCCTCCATTGCTGATCTTACTTCCTCCATTGCTGATCTTACTTCCTCCATTGTTGTAGCTCTAGGTTATCGCTTCGCAATGCAGAAAAACCTCGAAATTTTCTGGAGATTTGAAGATTTATTCACGATTTTACGAGAAGATAATTCCTGAGTTTATGAGTTTGATACTTTGATTATACAACACTAAACAATTACTCGTAACAAAGTCACTAGTATAGATCCGTGCAAAAACGCGGTTTTTTAGATTGTTTTTTATAGAAAATTTTATAATTATATTGGTGGTAAAAGTAAGTTATAATAGTGTGTAGTAATAAGAGGTAAAAATAAATTAGATATTTTTAGCTCAATGAAATTGACGGTTTAATTAAAAAAATTTAATAAAAATGTTATTTATTGTAAATAAGATTGTCAGTTTAACATAAATCTTTTTCTATCCATATAAAATATTTTAGTGAATATATAACTATTATTGTAATTTTTGTTAAAATATGCACTAATTTAATATTGTGAGTAAAATTTATTTAGTTTTATAGGACGGGTTAATGCAAAATATTAGGGATATAGAACACCAATTAGTAACCCATTATTTATTTATAGTTTTGGATTTAGAATGAAGCCTACTTATAAATAAATATTATTTAGTCGGGAAAAATAAGAGAATGATCGCTGGTTTTAGTTCATTTTTTCTCGGTTTTCTTTTCTTGGTCTAATAAGTCCCGGTACAAGAAAAGGGCAGATAATATTTCTCCTTGGGGTTGAATTGTTAGCCGCAGAAGAAATACTCTTATCTACTCTAATTTTTTGTATACGAATTTTTTTAGTAAAAGTGTTATAAATGTTAATAAATCAATAAATTAAAGGTCTTAAAAGTAATTATTTTTCGAATGTATAAACCTATAAATTACTTATTTTACACTAATCTAACATTCCTCGGAAGTACTACCTCATACTTTTCTTTTGAGCATATGTTAATTTTTTTTGAGCGCATATATATATATATTTTTTTTTGAGGTTATGAATATTTTACTTTATTTGTTTTTGAGCATATGAGTTTTTTTTAGCTTATTACGTCAACTTTATTTGTTTTTGAGTTGTATTTTTTCTTAGCTTATAAAACCTTATAAGCTAGATTTTAATTTTTTTTCATTAAAACTAAAATATAACTAAGTTTATATGTAATGTTTTTAAGTTTTATGCTATATTTTTGAGCTTAATCTTTTAATAACTTAACTCAAAAACTTTATACCAATACTCATAATTTTTAAAACAAAACTCAAAAACATTATTATAAAAGCTCAGAAAGTATAAAATTAATGGTAGTACATCGGATGTATAATTCTCTACTGATATATGCCAGGGTCTTAGTTTTTGTACTTAGTTTGTATTCCTTATAATTTAAAACATAATAACGTATGTATTTCCTCGGCCTCAATGAACTGTTTATTCCTCGGTCTCAATTAGTCTGCGGCTCCACGCAACTCGTGGAGCGAGGCTAAACAATTACGGAGTATCACAATTATACGGTGAAACATTGTCGAGTTTAATACTCGTACCAAGTATATTAGGTCTCAAAATTTTAACTTAAAGATTCTGGCTACGCCAGTGTCTAATGTATGATCTCTTGTGTTTGAAATCACGATCAGACAACTTTGGTCGGGCATGCTCGAAGACCAAGCGAGATAGAATGACGGCTGGCGGGTATTTTGATAGGCTGCCACGGGAAATCCTGCACAGCATTGCACTGATGCTACCGTTCGCCTCAATCATACAACTGAGACGCTCGAGTAAGTTTCTGTACAACCGTCTCACAGATACCAAGTTTGTAGATTTGCAGTTAACTCATGCACTTCAGAAACCTCCCTGCTATCTGTTTTCTGCATACGACGATGATCGACATAATTATGGAATGTATACTGTGGAGCAATCAGGAGGTGATCTGACTACCTCCATGATCTTTAAATACTCACATTACGCCCATTTTCAATCAAGTGGAGGTTTGATCTGTCTGTATTCGAGGGAATCGAAGAGCTTTCATGTTTTTAATCCTCATATTGCAGAGGAAGTACGAGTTTCTGATGTTCCGATTGTTAAAGATTGCAGTAACTTTAAATGGTGGTGCTTTACTTATTCGCCGTCCACCAAAGAGTATAAGATTCTTAAGATCGGGGTATTAAGTAGTGAAGACGAGACAGGAGAAACGGTTTTAGAACGACATGTAGCTGCGATTACCACGCTTGGTTCCAACATTTGGCGGGAAGTACAGAATGTTCCGTCTAACCTGTCATCTGATTTATTCACAGAATGTCAGGGGAAATTGTTTTGGCTAAGGAAGCTCGGTTTAATTTCATGAAATTCCCGGCCCTCCACCCGGTCCTGTTCATGGTAGATGTGTAAGTCTAATAGATAGGCTTATAAGCTTGGGTGACACAGTAGGATATGTACATAATAACAGACTGTGGGCGTTGGAAGACGAAACCAAGGGCATATGGATAAACAAGTACGATTTTTCAATCTCCCCGTTCGACAAATATGGTAGCGGGATTATAGGTGTCTCAGAGAATGGCGGGTTGTTTGGCTTCATCGGAAATTCAACCAGCGTCTTTAGCCTAGACATAAGACGTACACATTTCAGTGCCATCGAAATTAGATTGGACAATAAGAATGTAGGTGACAAGGCCCCGGAACTGATCTGGTTTACCGCTCCTCATGTCAGCAGTTTAGTTTCTCCTGTTCGAGTAATGGAAATCGGAAAATATGGTAACAACAGATAGTAGTCAGCAAATATATGATCATTCTGATCTCAGAGACATTTATCTGAAGAGAAAATTACAGACCTTGAAGTTGGATGATGATGACGCTTCAGAAGACGATCTTTTCAACTTGTACAGACTCCTGCAGGAAGATGACGATCAACCAAAACTCAAAGTCGAGAAATTATTTTAGCATGAATCGATAAATTTCAACTAAAAGTTTCAAAAAAAATTCTATATCGTTATTACTCTGTAATTACTTCAGAAAATGAAAAATATCGTTCTTGGATATTACGAGACAAAACTGGATTTTTACGCGAAAGTGATGCCCGATTTTCATCATATACAAAAGTGTCGAATTCTGGGAGTTTGTATACTAGAACAATGAAAAACTCGACAAAAAAAAGCCTTATACTAATATGAGGTACAACACCATGAAGAGACGGTTACAAGAATCCTATCTTGCCAACCCAAGGAAATAGCTCGGCCGTTGTCTCTTTCGTAAACTGTAAACCCGCCGCCACCACCACACTCGCCCTCGAAGCCACGATGATAATGACTTCCCATTTTCAGTAAGAGCTTGGCTTGAATATTCACCTTGGAACTCAATTCCATACCCTTAAACCCATGGCTCTCCATTCTCCCTTTCCATGTCTCCAACATCTCAAATTGCGAGCACTTAACCACCTCGTCCCCACCAACCGCCTCCTTGATTTCTCTCCCGAGATGATTCTTCTCGATGCTCACCCTCTCCACGCTCTCTAGCGGGAGGCAGTCGTCCAGTGAATCAAACATGGCAGCATGATAATGCAGTGCATCAATGTAATTTGACAGTACCCCACAGTTGTTTCTACTTCCTTCTCTTTCTGCTAATATTAGAATTGAAGGTTTTAACAAGTGTACATTACTCAAAGTCTCGGAAATATTTACAATGTCAGTTAAACTACTTAAGTAAAAAACAAGATTAACCGCGACTGTTTCACTGTCTCTTCGCTGTAAGCCGACGATCTTTGACCCTCTTACCAACCCATGGAATTTGAAAACTATATTCTGAAATCCGTTACAGAAGCTTACAAGTCTGTTTTCAGTGTCGGTAAGCTCTTCCAAGGTTTTACCAATGCCTGTAATGCGAAAAGATACTGACCGATCTGCCTCCGATGCTTTCTCTGAAAGCGATTGAATAAGAGAAGGCCACTGAAAACCATGTGAAATGTCAAAATCAACCACATGCAAGGACCAGTTATTTGTACCTTGCTCCCTTTCAAATGCTTCAAGTATAGCTTGATTAGCAGTAAAATGAGCAAATTGGTAAAAGGGAGAGACTTTATATAAATGAGTAAAAGCCAAAAACTCGTCCCTAGCTGTTGGCGTACTCATTACCATACTGTAAAATGGAGATTTCGGGGTTAAAAGCCTTGCAGTTAATCCATCAGCAAAATAAGCAGCAACCCTTTCACCAGAATCACCTTTTACTGAGACATACCTGTACAGCTCCGTCAGATTATCGACAGCTGCGCTTGCGTTTTTCTCGTTGATTAACGTGGCTGAAACCAACAGTAAATGGATAATATGCAAACCCGACCCATCCTGAACTGAAACTTTTCCCTTTTGCTTGGAATTCAACATTCTCCGTCTTTCATGCAGCAGCCTGATTATCTTCCCTTCATAGTCTTTTCCTGAAGTACCTAGAGCAGTAATAACGCTATCGTTTCTTTTCCTCTTTAGCTTCCTCTCAACATGGCTAGAATAACTTACAGTAGCTAAAGTAAGACTCAAAAGATCCTCATTCGTCTCAATAGTTTCCATAATTACAGACTTTCAGTCTCTGAGAATGCTAAACAGGCTTACAGAAGTTTACTAAATAAGATATGAAGAATGTTATTGTAAAGTTAGTTTACAGAAAGTGGAGTGTGGAATAATCTTGCATAAAATTGTTTTGCAGAACATAAGAAAGCACCAAAGATAAGAGTATATATATACATAAATAAACAAAAGAGACTTAGGCTAATGATCTACTAATCCTGTATTTTAGGCTTAAGGGTCATTTAAATAATTTAAGCTCCAAATTTTTCGGCATAATTAAATACAACAAAAAGGGCAGTTTGCCAAGTGTGAAGGGTCTCCTTTACATATCCTTTGGTAGATTTGAAAAGCAAGAAATGTTATCGACAAACGACAAAAATTGAAGAAAAGTGTTTAATCTAACCTACCAGCTCCTGAGATTTGATACACTTAACCACACAATGCCTAGATACGCACCATAAAGATACTCAATCTAAGCTTAAAATATAAGAAAAGGCTCAACTACTTCAAATTAGTGTTTTCCACAGATTCTGGCAAATAAACTATTCAAGTATAGTCTAATCTTCGAATCAAATAACAGAAACAATGTGCCTATAGCTGGTCTAATACTATTTAATAACCTGAACTAATATACTAATATACATGATCAGATTCTATGAAATATATTAGTTCTATGATGAAGATTATGGTCCGCACACACGCGTTCAGAATCGAGGAAATAAATACCCTCTAATTATATTTTTTTAGATGTCAGCCACAAAAGAACAGGTAAAACTAGACATAAAAAAACTTTTTGAATCTAGGCAGAGGGAATTTGCAGGTAGATGCACTCCTCGACACAATTTTATTATGGTCATCCAGCTCTGCATCGTTAACAAATGACATAATATAAGGATAAGACGGTGTACATCGAAGGGGTGAGTATTCTAACGACAGCATTAACTAGGACAAGACCTCATAAGAAGTAAATCAGGAACCAGCAATTATTTCAATCAAATTTATTAGTCATAAACACAGTGTGAATCTTTCCTAAGCATACAAAATGAGAATCAGGGTATAGAATATCCAGTCTTTCTTTACACAATGCCACTTGTATTACTCTGACATAGTCTCAGAAGGGCATATAACCTCAAAAGATGCACAAAACCTCAAGACTTTTGACCCATTACACCATAGCAAATATGCCTGGTAAATACACAACATGTTCCTACAGTTTATCTCTTGCTTCTTACAGCAAGACAAATTCTCAACAGTTAAAATAATAATAGATAGATTTGAGCAACCGAATTTTAAGGAGTATCAGCTCCATATTGGTTAATGGCTCAACAACAAAGTTCTAGCAGCGACAACCGATTCAGAGATCATATCTCAAACCGAGATTTAATTATCTAGTATAACGACCATATTGACTTTAAACGATACTCTCACTCGGGAATATACCACTTCCATGGTTTAAAGGGATATTCATAGTTACTCAAGCAAGGTTAACAAAAGATGCCTTAACATCAGTACAGCATCTTTTTCAAGGGATTTACATAGGTTTGAAGCTCATCAAAGGGCATCAAGGAACAGTTCCAAGATGTCAAATGACATCATCCGTGAAGTATCAACAACCACAATGCAATGCAATTTAATTTAGTCTCTACTAAATCTACAGGACCAAGTCAGAAGCCAATTATAAGCTCAATCATACTACCTAACATTCTTCAGTGGAAAGATTTCCTGAAACTATAGTCTATAGGTCTATGGCTATAGATTGTGTCACCATCATCTCAGACTTGTACCATTATTAGTTTACACTATGCAGCTGTGCTTAAGATTCCACTGTACTAATTTGCTTAAACAATTGCCTCATATAGATTTTTTCCTTTAATATCGCCAGCGTTCCCGAGAATCTTACATTTTTAAGTGTAAGGGGAGCCATATGTTCAGTTTTTGATGCTGACAGGTTTTATAATACCACCCACTCAGTTATTGCCTTATTGGACTAGTTAAGCTAGCTGACATCTGTAACGTTATACACATGTTATAAAGCTCAAAAATCAATGTAATTTCATGCAAGAAACTAACATTCACTCTGAAGCATTTGACAATCTTTATCAAAGAAATGCCTGCACTGCCCAGCAAAGTTTGCAGTGAAAATGAAAGCATAGAAAGCAAATATTTTTCTAGAGCTATTTCAAGGGAATCTTAACTCTCAACTAATATGATAGGCCATTAGTAAAAACAGTCCTAAATCCACCTGTTTATGAGGAAGTTTAGACACCCTAAATATGAGGTAGACAGATGGGAATCTTCACATTGAAAAACTGATGATATCCAATCAAAAATTCAGAACCACCCCAACTTCCCCTTACCATCTAAGAGACCAAAACAGTTGATGAAAAGCTGATACCATATCAATAAAGCCATGTAATGGAGTAATAATGGCTCTTCCTCAATACTGGCTTAAGGATTTTTTTTATTTATTAGTACGTAGTCCTTCCCATCGTTTTATTTCTTCACATTTTCTTTTCAATGGTCAAATTTAACGAACTACGAACATGAATGAATCAGAAAAATAATTATTAATAAATAAAAAAAACATATTTACATTTATCAAAAATTGTTTCACAGAATATTATTTTCAACAAAAGATGTTGTATATACATGTCGAATTTTGCAGTTAAAGTACCCTCTTGAAGATAAAAGAAAACGGAAACAAATAAAAAAATGGGAGGGAGAATTAGAATTTAGAAATATTAAGAACATTTTTTTTCATCGTTTTATTTGATCAAGGGAGTTTTTTTTTAAACCAATTAGAACCTTCTATCCGCCGACGAGAATTTGGCATGATTGCAACATTATTTTTCCCTTTCTGAACTTTATATTTTTCTAACCTGTATTATTTCCTACCTAAACATTTGTCCTTGTCAAGATATGACCAGCATATTCGAGAGCTTTGTTAGATCATGTCTCGATCTTTTATTGCATGCGGAAGTTCCTTGGTTTTTCTTCAGATAAACGCCATGTTGGCTATTTTGGGTGGCCATTATCTCTATTAAAAATCAAGTGGGATATGGTCACCCACCATTCCCAAATATTTCTTTACATTTTCTCCTACTAGATAATATTATTGGAGTGCACTTGTATTATTGCAACTACTTCTCCATATCTAAAGTTCCGATATCTAAATTCAAACCGACAAATCTTGTGTAAGACAATCTTATAGTAGAACACAAAATACTAACACAATATCAATTGTCACCATTTTAAGCTTAAAACGGCCTCTTTTTATGGTACATAGTTCATTTATTGCTAGTTACAATTACTTTGCCGTGAGCATAAAACAGTCCTAAGCAAGACTAATTGGTAGAACAACATAAACTTTTACGGGTTTTGAAGTACATAAAAGAAGCATGCATCTAGCATTTCTTAAGCATTAAACGAAACTATCACTAGCTTTACTCAAAAACAAAACTATAACTTGCATTAAACCAATGCATTCAGTCATATTATAAATATATAATGAGTAAGTAGGAAAACCTAAAGGAGCATAAATAGCAGATTATAAAGAAAAGAGGATCTAATCTAGCGTAAGCAAAGTATGGATTATGCCACTTTTTGGGTTAAAAGACTTGATTTACGGGTGAGCAATAGTCAACACCTTAATTTGTTTCTTCCTCCATTTTGAAACCAACCCAGCCACTAAAGACCACATGTTTCAGAACATCAACTAAAGTGACTCATGATCCTCAAAGATAAGGGAGTAAAAAATTTACACTCTTGAGCTAGGTGGTAATGTCACTAAGTAGACGAGTGGTGGTACTCGGACCTGGGGGTGTCCATGTAACCCGTCAAAAGTAAAAGGGTTTCTGATAATTTCGTAGAATAGCAGTAACAGACTACATAATGTGTCATGTCCACTGCTGAAAATGACTAGTGCAGTGTTTCCTTCACAAACAGTTCACACTTAAGCAGCAAGTCCTTCAGAAAGGATGCCAAAGATTTCAAAAACACAAACTTTGAAACAAGAAAATGGAGGCCATAGACATTTTAATCATGAATTATTTAATGCAAAGAGCAACAATAATGCATATTATTGACATTTTAAATACAAATTTATTACGTAATACAAGTACTGAATTATGGATATGGTTACCAGATTGAGTCACTATTGTTTCTGAAAGGCGGAAAGAGGAGACTTCTTAAGCTTCCTTTTGGAAAAGAAGGATAACGCTGATCCTACCAAAGGCCAACTTGTAACTATGGCCACGTAAGCAAGCAACCACATTGATTTCCTAGAATGTCGTGAGAGCTGATCAAAACGCCGCTTGATAGGGGAAGTGGCTCTCCACACAGTCTCGTCAGAGGTGTTGCTGACCTGTTCAGGGGTTTGAGAAACCAAAGGAACGTCATTTGACACACAATCCTTCACTTGCTCAGCTTGTTCCGATGTGTCCCCAGTATATTTATCCAACTCAGATGAGTCTTCAGCCTTATCAGTTTTTGATGGTTGATTGCTCGCAGCAGCAACCATTCCATCCTCGGATATATTTACAAACGGGCCCTGGTCTATTGAAGCTTCAAATGTAGGAACGAGGGCCGGATTCTGCAATGTATGATCAGTATCGTTGTCATTAACTAATTCATGTGTGTAATTCTGATAGTATATAAGTCCTAGTGGATAATCAATTGAAACTAGAAAGAAAGATATTAACCTTATTTTGTTTATGCATGTATGGACTCAAGTGCAGAACACCGAGGAATTCATTGGTGGCCCTAACCCACCTGCAAATGCATGATAGTTCAGTGAAGGTGATATGTGACAGCCAATAATTTCACACAAAATTATTGATCTTATTGAGCATTAGGTGAATACCAGATGCTGGAAGCAGTTAACCCTTCAAAAAAAGCCAGATGACCACCATGTTGTGGAGTAGCCAAAACAATGTTTCTATTCACTCTGTAAGCAAACATCTACTCAGAAAACATCGAATCGGGCCCACTAAATGCACAATTAATAGCATGACAAAAGACAAGCAGACCTGCATTCATCCCATGGAATGGCTTCCGAGGTGCAAACTGGATCGTCCAATGCACTAATGCAGAGAAGTGGGATAGCCACTTTTACCACATAACTTGAACTGCTACTGTGTCTATAATATGAGTCAACAGTCTGAACATATGGACAAAAAGTTCAGAAACTAGAAGTAGGGGTTACACCTAGGCATGGAACAAAAACAGCGGAATAACGCACATAGTACCTACCTCATACTTCCCCACAATACAAGTGGCATGATTATCAAAATCCCGAATGCTGCGAGACTGTAACATCATATCATAAAATCAAAGAAGGCCAGTCAATGAACTTTGTACTTCAAAATTTTTACCACAAGAAATCCGCCCCCTCTGAAGTAGTGATCGTTCATTGCAATCTTTAGTGCAAATTTTATTGTAGGTCATTCGAAAATAGCCTCTCAATATTTCCTAACAAACGGATTAAGTTGAGTACATTAGGCCGGAAGAGAGTTTGCAACAATAGGCAATGTTGTTGTCACCAATGATAGTCGCAATGATAGTGGTAAACACCTTAACACAAGAAAGGACTAGGGCAATGCTGGATTATAAATGACGGGAAATCCTTGAATTAGTTATATGGTGTTGTATGCGTTATGTATATATTCAAATAAACAAACAACACACTCTTAAGTCTTAATAGTTTGACAAAGAAACCAACCTTGATTATTCCATCCCAATTAGCAAGACGAGAATAGCGTGGCTCATGCCTGCAATTCCATCAGGGGAGAAAAGGTCATAAAACAATAATAAATATATGCTACACTTCAACTTGAAAGGTAAATGACATTCTGTTTAGCCACAAAACCAGATCAGTAAGAAGCAACTGATGTAAATGAAAAAAAACTTACAATTGTGCATAACCTTGCAGACCAATGGCTAAAGCTCTGTCATAAAACGTTTGGATAAATCTGCGACAGATAAATCTTGAACCAATCTGAGTATGGACGAAAAAGAACAGATGAGTAAGAAACAGGTATGAATGTAAAGATGAGGAACCTACGTTTTAACAGACATATCCCATTGATGGATGATTCAATCACGTTAAAAGAACAAAACTCCCAACATATAAAAAGGTAAACCAAACGGAGAATAGTGTAAGTCGCATGAGATAAGGTTGTTATACCACACAAGACAAGAGCCGAGATACAATGGGTAAACTACCCTACAAAAGAAACGTCCTGAAGGGAAAATACCACGTTGAAAACAAAATAAATTTCCATGCTCTTGAGCACAATTCAATAATCACTTTTTCTATAGTAATAGACCAAGGGTGCCCACAAACAAGTGCAATAAGCAAAAGGGAAAATGTATTACTTGTATTCCAACATATTCAGTTCTTTTTGTGCAGAGTGTGAGCTTAAGCAAGTCTAATGGAAACCTATCTACTAGAAGGCAAAGCTATCGGTCTATTCTTCAAGAAACAAATTTCGCCAACTCATACGAAGGCCAAGAATTCATGGAACACGCAAATTTGGTTCATAACCAATCTCATAAAAGAACACTAAATTTACAACTTATAAAGGGTTTTATAGCCCAGTTAAAAAATATACAAAGGATTTTGAACTTACCAAAAGATCCCATGGAGAGCATATGGCAACAGCTCCTGCCACTGGAATGTCATCTCCTTCTTCAGCAAGGTATTTCACCTAAATGGATAGTCATATCATCAATAAAATGCACATTGAAGGAGTTGACTGTTCTATTATAAATCATGTAGCACTAAAAGTGTCCTAAGTTCAATCTGAGTACCATTACATGAGTGTCTTCAACATCTGCTTCCTGAATTTGTATACAAGTATGTCGTGAATATGACACCAAAGGAGTGATGCCCACACAGAAAAGTATATTAAGCACTAAGGAGGTGACGCAAATAAATAGGAGAGCTACGATTTATCTTCAATTAGGGGAAACTAGGTATCTAATATTTATGCAAACAATCTAAAAACTTGAGCTCCTTGCTGATTTGCTAATACATTATACATCTATAGTGAAGCTCAAAAACAACAATTTACGCAAATAGATACCAACAGATCAAATACCTAAGGAACCATCATAGACATACCAGAACATTGGCTCCAATGCTTGTTCCGACAATAAAGAGAGGAGCATCTGGGTATTCACAATGAAGATGCTTAACAATAACACGAATATCCTCCGTCCATGCAGCATTATAGAAGCAATCAGACTGAAACAATCACATATTGGATAATGCAAATGTTAGAATATAACGATGGATTCCTGAGAACTAAAAAGTCGAAAGATTCCCAAAAAGAAATCATGTCCGTTGAATCCATTTGTATCCAATGAACTTATAACTTGATAGTAAATGTCCAAAAGCATGGAGAAGTATCTAAGGTACTCTTTATTCCGTTTCCCCCTTGCATTTCAACAATTCCATATCAAATTTGGAACTTCTGACCACGATAAGAAAATTCATCCAACTTGGACATCAATTAGTGTTCAAATCTTATGAAACCACGGTACCTCTAAAATTCTCAAAAACTTACAGGCAATGTATCCAACTAAAAAGAGAAATAAATACGGTGGCTGATGTTTTTATTAAGTTTTCTAAAAAAAATTTATGTTTGGATTTGTTACATTTCTCCTCCAAAACTCTTATTTTAATTTTTACTTCGTTTCTCAAAATCACTTTAAACTTTATTCTTGATTTATTTTATTTTTTTATTTTTTTTGGGTTTTTATACATGTGATAAGTTCGATTTAAAATTTATAAAACCCCTTTGCCTTCCATTTTTTTGTTTCACTCCACTTCAGTTTTTTTTCTTTTCCTTCTTTTTTTCTCTTGTTGAGATGAGAGTTCACTCATGACGGTTCCAAGGGATGATTCATGTCAGCCGACCCCAAAACATTTTGGGACTAAGGCTCTGATGTTGTTGTTGTATAGATACACCAGCCACCGTATGTTAAATAGATTCAACCAAGCAACAGATGAACCAAAGGTAATATAACAGTGGAAAGAGAGCACGAATAAATACTCACTGTAACGGAGACACCACCAAGGCCTCTGTGGTTGCAAACAACAACATTTCGCCCAGATTTTGCAGTGTCATACGCGAGATGCTTCAGATACTAGAAGAAACAATTGTCGGGTTCAAATGCTTACGACTTCAGAGTAATAGTGTTACTTCCCTAAACAACTAAAACGATGTGAAATCAAAGAGATCATTCCTATTACCTGTGCTTAAACAGGAATACTTATTTCAAGAAGAACCTCTAAGAATAATATACAATGAAAATTAAATAACACGCAGAAAATGACATATATATATATATAGACAAATAAGATGATCTATTACTTTCAGTCGAAATCTTAAAATTTTGACTGAGGAAGCAAGCTAATGTTTAAGGCAGTACACAGTTTTACTTTCCAGTTCTACGCATATATATACAGCATCATCAGCTCTTAACTGAATTTCAGGAGTGTTAACTAATAGTCTAGCCTCCCTTCAACATTGTCCACATACGGATTTAATTCAAACATGGCATTACCTATGCATCCCTAAACCTCCAAGAGTGGGGTCTATTCCAGGCATTGGCATTGGTTGTGTTAGACGTAACAAACCAACATAACCAGAATGTTTTTCATGATACAGACGGACATACTGACTACTAGAAAAGAAAACTTTACAACTTACCGCAGAGTCAGAATCACTTGTCAAACCAGGGATCACAACTACAATAGGAGTTGTATCATGTTTCGGAATTTTATTTTCGACGTAAGCTGATCCTCCTGCCACTGAAAAAGAAAACAAAAGGACATTGCAGCTGATAAGATAAACATAACTAGCAAATAACCAAAGTGGAAGCTGAAATCATCAATAGTTTATGATTAATTACCATCAGAACTTAAAAGCCAATCAAGAGCGAGGGTTCCACCATCTGAAGTACGGAAAATTTGCCTAACACAAGAAAATACTAGAAATTCTGAGAGTGGAAACCTTCGATATTTGTCGCACATAAATCCTACTCTAATATGTACACATTTACTATAGGGGGGGATTTACACTGGAAAGCTAATAATGGGAATACCTAGAGTTACAAACCATTTGAAATCCAGCAAGTAAATAGTTAAACTAAAAACCCGATGCACTTACGGAAATTGCACAATAGAATGTTCACTTATAGTAGTTCACACTATGGTTGTTCATTCAGAGCATACTCTAATCCTATGAGGAAGAAAATATGCAAAATTACCAATGTTCAACACTACAATGCTCCCTCCGACCCGTTTATATAGTCCTCTTCTCTCTCAAAAATAGGGACAATACATATGGGATGAAAGGAGAAATTTAGAAAATCCTGGCAGCAGTAGAAGCACAAATCAGTGAATCATATATCATGAATTTATGAGTTTCTCCTCATCTACTCCATTTAAACTGAATATTTAATTGTACAATGTGGAATCACAAATTTTCACTGAAAACGAGTCAAGTAATACCATGTCACCTTGTAACGGATGTCCGTCTTCAATGAGACTTGCTGGGAGTACCAAGGTCCATGAACAATAAACATAAACAACTACAAAAACCTAACAACGAGCAAGCAATTGACAACACTTTGGCCTATCCAAATGGAGCACAAATCAGCCACCCGTTATCAGACTCATCAAAACGAATTGCGTTCATCCTCAACCAGAGGATGAAACCGGGATTTGTACTTAGGGGGTGAAAATTCCCAGAGGCTACAAATTACAAATTCTAACTAAAAAACTTCGCGCTTCCCCTTAGTTCCGCCACTCTCAAACACATTGAACGACAACAAACGCGAAATTCACAGAAAAGAGGCAATGCAGTACTAGACTACTAGCAAGTAGCTATGATCACATCACCAATGTAGCACACAAATTAAAAAAAAAATTCACAATTAATTCGATACGATATACGAATAACTCGAATCATATACAAATAAACAAGATCAAAGCTGATTTATCTCACCTCCGATAACTAAAAACAGGAGGCCTCCCAAAGAAATTCAAAAATGTCGTTTGTATATGAGGACTTGCAAGCCATGGCGTCGCCAAATACCTACAACACAGTACAAAATCATCCAAATCTTCATCAAACAAAACTTAAAATTTACAAAATTTGAACGAAATGTGATCATCAATTCACCTTCCATGTAAAATCCGACACTTGGAAACAACTCCTTGGTAAATTTCCGACTCAGGATGGTAAATTAATTTTACAGTCTGACCTCTGAATCCAGTTAATATATCACTAATTATATGCCACTCGAGAAA
This sequence comes from Silene conica, assembly GCA_029255685.2. NCBI lineage: Eukaryota > Viridiplantae > Streptophyta > Magnoliopsida > Caryophyllales > Caryophyllaceae > Silene > Silene conica. The sequence continues at coordinate 466,634 of CM055317.2, read as the reverse complement.
ATTATACAAAAAAATTACGAAAAAGATCGCAATTCCGATTAAATAGTGTGAAATTGGGATCATAAGAAGAGCTTGGAAAATCAATTCGTAAGGTCGAATTACTGAATTTAAGTTCGAAATTGAATCTGAATCTTCCATGATCGATTGTTTAAATGATGAACCCTACAATTTGGGGATAAATTTCAATTTTGTTTGTTGATTTACAATTATTGAAAAAATGGTGGACGTAGAGTTTATATATGAGCTGAGTGGGTGGGAAATTGTAGAGTACGGAAGTTAACAGGAAAAAAAGGTAAAAATTGCATGAATACACTAGTTTTGAACCCGTGTAGATTGCACGGGTTACTATTTTATAGAAATGAATTTTATACAGATTGATAAACTTCTTTTTTAAGTTTATATTGATATATTGATTAATAATTTTCCTTTTAAAGTTAATTACTTTTAAAAATAAGATCTAAAAATAAAGCACTAATATCTTTCTACTTTCGCTAAACAATTTTATAGTATAAAACTAATAGTTGAGTTTTGTAAAATTATTTTTCAAAATTGCATGAATACATAAAAAAAACTGATTTTTTTTAATGATTTTCCCCCTTTTAGGGATTATAAAAAATAAATTTTATTTTTTTGGTGGGATCGTATGAGAACCGCACTCCGATGATTTAACTTTTTTTAAGTTAAAACTACTTTTTTTCGTGAAATTTACGGGATGTTATTATGTTTAATATAATGTTTGATGGTGTTGTAGAATTTTAGAAGGTAGAAGTTTTCACGAAGTCACAGTAGTGCTTTTATTTTTTATTCTTATTCTTATTTTTGTAAATAGAACAATTTGGCTTACATTTTGCTTAAATAGAAGACGGTTTAAACATACCCTAATTTAATTAATCTAAATAAATTCCATAATTTCATATAATATAATTAATAAAGTTAGAAATTAGAATTATTACTTGATCGATAAGAGACTTGACATCCATGGTTGTGTAACTTTGACAAATTTGACAAATTTGATTAATTTTGTGAGGAAGAGAATAAGAAAGAGAAAGTTTTTTACTTTTTTATTCTGTTTTTAGGCAAAGGGTATAAAATAGAAAATAATGAAAAAAATCATAAATAAGTAAAACTTGTACATGAATTAGTAACTACGTTTAATTACGGCAAAAATATTGAAAATGCTTGAAGAGAAATTGAAATGGATGGATCCGAATTGCAACCACCTCTTTTAATTTTCACACTTTAAATTTTAACCTGAATTCTACCGTATGTAACCCTTTACCATTTAAACGACGGATAACTAAGAGGGATGAGACGTTAAAATTACAATTCAAACTCTTAATCACATGTCAATATCGTAATATATTTTCCCCTTTAAAATACCTTGCAGCATTTGTTTGAGAATTTACACATTTGGAATTTTTGTTCATATTGTTACACATATGTATAACAAATTAATGTTCATACATAAAATAAAGTGTAAGTGTACAAAATAATGAACAACGCCTTAGTTCAAAATGATGACCTTAATTACACAATTTTTTGCAAGTAATCCTTTACACAATTTGATGTTTTAGTAATTATAAGAAAGAATAATTTGCCACGTTACATGAGAGAATACACTTGAGTACACACTCGAGCCCTCGACTCCTTGATCCCATGTAAAAATTAAAATTTTGACCTAACAATGGTGAAAAACAAGAAAAAAATGGAAGGGAAAAAACGTTTTTTTTGAACTTTCACGCATTTCCACTTGATGGTGCAATTACGGTAAGAGCTAAAATGCCACTTATTGCTGCGGAACCGGCTCCTAGCAGAAATGCGGGTAAGTTACCGCCTCCAAACAAGTTATCCCAGGGTCCACTGATTAACGACACGAACACCTGCAAAATAAGTTCGTTAAATAATTTAGCTAATCGAATTATATGAGTGAATATAATTACAAATTTACAACCTATACATCACAAATTTGATTACTTACTTGTGGTACACAAATCGCCAAATTCATGAGTCCTAGTGATAATCCTGTATAATGTAAAGTAAAGAAAATGTTAAAAACTTGATTAATGATTGTTCAAAAGGGTGTTTTATTCAAGTTTACAAGAATTTTGTTTGGTAGATCAAAAACTTACCATGACCGGCTCCAGAGTCAGATGAGTACATTGATGCCAATGCAAATGGAATGCTATAAGTAGCCTGTTATAAAACCATTTATATAAAATTTGATAATCGATACGAAATAATTACGTAAATAGATGTTTTAAAACTTAGTGAGTCACATGCCTATATACCAAATATTCTTTGAAAATAAATAACATAATGTAATGGTTATTTATAAAATGAGTCACAAGTGATAGACTAACCGCTTGTGGAATTCCGGTGACAGCAAAAAGGGCTAAAGTGCCTAATTTGATACCGGTATTGGGTGGTGAGGTGGAATGCGTATGTCTTCTGGCTTTCTCAGCTAATTTGGTTAAAGGTAATGTGCATAACAAAGCTGCAGCTAGCACAAAATTAAGAAGACCCCAAGTTCTTCTAGCACCACGTAACAATTTTGACAAGGGGTCAATGAATATAGACATTAGCCCTAATACTGCTGCCGTTAGCATTAACCCTAATGATCCCGATCTTACTCCCATGTCATATAACCTTAGTTCTTTCGGGTTTCCCTGCAGTAATACAATTATATTATATGTTATAGCCGAATAATCACATCAAGAGGTTGTTCTAAATTAATTACAAAAACTGTATATCAAGCTCATAAATATGGGAAATTCTGATGACACCTGTATGGAAAGTAGGAGTTTTGAGGAATAATCCACTTTACTAATATGTGAAAGGATTTCAAAAATGTAAGAAATTCAATGGAGTAAAACCATCTCATGTATGTTGGTTTAAATATTTTTCATCATCAAAAACAACAAAACGAAGAAGTAAGTTACCTTAGGATTACCTCCATATATTTCAAGGCCAACCCAATCGGTATTAAACATAAGAAAAGGAAACCAAGCAATCCAATTGAAAGCAGTAACGAGAAAGAGAAGCCACATTGGTTTTCCAAGATTCTTAAAAGACGTTTTCACTTGTGCAAAGAAGGGAACACCATCATCATGAAGGGGCTCAACATCGGGTTCGGCCACGATAAAAAGTGGAACCGCAACCACTAAAAGCAGAAAGGCAATTTGTATGAGAAAACATGTTTTAAGGTTAGCACAATATGTATCACAAGCATCTGTTTTTGAGAAAGGAAGGAATTTGTATAATTTGGGACGTGATCCGGCGGCATAACCAAGGATGTTTCCTATTGCCATAAAAAATGAGAAGAATCCATTAGCTAATCTCATTTTTCTATGATTGTGTTTTGAAAGATCTGCCAAAAATGCCCTACTTGGATCCTGCATATAATGAGGCGTGGAAATTGAATAAGTACAGTATGAATATATGATTATTTACTTATTATAAAAAAAGGATCAGCATAAGCTTGACTACTTTATGTAAAACATTGAAAATATTACAAATAGTCATTTCACATCACCGTGTGCCAATTTTAAAAACCCCTATAACATAATGAATGTAAATGGTTAAATAACCTTTTTCATAATAGTTTACAACGTAAAAAATTACGGTGTACATAAGTAAAGACAACGAAATAATTTGTTTTTATTTAAAAATACTTTCTTCACGCATGTAATAACTTATACTCCGTATAACTTGTACGAGTGTCAATTTTTTATTCTATTCTTAAAATATTTTAATAGAAAAGTTAGATCAAAATACTAACCTGGACCATATTATTGGCAATATCAAGAACCCAAAACCCAACAATAAAAAGGGCCACTGCTCTAGGCTTAGTCCTTTTACTAACATCATCACCAAATCTATGGCCAAGATCCGCAGCAAACCCAACTAAAAGCACAGATAAACAAATCAATGTGGTACCCATTGTAATAAAAGGCTTTCGTCTACCGAACTTGCACTTGGACCTATCACTTGCATAACCCACTATCGGTTGGACCAATATACCTGCTACCGGCCCACACAACCATATGAAAGATGACATTGTATGACTAACACCTAAAAGTTGTACGTAGGGTGTCAAAAGCGACAATTGTAGTGCCCATCCAAATTGTACTCCGGCCGCTATTGATGCAACCGAAATAATCTTCCATATCGGTGTTGTAGTTTCTGTTGACATGTGTTTCTCAGGCTCGTCAGAGCTCATACTATCAAGGACCCCTCAATTTGATCAGCAATGTAACCTGTTTATATCAACCCCGTAATCTATATTTTTTTCCAATTTAATAAAGATAAAAGTAAATTATGTATTAGGATAAACCAAACTCTAATTTTCTTTCTTTCTTTTACTATGATACTTTGTTGTATCTAGTGACAATAACCTTGAAAATGTAGTAATTTAATGTGTGCAAATTGATAGAAATGTAACTCAAGACAAGTATAATTGTTTGTAATGTTGACTGATATAATTAAGATCTTAATTAAAATGATTTAGATATTGGATTAAGGAAATAATAATTAATCCAAGTATATATGAGTTAAAGAGCCAAGTGAGACAAATGCGGTTAAACCAGTGAAAGTAGATAAGTATTGTTGAATGTGTAAAAATTTATTAGTTTCCTAATTAAGAGGAAGATTAATTAACAATATCCTCTCCTAATAGCAAGTTTGCAACATACCTTTGATTTAATTACTCCTACTTTAATGCTAATAATCTGACTTTTTAGGATAAAAGATGCATTGGTGCCAATACATGTAGGAAATTTAGGATCAAAAGCTTCATTAAATCCACAACTTTCCTAAAATAGATTAGATTTACTTTATGAAATGGTAATTTCCCATGTGTTAGTAAAATCATAAAGTCATATGATCCATTGGTTTATCTTAATTTAAATTCTAATTAAGTATACACTAAAAACAAATGAAAATAAAAAATTAAAACGGTATCGTACGTATAAAAAATTATATCATAAATACGGATATTCATGTAATTAAAACGGTATACTATATCGTATCCGTATAACGAGATCGTATTGTATATTTTTATTCAGGCCTAAAATAAATCACGTTAATTATAATGATCCGCTAAATCACGCAAGTAATCTTTCTTCTACCAAATTTTAGTTAGGAGGGAACCTAATTAGTAGCAAAAAGTCTGTATTTTTCTGACCGAGTTAAGGTTCATAAGTTAGCGTTTAATTTTGTTTTCGTCAAACTCAAATTTAACTAAGTTTTATATGCAAAATTTTTGAGTTTTATTATATTTTTTTGAGATTAACGTATAAGTGAATTAACTCATTAACTTTATTGTAATGCTCAAAAACTATACAATTGGTGGTACTAAATCAGATGTGTAATTACTTACTGGACTTACTACCCCAAATTTCGAAAAATAGTTAAAAATTACCCCGAAATTCTTAAATATAAACCTTAACATAAATAAAAAACAATATAAAAATATCGTTATCTCAAAATTTTATTTTTAAATTCGCCCGAAAGCAAATAACAATCACATGAAGTTCAAAGAAAGGTTCTATACTTGTCTATATTCCTTGGCCTTTGTTTGGCAAAAATAAATCACATAATTTCACATCACTTAGAACATTATGCAAAGTTACGCAACCTTTTGAATGGTGTTTGTAGCATCATATCATATTTTGTGGTCCTTTAACCTAACCTCTAAGTAATTAAAAGACTCCAAAGAATCCATCACACATCGTTGTTGGGCCGGCCCATTTTTTGGATTCGATCCACGTTGCCTTTCCTTTTCATGTCCTTCAATGTCATATGTCACGGTTTACCTACCATCACTTTGCTACCTAGGGTTTTAGAGGATTATTAATTGATAGAAATACTCTGAATTATGTATGAACTGCTCAAAATATTTTAAATTTTATTTTAACTACCAATATAACCAACTAATGTCCTCATTTGCTTTGAATAGATTTTGTTGTTTTGTTAACTTATTGTAGCGTGTTTTAATGGTGTGATTAATTGAATATATTAACAAGAAGTAGTAAGAGGAAGACGGGTTAAAGTAGAGTAGAAATTTCTTCACTTATTTAGCAGGTAGCAGTTCATATATTATAATAACAGCGAATGAGAGTATTAGTTGGTTATATGGGTAGTTAAAATAGAATTTGGAGTATTTCTGAGTAGGACACCATAATTCAAAGTATTTTCATCAATTAATCCTATAATAAACATATATATCTAATAATCTGATATTATTCCTTATATTAATATGATTCGTTTTATATTATACGCGAATTAATACACTAGACAACTTAATTATATCGATCAAATGAGAGTGTGTAGCTTAAGTCATCGCGTACCATCCAACGATCTTGCATATTAGGGTTGTTTGGTTTGTAAGAGGAACTGCATCTCACAAAAATAGGGATTCATATGATTATTGTATTTTAGATAAATTGGATAAAAATCGTTTAGTTGAAACGTGGGAAATGATTTTTTACTAAAATTCTTGGTTAACTAGGGCACTAGGAAGAATAAGTTTCGTGTGTTCGAGAAGAGGTAAATAAATGACTAATGACTATTAAAGTGCTAGGAGATCAACATATCTACATGTATATATAAGTTCATTATAAATGTGAACTTTATTACATGTACCTTGTTTTAAATTTTTTGAAAAGATGTAAAGTATTTTGTGAAAATCGACAAAGTCTAAAAGAAGTCTTATATGTAATGAAAGTGAAAAATCTTGCTTGGGACATAGTCATTGTGAATAAACAAAAAGTTCAAAGTAAAAACAAACTAAAAAGTAGGGGCGGACCTAGAAATAAACCCGCAGAATAGCGAATATTGTGAAGTTTTTGTTAAAATGGGTTCAGAAACCAAACTATTTACCAAAATGGGGCTCGTTTCAAACTATTTACCAAAAATGGTTCCACGTCATCAATTTCGATTTTTTAATTTTTTTTTTTGAAATTCATAACATGTCGCTGTCCCAGACAGCGACATGGTACTTGCAAGATTCGAGCTTCGACAAGCTACCTTCGTCTTCTCCGTTCTCCTTACTCCGAGCACCAAATAATGAAATACGACCACCATTCTCATCTTCGCACTTCCTTTATCGTATTCGGATTGTTGTTTGAGTTATTTGCTCCATAATTTACGCAAAAAAAAGGCCCGTAACATCGCCGTTCACAAACATTTTCGATTTCGGCTTGAGGAGCAGGTGGTGACTTACAGGCAGAATCTAAACCATGAGACTATCTTTCTTTATTCAAAACAAAAATCAGAGATCCTACTGAAGCATTTCCAACAAATTTTAGAGATTCAAACAAAATAGAGTATAGTATAATGTGTAATTGTGTACTATACTATTCCGTGCTGCGCCATTTCGTTCCCAAAGCAATTTTCGAAATCGAAAATGTTTGTGAACGGCGATGTTACGGGCCTTTTTTTGCGTAAATTAGGGAGCAAATAACTCAAACAACAATCCGAATACGATAAGGGAAGTGCGAAGATGAGAATGGTGGTCGTATTTTATTATTTGGTGCTCGGAGTAAGGAGAGCGGACATGACGAAGGTAGCTTGTCGAAGTTCGAATCATGCAAGCATCATGTCGCTGTCCCAGACAGCGACATGTTATGAATTTCAAAAAAAAAAAATTAAAAAATCGAAATTGATGACGTGGAACCATTTTTGGTAAATAGTTTGAAACGAGCCCCATTTTGGTAAATAGTTTGGTTTCCGACCCCATTTTAGCAAAAACTTTATGTTATTTTATACTTTTATTAGAGCCCGTATTTAAGAATTTAGGGTAGCACAAAGCTATAAACTTATTAAAACATTTTTTTGGAAAATATTGAGTAGTGAATAGTGCCCTTTGCTACTAGTTAGATTCCCCTATATGGAGTTAGTTATAAATGTATCGTTATTGATTTATCATATAATAAGACGGTATTCCAATAATAATATAACCCGAGGTCTCTAACAAGATTGATAGTTGTTATTATTATTTTATTCTTTTAGTTATTAGTAATTTTTAATATATTACAGTCGATATATAATTTATCTTTAACGATATCTTAAAAAACTTACTAAAATCACTATTTTTGGGAAACAATTTTAGCTTTACTCATTGCTACATGACGATGTCAATGCATCGATGGGTCAATACATAAATCATAATAAATGTATGGATTATCCACAATAACATCTATAGTTGGTGGCTTGGTGCCCATGCTATATATGTATGCAGTATGTATCACGTCTCACGTGTCATTCTTCGATTAGATATATTCTATACAGGTATTCACGTTTCTTAAATTATAAATTTATAATTAAAATACTATTCCTAATGAGTATAAAATCTTAAAAAAAGAACAAAATGAAAAGAGTACATTAATTAAAAGTCGATATAAAAGAATAAAAAGTAACTAGAACGGAAAAAGTGCATTGAATAGAAGTTGAGTTGTTCGAACATAAAAATAAAACTACATAAAAATCAATTACATAGTCGACAATGCATAAATTTGTAACTTTTTCATTAGATTTTCAGAAAATTTCCATTAAAATTACAAACGAGGAGTAATATTTATACCGAAGCAATTTCTTGCTTTGCAAAAGCTACAAATTTACAATGATTTGCAACTTCCACCTTCCCTCAGGATTAATCAACACAACGGAAAAAGTCACCGAATTTATATTAAGAAAAAAGACCGAAAAATAGACGTGACTACGCGATTAATGGAGAATTAAAAGCTCCATAATCGTATCTTTCTCTAAAAACAAAAGACAACAAAAAAGTTATTTAGTGGCCGCCCATGGACCCACCAATCTTGATATCCGGTGGTGGTGAAGGAAGCAAAGTAAATGAAAGTATAGCACTCGCGACCGCTGCAACCGCTCCTGCCATCATCGCGGGCAAATTGCCACCACCAAATAGACCGTCCCATGGCCCGCTTGTTACCGATACAAACATCTGTGAACCAATACATTGAACACAAATACACCTTATTTTATGTTATTCACGTTAAGACTACAAAGCGTAACAGAAGACTGATTATATTATTACATAGTATAATTTTTAATTTTGTGACATCCAAATATTTTTGGTCGGTTTTGTTAATTAATGCATATTTCACACTCGACTAACTACCATAAATGGCTTCATGAACAAGTACTCGATAGGAGTCGAAATCCCGAAATTTCCGTGTACACTAACATGTTGAGCGTGACTAAAAAGGTAGAAAAGTCCGTCGTCCAAATCTTAATGGATGTCAATTTTATGAACATTTTGTAGGTGGACAATTTGGTTACTTAAGTTGTTAAGTCATACGTGAGAATTACATGTATTTGTAGGGTCCAAAAATGTTATAAATTTAAGTGCTTAGACGTTTGTGGATAAAATGCCTACATTTGTGATTATTTGATTACAAAATCTTTTGTAATAAATGCGTAAGAATTTAGGTTATGTCGGTACGATTTGATTTGAGTACATTCAATTCGATTTAATATCTTACCTGAGGTACAACAATTGCGAGGTTGAGAACTCCCAAAGAGAGACCTGAAAATTATTTACCAAAAGATTTTAAAATGAATGTTAATTGCATTATTTCAATTATTCAATTGATACATATAGAAGTATTTTGTAAATTGCGTTTTTTTTTTACCTTGGCCGGAACCCGAAGATGCCGAGAATATTGATGCCAATGCAAATGGAATACTGTAGGTGATCTGTAAAACATATATCGTCAAAAAATGATTAGATGACGTTTTTAAGCAGAGATATGTGCATGTGATTTTTCAGTAAATTATTATAAATTTTCGGTAAAACTGCTAAATATAATAATTGTATTTTAATTTTTATTCAACGATAAAGTTTAATTACGCAAAATAATAATCGGCCTCGAATAAAGGGTCAATTTTGGTGATTTGATCACTTTCTTATACTCTGACTCATTTAGTTATTCTATGGACCAAGCAAGTAATGTCACTAATTTAGTGACATTAAGAAGAAGAAAAAGATGTGTAAATCCACTAATTCAAGAAGACTAATCTTGACAAAATTTCTCACTTCTCATCTTGTTTTATTACCACATAAGAAGATTAAAAGGACACTTAATCACAATTCTTATATGTCATTTTAATTAAGAGTTATTACTAATTTGACTATTTTACGCATAGTTTTAAACTTATATGCTTGTCAAAATAAAGAAAATTCAAAATAAATATGAATAAGACTGCTAAAATAGAATCCATCATAAGGAATAAATTACGGATTATTGTCCATACGCTTGTCATAGGAATATATTATATTCAAAGACAACATTCTACTACTAGTGGCATATGAGAGTATATGTCAATATCAATAATCTCAATTCATATCTAAAAGAATGAATGATTTATTAGCGATCGTTTTCTTGTTTATGGAATTTCGTTTTTTGACGTTATTATTGCTAATTGTCGATACTAACCTAAATTCAATAATGATTTACTGTGACAGAACGGTTCTAGTAGTACTACATACTTCAAATAAAAATGAATAATTCACAGAGTTTTAAGCTTAAATTGAACCCTAAAATAATGCAGTTATTGACACTAAACTACGTCAAACTGAATTAAAATCCGTCACCCTCGTAAGAACAAATCACCTAGCGAAATACGTGATCTATCTAAGATAAAACTGATGAAATCGTCAATCCTTATATTATAAAATAAAATGATAAAAACAATAGTCTTAACGACCATAACGACTTATTTGGACTACTTGATATCTTTGACAAATTGAAGAAAAATCCAAATAAAAAAACATAATTTTTCAACTTATAACAACACGTCGGTCCAAAGTTCGAAGCCCCGTGGACGGCGTGCCTTTAAGGTTACAACATAAATCACCTTACAACGAAAGTTCACTACCTAATTAATTAAGTACACGTACTTTACTTGTAACACTTAGCAATGACAGCCACATTAACCCATTAACACTAAAAACGTTTACTTAAAACCGTCTTAAACAAATATTATTATGCGAATTTATAGCCCATGTAAAGGACGTAAAAGGGTCAATTATTATGAGTTAAAACTACGATGTATCATGCAATTCACGAGAGCAAGAGTTAGCTGAGCTACTCAAATGACAAAGACCCTGTAACCCCAACCATAAAATAATTTAGAGGGTTCGATTTTCACCCGAGCTGAGTTATTAGTTATTACTTTCCCATGTATTTTTTCAACAATTTTTACTTTCTTAAAATCTTAGCTATTTGTTAATTGATAGAATGTCCTAGAAAGAACATTTCCCAACTTTTTAAGCATAGTTAATTAAGTCTATACCAACCAAAAAACAAAAGCAACCACTAATTTGTTTAAAAAAACCCAAAATATTAAATGAAAAACCGTTTTTCAGACCGATATTAACAATACTCGGTCTTATATATAAGACAGTCTTACATAAGAACATAACAGACCGATAAGAATAAAATTATGTTCTATTGTATCTCTAAGATAACGGATTAACGCACAAATATAATTATACATCCAGATGTATATAAGTATCGTACATCTAAATTACTAATACAAATTCAATTGAATTTATATGTAATTTTTTTCGAGCTTTTAACAATTTTTTCTTCCACTATAATATTTTAGTGTTAAAACTAAAATCTGTGGTTTTATATATATATATTTTTTTTAGTTTCAATATAATATTTTGATTTACAATTCTTTTTTTACAAAGACGCTCAGATTCTTTTCAAAAAAGCTCGTAAAATATATACATAAGCTCAAATTCTTTGTTATAAGTTCGAAATCTATTCCTAACAGATGTATACATCTAATTGTATAATACTCTAATTGCAGATTAACGGCTTCAGATATACGTCTATCACATGTATAAAACCGTCTCATATTTATAAATATATATATATGTACGTAAAAATTGATAGGTAAGAAAACATACCGCAAGGGGGACACCAAGGACAGCAAAGATAGCCAAAGCACCACCCTTAACAGCACCAGGAGGCGGTGGCGGGTCGACGGAAGCGGCCAAGTGAAGGTTGGCTCGATAATGCTCAGCAGACTTAGTAACCCAAAACATCATGGCTAAAGTTATGGCTAACACAATGTTAACCACACCCCATAATCTCTTAACTCCACGTAACAAACGTGCCAATGCTTCAACTACTAATGACATAACGCCTAAAATAACACTTTGTATCATAAGCCCTAATGCACCCGTGTGCACACCCATGTCGTACGCTTTTCCGACACCGACTTGGCCGCCGTAAACTTCTTTACCCATCCAGTCGGTGTCGAATAGGAAAAAAGGAAACCAAGCGATCCAATTAAGACAGGTTACTATTAGTAGAATCCACATTGGACGTGGTAGGTCTTTTAGAGCACCAAATAGTTCGCCGAAGAAGGGGAGTCGAGCGCTGCAGCCTCCGGCTGCAGCTTTTAAGTTCGACTCCTCTTCTTCTAGTTCCGAGAGGGAGAACTGACGTTCTTTCACTAGGAACGAGGCGATGGTTGTTAGGACTAGTAACATTGTTATGGATATTAAAAAACAGGATTTAAGGTTGGCACAGTATATGTCACAGGCAGCTGTTTTTGTAAAGGGGAATACTTTGTATAGGTTACGGTAGGCCCCGGCTGAGTAACCTAAAATGTTACCGACAGCCATAAAGAATGAGAAGAATGAGTTAGCTGTTCGGGTCCTGGATTGGGACCCGGCTGCTAAATCAGCCAACAATGCCCTGCATGGACCTTGCAGGGTATTGTTGGCTACGTCCAGTATCCAGAACCCAATAACAAAAATAGATATAGCTCGGGGTTTGGCCATTTTGCCCTCAGGATCACCGGCCGCGTGTCCAATATCTGCTGCAAAACCGATAAGGAAAACCGCAATCGCTACCAAGATTGCCCCCACCACGATAAAAGGACGTCGGCGGCCGAACCTTGACGTACAACGGTCACTATAATATCCAACCGTTGGTTGGACAATCATTCCGGAGATTGGACCACATAACCAAATATAAGAAGACCATTTATGTGGAATACCTAGTAGTTGGACGTAAGGAGTTAGTAAAGACAATTGTAACGCCCACCCGAACTGAACCCCGGCCGCTATTGAAGCTACTATTGCTAGCTTCATTAGCGAACCGGGTTCAGCTTCGGCTAAAGTCGGATTCTTCTCTAAATGTAGAGAAGAACCCGCTGCATTATGGGTATGACCGTTTTTCATTTCTCTACCCGTCATTTTTGTAATTTGTGTAAGTGTGAATTTGATATGAAAAGGGTTTTGGTGAAGGGTGGAATATATAGGGAGAGGAAAGGTAAATAGGTGTTATGGTGTGGGCCAATATGCCTTAAGCTTATCCATTTTGAATTGAATTTGACTTACATTTTGGTGAATTTTTTTGTAATTAGTCTTTACACGTGTTTAAGGGTATTTAATTACATACTCGTAATAATATATTGAGTAACAATAAAGAAAATAGTATATGTAAAAAGTAGGTCGGGTTTGCGAAATCAAAACAAGTACTATTCGTTATAAGTTGAAGACGGACTGTATTTCTTTCATATACGACAAGTAGGAGGGTAAGTGAGGGCAAATGCAGCACTTTATAAATAGGGTCACTTCTATATTATGAGAGGGATAATATCCGTATTCAGCTTATAACGAATAATGTTCATTTTTAACGAGATCTTGTGTTAGGAGTATATTGTATTAAGGTCATGTAATGATTTAGAGTTCAATATGTCATGCTATCACTTTATGTAATATATAAACATTAATTATTACATTGAGTATGTAGATATTATAAGAATATTACGTGTCAGAAGATAAAGGTAGTGAGACGAAGAAACGAGACATTAATATGGAACAAACGATCTAAGCTCAATAGTCTAGCCTTTATTTAAGGTGAAAACGTTTGAACTTTTACCTTAAAAAAAAAAGGACAAATTATTTTGAATTGATTGAAGTAATTATGCTTTCTTAATTCTTATGTCATACTACGACTCTACGAGTAAAATTTTATATCTTTAATTCATATAAGAATTCAATAGAATTAACCTATAATCTAAATACAACTTTAAGTAGAAACTTTCAATAGTCGTAAGATTCGTAAGAGAATAAAAACTTCATTACTGATTAGAGAATAATAAAAGTTATGTCGAAAATTATGCTAGATAAAAGAATGAAGATACGAGGTTACATGAATTATTGAGATCAATAATTCCTTCATCTAGATAAACCACTTTATTTATTCCATTTCTATATTCTCTTTATCATATCACCTAAATTTATACCAAATTAATTAATTAATTAATTAATCAATTAACTAAGTGAAGGAGTGGCTCAATTTAATGTAATAATAAGTGTAATTGAAGATGAACATATCTGTAACAAACTGAAAATAAAAGCAAAATGTCTAGGCAACAATATTATGCTTTTGTATTATCTATCTAGATAATATTACCTGACCCGTTTTAAATTTGAGATAGATATTCCCATCATTAATAATAATTTGTGTTAATGTTATTTGGAATCATACATTAGTGAGAAATCAATGGCGTAAAAAAGACACCAACTTTTGCAAAATTCTCACCAGATTTTGGATCATGTTATTAAGTCAACATACCAAATTGGATAATTCATGTGGTACTATATAATTATGGTGCCTTAAATTGAGCACCGTCCATTATTATTCCTTACATTTTCTTTCTTAGAATTTTTATCGGAAATGATAAATACAACCTAAGTCTTTGTTTAAGACGAAATAAATTCTTAATATATACTCTATTAAAATTAATACTAAATTTGAAAAGTATTTAATGCTTAAATATATGTATATAACCCTAAAGACCGTATTTGTCATCATCCGACTTTTATTCTACTTTTTTTAAGCAGAAAGATCGCTTGATTAATAAAAAATCATACGATATCTACACAATATAATCCGCTTTTGTACACATCTTCTATAATATCGCTGCTTCATAATTCAATTATTATATTTAAATTAAAAATAGTAATTAATAAGTAGTTTAATTGAGACATGATCATGCATGCCTGGATCTGAGTCATACAAGGCTTTTTAGTATTACAGTAACTTAAAAGCATATACTATGTGAGTATTAGACTTGGACGTCATATCCTTTATGAAAGTTCTATTTAAGTAAACTTGTATATTACTTTTACTTAAGGGAAATGATGGTAATTATTTTCTAAGAAAACTTAACCAACCGTACTCAAATACTCGAAATTAAAAGTATAATTTGAAATTACGAAGAAATTTATTTACCTAGAATTTGATAAAGCGGAAAATATGATAAAACGGAAAATGTTAATTATTGATATACGTAACATGATATCATCTCAGCCAGAAGAATAAAACATTTTCTATCGACCGGGAATATTAGTACGTGCTACTGCGGACTACGTATCGGCGGCTACCAGTCTACCACCCATATACTGGAAAAAAATCAGAAAAATTAAAGCATCGAAGAAAAAGAATTGATTCTCATTTTGTATTGTTATTATTCCATCAATTTGATTGATTTTATGCTAGTTGATAAATGATGATACGGCGTGTAATGTATTCATGTCTAAAGCATAAATTCCGAAAGGACGTTATTCATGACAATTTTACAAGCGTATTTTAGAGATCGTAACCAAAAACGTAATTCTTTACTCTGCTATTTTATAAGGTTATCAAATTTTAGTCTTTTCAATTGTGAATTGGAAAAAATACATAATAAATTAACTTTAATTACTGGTACCTTATCTTTATTCATACTAATTTTTTTTAATCGGGGATAAACCGAGCTTATGTGAGTTTGACCTTAAACGAGCTTAGCTGAATCTAAAGCATAAATTCCGACAGGACGTTATACATGATATTTTTACAAGCGAATTTTAGAGATCGTAACTAAAAACGTAATTCTTTACTATGCTATTTTATAAAGTTATTAAATTTTAGTTTTTTTAATTGTGAATTGGAAAAAATACAAATAAATTAACTTTAATGACTAGTGATCTTAATTCATACTATTTTTTTTTTTTAATTCAGGGATAAACCAAGTTTATGTGAGTTTGACCTTAAACGAGCTTAGCCGAATGAAAAGTCGTCTAAGTTTAAAAAGCCGAAACTCGAACTCGACTCGAACCGGAGTAGATAAAAACTCACACAACTCTAGGAAGTTGACCTTATCCAGTAGTTACCCTATCAAAATGTGTGATGTTCAACACTCCCCAAAAAAAGTTACTGCCATGCATTACTTGCAAATTAAACATGAAGATACAAAAGAAAGAGAACGAGAGCATGCATGCATTAATGGCAGCCAATAAGTACTTAAAATGTTTACTACTGTATTAAAAAAGATAAACATAAGCCATTTTTTAGTCTTTTCAAAAAAATTTAAATGTTTAATTTGTTATTATGCTAATTTAACCATTTGTTAAACAACATATTCGACGTCAATATGTTATTTTATAATATGTTGCTACCTAGACATATCAGTGGCGTATCTAGGATTAGAACACAGGGGATGCAAAATTAACAATGACTCGAGTGAGGAAACCTAAATTTTTTACGCAAAAAATTCATACGGGTAACGTAAAACGCGAAAATAAAATAAAAGTGGATCCAAAAATCCGAGTATATATAAATAACAAAAATCCGTGAGTATATAATTCTCTATTTTGAAAAGGCTATGTTAATCCAAAAAAATTGAAGGCCAATAATATAATACTTTTGTAAATAAATTAGTGGGTATTTAAAAGTCTTACTCAAAATGAACAGAGCATGTTTGGCAACTCGAAATTGGAATTGTATTCCGTAATTGAAACATTTAATGTGTTTGGAAACCTCTAAAATTTGGAATTGGAATTGGACTCAATTCCTTACCAATTCCAACCTAGTTAAAATTTGAGCCTCTCAAATCCCTACCATATACTAGTTATTTCAATTCCATCACTATTTACGTCATTTTTATATCCAAATTTAATCGTAATATTTTAATTTTTGACATTTTTTCCGATCGCGAATATTTTCCGAGAAAATTTTTCTTCTCCCCAAATAAATTTTTTTCGATCACTTCGACCAATATCCGTCTCGCCCAATTCCAATTCCAATTCCACGGGTTTCCCAAACGAACTTTTGGAATTGGATTTCGAATTGAATTCAAACATTTTGATTTCTACAATTGAAATCATCAAAATGAAATCATTTCCGTGTTTCCAAACGCGGCCTTTAAAAGTCTTAATTAAAATAGCATTAAAGATAAATAAATGTAAAAACAAAGGCACTCGTGAGAGTTGAACCTATGACCATGGGATTAGAAAGTAACCTACAGACCACTACAACACAAACGCATTGATGATATATATTAAACTAAAAATTAGATATTTCAAAACAAGGGGATGCAGGTGCATCCACTGCATCCCTCGTAGCTACGCCATTGAGACATATTGATTAATTAGCATATTCTAAACTTAAAAAAATTAGTATATTTTACAAAGAAAACTAACAATCTACTAATGGTAATATGTCAATTATAAAACACTCAAATTAATTATGCTAATTACAATATGTTAGTCAAATTTTATGTTAAAATATGTCATTTATAATATGTCTTTGCAATCTGATTATAATGAAATTAATTCATTGTTTACCAAATAGGACCATAAACACGGAATATAATATGTCTTTGCAATCTGATAATACTGAAATTAATTCAGTATTGACTAAACAAGATGATGAATGTCTTTTTGTCTATCAAGATTCTATTTCACTCAATGAAAACATTCCAAATATAAAAATGATACCTATTAATGCAAATATTTTGAAATGGAAAATAATAATTATTGACCGAATTTAATTGAGAGTAGACAATTTGGCAAATTGACAACTAACACAAATACACTATCTATTGCATATTTGCATTGCATGGCTTAGTTACTACGCACCATGCATGAGACAATCGCGGCAATTAACCAAATAACCAATATATCGTACAACTTAATTAAGTGGCCTTCGCCATCGTTAGCTACTTTAAACCAATTTACTTTCTAAATTTCATCATTATGAAACTGATCCAATAATTTTTATTTGTGGTGGTTCGATAGTTAGGACTTAATGGAGCGAGATCATTATTCATTAGTGTCTTATCGAATACGGAGTATATACACAAATTCTTGAATAAGATATTTTGTTTGGTATGTCAAGCATGCATATTTTTAGTTACCTTCAATTGTCATTTGTCTAAATAATGATCACACGATTACACATGCATAATAAATTTAGGGGTTGTTCGGTTGCCTTTTAAAATCACGGGAATTAGAAAATCATGGAAAATGAGAAAATTGACTCTTGTTTTAAAATCACGGGATTGGAAAATCATGGAAAATGAGAAAATTGACTCTTGTTTGGTTGCCCAATTCATGGGAATTAGAACTTCTTATGGAACTCTAATTCCTAGATAATTACCTAGTCCCCTCTAGGTAATTGGAAGTTCCCGCATGAATTGAAATTCCTTCATTCAACCAAACAACATTTATATAATTCACGTGAATACGTGATTATATGAATTTAATCTTCCCGGGTAATTGGAAGTTTCCGCATGAATTGAAGTTCCTACAGTACATTCAACCAAACAACATTTATATAATTCACGTGATTTTCAAGTTATATGAATTTAATCTTCCCGGGAATTTTATCTTCCCATACCGAACCAAACGATCCCTTAATGAGTTACAAAGTTCTTTTTTTAAAAAAATTACGTACTCCGTCTTGATTATTTATTTGTCTTTGCTTTAGTGACTATTAGATAATAAGCTAAGCAAATTGAGTTTGAAAACTTTAATTATCCATTGAAGCATTAAAGGCATTTAAAAAGGCAAATAAATGACTAAAACGCAACTCCGCCTACAAATTATATCATCAAAAACATTAAAAAAAAACGGCCATCGATTTTTGAGATAATAATGGTATTTTGGCATCTTCATACTAAAAGCAAACCTAAAGTCAACCTATACATGTATACAACTTACGTACCAAATTTTACCGCATCCTTAAAGAATCACAATATCAAGAATTCAAGATCTTCCCTTAGCTTTAATAATCCCGTGACTAGAAAAATTTCGTGTCCAATATATATGCTTCCTTAACCAAATTGTGTGCTTAACCTATAAACATTTTTATAAAGGAATTCGGCTAGTTATCGAAAAACTCGATCCATTTTATTTTATGTAGAGGTGGTTACACTCACAAGGCGATTTAATTAGGGCCTAGCTGAGGCCACCCAGGCTCAACCTGTTACAGTGTTACTCGACCTTGAACTGACCCTTAGGGATTGGGCGGGAACTGGTCAGCCTCGGGTGGCCAACCCTAACACGAGCCGGACACATTTTCGACATTGGTCTATTGGTCTAGGGTTAGTGATATTGTGAACGTCACGCATACGACAATTATCAATTTATATTGCTGCGTATAATTCAACAATCGTACTCTCATAATTAATGGTATGATTCGTATTCCGTAACATGGAAGTACGGACTACGGAGTACTATATGCATACGTATACGAATTCATGTGTTTTCGAAAAAAATGGCCAATTTGTTAGATCGTACAATAGTACATGCGCACATCGAGTAGAAAAAAATGTTCGCTTTATAAGTTCGAGAACGTTTTATCCCAAAACTAATTGTCAATAGGTGAACTAGCGCCTTGGGTTATAAGCCAGATTACTCTTCTCCATTTCTCCTACGTAGGAGATCACACATATTAAATACATTGCGTGGTTGGACGTAAACTATGAAACAAAAATTCGCTTCAATTAAGCACACAAAAAATCGTAATATTTTAAAAACATTTAGTACATTTTTGGTATAGAACGGTTTTATATAGAACTTGTTGACGTTATTACATTGTTGGCGAGAATCATATGAGACGAAACCCGGAACCATATTGATTGAAAGGATTTGAAACTAACGAGAGGAAGTGTGTCATGGAGAACTTACACTATCACTATCAGATTCAAAGTCATTCGTAAAAATTATGCCAAAATTGAATTTGGTATTTGGGCATGTATGTGATAGTGTGATACGGCAGGGATCATTTATGTTATAGTGCTAGTTATGCTTCCGTTTGTTGGGAAATTGACCCAACACAATGTAAAACTGCTTATATTTATCACTTGTGTAATAGCTATTCGGATTTGTGATCTTTTGAATCGGGTTGAAAAATCGATATATTCGCATTAGGACGACTATAATAACATATATTGTATGATTGGGGTTTTTCAAATAACAATCAATTTAGGTTAAAATTCTGTTGTTAGGTTTACCATAATTCCGATAGAAAATGTGTTAGCATCACTCTCTCAGATGCAGTGAGTGAGAATCTTAATAATAGGGAGAGGACGTTGCCGAGATTAGGCGCCTATCATTATCCAGTTAAGTTTTAACGAATTTTCTACATATACTCTCTTTACCTCGCATTAACAACCTTGTATTCTAAATCCGAACTTGTAACTCCTTAATACCCAATAAAATATCTCTCCCTTTTACTGGTTAAACAACATATCATTCTGTTTACATATACTATACGTTTTATTTATCTTTCTCGCGAACTGTTATAAAATCGGGTCCAAGAGCATAATATAGGTGTATGTATATGATGTAGTGGGAGATTGGGAAGGAGATGACAAATGTCAAGAAAGTGAGTATGGAAGGTAGGTAAAATAAGATCCAGGCATCGCATATTAACATAGTGCTCTATGTAGTAGCATGGTGCATTTGCATTTTGCAACTTAGTGGTGGGGTTTTCGACAATCATATCGATCGATAGATATATTATACCTTCCACTTTCAACATTCTTCTTATTATGTACTACTACTAATCTACTATTACTTTTGGACCTTCTTTTTTCTTTGCCTTGTGCCTCCAAACTTTCCCTTTTTAAACACACAATTCATACCTTATTAGAGAAGAACTCTTAATAATTAGAGGTTTATATAACCAAATATATATACATATAATAACATAGATTTTAAGCTTTATAACAAAGAATTTGAGTTTATACAAATAGTTTACGAGTTTTATTGAAAAGAATCTGATGAACGTCTTTATAAAAAAATTTATAAATCAAAACATTACATTATAACTCAAAAATAATACATATAAAATCCAATGATTTTAATTTTAACACTAAAAAATTATAATGTAAGAAAAAATTGTTAAAAGTTCAAAAACTATTACATAGAAGCTCAATTAGATTTGTATTAGAAGTACGATGCTTATATACATTTGGAGGTATAGCCCTATTAGTGAACTCTTAATATAAATCTCTTCTTCTATTAATCGTCCTGTATTTACTGATTATAGTTTCTGTAAAAGTGTGTTAACGATAGATGATAATGGAAACATATTTAAATTCAAATTTTAGAGGGTAATAATTAACTCATTAAATATATATAATTAAATTAAATTTATTAAATATTTAATTTAAGTCAATTTAGAATTCTGTAATTGCCAAATAATTCAATTTACGTACTTTAGTACGAGTAAGTATTTGTGTTTGCCTAATGGCTTTACATTTAATTTATTATCAAACGACTTAACAAAAATTATAATTTTATATTCATTGTAGGTTTAAATTTAGTGCATGCATATTCATGGTTAAGATTGAAGTTCATTAACATCCAAATTGCAATTGTGAGACTACCTTTATAAACACTCTAGTTACCTTTTATTACGTAAGTTGACTTACGCGTTTCAGGTTATTATATCTTAAATTTAAGAGTAAATTAATAATAATTTTCTTTTAAAATTTAGTTTTCTAGAATTATCCCTTTATATATTTTTTTCTAAAATTATCCCCTTAAGATGTACTCCGTATTTTTTATCAAAAATTGCTTCAAAACTCTAATTCAAGTGACTTATTCTACAAGTTTATGAATTGATTCTGTTTGTAACATAGCCAATTTATACTTTGAAAGATATAATAATGGAAAATAAGTTCAAAAACATTCTAAATAGGTAGCCTAAATTGGAGTTTTAAGCAATTTTTAATAAAAGTGTATCTTAAGGAGTAATTTTAGAAAAAAAATTATATAAGGGAGTAATTTTTAAAAACCCTATTTTAAATGGGAGTTATTTTTAATTTACTCTAAATTTAAATATCCAACTCTTTAACGACAAACTCTCTCCGTCTTAGTGAAATATTTTAACTTCCTTTATTTCCCTCTCACAAAATAAAGCAAATGTAAACATATGATCGGAACATAGGGAGTACATTTTTTCTTTAATCAATAAAAATTCTGATATAAAATGACTAAAAAAACACGTAAATTCATAACACTCATAATTAAATCGAACTAGCTCGTTTATATTCTTTGTAGTAATTAGTAAATGTGTGATTTTTTAGGGAATCAAACCCGGCTCGACTATGACACGTAATAAGACCAGATACTAGTCGGAGGTCCCATATAATGGGGATACAATTATTTGGTCCTTTTGGTAACACCATAGTGCAATTTGTGTTAGCATCACATTCTATGTACTAACCTTCACTTACTTGTCTTTTTTTGTGTGTTTTGCTTTGCTATGTCTAGTCAATTTATCACCATTTGTTAGGTGTTTAGAGGATCTTTGAGGTGATGGTTTTAATAGCTAGCCACTTTTATTCCTCATTTGATTGTGAAATTTAAGGTTGAAATTTTGATGATATTACTTTTTGAGTAAATTACAAATAAATATTTTATTTAATTTTTTTTAAATAACTCTTTTTTATATTTTTTTATACAAATAAGTCCATTATAAACCTTGTTTTTCGACAAATAAGTGCCTCTTCGGCGGAATTAGATTTATTTTTTTATAATTTGATCGATTTATACATTGCTACTATGTTTTCATAATATGTATTATGTACAAATTACAAACCTCTCTCAAATATACTACACTCAAATCATGCACTATGAACGAAGATGAATTAAGCATAAATTCGTCATTTTTGTCTTACTTTAAAGAACAACATAGTGAGTAAATGAATAGAATAGTAATTTAACCTCTTATAAAAGTGAAAAATGAAATAATTAAAAAATGATTTTCGGCCGGAAAAATTAAAAATAAGTCACATTCCGGTGAAGGTGTATCTAATTGTATAAAAACGTGTTTTAAAAAGGAGTTATTTGAATAAAAGATTTAAAAAGGTATTGTTTCAAAAAAAAAATTGATTATATAAGGGTGTTATTTATAATTTACTCTTACTTTTTAGAAAAAATCTTAGTTCTTTCAAGAGGATTATTTATACGCCTTTTCTAACCGATAAAAAGCCTTCATATTTCTCTAATGATAATTTTTCTTTCAATGATAATATATATTCTTTTGGTAAGGACCATTTTGGAAAATTCTGAATCAAAGTTGCAATTGAAAAAAGTAATCTATGTAGTATAATTTATGTAAAAGAATGTTCGATATTGTCTTTTTTTTGTATGTCGGCACTTACATAATGTTAAGGTTTACAAAAAAATGCTCGTATATTAATAGACATATAGACTTTTAATTTAATGTCTAATATTGCTGAAACGACGTTTTTATATTCTCGTATTTGTATCGAATAGTAATACACATATTGACATATACATGCATGTAATATTAGACTCAGTATTGTTCAATGCATTTACTTATTTTACTAGCCAATTTTAGTGAAAAATATAGTTCATCAATCACAAAACTTAAAAATAAGATAATGAATAGTTTTATGGCTACAACACATACTCACTATTAAGAAGTACACAAAACGTTTGTCGTAATTATGAAATTTTGATGGATATATATGTTGCCCATGCAAATTATTATTTTACATAAAATAGCAAATTTAAATCCGTTAATTTATATAAAGATACGTTTATCAACCTAAAAATCGATATCATCAATTAATATAAACAAATATCGATCTTTTTTTTTTTTTATGAATATCACCTTTGACGACTTTATACACGTATCTTCTACTTTTTTTTTTTTTTTTTTTTTTGACTTCTACTGGTTGGGAATAATAAGGGCTTTTGTATAGTTATGGAATTTGGCCTCAAAGTGGTCACATCTTGTCCTTTGCTAAAGAACTTTTCCAACATTCTCTCAAAGAAATGATATCACCAAAGGACATTAGGTATCCACTTTCATATTTCAATATACAAAAGGGCATTTAAATTTGTGTTGTGAATTGTGATGGCTTAATTTGTGGTCACTGTTGGTAGCTCCATATCATGGTATTTCTCACCTTTTTCTTTTTATATTTTAATTTTAGGTATATGAGATTATTATATATTTTTCTCTAATTTTAGGATTAAATTGCAAATTATGAGGCATATAAATTAGTGTTTTGTTAGCATGATGACAAGTCGAAATCATGGAAACCGAAAAATGGATTAAAATCTGACGGAGGTTATGGAAAATGATGCAGAACTCACTAAATTAATACTTTGAACCCTACGTTACAGTCATTTGTTTATCTTTTATTTTGACCTAAAAATGCCAAGAAAAAAGGAGGATTAAATTGTTCAAAAGCAATTCCAAAATAGAAGGTAAACAATTAACTAAGACACCCAAAATTGAATAAGTAAATAAATGATTATAACAGAGGGGGTATATTATATAAAACTCATGCATATTTAACATAATAATTATTGGAATATTCTCAGCAGTCTGTTTCTTTATCTAGTTTATTAACGCGCGTTTTAAGTGAATACACTAGAAAAACAGTTTATATAAAGCCGATTTTAAAACTCCACGATAAAATACACTCAATATGTTGTTACTTGAACAAATGGTACATGCAAATATATATATGCAATATTGTGATATTTTGACCTACATTTGGAAGTTGTAGAAAGGTTAAAGTATGGCTTTCATAGTTAGAGAGTAAAAATAGCTTAATATATAAGGAATAGTACCTACATTTAGGCACTCCAGAATATCAAGTTTTTGTCTTTCAGAAATAACGGCTAATATTCATGCTACGTACGCCATACTTTTTTATCAAACTTCAATTATATATGTAAAGATTTTTACTAATCAATCATTATTATGAGGTATCATCCCATGACATCACACAATTACACAACATAGAAAAAAATCAAGAATTTATATTTAGGGTTACAAATATTTTAAGCCTTTGTTATTTTTGAAAAATTAAAATAGAAAAATCAAATTCAAGCGAATTGTTTGGTTACGGATGCAAGTGTTGGTATCCATTGGAATCGTTGTCAAAAAATATTCTCACCAGAAAATTATAATACATACTACTAATTCTATCAAAAAATAACACCATAGATACATCGTTAAAATCAATCAATCAATCAATATATATATATACTTAAAAGAGGAACTTTTCGAGCGATGTGATTGGTTCAAGTTTTGTGAATTATTTTATTAATTATAATTATGAGAATTGGAAAATTATTTATTTAATTGACTATTATCTTAGATGATTAAAATTTGAGAATTGACCAACCATAAATTAATTATTAAGTAATTAAGTACTTAGATATACTTTACTAATAGATAGAATTTACAACTGGTTAGAATTATAAAATAAAAGAAGACAAGTGCGACTCAAACACGTCACCTATTATATTAGGGAGTATATATATTTGCATCAGTATTTATTCGTCTTTCCAATGTTTTTGCTTTGATTTTAATTTCTTTATATTGTTTCCATCTTATATATTTGTTTTCTTTATCATTTTTACACATATGTATACTAACTACGGTATGTTTTTGCTACGGAAATTTTTTTCAGGACAACGGTCGCCAATTCGGCACGCTTGAAATGACTATAAGAAGCCTAGCTACTAGAGATATAAGAGGTTATTAACTTATTATAGTCTTGAAAATTACCGTACCTTTGAAAAAAAAGAGATTGTTGTAATCGCTTTAAAAGTTTCTCTATCGATTAAAAGAGATTGCTGTATTCGTAATATTTGATGGCAAAGTAAAAAAAAATATGTTATTTACAATCTAAATCAGTATGGATAAATTAACTTGAGCCCTATAACGTCATGCATGCATTGAGAAAGTGAATCAAACACTAATACTACTAATGTCTATTGTTTATTACTAATAATTATTAGCATTACTAATATTCCTACTACAACTTCTACTGTTATACTCTTATGTTACTATTATTAATTAATACTATCATAACGTGTGTGTGACCAAACTACATGTTATTAGTATTATTTTATTATTATTTAATTATTATTATTACTACGTTCAACATACTACAAACTAATGTTTTGTTATTTTATTATTATTTTGCTAGCTTGTTTACGTTTAAATATAATACGTTACAAATCGTTACGAATTAGTAATAATTATAGGAGGGAATTATAATTATAATTATAATAGAAGTCTTAGAGAATTCTATCTTTACTTGAATTGTATGTATAGTTATATACGATAATGTTGCAAGAGTCCTATCATAATTATAATTATAGTTATTGCTCTCTTTCTCACAGCTATATATATATTATGGTGCCCATCATCACGAATCATGGTACACAAATTAATTTCTCTTTCTTTTGATTATTATTAATCTTAATTTTAATTTCCCAATTATTAACGATTAATTAATGCTACTCATTCTTTTGATTCTTATTTCTTATTTTGTTATTTACATTATAATTATACACACGTGATACGTTTACGTAATTATTGGTTTTCGTTTCATTTTGAAAACAACTATGGAAAAGAAGGGCCGCCATTGATAAATTTAGTCTAGGTATATCCACTTAGATCTTCCTCAAGTTCCCAAGGAAATTCTAGCCTACAAGACGCGGTTACTATATCATTAGTGTCATTGCTGGTGGTTGACTTTTGTAAAATAAGACGATTTGTGCAGGTGAATATGACGGTAAATCGTATTGACGAGATCAAATTTTATTATCTCCATATTATCCACGTCTACAATATACAAATATTATTTTTAAAATATTTAGCTATGTTAAGAAAATTTACGGGAGAGTGTCATACAGAGTAAGGTAAATTTATGAATTTTTATGAATAGATTATAGAATTTCATTATTAAAGTAGATAATATTTGGGTCTGTGACATCTATAGAAAATTAAAAAAGACTCTTTATTGTATATCCACATTTACACATGTAATGTTGCTCAATGTTATTATAGTGCTCGTATTTATATTTTTTGAATAATTGAATTATCATCTTACTTTTACAAATTTTTAGATGTTATTAAATACTCCATTATTACTTACGTGGTTGATTGATTTTTATCCGTGTTTGTAACTAAAGCCACTAAAGGTTTTTTGGCTAAGTTAATATAAATAGAAATTATGCAATCCTCGAGATTTAAACTGTCAATTAATGAACAACACAAGTAATTAAAAATACGTACATAAGTAATTAAGTAATAAAGGGAACTCAACAACTTGATACTGGGACGGTGGAAATATAAATTTATGTTAAGAATTATATTAAGGCAATTATATATTACATCTATGAGCTTAAAAATACCTAATAAGAATAATAATATTAGTATGAGGGTAAAAGTGAATAATATATTACAATAGTTTGAATTGTAAAGACTATAGATAGAATTTTAATGGATAATGAAATTGCTATGGTGTAAAGTAATGTAACTCTTAGGGTGATGAGTTGACACGAATGTTATTACATAACTATAGCCATGAAAGTTAAAATGAACTACCCAAAAAAAAGTCAAATATATATATAAAGGTATATATATGAAGTAATTGAAGATTTTGTATTCGCAAATTAAGGCAGATATCGTGAATGCTATGTTTCGTATGTGTATATTGTGGTGCAATTATAAGTTGACGGTGTTGAAAAAAAGAAAATACAAATCGCCGAGTAAGGATTCTCTAATATTGAAATTGAAAAAGACAAATAGAAGGGAATATAATATAGTCAGACTCCGAAAATATTTATGAGGGATGGAAAATAGTGAGAAAAGGAATGGAGAGGATTCATTTTGGTGAGAAGGTTGTCGTATAAATAATATGATAAAATGGTGGAGTGGCATTAACAACTTACTAGCATTGGCAACAATCTCTTATGCTGCGAAAAATTGGTTATAAGATTATAAAATCATTTACGATCATTCCAGCTTTTGACATGAAACAAGGGGTCAAATAGGGATGCAAGTGAAAGGAAGTGGGAGAGGGTTGTGAAAAATCACAACCGTGTGACCGTTACAAATAAGACAAGCTGTTCATTTTAAGTTATTACGGGTCATTGTCCTTCAAATAATTTTTGAACCATGTGGTGTCACAATAGTTTAGTTTAAAACTCAATTAAGATCAAGTTAATTTTTTGTATCAACTAGAATATTATGAAACTAAAGATTAGCAACTTTGAATAATCAAATTGTCAAACATCAAACATCATATGCAAAATAGACTTTCTTAAAACGAAACCACTTAAGAGATGTTGAGGAGAGAAGTGAGTGTGTCAAAATGTGAGAAAGTTATACACTATATAAAAAAAACAAGTGCGCCGAAGATATTATAGTGTCGAACCAATTGAATTACTTTAAAACTATGTTATATGCTTATGCTTTTTTGTTAAGGTTAACGTCATGCTAATTACTTTAAAACTCTGTTAAGATATTACCCGGGCAACGCCCGGGCATGAAATCTAGTATATATAATTAAAAGAGGCTTTTTTCTAAGCATGTGGTAGTCTCCACCTTTTACAAAATACTTATTTATAAATATTAATTTATTTACAATTTTTCTACTAGAATTAGGAGATAATTAATTATTTACAACTTTTCTATTAGAATTAGAAAATTAGTAAATAGTTGTTTAGATAATAATTTATTTATAATTTTTCTATTAGAATTAGAAAATAAGAAAATAATAAATTATTTACAAACTTTCTATTAGATTTAGAAAAATAAAAATAGTTGATTATTTACAAGTTTCCTATAAAATTTAGAGCATTATTATTCTTTAATATTTATATAATTACTATTTAAGTTTATAACTTTATTCAACGTTATTATTAAAAATGAAAATCGGAAATGAATTAGAATAATTGATTATACATTATTCTTTAATATTTATATACTTACTATTT
The DNA here is from genome assembly GCA_029255685.2 of Silene conica. NCBI lineage: Eukaryota > Viridiplantae > Streptophyta > Magnoliopsida > Caryophyllales > Caryophyllaceae > Silene > Silene conica. Next base: position 437,524 of record CM055317.2, on the reverse strand, counting down.
GAGGTTATTAACATTATTCAGCATTTCTATTAAAAATGAAAATGGGAAAGCGTAAAAAAGAACTAATTTAGTTTGTCTTCGTCTTAACATTAAAATGAGTCAAAAATAGTCTCACAGGGATATAAGAGTAATAAGACAAATCTTTTTACTTTTTCTTATACACTATGTTCTTATATTTTCCATATTACTAGACCATTCAAACTTAAGATGAATATCTCCATCTTAATTAAAAATGTGTGGAACTAATAAATGAAATTAGTTAAATATTTAAGTCTAAACAAATTCTTACCTAAAAAGAACATTTGCAATCAATCATATTCGACCAAATTAAGAGTAACACTACTATTTTTTGGTACAAGAGTAGCACTACTATTCAAGTGAATATTATGCACTTTCGTACTTAATTATGCAAAAGAAATACGATAATTTCTTTAATTAAGTAAAAAGAATATAAGATAAATGTCAAATATATTATACTTTAGAGAAACCTCAAGAATGTCAAATTTGGATTTAATTAGTATAAATATAAATATTAAACGCCACAATGATGATTTAGATAGGTGCGTGAAGTTGAATAATTGTGTGGATGACGTGTGTTTTAAATGGGTCTGGAAAGATATTTCATAAATAACAATATTTATTCCTACATATTTTCACCTTATTATTTAACGATGAGACATTGTGTTATAAAATGACATAGTTTTTTACGGGGGCGGAGGTAGATAGGTTTTGAGGGAGGAGGTAAATGTCTTCAGGGGTAGGGTTACTCTCCGACGTTTAAGAGTATTATTTGAGTAGTACAAGCAAATTGGTCAGAGATGTTCAAGAATACAATTTATGATTCTGATGATCAAGTTGGTTAATTGGGTTGTCCAGTTACGGTTTAAGGACTATAAATATAAATATATAGATACTAAAGAACATAATGATGTAGCTAATCTCAGTTAAGCGGAATAATTGTTTTGATGAGATGAAATGCAAGTGGGTATTAGAAGGTATTCATACAACAAAGTAATGACAAATAAATAGTGTTTCCGAGACGGATATAATAAGCCATAAAAAGATCAAAAAGATTTTTTAATTAGTATTAGATTATAATTTATTACTTTATTATAGTCCGTATTCTTTTTTTTCCTCCATATATTCAGCTTATTCTTTACAGTGTGACATTGTTTTATAGGGTAGGGGTTGATTTTAAATTGTATGTGTCCATTTGTTTAGGGATGAGGATAAATAGATCTCGAGGGAGGAAGTAAGTATCTTAAGGGATAGAGTTACTCTTCGACGTTTAAAAGTGTGATGTAAGTTGCACAAGAAAATGTCTATATAGGTTAGGGTTGTTCAGAGATACGATTGATTATGTTAGTCAAATGTGGTAGTTATGTAAGAAGGGTATGACAAATACCTGGCCTAAACGGTGTCGAAAAAAGTTGCGCATGTACTACAGAATGATTAGAACAGCTGAGCAAGTACATAGGTAGATAAATTTTATTGTGATAATAACAGAGGCACAGATGTTATGAAAAGAGCTTAAAAATCTCTAACGTAATATGTATGCATATTCAATTTTGATTGTTATAGGGTGGAGTTTGATTTTACATTGGTTTGGCCATGTGAGAAGGAGACCTATGGACGCACCGTTAGGAGGTTGGAGACCTTGGGTACAGAAAAGGTTGCCAGGGGTAGAGGGAGACCTAAACAAACTTGGAGAAGAGTGATTGAGCACGATATGAGATTTCTCGGGCTCCAGGAGGGGATGGTGATGGAGAGGGCACTATGGAGGGATATGATACATGTGAACTTCTAACTTTTGATATTTTTTAAGTTCTCTAAAATTTTTATTTTTGGATTTGTTATACTTTTTTTCCCAAAACTCCAAGATTAAATTTTACTTCGTTTTTCAAAATCACCTTAAACTTTATTTATTTTTTAGGGTTTTTATACATGTGATAAATTCGATTTAAAATCTATAAAACCCCTTTATCTTTCTCTTTCGGTTTCACTTCACTCCCGTCTTTTTTTTTTTCGAGATGAGAGTTCACCCTTGACGGTTCCAAAGGATGATTCATGTCAGCCGACCCCAAAACATTTTGGGAGTAAAGCTCTGATGTTGTTGTTGTTGTATAGGGAGGGGTTTGATTTTACATTGGATATATCTATTGTTTCGAGCGGTGGGGGTAAATAGGTTTTGAGAGAAGAGGTACGTAAGTGTCTTAGGGGTAGGGTTACTCCACGACGTTGAAGAGTGTGAGAGTAGTGCAAATAAATGTGGGTAGGTTGAGGTTTTCAGGAATACATTTTACAATTGATTTTAATAGTTAAGTTGGTTAAGTGGGTGAGAAGGGTACTCCATGGGTAGGATTATTACTCCTTGACGTTTACGAGTGTGATTTAGAAGATAGAAAAATATATTCATATGAGTTGTTTAGGATATGAATATGGTTAAGGTTGATTCTGATGGGTTTGGTTGGTTAGTCGGGTGGAAAAAGTTGAATTTGTGAAAATGTGGATAACGTGAGATATTGATTGGAGAAGGTAAATGAATAAATTTTATTTTTAAATGTATATTATATGAGAAAAGAAGCGACAAATATATAAATATAGACTAAAAATATTTAAAATATCACGTGTATAAACTCAATTTTGTTTCTTTGTTGGTCACAAAACTAAATAATTAAGTGTTATAATCTCTTCAGTCCTATTGAATGCTCCATTGGACCGGGGAATAATTTTTTATGTAGAATGGCGTTATAGTGTTTTTTGTCGGAGTATTCTTGAATAGGTTAGGGTTGTTCAGGGACATGATTGATTTTGTTAGTCAAGTTGGGTAGTTATGTGAGAAGGGTATTTATGTCTATAATGATAACATTGTAAATACAAGAAATAGAAGAAGATATTTATGTCAATTCTTTGACCAACTATGGAAGAAAAACACTGGATTAAATTGTACAAAAATAGAATGTGAGAACATTGGATAAGAATTAAGAAAGTATATGTCATGTCAGTATTATATCGGGGTAGATAGGTCTGGAGGTAGGGGGTAAGTGTCTTGAGGATAGAGTTATTTTCCGACATTTAAGAGTGTGATTTGAGTAGTAAATATAGATACAATGGGGTTGTTCAGAGATGCGCATACGATTAATTTTGATGGTCAAGTTGGTTAGTTGAGTGAAAAAGGTACGAACAATGCCTGAATGGTGTGGAAAATGGGGGTATATGTAGCAAGAAAACTGATGAAGTAGATGAATTTATTTTAAGGTTGTATTATGGGTAAATGACTTAGGCATAGATGCTATAAAAATAAGTTAAAAATCTCTGAAATATCATGTATGAAAACACAATTTTGTTTTTTTTCTTGTGAAACACAAAAATAAGTAATCAACTGTTAATAAATATCATGTCAACATAGTATTGTTAACGTTTAACTTGGTTACTTTTTAGTCTTGGTGATTTAAAAAATATATCGTGGTGTGAATTTTACACCCAATTTCAATGTAATATCTCGAGTGTTGCATCCCCTGTTCATTCTTTAACACTTCTCTCATACCTCTTTTGTTAACCAAAAAAAAAATCATGTTTATGTTTTCCCCATCAAGGATTTCTCATTCAAACAAGATCGGCTTTGAAAGCAGAAGTTAGCTAGGTTTCTGATAGATGGATGAACTTTTCAAAGGGAGGGCTAACATTGAAGGATAGGTCCGGATGTTTCGTGAAGGAGAGGTGACTTGGATATTTTAGATGTGTATTGGAAGCTAGGAAAGAGTGTCGATGATGAGTTGAATGGTTGTTTAAGGTAGCAATAAAGATGGCTAAATCGCATTTGATGATTAATTTCATGATAGGTTAGTAGGTGTGGTTGGATTGTGGACCGTTTCATGTGTTGTTTGAAGAATAAGAGTAGTAGTTTGAAGGGTTCTTTCGTGTGGTATCGTAGATGATTGTGACGAGTTGGTGGCAAGGTTAATGACAAAAATGAATATAACTGAGGTAATTTTATTAACAAAATAACACATGTATAGAACGAACTAATTCTATTTTTATATAAAAAAAAGGCCTTATAACTTACTTTTGATTTACATGTTGAAAATATTATGAATGCCACAAATTATTTTAGTATCCGTGCATCGCACGGGCAAAAATACTAGTATAATAGTATTTTAAGGTTAAATGGATCACAGAATTTTCCCCTCTTTCGCACCAGAAAAAAGTTAAAATGGATCAAGTACTTTAAATACAATAAAAGTGAAATGTCTATGGTATAACAAAATATTTGTCCTATTTATTTAAGTGGATAAATATTAATCGGTTCTAAAATTACATGGATCTTAAATAAGATTTTTTGGTTAGTTAGTGGAGAGTTTGAAGACCAAACCACTTACAAAGTCGACCCGGGCCATAAGTATAAGTTTGAGTAGTCCGAATACACAAATTTTCATTGAAAACAAACATATTTGTCACAAGTTAATACGGATTAAGTATTACCCAAGTTGTTAGATAAGACAAAAATACAATGTTACTTACCAGTTGATTTGCTTTTATCTTTTCTACTAACCTTTATATACTTAATCCGTTATCAGTTTATGACGATTATATCCGTCTTTAATAAAACTTACGAAAAATAAAAAGCCGGACCCAGAATAATACACGTAGCAAAGAGGAAGTTTCGAGATTCCCTTAAGGCTTAAGGGTAGGGACTTAGTGTAAGTTAGGTAGTTAGCAGTCTAATTACATTTAATTAAATAAATTAAACCTCTTATCTTTCTGATTTAATTTTGGCCCACCAAATCACCGCCACTTTCCTTTCTACCCGTTTACTCAACGGCCCTAATTTTCTGTTACAATGGACCCTGCACTTTATTTTTTAACCAACAAATTTTAATTTAAGACGGTATATTTGGATTATTATGTTTAGCTTAGATCAAATAGTATGAACAAGACACGAGTAAAATGCAAAAGCACAACATTAGATTTGCTTTATATGAACTAAAAATCAGCTATATCTTCATCTAATTTGCCAAGCAATTCTTTTATATTCAATTATTTTATCAGTTTCTACATATTTTTTAGTTACTTTGTCGGTTAACTTTTCATAATTTACTTAACTTTTCAAATTTAGGTAGCGATTAAGATTTTAGTTAACTTTTTAATTCATTTTACCAAACAGAGACTAAAACTTATTGTTTACATCACCCGTGACGCCCACTGTCGCCGTCACCCTCTCACATGCAATAAGTGAGGTCAAAATAACAATCTGTATATCACATCTAATGAGTGCTAATAAAATAAGATATACTATATGAAAAGGTGATCTCGAAATTGTAAGTCATCGGATAACCAGGTATTATTATCCTTGTTTTATACCTGTTCACTCATCGGCCCAAAATTTTCATCACCATGGGCCCTACACTTGAGTTTTTAACTACCTTTAACTTCCTCTAGTTGCGGTCCTTTTTTTTAATATTTCTTTTTATCATTTTTGCCAATATTTAACTCCGTAAACATGGCAGTTTAAAATGTAATTGTCGGTGTTAAAGGATGAGTATTTGGGCCAACAAGTTTTGGCCTACCAATTGCCTCACCAAATCCATCTCAATTCCGCTTTTGACTCATTGAGTCGGGACTTTATATCAATAAATCGATAAAATAAAAGAGAATTAATTTTATGTAAATAACTAAATTGGTATTATTGTTTTTCTTTTGTGTAACGAGGGAACCCGTAACCGTTATCTTTTGTGCACACTGGTTAAACCCCGAGTATATGTAATAGCGTGCAAATCACATACATCAGCTCGAGGGTGATAGACTTATATCTATTTAGATATAAACTCGGGCCAAGAATGCTCCACAAGATTTTGCTCCTGCGAAATTTGCATTATTATTAATGTATGCTAGGATGAAATTTTATTTCATTGTATATAAGCGATTGTTTTTATTTTTACGGGTATAACATAACCTAAACTGATACATTTGAGTGTCACAGTTATAGATTCATGTTTGGTTTTGTGCGCAAAAAGTTTAGGTTAAGGGTAGGCCTTATACAGTCCAAGGTCAGGGCAGACCACCAACTGTTTAACCGTTTACAGATCCCTACCAATATAGTTATATTTTAACTCAATGAGAATTAAATCCTTAATTTTAAGATTAGAAGGTGAACTCTTTACAATTAAGACCGAGAATTGTGTAGTTAGTATTTGCTCAATGTATGTGGGGTTATTTGTTCCACACATGGAGTTCATTAACAAATTATCTCCGTATAATTTTATTTGAGTTTTTATAAAAATATAAATATAAATATTTTGTTTTAAGGAAAAATATCATTTTATTTCATAAATTAGTACGTCGTGTACATTTTGTTAAAAAAGTCGCGATTTCTTTGAAGACAATAATATCCTCGATTTAATTTACCAAACCCAACTTTTAAAGAAACTGTTATTTAACCAATCGATTTATTTACCTCATAAATAATTGTTTTAATATAATAAGTAAATATACGCGTTTTTACTATCTTTTACTAAGTGAAACGAGTAGGAAAGAATGGATATCAACATTTAACCTAACATACACCTCACCGTCTCAATTAATAATTCAAAACCATATCCTTCGACAAGTATGATGTCGATAACACGATATAAAACCGTTTTACGCGAAATTCATGTCGATACGAAGATTGGTGGGCAGCTGGAGGAATTGATGAGTGAAAGGTGAAAAAGACTTGGCTAGACATTTGGGCCAAGCCATGGCATGAAACTCCCAAATCTGATTGACAAATCGAAGCTAGAAATTAGTTTTTGTCGAACGTAAGATGGAGTAATTGTTCGACCCGACCCATTAAGAGAATGTCACGTGTTAATGTTGAAATTAAATAGCACCAGCTAAACGACAATGGAACATGCTAAGTTAGCAAGCTGGTGAACAAAATACTGTGCTTGATTGAAGGAAGGGGACATGTCTTAAATCATACATTCACTATTGTTGCATTCTAATAAACCCGACAATATCGTATTATTATGGATAATGGATATCGATGTAGCAGAAGTCCAATGTAAGGTATTCACGCTTCTGTTTTAGAGTGTCTCGGTTAATTGTCTACTTTTCTATTTTAGGAATGTCTTTAATGAATAATTTGATACTCGAGATCCAATTTGGCCCATTTCTTATCTAATATGGAGTTTTTCCTCCCTTCCAATCAATTCTATACATTTGTTTTATTCACATTTGTCAATACACATTTTCTTTTGTTAATATCTTTAGTTACCTATCGATAAAAAGCTATAAAACTATGATATTTACAATGTATTGGTAAGATAATTTAAACAAAATCTCACATGACTATCTTTTATGTTATATATTAGAAGTTGTGTAGAAGATTCACTCGACTTATGAATAGTGCCGAAAAGGTGAAATGTATACAATTGATTGGAATGGACAAAGTAATTGGCATCCTCCATTTTTTTAATCTTTGTACCAAAATTAAAAATTAAAGACAAAGAAATAACCGAGACGGAGAGACTGATAAGTCTGTTGGATATGGAAAGAAAGCAATAGGTATGGGCGTATGGCAAGTCTTAATAACAAATGATAGCCCACTGGATAAACATCAGCCCAGGCCCAATATATTTGGGAACAAAAGTCCATCTCGGCCCATCATAAGCCCACTCTTAATTATTTTTTATTTTTTGCTAATGTGAATTGTGTCACAATTTGTGATGTGTATTCAATTCCTAGGAAAATGAGATAGTATTACCGTTCATCAAAGGATATCGAGTTTTGTTACAATCTGGTCACGTATATTTGGGTTCCGTAATTTACTTCATCTACTAACTACTTACTCCATATTGTTGTATACATCGGTTTAATTAAAAAAACTATAACCTCATTTTACTCCAGGGTATAAATCGTTTATTTTAAAATCTCGTAAGAAAGGCAAATAAATGCCCACTACACTAGAATTGACACGTTTGGTTTTTGACAAGTATTAATAGGAATTAGTGCACAAATAACATTATACATCCAGTTGTATATACACATTGGATGGATGAGTTCAAATACTTTCTAACGAAGTTCATGTTCTTTAAAATAAAATTCGGATACTTTATTACAAAGTTCATATCTTACATCGTATAACTGGTGGCCTCTAAAACTAGTGGTATATTCCATGGGTTGAAGTTATGTTGGACGGTGCCTCACCATTTGATGTGAACTAAAATGGGCAAAGTCAAATTTGTTGTGCTCTTATTTTTCAAGACTTGCAGTAGCTATGGAGAGCTATGGAGAGCTATGGAGGGCTATGCATTTTTAATGTGTCCATACTAGCATTTGGTATTATAAATACCATGCTCAGATGCTCATTTCTACACAACAACTACAACACACCACAACACAATCTACTTCTCCCTTATCATTCCTCTTTCTTATTCTCTCTGTCTAATATTTCGGGTATAATTGTTTAACCCGTAGAGAGTATAATACTTGGGCTAATCTCTAATCGGCCTTTGAGGAAATATTCTTGTACTCCCATTTTATTATAGTGAAATTCCTTGGCTCTCTCGCCGGTGGTTTTTTACCTCTATTTAAAGAGGGTTTTTCCACCTAAAAATTCCGGTGTCAATTTTATCGTCTTTATTTAATTTCTCTTTTATCTTTAGCTGAATCTATTCGCTTCCGCCGCGCTCTATACCCCAACAAATTGGCATCAGAGCCTCTTTATATTCAGCTAAGATATTTCACCATGTCGACGAAATTCGACATCGAGAAATTTGATGGTAAAATTAGTTTTGCAATTTGGCGAGTCCAGATGCAAGCCGTTCTTATCCAAAATGGTTTAAAGAAAGCCTTGGATGGTAAGTCAAAGAAACCAGCCACTATGACGGATGATCAATGGGAAGAACTTAACGAGAAGGCGTTGTCCGTGATCCAACTCTGTCTATCACGAGAGGTGTTGCGGGAGGTCATTAAAGAGAAATCCGCCGAAGGAATATGGATTAAGTTGGAATCCCTCTACATGACCAAAAGCCTCGCAAATAAGCTCCGCCTAAAGGAGCGACTCTTCACACTCCGTATGTCAGAAGGTACTCCCATACAAACTCACTTAAATGAGTTCAATTCTATTTTAGTAGATTTGGAGAACCTAGATGTCACAATCGAAGATGAGGATAAAGCTGTTTTACTTATTGTCTCACTACCACCCTCATATAAACACTTCAAAGAAATCATGTTGTATGGAAACAATGACACATTAATTTTTGAAGATGTCAAGTCTCACTTATTGTCAAAGGAAAAGTTTGATACCGAAATTCATTCTGAAAATTCGGGTGAAGGCTTGGTTATTAGAGGGAGAACTTTTGAAAGGGGTAGTCCTAGTAACAATAAGTCCAGGTCAAAGTCTAGAGCTAAAAACTCTAAGTTTTGTCGTTATTGCAAGAAAAAAGGTCACGAAGTCTCTGAATGCTTTAAATTGAAAAATAAGCAAGAAAGAGATGATAAGGGTAAAGGTAAACAACCTGATCACCATGCTGAAGCTAGTGTCGTTGAGTCCGAGTCAGATGGGGAGTTATTAGTAGCTGCTGACTTTGAGCAAAGGTCCAAAAATGAGTGGATACTTGATTCTGGTTGTACATTTCACATGTCACCTAATAAAGACTGGTTTTCCACCTACAAACCTGTAGATGGTGGTCTCGTTCTGATGGGCAACGATGCTCAATGCAAAGTTGTTGGTGAAGGTACAGTTACAATTAAAACACATGATAGTGTTACTAGAATCTTGACTGGTGTCAGACATGTCCCCGATTTGAAACGGAATCTCATTTCGTTAGGCACTCTTGAATCACTTGGGTGTAAGTATTCAGCTGAAGGTGGAGTCTTGAAAGTGTCCAAAGGTTCTCTTGTATTATTAAAGGCAAATCGATCTGGTAGCCTGTACGTGCTGCAGGGTTCAACCATTTCAGGTTCTGCAGCAGTTGTCTCATCCACCGACAACACCAAACTGTGGCATATGAGATTGGGCCACATGAGTGAGAAGGGATTGCACGTCCTTAACAAAAAAGGACTCATTGGAAGCCATTGTACCGGTAAGGTTGATTTCTGCGAACACTGTGTTTTTGGTAAGCAGAAAAGAGTAAGCTTCACAAAGGGCGTTCATAGAACCAAGGGTACACTGGATTATATCCATTCTGACCTTTGGGGTCCCTCTCGAGTTCCTTCAAAAGGAGGATGTTTTTATATGTTGACCATTATTGATGATTTCTCAAGAAAGCTCTGGGTTTATTTCCTTAAAAGCAAGACCGAAGTGTTTTCCACTTTCAAGGAGTGGAAAGTCTTGATTGAGAACCAGACTGGTAAGAAGATTAAAAGGTTGAGAACAGACAATGGTCTTGAATTCTGTTCAAATGATTTCAATCAATTCTGCAAAAAGGAAGGTATTGCCAGACATCACACCATTCCAGGTACTCCTCAACAAAATGGAGTCGCAGAACGTATGAACAGAACTATTTTGGAGAGAGTTCGCTGCATGCTCTCTCATTCTGGCATGGGAAAAGAGTTTTGGGCTGAAGCGGCTAGAACTGCATGTTATTTGATCAACCGCTCCCCAAATAGATCGTTAGACAGCGATATTCCAGAAGAAGTTTGGTCAGGTAAACCTATTGATTATTCTAATCTCAGAATATTTGGTTGTCCTGCATATTCTCATGTAAACGAGGGAAAATTGGAACCACGTGCGAAAAAATGCATTTTCGTAGGTTATGGCTTAGGGGTTAAAGGGTACCGTTTATATGACCCCGAGTCTCGAAAAATCTTTCATAGTAGAAATGTTACCTTTCATGAGAATGCTTTGTTATCTTCTGGAAGAGATATTGTTGCTTCCCCTACTGGTACAGATGATACAGAGAGTACCGTAGAGAAGGTGGAGTTTGAGGTAGCAGCCCAGAATACTCCGGAGGAAGATGTCCCAACTTCCTACCCTCCACCAAATTCCAATGATGAGACCGTTACCACCGACCATAGAAGTCCACAACAACAACAACGTAAACCTCTAAGACGAGGTTTACCACAACCGTGGTGTATGGCTCGAGATCTTCCTGAACAGAGACCTAGAAAATCGACTCAACGATACGTTGGCCAAAGTGCTAATATTGCTTATGCTTTGGCCGCTGCACAAGAAATTGATGATTGTGATGAGCCTAAAAGTTACTTTGAGGCTACCTCCAATGGAGATTCAGCACAGTGGGTTGCAGCTATGCAAGAAGAGATCGAGAGTCTTCACAAAAATGAAACTTGGGATCTGGTGAAGTTACCAGATGGTAAGAGAGCTATCAGTTGCAAGTGGATCTTTAAGAGGAAAGAAGGCATTCCAGGTGTTGAGAATGCAAGGTACAAAGCAAGGTTTGTTGTCAGAGGTTTTGATCAACAAGAAGGCATTGATTTCAATGAGGTATTTTCTCCAGTTGTTCGTCACACCTCAATTCGTATATTACTTGCTCTTGTTGCTTTGCATGATTTAGAGTTGGAGCAGTTAGATGTCAAAACTGCTTTTCTTCATGGTAATCTTGAAGAGGAAATCTACATCCATCAACCCGAGGGTTTTGTTGTCCCTGGTAAAGAGGACTATGTATGTCGTTTGAAAAAGTCTCTTTATGGTCTAAAGCAGTCTCCACGACAGTGGTACAAAAGGTTTGATTCCTTCATGGTTGGACATGGCTACTCGAGGAGTAGTTATGATAATTGTGTTTATTTTCAGAAGATATCAGATGGGTCTTTTATGTACTTGTTACTTTATGTCGACGACATGTTGATTGCGGCACGAGATAAGTCTCTTGTCAACAAGTTAAAGGCTCAGTTGAATAGTGAGTTTGATATGAAGGACTTAGGTCCTGCCAAGAAAATTCTTGGAATGGAGATTAGTAGGGATCGTAAAAAAGGGAAACTTGTTCTGTCGCAAAAGAAATACATCCTGAAGATGATGGACAGGTTCAATATGCGAGATTGTAAACCTGTTACTACTCCACTTGCTGCTCATTTTAAACTGTCATCTGAACAGTGTCCACAAACAGAAGAAGGTAAAAGGCGCATGTCACATGTTCCTTATTCAAATGCCATTGGAAGTTTAATGTATGCCATGGTGTGCACTCGGCCAGATCTGGCTTATGCTGTTAGTGTTGTTAGCAGATTCATGCACAATCCAGGCAAAGATCATTGGGAAGCCGTTAAATGGATTCTTCGTTATTTGAAGGGTTCATCTAATGTTGGTTTGGTATTTGATCGACAGAGAGCTGATCCCGGAGGCATAGTTGGTTATGTTGATGCTGACTATGGTGGTGATTTAGATCGGAGAAGATCACTTTCCGCTTATGTCTTTACACTCTGTGGCTCTGCTATCAGTTGGTATTCTTCATTACAAGCCATTGCGGCATTGTCAACTACTGAAGCAGAATATATTGCTGCCACCGAGGGGGTGAAAGAAGCTATTTGGCTTCAGGGCTTAGTAAGTGAACTTGGTCTACGACAAGATATTCTTGTTGTATTTTGCGATAGTCAAAGTGCTGTTCACTTGACCAAGAATAGCAAACATCACTCGAAGACCAAGCACATTGATATAAGGCGCCACTTTATCCGAGATATTATTGCTGCAGGAAATCTTACTGTCGAGAAGATTCATACAACCGAAAATCCTGCAGATATGTTAACCAAACCACTTACAGCAGCTAAGTTCGATCATTGTCTTAACTTAGCTGGTATCATCCACACCTAACTAAGGTGTCTATGGCGAAAAGAGCATTTTCATCAAATACTGAGTCAAGGTGGAGATTTGTTGGACGGTGCCTCACCATTTGATGTGAACTAAAATGGGCAAAGTCAAATTTGTTGTGCTCTTATTTTTCAAGACTTGCAGTAGCTATGGAGAGCTATGGAGAGCTATGGAGGGCTATGCATTTTTAATGTGTCCATACTAGCATTTGGTATTATAAATACCATGCTCAGATGCTCATTTCTACACAACAACTACAACACACCACAACACAATCTACTTCTCCCTTATCATTCCTCTTTCTTATTCTCTCTGTCTAATATTTCGGGTATAATTGTTTAACCCGTAGAGAGTATAATACTTGGGCTAATCTCTAATCGGCCTTTGAGGAAATATTCTTGTACTCCCATTTTATTATAGTGAAATTCCTTGGCTCTCTCGCCGGTGGTTTTTTACCTCTATTTAAAGAGGGTTTTTCCACCTAAAAATTCCGGTGTCAATTTTATCGTCTTTATTTAATTTCTCTTTTATCTTTAGCTGAATCTATTCGCTTCCGCCGCGCTCTATACCCCAACAAGTTAAATGGATGAATTCAAATATTTTCTAATAAAATTCATATTCTTTAAAATAAAATTCAGATACTTTATTACAAAGATCAGATTTTACACCGTACAACTGGTACAACTGGCTGTATAATCGAATAATCGGGGTAAGTGGGTGCAGTAAACCCTGAAATAGATAGTTCATTGACGTGCATATAAAGTCCATCATCAATAAACAAGTGAAGTCAGTATCAATCTCATGATAAGGTTGATTTGTGGCATAAAATCCACTTTGTTAATCATGAATATATTGTTAATGCATATCGAACTTTATATGATCATACTGTTCATGCTGGTTCATGACTGAGACTTTCACTTACTGCACAGGGAGGGATCGAGTATAAGGGTGTAAACGAGTTGATCTGAGTGTAGCATCGTAAAGCCTTAAAACCCGTTTTTATTTTGGTCGAACTATTTTTGAGAGCTTGTCGATTTGGAAAAAGACAGACAACGCGGCCAAGAAAGGCCGCGCCTTTTGTAAAATAATTAGAGAATCGTCAAATCTGATAGATGAACCGTCTCAACCAAAACCTTAAGGTGATGGTTGAGGCCCAACTATTATTAATATTCCTAATACGTTCCCTCACTCAAATGCCCATTGGGCTTGAAGAGTGGTTAGTTTGCACAGGCCCACCTATACCGTGCGCTGGTTTCCACTTCGTGGTTTTTGAGGGGTTTTGAGGTTGTCAGGATTCGAAGCCGTGCCCTTCGGTCACACTGACTCTGATACCATGATAGATGAACCGTCTCAACCAACACCTTAAAAGATCGATTAGAGGATGAGTTTGGATGGAAAATGAGAATTAGTTATAGTAAAAATCGAATTATTCTACCTTTACTTGTTTAGATTTAGTTTCAAATACATGATAAAAATAAAACGTAATTGCTCATTCATATACGAGTTTTACTCATTCATACCCTTTTTTTTCATTACTTTTCCATCATATGCCCTCTGCCTGAGAAAAACCCTAAACCACACAACTATGGATGCTAGCTCTCGTATCGATCAGGTAATAATTATAATCTCTACCTTTATCAATTATATTATATGAAATTAAAAAATTGATTTAGACTAATTAGATTAGGGTTTCTTTAAATCGTTTTCAGTTTTAACCTAATTCTATAATTTTTGGTGACTCCATTTTCCAACCATTCTGTAATTTTTCCGATGTTCTCACTTGCAGCCGTGCCCACCAATGGGGTCGATGGTAATTCTGCTGTTTCCCTGACCGTAGACAACACTTCCTCGAAGACACCCAAATTATAAAGATCATCCATTTCCGTAATCAATTTTTCAACCTGATTTCCCCACCAGGCACGAACCAGAAATCTCGTGAAACGATTGGTTCCCTGGTCTATCGTAAGAAGTACAGCCTTCACATCAGTTAGAGGGAGTGAATTGGGGAGAGAGACTGAAAGGGTATTAAAATAAAATTATAAAAATAGAAGGGTATTAAAGTCATTTGCGTTTATAATTGAGTAAAACATGTGTATGAATGAGCAACACCCAAATAAAATTATACGTTATTTATAACCATAAAATATATCTTTTTATTAATACCGTGTCCCGTGTCCTACATTTTATGGGATGTCGTGTCCCGTGTCCGTGTCGTGTCCATATCCGTGTCCGTTTTGGTGCTACCTAGCTAGTAAGCATCATGTCCAACTCCACGTTCATCCCTATCCAACCATTAACTAACCTATGAGCATGCCATTTTGTAGGCAACTGTCGATTAAATCGATCAATCTTATCGGTCCGTGTCGACATCGTCCTACATACTCCACAATGAAATGATAATATCACTTGAAATGCTCCACAATGTTAAAGCTGGAAAGGGAGATATCAAATGGGTGTTCCGGGATATCCATTTTGCCAATTATCGAGATCAGACTGTAATAATCGACTTCAAAATTAAGTTGTTATGCGAGACATAATACCACAAATAGACAATAAACAACGACTGATTTCTATATCAGACCTTGCAAATTCACTATACATTGCCAATCTTAACCCCGTCTGCTTTCTCAAATCCGATTAAACTTTTCCCCTCATCGTCATCAATACCATTACAATTACATAATTTCTCAATCTCCGTCTCCATCTCCGTCTCCGATCCTTTAGTAAGTTTTTGAGCCTTCAAGGACTCGGCTTCCCAATCAGTACACCACAATACAACATACAACACCCAAATCGCGCAAGCCACTTGGGCCGAAAGCAGACCATACCACAGCCCACTAAACCCAACCTTAAACCAAAAGGCTAGTCCTACAGCCACAGGGGTACCTACAAAGTAGAATGAACCGAGGTTGATTCGAGCCCCAACGGAAGGCCTAGCCGTGCCACGTAAAATTCCACAGCCTGTGGTTTGTGGGCAGTTGCCTAGCTCACATAGACCCATTATCGGCATCACTGAGGCTACCAGGCTCGTCACGCTCATGTCCGGTGTGAAGAGTTCAGCCCAACTTTCTCTGAAGATTATTGTCCATATAACATTCATGATTCCTATCAGAAATGCACAGCTTAATGCTACCATTGCTGCTAATCTTGCTTTGTAGGGCTTTCCTGCTCCTAGTTCATTTCCCACCTACAACATTCACCTCAAAATCAATTCAAATTCCGCTTTTAACATACATATTTTAAAGTTGACTATATCGGAAATGTTAAGTCACAACATGACACTTTCAAATAATAGTTAAGTACATGTCAGCTAGCGCTGACTGGTAAAGTCATGAAGAGTGATACTCATGAGGCATGACATGAGTTTAAATCCCGTCAGAATCATATTCGCCCTTTACCTTAGACGTTGAGACGGTTATTACATACATGGCCTATCAACAAAGCAAATTCAAAGGTCCCATGACAATAAAGGTATTGAACTAAAAGATATGGAAGTACTTGCCTAATTTTCTCAACTAGTTTTGTTTCACTATATATTAGTATAAGTGACCTAGCTACAAAGTTGATCCATCCTACAAGTGATGCAATAATGAAGTATAAAAGAGAAATAGCTTTAGTTTGTTTAAATATGCAAGTTACTTCTTTTCTCCCCAAATTTAGTATCTTGATGTGGACAACATTATTCTGATATCCACTCAGTGACGGAGCCAGGATTTCAACGGGAACAAACTCTAACAATATATGGTAAACTCGAGAATATTTTTAAAAAATTAACTAAAAACTCCGAAATTTGTATCGTTCAGTGGATTACTAGCCTCTCCTAGCTCCGCGATATTAAGATGGTCCATAGTCTATCAAATTTTATTAGATGTTTGCTTTTTTATAGTGTGTGTACTACTATGTAAGAAAGCACAAAGGAAAAAAAGGATGCAAGAATGAGTTAATATATTGTTTATAGTACGATATTAAGATGGTCCATAGTCTATCAAATTTTATTAGATGTTTGCTTTTTTATAGTGTGTGTACTACTATGTAAGAAAGCACAAAGGAAAAAAAGGATGCAAGAATGAGTTAATATATTGTTTATAGTACCATATAGTATGCCAAATGCAAGTGTCCTAAAGCACTCCATTATTGAGCAATAAGCATATCTTGGTTAGTTAATTGGATAATTAATTAAAATTGGCAAAAGATCTGATCTTGCCATTTGTTTCAAAATACAGTATAATATATAGTCGATTAAAGACATGACGCGATGATATAATTGACCGTAAATCATCATCATTTTAGTTAAATTATTCGATAACAAGTTAACAAGGGGAAAGATCCGATCTTGCCATTGGTTTCGGCTAGAAACTATACTAATCAATCAAATACATGATGCAAGAATGCAATTAAGAATAACTTAATCACCATCACCATCATCATCGTCGATGTTCTTTGCAATTTGAAAACACCCGTTAGGCCGCGACCCTTGAATAAACAAATTTAATTATGTTTCTAAATGGAGCTAAAGAATTGGTTCAGATAGAATCAATCAAGACAATTAGAATAAAATCCACCATCATGTTCTTTGTTTATTCTTTATATTTGTTCTTTGCATTTGTCTAATTTTAACATAGAATAAGGCATAAATTAGATGCAATGAATTGCATAATTTCAGAAAATTGGTTTTAAATATACACCGCTACCTCATATGGAGTCGAGACAACTAATCTCGAGATTTAATACTACCTCGACATGCATAAATCATAGTCCACAAACAAGCGAGCTGGCTGGTTAGAGTCAGGTTAATTTAGAAAATGCATTATCCATACACGCTTTTTTATAGTCCAAACAACACGGACTTTTTTAGGCCAAGACGACCATGACCAACTACAAGAACAAGCATGTGGCAAAATACTATGCCTTTAACAAGTAACGCAACGACAAGTAAAAATCATAGTCCACAGACAAGCGAGTTGGCTGGTAAAAGTCAGGTTAATTTAGAAAATGCATTATCCATACACACTTCTTTTACAGTCCAAACAACACGGACTTTCTAAGGCCAAGACGACCAGGACCAACTACAAGAACAAGCATGTGACAAAATACTATGCCTTTAACAAGTAAAGCGACGTACTAACTCCACAAGTAAAAATCATAGTCCACAGACAAGCGAGTTGGCTGGTAAAAGTCAGGTTAATTTAGAAAATGCATTATCCATACACACTTCTTTTACAGTCCAAACAACACGGACTTTCTAAGGCCAAGACGACCAGGACCAACTACAAGAACAAGCATGTGACAAAATACTATGCCCTTAACAAGTAAAGCGACGTACTAACTCCACAAGTAAAAATCATAGTCCACAAACAAGCGAATTGGCTGGTAAAAGTCAGGTTAATTTAGAAAATGCATTATCCATACACGCACGCTTCTTTTACAGTCCAAACAACACGGACTTTCTTAGGCCAAGACGACCATGACCAACTACAAGAACAAGCATGTGCCAAAATACTATGCCTTTAACAAGTAACGCAACGTACTAACTCCACAAGTAAAAATCATAGTCCACAAATAACAAGCGAGTTGGCTGGTAAAAGTCAGGTTAATTTAGAAAATGCATTATCCATACACGCACGCTTCTTTTACAGTCCAAACAACACGGACTTTCTTAGGCCAAGACGACCATGACCAACTACAAGAACAAGCATGTGACAAAATACTATGCCTTTAACAAGTAACGCAACGTACTAACTCCACAAGTAAAAATCATAGTCCACAAAGGCACAAACAAGCGAGTTGGCTGATAAAAATCAGGTTAATTTAGAAAATGCATTATCCATTTATCCATACACGCTGCTTTTAAAGTCCAAACAACGCGGAATTTCTTAGGCCAAGACGACCCTGAACAACTACAAGTCGACAAGAACAAGCACGCGACAAAATACCGTAAACAAAATGAAAGGGAGAAGAGATGAGTTACCCTAGCAGAGACACAACCAGCCAAGGCCATAGGAACCGTATACATAAGACTAGTTGTCTGAATCAAAATCCCGGTGGCCGCAACTTCAACCTTCGGATGCTCCAAATACCCTGAAAGAACCGTCACAATTTCGTACCACCACCACTCTAAACATATCCCTAAACAACTCGGTACCGCCAATTTCAACAACGGTCCAACCCCTTCAACACCCTTAATCTCCCAACTTAATCCCCCCTTAATCCCATCACTAATCACCCTCTTCCTCTCCCTGTAATACACATAACCCGCCATCATAACCGCCATGTTTAAGTTAGTCATAACGGCCGCTACTGCAACGCCCTTAACACCGTAGCCTAACACCACAACCACCCAATAATTCAATGGCACGTGGAATATTACCGCGATTAGTGTACACCACATTTGAGGCTTAGTCACCCCTTGCGACCTTAGAAAAACCCGTAAAGGTTGCAAAATTACATTGGTAAATAAGTCGGGTAAAGAGTAAAGACAGTAAATAGCCGCCATTGATGTAACCTCCAAATCTTGGCCTAAGAAAACCATGATTGGTCCCATATTAATCCATAGAACACTTATGGGGATGATTGCAATGAACAAGATGACGATCATACGATTGAGAGACATCGATAAAAGGTGATAATTTTGCGAGCCGTATGATTGAGAACATATGGGTTCTAAACCTGATGCTAAACCTACCAGTACAGAGTATCCTGTAATGTTTGTAAAACCTATCGAAAGCGCCCCGCCTGCGAGTTCTAGGCTTCCTAATCTTCCTAGAAATAGTACTGAAACTACTGCTCTTATGTAGACTAAACAGTTCATTGCTGTTATTGGGAATGCCATGCTCCATAGCTCTTTTAGTTCTTGTATAATCTGTAAAAAAAATGGGGAAAATTTGGATGTTAGTTGAAATTATTTGAGCTTTTATGCTTCATGAATGATGAAAAATCGGCAGCTGAGTTAACTGATATCTGCAAAAATCGAGTTTTGAAATAAGGGATTTTAGTAGAATGCTGACAGGTTTCGAACCCAGGAAATAACTCAATAAGTACATATTGAAATTTAGTGACGGGTGTAATCAGACTGGCAGTTAAGCTAATTGACATCTGCAAAAATCGAAACTTTGATGGAAGAAGAGATGTTTTTTTCTTTTTTTTATTTGGAGGTTAGCTGAAATTATTTGAGCTTTTATGCTTCATGATTCATGAATGATGAAAAATCGACAGCTGAGTTAACTGATATCTGCAAAAATCGAAACTTTGAAGGGAGGAAAAGAAGAAAAGTTTTGAAACATGGAATTTTAGTAGAATGCTGACAGGTTTCGAACCCAGGAAATAACTCAATAAGTACAGTTAAGCTAATTGACATCTGCAAAAGTCGAAACTTTGATGGAAGAAGAGATGTTTTGATACATGGGATTTTGGGATTTAGTTAAAGAAGAAATTTTGAAGGGTGAAAGTGTTTGGACTTTAATGGAGAATAATGCTGACGGGTTTTGAAACGAGCAATTGATGGAAGATTAAAACCAGGATGGAATAAGAGAATAAGGTTAATACTTACCTGAGATGAAGAAGGGTGTTTGTGAGAAGAGAAATCAAGTTTTTTTTCTGACATTTTAGTTGTTTGCTTTAATTGTTCAGCCAAATTTATGATCAGTGTAACACTGCAACTGCAATAAGCTACTCGTATGTTTTATAACAGTATAAGCATTTAAAAGGTCATATTATGGAAAGATATAAAATACGTATTTATTCCCTTAAAAAAAATGTATTTATTACTGAAATAATGATAGAGGTCAATAAAGGGAGGAAGTAGAATCTATATCTATATCTATATACAGGGGCGGATCCACCCACAGGGCTGGGTGTGCTTCAACCCAACCTGTTTTCAAGAATAAAAAAAATATACATCTAAAAATATTTATTGTTGTGGTGAATCTCAGTTGGTAAGAGTATAGGTAAAAAGGTTTTTTTTTTGCTTGATGGTAGGGGTTCGAACCTCAGTAGTTGCATTTTTTTTATTTACTACCCTCGTAAATTGCTATTATTGTTTTCCTATAACTAAAGTATTTTATATGCTAAGTTGTTTAACGCCATAAATCCTTAGTTTTAACAAAGTTGTGATACATATATATTCGAGAATACAAAAACATTGTATTTTAAAAAGAAGAAGATTATAAAACGTTTACGTTTTTTAAATGACGATTGTTGAATTTACTAGTATATAGCGAAACTTGTATCCTTGAATAATATTGTAACATAGATTTATGCAAGTATACATTTTGTAATATTCAATCATACCGTATATTTTTATAAGATATCACTCCGTCATTATTATTTGTTTGTCTTTCAATAAAATACCATTTATAAATAATAAAAAATTGGCCCAAACGATGTAAGTTTGGCAACGGGAGCAACCCCAAATGTCTTAACATCTTTCACATATGTGCAACCTCAATTATACGTTTTGACGGTTTCATATGACTGACCATTGCGGATATGAGCCTAGCCCACCCCACTTCTAAATCCTGGATTCGCCCCTGTCTATATAATAATATTAAAAGCATGTTGAGCCCCTTTTGAAGTGCCACATGTCACGCTCTATGTTCTTGACACCTATCATACCTAATAATACAATTACCCAATCAGTATATAAATTTTGTGAACCAAAAATGAATAATAATAAATTTGCTCCTAATATACGAAATAAGTGCACACAAATCTAATTAAATCAATAGTTATTTATCCGCCCTTCAATCATCTCAAGAATAAAAATAAAAAGTCATAAAACACTCTTTCATAATTTTAATGACCTTCATACCTACAATTTCTCTTATATAATGTTCTCTTTTTATTTTATGGGTTTCCAAAACATAATAATAAATTTCAAACATAAATAAGAATCAACTCAAAGCACGCATTTTATCATAAAAACAAGGTAAATAATTAGAAAGTTCTTCTTAATTAATTAGTTTTTGTAATATAATATGTTATAAATTGATTAAAATTCTTTATATTACTTAACACACATAATTTTCATTAATATTTTTGTTATTTAATTCATCTCTTGAGTTTCTCGACAATCAATTATCTAATTTAATAATGCCACAAAATAAATACAGAAATTTATGGTTATGTAATGTCTATAAAAACGATAATACATATAATAGTTTATTTTCACTTTATTTATTTAATATCTATTGCTGATAAGTTTCTTTCTATGGTTTAATTTAATTATTTGATGATAATGAGCATATTGAGAATTATTGTTGAGGGTTGTTGTTACGTTGCGGGGTGGTGTCCAATAAAATATATTTTAATTTGTTTTGTTGGTTTTTATAATCATTTTTTGTATATTTGAATTCATATTTTCCATTTAGTGTAATTTATATATTTACATGTAACAATGTTTTAATTCGTTTGTCAAGTTTTCTCCATGTTGACCTTTTGGTCAAAGTATTTTCATATAAGTTTTAAAGCATCATGAAATGTATGTGAATGTAGATAAGACAAAGTATCACGTGGGTAATTTGAAGAGGAAAGAATTACAAGAAGTATGAAACTGCGGTAAAATAAATAAAAGTTACAAAAAGCAAGGTAAAATTTTTCAAGTTATGGATGTATATATTGTTTTATTAAAAGATTTACTCGAATAAAAGAGCGCATAAGTAATGAGTTGGACAATTTCGGTACAAATTTTAGATAACTATTTTGTTCATGTATAAGTTTTTTGTAATTAATAAAAAAATATGACTTCGTAATTTAAACTATTTACATATTTTAAAAAAATACGTAATTGTCTTGTACTATAGATTGTAAATTTCTTGTATAATAGATTGTAATTTGTGCAAAATGTGTTATACATTTTTATTCAAACATTGACGTTCAATTTTATGAATAAAAAAACGTCAAAATTCTAAAAAAACAAAAAACTATCCCGTGCATTGCACGGGTCACAAAACTAGTTTTTTTTAATAAAACAAACGGAAAAATAAATACTCTTTAAATCTCGAGCATTAGTTATGCACTTAGTATTATTTTTGCGCAAGGAACAAGAAAAACCGATTAAATGATACCACAAGAAACGAAAATGGTGGCTTTAAAAAAACAGATATAGTGTTTAGGCTCTGTTTGGCAAACGACATAAGCAAATTCATAATAGCAGATAACGTTAAAATAATACGGTTAGTAGATTTTAATAACAGGTTTGACTATTAAATTAAATTAGCAGATTAAAAAAGGGGTTTGATAAATAACAGATTACATGATAATTAGAACGATTTCATGTATAAATTGAATATGCTAATAAAATATGCTGCTTTTAGCAGCATATTCAAAAATAGTAGATTCCGACTAATATGCTATCAATATATGATGTTTACCAACCACATGAAAATAGTAGATTGATTGGTCAACCTACTAATTATGCCGGAATCTACTAATTTCTTTCAATATGCTGTTTATTTACGTTCAATCAATTATATTCAGTTAATATCTTCACAAAATTATCTTTTAATTCAACTAAATTCACTTCACCCCAGTCCCACTCAATTTAATTTAATTAAGTTATACTCCAATTAATTCAATTCATCTCGTTTCAGTCGAAAAGAACATGACGTTAGTTGTTTATTATTAATTCGCCAATCTTTAATTTGAAAAACTAATCGATATTTAACATTTATAATCCCGCACAACTTTTATTTATTAGTAATTCGCCAATCTTTGATTTGAAAAAGTAATCGATATTTAACATTTATAATTCCGCACAACTTTTATTTATTAGTAATTCGCCAATCTTTGATTTGAAAAACTAATCAATATCTATATATAATATAAAAAGGCAAGACAAAGCACCACATTTCACCATTTCACTTTTGAGAAATTCTAGCAAGCCACATCATCATTATTTAAAAAATAAAAAATAAAAAATAAACTAATAAATTTACAAGCATTAAATTCATACCAAGTTTTTTAAATAGCATAATATCATTATTTAAAAAAAAAAAAACTAAGGAATTTACAAGCATTAAATGCATATCAAAGTTTTTAAATAGCATAATAACGAATAAAGTTTAAACTCTTAATTTTTAATAAATTTAACAACAATTAATAAATTATTTACAAAGTACACGAGATTTTTAAGAGTTTTTTTTATGTTTATATTTTTATTATTCTGATTATTCTGCGTGATTATAATAAAAAAAATTAATCATGAATTGATTAAATGATAGACATGTAGATTTCATATCTTTAACTCGAGATGACTCATAAATCGAAGTACATAATACAAATACATCGACCCTAAGAAAAGAATGAAAATGTAGTAACATTGCAAGATAGTTCTAATTTTTCACAATATATTTGGAGTTTACGGAACTTGATAAGAATTTTAAAAAATGATCTTAAAAAGAAAACATCCTATGTACGTAAATGACAACAAATATAACCGGTTAATTAGTAAAGTAAACAAATATGAGACATCAAAAGCTTACAACCAATATTAACAAAACAAATTCCTAGAAATTTACCAACATATTAATTGTTTTTCAAATCTGCATATTATCACAATTTTCACCGTAACTTCTATAAATAATTCTTAATACGGAGTAAAACATTAATGAAGCTCGCTCTTCCGCCATTAACAACTTTATACATACATACATATCAATTGATTCAAAAGACGAGTTATTATACAAATTGATTCAGAAACATACATACCAAATTTACCAAATCGTTTCACTACAACAAATTACCGTACCAAATTATCCAGAACTCTGAAAGAAAAGTATTTTATCACAAAATAGCAGCAAAGTCTTCATCACCTCACCAATTATACTATTTCTTTCATATTCTACCGTTTTCTTCAACTTTGGATGATTTCTTCCTTTCTGTTTATTTCCCCTGCCATTCAAATTTTAATCATTTATAAACGACATATAAATATATTTTGACACTCGGTAAATCAAAAAAACAAAAATTATGTGTAAATAAACTCAATTCTTGAATGATCGAAGTAATAAATTTGATGAATACCTCCCTTTAAAGACGACATAAAGCATGTCATGATTGAAACTTCCAATCTAAAACAATATTATCAAAACATGGGTAAAACAAATGAATTTAATAATAGTAATATTTAAAGAACTAAAAATTCACACCTAACTTGTTTTTAGATAAGGATAACGATAAAATTTGATTTGATTTAGAAACACGGAAAATTAAAGATTATATTATATAGGAGTGATTGTAGTTATTAAGGTCATTAAAATTATGAAAGAGAGTTTTATGACTCTTTGATTTTTTTCTTGGTAAGATTGAAGGACAGGTAAATAACTATTGATTTATTTGCTTTTATTCCGTATTATAAATGAAAATTTATTATTATTAGTTAAATAATTGTATAAATAGGTATATATATGCTAGGTGGCAAATACATACAACGTGACACGTGTCACTCTAAAGAGGCTCAATACGCGTTTTTATATCAAAGTTAAGCATTCACTCATCCTCTCTTGAATTATAATTTACACATAAAACGTTATAAATTTTTATTTTGACAAAGTTGTTTAGGTTGAATTAATTGCATATTAAAAAAATTTAAAACAATAATAATAACGATAATCGTGGCAAAACACTAATAAACGTAACAATATTCGTGGCAAAATACTAATAGTCCGTTACAAATGTTTAGTAAATTGTGGAAAATAAATTTTGACTATATATTATGATAATGTAGGTATTGATTAATAAAAATATATTTTTCTTACGAATTACTTTTGTCATTCAGGCTTAGTGCGGCCGTACATATGAGATTGTATAACACTACCTGCGTGACACTATATATAATCCCGTGAATTTCACGGGCAGTAAAACTAGTTTAACATTTATAACCCCGCACAATTTTTATTTATTAGTAATTCGCTAATCTTTAACGAACTTTTACGATTACAAATGCGCATAATTTTATTTATTCATTACATAAGTTTTATTGGATTCGAATAACATTATCTATTCCCTTGCCCACGGTATAACTTGGGTACTTGTCTGTGAATTAGGGTTATACCTATGTACCCCGTCTCGTTTCGCTTCCCAATGACAAGTCTGTTGCAAGCACTGTCCCGTAAAACTTGGGACATTTTGAAATCCGTCGAAAGCTATCCTTCCAAGAGAAGAATGACATTTACCGTTGATTTTGGGATTAGACATCGTTTTTGTGTTAACCGTGAACTCATATGTATTGTTTTGAGTAATATTCTTTTTTTGAAAATCGACTCCAACTCCTGCCTTGCAATGAACGCGAAGGTTTTCGCTAAGCCAATTCTTAATAACAACGCGATATGTTGCATCAACTGAAGGGAGTAACGCTCCATAGCTCAGTATCGTAAATATTACTACAAAATAAATCGAAGTGTTCATTTTTTTGGTTGGTTTTGGTTATTATTATGATTGGAAAATATTGTGATATTGTAGGAGGTATGTTATGTTATCATCTATTTATAGGCTTACAAATTGTTTTTTTTACCTTAAAATAGTTATTACTCCTATTTACTTTTGAATTTGATATCCTTTTAGAGTATTATTAGTCTTTTGATCATTAATGTGAAATGGTTATAAGTGTGATATCTTGGGAAAATAATTTGAAAGTAATATTTACTTTCATTTCTAAGTAACCTTGAAAATAAAAGCAATCGTACCCGAAAAGGTTGATCTGAAATTCGAAATTACTCCGGACTACATTAGTCGAAACTCGAATTGACCCGACTCTACTCGAACATGACCTGGGCTTTCTTGACCTGTAATGCTGTAACTGACCCAATCTGAAATCATCCAACCCGAAAATGACTCGACAAAATATAACTTTAGTTGAACTAATTAGACTTGAAATGACTTTTTCTCCTTATTCATTGATCGAAAATTAGGACCGTATTTTATTTGGTCTGAACCACGGTCCAACAGCTATTTACTCTAGTTTGGTATTCGGTCCAGTCCTGGACCACATGGATTGCGGATCAAACTATGGACCGAACTTATATAAAAAACGAATCTTTAAAACTGTAATATTATCGATTTTGTTTTCTAATTTGTTTATTGTTTTATATGATGGGTAATTATGTACTTATATTTAATAAGAATATAATGTTGCTTAGTTTGATGTTAAGAATTTCTTGAGTTCTAATTTCATATACTAAAACATGGCGATGACAATCATATTTGTTAACAATGTGGGTTAAATGGTTATGATTTTGCATTTAGCCCAAAAAAGCCCTAAATTCTTGGGTTTGGGCTAAATTCTCAGCCTCAAAAAAGCCCTAAGCCCGATTCAGTGTCCCATGAGAAAAAATGGGATGGATTTGGGCTAAACTCTCGGCCCTAAAAAAGCCCAAATCCCGGCCCCAATTTTAATAGTTCGTGTAATGTGTAGTTGTGACTTGTGTAGACTTTAAAAGTAAGTAAAAAGTCAAAATCGTTGATTATTGATATGCTACTACATACAATCAAGTCTTATATTCATGTTATCATATCAAGTTTGAGTTTATTTGACTTGGAATTGTGGGTTAGAATTTGCTAAAACTTTGTTTCAAGTCTTTTTTAGTTGTATTGTAATCTTGAATGTTAGCAGCTATAAACTCCGTTGTATTGCTTTTCAATGTTCGTTTTTTATCTCTTTGACATTTTGAAGGTGTCACGAGTCGTAAGGGCCAAAAAACCCGATCTAGCTCGAGGGCTCTTGTAAGCCCGCAAAGGTTGGATTTGGGCTAAAGAAAAAGGCTCATTGACTTGGCCCGGCCCAGCCCGACCTCAATATACGGGTTATTTATAACATGTCAGCCCGATCCAAGCCTTATCAAACCCGGCCCTTGATCAGCGTAGTTGAGTATTATTTTTGCGCAAGGAACAAGAAAACCCGATTAAATGATACCACAAGAAATGGAAATGGAAATGGTGGCTTTAAAAAAACGGATAAAAGGGTTTAGTTGTTTATTAGTAGTTCGCCAATCTTTGATTTGAAAAACTAATCGATATTTAACATTTATAATCCCGCACAATTTTTATTTATTAGTAATTTGCTAATCTTTAACGATTACAAATGTGCACAATTTTATTTATTCATTACATAAGTTTTATTCGATTCGAATAACATTATCTATGCCCTTGCCCACTGTATAACTTCGCTGCTTGCCTGTGAATGAGGGTTAAACCTATGAACCCCGTCTCGTTTCGCTTCCCAATAACAATTTTGTTGCAAACACTGTCCCGTAAAACTTGGGACATTTTGAAATCCGTCGAAATCTACACTTCCCAGAGAAGAATGACATTTACAGTTGATTTTGGGATTAGACATCGTTTTTGTGTTAACCGTGAACTCATATGTATTATTTTGAGTAATATTCTTTTTTTGAAAATCAACTCCAACTCTTGCCTTGCAATGAACGCGAAGGTTTTCGCTAAGCCAATTCTTAATAACAACGCGATATGTTGCATCGACTGAAGGGAGTAACGCTCCATAGCTCAATACCGTAAATATTACTACAAAATAAATCGAAGTCTTCATTTTTTGGTTGGTTTTGGTTATTATTATTGTTATTGGAAAATATTGTGATAGTGTAGGATGTATTTTATGTTATCATCTATTTATAGGCTTACAAATTGTTTTTTTAGCTTAAAATAGTTATGACTGATATTTACTTTTGAATTTGATATCCTTTTAGAGCAGTAGTAGTCTTTTGATTATTAATGTTAAATGGTATTATGTATCAAGTGTGATATCTTGGGAAAATAATTTGAAAGTAATATTTACTTTCATTTTTAAGTAACCTTGAAAATAAAAGCAATCGGACCCGAAAAGACTGATCCGAAATTCAAAATTAGCCCGGACTACATTACTTGAAACTCGAATTGGCCCGACTCTATTCGAACATGACCTGGGCTTTCTTGACCTGTAATGTTGTAACTGTAACTGACCCAATCCGAAATCATCCAACCCGAAAATGACTCGACAAAACATAACTTTAGTTGAATTAATTAGACGTGAAATGGCCTTTTCTCCTTATTCATTGATCGAAAATTAGGAACGTATTTTATTTGGTCTGAACCACGGTCCAACTTTTTACTCTAGTTTGGCATTCGGTCCAGTCCTGGACCAAACCAAATGGATTGTGGATCAGGCCATGGACTGAACTTATATAAAAAAAGAATCTTTAAAACTGTAATATTATCGATTTTATTTGCTACTTTGTTTAATTGTATTATATGATGGGTAATTATGTACTTAAATTTATAAGAATATAAAGTTGCTTAGTTTAATCGTTAAGAACTTCTTGAGTTCTAATTTCATATACTAAAACATGTCGATGACGATCATATTTGTAAACAATGTGGGTTTAATGGTTATGATTTTGCATTTAGCAAAAAAGGGAAAATTTGGAGGTTAGCTGAAATTATTTGAGCTTTTATGCTTCATGATTCATGAATGATGAAAAATCGACAGCTGAGTTAACTGATATCTGCAAAAATTGAAACTTTGAAGGGAGGAAAAGAAGAAAAGTTTTGAAACATGGAACTTTAGTAGAATGCTGACAGGTTTCGAACCCAGGAAATAACTCAATAAGTACAGTTAAGCTAATTGACATCTGCAAAAATCGAAACTTTGATGGAAGAAGAGATGTTTTGATACATGGGATTTTAGGATTTAGTTAAAGAAGAAATTTTAAAGGGTGAAAGTGTTTGGACTTTAATGGAGAATAATGCTGACGGGTTTTGAACCGAGTAATTGATGGAAGATTAAAACCAGGATGGAATTAGAGAAGGTTAATACTTACCTGAGATGAAGAAGGGTGTTTGTGAGAAGAGAAATCAAGTTTTTTTTTCGACATTTTAGTTGTTTGCTTTAATTGTTTAGCCAAATTTATGATCAGTGCAACTGCAATAATAAGCTACTCGTACTGTCGTATGTTTTATATAACAGTATAAGCGTTTAAAAGTCATATTATAGGAAGGGATAATTTGTGAGAAATTACCTTATATTTATGCCCATTTGTGAACAACTACCTTACATTTTTTTTTTGGTTAAAAACTACCTTTCATTTTAATTTTTTGTTAAAAACTACCTAAAAAAATTTTAAGGCCAATTTGTATTTATTATTGGTTTCACACGTGTGAGTTCTCTAAATTTTCATTCTTATTTTGTCGTTAAACTTGATATTCAAGTTTATCCTTCTTATCT
The DNA here is from genome assembly GCA_029255685.2 of Silene conica. NCBI lineage: Eukaryota > Viridiplantae > Streptophyta > Magnoliopsida > Caryophyllales > Caryophyllaceae > Silene > Silene conica. The sequence goes on along the minus strand of CM055317.2, from coordinate 407,573 downwards.
AAAAATCTAAACGAAAGAGAATTTTTGCCATTAGCTTCAATTTATTTCTTTAAGCATGTGGAATAAGTGCTCCGGATGATGAACATGGGCTAAATTGTATGAACTCTATGCTATTAGTGAATAGGTGTTAGTCATGCATTTATTTGATAAAATGCACTAGTATTGATTGGTTTATGCATTTCTGATACATATTGTTCTACTCATTGTCGTATGATGCCGCAATACTTCATACTTCATTTGCAGCAGCCATAGTAACTCCCTCTCTTGTCAAAAACTATCTAGGGGGCAGAAGTAGGATGTACAAGTGCTACTTGCTTGTGAAAGGATTTAGTAGGTCCTTTGGACTGCTACTGTGAATAAGTTTTTTAATGTGGTAATGGGCATTGCAACGTAAATAACGAAGTCCTATTGTGAATGTGCTATAGTAGCAGTCCAAAGGACCTGCTAAATTCTTTCACTAGCAAGTAATACCCTTTCGTTTAGAATTTTAGATAAGAAAGATAAGCTTGGATATCAAGTTTAACGACAAAATAAGAATGAAAATTTAGAGAACTGACACGTGTGAAACTAGGGATGGCAATGGGTGGGATATGGATGGGGTGGAGCCATATCCATATCCATATCCATTTAATTTGTGGTAATCAATATCCCACCCTTATCCGTTTAATTTTTTTTCATCCATCCATATCCATATCCACCGGGTGAAGCGGGTGGAGTGGGCACCCGTCGGATATTTCCACCCTCATAAATTTCAAGGCGATATATCAAAAATATACACCTAAGACGATAAATTTTAAAGCGTACGTTACCAACCAATTCTGGATTACATAATTTTTTGAGAAAATTGAACATAAATTTTAATCCTGTTAACCATATTTACAATTTTACAACTTACAACTGCGAAACTAATCCGCACAAGCTTTACACACCCTTAAAAAAAGTGCACAAAACATTAACGAGTAGTTTTTAAGTTTATTTTAAAAAAACTTTACAAATTGAAAGTATTTTTCTAATCAAAATATTTAGTAATACTTTTTAGGGAAAAAATTATTATACTTATTAATTTAGGATATCCACCGGGTGATAAGCGGGTGGTAGACCATGATCCATACCCCACCCTAAATTCACCCATATCCATATCCCACCCTAAATTGTAAAAAAAATCATCATCCATATCCCACCCATTTAATTTCGGGTGGATGGATATCCACAGGGTCAGGGTGAGACTGCCATCCCTATGTGAAACCAATAATAAATAGAAATTGGTCTCAAAAAATTTTTTAGGTAGTTTTTAACAAAAAATGAAAATGAAAGGTAGTTTTTAACCAAAAACAAAAAGTAAGGTAGTTGTTCACAAATGGGCATAAATGTAAGGTAGTTTCTCACAAATTATCCTATAGGAAGATATAAAATACGTGTTTATTACTGAAATAATGATAGAGGTCAATAAATGGAGGAAATAGAATTTCTTTTAATAAAACAAACGGAAAAATAAATACTCTTTGAATCTCGATCATTAATTATTTCCTGAGTATTATTTTTGAGCAAGGAAAAAGAAAAACCAATTAAATGATACCACAAGAAACCGAAATGGTGGCTTTAAAAAAACAGATATAGTGTTTAGGTTCTGTTTGGCAAACGACATAAGCAGATTCATAATAGCAGATAACATTAGCATAATACGGTTAGTAGATTTTAATAGCAAGTTTGAATATTAAATTAAATTAGCAGATTAAAAAAGGGGTTTGGTAAATAGCAATTACATGATAATTAAAACGGTTTCATGTATAAATTGAATATGCTAATAAAATATGCTGCTATTAGCAGCATATTCAAAAATAGTAGATTCCGACTAATATGCTATCAAGATATGCTGTTTACCAAACACACGAAAATAGTAGATTGATTGGTCAACCGACTAATTATGCCGAAATCTACTAATTTCTTTCAATATGCTGTTTATTTACATTCAACCAATTATATTCAGTTAATACCCTAGTTCCATTCAATTTAGTTCAATTAAGTTATAGTTCAATTAATTCAATTCATTTCGTTTCAGTCGAGAAAAACATGACCTTAGTTGTTTATTAGTAATTCGCCAATCTTTAATTTGAAAAACTAATCGATATTTAACATTTATAACCCCGCACAATTTTTATTTATTAGTAATTCGCTAATCTTTAACAACTTTTACGATTACAAATGCGCATAATTTTTATTTATTCATTACATAAGTTTTATACGATTCGAATAACATTATCTATTCCCTTGCCCACGGTATAATTGGGTACTTGCCTCTGAATTAGGGTTATACCTATGTACCCCGTCTCGTCTCGCTTCCCAATGACAAGTCCGTTGCAAGCACTGTCCCGTAAAACTTGGGACATTTTGAAATCCCTCGAAAGTTACCCTTCCCAGAGAAGACTGACATCTACAGTTGATTCTGGGATTAGGCATCGTTTCTGTGTTAACCTTGAACAGATATATATTATCATGAGTAATATTCATTTTTTGAAAATCGACTCCAACTCTTCCCTTGCAATGAACGCGAAGGACTTCGTTAAGAAAATTCTTAATAATAACGCGATACGTTGCATCGACTGAAGGGAGTAACGCTCCATAGCTCAATACCGTAAATATTACTACAAAATAAATCGAAGTCTTCATTTTTTGGTTGGTTTTGGTTATTATTATTGTTATTGGGATGGAAAATATTGTGATATTGTAGGAGGTATGTTATGTTATCATCTATTTATAGGCTTACAAATTGTTTTTTTTAGCTTAAAATAATTATGACTGATATTTACTTTTGAATTTGATATCCTTTTAGAGTATTATTAGTCTTTTGAATATTAATGTGAAATGGTTATATGTATCAAGTGTGATATCTTGGGAAAATAATTTGAAAGTAATATTTAGGGGTTGTTTGGTTGCCTTCCAAAATCACGGAAATTGGAAAATCATGGGAAGTGGGAAAACTGAGTCTTGTTTGGTTGCCTAATTCATGGGAATTAGAACTTCCTAGGTAACTCTAATTCATGCATAATGTAGGAAGTTACTTACCTAGCCCCCTCTAGGTAAGTGGAAGTTCCCCCATCAATTAAAGTTCCTACATCCAACCAAACCACAATTACATAATTCACGTGATTTTCAAATTCATATGAATTTAATTTTCGCGGGAATTTTATCTTCCCATGCCGAACCAAACGACTCCTTACTTTCATTTTTAAGTAACCTTGATAATAAAAGCAATCGGACCCGAAAAGGCTGATCCAAAATTTGAAATTAGCCCGGCCTACATTACTCGAAACTCAAATTGACCCGACTCTACTAGAACATGACTTGGGCTTTCTTGACCTGTAATGTTGTAACTGTAACTGACCCAATCCGAAATCATCCAACCCGAAAATGACCCGACAAAACATAACTTTAGTTGAATTAATTAAACGTGAAATGGCTTTTTCTCCTTATTCATTGATCGAAAATTAGGACCGTATTTTATTTGGTCTGAACCACGGTCCAGCTATTTACTCTAGAGTTTGGTATTCGGTCCAGTCCTAGTCCTGGACCAAACCAAATGGATTGCGGATCAGGCCATGGACAAAACGTATATAAAAAACGAATCTTTAAAACTGTAATATTATCGATTTTATTTTCTACTTTGTTTAATTGTATTATATGATGGGTAATTATGTACTTAAATTTAATAAAAATATAATGTTGCTTAGTTTGATCGTTAAGAACTTCTCGAGTTCTAATTTCATATACTAAACCATGTCGACGACGATCATATTTGTTAACAATGTGGGTTAAATGGTTATGATTTTGCATTTAGCAGGCCTAATGTAGATAAGTAGATATAGAGTCGGGTTTTTATTTGAATGCTCTGATTCGGTTCTGTTTTGATTCGGTTCAGTTTCTCATTTAACGCTTTTGGGTCGAATACATTGAAATTCAGACGATGTTACAGACTTACAGCTGAATGTTGTTCCTCATACATTTTGTTTTATCGGTTTTGTAACAGTATCGTTATCCGGCCTTACGTTGTCTGGTAACAAATGTACATCAATGTACATCACCTTAATTTGATTAACATTTTATAAATCACCCACATACATCAAATTACATCATCTTAATTTAACAATATATTTCGAAATAATTTGTTTACAGTCCAATGCAACTGTAAACAAACCAGAAAACTTGCTGCAATGGTATTATTTTCGTCGTCAATCCACACACTCTTCTTCTCAATCACTCTTGTTTGCTTAATTTCCGTTTCGTCTTTGTTTTACTTCAACAGTTCCGTTCCTAGTCTTCCTACCCCGGCCTTAATCCTCGAAAGTGCCTTGCAAGACTCGGGTTTTAGCCTCAAAGTATTTGTTTCCGAGTTACCCAGGTCATACAACTACGCGCTTTTACAGGAATACTGGTCTTTACCTCCTGATAACAGAATTAAATTTGACCCGGATCACTTACCCAGGTCAACTAAACATTCTAAAATGGAATTCCCACCGTACCCAAATAACCCGGTCCATACACAGTACAGTGCCGAGTATTGGCTGTTGGGTGATTTAATGACTCCTGAAAGTTTAAGGAACGGGTCAATTGCGAAAAGGGTGTCTGATGTTAAGGATGCTGATGTGATATTTGTACCGTTTTTTGCTGCGTTAAGCTGTGAGATGCAGGCTAGTATCGATAGACGTATTCTTACTAGGAAACTCGATAAAAATGAGGATTATAGACGGCAGAAAGAGGTTGTCGATATTGTCAGAAATTCTGAGGCTTGGATACGGTCTGGTGGCCGTGATCATGTCTTTGTTCTAGCTGGTATGTTCCGATTAATTGATTTCTGTTAGTTTCGCGCAATTGATTTGTGTTGTGTGAAGGTAGGCCTGTTTGTATTGCAGACTGCAGGGTTTTAGCTTTCAAGTTACTTACGATTGTATAGTGTTGCGATTAGTTACCTCGTGAGACCGTCTCATAGCCTATCAACTGGTGCTTAAGTTGAATATGAGACGGTAAAAAGACAATAAGACATGAATGACATTTAAATAGTAGCCTAATAAAGAAATGACATAAAATATAAGCTTTATTAAGCTGTGTTGTACTAGATATACTCGACTTAAAAACACCTAATAGCACCTCAGACTAGACGATTTAGCATACCGAGATTTTGTCGATGAAAGATGTGATTGTTCCGTTCTCCTTGCTCCTTAGTATCATTGAATTATTACTGCCGACGTTGCAGTTATACCAGTCAGAGCATAACCTTCTAAACTGTGTCTTTGTACTCTTTCAACAGAGTTTTATTAAAGGGAGAGATTTTTCAATTATAGATTCAGAAGGATATGATATGATAACGGCTAGGGTAGAGGTTAAGAGTTGGTATAGTATGCTTAACCTAATACAGATTTGACCTAATAAGGCCCGGACAGAAACCATAGCCCAATACAGAAATCGGATTCAAGGCATAGACCCAACATGGGCCGTCTTACCGTGTAAAACCGTCTTTATTCTATTCTACTATAATTTGTGTTTACTACATGCAGCAAAACACGGACATCTCTAATTTGTACTCATTGAATAATTGCCATGTCGCTTTCTTTCCATTTCTTGTGGCTCTTTCTCACTAATTCTCTACCATTTGACTGCTTCAATTAACATATCTCTTTATTAAAATACCTCCACCAAAAATAAAAAACATAAACAAATGATTGGGACCGATAACATATAATTATACCAAGTACATAAGAGAAGGTCATTTGTCGCTATTATTATTAGATGACAAGTTGATCAAAATGCAACTGAACAATCAAATTACCGTTCAAAGTTCTCGAGAAAAATGAGATAGCGTGAGCGGAAAAGTATTACTGTAATATAAAACTACAGAGAAAAATGGACTTAGTCTTTGGTTGTTCTCCCTTATACATCAGTCATTTTTTTAATTATTTTTTGTCAGTATATGCATCAATCAACATGGAATTAGTTGATCCAATCTATCAACCAACTGTCCATCTTAAATCTGAATAATTATACTCTCTGCATATCTCCTATGCAATTGTCCAGAAAGCAAAAAAAACTTGCTGCAATGACAAAATCATCGTCGTCGTTGTTGTCGTCGTCTGGACATGGTTCATGGTCCATCTATAAGCTTTTCTTTTCGGTATCGCTTATCTGTACACTTTTTATGTCTTCCTACCTTTTATTCAACAAACCCGTCTCAGCTCCGGCCTCAATTCTCCATAACAGCATCAAAGATCCGGGTTTTAAGCTCAAAGTGTTTGTTTCTGAACTGCCCAGGTCGTATAACTATGGGCTGTTGCAGGAATACTGGTCTTTACCACCTGATAATAGAATCCGTTTTGACCCGGATCACGTACCCGGGTTGAAACTGAACAATTCAAACTTGGAATTCCCGCCTTATCCGAAGAACCCGGTGACTACTCAGAATAGTGCTGAGTATTGGTTGTTGGGTGATTTAATGACTCCTGAACATTTAAGGAACGAGTCAATTGCGAAAAGGGTTTACGATGTTAAGGAAGCTGATGTGGTGTTTGTTCCATTTTTTTCTGCATTAAGTTGTGAGATGCAGCTTAGTATTGATAGTCGTATTCTTCCGAGGAAAGTTATGAACAATTTGGATTATAAAAGGCAGAAAGAGGTTATTGATATTGTTACGAATTCTGAGGCTTGGAAACGGTCTGGTGGCCGTGATCACGTCTTTGCTTTATCTAGTATGTTTTCTTACTTCATAATTTGATTTGATTGTGTTTAACTGTTTACTGATGCATATTGAAGTTATACTGGTCTTAATCCCGTGCAAATTGTTTTCATGTCTGTTGAAACGGTGTTTGATTGGATTTAAAAGTTTGCTGTGTTGCGATTAGTAAGATCGTAGTTAAGGTCTTCTGCATAACAAGCATTGTGGCTGAACTGGTTGCTTAAGTGATTGTAATGTATTGCAATTAGTAAGCTATGATTTGTTGTAGGTTGGTTTTGTCGGAGACCGTCTCAGAACCGGTTGTGTAGTAATAATGCTTGCTTAATTTAGCATCTGTAAAGCCCTGTTCTTTCTGACTTAATTTCAGCTACTTTCAATTTTGCTATAGGGTCCCGAAGGGATCCAATCAACCCCAATATAATCATTTTATCCGTTAAGTTTTATTTACGTTCTATCAATTATGTTCAGTTAATCTTTTCACATTAACTTTTAATTCAACTAAATTCACTTCACCCCACTTCCACTCAGTTTAGTTCAATTAAGCTCTACTTCAATTAATTCAATTCAGCTCGTTTTAGCTGAAAAGAACAGGTCCTAACTCTGTAGATCGGAAAGTATTTTTAAGTCGCCAGGGAACGGAATTAGAAAATCTGCTTGCTACAACTGCGTATAATTTAGGGTCTGCGCTTGGCTCTGAGGTTGATAAAATTTTATTGTTTTGCAGACCCGATGGCAATGTGGCATGTCAAAGATGAAATTTCTCCAGCTATACTTCTGGTTGTGGATTTTGGGGGGTGGGTTCAAATTGACGCGAAAGCTTCTCGTGGCAGCTCAAACGAGAAGATAGGACATACTCAGGTTTCGTTGATAAAAGACGTGATCGTTCCTTACAACCATCTTCTGCCTGCATTGCAGTTATCAGATAACCAGCCTCGGCATAATCTTCTTTTCTACAAAGGAGCTAAACACAGGCAAAGGGTCAGTGCCAGTTCTGTCTCTTAAATATTACGTATTCATTCCGTCTGTTTTTTGGCCTACGCCATCCTGTTTACTCGCTTTTCAAGCTGGGTAGGATCTTTAGGGCAGTAAGACTCATTTTCCTGAGTTTTAACCCTCGAAACATGTGATTTTTCAAGCCGGGTAGGATCTTTAGGACGGCTGTCAAGAAACCAACTCAACCAAAAGCTTAAGTCTATGGCTGGAGTTCCTTGATTCGTTTTATATTGCCATTTTTTTCTTTTTTTTTTTGGGCTTGAAGTGTGGGCGCAGGCGGGATTCCCTGGCCTGTTCTGATTATCCACTTTAGAACGGAGGGGAGTGGGATTCGAACCCGTGACCTTTGGTCACATGGCTCTGTTACCATGTCAAGAAACCAACTCAACCAAAAGTTTAAGCCTATGATTGGAGTTCCTTGATTCGTTTTATATTCTAACACAGGCTTACAGCAATCCCTTGCATAATAATAGATCTCGAGACCTGTAGTTGAACTCGATCCACCATTCTGTCTGTAAAACTGTGTGCGGAGAAACTGACTAACTGAATCGAAACTGTGTGCAGGGAGGTGCGATTCGCGCACAACTATGGAGCTTGCTGGCGCATGAACCAGGGGTGGTCATGGAGGAAGGCGTTGCAGACGAAACAGGCAGACAGCAAGCAATCAAAGGAATGAGAGACTCTGAATTCTGTTTACATCCTGCAGGAGACACACCAACGTCTTGTCGTCTCTTTGACGCGATTCAAAGCCTATGCATACCGGTCATTGTCAGCGACCAGATCGAGCTACCCTTCGAGGGAATAATCGATTACTCAGAGTTTTCCATCTTCGTGTCGTCCAATGATGCCCTTCAGTCAAAATGGCTAATAACTCATCTTCAGAACATCTCAGAGGAACAAAGGGAGGAATATCGTAAAAACTTGAGTCGGGTTCAGCCTATGTTTCAATACGATAACGGATATCCGGGTGGTATCGGTCCAATCGACCCGAATGGAACAGTGAATCAAATTTGGAAAAAGATATATCATAAGGTTCCTATGATAAAAGAAGCTGTGACTAGAAATAGAAGGAAACCTGCTGGTACAACAATTCCATTACGTTGCCAATGTACTTGATACTTAACATTTGTTAATTAAATATCAAACATTTCTAATTTTATTTTTCGACTTTTTTATATATTCGTGATCGATTGTAAATACATTTGTGATCAAATCAAATATCTAAATATATTACTAATAATTTTCAGATCATAAAATTATAATATACCGGGTCAATTGTTTTGTTGAAGTTTAAACAAAAATATTATTAATTAGAACATTTTAAGTTAATTAATAGGCCAAATCAACAAATATATTAAAATTCGAACTTTTTTTGTGTTTATCAGGTGGATCGTACTCCCTACACCTAAACCTTTAAAATATTCTATTTGATGGATTGTCTTTAAGTATAAGGAGGACGGTTTTCTGAAGAACACGGAATTTTTCATTAAAATACATTTCACAATGTCGACATTAGTTAAACCTCAACCTTCTTACATTAAAGGAAGACGATTTCACAATGTCGACATTAGATAAATGTTTTAGTAAATTATATTTCGTCGCTTTTATTATAATGGTAATTACAAGGGTAGATTTTAATATTATCGAGAACTGAACATATTGTATAAGTACCACCTCTGAATAACTTTAAGTCGCCGATCAATTTAATTTGCATTTTAATTTAAAATTGAGCTGATCACTTTATTACAAAGGGATCCATACCTTTTTTATTATTACAACGCCTTAGAGCACACGTTAGAAAAACCGTTATTACAAAGGATCATGCGCTTCTTATTGTTATATAACCAAAAGAAAGCCCATCATGCAGATTACATGCATAGGCTCAGGCCCATATAGTTGATTTCATCACCAGCAAATCTAGAATGACACTCCCTACACCCCTAATACTTCTATGAGACGGTCTCGTGATAATAACAGACATTTTTCGATTTGAATAGTATCGAGAAAAATTTTTATGTCTCAAAATAATCACGCCAATGGAGATGGCGTGTCTCTTTGTTACGTTTCGTCGACTGTCATTTTACTAATAGTTTTATAACGAGGCATTTTTATTTGTGACGGTACGACACTACGGACAATGCAACATCACACAAGACACAAGACTCAATATTATCATTTTTTTAAACAATTCCAAACATTTTGAAAACTAAAATAAATGCAAAATGGGTCAAATCTTTTTAGTTGTCGAAATGCCCTGTAAAAAAGCAGAGTATTCTGAAACAATGAATGCAGAAATTAATACAGAGAATGTTGGTTGATATAGGAAAAGCTCAATTGCATAACAGTGTTCACAGTTATTATCGGTACTTGTTTATGTACCCCGTTACTTATTACGAGCTACCCATTTTGAAATCATGATACCGGTCCTATACTCGCTCGAGTCAAGTCTCCTTAATGATGGACATATTCGTAAAACTCGAAACCTACTCTTTAAATACTTTGCTTTTGTTTTATAAACCTTATATAAATAGTACTTGACGTCGCAAGCTTGATACGGATTTGTAAAGCTCCCTCGGCAAATCTCCCTGACGACAGACGTATCTGTCACAAATTTGCGACAGGTTAAGTTATACCATATGAATAAATAAGACTACTCTCTAGAAACTTTGTTTTTGTTTTATGTACCTTGTGTATACGGTATTTGACTCATCGTAAGCTTGTTACAGATTTGTGAAACTCGTAAACCTAGATGTGATTCATGTCAACTTGGTTAGACTGTGTTACTGTACGTTACGTTGCTGTCCATTTGACAGACATTTTTCCTCTATTTCCAGCCCACAAACCCACCCTTATATTTATCACTTGTTTACTATCTCAACTGGTTACATAAATTGCATTTATTGATATGATATGGCTTACTTCCTTTACTAGACCCCGCATTCTCCCATAGGATGGGGTGTCGAACACGGACCATCCTGATAAACGGGTTATTCGGTTTTAGTATTATTTCGTCACGTTCGAATTATGTGTTAAGTTCAGTCAGTCTCGTCAACTCGTTGTTAATAAGAAATCCTGAATTCTAATTTTGTCATTTTTCGATTATTGTATATGAATAGTTTTTGAGTTTTAACCTCGAATCAATTGTTTATCTCATTCAAAAAAGGTTGTTAATTAAGTTTGAATATTATATTGAAAAAACAATATCTTAACTTTAGATGAATGATTAGTTGCTACTTGCTTGTACTTAACAATTACAATCTTTTATCATTTTAACATAAGATAAAATAACAAAATATGGAGTATTTAACATAACAAAATGTGGAATAAGAATATTATTAGGATTATTAAGATAGCATCAATCAATGGTAATCATGATGTAATCATCTTTGTTAAATTAAACAATCCAACCAACCAAATAATACAAAGAATAACAACCAATTTCATCCAATTAGCTAGTACAATAATTCAAAATGGTCCCTAAAATTAGGTTGCTTCTCTAATTACTTTAACCCATCAAAAGCCTACATTATCACAATTAGTGCAAAGTTAGGGAGAGCTTATTATAGGCTTTCTATATGTTAATTAACATCCGTTGATCTTTATTAATTACATCTTAAATAATAAAACAGGTCAAATAGATGGATGAAACAAAAAACAAACTGTCTAAAGAATAACTAATTCTTATCATATCCACCTATAAGAGATGATCTTTGACCTATTTCATATTTATTACGAATATAACCGTCTCAATACAGCAGAGCCAATGTTAATTAACCTAATCAAACAAGAAAAAAAGTAAGCATTTAGTTAAGGGAGTTCCTTATTTAGGGGTAGATAGGGTAGGTAAAAGAGGCTAAAAGCAAAGTCTAGTGTAATGAAAGGCATCATTTTTGAGTGACCTTTTTTTTTGTTATGGGGTAGTCTATAAAAAAAGTGAAGAGCTTAGCAATAGGATTCATCATTAAAATGCATGGTTTAAGTAGTCTAATAAACTTTAGGTCCTATAAAAGTATATATAAAATACATGGGGTCCTTAAAGAATCAAGTAATTGACCTACACCTATATATAAAAAAATGATTATTATTTAGGTAACTTATAATTTTATTTTTCTCAATAATGATTATGAGTTGTGATTTTATAATTTATATATAGGTGACTAGATTTGGTCTTGTTTGTTCTCTTTGGCTTTTTTTAACGGAATTCCAACTAGATTTCATTCCCTTTTAATTTGGTATTGGATTGTTATCTTCAATATTTATTGTTCACCAAAAGATAGGTAAAAGTAAGTGACTTTTAAGTGTGAATTTAATCAAGTCATGGTCATTGGAGATTGAACTATTGTTGAACATATTCAACTTTCAATGTTAGCTAAATTAGATGGCACGGAGTAGACTATTTGTTGTAATGTTCGCAGATATTCAGATGGTAGAACATACATTAAAAATACACAGCTAAATAGAAACTCAAAACCGAAAGAATAATAAAAAATTACCCCACAACACTAATCGTTTAAAATTATATCGCTGCTTTTATTTATACAACCAAGTAAACCAACTTAGTAAATTTTATCTTAACCTTAACTATCATTCGTAGCCATGGTTTAAAATCTCGACCGAGTTGTCTCAGAATTTCGCTCTACCGATACGAGATATCTTCTGAGAAATCACCTTGATTTTTCTCTATTATACATGTCTTATGTTTTTAACTTTTCCTATAAAAAATCTATATATAAGTTTCGTGTTTGAAGTTTTATATTGTTGACGATATTGACCGCCAAACTTTGTAAAATTGGATTTTTAAATGGTGAATATATCTTTGATTTGAATGAGGGTGAGTTGAGTAATGAACAGGTTGTACATTGAATTAGAGGGTACCCCAATATTGTGTGGGTCGTAGTGGAAAGAAGCAGTAGAACGGCTACAGAGGATGCTACAGCCGCCATTCTTTAAACTTAAACTCACCCGGAATTACAATGTTGATCCCTATTTCTCTTTTGATGCGAGTTTAATGATGATTTATCTTTTCCTTTTTAATAATTTTTTGGTGGTCCAAAATCAATTCAACGTGGGATAAAGTATTTAGTGAAATTTAGAATTATTTCTTTATTTTTTTGTGTTAAAAGCAAAGGAATTCTCAGGGAGTATTTATTTTTTGATTTGTCTTTAAAAAAATACTAGTAAAAGAGAAATCAGTGTTGTGGGCCTAATAAAAAATAGCCAATAATTGGACATGCTTAAACGGCTATTAAAAATGTTTAGCCCTTAACACCCTATTTCCCATCTGCCTTATAGCCTTTATTCAATTGACTAATGGGCTTTTATCATCTTCTTAATATAACAACCACAATCATTTTTTCACTAAATCATAAATTGTTTGAAAAATAATGTTAGTATGTTCGGAAATTGATTATGGTACCTTTGAGGTTCCATTTCTATGCTTATGCTTTTTAGAATCTGATTACGGTGGTCTTGTGTTAGTAACACAAAGTGGTTGTTTTTGAATGACCAAGATGAAAACTGCGTCGAGAATTGCATCGAAAGATCAATACTTCACAAAAGAAAGAAACACGGTCATTTTAGTGAGCAATTTTGATTTGTTCCATTATAATCCATAACCAACGAGTAATGACTAGTGCAGTAGTGCGTCTTTGGCTCCCGTGGAAATATGGAAAAAATACTTGCCCTTTTTCAAAAAAGGAAAAAAATACGGACTATACAAGTTGAATTAGTTGACTATACAACCAGTTATATACATCTAGTAGTATAGATTAATAGTTTTATAGCAAATGATTTGCGCTAATATGTATATTTTACGAATTTTATTGAAAAAATATAAGCTCTTTTAAAAAAAATTAACTCAAAATATTATATTAAAACTTAAAATTAATATATATAAACTCAATAAAATCTTGATTTTAACCTAAAAATTGTGATAAAATTGATGTCAAAAGATTCTCGTGAAAAAGATCTCATGTTATCATTATACTTGATCATCGACTTAAATTTACTATCAAAAATGATTCTTTCACAATTTAACAATAACAATCAAAAGTTTAGATATTAATATTATCGACTCAACAAACACAATGTTTAATGTAAGTAGTTGTTATTAACATTATGGAAGAAATATTCTTTAGCTACTTTTTATTTCAACTTTTTAAGTGAAAGTTCACTAAATCATTTAAAGTAGATAAACAAGAATCTTAAATTAATAAAATAGATGGGAGAGAATGTCAAATTACAATTAATTAACAAATTAACAAGTCTCTTTTGTTATCCAGGTTTCTGTCACGGCTTGTTACGAGTTAAGTATCACCAAATGGGTAGATAAGACAAAAAATAAAAAGCCGAAAAAACTCACAAACGATTTGTATTTTTTTTATGTGAGTTATATTTAACCTGTTACAAATTTATACTCCCTAATAGGTATCAACCGTCATAAATAAGAATTTGTGATTAATTAATTAGCATAAAATGAACGGAATTTCTTGCAAACAATCCTCTTATCCATCTTCTGCATATTACATATGCAGTCCGCTAGCAACATTATTAAGCCAAACATCGACTGCCACGTGTCATATACCATTAGATATGGTAAGCACTTTGTGGGTACTAAGAATTACATCAGTCATTAAGATGATGGAAATGATCCGACCATTGGTCCTGATCATGATTTTGATAGGCATTTCAATTTTCCATTATCTCCTTAATTACATAATTAACAAAACATAATCCTAATCAAGTATTTGAAACTCCTAATTTTGTTTGGGTGCTCATCCTGTTTAATTTAGATTCGAGTTGGGTAGGATTACTAGGATAGTAAAGCTCTATCTCATGAGTTTTAACGCGGCTGCATTATCATAGTTCGAATAAGATACATATTGTTAAACTAGAAAAACTTCTTGTCAGTTGATCTAAGTGCTAATGGGTATCTAAAACATCTAGTTAATGAGGTTGATACGTCTCATACTCAAGATGTCACAATATCGACAACCCATTAAAGTAATTACTTAGCTTGTCGACTGACGATTTCTATAAAGATTTATCTTAAGGGTGTGTGAAACATTTGATACTATATTTAATTTGTTTACGCAACTATGTTTATTTTTTTATTTATCAAACTTCAAACCTCAATCAGAATTGTAATATCTTTGCCCTGTTATCAATTCCATTATATAATTAAGAAACCTATAAATATGGCAAAGATCAGAAAATGTTATAACAAAAGATTAATTAAAACATCACATTACGATATTTTATTTTTGACGAAGACAATTAAAGTTGCATAATTGAAAACCTTTAATTTAGAAGTAATGATTTTGTTGTCATGAATGAGCATCTCACAAGTTGTTTGAGATACCTTATAATGGCAACATAAAACTTTATATGATACTCTTTTCATGGAGTCTTCTCCTTTCATCCTATCAAATGTTTTTTTACATTTTTACACTTGAATTTATATTGCTATTTGTTAACGTTGACTACATCTCATAACCTTTTTATTCTCTTTGTGCTTGTTTAACCAAAAAATATTTATATATATATGAGATCACGTTGACGTTTACTTATAAATCCTACCATATATACGCTAGTAAACTTAAACAGCTAGTCTCATTGAAGACGGGTACTATTCGTCATAAACTGAATACGAATAGTACCCTTCACATAATATTACAAGTGGAAGGGTAAGTGGGGTGCTCAATTTAATTCTACTTGATTTGTATCTTGCATATTGTGAAAGGGACACTATCCGTCTTCAACTGACGAATAGTATCCATTTTCAATGAGAATTTGTAAAACTTAAAAACCTAGCAAGCATATATCATAAACCACTTAACATATATTAGACACCCAAACATTTTCCAACATAAAATTTAACCATATCATAGGATATATATGTATTGTATACCCTGACCCAATTACCTGTTTACTTATTTCACTTATGGATATCTCGGTCATTTATATATTTTAAGGTTAATTTGATCGTCACATAACTTATTATCTATTTGTCATTTAGCTATAATATTCACAAATGGTCTCTCTTATCTTTCATGAATCTTTGTGTTGAAATTAAAGGTAAACAAATTGAAGGAAATAGTATTTAATAGTACTCCGTAAATGGAGGCGGTGAAAAATATTAACAAAGCTGATTAAAAATATACGGAAAACTGCTAGTAAAAGGAATATAATCCATGACCACGCAACTAAATGTATAGAACATTTACCAACTAAGGTATACCATTAAGTTGATAATATACTATATAAATTTATTTATTATTGTACAGGGACACGGCGCCGCGATTCCAAACGTACTTAATCTATCGCAAATTTATATCGGATATGTCAATTACAGGGAAGGTGGATCTTACTCAATAGGCTAGTTTTTACCATGGTTTGAATTGTCACCTTGTAAGATGTCAACATTTGAAATAGAGAATATGGAAAAACGACTAGTCAATTTGGAGTGTGAATTAGGCAAGGGCATCACTAAATTACTTTAAACGGAGGTAATAATTACTTAAACTTTGATTAAAAGAGAATATCTGGCAGTCATTTCAACGTGCTTGAGAGATGGCCTATTTGAATGATCACAATATGCACTGCAAAAACTATGTAAAACTTGCATGAAAATCAATTACATTTATGTCTTGTCTACTCTTTTACACCATCCTTTGATCATTCTTTCCTCTAATTATTACTCTTTCTTTCCTCTACGGCAACGAAGACGGAGATATCCGTTACAAGCTGAATACGGATCAGTTAATACCCAAATTGTTAGATAAGATAAAAGCAATTGTCTAGAAAGTGGTATTATATTTTTATCTTATCTAACAACTTGATATTACTTGACCCGTCTTCAGCTTTGACGGATATCTCCGTCTTCAATAATTTGTGCTACTGCAATACTTCGTATATATTATGGACACATATTAAAGATCAATAATACAAAATAGAGGTGCTCACATCTTGGATTAAAAGCTGAAACAATTAGACTCGTGACTTTAAAACCGGTTAATAAAAAACTTACCATGTATATATGAGAAAATAACTTGTTTATACCTACAAATACGATTTTAGCAAAAATACTAAACTACAAGAAAAAAAAAATTAATTTCCGATAACTAAACAAATCACTAATTTCCAATCAATGATTTTACACGATAATACCAGGTTCAATGTTCGACACGTCGCATCGCATCGGTATTAATATGATTTCCAATACCATAGAGACATACAGTATATTGTTCCTTTATATCTTTTCGAAGTTTGATCTAAATTTTTCCACATTCATCAATAAAGGGTTATTGACTAGCCTAAACAATTTGTCTATACTTTTAACGATCGATTAGGAAAAATAGGTAATATTGCTCGGATGGTTAGGGACACAGATGCTACATAAAATAATGCACTTTTTCTCTAGATAGTTAAACAAGAAGAAAATATTCCAGCTCTTATTTTGACATCTTTTTTTCCTAAATTGCCATTAGTTCACATCACTTGGCAATGGCTACAAATATCAAGCAAAAAGGACAACCAGATGTATAAGAATATCGTACAACCATAATACATTTAATTGTTATACTTTTAAACTATTTTGAATTATATTTATTTTTTTATATTAAAATTAAAATATAGTTAAACTTATATATACTGTGTTTTAGTTGTATAATAATTTTCTAAACGCAATATTTTGTATAAGAGTTCATAAACTTTGCAATATAGCTCATATTTTTTCCACTAAAACTCGGAATTTCTATTAAAAGGCTCAAAATATGAACAAACATATACATTTGGTGGTATAATTCACTCATTGTAACACACAAAATACCTATAGCGGTACAATAATATTGTACAACTAACTTATACCACGAATAGTGCCAAAAAATAAGTATTATCGTTAGTGTGAATCACAGGGATTATCTAACTGAGTTTACGTATAATCCTTCTGAGCTTTCTAAAAGTTAATTTTTTGATGTTTAAGTGAGTGAATTCAAAAACATTATGACATAAATTAATTTTTTTAAAACAAAACTCAAAAATTTTGCTATAAACTCAGATTATACGATCTATTACCGGGACTAGGCACTTTCTCAATCTTCGATTATTTCTATGTGCTCACTTCCTCTGGTTTAGTGAGTAAATCAGACCCATCTAATTCTAATGTCTAAAAGTAGTCAACCTATAACTTCATTACAATATAAATCAAATAAATTGTTGGAGGCATGTCTTAACTATGTACAAACATTAATCCATCACAATTTTATGTAATTATGATTTCATGACACTCGTTCAGATTCTACCCACCAACAGATAAAGTCTAATTATATCTACGGAAGGTTTCATCTTAAACGAATTAACAATAAAATGGAATACTCACAGGGTTTATAGAGTGATCAACTCGCACATCCTGCTTAGATAAAACTTGTATCTTCATAGTGTGCCTGATATTACCAAAATATCATGAATGATTAACAGCCACCAAGCTATGGAAAATTTTTGGATTATTTAACATATAAATACTCTAAACTATAAAATACTCCAAATTACATTTTAACTCGGATAAAACCCAACAATAGACTTACTCAATTTTTAACCTGTAGTATCAGGTCAAAATTGGCGTGGCACCTACATGGAGTTGATGTGGCGCCTACATGGATTTTTACAATAATTAATTTTTAATGGCAATAAAAAATGTAAGCGAAAAAAAAACCAAAGATATTTATTTCCACAACCATTAACTAATCCCAAATTCTTGTTTAAGTCCGTTCCAGGTTAAGACGGCATTCACAACAGGATTAAATAAGACAAACATAAAGAGACGGTTGTGAGACGTCTTAACTGACTAACTTAGAACGGTCTTAAGCAAGACGTCCGAAACTAATGAAACGGTAATCAACAATACTGCACTGATTAAAAACAATAACACTATCAACTTACTTTTTTGGTGGTGAAAAGATTGTGCATTGAATCAGTGAAAACAGTAGAGGTAAATAGGAAACAAGGTAGCCAAAGAAAAGAGTAGGTAAAAATAGAATAGAGGTAACTCTCTACATCTCTGAATTGGCGGCTTAATGATACTGACAGTAAAATGTATCTTCTCCTTATCATTTTAACAGAAATCTCTTTAATTTTTTACAGTACTTCAGCATTTACTCATCACAGAGATTAAAAAAGATAAAAGGATATAAATGTAAGATCAGAAATTAACAGAAAAATCAGCTCATCATTTAATGCAACAAACTCAAAGTTACTAAAGTAACAACAGCAAGTCTCACTTGTGACGGGTATATCCGTCACAAGTTTGTGACGGATCAAATCTATCCATATTAGTAGATAAGATAAAACAGTTTGTTATTCACTAGGTGAATTATTTTTGTCTTATCTGACCTACATGGGTATTATTTAACCTGTCGCAAATTTACGACGAATATATCCGTTATAAATAAGAATACGTGAAGTAACAATTCAACCTCTTTTTTTGTTTGCGGTTCAACTTGAGATCACAACAAATCAATTCATTTTCAAATCAGTGCATATGCTATCATATTGGACTCTCTTTACGTCTAAGTATATTTCTTGTCATAATTTATTTAGAATTAATAATGTGATTTGTTATACGACGACATAAATACACAACTTTTTATTTAAGACGGAAATATATGCCTAAAACAGGTCATGTAGCATATGTAAGAAACGAAATGCTAGCAAAAAAAAGACTCGTCATGTCTAAGAAAGCGCGATGTTATTTGGCTGTTTTTAATTTTAACAATGCCTTAAAAGAGACTAATTGATCTAAATAATGTATATATCGAACAACGATAAAATTGTCCTTCAAACCAAGTGAGTTTAAGCATCAGATTTGACATATGAGGAGTCGTTTGGTTGATCAATGAACTTAATTTGCCTAGCAACTTCAATTTCACAGGAATTAAGTTCCAACATCCAATTGGGGTAAATTTGACCAAGATGTTAATTTTCAATGGCCAAGGGAAAGGTAGGTAAGCTAATTCCTACATCATGTAAGCATTGGAAGTTCCTAGAAACATCTAATTCCTCTATTTTCCAAAAAATATGTCAACCAAACAAAACATATTTTTGTAAATCATGTGATTATGCAATTCGTGTATTTTTAAGGTGTCAACCAAACAACTCCTGAGTTTAACTTGCACTTCTGGGTTATCGTTAGTTCAAAATAATAATTTTGAAAATAACTTTCTCTTTCCTTTTCCATTTCCCCTTCCACCGCACTAATAATGCACGATTTTAAATTAGTGTGGAGTTGGTGTAAACATCCAATAGGAAGGGTTACTCCTCTTATAGCTAAACAAGAAGCAATGTGATGCTTAATTACCATGATTATAACTTGAAATAACATAGACCAACATAATGTGATTGTAATAAGAAGTAGAAACTAGCTAACAACCACGTCATTAGGAAATCGATGTCATGTATTTAAGGTTGTTCCAATATACAACTAAAAGGGTATGTACAACTCATACGTTAGGGCCAAAGGGGGACCGTTTTAAGCATGGGTTCGGTTTTAGGTGTCAAAAGGTGTCATAACCCATAATACAAACTTCACACTTTGAGTATACGTCACTTTCTACTCCTTTCTAATTAATACCCACTAATTACCCTCTAATTTCCGCTCTCAAGACTCCTTCAAACGAATAAGCCTCAGTTCTTTTCGGCTGAAACGAGCTGAATTGGATTAATTAGAGTAGAACTTAATTGAACTAAATTGAGTGGAACTAAAGTGATGTAAATTTAGTTGAATTAAAAGTTAATTCTGTGAAGAGATTAACTGAACGTAATTGATTTAACGTAAATAAAACTTAACGAACTATAGCCAAATAAAATTGAAAGAAGTTGAAATTAAGCCAGAAAGAACAGTGTCTAACATTCATCGACAATACATCATATAACAGCGTACCACTTCACAAAAGATAGATTAGGGTGCTTATAATTTCTCAGCATTACAACCAATTGGGTATTACTTGACTCGTCTTTAGTTTGTAACGTGTATATCCATTTTCAATGAGAGTGTGTGCAAATAAAATTATTTAAAATAAAATTACCATAGACATAGTTGCGAAAAAAAAAAGTCCCACCACTAGTAGATAAATGCAAGTAAAATATTTGCCTTTACTTTGACAATGACAATCTGTGGCATAGTGGTAGAAGGGTAGACAAAACTTGGCTAAAAATCCTAAAAGTACGCAATATGGTTTGTAAAGGAAAAATCCTTTTGCTTTCAAATGTATGCCCTCACGGAGTCACCGGTGACGCCGTGACGGGACTCATCTTAGGAAATTACCATAAGAATATAATTTGTAATTTTAACTCCGCCACTTATAACTATCACAGTAAGAATCAACTACACTAAACGGAAACAAAAGAAGGGCGAGAGGGCGAGAATTTTACGATAAATAATGATTTAGTCAATTACTCCGTATTTCGTATCTCGAATACGAGTATTAGGGTTTAGGGAGTATATGTATATCCTCGGCATTGTATAAAACACAAGGATTTACAAAATAGTGATAGGCGTGCAAAAATGTTCAGCATGCAAATGAAATGCAAGTACACATCATTAATCAAATTTATTAAAGCTTAGAAAATGTAGCTACAAACAGCTGTAGGCAATTCAAGAGAATGGGCAGACATTCAGACAAGATGAAAGGAGAAAACAGAGAAAAGAATGCTTTTTTTAAAAACACAAAAACAGAGGAAAAAAGAATTTCCCTTTTTTATTTCTTACCAATTTAGAGTTTCACGAAATATTACCACATTATTTGCATGTTTACTAAACTAATGCAACACCCAACAAACAGTTGTTCAATGTACAGCTATACCTTCTTCTTTCGGCCAAATACTTAAAACACAAATTTTCATTTGTAACGAACATATCTGTCGGGTTAAGTATTACTCATGAGGACTAGATAAGACAAAAAACAGAGTGTATTGAGAGTAGATATGGCAATAGGTAGGATCTTGACAGGATCCTATAGAATCCAGATCCAAATCCATTTTAAAATGGTGTATCCAGATCATATCATTATCCTTAGGCTCCGAAATTTGTAAATTCATATCCGCATCCTAAGGATCTGGGTAGGATCTGGGTAAAATTCAGATCCGTCAATCTCCAACGATGCATTCAAATGAAACTGCACCAAGTCACTATTATAAGTATTTCACTTTTACTCCTTCAAACGAATAACTGCTTTGACTTGTCTACCTATCGCAAACTTGTAACGGAACGAATAACTGCTTTGACTTGTCTACCTATCGCAAACTTGTAACGGATATACCCGTTGCAAGTAAGAATTGCCAATACTTAAAAAGTCTGCATTCAAGAAAAATTGATTCTCTGTTTCTCAAGATATGCAAATAATTGATGGTTTTAAAGTGTTAGAAATATTTGCCTAACTTATGTTACTCCACACTCTTCTCTAACTCAACTACATCTCAGTTTGTTTGGCTAAGTTTGGTGTATAACTCTTTCAATTCCGTTCAATAAATATTCTCAATTTCCACAAAAGTAATATTTTCTGAATTTGTGAAGCACTTACAAAGAGTTACAACTGATTTGACTCAACACTCTTATGTAATAACTCAGTTTATATAACTGTCAGAGATTGTAAAATAAGAAGCTATAAATATAAATATAAATAAAACAATTTGTCTCATCTAAAACCGTCTTAACTTAAAACCTCATACAATTTCTGTCTATTTCCACCTCGTAAAATTGCTTCAGAAAACAGATTTGAGCTGATTTATTTTCTCTGTTTTTGAACCACTTATATTTGTGTACATAATTATACCTTCCAAAGTATAGATTGGCTAAGCAACAAACGAAATATGTTCAAAAATAGACGAAATAAGTCACTAAAAGTGGAGTTTGGGTGCAATTTAAGAAAGTAATTTTAGGAAAAAAATTCAAAAGGAAGTAATTTTAAAAAATTTGATTTCAAAAGAAAGTAAAATCTAATTTACTCTAAATATAAATATGAATAAAACAGTTGGTCTCATTTAAAACTGTCTTAACTTAAAACCTCATACAACTTCTGTCTATTTCCGTGAATTAGTTTTCATACAAGACGAATATTACAATAATGAATCATTTTTGTTCAAGTATTATCCAACCAATCTAGTTTAGATTTTAATTGAATGTTTCCTAACATTCTAAAAGAAATGTACGCAATTTGGTTCATTTAAATGAGAAAGTCGATTGTTGTAGGAATTTCGAAGATCCTTGGCTAATGATTAAAAAAACAAATACTAATATTCGATTAAGTTTTATATGAACCACCTAATGATATGGGGCAACTAGATATCGAAATAAACTGTTTTGTGGATTGGAATATTTACCTTTTTCTTCAAGAAACTTTGTTCTAAAATTCTATACAAAAGGCAACAAGTGTGAGATGATGAAGGTATCACTAACTTTTCATATTTTAAAAATAATTAAGTACACTAGAAAATCTGACCCCTAAATTCGGCCCGAATCAGAATGATTTAGGGATACATAGAATCTTGTTTGTGACGAATATATCCGTCATATCCAGCACAAGTTGAAGACGGATACTTTACTTCAGAATAAAGCAGCTAGATTTGCAGGTGGGAGAAAATGGAGCAATTTCTGAATCACAAATTATTAATTGTGATGACAATGCTTATAACATTTACTCAGTTTGAACTAATTGGCTTAATGCTTATAACATTCTTGGAAGATAAAGGTGTATATTCAACTTTGTGTCAATACTAAATATACAAAGAAAAAGGGGAAAAAAAAGGTGTTACCAACATTCTCCCTTCATCTCCACAACCGATTAAATTAATATATATCAGGTGGGGTTGCAAGACAAATAAATCAATTTTTAATCGATTGTAAAAAAAAATGTAGGGAAAAAAAGTTAGAAGGAGAACACATATAAAAAACACAAAAAAAAAAGAGGATATGTTCCTCCCTAGAAATACTTCTCTTAAATAATCATGAATGCTAAGGCTCTAAGGGGGTGTTTGGTTGGGGGGTTTGGAATGGAATGGAATGGAATGGATTTGGGAGAATCAAGTGTTTGGTTGGCTTGTTTTGGAATGGAGTTAGATACTTGATGGATTCTAACTCCATTCCAATCCCCTTGAATCCCATACCTTACTCTCCCCCCAAGTTTCCCACCCCATTCCTCCCATAGTATAAAAATACTCAAACCAAACAAGTTTAGTGTGGTATGGGAATCTCAATCCATTCCACTATAGTATGACATTCCAATCCATTTCATTCCACCTACTCGAACCAAACGACCCCTAAGCTATTGATGATGAATAGACTCCGTACCTTATGGAATTATATTCCTTTATTCTTACAACTTAGAAAATGGAATAAGAAGGTTGAGAAGTAAAAATAATGAATTAAAATGCCACTAATGAATGTGTTCATTCAAAGCTTCATAACTAGATCAAAAAGGTTTACCCTAGAGTCCTACCCCTCTAAAATTGGCTTTACCTCAAAAAAAAACGACTCGTTATGATCCAAAACTACATATCAACACGGTAGGGGAAATGTGTTTAATCAAGAACAGATAATAAAAACACAACGTTTCTAGCGCAACTGCTAATTTAAAGTTCTAAATGTGTCTAAACTCAAACAAACCCTCGATAATTAGGCGAACCTTAATCAAAGAAACCCCGGTTTCGAAGAGGGGTGCACTTGGTCTTTGCACAAGCAACAAGGAAGAGAGCTTAGATATGTAATTATTCTTAAAAACACTAATTAATTAATGTAATCTCTTTCTTGAATGTTGTTTACAAAATCCAAGCTCCCTCTCTTCATTTTCCAAAGAGATCTTAAAAGACCAACATACTCTTAAGCGTCCCATTCTTCAAAAACCCACGAGCATTCTACTATTGAACCACGCACATATTTGTAATTAACAATTAACTAAAAAATCATAATCCATAAAATTAAGATTTCTTGGTCCCCCACCTGCCACCTTCCCTAGGCCCCTCAACCCTTCAAGAAAAGGGTAAGTCTTATTAAAGACGTACATACTCGTCACAGGCTAAAAACGCTGAAAACGGGTTAAATAATACCCAAATGATAAATAAAACAAAAGCATAACCCGTTTTCAGGTTCTGGGTATGTCCGTCTTCGGTAAGATTTATTAGTGTTAATTTAAATTTAAATCCTAAATAATACATAACCCACAAGCTCTATTACCTAACTTAAAAGTTTAAACGTACTCGTATTAAATTTGAGACGTGACCGTGCGTTATAAGTTACGACCAAGTCTCAAAGTTTTTCAAGGTTTGCGCTACCATGATTGGTATCGAGTATCGACATATTTTATACGCAATGTTGGGTACCAAAATGTACAGAAGAATTACATCCTAGATGTTATGTTAGATGGACAGAAAAAAGGGTGAGAACAGTGAAGAGAGAAACAAGCAGAATTGCCCCCATGCCAAAAATTCAGGGGGAGCAATAAACCAAAGAAGTAGGAAACATTGACTAAACAAGAAGTTTGGAAAAGACTCAAAAGGCATGATAATTTGCATAGTAGAATGGTATGGAAGACAAATTCAAAGAACCCCATCATTCCATTTGTCTTCACAAATACAAAATCAGAGGTAAAAAAATGCAGATTTCAATAGAAAATGAAAGAAAGGGAAGCAATTAAGAACAAGGTCAGTTGCTCGAGGAAGGAAAATAAGGGAAGAACATGCCAAATAAAGCACTACAATCAAAGGAAATAACCATATCCCCCCTCATATCTAAATTCCATGATTAAGGATATTTGATTAAGATTAGTAGCAATCTAATCAAATGGCGTTAGTTCAGTACTAGTTGAAAAATCTTAAAGTTTACAAAAATGTAGGAGTTGAGAGATTCAGCTACTGTACCCCTCGAAAGGGGTTACTTACATGGTTCATGTAGTGATGCGGGAATGCATTTAAGCCCTCGTCATTAGTAGCAATTTGGAAATAATACAAGGTTACTAAAAATCTTAGTCAATCTTTGGTCAAAGTTTTGACAAGCCAATGACATCAATATTAGATCACAGAAACCATAGACATAGCCCACCACCCCACCAAATTTTAATAATTTATGCAAACAATAACTTGGACAAATCTTCTAATTTAATTTAATAATAATGAAGTGCACATAAGATAAAGAAGAGATGTAGACCCAAAAAAGTAACAAATTGGAAGGAAGCTCATGAAATTCGTATGCTTAAAAGAGTTTGTCTATTCTTTCTCACTCCTCTTACTCATTACATCTCCTTCCCTTTTTTTTAAACCTCGGAAATACTTATTTATGACGGGTATTAATATTATCGATCCTTAAACTTAAAACAAGTTAAATACGGATTAATAAGTGGGATAAAAACGGAGTACAGTTAATCCGTTTTTTCTTAAGACGGAACAAATGGGGTCATATCTTTTCTTACCAAACAGTAGTGATAGTACTACTCCCTACTCCAGTACTCCCTACCATTTAAACTTTTTCTTATTTCCTTTGATTAATTTCACTTTCAAAATTTCTTTCTGCCCAATTAACAAATGAAATTGGCAGATTACCAATCATCCTTTCCCCTCTATAGGAAACACCTATCATTGCTCCCAACAATCCTTTTCAACCTTAGAAACCTGAGCTTCTAAGATATTCCCCCTCCAATTCCCTTCTTACACCCTCTTCTTTCACTTTTTCTCCTTCAATTCTAACTCCAATTCCAATTCCAATTCCAATTCCCTTATTTCTCTCTCCTTCTACCTTCTCCATTTAAATACCCCCCTTCATACCACCCTTTCCCTCCCCTTCTCTCTTCATTTCATTTCATTTCGTTTCATTTCGTTTCGTTTGGCCCGAATCTTGTATGATCCCTTGTTAATCCTCTGTTTTCATTCCTTGATCACAACAATGGACCCTAGTTCCTCTGTCAATGGATTCTATACCTTTCTTACAAGAGGGATAGATGACCTCGAAAGAGCATTCCTTTCTAACAATTTCATGTCAATCCAATTCCTTCAAAGAGCCCTTTCCCTTCTACGTTCATTCCACTCTCAATTAACCCTTTTAGTCCAGAAACTCCATCTCCCTGTAGGAGACAAATGGTTAGATGAATACATGGATGAAAGTTCCAAACTTTGGGAAGCTTGTCATGTTCTCAAATCCGGCATATCAACCATGGAGAATTACTACTCCTCTGGCCTCAATATCGCCTCCTCCCTCGATGCACATCGCCATATCACTCCACAAATCTCTCGTCAGGTATGTGTGCTTATGTGCATGCGTGTTTTTCTTTTGTTGTTGTTTAAGGGTTATTTACACCAAAGCCACCTTTTAAGCTAGTATCAGAAAACAATAATGAAAAAAAGAAGAAAAAAAATATCAGTCTTGATTTACTATTTTGCTACAAAACAGGTTGTTCGGGCGATATCAGGATGTAGAAGGGAAGCAATAGGATTGGAGGAGGAAAACAGAGCACTGATGGAGACAAGAATCCAAACACTCTGCCTTCGATTTGATGAGAAGGTATCAATCGAATCGAAGTTAAATGGGTTCAATGGGTTCAGAGGAGTATTGTATGCCATGAGAAATGTAAGCTCCTTAATTCTGATGATCCTTTTACATGGGTTAGTCTACTGTTGGCCAGAATCGAACTTCCTTGGAGGAGGGTATGAAGGGTGTACTATATTTGGATCCGCTTTTATGGTATCAACAGCAAGGTTGCAACAAAGGGTAGCGGGTCAAATCAACCAGATCAATGGTGGGAGGGCGGGGATTTTGCTGTACGAATTCAGGAGGTCGAAAGCCGCCATGGAAGAGCTGAAAGTGGAATTGGAGAGGAAAGGAGGGGAGAGAGTGGAATGGGAATATGAGGTGGGGATAAGGGAAAGAGTGGAGGATCTCAAGGGTTGTTTTGGAGTGCTAAGATCTGGTAGTGAGAATATTATTGGACAAATTGATGATTTCTTTGATGAAATTGTTGAAGGAAGAAAGAAGCTTTTAGACTTTTGTAGCCACAGGTAAGTCTAATTAAGGTAAAAAAAGGATTACCATTTACCAGTGATGGACAGAAAGCAGAGCACTCAACTCAGTTAAAAAAAAATCAAAAAAGAAAAAAAAGAAACACAACAAAAACAGACTCCTCCTTACACTGCCACTAACTTCATTTTGTGTCAAAAAATGAAATTAGTGGTAGTGTTGGAAGGCATTGTTGAGGGTGCTAATTACCAGTAACATGGTTCTTTTTTCAAGTCGTATTAAGAAGAACACGGATGAATCGAGGCGCTGATGTTCGTTCTTTACCGTCCTACGGAGAGGGCTTTTCAAAATTTATCATTATTAGTAGATGCATAATATTAGCTAGGAATGTGTAGTAATAGTAGTAGTAGTATTAGTAATTTTAAATTATTGTCGTTGTCCTAATATATGATTCTATTCTGTAAGCAAACTCGAAAACTCTTGATCATGGATAATTTTCAATGTAAAGGGGTTTCTATGAAAACTAAAAGTTCAAGACTTCTATCTACACAAATTTTCATTTGTGACGGGATTGGTCCGTCACAAACAAGACCTGCTGTTGTATCTACGCAGTAGTTGTTGTCTAACATCAAATTATACGCCACAGCATGACAAAAACATGGACAGACCATATATAGTAAGCCGTTTTTACTCACCTTACTTAAAAGAGAAAGCTATAGAAGATTCTTAACATTTTTCTATACCAAAGTCAAAATCTCTACTTTTATCCTTAGCTTCCTTTATTTGGCTAACTTATCATTTTTATTTTGGTCCTTTTGATGAGGTAACAAACCAACAATTTTACCCATATTATCTTTTTATCTTCTTTTTTTACACAAACTCGGGTGAGGCGATACTAGTCGGCCGATATTTGTTTTTGCTATGAACTTATGAAGAACTGTTCCTTCCCAAGGGGACTGAAAGAGAAGGGGTGCACTCTAGTAAATGAGTAAATGATTAATCATTTCAGTTGAGAAAGAATGATGAAAAGGAGTGGGTTTTTAACAGTAGCAGGGTAAAAAAAAAAAGATTCCAAGGTAATAATAAGAGGTCTGGTAAGTAAGCTTTTGAATGATTCGATTCTATTCTTACCCTTTAAAAGCAATGGACGTGATTATGATTCTCTCAAACTCCCCTGCCTGACATGTCTCTTCTGCACCTAACTCTCTTTTCTTCACTCTACTCTCAATAATAATAATAATATAAAAAACATAAAACCTGGGAGAGCAGATTTCTCAGTCACACCCAAAATGTTGCCCTTTCAAGGGGGAAATTGTGGGAGGCAAAATAATACCCATCACTTCTCTCTGTCTCTCTCTCAACTAAATCTCATGCTTTTTGTCCATCCCCGCAAATTTATGCTTTGCTTCCTTACGGTGTCCAAATGCGCAAATTCTTGTTTCAGACGCTTAAGACGTAGTGACAATCGATTTAAATAATATTAAAATGACAAGGGGATTGTGAGAGGTCTGAATAGTCCAAATGAGTTGTTCATAGAATCATGGCGGAACAACGATCTAATAAATCCAGCCTATTCGGGCTTATGTTAATCAGTCTTAAATCTGCTAAAATATAGGTCAGCCTCAACCCTCGGAAAATCTAAGTTTGCGTTGGAAAACGGTACAAAATAGGTAGCAAACATGAAGCATACAAAGCTTATGATCCTCAGGTTTCACAGTTTCGTCCTAATTCAGGGAAACCAGTTCCGTTCAAAAATTTGCGACGATGTTGCTAAATGACTGGAGGTATCAAGAAGATTTGGGAATTTACATGGTCAAGTTTAGAAAGAAAAGATGGGCCATTTACATGCACATGCAAGAGTCACCCTAAAGTGTAGGTAGTCAAATTAGATTTCATGAGAATTGAAAGCTCGAAGTGTTGAGTATTGTCAATTAATCGACCTACTTGCGATTTGTGATTCGTGATTTGTGATTTGTGAAGGAGAGGAAAAGGGGAAACACAAAATGGGACAGTTTACAAGTCTAGTTTCATAAATCAAGTTCCAAAGCCAAAGAAATCAGAGAAAGTGGCCCATAACATCATGGCCCAAGAGTCACCTTACCTTTGTTTTGGAAGACACTGCATAAGAACAGCAGGTCTTGCTTGTGACGGTCTAATCCTGTCACAAGCTTCTGACCTCTCATAAAAGGAGAGAGGGGACAAGGTGGGGCACTCTTTATGTGCTTTCCGACTCACCTCTCATGGATATTTTGTAAGAGGAAACGGTATCAGTCACAAGCTTGTGACAGATACCGCCGTCACAAATGAGAATTTGTGTAAGAAAATACCTTCTAATAAAACAAAATAAGCAAAGCAAATAGCCAAATACCATCCAACTTCAGGTCGAGGTCGGGTCGGGGTTAGAAATAACGTTCTCTCAGATATAACTTGTGACAAACATGGTCGTATTTTAGAGTACTAATTAAGAGCTTTCGATTTCTAATAACATCATAGTCAAGAGTTTTCGAGGAATTACGTGAGGCCGAGGTAATAATAATAATTATTACTGTGGTGGGTAGTAATTAGAGGTGAAGTGAGGTCATGATGGTTAAGTGAAAAAGACGTACTGAGAATAAGTATGAGAAATGATTTAAAGACAAGAGGAGGAAGACAAGAAGAAAAGAAAAAGGAAAGATAGTACAAGCAAGCTAGTAGTACGTACTTGCCAGATTCCTTGAAGAATAGGGTTTGAGTGCTACCATGTCGAAGAGGTGTTGAAAATGGCAGCTAAAGTCATCAAAAAAACTACATCCTGGGGCTTCAATGATGGGGATATGTTCAGGAATCAGGAATCGACAATGAGATCCTTTAATTGCAGCCTTTCTATTTTCTGTCTATATATCACATGCATTTCAAAGGAAGCTGGCAATCATTAGAGATTTGACTTACAACTAAGCCTACACTCTACTTACAGACTTACAGTATGCTACTGTACAACAAACAAACAACTAGAAATCAAACACTAGCTACTTCTTCCACTCTTTCAAACTCAAATTCTCGTCTCAGCCGTGAGGCGTTACCACTTACGACCTACTGACAAATTGCGAAGTAAAACAAATGAATTCCGCGCAAGAAAATAACATCATATATCTGCCTCAGTGCATGATGAAGCAAGAAAATAAACACAACTCTTAAGTGTAACCTACAGAGCGATGATTCCCAGAACATGTTGAGGGAATCCCGCGCTCTTATGCATCGTCAGATACTATCATCTATCTAAATTTCTCGAAAAGTTCCTAAAAACCACAAATCTAAGAGTCCATCGGAGTAAAAAAAAATGGACAGCTGGCCAAAGAGGCTAGTTGAAATATGGACGTTACTCCAATGGAATATAAACTCAAGACTCTACAATCTGGAGGAATTTACAGAGTCCTGACAGTATATGTGCACTAAGCCAATAAGGCTTAAATGTAGTTATGAGAATTCAATGCTGAAATCAGATTAGTAGCATGGCGATGGGACTATGTATGTAATGTACCTCAAAATGATTCAGAGGAAAAAGGAAAGGGTCTCAGAAAGAACGAGCATTCTGAAAAAGAAGAAAAGAAGTAATATTAACCAAACCAGCAACATAAAAATATTCTGCAGATGGAAAACTTATGGAAATAGAAAAAGAAAAGGCGGTATTCATTCTTGATTATGCAGTAGCATACAAGCATCAAAGTTCATTTGCGAAAAACAGTTGGAAAAGACTACAGAGCAACTACATATACAGGAGGAGAATTGTAGATATCGTACTAGCATTTCTCCATCTATCGTGTCTATATGGCCTACATCCTTCTACTTATGCATAACAGTAAACAAAGAAAAAAAATGAATTTATATGATACACGTTGGTCACGGTTTACAACAGATAAAGTTTCAATAGAGAAATATTTCTGAAGATTTTCAAATCAAGAGGTTGCAGAAACTTCAATAGTCACAGGAACTAGTTTAAGATCCAGTCCTTATATTTCGGAAAACTGGAAAGGTTTCAGATGTACATGTACTCCGTACAATAGTAGCCATTCGAATGCACAAAACTCGTTGACATTGGAAAGGGACCCACCATCAAGCTCTATTATCAACCATTGCATGCTGGTACAAATGCTTGTCCTCTCCCATCCCTGGACAACTATCTCTTGGTACAGTTAGGATCTCCCTCGCCCTCCCCCGGCTCATTATAATCTTCCTTTAGTGCTATTAGATATTATAAGTGAGATAATAAAAGCAAACAAAGAAAAGACGGTAAGCCTGCTTAAAAACGGGAGGTTGGAATTCCAAGTGATCTACCCAACTACGATACATAGGTTGAACTGTGAAAACAACAATAGGAGGAAATGCATTAAAATCCTAACACTCTGTAGTAGGTTTGCAAGATAGCAAGAATTTCCATTTATCAAATAGAGAATGACTCAAAAACCAGATTTAGCGAAACATGAAAAGATCCAACAGTATTCGAGTATCTTTTATGTTATATCTCCTAATCCCTTGGTCAGAGGTTAGAGACTGCCCACGGTTTTCTGGAAACCTCAAGTATATTGAATGTTACCTAAAAACAAAGGCTCCGTGTTCTTCCCCCTGGTGGCAAGCCGGAAGCTAACACTCCTCCCATAACAAAAACACGATTTGTGCATTTCCTAAAGACGCTAAAACAGATACTAGGTTTTCTGATAAAATGACTATTTGATCATTTCTCGGTCACTAACAACCATGACAAATTCATTCACTTGATAAATAACAGGAGTGGAACCCTTCAGAATCGTCATCAATATTAATGACGTGATTCTTTCAATGCTAAAACCACCACATAAGGGATCGCAAAGCCTAAATGACGATGAAACTTACCAAATCACCGCTATGTTGCTTAAATTACCTTTTCATTAAAGCAAACAAAGAAAGTGGGAAAAAAAATTATACTACAATCTTAAGCTAATTATTGTGACAAGACTCATTCGAATGATTAATATATTAGCAGAATAATTTTTTCAGAACAAAGAACAGAAATCGCGTGAACAACTTACAAGTTAACTGCATAATACTGTTAGTAAACAAACAAAGAAGTCGGATATCAATTTTACCACAATCTTAACCTAATGATCGCAATAATAGTCACTCAAATAATAAAAAATTGTAAAAGTAAACGAATCGCACCAAAAGTCGTGTAAACAATCTAATACACAGATTATATGATCAACTAAAGCTAAATCAATGCAAGCAATACAGAAATCAAATATCTAAAGTTAAATAAGAGGATTATGACAATCTTCATAACTTTAGTTGAATCAAATAATAAGTTTGATCATGTAAGCAAGCTAACCGCTTCAGAAAACACACCAGAAATCGATAGCACGCAAATTAAAGCGACATCGATGAAAACAATACTGAAATCAAGTAATCCACATTAAATAAGAGAATCATGACGTTCTTCATACTTTAATGGGGTTTTCTATACAGTGACCCTCAACTTTTTCTGATCCAAGTAGTAAGTCTGCTAAATCAGAAAAAAAGAAACGGTAATCCCGAACTCTATCAATTGCAATTAACATGACCCTTAACTATAATTCCGTCAAGTCGCACCGTTAAGTATCCCATTGTGGCGCATGACGTGGCATATGTGGGCTATGACTTGCTCTTATGTCTCTTTCCTCTTCCCTCTCTTTCCCATTACCACTATCATCAAACCCCACCACTGTCAACACCCACTCATGGCACTGCTGCTCAGCACCGCGGACCTGCTAAGTTTCGCCACCATTTACCCCATATTACAAACTCAATAACAATCTAAACTATATCAAATTCAACCCCATTACAACCCAATTAAAACACCTAAAAATACAAAAGGTGAGAAAAAAGATGAAAATTACCATAATCTGTACTAAATTTGCAACGAAGATAAGTTGCATGATTGAATTGATTAGAAAATGTCAATGGGTAGCGTAAAAACACAAATTAGAAGTGGGTTTGGTCGTTTGGAAGGTACAAATCTGTGAATGTTGAAAGGGATAGATATTGAAGGTAAAAAATGGGGTTTAAGAATAGTAAAAGGGGTAAATAGTAGAAGCCATGAAAACACACCAGAAATCGCGTAAACAAACTAACAGACTATTAATCTAATACACAAATTAATGCGAAATCAACGCAAACAATACAGAAATCAAATAATCAAAATAAAAAAAAAAAAAAAAAAAAAAAAAAAGAGGATTACGACAATCTCCGTACCTTGAATTGAAGCAAATATACGGCAATTTTGATATCAAACGTTGAGCAGCGAAATCAACATTAATGAAGACGATGAATTGAGGACAGAGAAATTCAAGGAAAAGTGTAACAGCAGCAAAAGCAACGGCAACATCGTCGGAAAATACTGCATCGAAAGCATCGAAACCTACCGGAGTTCGCCGTCGATGTCGCCGTAGATTCCATTGAGCATGCGATGAGGAATTTTCTCGCGCCAGAGGTGTTTGCTTTTGGGTTTTTGGGTTTAAACGACGCCGTTTCACGTAATTTTTGGTTTTTACACGTCATGAATTCATGATAAAGAATAATATTGACATGCTTGACTTTGTACGAACGTATGCAATCGTGCGCATACGGAATATTTTCAAAGGATTTGATAATTGACTGACCGCCAAATCTTCAAAATCATGTTCGGAGTGGAGCGGAAAACATAAGCGTGAAAATGATTAAACCCTATTACTTAGGTTAATCGTGAGATTAAACTCTATAAGTTAGGTAAAAGCTGAAATAAAACCTTTTACCCTCATTTGGTCTGATTCTCCGAGCATATAAATACAATCTTTTATTAAATTGACGTAATTTAATTTGGAGCTGGTGGGTTAATGGCATCGAACTAATCCTTGTCTCATTCAGACCTAGGTTATAGATGTAGCATGTCAACATTGGTAGAGCTTGACAACGTAGCGGGTCAGCCCGCCGGCCCGGCCTTGTTACATGGGCCAACTTTTCTAGCCCGCATAGGGCCATGGCTAGGTCAGTCTTGCCCGGTGGCAAATAGGGCCAAGGCCGGATTTTGTCAGTCCAGCTCAGCCTAACCCACTAACAAAACTAACACAACTAACACAAATTCAGCCCACTTACACAACTAATAGCCCCACAGTGCTGGGTTAGAGCTGACTTTTCTTGGCCCAGCCCAACCCGATGTTATTTTAGGCCCGTGCCAAAGCCGACTTTTCTTGGTTCAGCCCGCCTCTAGCCCGGCCCAGTGTACAACTCTGGAGTTCAATTGTGTCTATCTTCAGGTTATAGTTTAAGCAAGAAATTGAGTTGTGGCATGAGCTTGCAGTTTAAGCAAGAAATTTTGTCGAGTTTGAAACTATATGAACTTGTTAGTTCGTGTGTAAGTAACTAAAGATCCAACAGGCAACAACACATTATGCATCAAAATTCCCTAATAGTGGAAGAAACTATCCAAAACTCGAAATGTAAAGGTCCTTCGAACTCTGTCCGTAGGCTGTAGCACCAAAATAACAAATTCGAGTATGTTGATTATCAACCATGGTTTACAAAACAAAGTTCATGACGCTACTAGGAGTCTCGAAACAATTAGATAATTCCGTGTTACAGTTATCTATGATCTACAGGTTACATTTCTATATACAAATTACAAACCCAGCTCGAACAAATACGAGTAGAACCATCAGTTTCATACATCATCTAAACCATACAGTTCGATTTGTTAAGGGCGATACAACTGCAAAATTGAACGGTAGATAAAGCTAGAATATTAGCCTTGCTCCTTATAAGGAGTCCAAATTAGTTTGGAAACATCGACGTCCAGACCTCCGCGTCCAGCTGCCTTAAGATGACGGTCCAAGACCTTCGGATCTGCACATATGACATGCTGCCCCTTGCGATATTGTATCAATTCAAGACTCTGGAGAGTCTGAAGGATATCTTCTGCTTTAATGGCGGTCATATCACTGAGCTCCTACAATGGAGAAGCCACAACCATTAGTCCATTACAACATATGACGGAACATATTTTTCAGACACTGATGTACTGTAAAATTTTACTAGGCCGAACATTGATCTACAGAGTAAAAAAGTTGATTTTCTTTCAGCAAATGTTGCTATAATGCATTCCTGGTGGTTATGAGTTTGGCAAGTAAATCATGAGTGTTGCCACTCGATGTTTATACCAACTTCATGAAGGGCACAAGGAATTGTGTGCCGCAGAGAATTTGCAAAGAAATTTAATGCTACATAAACGCCCTATTACGTAATAGAATCCCTGACCACCATTGTGTTATTTCCTGTACATAATGTGGTGAAGATAGTGCACTCGGTCCACATTTTCAAATCATGGACAGAACTAGCTACAGTACATCCCTGGTATCCCTATACAGAGATTAGCAACTATTACCAATACCGCATTTTTATACTACGCAACTGCTTGTATGAGATGGTTTCACAATAACTTATACTCGCTATTACGTCCGTGCTATTCCTATACAAAGATTCACAGCTGTTACCAACACCGCATTTTTATACTAAGCGTATTTTTTACATCAACTTTAAGGGACAGCAATCTTTTTAGCTAGTACGGAGTATATATTTTCATGATGTTCGGGACCATTTATCTGAACCATTTAACATCATTCGAGAGTTGTGACTTTAAGTGACTCTTTTACTTTCAATTCTATAAAGGGTCTCAACTCTCAAGTTACTGGTTATAGTATGATAATATGCATACCTTGATAGAAATGTTTCCCTTGTGTTTCTTCAAAATATCCAGAAGAACACGTGTCCAGTATCCCCGGTAGCTCAGCATCCCCAGATCTGAGAGTGGTCTTTCTGGTGTGCCGACTTTAGCTTCTTTCTTTGAGAGTTCATAGGCTATTATAAACATATGATGTTAACAACAAAAGATTTTACACAAGACTTTCAATTAATACAATATTAATTGAAGACAGAGCTTACAAAATGCAATAAGGAATTTGCCATAGCCTTTCCTTTGATAAGGTGGAAGGGTAAGGATACATGCCAAATTGTAGGCTTCCTCCGAGTGTTTTTCCTGCATAAACAAAGTATAACTCAGCAACGAAATACAGGAAGCCGGAATCATACTACACTAGTAAACTACTGCCATGGCCCATAGCATCAACATCACCGACGAACTTAGGAAGACGGCCAAACAGAAATGAAAAGAAAGCCATTCTGACACAACTATGCCTTATTTTTAGCAGGGTTGAGGACTCTGTAAGTAGTTCAATAACTAATTTTGTACGAAATGAAAGATAATACAGTAGCAAAACCAGAAGACTGACTAAAGCATACTACACCTACAATAACGGCTTGTTTCCATTGCAAGTAAAAGCAAAGAATTTCACAAAAATAACTCATTAATGTGCGATGAAACAGAGGAAACAAACTTGATAAGATGGTACAGAGTACACAAGGTAACAAATAATTGCTTACATATATCACAGATGAAAAGCTATAATTGACATCTGACAAATATTAATGCAGTAATAAAGTTCCAAAGCGGCTAAACATACCTTGGAAAAATAACCAACCATATGACATCCTCGATCATCACACTCACAAAGGACATAAAACAAGAACAAGTCAACATCATAATACAGTGTCTTGTGGTCAAGGAATAGCTTTGCCAGATAACAAAGGTTTTGCCCATAGACCTTGTTCTTTTTGCCATCAACCTGTATTGAAGCATAGTACAAACAAAAGGCTTCAGCTTATCAGAAATTAGATTTATGCGCGCTAAAATTTAATCTCATCTAAGAACATTAAGTAGAATACAACACAGAACGTAAAGCACATAGAAGTATAAGACTGTCTGACAGGAATGGAGTTAGAAGACAGTACCTCAAACATTGACAATGTCCCACTTCGATAGATCTCATCTCCAGGAGGATGCTTAAGGTCACATTTTTTCTGGAATCATAAGCAAACTCAATTCATTACTCAGTTCACAAGTTTAGCTCAGCCAAGATAAGAAACAAAAGTGGCATCGTATAAGTTACATCAAACAATACAATATTATCTTCTGGGTCCTCAACTAAGTGGAAACAAAAGCAGTAACTGCTGCTAAGCTATGTAAAACAACACAACAATCAAATTCCAAGCATTCCTGAGATGTATTTCGGTAAAGGAATGTATTGCAAGTACAGAGAGACAGCTTACCATATGACGTTGTAGCTGTTCTTTATGTTTCATGAAATTGAGGCAGAACTCACAGAAAAACAGCTTTACACAATCATTGTACTCCGGTGGAAAGGGAGAGAAATACCATGTCTCAATCTCATATTTTCCAAGTTCAATAGTTGCTATATTTTTCACTTTTGTGAACTCCTCGTGTTCACGCAAACTTGCAGCATCCAGCTCCTCATGACCCTGCATATTCAAGGATAAAACTCCGTAACTGAGACAAACAGACTAAATAGATAAGTCACTTCCCGACTGGCATATTTCGAGATTTCATATTATAGTTCTCATTATAATTTTCACTTTTGGGAACTAACGACGTTGTTCCAGAATCCTCCAATCCAAGGTTCAGTGTCTTACATTTGTCATACTATGATACTATTGGAATGCATGAAGAAATATCAGCTAGAAGAAGAGTCGGTCAAATAGATTCAGGGATTTTGAATATGTCTAATGTCTAATGTCCAATGAGATGTAACTAACAAACATGTCGAACAAATACCATCTGGCCATGATTCTTACAAGGGACTTAGGAGTTTGATAACATGATGCACATCCACCATGTTATATTATAAATTTAAGTTCGGGTGACAGATCGTCAAATATACAAGGATATAGTCATGGAATGGCGTTGAATTCTTTACCAACAATCCAACATAGGTACTTAAGTAGCATGCCTCAGCGTGTTTTTTCTATTTCCCTATTATAATCAATTATCTTGAACATAGGCAAGAGGTAACTAAAACAGACTCAGAAAGCTAGAATAACAATGCAATGTATTATGTACCTCCACATGGATCTCATCAATCTTACGCTTCTGATGTCGGGTCATCTTCAAGCTTGTCACCTACAACAAAGAAAATTAAATTGAAGGGAATGGATTCACTTCCAAACAAAACAAAAAGGACCCATTGAGGAAAAAAATTATTACAATACTACAAAGTCCATTATATAGTTAATTTCCCACACCAGAAGCCAACTAAAGCTGTTAATAATAAACAGACTGGCAGCTACAACTAGCAATCTAGCATACTAAAACTAAGATAACAATAAAAAGGTCCTAATAAGCACACCTTATCCTCCACCTTCTCATCGACAACAGTCTCCACCGAATCCAGGTCCAGTTG
The DNA here is from genome assembly GCA_029255685.2 of Silene conica. NCBI lineage: Eukaryota > Viridiplantae > Streptophyta > Magnoliopsida > Caryophyllales > Caryophyllaceae > Silene > Silene conica. Next base: position 368,536 of record CM055317.2, on the reverse strand, counting down.
GTCAAGCTTGATCCACTCATCAAGCCTTCTGTTAACTGAAACATAAATAAATAAATAAAAGACTACCTTGTGAACACGAAACTTCTCAAGCAAGCTCACAGCATGTCTACTTTGATGAGCCTTTATACAGACGCAATCAACAGATGTTACAGTGAACTTAAGTCATATACATTACCAGAAACACACCGGCGAAGCAGTTGGTGCTCCCCAGGAAAACAAAGTTACCAATTCTTGATACAAGAACTTACATAGCATCCGAACACCAAAACAAAAGCTAAGCAAATTTTAAACCTCTATAGAACTTTGAAATGAATCTTAGACGGGGAGACATAGCAGTAAAATTTCACTGTCCAGAGAAGAGTACAGTCCACTAAGGCTTTGTTAATATAAAAGCAATAAATTATCCACGGGAGGAGGGAAAAAGCAACCAACATCATCTATAGAATCATCTATAGAATCATTAATCTATAAGCCGGAGGGAAAAAAGCAGGCTACCAAAACAGCCAACTTACATACGAGGAATGCCTAACTATTTTAAGTCTTTTGCATTGGCTGACTCAACTTCTGCCATAACCTGACATTTTTTCCTCCTACATTAACAATATTCAACATCACCACCACCAGTCTCACAGTTAACAGAAAATGTGTTCAACATACCCGAGATAGCATGAAAACCCTTCCAACATACCATCCTCTCACTCTTACTCTTTGTTGACATTTTTTTACTCTGTTTGGATGAGGGGTTTTGGACGGAAAAAGGAGGGCGGACTTCCTTTGCCTGGTTAGTGAAAAGGTGTGCGTGGATTGGGAGAGGAGAAAATGGATCTTGTCATTTCTCTCATACAAGGCACAATAAAATCCCTCCAACATAGAAATGATTTTGAGGTATAAATCATTTGCTCCACTCCCCTCCCCTCCCTTTCCCACCCATCCCATCCCCTCCTCTTTTTGAATCCACTATTGTTTGGATAATGAAATAGAGGTGGGGTATCTCAAGGATGACAATCCTGCGTAATGAGAATAACACTTGTAATTGCAACGGATATATTCGACTCCAAGCCATGCATGAACATCATCACAACACAGAGATTCATACGCATCTAAATCACTAATTTCTAACACTACCACTAAAGCCTCTTTGGTTTGAACTTAATTTCAATTAAGTCCCATTCATTTCATTTTTACTCTTCACATAAAAGTCAGTTCAGCTTCTACGATAAATTCAGCTAAGTTTAGTTTAGCTCACATAGTTTCACCCTTTGTTTCAGTACAGAAAATTGAGGGAAACGGATAGGAGGGGAAAGGGAGATAGGGGAGCAATCGGAGACGGTTCGCCTCCAAATTCCTCTATCCAAACAAAGCCACAGTCCAAAAGAACGGAGCCTAAAATCAGATGGAAAGCTAAAACTCCACAAAACCCCAATTCAAATCAACAAAAACAGCAATCCAGCCAATCAACAAAATTATCCACACAACATAAGTAAAACAGTAAAACCCTACCAAAAATCTGATAAACATGAAAACCGAAAGCGAACGGCGAGCATACATACATTCGGTATAATGAACATAATACTCGTAATCATTGATACCGCCATACGGAGTTCTACGACGCTCAATAACTTTAACAGGATGATATTTGGCATCTCTCCATCTGCATAACACCCGAGTTCCCACCTCTAATGGAAGCAAACTGTTTTTCCGTCTCTTTAAGGCGTCGTTTTCAGCATTATTCCTTCCGCCACCGTTGTCGCCACCTCTCGCCGGCGGATAAAGTTCAACGTTGACGTGTTCGTGGTGGTGGTTTTGTTCGACATCGTCACGAATTAGGGTTTTACCGCTTTGAGATGGTGGATCTAATGACCCCATTTTTGGGTGATTTGAATTGGTAGTGGATTAGTGGTTGTTTGTTAGTTTGTTAGACCGGAGAGCACTTTGTATGAACTATAAAACCATTCGTTTCGAGCCTCTCAATTACGAAGTACTTTTTTTTTTTTTTTCCAATTACCTCTCTAACTAGTTTTATGCCCGTATAAAAAATATACGGGTCTATTTCTAAAAATTTCGTAAATATATTAAAAAAGAAGTACAAATATAATTTAATATGAACTTAAATGAGAAATATATAAATTATGAATTCGGGGATGATTTTGACTCCAAATAATTGATTTACTGGTATAATTAAATTTTTTTTTAATGATTATATAAATTGAAATAAATAATCACGACATTACGAAATAAATTTGAACCATATAAAATAGATAAAGAAATTGTAGTGTATTTCTATATCTTACCCTTTAAATAACTTACTCTCTAAATGAAAGTAAAATGATAGAAATATTTTTAATAGCAGTCTCTTAAAATTTGTGGATGATTTTATAAAGAAAATAATAATGTATTGTTATTAAGACCATCTTTTACTCGATGTTAACGTAGTTTTAATTGACTAATTCTCGAAAGTTGTTAAATTTTTTTAAAAATCGTAAATTTATATTTTTTTTTTTGTTAATTTAATGGGTTGGGTTTATTTGATCTTATTCAGAAAAAAATTGATCTACGTTTCTTTCATTTTTTAATCTACGTTTTTTTGTAAATTTTTATCTCCTCGTGTATTTTTTTAACTTTTTTAATTTTATGGGTTGGGTTTATTTGATCTTATTCAAAAATCTTTAATCTACGTTTCTTTCATTTTTTAATTTACGTTTTTTTGTTAATTTTTATCTCCTCGTGTATTTTTTTTCATTTTTTTTAGATATATGTATGTTTGTTAATTTTTAACCTGTATAATTTTTTTCGTTTTTTTCGCTTTTCATACCTCTAAATATTTGTTAATTACTTCTAATTGTCCAACTTTTTTTTTTTAATATTGTTGAATTTTATGTTTCTATGTAGAATTTTAGTGATTTTTTTATTTTCGAATTTGGAGTAAAGTTGTTTTGTTTTTTATTATGGAGATAAAAATTATTTGTAACTTTAGAACGTTAAATGGAGAAAAGTAAAATGAAGAAAAATTAAAGCTCCTTGTGTGAGTGGTGGGACATGGCGAGAAAAAAGTTTTTAATTTTCTAAAATTAAGCAACCAATGAAAAAGCAGGAAAAGTTCCTTTTATTGATAAGGGATTTAATCTAAAACCGTATATACTAAACGGTATTGTATATTTCTGTTGACCCTAACTATTTCTGAGCTTGTAAAAATATATATTTTGGGCTAATAGACAACCATAAAAACATGGATCGATATAGATGCATGAGTCGACAATATCACCTAATAATAATTATTACTCATATTATTTTATGTAGCCTTAATTTACCATTTCGCAAAATTCTACTTTACGACGGTCGTACATGCGACCAGTAGGAAAGTGATCACATTTTGGTACGTAGTGACCACTTTTGAATAAATAGTGACCTTTTTATTCATATTTTTGGAAATATAGATATTTTTAGGATTTATTTTTCATCAAAATCTTAAAATTTGGGCCTCGTGTTAAATTTAATTTATATGTTTATATAGTATATAAATTTGCTTTTATACATTTTAATTGTCACAAATTATAGAGTAATACGGTCTCATATAAAAAGTTGTTCCTTCAGTGCTAATAAACGATTTTTCTTTTTATATATGTTGATCGTCTTATGGTATGAGAGTATGAGACCGTTCACACAAAAATTCTAATTTAATTTTAATTGTCAAGGTATCCAAGAGGTTAATTTTCCGGAATTGTAATTTTTTTTTTTATTAAAATTTGTTGTTCCCTATATAGATTTCCGATTTTTTTTAAAATTTTCTTTATTGTAAGGTTGAATGTGATTAATTGTTTTTATTATAAGCTTTTTATTATATGAATATGTATATGAAAATTAATAAGAAATGAGGAGAGAGAGTAATTAATTGGAGAGAGAGTAAGTGGTGGGAGTGGGGTTGGTTAATGTGTAAAAAAAAAAAAAAAATTAAAAAGTAAAAATTTCAGCCAATCACAAGCCTAGAAAAGACCTTCCTTTTATAGATAGGGGATACATACTTATTTTAATATATTTTCTCTCTTCATCTAATAAAATATTATTTTTATGAAATAATACAACCATTATCGTCTCAAAATTTAATCTGAACCGCTCAAAAGTAATGGAGTTCAATTTCTTTTCAAGTAATGGAGAGAATACGGACCGATAAATCGTAGGTGTATGTGTATCTATTGTTGGTAATCTGTAATCACCCGACTAATCGATAAGCCTTTTGCAAGCCGGTTGTATTTGTGATTAAATAACTAAAAGATGGGGTGGACATGAACGAGGGGAAGCTCGGCTTACCTTGTGAGCCGAAAAAGACAGCATGGAAACTCGTTGGTTCAACATAATCTAATTCGTTATCTTATTAAGATTAGACCGCGATTACTTCGTTCAACCTGCCCACGAGTAAGGACCATTTCCATTTCTTTAAGAGCTTGTTTGGATATCAAAATAGTAGGGAAAATGAGGGAAAGGGAGCCGGAATGAGGAGTGGATGTTTAAATGCACTTTCCCTCCCATTCTTTTTTATTGCGGATAAAATTTGATTAGGTTTGGAGGAAGAAAAATGAATCCTCCAAATCCTTCACTCACTCATCATTTCCCTTCACCCTTATGTGTTATCCAAATAATGGATTTTAAATCTCATAATCTCCGGTTTTTTCCTTCCACATTTCGCCATCCAAAAAAACTAAAATAGAGAGAGAAATCGGTGGTAGTATAACGGAGGTATGACCCTCCTACTGGAAAATAGAGGTGTCCATTACTTTAAGGCATGGATCAAATTCTGGACATATCAAGCGGTTGTAAATACAATTGAGTAGTGAAAGCTAAATGAAAAAAAAATGAGATATAGAATATAACTGATTTTTTACCCGTGCAATAGGATAATTATATGCTTTCTTAGGATTTTGACAATCATTTTTATCCAGGAAATTGAATATTGATATTTGAATATAAATGTATAGCAAATCATTGCACAAATTACAATTTATAATACAAGATAATTACGTATTTTTTAATAATATAAATATAAATTGTTTGAATTACAAAGACAACAAAAATTTGTCAGCGACGAAAACAAATATATATGAACAAAACAGTTATTCAAAATTTGAGTCCGGAACTTTCCAACTCATTAACATAAAATATCTACTCTTTTATTTGAGTATATCTTTTAATAAAATAATACAATCATCACTTTTAAGTTTCTACCTGAATATTTGTCTTATTTGCATTCACAAACGTTTCAGGGTAATTTAAAGTTTTATAACCACTATCACCGCCACCACCACCACCACCACCGTCATGACACTTACATCACCATAACTGCCATGTCACCCTACCACCACCGCCGCCACCACCACCACCACTGCCGCCGTCGCCATGACACATCTACCACCACCGCCGCCGCCATCGCCATGTCACCCCATCACCATCACTGTCGGGACCATCACCACCGCCATCGCCACCACCGCCATAACACCTCCACCACCATCACCGCCGTCAATAGATAACTGGTTGTTTGTGGTGGTGTGTGTTAGTGGTAGGAGTGAGTTAGTGTGAGTGAACCATTAGTTTCATTAATTGGTGTAATAAAACAATAAATTAAGTTTTAGGTAATCCATTACCTTTCCCCTCTTACCCTCTATGATTTTTTTTTCCCTTTCCCTTTCGCTACCAAATGTCCCATAAGTATTATATACTCGTATAAGTTAGAGGTGTTCATTTGTAGGTCTGAGCAAAGGGCAAGGTCTACCTTTGAAAAAAACTCCAACGAGCCTAACATGTCTTGTCCAAGCTTGTTAAAGCGGGCTAACTAGTTTTGTCCATGTCCGCCCTCTTTAATCCAGCAGACTCCTGGATTTAGATATAGTATATACAGACGTACTTTTTCACATACGGATTTTACTCTTTCACATACAGTTTTGACCGTCCTACCATTGTCATTTGTTTTATCATTAACTCAATTAAATTTCTCTCTCTTCCACCATCCCCTTAAACCAATTACTCGGTTCACCACCCATCCCTCACCAACTCCGTTCTCCGCCCCTCCGTTCACCCCCTTCCGTCACCAACTCCGTTCCTCTACCCCGCACCTCCCTCCCCCTGCGCCGACATCTCACGACCGTCCTCCTGCCCCACACCCCTCCCCAGCGTCGACATCCCACGGTCGCCCCTACCCCACACCCCCTCCCCTTGCGTCGCTCCCTATCGTTCCCCCTGCCGCGCACCCCCCTCCCCCTGCCACATACGGATTTTACTCTTTCACATACATGTAACAAGGCCGGCTGACAAAACACCAATCAACAATGAAATAATGGGGTTTGCTGGGTTTGCCCAATCATTAGAGGAGCGAGATCGAAAAGTTGGGTGAAGATGAAGCCGAAATACCTAAATTTACAGTACTTATGTATAATTTGGTTTGGGTATTACACGACAATCTTTATACATGTTATTGGTCTTCTAGACTTTGCCAATCAACGAAAATACCATAATATTAATTGAAAACAATTGCAACAAATAAATTATTTCATTAATTATTAGATTAAGATCCATGTTAAAATCCTTTGAGAAATTAGATGGGGTTTCGATGGAAGGAAGGAGTAAGAGGTAGTTTGATTAGGTTTGAGGTTTAAAGGGTATTAGATGGAAAGTTAATGACCAAATGTATGGGAAAAAGTAAAATCCGTATGTGAAAAAGTAAAATCCGTATGTGAAAAGTAATTCCGAGTATATATGATATTTTTTGTTAAATAAAATCGAGGCTAAAATACACACAAAGTACACCAAATCAAATAAAATATTACAAACTTAATTTAACATACACAAATTTCAAGCTATAATTAAATTAGACAATTAAACACGAGTAGTTCGAAATTTCAAGCTCTAAATTAACGAAATAATAGAAATTCAGATCTTTCTTTTATCACTAACACAAACTTTATTTAGTTTAATCTTGTTATATTTTTTTTATATATGTTTTCATGGAGATTATGATTTTCTGAGTTTTTTTTTTATATTCGAATATCAAAGTTTTAAGCATTAATATTTTTTATCCATTAATTCGTTGATGTGTATAGAATATTAAGAGTGAGGGAAGACAACAACTGTAAGTATATTATTGATTATATGAATTGATTGTGATGAACAATATGAATACATAAGACCCGTTTATATAATATAAACGATTATCTAAACTAAGATAGAAAAAAAAAAATAGAAATAGGTAGAAAAAGGAATGGATGAAGTAATAATGATAGTAGAAATAATTAATAATTATCATAAATAAAGGTTGACATAATTGCTTACATTGTACTAGACTTAATTCATGGGTAAGGGAATGAATTCCCAAATTGTATTTCAACTTCCACTCACTAATTTCTTGTAAATTTTAATGCTACGTCTATAAAATTTCTCCTCATAGTAAGACAAATGAAATAACAAGGTGGGAGAAAATGGAGCACTATGAATATTACCACTCGCATATTGTGAGAACGATACTATCCGTCTACAATTTCAGACTCATTTCAGACAGTGTGCGTTTTTAATGAGAATTTATAAATAATAATAATTAGCAATAGTAAATAAAAGTTAATATTCACAAAAAAATACGAGTAATAATTATTAAATACGTCATTAATAATTAAATTTGTTGGACGGGTGCGACGTACGAGTGTATGACACACAAAACAATTAATAATTAAATTTGTTGGACGGATACCGTTTTCTCTCACAAAATACCCACTTTTTCTCTCTCTCCAACATTATTCATGTGGCCCCCTTTCTCCACTAACTCATTTTCTATCAATTTTATCTCACAAAATATCCGTCACAAATGGTGACCCGTCGCAAGCAAGACTTACTATTAAAAAAAAGCGTAAAGCAGGAACAATACGGTGTCCACCTACGCCCCAAAAACGTGAATCTCTAAAACTCTCTCTCATCAACATTTTTTTCCCACTAAAAAAAGCCCCAAATTTTCCCCCTTCTCTCTAAATTTCCCCTCTTTCAACACCGAAACTTCGGATTTCGACGAACGATAAAAAACAAAACCGAAAAATATAAATAAAATTAAAACAAAACCGTAAACCTAACCCTAAAATCGCCGATAACTTATCCTCTCTCTCACCCTCTTCAATCAAATTTCATCCTTTTAATCCTTCGATTTGTTCTTTCTCTTCTCGATTCTCTCTTTTCGGCGGATTCTAGATCTTGAATTTGTTCGATTTCTGTTTTTGTTCGTTTTCGGAGAAAAAAAGGGGAAAAAAATTAGGGTTAGGGTTTGTGTAATCGAAATTGATGTGTGGTGGGGCAATTTGATGAACGAAGGTGTCAGATGTCAGGGAAAGGGGAATATGATAGGTAGCGGAGGTGACGGCGGTGGTGACGGTGATTTCCCGGTGAGTCGACCGCCGGCGCCGGCAAAGTCTCCGGCGAGCTCGCCGGAAAATTCGGAAAGTGTTGTTTTAGGTGTGGATTTGTATACGCAAGCGATTAAAGCGTTGTCGGAGCGTTCGCCGTTTGATTCGGCGGAGGTTTTGGTGAAAAAAGCGCCGACACTGCCTAGTGTGTTGTCTAGCTTGTTGTCGAAGCATTCTGATAGTCGTAGGAAGCATAAGCGGCATCATCTTGAAACTAAGAAGTCGAGGAAATCGTCGGAGAAGTCGAAGAGCGCGAATATTTGGGTTGAGTGGGAGAGGTACTTTAGGGAGCTGGCGTTGGTGGATGTTGAGAGGTTGTATCGACTTTCGCTGTCATTTTCTTCGGTAGATAGTGTTAATTCTTTCCTGACTATTCCTGTTTTTCGAAATGCTGTTAGGAGTAATGATGCTTGTGATAGTAATGATGATAATAACGTTGTAAATGATCATGTTGAGGATGCTGTTTTAAGAATTGAAGATGTTCCAGCTGAAAATGTAGCTCAGGAGGAAAATGGGGATGGTGAAACAAACTGTGATGTTGATTGCTCTGATATGGAAATTGAGGAGGAAGTTGAGAAGGAATGTGATAAGCCTGAAGTTAGCATAGTGAAGGGTAATACTGATAAATTGAGTGTCTTTTCTTCGACGCCGTTATGTAGTAGTATAGAATGGGTTTTAGGTTCTAGAAACAGGGTTTTGCTCACCACTACTCGACCCTCGAAAAAAAGGAAGCTTTTGGGTGAGAATGCAGGGTTAGAAAGACTTATGGTTGCACAGCCTTGTGAGGGTAGTTCTAGCTTATGCCATGTTTGTAGTATAGGAGATACAGGGGATCAGTTGAACTCGTTGGTTGTTTGTAAGTCATGTAAGGTTGTTGTTCACCAGAAGTGCTACGGTGTGCAAGGAGAGGTCAACGAGTTGTGGACGTGCTCCTTGTGTAAGCATAAAAGTGATGATGTAGCTGGAATTGCCTCGAGTAGTGATAGGCCTTGTGTTCTCTGTCCAAAGTCGGGTGGGGCCTCCAAACGCTTCAAGAGATCAGGTGGCGAGGGTTCTGTTGAGTTTGCACATTTGTTCTGTGGCCAGTGGATACCCGAGGTTCACATAGAAGACACTAGGATGATGGAACCGCTTATATGTGCAGAAGGAATCAAGGATGTTCGGGAGAAATTACTTTGTAACTTGTGCAAAATCAGGGTTGGCTCTTGTGTTCGATGCAGCGATGGTATGTTTTGTTGTGTAGCTTATAAATTATGCTATTGGACTTCTGCTTGAGTGTATAATGAAATATAGTGATCAATCCGCTGTTGTACTGTTTCCGAAAATGTGGAGTCTGATGATTTTTCTACAGAATACTTTCAGTTGCAAAACTTAAGTATCTTTGATGTTGTAAATAGTCTGTGACTCACGGTTAATCTAATTGGCTTGAACTGTCCGCTTGCATGTCCTGATCATCTGACAACATTTGGCCTTCTTGTGATTTCTATGCCCACTTTTAGTTGCCGGGCTTTTGGCTCAATATTTTTCTGGAACAAAGTACCTGTACATATTTGTCATAGTTTATTTGTATTATTTTATCATTTCTGCATTTGTTTTGAATTTCAAATTTGAATTTCAAAGAGCCTAGTGGGAGAACTTGGTAAACAAACACAAATTATCGTATGACCGTTAATAGGTCTGAAACAACGAAATGGTGGAGAATTTGGAGAGAAGGTGAAACACTGTAGTAAAGCGTAGTAGGTTAGGCAAAAATTTACGGGGTGAAAGTTACAGATGGTGTAAAAGACAGAGAAGAGTAAAACCAATTGCAGAAGATGGAGATAAGTTCGGGATATAATGTGACAGCGTTGGACAGTGGGGGCAAATTATTAGCTTTTAGGAGGGCATTGTTTTGGCTTATCTGGGTGTTTCTTAGTTATGTCAGCAAGTGAGAAGCTTAGATGGATCCCTCCTTTTTTGCTGGAGATTTCTAAGAGGAAACGGAATGATTGTTGGACACTCCTCGCTTGTGTGAATAGTGTGTTTGTGCTTGGCAGCCATGTAAAAAAGAATGTGAATAGCTGTTTCGTGAATCTTTTTGCTCTAGAACCTATGTCTTCCAGGTGAAGGCAATTCAAAGCTTTTAACCGTTTGAAAAAAAAGCTTGTAGCTGTTTGAAAGACGCATACTTATACTGGGGTCAAACTGAGTGGACATTGGACACATTTTTTCAAGTACTTGGAAGTTGTTTAAGTTTCATCCTCTTCAGTACCATTTTATGGGTTTTCTGCTCCTTTATGTTATCGTAAGTATATGTTTGTGGTTTATGCCTAGACTTGAATGTTCATGGATGTTTTTTGTGTAGTCAGAAAGTCCAAATTACTGCTGTATTTGGCATAAAGAGTGAGAAAACCTAATGTTTGTATCCTGGTGACTGTACAGGAATATAGTAGAGAGGGATAGGGTAGTTATTTATCGGAGACAATAGTGCCTCATGTTTATATTCTCTGTGTTGCTATGCTCAACATGTCAGAAAACAGAGTAGATTGAAACAGTATTATGGGTTGCACCTTTGTTATAATTTTTTTTTTTGATATTTAATTTGAGATTTTGCAATAAAGTTGCTTTCTATTGATTTGTTTCTGTTTCATACATACATACGGCGTCTTAGGTATATTCTGTACAAGAGATTATTATGTTTGCTTAGAGGGCAAGGGTCTCCGTTTTAAGTGGTGTCAAATTTCTTGATGATCTCAAGGTGCTTTATTCTGTAATTTTCACTTCCTGTTTAAGATAAATCGTGACAACCTGATTTATGATAATTGCACTGTGGCTATTCTTCAATGAATGTCTTTTATGACGTTTCTTCTTTTGAATCTATTCATGCTTGTTGGGCTCTAAGTCTCGATGACCCATTATATATATTCTGATCGTGTAATGTGTCGACATTGTTATTCTTGCCCTAGTGAAAGGGTTTTGGAGTCTCACCATCTGTGAGCCTTCAAGGGTCTAATTCCTTTTTGTAACATCTTTTCTGATTTTCACTCTTACACGTGGCTGATTTTGCAGGGTCATGCAGAGCTTCTTTTCATCCTATATGTGCAAGGGAGGCAAGAAATAAACTGGAGATTTGGGGCAAATTTGGCTGTGATGATGTAAGCATGTATTTGATACTCGAGAAAGTGATAGATAGTGTTAGTGATTCAAGTTTTACCAAAACCGTGAATAACATCAGTTTTATTATTCTCCTTGATTTTAATTATGCTTAATTATAGATGTTTAGGTCTTTTGAGGGACAGACACAAAATAATTATTGTGAGACCATTCTACAATATAAAATGTAAATGGCACCGCATGTAAGAAAAAAAAGGTATGAATCAAGTTAAAGATTAAATGAGTACGCTTATTATGAAAATAGGTAGATGTTTAAGTCACTTTGGGTCACGATCAGCAATCGAAGATTAGAAGAGGCAAGGGGGAAAGGAAGAGTCGTCTCTCAATAGCATAGTGAGACCGTCGGTTTAATGTTTTTTTGAATATAGAATTAGCCAAACTAGTTTGTCCTGAAATGGCTTAAATTTTTTATGATTTCCAGATTGAACTTCGGGCATTCTGTGGCAAGCATTCTGGGGATTGTTGGGGTTCTGGCATTGGCACTATGGAGATTAATGAACACAGCGATGCTTTTAGTGGTGATTCACTTGAGAGCCCAGTTCAACATGGAAATAAAATTAAGAAGCTTAAAATTGGCTGTAAGAATGGAGACAAAGTAATTTCCTTTGTAGAAGCGGCAGATGCTAATACCAATTCTTCAGCAGAACACGTGTCACAAGATGTGATGCAAAATGGGATAAAGTCAAAGACAGAGCTTAACTCAGGATCAGGTGATCTTCAAGGGATACGTGAGGTGAAGCCTCCTGGGCAGAAGGTGTTTCCGGATAAAATTCAATATGTTGATCTTGGTGCGGTTTTAAAGAAGGTGCTTGTCACCAGTATTACTTTTTTCCCCACCTATGTCATGTATGGATTTTTATGGGCGAAGGATTCTTACATTGTGTTATTTTCTTGTTTACAGCTTTTGGACCGTGGAAAAGTTAGCCTTGAGCAAATTGCTTCTGAAATCAGCACCACTGAGGATTCCTTGGCAACCAAACTCGCTGTAATATTGAGTTCATTGTTTTTCATTATTCTGTATGAATCAGCTAGAAAACTTGAGGTGTACCATTAATGCATCCTGTAGTTCATGTTTGTGAATGACCGTTGAATTGATGCTACAGAGCAATCACCTGGGTCCAGAGATGTCTTGCAAGGTTCTTAAGTGGCTTACAGATCATGCTTTTATGAATACATCTGATAAGGATTTGAAAGCTAAAGTTAGACGGCTGATGCCTCCAAAGGCTGAATTGGTTAGCGAAGATCCCTCTGATGGAAATGTTGTAATGGACTTGGATATGCCAGATGTTGTTCCTGTTAAGTCAGTTCCGCAAAGGAGAAGAACCGTTGGAAACATTGTGAAAGAGGAAAAAGTTATACCTCTTTGGAATGATAAGCCACCTGTGAATGATGCTTCAATCAAGGAGGAGATAGAACAAGAAGAGGGTAATGGAGATCATGAACAATCAAGCAAAGACGCAATTGCTGATGGCATGGAAAAGGTGTTTGTGTGACAATTTTTCTTTTTTCTTTTTTCCTGCACATTCTTTTATTATGCACTTTACTCTCTATCTCGTAGTAGTCCCATATTGTCTGTTAATGTGGCTGCCTGAAAATTACACTGTAACTAAGCTTTTTTTTTGGTGCAGATTGTGGTTGAGACCAATGGATTTGAGCATTCAGTTGAAGAACCTTTGCCTGCATCTGAAAGTAATTCTTTTGGCGTTTATCGAGTTTCGTTCTGACATGTCAAAGCCGTCGAGGCATTGAGTTTAATTTTATTAGTGCTGCATGCTAGTTATCCTTGGCGTGTTTTCCGAATGAGTCAATGTGCACATGTTTGCATGTGTTGTGTAGATGTTTTTAGTGGCAAGAGTTGTGATTCTTTTCCCTTTCTGTTGGAAGAATCTTTACTCAAGATGATTATGTGGAATTGTGTTGTCTCATGAGTCACGACTCACGATGGAGGACATCTCTGAAAATGTTGTCTTTATACGGTACAGTAAGCTAATTTGATGATTTATTGGGGACACCTGCCAGGAATGGCAGTGATAACTTGTAAATCATGCATCGGCAATTTCTGCTGTTCTTAATGTTTCTGTAGTTTAGGTTGACTATATCTTCACCCACTAGAGCCTTCATCACCTGTCGAAGTTTGACATAGGCCTGTTAGAGTATTTTTTTTCTGTCTATAACATTCACTGTTTCGCATTTGCTGACACATGTAGATGATTTGATATTCTATTTGATTGTTTTTTGTGCTGTTGCCTCCATGTGCTGATCTATTAGCGTTAGCATGTAGATTTGTGGCCGTTTATATTCTATTTGATTGTTTTTTGTGCTGTTGCCTCCATGTGCTGATCTATGAGCGATAGCATGTAGATGTGTGGTGTTCGCTTGGTGTTTCCCTTTTTCATCCATCCGGTTAAAGTAAAAAAATATCGATATTTTGATCTTGGTTACCGATTTTGTGGCTGATATCAGCTTCTAAACAAACTTTTGATTTGCTTACAGTTATCTGAGATGATGACGGACTTTTAAGAGTAAAATTCTGTTATTTTCTCCGTTACCCTCATAGCTATTTACATTTGTTGGTCAGGTATCTTAGTCAAATCACTCAGCCCTTGTTATGTCGATAGCAATGTAGCAGAGGAGGTTACTCTCCCCAGAAAGACCTTTGTGTTGAACTTGGACCAGGAACCTCCTCCTATCAATACAGCTGGCTATTGTGATGGGTACACGTCTGATCTACTACACTTAGCTAAACTTATTTTTATGCCTCTCTCAAACTCAGTGTAGATGTACTACTCTTTCATTTTCTTCGATTCTTCTACATTTATTTTTTGGTTTATTTCTTTGATTTCTTCCACTTCCTCTTTTTGGTCTCTCGTTTTGATCTTTCACTTTCTTATTCAGTTGTGGCCCACATACTTTTTCTAATCTCTACTTTTTTGTTGCCTATTATTTTCCTTGAGTAGTGTCCCATTTTGAAACTCTAGATATTAAAGAAAAAAAGGGAATGTTATCGTAAAAACTTAGATTTTGTCTTGTTATGCAGAGATTTTACACCTGGACCTGAATCTTTTGTGCATCCTTACATCGAGAAAAAATTAGAGGAAGTGCAATGCTTGCTTGTTAAGAAGACGCAGTATAATGGTAGTTTTCTTGTGAATCTAGCCTAGTGTTTATTGCTAAATTTTTGTTTCCAAGGTGACCATCTCTTATAACTAACTTTACAATTGATTCTATCCAGGCTGGATAGAGACCGAGTCATCTGCTGTTGATCAATCCCAAACCACTGGTGATAATGTTGAGAAGTTTGAACAAACAAATGAGGTGAAACTAGGGGACCTACAAATAGCCAAAAAGATGGGGATTCTGGATTTATCTCCGGAGAATGAAGTGGAAGGGGAGATCATCTTTTCTCAGCAGCGGCTGTTATGCAATGCTGTTGCCTTGAAACATCGTGCAGGTCATTTTTTTCTAGAGAGAGTTTGTTCATTTCATTAAATATTTTATAGAATTTGGATTTGGTCCGTCTAGATCAATTTGTGCATGATATGTTCCCAAATTTAGAGTTTTTATTTGTTAACCATTTATTTTGGTCTTAATTTTTCACATTGAAATTAGTTGAATAATAATATTTGCAGATCAGCTGGTTCGTAAGGTTGTCAGGGGTCTTCCTGATGAGATAGATGCAGTGCGGAAGCGAAGATGGGATGATGTCCTCGTGAACCAATATATTTACGAGCTTAAAGAAGCAAGGAAACAGAGCAGGAAAGAACGAAGGCAAAAGGAAGCCCAGGCTGTGCTTGCTGCTGCCACTGCAGCCGCTGCTGCGTCATCTAGGGTTTCCTCATTGAGGAAAGACACACTTGATGAATCTTCACAGCAAGAGGTCATAACTTCTGAAATCTGATTCATTTTTTTTATTACTCTTCTGATAGTTTAGGATCCTTGTTAATGTATAGTACCTTTTTATTTAATATCAACGTGTTATCATTTTTCCAGAACCCGTTCAAGATGGAGGTCTCTGGAATTCGAGACGGGCTATCATCGCTGCCAGTTCCTCGTCCCAAGGAGTTCAACTCAAGCTTTGATGTTCCTAAGGCCATTTCAGATGGATACTCTGATATGTTTCAGTACAGTCCTGGGTCGCCTAAGGAACATCTTAAATCATGTGACATATGTAGACGCACTGAGAGTTTATTGAATCCTATACTTATCTGTTTGAGTTGCAAGGTATAGTTAACATTATATTTAAAATTTTACTGGTATTTTATGTTTTCATTTAAAGTTCATGTGGCATCTCACTATGCATTTGCTTGGGTAAAGGTTGCTGTTCATATGAACTGCTACCGTAGTGTGAAGGAATCTACAGGTCCTTGGTACTGCGAACTATGTGAAGAATCATTTTCATCTAAGGCTTCAAGGACTACCTTAGAGAAGCCTTATCCAATTGCAGAATGTGGATTGTGTGGTGCTTCAAACGGTGCCTTTAGGAAGTCCAGTAACGGTCAATGGATTCATGCAATTTGTGCTGAGGTGAAAGTCATAAAAGTTGTGATGTGCTCACTTTTTTTTGTCTCAAGGTCTGCTAAACCAGTCTATGATCCTTTCAATTGTGCAGTGGGTGTTTGATTCAACCTTTCGAAGAGGACAGGTGTCTCCAGTTGATGGAATGGTTTGTTTTTTTAACTTTCTGATTTTGTGTCCTGTCTCCAGCTTCAATAGTACTTGTTTTCCATTTCTGCTACAAGCACTTATGTCAAGTTCACAATTCCTTTTTTATGCCAGGAGACACTGGTCAAAGGCAATGACATTTGTTCTGTGTGCAATCGTAGATTTGGTGCATGCATAAAGGTATTAGTCTATCTTTTATCTGCTAAGTTTTATGTTACAGTGATGGAACATATCATTTTACTTTATCTTGCTGTTGGATGCAGTGCAATTATGGCAATTGCCAGGCTACATTCCATCCCTCTTGTGGTAGGTCTGCTGGCTATTATATGTACACCAAGTACATTGGTGGTGGTAAGATGCAACACAAAGCTTATTGCTGCAAGCACAGCTCGGATCAAAAAGTAAAAGTAAGCCGGGATTGTTCTTGTTTTCTAGAGCTCCGTTGAACAGCTCTGCTGCTTTCTCTTGTCATGACTGGTATTTATTGTTTGATGATTAGGCTGACACTCAGAAGCATGGTGCTGAAGACTTGAAAGTTGTTAAACAACATCGGGTGAGTTGAAACATGAGCAACTTTTATAATACTGGCCTTTCATTTATCTTTCGATGTTTTTAATGAGTTTTGTCTGTTATCATGATGAGATGCTGCAGAGCAACTCATTTACTCCTGTCACCCGTGTATCTGAGTTTCGCCAAATAGCTGTTAATTTGTGGCTTGACTAAATTGTTTAAATGTTTCTTGCTGATTTCCCACTTTTGGTGTTATTTGGTTTGATTCGGAACCTCAAAAGTTTTTTTGTATTTGTTTTAATCTTGATTTTTTTTTTTGGGTTTTTATACATGTGATAAGTTCGATTTAAAATCTATAAAACTCCTTTGCCTTTCATTTTTTGTTTCACTCCACTTCCGTTTTTTTTTCTTTTCTTTCTTTTTCCTCTTGTTGAGATGAGAGTTCACTCATGACGGTTCCAAAGGATGATTCATGTCAGGCGACCCCAAAATATTTTGGGACTAAGGCTCTGATGTTGTTGTTTTAATCTTTTTAAATATATGTTGGTATTGTCTCCATGTGGAACTTTAGAGAACCTACCATCCTTGATAATCCATATGATACCAACCTAATAGGTTTGCTATGTGAACTCTGTTCAGGTTGAGCTCGAGAAATTACGGCTTCTTTGCGAGAGGATCGTCAAACGCGAAAAGTTGAAGGTAACTTCAGGACCCGTGGCTTCAAGCATGACCAATGTTTTGGTCTAGCATGTTTTCTTGAATATATAGATGATCACTTAAGCTTTGCTCATTTATTTCTTTATGAACTGACTTCATGCCTTGTGTAACACCAAAAAACTAATACTCCCTCCTATTTATTTATTTTTCTTCAGAATCCACTTTTTTTTTTTTTTTTTTTTTTTTTTTTTTTTTTTTTTCAGAATGTGGCAATTCCAATGAATTGGAGAGGGTATGACCTAGGATTTGTACACTGGTCTAGTAGTGTTGAACGTTCTTTCTTTTAGTCTTTTTTCAAGAAGCTTCGGCATGCTAGTTGAGGTGTCTTGTTCTGTTATGGCTTCTTGATCTGCCATCTCGTTCATTAGGTTTTCAGAAAAAGCATGTTTGTATGTTGAGCTCATAAGCAAAAGCTTTTGTTCTTACTTGTAGTTTGACATTGTTAATCACACTATGCTTGTGTGTTTCGCTGAGTATGTTATACTAACATGCTATTTCCAAGCGGTGCTTCAAGTAGTATTCCTTCTGACTAACTGCCTGTGAATGCAGCGAGAATTGGTTCTGTGCAATTATGACATTCTTGCTTCAAAACGGGACTCTTTGCCTCTTTCCATCCACCGCCGTCCGTTCTTGCCGCCTGAAGGGAGCTCAGAGTCTGCTACAACTTCTCTGAAGGGGAATTCTAGGTCATGCAGTGAAGCAATGCAGAAATCTGATGAAGTCACTGTTGACAGTGCTTTATCGTCCAAACGTTGCATTAGGCTTCCACCATCCATAGATCATGATCAAAAGACAGATGATGGTTCTACATCACAACGTATTTCGACTCCAAAGCCTACAGAGAGGTCACCGTTTGCTGGGAAGCAAATACCGGCTAGAGCAACTACAACTCGTAGAAATGTTTCACAGAGTGGGGAGAAGATGATAAAATCAAGAAAGGTATCGTCTCTACTTCCAAGTAGTAGTAGCGGCTCAATGCTTCATCTTTCTCCAAAACAGATGAAACACTCTTAATGAAAACAACTCAGAAGAATGCCTGTACTATTCCATTCAGGGTAATAAACTATAACATTTGCAGCTTTGACAATATGATTATCTTATGTGATAAAGGAGGTGAATTAAGACGATATTTCATGTTTTATTTCCATTTCCAATGGAGCCACAGTCTCACTATACTGTGGTTTGGGAATATGATGGAAGAAAGCAAAATGGCTCACTACAATGTTGTTTTAATCGTGAAGTAACTTAAATTTGCTTGTAGTTTTTTCTGCAATCTTTATTATGGGTAATCTTGAAAAACAAATTTTGGGGTTGCTTACGTTCGACCCCCCGTCATCTTGCAGGAGCTCTCGAGGCGCTAAGATAATGTTTTTCTCCTTAAGCAAGGGGTAATGTTGTTGCTGTTGTATGTCATATTTGTATCTGTGTAATGATATATTAAAACTGTTTGAAAACAGATCATGTTTTGTACTGTTAATATAAAAGTGTCAGGAGACGCCTTGTATATATACTCAGATTATGACAAGGTTGCCTGATTCTCGGACTATTGAAGTGTATTATATATCGATTTTAAGCAATAGACATGATAGAATAAGCTTGATCTTATTTGCAATTAGCTGGGGGGTTGCGTGAAACCATGTACATCATACCCGAAAACATGTTTTTATGTACTGATTCAGCTGTGGCTGGTTTGCAGAACACGGACTCATTCGGAAAAGAGATGTTAATGACATCTGATCAAGCATCTTTGCGGAATCGTCGGTTACCAAAGGGATATTTTTATGTTCCTCTTGACTCTCTCTCTGATGAGAAGGAAACTGGCCATGATTCAGTTGACAAGGACGACGACGACGATGATGGGTAGGAGCAAAGATACACTGTTTGTGGGTCTGTCGCCAACACCTACACTGACACCTACCGTGGTAAAACATTATGTTTCCAGAGGTTGAATTTTTTCACTAGACTCGGGATTCGAATTGGGATAGATAAATTTTGGGTGTCATTTGTTGTACATTCATTCTCAGAGCAATTGTACAGTGGTCGGTGTAGAAGCCTGAAATGCTTATGCCCTTTTACTTTGATGATAAAAAATGAATGTGTAGGGAGGGGGCCCTTGTAATTGTAAGCAAGTTGTTGGAAGGGATCACTTGTTGCTAATGCTTTGTAAAGTGTAGTGTATATATCCCTATAGAGTGTCCTCAATGTAATCACTGGTACATCAGTTCAATACAGGAATTAAATTAGTAGCTTTCGGACTGATGTTCCATTAACTGTATTTGTCGTCTCAGTGCTCGTTCTTCCGTCTCCCTTGTTCTCTGTATTTCCCGTTTCTTCATAATTTTTGTTGCCTTTTTTTTTTGTTCCGACTTGTTTTCTTTCGTTTTGGAAGATTACATAATTGCAAGATTTCGCCTTTTTTTCCTTTTCCATTGTTTGCATCATGGTTGACTGAACAAGGGTATGGTCTCGGCCATTCCTATTCAGGGTATACCGGAAACTGCCAAGGATAAATTAGATTATAACATGCTCTGTTCACATCTGATTTTTCAGAGTGGTATCGTATAGCGTAGATTTAGCTAATCCAGCTACTACGGTGGATGGAAGGGATAACACGGACTAGGTTTAATGACAGTTTCGAAAGTACTATCAATGACCAAGAGTCCGAGACCATAATGAACGTTACTTTATTAAACTCGGTCTGTCTGGGATCATTTTGTTGTCACGCAAATTCTTATTTGCAACGGCACTATCCGTCGCAAGCTTGTGACGGATACCGTTTTCTCTCACAAAATACCCATTTTTTCTCTCTCTCCAACACTATTCATGTGGTCTCCTTTCTCCACTATTCATTTTGTATCCACTTTACCTCACAAAGTATCCGTCACAAATGGTGACCCGTCGCAAGCAAGACTTACTCTTGTTGTCAAATGAGTAATAGAGAATGGGATTTCAATTTCTCCAAATGGTGAACCCGATTCATGAATAATATAAGATTGAATTGTGTCGGAAGTTCATTAATAAAAAAAGAGTAAACAATTGTGTTTTTTTTTCTTTTTAAAAAAAACTTTTAGTTTATTAAAAACAGGATTAAAAAAAGCAACTACTCTATACTTCTATAGCACAAAAACTTATAGGTTTGACTCATTACAGCAATAATAAGTTGAGTTGACAACTAAAAAAGAAAAATAAAGCTAAAAATGGAAATATCCGAATTGTTGGCGATATTCGGGCCGGGTATCTCCGGCGCAGTATTCGGAGCCGGTTGGTGGTTTTGGGTCGACGCCGTCGTATGCAGTGCCGTCACAATTTCCTTCCTCCACTACCTTCCCGGTATTTGTTTACATTTTTGCCCTTCTTTCTCTCCTCCTGAAATCACGATTGATTGAATTTCATAATCTAGGGTTTTTTCAATTGTTGTCATTTTAGGGATTTTCGCGTCGTTAGCTGCGTTGATGTTCAATTGTGTTCGTAAGGAGGACATTGATTATTCGCCTTACGATGAAGGTGAATGGAGGTTCGTGTCTGATTACTCTGATTATTATAATCGTTCATTTGATTTTTTTGCTAGTTTTTAGGGGTTAATCGTATGATCGGGTGTTAATTTGGTGTAATTAGGTTTTGTTTGATCATATAATCCTTGTGAGGTGTGATTTGATCAATTGTTGTGTGGATTTGGTATCGCTGATCTATGTTACTCTGACTCGGCTGCAAGTGTCGGAGGGTGGTTATTTCCTTAAAGTATTCAATTTTTGATCTAAAATGAAGTGTCATGTCGTGTCTAGGCGACCAAAGTGAAGTGTTCGAGTAACATAGTCGTTGATTAACACTTGGCTTAGCTTCAGATCAACTTGTATGATATATAGTTTGAGCTCGAGATAGGCTCAGAGTACGACAAATTCATGAAATGAAAGCTCAAGCTCAGCTGATTTTCCGAGTCAAATCGAGCACTATTCTTGTAAAATTGCAGAGTTGAGAGGTTTCTGTTATACTGTGCTGTAGCATGCTGAGATTTGCTTGTTGCTACTGATCTTACAGACTGAAGCTGTGGCTATTTATTGCTTATGTTGTCGCCTTTGTTTCTCTTGCCGCATCAGTTGGGCTGTTAATACAAGATGCCCTTGTGCCTTCTGGTCCCTCAACTTGGACCGGGGTTGCCGGTGTCCTGCAGTGCGTGTTTGTACTAATCAGGTTGGACTCTCTTTTGATGCGTGTTTGTACTATAGTAGGTTCTTGTATAAGTGCCCTCTTCTGCTTCTCTTGAAGGTGGATCGAATCATTTCTTTTTGGTTTTGTTACACTTTTTCCCTAAAACTCTTATATTAAATTTTACTTCATTTTTCAAAATCACTTTAAACTTTATTCTTGATTTATTGTTTTTGGTTTTTATACATGTGATAAGTTCGATTTAAAATTTATAAAACCCCTTTGCCTTTCATTTCTTTGTTTCACTCTACTTCTGTTTTTTTTCTTCTTTTCTTTCTTTTTTCTCTTGTTGAGATGAGAGTTCACTCATGACGGTTCCAAAGGATGATTCATGTCAGCAGACCCCAAAATATTTTGGGACTAAGCCTCTGATGTTGTTGTTGTTGTTGGTTCTGGTTCATATCGCTCTCCTTTCTCTTGAGAAGTGAGACATTTCGGATTAAGGTTTAATTTCTTTCTGTGGAGCTTATGGTGTGATATAAATGATTCAAGTTGATCAAACATAGAGGGTGTCTTAGATCAACAAAACACTAATACTCTATAAGTCTATTGGCGATTACGGACAAAAGAATTATGGGAATTGGAGCGACTTTGTTGAAGTCATCCATTAGATAATTTTGCAGGTAATGGGTAGAAGAATACACGACCACATAAACCCCAACGTTCCTTATTCCGTGGAGTGAAAATTAATATCTTCATGCATCATTTCCCCGCGACAGATTTTATTTGCTGTGCTTGACAATGTTAGATTCACTTGTTCGGTCGCTCCTAACTTGACTCATTTTTCTGGCAGTGGACTGATCTATTGGACCTCACATTTGGAGTAAATGCTTGCTTTGATTCTCTTGTGGAGTTCTTGAATATGCAATTTCTTTGACGTGAACGAAGTAAGTTTAGTTTCTGTAAATGTTTGTAATATATCATTGGTTATAACCAACAACGCTCTCTGAAACTTAACTGTGTTTTCGGCTTTGTTAGTATTTGTTGTACTTGTTACTCCCTTGGAATATTATGAATTGTGTCATGTTGTGCTTCTTTGAGTGTGATTGATAGGCACACCGATACCTCTTTTCTCAACCGTCAATTAAGATCTGGTTTTTGATTGAAAAATGATTCTTCCTAACATTTACGCTGCTTAAGACGTACTCCGTTTATAAGTTCGCCATCGGATCCTCCCAAGACTATGCTGTTGCTTACTGTGAAAATGTTTTTTTTTTTTTTTATCAAAATAATTGTCTTTCCGTACAATGTGGAATCAGAACGGGTCTCATCCTGTGTACCAAGTTCAAATGAGTCGAGTTTGTAATTTGTATGAATGGACTTTTCCAAAAGCCGACTCAAATTTTGACAGGTCTAATTGTTATCAACTTTGCCATTTTCTTGAATTTTATTGATTTTTTTTGCTTAATTGCGAACATGAATAATCCATTTTCAAAACACAAGGGGATAAACAGGGGTCATATCAGGATAACAAATTCCGAAATTCTGTTCAACCCCTGCAGGCTTTTGATTTTCATTAAACATGGCAAAAATAAAGACATCCAACAAGGATGTAGGTCTTCGAGGTGTTCCGACCAGCTTCGATTTGAATATAACTCTTTGATTATATATTCGTGCATTATCGTTGCTTGTATAAGGTTCGTGACCAGCACTAGGCCACCCAGTCTCGGTCACTACCACCGTTGCTCCAGGCAACCCGTTTTTCTCAAGAGCCACGTAAAATGCGTCTACCATCGCTTCATATAGACAATAATACTGGTATTGTCCATCAATTTGAGGTTCTGCTGCATTACACAAAGCGTAGTCTAAGGGGATATTAGCCGGGTCTGAAACATAAGCGGAATACGGATATACATTGATTAGTAGAGTCGGGTTATCAATCCCGCGAAGCCATGAAATGATGTTATTCATGAGAGTTTTAGATTCGTTGGTAAAGTCACTGGCTGAAGGTGGATATGTAACTCCCAGTACATTAGAGTTGACTACGGTCGTGACCTTGATCCCGGTTAGTCCAGTCCCGGTTAATCCGCTTAATATGTTTTTCATGGCCGCGGGTATGTGTTCTGCATTAGACCCTGGGACCATTTCATTCCCAACCGCTATCCAACCAAAGTTAACATCCGAGGAATAAGCGGCTACGTTTGTTTTAACCCATTCCATGGCCGTGTCAGGGTCACTTGCAAGGCTTGCCACGTCTTCATTCTTTACCCCGACAACAACCTTAATCCCCGAACCGCGTAGGGCATGGAGGGCCTGTGGGTAGGGTTCAAATAGCCTTAGGAGTTTGATGTTCCGTTCTTGACAAAGATCTATAACGTGTTTTGGCGAAGGTAGATTATTTGCATGTACCCCATAGTTGATGCCAATTTCCGCACCTAGAATTCATAACATAACACATCTACAAAGTTTATTACGGATAATTCACGCGGTACCCTTGAAATTTGGCACTTTGTACAAAATAATCAAATTTTTATCCGAAAAACTTAAGGAGGGCATAATCGTGTTTAGGAGTACAGAAAGTGCAGAATTTTTTTTCCAATTTGATCATTTTTACGAGAAGTACGATTTGGAAAAAAAATTGTTGTATTTGATTTGGAAAAAAAGATTGTTGTATTTGGATCCTATAGCTAGGAGTTTTTGTACGTCAAAGTCTTTTTGATCGAACAAACTTTGAATGACCATATCTTTTGATCACGAGTTCCAAACGCGTCAAACTTTTTTTTGCAAATCTTAGTTCTCGGAAAAATGATCGGTTTTAAAACAAAAGTTTACTTTATAAGCTCGCGTCTAAACATGATTTATGACCTTTCCAAGTTTTTCGGATAAAAAATTTGGTATTTTGTGCAAAGTGACAAACCTCAATGATACCGCGTGAATATCCAAAGTTTATAAATGAATCAAATATGATAAATATCATCTATCCAAGTAAATGCTACTTAACCAATTTTAATCTTTTAACGAATATATCAAATTACCAGTCTTAAGAAATACGGGGTACCAACTAAAATTTAACTTACAACGAAATTGTAACCTTTTTTCTTTTCTCTCTTAGAATTCGACATTTGTGTGAAATATTGTACTCATATACACTTAATATGGAGTGGTATTTAGATTGATTATCATACTTAAAACGTTATAATAAAATTGTTTACTTTTCACTAAAATACTTCTTATAATAAATATAAAAAAGTAAATAAATGCTCGAGAAAGAGCGAGTAGCGACTTACCTGCCAAATCCACATGTACACGGATTACTACAAAAACCAATTGTATGAAAATTACGATGTCGCGAAAGACGAACTCCATTATAGTCATCTATTTTGCAGAAAAAAATAAATCATATGTTTGTGAATTGAAAGTATTTAAGCATTTTAATATGGAATATGTTCTTTTGAAATAAAAGTGATAGGTTATAAATAACAACCAAATCTCTAGGATTTATCTTCATTTAAAGCTAAGCATAAAACAGTAATAAAATTATCCAATAAGGATAACCGATCACAAATAAGACTATATAAAATTATAAATAGATGTATATGAGCATATGAACATCGTACATCTACTACAAAAATTTCAACAACACATACCCATAAATTTGATAATTACAAATATTATATGAACAAAATAAAACCTTAATGTAACCATATTAATAGTATTTCAAACAATACAACAAGTCCAACAAATTTACATAAATCTTGCATCACATCCAACGTAACAATATCATCACCGGTATCACCAAAAGTACATCCTAAGTGTATGAATAATACAAACGTTCTAGTTGATAAACTAATCTATAAGTTCGCTAAATATCTGGCAGCCCACTCTTCTTTGATCTCATAAATATCGCTTGTTGACATGGTTGATTCCTTCATAAGCTATAGTTAACAAATTGGTCAATTAGTAAAACTATAAATCTACGACTAGATAAAGAAAACATACTAAGAACGGAAATAAAATATACCTTCTCAAATTGTTCTTCTTTACTCCTCGAATAGTAAAATGTTATGTTATACATCCATTTCATGACATAATAGCCGCACTCGTAATCCTTTGGTTGCTGAGGACACTAAGATTTATAGAAAAAAAATATGATATTAATTATGTAACATATATATAGAATATAACTATAATTTAGAGTTAGTCGTTGCAATATAAAATGAGTTCATATATTACTTACATGGATGTCATCTTTTATGATTAGTTTATTATTCTTTCTAGCAAAGTTACGTCTTCCACCTTGAGCGCAATGTAAGAACCAAGCATTTTTGAGTCTTCCTTTTATGTCCAATCTCTTTGATTTTTTTCGATCCGAATTCAAAATATAGATAGTGTTTAGCCCCAAGCATGTAACGATCAACATCCAATGATTACTACACATATAAGTTCATAGTTAAGGTTACTATTAATAAATCATACTTCGTATATTATTTAAAAAACAAGACAAAACAAATAAAATTATTACCGCTCATGAAATGCGCCCATGATAAATTTTTTTCCATCTTGAATCTTCCAGGCATGTGCAATATAATCTTCACATTGTCTCCCCCTATGCATATATTCACAAAGTTTCACCGGACACATGTATCCGACTAAATTTGCTACTTCGCTTTCAGTAGCACATTGATATAGAAAACTACATCCATTAAATTAGTAAACAAAGAACGAATGAACGAAGAATGAAACATAACAAACAAGTGGAAAAAGTCCGAGCAGACTAAATAATTATAATTTTTTACATATAATACATACATACATACCTTCCCCAAATTTGAAGCATTACAACATTTAGCCATTTATTTCTCAGCATCTACCTTATCTCGACAACAGTTAAAAAACTCCTCGCGCTACCTTCTTTGTAATTATACACTGACTTATCTATCACCATCTCGATTGTAGACTTTTTGGACAAGGAGCATAACTTTTCTTCTAAAGAACGACAAAAATAACCTAATTTCCCAACCTCTTCCACACTTAGAGATTTAGCATCTTCTTTTTCCTTATCACATGAAACCTTATTATTACCTTTTACCGATGCCTTTTCAATGGATTTGGTATTCATAATAAAAAAACGAGCTAAATTAAGCTCATCCACAATATAGCGATTACTTATTGTTAATATAAGAAATGATGATACTTACTTGCTTTCGAACTTTATGAGCGGACTCCCTTTTATCTGTAAGTTTGTCTTTTCTCTTTGGATTTTGAGTCTTAGAATTGACCTTAATAACAAAAAAAAACAAAGCCAAGATGGTCACGAAGACTCGAAATCGTTTTTATAGTTATATAACTAAGCGATTACTATGAAATTGCAATTCTCTTTCAAATCTCCCATGCATATAAGGGTCTTTAATTTTACAAAATATAACTGCTTAACTATAATATTAGTTTTTTTTTTTTTTTTGGTTCAAATGAGCGCACTAAGTCGCAGGTGAGAATCGAACCCCCAACTTCGTGGTTGGGGTAAGAGCGCTCTTACCACTTGAGCTAACTCTTGTTCTCAACTATAATATTAGTTGAAGTCATGAAAAGTGATATTCATGACTCGAGTTTATATTCCGTTAGCACAAAAATCGTTTTTATAGTTCTCTTTGCCAGTTTACCCCAATAAATAACAAATAACCGAAATATTAAACAAATGGTCGAGCCAAAAGAACAAGTTACTTACTAGCCAAATCCACATGTAGATTGATTGCTACGAAAACAAATTGTATGAAAAATTAGATGTCACGATCGAAAGACTAACTTCATTGCAAATTTGCAATTATTATTCTTTTTATTTGTTTTATTCGTGGAAGTATTTTTTTTTTTTTTTTTTTGGTGCGAATTCGTGGAAGTATTTAAAGTGCATTTTAATACTAGTATATGTTCTTTTGAAATAAAATAGTGGCATGCAGTTTATTAATAGCACCCAAATCTCAAGGATTTATCTCATTTATAGCTAATCACAAAACAATAATAACATTACACAACAAATTAAACAAACTAGTTTTAAATCCGTGCACATTGCACGAGTTTGTACTTTTAAATGCTGTTATTTTCGAAGATGTAAATAATGATTTGAGTTTTGTTAAGATTATAGATAAGAGAAATGCATAAGAAGGATTGTATTATTGATTGTTGTTCCTTACATGAATATAGGGTGAGGTATTTATAATACCTTACAACTTCAAGAAACCCTAATAAAGTAGAAACCCTAATGGTCATTGGGCCTAATATAGGCCCAATCTCCTAATACCCTCCCGCAATCGTAAATGCAATACGCAGTACGAACTTTACGATTGGAGAATTACAAAAAAAAACAGAATCAACATAAGAAAGAAAAAAAATGCATCTTCTTGATCTTCATTAATCTTCAATCTTCAATTTTCTTCGTCTTCAAAGGTAAATAAGAAAAGATAGATAAGAAACGAGTATAATACTCGTTAGAAATTTTTCGAACAAGAACGTTAAATTTTTTCGGACTTGTCGAAGACATGAGATAATTTGCAGGAACCCTAATCGAACCTGACAAATATCAAAAAGACGGAAAATTATCCGTTAAAATTTCAAGATTTGAAGAACGTTAATTTTTTTCGGACTCCAAATAGATTAAGATTTACTTTAAAGACATTGAATAATGTTTAAACAGATTCTTAAAGAAAAAGAAGATAAATATGTTTAACTTTCATATGAAAGTTATTTGATGAAAACCACAAGGCTAAGACAATACATGGTAAATATGAGAATAGATGAGAAAAACATAGAAAAACAATTTGAACGTCATAATTTTTACTTTTTTTTTTCTTTTGTTTTTTTTTAACATGCTTGAGGACTCTAAAAAAAAAAAAAAAAGCCTTCCGCTTTCTTGCCGGTGGGTGGCCGGAAATTTACACCCACCGGTGGGATCTTTTCGAAAAAAAGAGTTAAAAAAAAATAAATAAATAAAGTTGCAATGTTCAACGTCCAATTGCTTCTAATTTTTATTAAAAAAAATCCCCTTCTCTGATTTGCTATTTTTTCCAAATTTTCATTTTCATGAATTGAGAAAAAACAAACAATCCGTCCCAATCTCTGTGCGAATCTTGATTTATCGTCGTCACTTTGTTCAAGGTGGTACAAATAATCACCATAATGGTGGTTTAAATTTGTTTGGAGTCTGAAAAACTTTGCGTTCTCCAAATATTGAAATGACGGATAATTTTTCCGTGTTACTGAAATTTGTTTAGGTCCGATTAGTGTTCCTAACAAGTTTTTGATATTGATATTCGACAAGTCCGAAAAAATTAACGTTCTTGTTCGAAGAGTTCTATAGCGAGTTTATACTCGTTCATATATTAACTACCTTGCGAAGATGGAGATGAAGATGAGAAGATCGAGACGAAGATTGTTTATCTTTCTGTTTTTTTATGATTATCATGCATTTCTTCAATCGTAAAGTTCGTACTTACTGCCTTTACGATTGCGGGAGGGTATTAGGATACTAGGCCCATTAAGGTTTAGCCTACGACGGCTATCGTCTAGGATTTAGTCAAGTAGTCTTTATTATATAAGGAGTTGTGTATTTAATCAAAACCTATCAATAATACAATTCTCTTATCTTTATATTCTCTAACAAGTTTTGATTAGATTTATATTTAAGGTTTTTGATTTTTATAGAGTATATGATATCAAGCATAATAATTAAGGAATGATTTGAGAATAATCATTCCCCTGACAAATCACAACAATCACTCCTAAAATCTCTCCTGTATATTATAACTTAGGAAATTAGTTTATACATTCTTAATGCTACTTATTACGTTCATACTAGCATACTGTTCTATATATATTGTAATGCTCTCTCTGTAACATTTAAGCTATTAATAATAACATTCTTTACATATGATTGACGTACTAAAAATATAACAGTATTAACAACACGGTTTTTATTCAAAATATGATGAATGTAAATAAATTTGAAAAATACATGATCATAAGAAAATGGTACTAAAATTTCTGAAAAATTTCTTTACACTTTATTATTTGTTTTATTAAAAATGTATTTTTCATTGTAAAAAATCATAATAACTAGTGAACTATACAACTAGTTGTATAAATATAACAGTATAGACTTGAAGGTTTATTATAACAAAGAAATTGAGTTTATATGTACATTTTATGAGCTTTATAAAACGTCTCTGTAAAGTTTTTTTACTCAAAATATTATATTGAGACTACTCAAAAATAATACATATATACTTAGTAAAAATTTGATTGGCTAACCCTATATTTGTAGCTGTATACTGTGGTGATTTATTCGGAGATGGTAAACAGTTGTTTAGCAGGTTAGCTATAATTGTTTGCTCACGCGAGGGGGACGGAGTTATCACATAAAATTGCTCTAGAGTAGCTTCCGCTTGTAGTCGAACAATCTTTAGTTGTATTTTGCACTTTGATTTGAGACTTTGTCTCTTTTGGAGTTGAGTTTATAAAGTATTGTTGTTTCTTTAGGATAATTGTGATATTTACTAACACGGACAACCGAAATGACACTCTTATATGTTAAGGTAGTCTTTGGTAAGGACCTTAGTACATGGGGATGTTATAGGCATTTATAGTTTTATTTATACCAATTTTATTTCATTTTAATCAAAATGCATGTCAAATTTTTAACGATTAATGATGAAACAGTAGGTCTACTAAGAGACTGTCTCTCAATAAACTTATTAAGAGACTATTGTACAAATTTAAGAAAAAGTGGTACTAAAAGTAATATAATAGGTACAAATAATGATTAAAATAAAATAAGTACATTTATTATGTGAATAAGTACGAAATTACTATGGTACGATCAATGACAAAAGAATCACGAAATACAAATAAAAGGGTATAAAAGAATGGTCTCTCAATAAACTATTGAAAGACAGTCTCTCTCAAGTATTAAATGAAAGATTAGTTAATTTATTAATTAAAGAAAATCTAATTTATTTAATTTCTATATTTAAATTGAAACATTTTGAAAGAAATTTTTGAGGATCTTTGATCTCCTAGTAGATATATAAGATTGCATTCTCAAAAAAATAAGAAACTACTTATTTATGGCATTGAGTAATTTAGATTTAAATATTGTGAAATGAAGTAATTGGCATTTTTATTTGGTATTGATATTTATGGCGAGTGGATTCTTTTAGTATGTGACACACTTAGGTCCCGTTCTTTCTGGCTTAATTTTAGCTCCTTTCAATTTTGCTTGGTTGTATTCTGTTGAGTTTTATTTACGTTCAATCAATTATTTTCACTTGATCTCTTCACAAAACTAACTTTTAACTCAACTAAATTCACTTCACCTCAGTTTCACTCAATTTATTTCAGTTAAGCTCTACTCCAATTAACTCAATTCAGCTCGTTTCAGCCGAAAAGAACAGGGCCTTAAGGCGGGAAAACTGAGCGGATTTTTTTTAGTATGTGAGACACTTTTTTAACTCGGTTTTAAAACATGTATCCTAAGAATACACATTAATAAACTGTATATTGAAAGATTTGCACCATATTCTCTCGAAATACAAGCATAAACTCACTCTTGCCATAACTAGTGAAACTATTTTATAAATCTTTTCATATTCGGCTTATTAATGTTTACGTTCGAAAAGCCGTTTTTAAGGTTTATGTTATCTTATGCAAAATTTAAGTCAAATGTGTTAATCCTAAATAAAGCATGATATAGTTTATAGATTTATTGATTTCCTTTTCTTGGATTTCTTAGAGGAATGATTTTATGTTTTGTTAGAATTTGTTAACCAATGAAATAAAATCTTTGTTTTTGCAAAAATTACTTACCCGTCGCAAGGAAGACTGTTGTATGTAATTATATATGTCGAGAAAGAATTATATCCCTTTACTATAAAAGGAATAGCTTTTCAAGGATTTCTATTAGTTGATGGATTAATGAAAATGATTTTTTTTAATTATGGTAGGGTCCACCATGATCTTATGCATAATTAATTCACAAATTCTTATTTACAACGACATTATCCGTCGCAAGCTTGTAGCGGATACCGTTTTCTCTCATAAAATACCCACTTTTTCTCTTTCTGGACACTATTCATGTGGTCCCCTTTTTCCACTAACTCATTTTATATCCATTTTATCTCACAAAATATCCGTCACAAATGGTGACCCGTCACAAGCAAGACTTACCGTAATTAATTACTTGCCTCAAGTTTTTCATCAATTTAATTTATTCCCTACTTTCATCAATTTAATATGAAGTCTTTCGAGGTCCTAACTTCAATTCAACCGTAAAATCAAATCTTCGATGATTATTGATAATAAGTTAACTAATTTTACTTAAAGGGATACATTGAATATAATAATATGATTGAGACGCATAAACTTTAGAGATGAGTATATGCCAAGATTAAATAAGTTTTTAATATTACGTTAACATGCAAAAGTTAAAATGATTAAATTGAGTGACGACGAGAATAAAACAAGAACAAACGAATACCAAATATAATAATACAGTAATATATAAATTGGCGAAAATTAAAACATTCAAATAGTGGAAATCAACAAATTAAAATAGTTGAGATTTGGAAATCAACGAAAATATGTAACCTCGTCTTAAATGTACGTAAAAAAAATGGGATTATATTATATGGTCGGAGTTTTTTTGGATAGTTAGAGGGTCAACTAAAAAAAATTTAGGTTCATTGCGATGGTTTGGAAGTTGGAAGACTCGGAACTTAGGACTAAATCCGTAAACATAATTTTAAAATATATATTTTTTTTTTATTGGCTATTATTCTTCTTAAGTTTAAAACGAGTCTCCTCACGGATTATAGGACACATATTTTATTTTCGTCATGCATAATGCTTTTTCATCCTACATATGTATATTTGACCCGTTTTAAACTTAAATCGATAAGTCGTTCTAAATAAGATTTGTGTGCTTTTATAATGTCAAGCGGATGCATTAATTTACTTGCGTCTGAGTCAAATATATAAATTCTCTTTACTTTTTACATTGATATGAGTGCGATACTAAAATCTTATTTTTGTTAAATATATTTACTTTCTTATTGATTTTTCGATTTAATAAAGTTAGATCCGTGCATTTTTTGCACGGGCGTAAAACTAGTTGATCTAATAATCCTATCGACTCCGAATAACTTGTCATAAATGGGTAATTAAATCCTATATCTAATTAGTGACTATAGAACCGGTTCTATACATGTGATAACAAAGAATTGGAACTTTATACCAAATGATTGATCTTACATGTACATTTTATGAGCTTTATTGAAAAGATTTTAAGCGCCATTAAAAAATGTAATCCAAATATTATATTGAAACTCAAATATAATATATATAAATTCAATTAAATTTTTTTAACAGTTAAGAAATTAAAATGTAAGTCAGTTTAAAAGCTCCAAAAAATTGCATATAAACTCAATTATATATGTATTGGAAGTACCATACTCATATACATCTATTTGTGATCCGTATCTATCTTATTGCCATATTGGTTAATTTTATTACTGTTTTGTGATTAGCTATAAATGAGGATAAATTCTAGAGATTTAGGTGCTATTAATAATCTCCATGCCAATATTTTATTACAAAAGAACATGTATAAAATGCACTATAAATAATTCGACGAATTGTTTCAT
Organism: Silene conica; assembly: GCA_029255685.2. NCBI lineage: Eukaryota > Viridiplantae > Streptophyta > Magnoliopsida > Caryophyllales > Caryophyllaceae > Silene > Silene conica. The sequence goes on along the minus strand of CM055317.2, from coordinate 335,235 downwards.
ATGATTCAATTTATTTTACAAAAGAAAAAGAAATAAAAAAACAATCATATAATTATAATGAAGTTAGTGTTTGGTGACATCGTATTTTTCATGCAATTGGTTTTTGTAGCAATCAACCTACACGTGGATTTAACAAGTAAGTAATTAGTCATTTTTTTGTCGATCATTCGTTTAATTTTTCGGTTTTTTGTTATTCATTGGTGTAAAGAGAAATATAAGAACTAGTTTTAGCCCGTGCAAAATTGCACGGATTTGGTTATTGAACTTGTTATTAAAAAACTTTAAGGAAATTATAAATTATTGAAATCGAAATTTCATAATCAAATTTTAAAGTATTAATCAATATCATAGATGAATGAAAATTTAACAAAACTTATACGTAGGTTAACGACATCATAAATATTGGTGAATCTCTATTATCCCATTTCAAAATCATTATAAACAACATTAAAGTTTGATTTTTATATAGTTGTAATATTAAATAAGTAATTTGACACAATTCTTACAACAAAAACATGAAAAAACATTAATTTGATCATAATTATTTGGTTGGCAAGAACAAATTTATAATTGAAGTCTGAACACCAATTATATGTGATGTTATTTATTAAAATTAACTTTTAGCTAAATTAATTTTGATGAGTTTGGAAAGTCCGGAAATGAGAAATGAAGATAGTGGTGGGAATCATACAAACAATGTAGGTCCCACATTTATTGAATTTTTGAAAAAAATAAAAGTTGTATATGATGATATGGGTGAAGGAAATTGCTTTAAATGTTTTTGGTTTAATATAGATGATTGTTTTGATTCACCACTTGTTATGACTTTAGCTACTAAATTAGTCATATTTTGTAAAATTGCAATTTTAAAGTAATAACTTAAATTTATGTTCGTTTCTGTCGAAACGAGTATGGCGATATGGGGTATATATGCGCATAAAATTAAACCGAGTTGTACAATATCTCAATTCTCACATAGATAGATGGGACAAGCCATAGCCCACAAGCCTTTCGATAGTCCCTGAATATTATGCTTTTGTCAATTACTAGTTTTATGCTCGTATAAAAAATGTACGGGTCTGTTTCTAAAAACTTCGTAAATATTAGTGCAAATATAATTCAATTTGAGTTTAAATAAGAAAATAAATTATCAATCCAGCGATGATTTTGACTCCAAATAATTGATTTATTGATATTGAATTAATTAATTTGTTTTTCTAAAGATTATTATAAATTGAAATTAGTTTTTTTAGACTGTTAATTTTAAGCAATTCATCATAATCTCTTCAAATCTTTAGCTTTGATAGTATAAAGATTCCGAGTTTATTTTATTAGTATTATTATTAATTATTAATATGCAATCCGGTCCTTATTAATAAACGAAATATTATTAAATGTAACAATCGGAATATGATTTTTTTAGTTTGAAATTTAAATTTTATTACGACAATGGCGAAATGTAAGCCGAATGCATTACAAAATATAAGACTTTTAATTGAATCATTTTGGTATATATTGGACCGTTATTCATTTTTTCAATTAACAATAATTTGATCATATATCGTATTTTATGTGTAAATCATATATAACAATATTACATAATAAATAAGGAATAAGAAAATTAATTCGACAACTATGGGATGAAGAATGAGGAAAAGAGAAAAAGAGGAAAATTAATTCTAAATTTAGGTAAGAGGTAAATTAATTCATTGTAAAAAAAAGTGGGCCCCTTTATTTCCGTAATCTAAGTAGCCAATCAAAATCATTTAAAAGTTATTCCTTTTATAGAGTTAGATTTATCATGTTAATTAAACTTGGTTTGAATAAGACATATACCTAGACCTGTCAAACGGGTCTAACGGGCGGGTTACGGGTCGGGTAGATACGGGTTCGGGTAAAATACGGGTCGGGTGTATTTCGGGTTGGGTAAAATACGGGTCAAGTCTATACGGGTTTCGGGCGGGTTCGGGTAAAAATACGGGTCAATCAACATCTTTTCCTCGCATTTTTTAAAACTTCTTTTATATCGTAATTTCTACCCTTTATACGTTTTCTCTCCTCTTACTCGTCTTAGTTAACTTAATTTTCACCATTTTCGCCATCACCGTCGTTATCGTCATCATCACCCTAATTAACTCGCTAAGTACGATAATGAGACTCAAATAAGATAACAATGATGACGTGACATGTGATCTGAGGTGATGAGGTACAAGTGTTGACGCAAAGTGCGGTTCAATTCGACGTAATACCGTGAAAGTGATGATGTGGCATGTGGTCCTAGAAAATGAGGTGAAAACGATGATGTGGAATTAGGTGTAAGTTACAGTGTGACACATATTTCGATGTGATGACGTGGCATGTAGTCCATCGAAATAATGAGGTGACAGTGCTAACGTGGAATGTAACTTGACGTATTACACTAAAAGTGACGACGTGACACACACTTCGATGTGATGATGTGGCATGTGGTACGAGGTGACAAGTTGGCGGTGCTGACGTGGAATGCAATTCGACGTACTACGGTGAAAGTGACGGTGTGACACACACTTTGAGGTGATGACGTGGCATGTTGCTTGTTTGAGGCGATGACGTGACATAAAATGGGTATTTTATGAGAGGAAACGATATCCGTCACAAGCTTGTGACGGATATCGCCGTCACAAATGAGAATTTATGTATATATATACATATTTCTCCTCAAAAAATTTTAAGTCATCAATACCTATATGGCTATATGACATTATATATTTTAAAAATGATATATTGTCTTGACCCAACGGTCAACCTGCTGCGGGTCGGGTTTTGACCCGTTGTTTACGGGTCAAAACGGGTTCGGGTATCTTTCGGTTTCGGGTTGAAAAACCGGGTCATTTACGGGTTATTTACGTGTCGGGTTACGGTCGGTTTTCGGGTCGGGTCGGGTTTTGACAGGTCTACATATACCATATATATATATATATATATATATATATATATATATATATATATATATATATATGCATTAATTTGTGCCTAAACTTACTACGTTTTACGTTATTTCGAAAGAAAAATAACTATTCATTTGAATATGGAAAAGGTATAAAAATACCTAAACTCGATGCTTATTTGAAGTATACCTACATGTCATATACGGAGTATTTCAAAAAGACCCTAATTAAATTTGGTCACGATATAGCGACTTGAACTTTTCACCGAATTAGTTTTTAATAACATAGTATCAAAATCAGCGTGAATGCGTAACCTCTTTCTGAAATATTAGCGTGAGTGCTAATACACATTATTAAAAAATTGGTATAATTTCTTATTAACTTATTAATTAATAACGTTGGTCTGGTGATTTTGTAATTTTTCATTGTTCAAAGCCGGGTTCAATACTTTCTAGTAAACATTTTTTATTTAATGTTTTTTTTACCATATGTAGTATATATGTATATTGTTCACAAGCACACCAAAAATTATTATGTAATAACCAGATTTCTCATTATTTAAACATAAATTTGTTACTTTCGTAATTTTGTTAATTTTTTCGCACCCAATCGACTCAATTTTAGAATTGACTTTGGTAATTGTAGGTGCGGAATTTGGCGTTAACTATGGGACGCATGCAAATAATCTACCTTCACCAAAAGACGTTATAGGCCTCTATCGACAAGAAAACATAAAACTCCTACGGCTATTTGATCCCGACCCCTATATCTTCGAGGCCTTACGAGGTTCAGGCATCAAGGTCGCTCTCGGGGTACACAACGACGACGTGAAACGCATCGCGACTGACCCAAATGCGGCCATAAAATGGGTCAAGACAAACGTAGCCAATTATGCCAAGGATGTTAATTTTGGTTGGATCACGGTCGGGAACGAGATGGTCCCAGGGCCTGACTCTGAACACATACCCCGGGCCATGAATAATATCTTAAGTGCCCTAAACGCGGCCTCATTAACCGGGATCAAGGTCTCGACCGTGGTCAACACTGGAGTCCTGGGATACTCAAACCTTCCTTCTGCTACTGACTTTACCAACGAAGCTAAAAGTCTCATGAACAACATCATTAAATGGCTTCGTGGAACGAACAACCCGATTTTTCTCAATGTGTACCCGTATTACGTTTATGCTTCGGACCCAAATAACATCCCGATAGATTATGCTATGTTTGATGCACAAAACCCCGTAATTGACGGAACATACGAATATTCTAGTCTATTTGAAGCCAGGGTAGACTCATTTTACGTGGCTCTCGAGAAAAACGGTTGGCCCGAAGCAAAGGTGGTAGTGAGCGAGACCGGGTGGCCGACTGCCGGTCAAGAGCCTTATACAAGCATACGCAATGCATTTACATATAATCAAAGGCTTATATTAAAAATGAAGCAAGTTGGGACACCAAGAAGGCCTTCAAATTTATTGGATATTTTTATATTTGTTATGTTTAATGAAAATCTTAAGCCTGCAGGGCTTGGACAAAATTGGGGGATTCATTATCCTAACATGACCCTTGTTTATCCCCTAAAATTTTAAATAATTAATAGTATAGAACCCGTTTATTCGCGGTATACACAGACCTTTTAGATTAATTTGTCTTTCATTTATATATTTCTGTTGAATTGTATTTTAATTTGAAAAAGATGTATGTTAATCTAGAAATTAATCAATATAATAAATAATTTTATGAAATGTGTATTTTTATGAGAATATTTTATATACCTCAAATTTATTCATTACATTTTTATAGAATTTCCTTAAAAAATTCATTTTTTTTTTTTTCGTCACGAAATTAAATATTAGTTTTTGGTTATGGATAGTTATGGTTTTATATATACCAATTTTATTTCACTATAGTTAAAAAGTCAAATTGTAATGATGAAAGTATTATAGGTTGATGGAAAGATTATTATTTTTTAAGCGAAAGATTAGTTAGTTTATTAATTTAAAAAAATTATTTTATTTTCGTATTTAAATTGGAGCATTTTTAGAGAAATCTCCGAGGATCTTTATTCTCCTAATGGATATGAGATTGAGATTGCGTGTAAAAAATAAGAAAATAGTTATTATTTATGATGTTGAATAATTTGGATGTAAATATTGTGAAAGGAAGTAACTGACATATTAGGTATTGATATCTATAGTCAGTGAACTTTCTTAGTATGTGAAACACTTGCGCAAGATTATTTGGATGATTGTTATTCTTTTATATAAAGTAAATATCGACGCACGAACAACGATGATCAACACGAAGAATTCCTTGTGAGATATCGATTAGGGTGATTGAGGTTGAGACTAAGAAAGGAAAACTGATTCAGAGAGGTATTGACGGAATGAAAACTGATTAAATAATATTGTCGTATACTCTAATTAATATCTTGCGTCACTGTTAACAGACCGGGTGCTCAACCGGGTAGGGCTGAGCAAAAAAACCGGATCCGAATTATAAAACCGAAACCGAACCGAAAACCGTAAAAAGAAAACTGCAAATTCGGTTTTTTTTCCGGTTGCGGTATCCGAACCGGATTATATTATGCTAAATCGGAGCGGATATGGTTTTGAATAATTGAAAACCGGGACCCGGATTTCAAACCGGTTTATAATTTTTTTGAAAAAAAAACAAAAAAAGCCTAACTAATAACTAAACTCTAAACGTCTAAAGAGGAAAATTTAGTGAAACCGGTGCGGTAATCCGGATTTCCGGATCCGGTTTCCAATTTTTAAAAAAACCGGTATACCGGTTTAAACCGGTTCGGTATCGGTTGTTATCACGCTAGAAGGTATAGCGTAGAAATTAAATAATAGAAAAAAAAACAGTAAAGATCTTATCTGAGACGGAAGGTTGTGGCGTGACAAGCGTCACTGTCCTAAAGTTGATTTATGCCCCGTCTACTACACACGGCCTCAAATGGCACTCAACCCCCAGGATTACACAACCGTTGTTTCTCTGGTGTAGGCGGAGAAACAGATGAACAAAGCCAAGTTCGTTGCCAAAGAACCTTTAAGAACTATTTAGTAGACAAAAATATATAAGTAGGAGAGAAGGATTTCAGAGAAGAGAAAGTGATGAAATAAGTTGAGTTGAGTGATTTTGTGAGTGATATATGGGGGGTTTATATATTGGTGAAAAATGTATGGTAAAACACTAAATCAGTCTCGTAAAAAGATAGGCTTAGGATACTACGTAATCAATGTGGAAACTCCCACAAATCAAGTATGGAGGAATGCACAATCGACTCGGTACTCACACGAGTCAATATATTCAACTTAGAAATATGCTCCAATTTATTGTTGGGACAATTTTCAATATTTGCTTCTTTTGAAGCATCAAATCCAACAATCCCCCACATGATTCAAAAGAAGAATAAAAGAATAGAGAAATTAAAAGGAGAAAAAAGATTTGTTTGACAACGGAGATTTGGAATTTAGATGTTTAGTGTCTTGTGGACTTGAACTAACACCCAGTGCATACAGTAACCTTAGACCGCCATTTGAGGTGGATCAAAGCCTTGAACCTTTGAATGAAGTTGGTGAAAGATCAACTGCGCACTTACCAATCTCAAAAACAGGGCTAATGTTCGCACCATCCATGAACTCATCATGAACGCAACATATATGGCAAGTGTTTTACTTGGACTTCCCAAGTGCTCCCCACATGAATCCCGGTAATCTCGTGAATGCCTCTAGAGAGCCTAAAGCCTGAAACTCTCTTGGGGTTAGAGCAATAGCCCCCACATTCACATAGGTAAATTCATCAGGTTTGACTGTCTCAAACCATCCGTTAGGACTATGAATTTATTAAGAGTTATGACTCAACCTTATAAACACGCGACAGTACCTTGAAAAAGGAAAAATAGAAAAAGAAATGTCATATAACAATTTGAAGGAAATGGTGTTGACATTTCATCTCGAGTTCGCTGTGACTTCGTTTGACCGCATTTGACCTTAGCTAGGCTAATTTGGGTATCAATCACAGTTTACTCCTTAATAGGCTTTAATCCCATTTCCTTGTGCTGCCACACCAGCACTTCTACCATGGCCATTGGTAGGAGGATCTCAATATCCTCTTTACAATTTACGTACGTACTGTCACATTGTGTAAGAGATCTCAATATCCACTTACAATTCAAAACCTTTGTGAACATATTATCAAATCAGATTATTCATTACCCTTGATAATCTGCCAAAAAATCGGATGCTTCATAATATGATGCAGACAATGAAATCAAAATATTCCCACAACGGAATAATACAATCACTTAACTATTTAGCTTTTTATCCTGCAAATTCTTCACAATATATGCATACTCCATTATATATCCAACAATATAATTATGCATCTATAACTTGTATGATATAGTCTTATGAAAGAAGCAATTTTCCAAAGTCAAATAAATATCATAATTATTCGACGTTCAAATAAATTGCAAACCATTCCCAACTTTTAAACCAAATAAACAGAATACTCCATGTATTACCATACAACCGTTCATAAATTTCTTAAACTAGAAAAACAAGTTTAAGCAATCTCAATATTAAAATATCCACATTTCAGAATAATCAATATATCCCCTATAATGGTCATTATTACCACTTTAATCAGTAAAACTCAATAAAGCGCTAAAGTCAACTACTATATACACATATTTTTGCATATACACATAATTATGCATAAGTCCTTTGAAATGTAGAGTTTGTGATAATATTAGTGAGAATAACTCATATGGTAAACAAATAATAAAACAAAATACATCCATGTTACAAACAAAAACCAACACATAATGTTTGTAACCACATGCCTCGAACTTACGACCCCAAATGAAAAACAAGTCCAAAACTTACGCTATTTGAAAAAATAGTCATAGCGCTCAAATTTCTTAACTGGAAAAAATAAGCTCAACACCATGAGATTACAAATAAATCAATCATACACTTTCCTTTCTCAGCAACACGCTGATTTATGCCCCGTCTACTACACACGGCCTCAAATGACACTCAACCCCCAGGATTACACAACCGCTGTTTCTCTGGTGTAGGCGGAGAAACAGATGAACAAAGCCAAGTTCGTTGCCAAAGAACCTTTAAGAACTATTTAGTAGACAAAAATATATAAGTAGGAGAGAAGGATTTCAGAGAAGAGAAAGTGATGAAATAAGTTGAGTTGAGTGATTTTGTGTGTGATAGATATATGGGGGGTTTATATATTGGTGAAAAATGTATGGTAAAACACTAAATCAGTCTCGTAAAAAGATAGGCTTAGGATACTACGTAATCAATGTGGAAACTCCCACAAATCAAGTATGGAGGAATGCACAATCGACTCGGTACTCACACGAGTCAATATATTCAACTTAGAAATATGCTCCAATTTATTGTTGGGACAATTTTCAATATTTGCTTCTTTTGAAGCATCAAATCCAACATCGGTTCCTTGAAATCCAAATTTTTAAAAACCGGGTACCGCTCCGGATTGTAAAACCGGTGCGGTATACCGGTTTTGCTCAGCCCTACAACCGGGTACCCAAGGTACTCAATCAGGTACCACATGTACTCAACCGACTCGACTAGGTACATTTAGGCAGACTCTGATATAAATCTCAAAACTTGAGTACTCGGTCGAGTACACGACCGAGTACCCAACAACAGAACGGGAGGAGTATTAGAATAACTATATATAACCAAAAACTGTTATTTAATCTTGAGATGGAAAAAAAAAGAATTTCTTTTAAGAAAATCCATAAAAATAAATGACTAATAAATTTGAGGTAATAATATTTTCGTAAAAATACACATTTCATGAAAGTATTTAATTATCTTGATTAATTTTTAAATTGACATTTCTTCTCAAATTACGATACAATTCAATGAAAAGAAATATGCTGAATGAGTTATTATTTTAAAAAGTTTATGAGAGCAAGTCTAATGGAGGAATTTCTTTGCTATATATGTCAATTTTTAACAAACTCAAAAAATAAGAACATTTTGTCATAATGGGAGAACTTTAAATAAAGTTTTTCAATATACCTCAGTATATTATTTAATGTTTTTCATTTATTTATTAATTTTTTTATTGGTCAACTTTTCTTATTTTTTGGAAGAAACAAATTCTATTTCTCAAAACAAGTTCTTCATTCTAAAGGACAAACTTTATCCTATAATAGAACAAACTTTATTTAAAAGTTCTTGTATACAAAGTCAATGCAAAAAAAACCCTTCATTACAATTGCTCTGAGTACTGCGGATAAGCGGATTTTATACTAATAATTATTTAAAAATTTAGGGAATAAACAGGGGCCATGTTAGGATAATGAATCCCCCAATTTTGTTCAACCCCTGCAGGCTTAAGATTTTCATTAAACATAGCAAATATAAAAATATCCAATAAATTTGAAGGCCTTCTTGGTGTCCCATCTTGCTTCATTTTTGATAAAAGCCTTTGATTATATGTCCATGCATTGTCCTTGCTTGTATAAGGCTCTTGACCGGCACTCGGCCACCCGGTCTCGCTTACTACCACCTTTGCTTCGGGCCAACCGTATTTCTCGAGAGCCACGTAAAATGAGTCTACCATGGCTTGAAATAGACTAGAATATTGGTATGTTCCGTCAATTACGGGGTTTTGTGCATCAAACATAGCATAATCTATCGGGATGTTATTTGGGTCCGAAGCATAAGCGAAATACGGGTACAGATTGAGAAAAATCGGGTTGTTTGTTCCTCGAAGCCATATAATGATGTTATTCATAAGAGTTTTTGCTTCGTTGGAAAAGTCACTAGCTGAAGGAGGGTATGAGATTCCAAGGACTTGAGTGTTGACTACGGTTGAGACCTTGATCCCGGTTAGTGCGGCCGCGTTTAGGCCACTTAAGATGTTATTCATGGCCGGGGGTATGAGTTCAGAGTCGGGCCCCGGGACCATCTCGTTCCCAACCGTGATCCAACCAAAATTAACATCCTTGGCATAATTGGCTACGTTTGTCCTAACCCATTCTATGGCCGCATCTGTGTCAGTCGCGATGCGCTTCACGTCTTCGTTCTTTACCCCGATAGCGACCTTGATTCCCGAACCTCGTAGGGCCTCGAGGGCATCCGGGTTGGGATCAAATAACCGTAAGAGTTTGATGTTTTCTTTTTGATAGAGGCCTATAACGTCTTTTGGTGAAGGTAGATTATTTGCTTGCATCCCATAGTTAACGCCAAATTCCGCACCTACAATTACCAAAGTCAATTCTAAAATTGAGTCGATTGGGTGTGAAAAAATTAACAAAATTACAGAAGTAACAAATTTATGTTTAAATAATGAGAAATCTAGCTATCAGATAATAATTTTTGGTGTGCTTGCGAAAAATATATACACTACAAATGGTAAAAAAAAACATTAAATAAAAATATGTTCATTAGAAAGTATTGAACCCGACTTTGAACAAGGAAAAATTACACAACCACTAAACTGACGTTATTAATAAGTTAATACAAAGTTTGCCGATGCATCCCCGCACCCCCTCCATAATCACTAATATGTCAATTATATGTATAATGAGTATTAGTTAGACCCTTGAAAATTTATTTCAACCAAAACGTTCGGCTAATGGTTGAGATCCAATTAATATTTTAATATTCTAAGTATAATGAGTATTTACGCTGGAGGAAAACTAGTTAATAATATTTATAAAGCAGTTATATCCGTTTTAAATTTAAAACAAGTTAAATATGATATTTAATCGACAAAAATAGAAGGACTATCGAAATGCGGTGCCTTGTCTCGTCTATTCATGTGAGAACTGAGACGTTGTAGAACTCGATATGGTCTCCCAAAAATTAAACAAATGATCGAACCAAAGAAGTAGTCACTTACTTGCCAAATCCATATGCAGATTGATTGTTACAAAAACCAATTGTATGAAAAACACGATGTGACCAAAGACTAGCTTCATTATAATTATATAATTGTTTTTGTTTCTTTTTCTTTTGTAAAATAAATTGAATCATATGAAACATTTCGTGGAAGTATTTAAAGCACATTTTCATACGTGTATTTCTTTTGAAATTAAATAGTGTCATGACTCATGCAGGTTATTATTAGCACCCAAATCTCCAGGATTTATCTTCATTTTTAGCTAATCACAAAACATTAATAACATTATACAGCAAATTATAACAGATTTATTACCATTTAGGGAAAGATTGTTTTTTCTTTTTTTTTTCTTCAAATGAGCGTACTAAATCGCGGGTGAGAATCGATTCCCAACTTAATAGTTGGGGTAAGAGAGCTCTTACCACTTGAGCTAACTCTTATTCTTATTTAGGGCAAGATTGTAGTATGAACTATGAAGGCGTTTTTTTATCTTGAGGTCCTTTTTGGTTAGAAATCATTTGGTAAAGTCTATCTGAAGTTGGTAGGATAGTAAGGCAGTAGCGGATCTAGGATGTATGAAATAGGGGTGATTAGTAAATTTTATAACATAAAAAAGGCCAAAATACAACCACTCGATCGATTAATCTCGTCCCTAAGCGATATTTAAAAGATAAACCTTTTTAACAAAAAAATATATTAAGATACAATAATGTGTTGGGTGATAACATTCCAACACAAGTCTTTAATGAGCTAATTGTTACATTTATAATATTGATGATGTATACGCAACATAACTACATAAGTGATGTTAAATGAATGAACCATTTATTTGATTAAACATTACGTGAAAACTTATGAATTGTTTTCAATTCATTTGTTTGTATAACGTGAGATGATTTATGATGGTATATTATAACGTCGTTTCACGTGACTATATAAGCAATGTAATTTCTTTGGAAAATATATCTCACAAATAATATTATCAAACAAGGTGACTGTAAAGTCGGGTTTGAGGGTGTGAGAGGTAATACAACGAGTGTTCTAATACAATAATTTAAGAGGTTACTCTAGGGGCGATATTACCGGCATTTACTAATTTTACTAGAGGTCTAGAAGTTGTTATCTTATTTCATTGTGGGTTCCGGATTGGTGTTTATTCGGGACGGTTACATTGTATTACTACTATTTTTATAGTGGATTCTAATCGATTTGGCTACTGGGTTTTACTTTCAGTTTGAAAGGTTTTGCCCTGGGTTTGACCCTAAATATTATCTCATTTTATTATTGCTTACATTTATTTACTTTTACGGTTTACTTGTCGGTTGGTTGCTTCCGTTGCACGTGGGATATTGGCGCTAATTTCCCAACATAATGTTTGATAAATAAATACTAAAATAATTTAATGATGGATAATATTAGTAAGGCTCATCAAGATATAAAGTATTTATTTTTAAATATGTTTATGTTTCTGTAAAATATCATCATATTCACATTGTGTGGTTAAATTAGTGTAAATTGCAAATAAGATGATGCAATTTCGATCCTAAGTTTAAAAAAAATTAAAAATTCGGAATTGATAACGTGGACCCATTTTTGGTAATTAGTTTGAAACTCGCCCTATTTTGGTGAATAGTTTGATTTTCGACCACATTTTAACAAAAACTTCAATAATAAACTTCTCAACTATTTACACATAGGTATAAAAATTTATTAACCCAAATCCGCTAATTTCTAAACACTTCTATTAAAAACAACGGATCACATGGACTATATAATTAAATTTTAGGGATTTTTGTAAATAACCCCCTTATATGTACCAAAGTTTACAAATAACCCCCTTATATGTTACTTTTTACAAATAACCACCTTAAATTCAACTTAATTCAAAAATTCACCACCTAAGCTATATTAAGTTGACGGTTTTTATTAAATCCGATCTATTTACGACTTTATGACTTGAACTTAACTAAATACCTAAACTACCCTCGCCTATTACCGATCCATATTCCCTAACTTTGCTTTAATTTTAAACACACATTCAATCCCCAGATCAATTGTTCTTCTTCATCCCTATTCCCTCCTTCCTATACTAAATAATCAGTACAATTTATTATATGATTACTACCTGATTCATAAATGTAGCTTCATGTTTGACCATTGTCTTGCATACTAACTCCTTATAACCGAAATTAGCTCCTAGAATGGAACTGGCAAAATTTATATGTAATTGTTGCAATGCTCCCTTCGTAAGATATCATTGCCATTGCCATTTTTATTAGCCTAAAACCACCATTTATATCCACATTAAGATCATAATGGGAATGATAAACTGGCAAGTAGTTGTGGTACTACATAGTTTCACTATACAATTCACATTACATTAAACGCCATCATTAGCAAAATAAATTTATAGAGGTCTCCAAGTAGTCAATTACATGTATGCTAGGATTAAGCAATAATGGTAAATGAGGAAGTTGTATTTAGTAGAGGAAGGAGGGAATAGTGATGAAGAAGAACAATTAATTTGGGGATTGAATGTGTGTTTAAAATTAAAACAAGGTTAGGGAATATGGATCGGTAATAGGCGGGGGTAGTTTAGGTATTTAGTTAAGTTCAAGTCATAAAGTCGTAAATAGATCGGGTTTAATAAAAACCGTCAACTTAATATAGCTTAGATGGTGAATTTTTGAATTAAGTTGGATTTAAGGTGGTTATTTGTAAAAAGTAACATATAAGGGGTTATTTGTAAACTTTGGTACATATAAGGGGGTTATTTACAAAAACCCCTAAATTTTACTTCAATTTAGGGAGATTTCTTTTTTTTCTATTTTTAACCAAAAGAGTTTGGTGTTGTGTTGTTCACTTCATCCCTTAATCCCGAGATTAGGGTTCAATCTTTATTCATGGGAATAGCCCGCGGTGAGAGAATTATACATTGTTGTTGACATTAAATACCCCAATTTATACTAAAAAAAGATAGGGAGATATAGAAGGGAATAAATATACAAACTTGGAAGAAAATCAAAGCCAACTAAAAATGAAGTTTTACTCCCATAAATGGATTATAAATGGATAAGGAGTAATTAATAGGAGTGTCAAGTGAACACCTTTGTCATGTGTTCTTTATCATATACAGTTATGTATAACTATATACGGAGTATAAGTACACCATGGAACTTGATTATTAACATAAAAAAAACTAAACAAGTTATAATAAATATAATAATATAGCTAAAGTTGCAATGGAGCTTTTTTCTAGTCCATTAATCTTGTTCAGCCTATTGATCATCATAGTAATTAATTTACAAGTGTATTCAGCAAGTAAGTGAATCAAACTATTTCTTAGAATTAATCTCATTTCGATTCTCATTCGCTTTTACTTTCTAGTTCAATAATGCATTACAAAAATTACGCTCTTTGTCCTGGTCATTTGTTTTTTTTTATTCTTCGTGAAATGTATTTTTGCAGAAATAGTTTTTCACATCTTCTTTTTTTTTAATTAAATTTCCATATCATTTTTCTAAATCTAATTTCTCAAAATTTGATATGATTTCTCAAGATTAATTACGCACTTAATTTGTCGGAACTTAAATTTCCAAATAATTAATCGAGAATATTTAAAAGAGATTATATAATATAATGATAATTGTGGCATTCTTTGAAAGGCAATTAACAAAAATTTTAGCAGCGTAATTAATTTTACTTTTCTGAAAAAATGAAGCTAAGTAATTTTACCGTTGGTTGGACCCTTGCTGTTCTATTGCTTTCACAATTCACAACTACTATTTTATGCCCGTACAAAAATTATATGGGTCTGTTTATAAAAATGTGACATATAATTGAAAATATGTTCGATTAATTAATACAAATATAATTTAACATGAAATTAAATTTGAAATATATAAATTATAAATTTGGTGAAATTATTTTGACTCCAAATTATTTTTATTATTATTGAATTTTTTTTTTTTAAATATTATTATAAATTGATATTAATGTCAATGTTATTTACCGCAAATGACCAATTTTATGAAAAAATTTTTATTATTAAACCATATAAAAGAGATAAAAGAAATTGTATGATATACCTTATACCTTAAATAAAAATAAATGATCGGGAAATTTTTTAGTGGTGGGATAGGGGTAAGAAAAGTCTATTAACTTCCTACATTTAATCCTACATTTAAGGAGCACGAACCTCTTAAAGGTATAGCTTTTATAGTTAGGGGATTTCTTATTTATATTGACCAATTGATGTTAGTTCAATTAGAGAATTATACAAGTAGATATATACATCTGATACTATATATTTCGAGCTTTATAACAAAAAAATTGAGCTTATACATATATTTTACGAGCTTTATTGAAAAAAATCTGAGTGTCTTTATAAAAAATCGTAACTCAAAACATTATATTAAAACTAAAAATAATTATAAAACCCAATGATTTTAATTTTAACACTAAAAAATTACACTGCAAGATTTTTTTTAAAAGCTCAAAAAATTTGGAGCTCCCGAAAGGATGGCTTACATGGTCTATGTGGTGTGGAAATGCATGGGCCCGGGTATTAAACCCCTCGTCACAAAACACGAAAAAAAAAAAAAAAAAGAAAAGAAAAGAAAAGAAAAAATATTTTAGATGTATATTTATCATTATTTCATACTTTCATATACGATATGTACATCATGTACGCTCTGTCACACAACTTACAAGTTACAATCGTTGTTATTTTGAAATTAGGTGCAACGATCGGTGTTTGCTACGGACTAATGGGAGATAATCTCCCACCTCCAGCTAATGTTATCGGACTATACCATGACAAACAAATACCCAACTTGAGATTGTACGATCCAAACCCGGACGTCTTAGCCGCCTTGCGAGATTCCGGGATCAAGGTAGCTGTTGGTACCAAAAATGAGGACTTGCAATCTCTAGCAGGCGATGCTAATGCCGCGGTCACTTGGGTGCAAAACAACATCGTTCCATACCAAGGTTCTGTCAACTTCGGTTGGATTATCGTTGGAAATGAGGTCATCCCGGGCGATTTAGCTGATTATGTGCAGCCGGCCATGGCTAACATTTGGAGTGCGTTGAATTCTATCGGCCTATCAACTGTTAAGGTTCGCTCCTTAGCCCTAATGCACTTATAAAGTAAATTTTCTCGGGTTCTGTAAGATCTCTAACTCTAAAATAATTTATTTTTATTCAAACTAGGTATCAACCGCGATCCATGGAGTAGTATTAGGGGTTTCGTACCCACCATCAGCGGGCGCTTTTTCCGATCAAACAAATGGTGTTATGACCACCATCTTGCAATGGCTAAGTAGCACAAACAATCCACTCTTCGTCAACGCCCACCCGTATTGGGCTATCGCCTCAGACAACGCTATTCCACTAGACTACGCTATGTTCCGACCGGCCCAACCCGTTGTGGATGGAGACTTGACCTACAATAGCCTATTTGAGGCCATGGTTGATGCAATGTACTCTGCTATGGAAAAAAGTGGAGGAAGTGGTGTTGGGATTGTTATAGGTGAAACGGGTTGGCCCACTGCAGGAAATGACCCGTATACAAATGTGGATAATGCGAAAGAATACAATCAAAAATTAATTGATTTGGTGAAAAGTAAAGGTACACCAAAAAGGCCTAATGATATAATGGATACGTTTATATTTGCAATGTTTAATGAAGATACGAAGCCTGCTGGTGTTGAGCAAAATTGGGGACTTCATTATCCTGATATGTCTCCTGTCTATCCTTTGACTTTCTAATATGGTGAATTGATGAATCGGGTACAAGCACGACTGATCTGATTTAATATCGTCTTAACTTAACCTAGGACGACGTTATTAAACAAGTAGTTGTGAAATAAGTATTGTAATATGTAATATGTAAGATGTAATTCCATCAAATAATAATATTAAGATTTTTTATTATGAATCTTTTGAGTAAGTTTGCGTGATAATTATGATATTTATGATTTATTGTTTTGTTGGTTAGATTATAAGGGGTGATATTTATAACTATTCAAACCATGTCACTATGTCAGCATCATATTCGGCTTTATGGCTCCTATTATACCAAATAAATTTAAACAAAGAAATAGTGAATTGCATTTGTTTTACCGGTCGAATTATATTAATGAAGATGGAAATAAGAAATTGTTTATTCATATAGCTTACATCATTCTATCAATGACATAGATAACAACATTTAAGCATCATATGGTTTAATAAAATCTTAATCAACCAATTTAAAATGTTTAAGGTATAAACTGGCTCCATAGTTGGATAATGGATCACCCAATTCTGCTCAATAGAATGAATTAAATGATGATTGTAAGATGTTTAGGTAACAACATTTTTCTATATAGCGACCATTTACTAAACAAAATAATTTTTCTTTTTGTTCAATTTGTCATAAAAAGGCGATAGTAAAATAGATAGATACACAAAGAGTTTGTTAATACGCTCCCACAATTATTTGTGATCAAACGGGAATGGAGATGTTTTATTTCATATCAAGTTCCGTTAAATCCAATATAGTTTATGGAAAATTAATTATAAAAAATGATTCCTCCCGAACATCTCTTTCTCCTATCTTAATTAAGTCATTAAAAATTGTACTTAAATCTCTATGACTAGGTTTAAATTCAATCAACATTAAAATCGCATTTATATCTCCCTTCACACCAAAAAATAATCGCTGCCCTAAACATAGTGGCTAGTGCACCAAAATATATGCATTGAATTTTCTGGATCTTTTCCTAAAACGAACATTTTCTATAAAGTATTTCCAAACTAACCATTTTTGAATTTCAATTTCCATTTTAAACCATTTTTAAGGTTTTAACAATGTAATTAATTTTGGCAATAATTTGGTCAAAATGGTTAATTCGGTAAGAGATTTATACGGTTTTAAAATTTAATTTCTCATAATGGCAACTAATTAATACATACTCCATAAATATTTTCTAACATCACATATATATTAATTAATAGACTAATATTTTCTTTTCAATGTATGATTATATCGAATAAATAATGTGACGTGAATTAACTTTTATTTAATACATTAGCCTTAGTCAATTTTAAATTCTTACAAAAAGCAAAATTAACATTTAAATTACGAGCAAAGTGATAAAATTACAATTAAATATTTAGAACCCAAAATCAAATAAAACAATAGTTGAAAAAATTACGACCATTTTACTTTCCTTAATAAATCATCCCATTTAATTTTTTATTTCGTCATAAAATAACATATTTATTAAATTTTTTTTTTACGGTTATACTAACTTTTATATGAAAATTAAATATGCTCAATGAAAAATTATAAAATGTAAATAATAATTAAAATAAAGATTAAGAAAAATATATCTTTCAAAATACATGGATTGGTGGAAAATATATACTCCATAGTATTAATTATCATAACGGAAAATTAATTAATTGTAACATTGTCTAAATTTTTTACCAAATTAGCCTTTAAGCCTAATTTATTTTCCAAACTAGCCATTATCAAGATTAATTATGTTTCTAAAATTTTAAAATGGTTAAAATGGTAATTAAAATCTGAGGATGGTTAATTTGGTAAATATTGTACGAAAAATGGTCATTCTAGTAAAAGACCCGAATTTCCTAGTCTAGTCAAAATAGGAAGATTTGTTTTTTCTTTTTTAGTCAAAAAGAGTTTGGTGCGGTATTGCTCATCTCATCCCTTAACCCTGAAATCAGGAATTCGATCTTTACTCATAAGAATGGAGTAAATTCTTTAAACCGTGGTACCTGGTACGGGGATTATATATTATTGTCGACGGTGAATACCCCGTTTGACCGTTTATACAAAAAAAAATAGGGAGACATACAAGGGAATAAATATAACCTTGATAAACAAATCAAACCTGATTTTGTTGAATAGTAATGAAGGTTTACTCCCATAAATGATACGGAGTAAATAGGTGTGTCAGATAGTCAAAATAACACTATATATATAAGCATATTATGGAACTTGAATTAATATAAAAAAATAATCAGGTTATAATAAATATAATAATATAGCTAAAGTTGGAATGGAGCTTCCTTCTAGTCCATTAATCCTGTTCACCCTATTGTTCATCACAGTAATTAATTTGCAAGTGTATTTAGCAAGTAAGTGAATTAAACTATTTTTGATAATTAATCTCATTTCGATTCTCATTCGCTTTTACATTCCAGTTCGATAATGCATTACCAAAATCAACGCTCTTTTTGTTCCTGTCATTTACTTTTTTTATTCTTCGTGAAGTGTATTTAATCAACGCGACAGTCGACAGTTTTATGAGACTGTCATACATAAGAACTTATTTTTATCGTGATATGGATCTAAACACGAGTTAATTGTATGTTAAGGTGCCGCAATTGGAATCAATTATGGCCTAAAAGGAGACAATCTTCCACCAGCAAGAAGCGTGATTAACCTCTGTAAGCAAGAAAACATCCCTCTCTTGAGGTTATTCGAGCCAAACCACGAGGCGCTTGAAGCACTAAGAGGAACGGGCATAAAAGTCTCGGTAGGTGTGATGAACGACGATGTACCCAATATCGCTAATGACTTAAATGTAGCGACCCAATGGGTCGCTACTAATATTGTCCCGTTTAAAGATGTGAATTTTGGGTGGATCACCTTAGGCAACGAGATTGTCCCGGGCGCTGCATCCGCGTCCATTCCCGGAGCAATGCAGAACATTCAGCATGCTCTGAATTCAGTTGGATTAACCGGGATTAAGGTCACAACTGTCGTCAGTACCGCTGTTCTTGGCGCTTCATACCCGCCTTCAGCCGGAGAATTTAACGAAGCCTCAAGTGGGTATATGAAGGGAATAATAAATTGGCTACAGAGTACAAATACCCCACTTATGGTGACACTGTACCCTTATTTTGCCTATGCTTCGGACCCGGCCAATATACAGTTAGGGTACGCCCAATTTAACCCGGGAAATCCCATAATCGATGGGCAATTCAAATACTATAGCCTGTTTGAGGCGATGGTCGATGCATTTTACGCGGCATTAGAGAAAAATGGTGGCCCAAATGTACCATTGATCGTGGCCGAAACAGGGTGGCCTACTGCAGGGAATGAGCCTTATACAAGCATACCAAATGCACAAACTTACAACCAGAACCTTATTAATAAAATGAAGCAAGTCGGGACACCAAAGCGAGGTTCGAGTATATTAGACATATTTATATTTGCTATGTTTAATGAAAATCAGAAACCTGCAGGGGTTGAGCAGAATTGGGGGATCCATTATCCAACTATGCAACCAGTTTATCCCTTAAGATTTTAAATTGTTGGATTAAGATTTTATTAAGCCTTATGATGCTTAAATGTAAGCTATATATGAATAAATGATTTCTTATTTCCAACTCCGTTACTGATAAAATGACTGAAATTCACTATTTCTTCGTTTTATTTGGTATAAAAGTAGTCGAATATGATGATGATATAGTAACATGGTTGGAACAGTCATGAGTATCAGCCCTCGTAATTTAACGAGCAAAACAATAAATCATGAGTATCATAATTATCACGCAAAATTGCTCGAATGAGTCATGATAAAAAAAAAATTATTTTTATTATTAGATGGAATTACATATTCCAACAAACATGAAAAAAGTTATGAGTAATAACCAAATCCCAAAAATAGCTCACAACCGTAAACAGTGGGCTTATAAGTAGTTAAGACGGTATTAAACCAGATAAGTCGTGCTTGTACTCGACTCATCATATTAGAAAGTCAAAGGATAGACGGGAGTCATATCAGGATAATGAAGCCCCCAATTTTGCTCAACACCAGCAGGCTTCATATCTTCATTAAACATTGCAAATATAAATGTATCCATAATATCATTAGGCTTTCTTGGTGTACCTATACTTTTGACCAAAGTAATTAAATTTTGATTATATTGTTTTGCATTATCCACATTTGTATACGGGTCATTTCCTGCAGTGGGCCAACCCGTTTCACCTATAACAATCTCAACACCAGTTCCACCACTTCTTTCCATAGCTGAGTACATTGCATCAACCATGGACTCAAATAGGCTATTGTAGGTATAGTCTCCATCGACAACGGGTTGGGCCGGTCGGAACAAGGCGTAGTCTAGTGAAACAGTGGGGTCCGAGGCGACAGACCAATACGGGTGGGCGTTGACGAAGAGTGGATTGCTTGTGCTACTTAGCCATGTTAAGATGGTGGTCATAACATCATTTGTTTTATCGGAAAAGGCGCCCGCTGATGGTGGGTACGAAACCCCTAATACTACTCCATGGACCGCGGTTGATACCTAGTTTGAATAACAATTAATTATTTTAGAGTTAGACGATTTTACAGAACCCGAGAAAATTTAGTTTAGAAGTGCATTAGGAGCGAACCTTGACAGTTGATAGGCCGATAGAATTCAACGCACTCCAAATGTTAGCCATGGCCGGCTGCACGTAATCAGCGAGATCTCCCGGGATGACCTCATTCCCAACGACAATCCAACCAAAGTTAACAGAACCTTGGTATGGAACGATGTTGTTTTGCACCCAAGTGACCGCGGCATTAGCATCGCCTGCTAGAGATTGCAAGTCCTCATTTTTGGTACCAACAGCTACCTTGATCCCGGAATCTCGCAGGGCGTTTAAGACGTCCGGGTTTGGATCGTACAATCTCATGTTCGATATTTGTTGGTCGTGGTATAGTCCGACTACATTAGCTGGAGTTGGGAGATTATCTCCCATTAGTCCATAGCTAATACCGATCGTTGCACCTAATTTCAAAATAACAACGATTGTAACATGCAAGTTATGTGACTTTAGTATACACGATAAATATGGATTCAGCGTATGAACATAAAAATCATAGGAAAAAGACGTATAATAAAACGAGTTAGAAAATTCTTGTGTCTTCCGGCAGTACTACTCCTCCTACCTAAAAAAAATCCATCAAAATATAATATTATAATGGGTATGGTAATCCGGAGGACACAAGAATTTCTCAACGAATTAAATTCCCGTAAAGTAGTAAACAAAGAAAGTAATTATCGAAAGTATGCAAGACTAACTTGTTAAGAGAAATAGTTGTGAAAGCAATAGAACAGCAACGGTACAACCACAAGTAAAATGACTTAGCTTCATTTTTCAGACAATTAGAATTATTTACGGTGCTAAAATACGAGTACTTGGTAATTGCCTTTCAAAGCCACAATTATATATTATTATCATTATTAATTCACACAGAATAATAGTATAATCTTTTGAAAATATTCTAGTTTTATTATTTGGAAATTTAAGATCCATGAACATCTAATACTGCATTTTATGGAGGACATCAAGTATCCGTGAATTAATTTAAAGGAAATATTCTTAATTGTATAATTCAGAAGATTAATTAACCATCTATTGTGTGATTTTGCTTCCAAAAAAATCATTTCGTTTTAATTGTAATATATATTTCATTATTTTGTCTATATACTAGTGTAGATGCCGTGCTATATCACCCTATTTTTTAGATTTGATTTATAAACACCTTTAAACGGTAAGTATCTTAAAATTATTATATTACTAAGAAGGTAAAATATTATTATATTATTCATTTATGTGTCGTGTTTGAGATAAACAAAATAAATTATATATTTTAGTATATGTTGTTCGGTTGAAAATACAAGTATCTAATATTTATTATTGGATATAATGAGCCTATAGACAAACTTTAAGAAAAAATATTCCAGGTTAAAAAATGACCAAATTGCCGATTTTGAAGGTAATACAAGTAGCCACGTTTTTTAGGCCGACAAGGTCTCGCGATAAAAAAAATCGTGATTTGCACCATATTATCGTAATACCATATAAAAATGACTTAAATTGTTAAAACTGCATTCGATGTTGTTTCATTGAAAATCCGTGCATCGTCGTCTTTGAAATAGACGAAATAAGTTATATACTTTATTATATGTTGCTTTGCTGAAAATCTGAGCATCCAATATTTATAATACTATATAAGGCTATTTAGCATAATACTACCTAATAAGTTTTAAATTTTACATCTTACTACCTAATATGTTCATTTTTTCAAATAACAACCTAATAAGTGTAAGAACTGACACGATTACTACCAAAATGACGAAAATTGCTAAAAAATGACGGAAATCAATTTATTTCGTCCCGTTTAACTCTAAAACCTAATTTAATACCTAAATTACCCTCCCCTCCTTCCTCCATTAAAATACCTCCATTAAGCCATCTGCTACTCTACTACTCCATTCAAACAGGTAGCTACGTTGATATTGGTAGCAGGAGCCTTAGTGTTCTATATCATGCATCTGTCAACTCAATTAAATAAACAAATCACAATTCTTAACCCTAAACTAACTTGGTGTCAATTTCTTGCACTAACTTGGTATCGATTTCTTGCGGAGAGTTAGTGAGGTTGAGAGTCCCAAAAAGCCCAAGAAAAATACAAGGCATAGAATAATTAGGGATTTGTCACGGAAATCATCTAATGATAACACCCTCATCGTAATTCAACCGGCTAGGCAAGTATACAATAAAACAACAAAATTCCCAAAATTGAAGAATTGTGGTGATGCTTAAGCATCACAATTTTACCATTAACACAAAAAAATGTAATACCAATGCTTAATTATCAAATTTTATACAAAATAATCAAATTAGGGCAAGGGTTTTATACTGAAAATAAAATGAAAATAATGCTTACTTGATCCATTTGGGAATACAACAGAAGATTACCTCCCTCTAGTGCTGCAAATTAGGCATGTTCATGGAGGTTTTGATTGATAAAAATGGCGCAGAAATAATTACTTTACTGTTATAGGGGAGGGAGAGGGATGGATAAAATTTTAAAAGGGAGTAGGTTTATTAAAGAAAGGGTAAGATGGTCATTTAACTTAACCCGAACATTTAAAACCAACTTAAGTTCGGTTTCCGTCAAAAAAGTAGCAAACTGATAAATGTTGTGTGATTTTAGGTAGTTAGTTGCAAAATTAATTATATTAGGTAGTAAGATGTAAAATTTTAGATTTATTAGGTAGTTATTTGTGATATTTCCACTATATAATGAGCATGTACGAAAGGATTTAGAAAAAAAAAATTCTGGTTCAAAAATGATCAAAAACAACCGATTTTGAAGGTTATAATTCATGTTTTTGAGGCCGATGAGGTCCCGCGATAAAAAATATCGAAATTTGCACCTTATTACCTTAATACCATATAAAAATGATTGAAGGTGTTAAAGATGGCATTTGGTTTAAAGTAGACACATTTAGAGGTCGTAACATTAATTTACAGGTCGTGTTTCAAATAAACAAAAAAAATTATACTTTATTCTATATTGTTTTGTTGAAAATCCAAGCATCAAATATTTATAATAGGATATAACAAGAATATAGACAAGGATTTAGAAAAAAATCTTTCCAGTTCAAAAATGATAAAAAAAACAACTGATTTTGAAGGTTATTATCCGCGTTTTTTAGGCCGATAAGGTTACGCAAAAAAATTCTCGGAATTTGCACCATATTACCTTAATACCATATAAAAATGATTGAAGGTGTTAAAATTAGCATTCGGTTTTGAAATAGACACATTTAGAGGTCGTAATATTAATTTACGGGTCGTGTTTGAAATCGATCAAATAAGTTATATACCTTGCTATATGTTGTTTTTTTGAAAATTCGAGCATCCAATATTTATAATACGATATAATAATGAGCCTATGCACAAGGATTTAGAAAAAAAATCTTTCTGGTTCATAAATGACCAAAAACAGCCGAATCTGAAGGTTATTATCCACGTTTTTTTAGGCCGATAAGGTTCCGGGGTAAAAATTCTCGAAATTTGTACCATAGCACCTTAATATCATATAAAAATGACCGAAGGTGTTAAAATTGGCATTCGGTTTTAAAATAGACACATTTAGAAGTCGTAACATTAATTTACGGGTCATGTTTGAAATCGAACAAATAAGTTATATAATTTATTCTATGTTGCTTTGCTGAAAATCTGAGCATCCAACATTTACAATACTATATAAGAAACCTGTACGCAAGGATTTAGAAAAAAAAAAACTTCAGGTACAAAAATGACCAAAAACAACCGATTTTGAAGGTTATTTATTATCCACATTTTTTTAGGCCGAAGAGGTCCCGCGATAAAAATTATCGAAATTTGCACCTTATTACCTTAATACCATATAAAAATGACTAAATGTATTAAAAATGGCATTCGATTTTAAAATAGACACATTTGTAGGTCGTAACATTAATTCCCGGGTCGTGTTTGAAATCGAACAAATAAGTTATATACTTTATTCTATGTTGCTTTGCTGAAAATCTGTGCATCCAATATTTATATTACTATATAATGAGCCTATACGCAAGGATTTAGAAAAAAAATTGGGTTCAAAAATGACCAAAAACAGCCGATTTCGAAGGTTATTATCCACGTATTTTAGGCCGATGAGGTCCCGCGATAAAAATTGTCGAAATTTGTACCATTGGCACCTTAGTACCATATAAAAATGACTGAAGGTGTTAAATTGACATTCGGTTTTAAAATTGACACATTAAGAGGTCGTAACATTAACTTACGGGTCGTGTTTGAAATCGAATAAATAAGTTATATACTTTATTCTATGTTGCTTTGATGAAAATATGAGCATCCAATACTTATAATACTATACAATGAGCATGTACACAAGGATTTAGAAAAAAAAAATTATGTCCAAAAATGACCAAAAACAACCAATTTGAAGGTTTATTCACGTTTTTTAGGCCGATAAGGTCTGGGGGTAAAAATTCTCGAAATTTGTACCATAGCACCTTAATAATATATAAAAATGACTGAATCTGTTAAAATTGGCATTCGGTTTTAAAATAGACACATTTAGAGGTCGTAACATTAATTTACGGATCGTGTTTGAAATCGAACAAATAAGTTAAATACTTTATTCTATGTTGCTTTGCTGAAAATTTGAGCATCCAATATTTATAATACCGTACTATATAATGACTTAATGAGCCTGTATGCAAGGATTTCGAAAAAAATAATCGGGTTCAAAAATGACCAAAAACAGACGATTTTGAAGGTTATTATCCACGTTTTTTAGGCCGATGAGGTCCAGCGATAAAAATTCTCGAAATTTGCACCTTATTACCTTAACATCATATAAAAATGACTGAAGGTGTTAAAAATGACATTCGATTTTAAAATAGACACATTTATAGGTTGTAACATTAATTTATGGGTTGGGTTTGAAATCGAACAAATAAGTTATATACTTTATTCTATGTTGCTTTGCAGAAAATCTGAGCATCCAATATTTTATTACTAGTAGTTGTTGTACGGCACGCTTCGCGTGCCGTACCCCAAGTTAGTGTCACTCGTCTATTGAAATTAGTATCAGTACATATATTTCGTATTGTTGTTTATTGGCTCTACTTGACTATCTCAACGCCGATAATTACGAACGTTGTCTATAACATTAAAGAGGCATAAGTTTTACCATTAATGGAAAATAGAGGAAGGGCTAAGAAAGTACTACGTATATAGCAATACTTTGGCTCTGTTGAAGTTTTTCATTGGGTTAGAAATTAGCTTGTATGTGATATTTGAAGGTCTTCCCTAGTAACTCCTTACAATTATTTGCAAGCGAGCCATAATATGCGGCGACAGGCGTGAATAGTAGACGGAATGATATTAAGGCCTTATTGGTGTATTAGTTGAGGAAGAAACTTAAGCTGATGGTTAAAAAAAGCAAGCCCGCCCAAACCAATGTAGAACTCTACATGTTAACTCAAATCACCTAATTACCTCCTCTAATTGTAAGATGTAACCATACTTGGTCAGCTGACGTGATTAGTCTTTAAATTCCAAAGTTATTGCTTTTGCCGCAAGTGATCTCAATGCTTAAAAAATATATCACATGTAAGGCATTAGCTACCTTAAGGCCATGTTTTTTCTGCCTTATTTTCATCTCGTTTCGGTTCAACTCTGTTCAGTTCAGCTCAGCTCTATTCAATTCAGTTCAATTCATATAATTCAGTTCAGCTCAGCTCAGCTCAGTTTTATTAAGTTCAACCCACATTATTATTGTTGTTGTTGTTGTTGTTGTTATTCTTATTTTATATTTATTGACTATTTTTTTATTAATTATTAATTAATCCCTCCTATTCAGCTTAATCTTCTCTCTTTCCTTATTCGTGATAATCACATTTTCTTCCCTCTTTTCTTATTTGGTAAGCTTTTTGTGATCCAAATTCAATTTCATGTGGGGTAGGTTAATTTGTGTGATCCAAATTCATTTTCTTAATCCGTAGGTAAAAATAAAGGGGAAGAATAGGCTGAATAAGAGGGAGTATTATTGTTGTTTTTATTATTATTATTATTATTGTGTATATATAATTATTATTATTATTGTGTATATATATTTAATTATTATTATTATATTGTTATTTTATTGTTATTATTATTATTATTATTAGCGAAATATGGGAGAGTAGAGAAAAATGTACTTGTGAAGTAAAATTTGATAACATTTAAATAGTAATATTTGTTAACACAATCGAAAATCATAATCTTGAAAATATAGATATCATTAACATGAAACGCATTATCTATGTTCCTTCGTTATTGACTTTCATATCATCTTGATGTGTTTCATTATTGTGATCATTATGGACACCAATAACACGCCCACTTTTTTTCGAACTTTGTTCATGAGTTTCATCCATTCTTTATCATCCATGTTTAAATTTGTTTTTCCTTGAGTACTTTAATGTTGTATAACTGATTTACCAAGTATATCCATCCGAATGAAATTATTAATAACTTA
This sequence comes from Silene conica, assembly GCA_029255685.2. Taxonomy (NCBI): domain Eukaryota; kingdom Viridiplantae; phylum Streptophyta; class Magnoliopsida; order Caryophyllales; family Caryophyllaceae; genus Silene; species Silene conica. The sequence goes on along the minus strand of CM055317.2, from coordinate 307,529 downwards.
TTTTATTAATATTATTTTTAAACCGCAAACTTTTATTAACCAAACAAAACTATTATTATTATTATTATTGCTAAATAAACGCGTACTATAATTGTTATTATTATTATTATATTGTTATTATAATTACTTAGTTCAATTTTATTAAACTTCATTCACTTTTATTAATTTCAGTTTCATTCAGTTCAGTTCAGCTAGATTAAATTTAGCTCAGTTCGGCTCAGTTCAGTTCAGTTCAGTTCAGCTCAATTCAGTTCAATTCAGCTTCATTCAGTTCAGTCCAGTCCAGTTCAGTTCAGCTTTAAAAAGTCAGAAATAACATGTCCTAAGTCATTAACTGGAAGGCCCACTAAATTACATTATTATAGGTTAAACTCATAGGTTTTGTAAAATCCTATGTAATCATAGTACACTATACTTTAGTGGGCCGCCAAAATTTCAGTGATACAATCTATTATCAGCAAGAGATCTTTTTTTTGCACCTTTTTCCCCTTGAAATCCATACAACTAAGCATGAATTATTTTATAGAAACGATTGTTATTAAGGAATAAGGAGAAGACGTTTGAAGCCAAAAACCAGCAAAAAAACATCTTAAAAATGACTAAAAGTCGAGATTAAGCAATTACTCGCGCTTCATACTCCCAGCCAATATTGGGCAACTACTTATCCCTACTGAGTTGTGACAAGTAACTCTTTAAGAAGAGCCCTCGTTGAGGCATTTCATCGAATACTTTGATGACATTATTAAATTCGTTGAGGCATTTCATTATACACCCTGATGGAATCATCAAATCCTTTTTATTTCATAGTTGAGATGAAGATGGAGAGCCTCTTTCTTAATTATAACTTATTTGAGTCTCAAAGATTGGCTTACGAACAATATACTGGTTATCTTAATCGTAGGCTAAAAATGATGAAACAAACCCCATATCATTCGAAATTTCAGCTGTCATACTATACTGGTTCTCCATCACCAATAAGCAATAAGTGATTCTAAGTTTTTACAGAGGTACGTAAGCTGATCGCCGACGAATTTGTTATTGACGGATCTAATGGTGTAGTTAAGATTAAGGTTTAGAAAATTTAGAAAAGGGAGATAAAGGGGTATGATATTTCTGAGTTGGGGAAAGTAATCGCCATGGAAGGACGAAGATGGTAGCTTGAGAAGGAAGATATGGAGAAGGAAATTGGGTGTGTGGTTTTGGCCAAAGAAAAGCAATTTAGTTGATAGCAACCAATGGTTATGGGTTAAACTTTAAAACTTGCCAAAGGCAAGAGTTGGGAGGTCTCAGGTTCGAATCACGGAGGTGATGATCACTTGGCCGTTGTGGCCCTCGAAAGGGGTGGCTTACATGGTATATGTGGTAGCGCGGGAATGTATAGGCCCGGGGGATTCAATCCCCTCGTCGTCAAAAAAAGATAATCTACGCCTAGTCGCCTATCCATTAGTTATCATTTGGCTAAACTAATGTAAGTGGCAATTTAGTAAATAATAACTTACATAATTTAGGCACATAAATTCTTATTTAATTTAAGTCAAAAGTATCTGTATTAAGTTCAAGACGAGCCAAATAATGACAAATTTGCATAGATATGACAAACTTTTTGTTCTTCTCTAAACCTTTTTAGTTTTGTCTTATTCGTACAAGTGGATATTACTTGACCCGTCTTAACTTAAGACATATATATTTGTCTCAAGGGAGACTTATTGATTTACGCGTATCCATGTGTTAACCTTTGCCTAAAGCAGATGTAGGTAGCAGTTTAGTTGATAGCAATAACATAATTGGCCAAGTGTCTAAGTGGCTCAAGATATTATTTTGCGAAAAGTAATAGATAATTAGTAATCACGATGGAGTATATTTTGGACAAATATTAAAGTGTCCCGATTCACAATAATGACATTAAAATTAAAAAACAATTTAAAAAGGGTAAATTTTGTACAGTCAAAATATTCTCAGTGTTTTATAAAACGAATATATTTATCTTAATAATAAAATTGTTAAATAATATCTTATTTGCATGATAAATGGGAAATGAGACAAACATTTTGCTAATCTCAATATATATATATTCGGTTTTTGTCGTACGTATAATATAATAAAGTTTAAATGACTATGCTTATTTTGTGTAGAAATATGAAGTCGATTAATAATATATGTAGTGGTTGTAAATGCCAATGACCAAAATTCATTGTTTTTTACTGGACGATACATGATTTAAGTTGTTGCTTATTTTGTTAACTGGTTATTGTCTGATGTTTTATTGCTAGATTAAGAAATAAAGGTGTGCATTGTGATGATCGGATAAATGTTGCATTGTGACGATTGAATAGTGTTGATGTTTTATTGTTAGCTAGAAGACAAAATAAAAGTTACTATTCATTATGAATAGTAACATGTCTTACCCACTTTTTAGTAAGGGGTATAGATATAATGAGCCTGTACGCAAGGATTTAGAAGAAGAAAAAATTTGGGTTCAAAAATGACCAAAACCAGCCAAATTTGAAGGTTATTATCCACGTTTTTTAGGCCGATAAGGTTCGGGGGTAAAAAATTTCGAAATTTGTATCATAGCACCTAAATAACATGTAAAAATGACCGAAGCTGTTAAAATTGGCATTCGGTTTTAAAATAGACACATTTAGAGGTCGTAACATTAATTTACATATCGTGTTTGAAATCGAACAAATAAGTTATATACTTTATTTTATGTTGCTTTGCTGAAAATCTGAGCATCCAATATTTATAATACTTTATAATGAGCATGTACGCGTGGATTTAGAAAAAAAAAAATTATGGTTAAAAAATGATCAAAAATAGCCGATTTTGTTGATAATCCAAGCATCCAATATTTTAATAGGATATCATGAGCCTATAGACAAGGATTTAGAAAAAATCTTTCGGGTTCATAAATGACTAAATACAGCTGATTTTTAAGATTATTATCCACGATTTTATGCCGATAAGATGTCGCGATAAAAATTCTCGAAATTTGCACCATAGTGCATTAATAGTTAATATCATATAAAAATGACTGAAGATATTAAAATTGGCATTCGGTTTAAAATAGACGCATTTAGATGCTGTAATATTAATTTACGGATTGTGTTTGAAGTAGACAAAATAATTTATATAATAGGGTTTGAAAAACTTCATGACTATCAACTCACACGCTAAACAATAAATCCGAGTATCGTAACTTTATAACACGAACTTGCTCGAATGAGTCATGATTATAAAAATTATTATTATTATTATTATTATTATTATTATTATAAGATGGAATTACACACACCTTAATTGTAGCATGAATACATGTACATCAAACTACATTTCAATATACATAAAAAAAACAGTTAGTCTTGCTTGTGATGGGTCGGGTGGAAAGACGGATAATGACACTCACAAAACGAATAGGAGGACAAGGTGGGGCACCCCATGTGCTTTCCTCTCTCCTCTAAATGGGCATTTTGTGAGACAAAATGGTATCCGTCTTCTCCTTGTGACGGATACCCTCCGTCTACAATGAGAATTTGTGAAAAAAAAAATAGGAATAATAACTAAATCCTAAAATATACTAGCTCACAACCCTAATTAATACTTAACTCACTATTTCTTGTTTAATAACGTGTTAAGCTAAGACGGTATTAAACAAGACCAGCCATATCCACTCTCGATTCACCGTATTAGAAAGTCAGAGGATAGACAGGAGTCATATCAGGATAATGAAGTCCCCAATTTTGCTCAACACCAGCAGGCTTCATATCTTCATTAAACATTGCAAATACAAACGTATCCAATATATCATTTGGCCTTTTTGGTGTACCTTTACTTTTCACCAAATTAATTAATTTTTGATTGTATTCTTTTGCATTATCCACATTTGTATACGGGTCATTTCCTGCTGTGGGCCAACCACTTTCACCTACAATAAGCCCAACACCACCTCCACCACTTTTTTCCATAGCTGAGTACATTGCATCAACCATGGCCTCAAATAGGCTATTGTAGGTCAAGCCTCCATCCACAACGGGTTGGGCCGGTCGGAACATAGCGTAGTCTAGTGGGACTTTAGTCGGGTCCGAGGCAAGAGCCCAATAAGGGTGAACGTTAACGAAGAGTGGATTGTTTGTGCTACTTAGCCATTGCAAGATGGTGGTCATTACACCATTAGATTCTTCGGAAAAGGCGCCCGCTGATGGTGGGTACGAAACTCCTAATGTTGCTCCGTGTATCGCGGTTGATACCTAGTTAGAACAACAATAAAGTATTTGAGAGTTAGACATCTCTTAGATTCTAGACAATCTGCTAATCTAAACTGTCAATTACCAAACACCTCTAAAATAATTCTGCTAAATAAATTTGCTAGTCAAATCTACTTTTTAAATTTGCTTCTGCCAATATTAATCCGTTGTTTACCAAACAGGGCCTAAGTATATAATGCATTAGGACTTAGGAGCGAACCTTGATACTTGATAGGCCTAAAGAATTCAATGCATTCCAAATGTTAGCCATGGCCGGTTGCACATAACCCGCGAACTCGCCTGGGATTACTTCATTCCCAACGGTAATCCAACCAAAGTTAACAGATCCTTTGTATGGAACGACGTTGTTTTGCACCCAATTGACCGCGGCATTAGCATCGCCTGCTAGAGCTGGCAAATCCTCGTTCCTCGTACCAACAGCGACCTTAATCCCGGAACCACCCAAAGCGGTTAAGACGTCCGGGTATGGTTGGTACAATCTCATGTTGGGTATTTGTTGGTCATGGTATAGTCCGACTACATTAACTGGAGGTGGGAGATTATCTGCGATTAATCCGTAGCTAACACCGATCGTCGCACCTAATTCAATACAACATCATAACTTGTAAGCGTCTAAACATAAGAACGATAGAAAAAAAAAAAGTGAAAGCGAATTAAATTCCGGTGAGACGTAAACAAACAAAGTAAGTATCGAAAGTATATGCAAAACTAACTCGTTAAGAGAAATAGTTGCGAAAGCAGTAGAACAACAACGGTCGAACCAACGGTAAAATTAGTTAGCTTCATTTCTTCAGACAATTAAAATTAATTACTCTGCTAAAATACTTGGTAATTGCATTTCAAAGCTACAATTACCATCATTATATATACACAAAATTATATAATCTCTTGAAAATATTCTGGATTAATTATTTCGAATTTTAAGATTCTGCAAAATATAATACTTTATGGAGGAAAGAATCCGTGATTGAATTTTAAGATCCAGCAAAAAAAGACGTATGTATTGTATGAACCATCTATTATGTCTTTACGTGATTTCAGCTTCCAAAAAAATCATTTCTCATTAATTGTACAATATCTTGGGATTTTGTAAAAGAAATAACTTCATATCATAATGTTTAGAGTTTCTTTTTGTTAGATAACACCTAACATTTACACTGTCTGTAGAAATAGTACCTAAAGTTATTTATTTTGCCCAAAAATACCTAACATTTTATGTTTTTTGTCAAATAACACCAAAATCAATTTTCCGTCAAAAAATGTCAACATTCCGTCTTGACTAACGGTAGACTTCGTTTGACCTTATTTCTTCTTTCTTCCTTTTCCATTAATGTTTCTCAACACTCACCTCTCTATCTCTCACAAACTCCCTTCATCAATCTCCAACAAATTAATAAATTATTTGCATATCCAGTTTTGTTTATACGTTTTTTGTCACAAAATACCCATCATGATAGATTCTTAAATTATCCCCAAAGTTGTGAGCATACTTTTTCTTGTTGTCGAAAATACTCATCCTATAAGAAATTAGCAATCATAATGCAACAATACAGATTCTGTGACAATAAATAGTAGGGTTATTCAAATTAATTAAATCACAGTAAAACAATAATAGATAGAGGCAAATTAATTAAAAAATTAGGGTTATTCAAATTTAATTAATCACAAATTCTTAAAGTATTATGCTTTGAAAGAATCAATGCAAGTACTTTATTAATTTGATTTTTTATAATCCAAAATGAAAAGAAGTATACAATTACATACCTTTGATTATTCAGATGTCAATTACTTTATTAATTTGTTAGAGATTCATTATTTATAACTAAAAATGCAAATAATTTATTAATTTGTTGGAGATTGATGGAGGGAGTTTTGTGAGGGATAGAGAAGTAAGTGTTGAGATGCATCAATGGCAAAGGAAGAAGGAAGAAATAAGGTCAAACGAAGTCAACCGTTATTCAAGACGGAATGTTGACATTTTTTGACGGAAAATTGATTTTGGTGTTATTCGACAAAAAACATAAAATGTTAGGTGTTTTTGGGCAAAAAAAAAACTTTAGGTACTATTTCTACAGACAGTGTAAATGTTAGGTGTTATCTGACAAAAAACTCTAATGTTTACCGAGGATTTTCAGTGACTCAAAAGTTAGGTAGCACGGACACTTCTAGTAATGGGTCGTAACGTTTTCAACACCGTGTCCGACACCAACACTCTACAGACACACGCCGAAACGTGTCGGGCACCTATAAAGTCGTGTCTAACTTTCTACATTTATTTAGGCACGTATTCGATCGCATGTCCATGGTATTTGAGTCGTGTCGATCCCGTGTCCACGGTATTTGGTCATCATTTGGGATGAATGATGTTTTTCAGACCAGAAATGTGCTATCAAAAGAGATTCATTAGAATATTGGTTCGGATGGGAAATGAAAATGAGTTATTATTAAGGGCAAGTTTTTACTTTTACTTATTTAAAATTAATATCAAATACTTTTACTAAAATAAAATCAAACATTTATAACTATAAAATGTAGTATATTTTATTAAATAAATAACATGTCCTGTGTCCTAACTTTCATGACATGTCGTGTCACGTATCCGTGTTGTGTGACTTGTGTCCATGTCCGTTTTGATGCTACCTAGCTCAAAAGAGATTGTCTCGGCTATCGGTAGGCTCGATTAAAAAAATGTGTTTACCAGATACTAAGTTCAGTGGACTTTAATATATTTAATATATTTATTGAATATATGTGAGGAATATTTTAATCAAACGTATCTAATTCAACTGAATGGAAGGACAAAGGGCCTCCAGTATTGTTTGCAAAGTTTGGAACACAATTTTTCAATTAATTTTAATTCATGCCACGAGATTGAGTGCGAATAGGCTATATCGGAATCCCGAAAATTGAAATAAAGTAAATGGAAAGTAGACTTTTGTGTTGTAGAAGCAAGCAATTGGGTGACCGCAAAACGCAAACAGGAAGATGTATAGCAATTAGATGTTGAATTGTGAACTCATCAGAGTCAAAGTATGAGCATTTACATCACCAAACCCGAAAATGAGGAGTTCAAAAGACCAAAAGAAAAATTCTTTGGTATGCCTGTAATTTCTATATTAAAAAAGAAAAAGTAAAAAAAAAACTTTGCACCAGCTCGACTCATCGGAACTCCTCTGGAGATAAATGCGCAGTAAGAACATGTTTGGTACTCAGTTCCGAATCATAGGGACCCATTTTCTTCCATATTGATCACGAGTCATCAATTTCCATACGAGAATAGAACCCACGAGCAAAAAAATCTAGCTTCTACTACTTCTATGGACGAGGCGCAAGAGATTGAAAATTCAATCATCACATTTGGGAAGTAGATGGGCTGAGTTCAGAGGAAGCAGTCGCCGTACATGAACCTTGAGAATCTGGAAGGGGGATTATCTTCAACTCCAAGCCTCTGATCAATTTTGCAGCTTGTTTCGACGACATGTACTGTTCACATATATCAAAGTAAATAAATGATGCAAGACTGTCTCTAAAATCTATATAGCAGAGATTAGTGTCATTCGTAAGGTAAATGAAAGTTTAGAAGATTCAGGGAAACCAAGTACGCCTATAGAAGAAAGAAGAGACACGGTAGAATAACACTAGTAACAGATGCAGTTGAATAACGATGGTGCTGCAAGATTGCCCTTACTTAACTGCTGTTGTACAGGATTAAGGAAGCGCTACATTGTTTTATACTTTTATCTAATCCAAGGTAGACCCAAAATGAATATCTGAAGTAAGTCTGAACCCAAAATGGACAAATCTGAAACAACCAGATACAACATGACCTGAAAAAAGTCAAAAACTAGTCGAAATTTAAATAACCACCCACCTATAGCCACTAATCTGAAAACAACACAAGTCCAAACTGCCCAGAACTCGAAATGATCCAATAACACACAAATTATGACTTGAACCTTTAATGGCCTGACCAAAATTATCCGTTTACCAAATCTGGACTCCACACAGGTTAACCGATGGAAATAACATGCTCCTGCTACTGTACATAATACCCGTTATATACCTATGTTCCAGATTGAGGTTACGTTATTCATTACACAATGCCCAGAGAAAACACTGTCTTCACCGATACTAAGTTGACCTAATCTATAATCTTTATTTTTTTTTTTTGTTGGTTCAACGGAGCGCGCACTTAGTCGCATTACAATAAGGGGAGGGGGGATTCGATCCTTGAACCTATTGTCCACAATAGGTCCGTTTTAACCACTAGACTAAGACATCTATAATAACTATTGTTTTCCGTGGATTAGTTGGATTAGTTGTGAACAAAAAAGTGAAACAAGATACAAGCTACACTAGAATAGTAGAATCCCATCTAAGGATGAAGCAGGAATTTAAGATTCACAACAGTTGGAAAACATTTTTGCAGTTACGCCCCAATTGATTGTGAACTATGTTTGATGACTTGATGTCCCGGTGCCGAGATTTCACAATATTATGTGAACTCAACCGGTACCTCATTTTTTTTATAAAATGAGTCAACTACTCACCTGTACATACAAATGATAGGCTGATAACTTCAACAGTAGCGAGAGACACTTACCTTCTTAACAAAGCCATTGATCTCTTCCTCCGTAAGACCTTCATCATCTCCAGCATTATCTTCCCAACCAAGAGCACGTAAAAATTCCAACTCTTCAGCTGTATGGATGACCTCCACAGGACTCATAGCACTCTTCCCTTGATCAGAAGGGCTCTTTACCAAATTACGAGCATCACCATTACATTTCCCGTCACCATTCTCAGAGAGTACAACTGAACCAGAAGCTGTATCCTTACTTTCAACAAAATTCTCCATACTAGGTGAAACAACTGTACGAGTATCCACATCTGCAGATGAGCTGGCCAGAGATTTCTTCCTCATCAAGTTAAGGAAATCATTCCGACTGCGAAGCTGGGCCTGGGACATCCGCTTATCTACCATGGGTTTCGCATTCAAGCTATAACCAGAGGCCTTGCGATCAGTGCCAGGATGTTTTATATTGTTAGTGTTCTTAAAAGGAACAGAGTTGACTGAAGGAACACCAGTGGATGGGCCATTTGCAACTGCTTGACTCCCAAGTTGTGCAGAAGCAGTTTGTTGTGACCCATTCTTAGGCCCAGTTACACTATCATTGGACCTTGCAGCTGTCTTAGGTTTCAGCTTATCTGACGGATTAAGTACCTAAAGAGATAGTTTTACATCGTCAAGTTAATTTCTTTTGGAAGAAAGTTTCTATCAAATATAAAATACACGAGAGTGAGATTGGAATATGATAAACACACACACACAACATTAAAAGAGAAAACATAGGAAATCCGGCAATAGTGAATAGAGCATCAAAACTTCAGTCTCTTGGAAGAAAGTTTCAATTGAATGTAACACGCGCGCGCGCGCACACACACACATAAAAAAAATCACTTAACAGTGAAGAAAGCATTAAAACTTCAGTCTTAGCACATAACATTCCCTCAAACACCCTAAAGGCCACAATATTCAAGAACGAGTCACCCATTGGTATCTATTCAATAAAAATTAAAAAGTCTCGTCAAATCTTACAAGATTACGAACCTCTACCTACGGGAAAGTCGGATCATTTTATCCTGGACGGTGATGATAAAAGTCAAAACTATGGCGGATCCTACATAAACTCATCAAAAGCCTTACAACGAAAACACTCCCCGGCCGACATTGTTACCTCAAACAGTAAGATGAGTCATTTACACCTCCAATCAACAAACTACCATTTACACACTCAAATGAAGGCCGATTACATCCCTCGTGTATTACAACTTGCAACGCCTTCCTAGACACTTCAAAGGCAGAAGCAAAGTATAATCTTAAATAAGGGATCAGGGTTAAATAAAATTTAGTGCATGTAAATCAACTTTAGGAGGAAGCAAAATCCACACCCTCAGCCTAAAGAAACAACAAAAGAGGTAAATCAATCTATTTAAATTAATTACTGTGAATAACTCCGACAAGTCCCGGATATAGCATTCTAATAAAGAGGAACTAGACACAATCCTCAAAAGTATTCATCTCACAACAACATTCTTTATTCTATGATTTAAGACCATGCCAGTTAATTTTACCTAGCTGATCATGATAAGAATTTCATAGGGCGCTATAGAGCCACGATTGGGTACACCGGTACAGTGACTATAGCTACATTAATCTTAGTTTGAGAAGGCACATTGAGGCAATGAGATCCCAAAGTGAGAAGGTGCAAGGCGGGCGCCTTAGGGACACAGGACATGCTGATTTTTCAAGCGAACATATATATTTTAAAATGAAATTGTGTAACAATAGTCCCTTTTTGTTTTAAAGAGAGCTAAAATGTGTGCATAAATGAAAATTATGGATAAGCGGGAGAGAACAAGGGTAAAACAAGACTTCGGAAAAAAAAAGGAATTGCATAGTAATGTGTCTTGGTGCGTCTCGTGCGAGCCCCACTAGTTGCGCTTTGTGCGTCTTAGCTGCGCCTTTTGTATCCCGTGTGCCTTGGGCACCAATTTGGATGATGCCTTACTGCGCCTACGGGTGCCTCAAGCTCGCTTTAAAAAATGGAGATATTAATACATTTTCTAAATGAACAACACACTAGATAATGTATTCCTTAAAGAAGCTAACACTCAACGGCAGTAAAGGAAGACCCACACTAGTCCAAGTCAGAAGGAAAAACAAAAGGCCATAGTGATTGATTGGCAAAAATCCATCTCCATAGCCTTGTAGAGAGCTCGATATACAGACTATTTATTGCATGCCTAACTTAATATATAAATACGAGCGACATTTACTGAAATAAGATGATTGCAATTTTATTGCGTATTATGACTTTCATAGCTTTATTTTTAGCAATAAGTCTTGCTTGCGACGGGTCACCATTTGTGACGGATATTTTGTGAGATAAAATGGATACAAAATGAGTTAGTGGAGAAAGGGGGCCACACGAATAGGGTTGGAGTGAGAGAAAAAGTGGGTATTTTGTGAGAGAAAACGGTATCCGTCACAAGCTTGCGACGGATAGTGCCGTTGCAAATAAGAATTTGTGTATTTTTAGATTGCCTATTTTCCCTTGCTTCCTTTTTTTTCTCTACTCTACCTCTTTTGTTTTATTTTATTTAGTTATGCAAGTGATCAATGATGGTTCCAAGAGAGATTCATTTTGGCCGACAAATCATTTTGGATTAACGCATTGCTGTTTTTGTTGTTAATTAAAAGATCTTAATTGTTCAGCAATTTGAATAAGCATAAACACGAGATATCTAGGCATAAGATATGTTAAAATATCGTTTCGTATGATAAAGAGCTAGACCCAAAAACAATTACATCAAAGTGATTAAGAACAACATGAAATTCTAGGTTCAATAAAATTTTGGTGGGGAAAAGTACAATGCTCTAGAATTCATAGTTAAGTTTTAAATTTTGTGACCATGTATCACTTTTGCTCCTCCATCCCCAAAGCTTCATGTGGCACTTTTCACAAATTGCCGCTTAAAAATTCAAGTTTTCGTCAATTTCCCTTCCCTTCAAACGAAGCTTCGCCTACTATCATTAAATACTACCCACTGCAATAGTGTCCCTGTACCAGCTTCAAGTGACCAAATAAAGATGACTGTATTATGCACATTTTGCCCACGGTCTACAACTAGAACTAGATGAATGATAAATATGAAGCATTCACATTGAATACAATCAGATTTATCATGAAGTAATAAAAACATTAATGCCTAAAATGTTTGTAGACTGTATAAGTTCGACAGTCAAATAAAACTTACCGAATGGTATAATCTCCACGTAATTAATTAACCCTTAAAAATAACACAGCAGATGACAGAAAAATGTGAATGTAGATATGAAGCACAAAACCTCCTCATACCAACCAAAACTCAAAAATATCAAGATTGGAACATCACATGTCAAGAAAATTTTAAGTTACTAAAATTAAGCACAAAGGCTTATAATCCAGACGAAAGAGGTGAAACACTTTTAAAAGATGCACACAACATTAAATACATTTAACTTTGAAATCAAAATAGATATGTGTCTTCTATTGCATATTTGCATATACAAAATCATAGTTGTTATATATCCATGCATATTTAAACAAAAGCCTACACATACTCCACAGACCACTAAAGATTGATAGTTATTGATGCTGGCAAAAATTATGATGTGCACAAGTCATTTTCAGAAACTAGGAGACAAATAATATTAGTAGTGAACTTCAAAGCAAACAGAGGACAAGCGCTGTGAGAACTAAGGAAAACAGGGTAAAGCACGGAGTAATAGATCTCATTTATAATCAATATTTTGCCACATCAGGCAACTCAACGAAAATTAAAACCTATGTCGGCTATGTGCACTTCAAGCATCGTCGCTTTTATAGTACGTGTTAGGTCTTAGTTTCTTGTGTTTTTAAAACTGGTGTTACGTGTTGAAAGTGTGTTCTATATATGGTAGTGCATAACTAACATATATGGAGTATTAGCTAGAAGTCTAGAGTTCCACTGTCAGTACGTAATAGTAACGAATCACCTAAAAATTAAGTAATGGTAATATATGCATGCCATAGAGATATACAACACCTACCGGAAAAGAACCGAAGTAGATAAAGATGTTAATAATGAAAATACAACCAGCAAAGCAAATAGAAAAGCAAGATTCAGCTACAAAGACTGGTACCATTTTTTGCGGCATTGAGGGAGTCATAGATATCAGCTTTTTGTTTCCCACAAAACTTAATTCCTCAGACCTATGTGCCTGCACAGAATGTTGCACGAGCCCATAAAACTCTCATCATTCAGCAAATAGTTATCATGGCAAAGAAAAAAAGAACGACAAAGTGATTGTTAAGTACCTGTGGAACACTGGGAGATCGCACAGGAGCCTGAATCAATGCTTCTGTTACGTTAGACACGTTTGAGCCAGCAGCACCAGATGTCGAAACAGAAACCATTGCAGATGGATCATTAGAAGCACCAGAAGATTGTTGAAGCCCATCTGGAGAACTAACAATATTGCTTCCCGTAGCTCCCACAGGCACTTTCGCAAGAGCGGATGTCCACCTCTCACTGCCAAGCAAGGGCGGGTTCCTTATGGACAAACCTTGAACACCCTTGGTCAGTCCGGGTGAAGGAACTCTGGTTATATCAGGCATCGTACTTCTCTCATCAGATTTAAACAATGAAAACTTTGCTTCAAATGACACCGGAGTGTCAGCAGAGCCACTACTAACAGAGAAGGATTCATTGCCATTGCCATTGCCATTAATATTATTTCTCAGATTGCTCAGGACAGAGACAGGCTTACGCTGAACAAACTCCACAGCCCTCCCAGAAATCATGGACTTTGACCGTCCTAAAGAGACTTTCCCAGACCTCCCCCCAGCAATATTAGCCAAGGGATCAGAATACTCAAAACCCCAAGTACCACCATCACCTAGCTTTTCCCTGTCTTTGCTACCTTGATTTCTAGTAAAACTACTATATGAACGGGCATAAGGATTCTTATCATGCCTATTAGACGAGCCATTGCTGCTAGAGCTTCTTTGAGAATTGCTTGAAGATCTCCTTTCTATAAACAAAAAAAATGACGGAACATCAGACTTACTGGTGAGGTGGTAGTTGACTCTTACTTCATTGAAGTAGTCCCAATAATGAGACAGACTCATTTTAAAATCGAAGAACTATATACATGGGAAACACGACAAGCAAAAATCTTTCAGAAACGAATATCCAACAATTACCTGCTTGCGATGGTACAAAATGATTGTTCGCACCACCAACTCCTTTGCTTCTCAGCCACTCCGGAACTAAATCACGTTCACTTCTTTCCATAATGAGACCAAAGCATGATACGGAAAGTATCAACAAAATCCGAACAATCTTCCCTCAACTTCTCCAGCCACTTCTAATCCATACAAAATCGACACCACCAAACCTAAATAATTTCACTCACTCCAAACAACTTTTCCCTAATACAAACTTCTCTCAAAACCCTAATCCAAATTCCCAAACCGAAAGTAACCAACTCCTTATCACAATCGATCTCCAATTTAACTTCCTACTAACCCTTTAAACCTATGATGTTCTACCAAAGAACCCTACTTCAATCTGTCTTACGCGAAAACAACCACAATCAACCTCCCGTAATTCTAATTCTCAATACGCATTCACAAATCAATACTGCCGGCAGAAAACACATCAATGATCACCATACAGCTAGCACAACCAAAAATGCACAAAAATAACACCAAATCACATGCATTCATACACCTCCATCAACCACCAAACAATCTAAAATATCAGCACGATAACAGAAACCATTAATCAATCCTCATAAACATCAACAATCCCCTCACAAAAACGCAACAAATTCAAACAAAACACAACAACACAGTCAAAATCCCTAATGTATCAATCAAATTAACCAGAACAAAACAAAATCCGATTAATTTCAAATCCTCAGATGATTAACCAAAACCTACAAAATTAAATTGAAGAATTCAATTACTTCCCTCCACAATGCCGAGTAACGGAGTAAACGATTCCACAAAGCTTGAATTGGACTTCAACGGCGGAAAACAAGAGAAAAAAGGATTGTAAAAGGGGGGAAATGGAGAGAATTAGGGTTTAACGTAGAAGTAGAGAAAGAAAGAAAGGTTTATGTATGTAGTTGAGCAGCAGATGAAGAAAAGGAGGAAAATAAGCAACGCAGCAGGCAGCAGTTTCAATTTATGTTTACTAATACTAATACTACTACAATTACAACTCTCTTTACAAGTGTGAATTTCGTGCTCCTTTTGCTCAACGTAACGCCTTCTGCCTCCACTACCCGATACTTTGACCCTAACTCGCTTTTTTTTTGAGTCGGATTTCGGGGATCTTGGATATGACGGTTTATACTAAAATAGTTTAGAAAAATATATTTGCATAGAATCGTGTGTTTCCGTTATGGTAGTGATCTATGAGTTGCTTAAGTTGATTGATTGTTTAAGTAAGTTGTTTAAAGCGTACAGATTTGTGTCACTGTGTGAAACGGTCTTTATTGTATAACAATTTCTTTTAAAACTTCTATTTATAGATCACAATCTCTTTTGTGAATTGGATTTGTTTGTACACGGTTCCATTTAATTGTAATTCTTTTCAAAATATGTCAACTCGTGTTTAACTCAACCGAGTGTATCATAACTTCCTCTTTCCCCAATTCCCGACTTAATCCCGTATATTCATATATACATAATATCACGTTTAAATCCATTTCATTCGCCTTACTTAAATCCCGTATATATTACACTAATCGATTATCCTTTGTCCCTCAAGGATTTGAAACAAAACTACCAGGATTTATACTGCACTAGTCTTATGCCCGTGCAAATTGCACGGGCCTGCACTTTAAAATATTGTAAAAAATGTCGTTACTATACCTTGTTTTTTTAAATACGGTCATATTTTACCTAGTTAGTGTGGTTCAATATATGAAGATGATTTTTAAAATAGGGTAACAAAAACACAATGAACAGTAATGATGTACAATCATAATTACAATTGTATTATAACTTCTCGAAATTGGACGCGCGTTTTTCATCATCGCAAATAAGAATTTTTAGTCTCTTTTTGATTGTGACTCTCGAAATTGGCACATAGAGCTGAACGTGTGTAAATACTGACTTAGGAAAATATTAAGAAAGTTCAAATGAAAGACATTATTCTATGTAAATTACAAAAATGCCAACATTAAGACAATATAAACCCGTGTAATTGTTTTACATATATTGAATGTTAATTATGCCCGTGTATTAATAGTGTCCTATACTTACACATGATTGTTTTCAAATGTTAGTTGTTAATTAGGACCTACGTATTAAACTTATTGCGTAAAGCGCGTGATTGATCAAGAATTTGTAATCTAAACCTGTGTAAACACCCACATTGTGAAATTTGAAATATGGAATTAACACATACTATACGTGTATGAGTGAATTTGAAATACAGACCCGTGTATTAGAACTATAATACGTAAGCATGTGTAGAAAAAAAACCTTGCAAATTGCACCAGAATGCTTAACCGCGTGTGGTTTTTTCGGTTGTTTCAATGGGAGACAAACCCGTGCAAAAAAAATTTATGATTGTTCCAATTTACACATACCCGCGAATTTGGAAGAACGTACTTTTAATTTTTAATAAATATACACTTATTTGTCGCATATCTTTAGATTTTTTTCTTAACATATTTAATTGTAGATAAATGAATGAGATAAAAAAATATATAAATTCATAACCCGTAAAACCATTTGAAATTATGGTAATATTTGTGAAACAAAGGCTCGAAACTTAGACTTACTTTGAGCGAGTTTACCCAAAACAGACCAAGTCCAAAGACATGTTATTAACGACCCATATACCAACCCACCATAGCCACACATACAACTTTGTGCTCTCTCATCTCTCACCCTAAATCTAACCACCTTTCCATAACATACTACTCCGTATTTTGTACCTTCCATCTTGCCACACTCTCATTTGATTTCCGTCTTACCTAATCTGTTACACTCGCCATTTCAAGATCATTTGAACTCGCAATGTCCCAATTCCTCTCTCTCTGCCGTTGCAATCCTTCATACGGAGTAATTTTTTTGCCGTATTTTTCAAATTTCAATAAAAATAAAATTTATGCATACGAATATTTTTTTGTCCATATTTTCGGGATTCAATATTATTATGTTTTTTACTTATTATCAAAATATTTCTGATTTTTTTCGATTTAATTAATTTATCCATCGATCTTAGTTATTTCCATATTTTATACGGAGTTCATCTTAAGTGAATAATTGATGTGAATAATGCTCATCAACAATTGAACACCATAGATATAGTGACTTATTTAATTTTAATGTCATATGTGAATATTTTTCATGTTAATGCTTACCCTATCAAATATTTTTCATATAACAATTTCTGTTTTCTCTTTATTTGACTTATTTTTCTGTATTTTTTTCTTATAATAATAAGTGTTTTAAAAAAATTGTTGAATAATTTCCTATTTATACCTTAATTAATTTAACTATAAAAGTTGTTAATGATTTTTTTTAATATGGTTATTTAATATGCAATCCACATATATGAGTAATTTGTAAGATTTATTGTTGTAGATGAAAATAAAAGTGTTTGCAGCATAGGAAATAAAAGAGAATGTAGAATATGGTGGGCCACCTTTTAAAAGTAAAATAAAAAAAAATGAACTTTTAACCACAGTGCGACACCTAAGCACTGTGGTTGTTGCTTTTATACATAGGATTATTTAAGTAAATTTGATTTATACTACACATTTTTGAACATATTAACATACTCCATTGCACTGTGTACTTTTCGAAACAAATGACTATAGTCTATAGTAACGTAAAACGGAATTGAAACGGTCTGCATTATGAAATACTCAGAAATCACATGTCGTAGGTGAACAAGAAACACAAAACATGCAAACTTTGGCATGGCATTTTCTTTGCTTTCTCCTCTCATTGACTACAATTAAATGTTGGAACCGTTACAGTATGCAAGATAAGAAACAGACAATACTTCAGCTCCCTACTTTCTGTAGAAAAACGGAGATTCTGTTTTGATTTGCAGTACAACATTATGGTAGATTAAAGATGAAAATCGCATTGACAAAAACATAGGAGGACTGATACTTCAGAATAGATAGAGAAGAGCGGCCGCAATCCAAAGCTTATGTTCTTTTGTGGAAAATAGGAGCAGAACACAGTAAATTTCATTTATTTTTCCAGTCATTTCGTTAAGTATAAGGAAAAATGCGCGTACTGGAGAAAGTGAAGAGAAGTAGATAAAACGGAAAAGGGATCCCTAAAAGAGCCAATTAACCAATGAATTAACCTCTGCAGACCATAACAAAGCTCTATCCTAACTTTTCTCCAGCATTTCAAAAACTAAACCAGATATTGACATCAGACAACCAGAACTCGGAACTGGAAACTTATTGTAAGAACTGTCAAATCACATTTGTAAAGAGTCCCTAACCAAAAAGTTGCATGAAGCTGCTTGTATATCCAATCTCTACAATGATCTTTCTAGTGAATATAGGTCTGGAGCAAGAAATAACGTCCTTGCGATTCTTTGGATCAAGTCGTTCAAAGTCAACTCAAGCTTCTGTCTGAGAAACAGATGTGTTTGGTTCATTGGAAGAAGGGCATCCAGCTTGTGAAAATAGCTTTGCCTGAAGAAGACGACACAGTCTGGAAGTTGCTCCCTGCTTCATGACCTGAAGAAGAGAAAAGATCACATGTCAAAAGGCAAACAAAAATACCCACAATTCCATGCAATGTTTTGCAGGTGAAGTGATTGAGAGGTGGTAGATTCTGAACTGCGCTTGAAACCAGATGCATTAAAACCTGCCCTTAGGACGTCGCTACACAAAAGAAATTACAGTGCGAAGTTTTGAACTCAAAGCTCAGCCCCAAAAGGACATCTAAAAATCCACCAGTGAACTTCCGTTGCTTGGTTTCTAATTTCACTTCACTATATCCCTTATCCCTAACATGCTGTAGTATTTTTTTTTCATCTTATAAGGAATGCAGACAGGTTTAACAATGTAAAAATAAACCTCCCCCGTGATAACAGTCATGTAGGTAGTTTTGTAGTATAGATGCGGTCATGAAACCTTGACAACCTTGATGACTCCATTGTGATTTGATGTCACGAACCGAATTTACTGTAAGGTGCGGCTCAAACTTACAAATGGTTCCAATCCCGACATCTAACACAGTCAACAGCATACAGAAAAAGAAGGAAATCCTGCATCATTTCAATGCTAAAGTATGAGTGTGCTTACTTCATTATAAAAGGCCTCTATCTCTTTGTTTGTAAGCCCTTCTTCACCCTCCTCCGCATTATCCTCCCACCCAAGAGAAAGTAAAAACGCTCTCTCTTCTTCGTCATCAATTTTCATAGAGGGAGACAAATCATCAGAAACTGTACATGCTTCGCCATTACAATTCAACGCACTTCCAGTTTTATCAGGAGTCACTTGAATGCAATCCAGCTCCTTCACTTCTTTTTCCAACTTGTCTATCACATCCAACGAGGCAGAAGCTCCAGAACCAATGGATCCCGAAGTATTGTTCAGGGATTTCTCTCTCACGAGTTTAAAAAAGTTACTGCGAGAGGTTCGCTTATCAACACCGGGAAAAATTCTCGGGTTTGACACGTTCTTTGATGGAGAGCCAGTAGAATGACCATTAGCAACTCTGATATTATTGTTAGTGGTTGGAATCTGAAGATCCTTCAAGCCAGGGGAAACACCATTCTCACGTCCGGGCTTAAGTACCAGCAGCTTGCCAGAAGGAGACTTTGGATCATCTCCTCTGACACTGGCCCCACGAACAGGTTGACTGCCAAGCTGTAAAGGTGAAAGATGATGTACCCCGTTCTTTGGGGTACCTAAAGTTTCAGCGGATCTCAAAGTTGTCTTGGGCTTCAATTTATCGGATGAAATAAGAGCCTAAGGGAGAGAGGAAAATGAGAGGATTATATACCAATATTCTATCTATACAAAAGAAGCATATCTCAACTTCATGAAACAAAGTACTGCAAAACCCTTTGTCCCCTCCCCCCGCCCCTAGAAAAAGGGACACTATAAACTGGAAACTAACGAAAGGAGATATGAAGGTTAGAGCACATAGTTAAATAAAAATGACATCTTCTTTACAAAGATGCTACTCGTAACAAATAGAGAAATCGAGAAGATTCAGCCCTTGAAACCTAAATCTAGGAAACGTCCTCACAAAGTCACAAGACCACAAACTCAGAACTGGCAATAAAATGAAGTGATGTTTAAGATGACACCGACCTAAAAGTTACACACATACACACACACCAAGCAGGCATCCACAAATTCATACCCATTTATACAAGAGAGAAGACTCAAGACAACTGTTTACAATTCAAACCAATTGAATAACTACTACTTACAGTGGACAATACAAGACTTCATCAGTGAATGATCACAATTATATGGATTCAGGAATGATCACCAATACATCACCAAATGTCATTCAACTCAAAACTGATGCAAAAACGAGTCAATTCTTATACCCTAACCTAAACCTTCAACAAGACTAGCCCTAAAATCTAGTGGATGCTAGTTGGATAACCGAAAGTCCATAACCTAGAACCTCTTATATAGTACATTCATGCACCCCGTGGAATATGATTTTACATGCCATCATCCCAAACTGCCAGTATAATATAATGATTATTTTTTGTTTCAAGGAAAAGAAAAAAAAAAGAGCTTCAAACACTGATAACTAAATCACTTGCTTATAATGAGTTTTATAAAGAGGATGCACTTTTAATTCGATTCCCTCGCATTTTAGCTGCTAAATCATCATTAAATTATATGGAATTTTGACGAACGTTGCATCCCAAAGTCAACAATTTTGAAAAATGTTTTAACCTTAGTAAAATTGGAAAACATTTGATCTAACAAACTAAGCCCAATAAATTGGAATAAAGTCAAACCACGATACACAAGACTTCAAACTTTTTAAGATAACTGATATCTAGCGTATATTAGAGCAGCAAAATAGGGGGAGAGACGAGCAAATACACACCTTCCGCCACCAAAAAGGATTAAAAGCAGTGGCGGTTTGCTATAAAATAAAATAGAGAAGCGACATACAAAAGATTAGAAAGCACGGTCTTCAAATTCTATCTACCAGGTAAATAATCAACCATCAACAGACCTCTAAATTATAAACAGCTGGCAGAAAGCAAGTCAACAACGAGCAAAGACAAGCATGCTAGAAGAACAAATATATCATGTATAGACACGAGTAGGCTCCAGTCATCCACGAGTGACATAACAGCCTCACCCAAGCAAAGCGATTGCACAAAGGATTTTTTTATTATCAGATGCTATCCTTCATTTGGAACTTGAATAATACTGCAGCTCTGCAGAAGCAGTTACGCTGACAAATAAGCTAAAAGGCCAGATTTCAATCTAGTAATAACTAAACAATACATGTCAACACAACAAGCTTAAAAAATCTATCGACTCTGAGCCTTTTTATATGAAAACACACAACACATCTGAAATATGAGGGTAGAACCGTAGTACCATACAAGCTAACACCTTAGAAGAAGATACTCACTGTAGTTTTAGTCAACAATGGTGTAACGGGAATCAACTTCTTGGACTGTGCAAGAGCCAACTCTTCTTTCTGCAACTGAGCAGACGGCTTCAAAAAATTACAATGACAAAGTTAAGCAAATACTAATTTTGATAAAAAAAAAAAAAAAACTTTACGTCAAAACAAGAAGTGCAGTACCTGTGGAGCATTATGAGATTGTGCAGGTGCCTGCACTAATGTTTCTGCCATATTAAGACCAGGTAAAGTGTTTGTCGAAACTGACGCTGAACCAGAATTAGCAGCAGTAGCAGCAGCAGTAGAAGAGATGGATCCACCACCATTGTTGCTTCCAGGACCAGTGGGAGCCTCAGCGAGAGCAGAAGTCCAAACTTCACCACCAACTGATGGTGGGTTACCAATGGAAAAGCTTTGGATACCGCGACTCAAGCCAGGGGATAAGACTCTTACAATATCTGGGGTTTTAGGCCTGTCTTCAGCCCGAAGCTCGGGAAAATCCCTTTCAAATGACACCTTATGTGTGCCAGTAGCACTGCCACCAACGGAGTAAGTTCCATTATCATGATTCTTATTGACGCCATTTCTCATATCTGTAGGACTCCTTTGCTGTGGCGCCTCAACCTGTTTCCTTGAAATCAATGACTTGGAACGTCTTAATGGATCCTCAACTTTTCCCCTAATCATTCCCCTCAAAGGATCAGAGTATTCTGAATCCCAACTTTCACCAATTGCTGACCTTTCTCTATCCCTATCACGATGACTTCTAGAAAAACTACTGTAGGACCGTGCATAGGAGTTCTTGTCATGCTTACTAAACCCATTACCATTTGAACTTCTCCTAGAATTAGATGGACTACTACAACCTAGAAGAGGAGAGTGCAAGGAATCAGAATTGTTGAAACTCTTTGAAGATTTATTTATCGGCAATGCCAAGACAGGGCCATCTACAAGAACAAATATATACAACGAAATAAATACTGTATCCAAAACACATTCTAGAAACTCTAAACTACAACAACATAACCCTGTTGCATCAAATGCTCCCACAAAGTAGGGGAATGGGGTCAGTTGTACACAGCTTTAAAATGAGTTAACGCAAAGAGGCTGTTTCCAAATGACCCAAAATCAAAATTGCACCGAGAACTGTAACAAATGACTGATACTTCACAATAAAGGGAGATACAATAACTGTACTGAGCCAAAATCAAATGAAGCAAATGCGTAACCAAATGAATTTGAATAAGCACCTGATTGTGAAGATGCAAAATGGTGAATTCCGCCACCTCCATTACTTCTCAACCATTGTGGAACTAAATTAGGTTCACTTCTTTCCATGGCGTGCATTGAGCATGATAGTGATTGTACCAACAAAGAGTCGAAAAACTTACTCCGACCTCTGCCACAAATATAACCTCGAACAAGCCAAAACTAACTATCTCACGCTACCTACCAACCCAATACCAATTTCAAAACCTGGTGTCTAATTGTAAACCATCACTAGTCTCGCTATCCCAATTCCGTCACTTCCCTAATCTAGTCCTCTATCTTCTTACCTCAAAGAAACTACCCCAAATCAAGACGGTCCTATTTAACTGTACAGTTCAAAATCAGGGTTTCCAGCTAATTCATGAGCATAAACCAAAAGCACAATCAAACCAAACAAACAAAAGACGGAACCAAGCACGAATCACTTCTACGCCACCATCTTCGAATCGAAGATGGATTTGCAGAATCACAAAACACCACCCACTTCAACAAACCCTCATGATTTCCACCGTACTCAAAAAATATATTCTCTAATATCAATAAAAATCCCAATATTAAACCGCAGATAACAAAATGCCCAAGTTTTACCCTATATAGCTACAAAAACCCTAATTTCAGATGATCACAATTTCAAACAAACAATAATAGGGCACAAACCCTGATGCCTAATTAATCGCAAAAATCAATTAACGCCGCAATTAACAGTTTCAATTCCAATATTATATAATTAATACCCTCCTCCAAATCTAAAATGAAATCAGTAATCGAAACAAAAATAACGAAAAATAAATTAGGGATTTTTTTTTTAGGCTCAAATAAATTAAATTGGGGAAAGAATAAAATTCCGAGAGTTGTTCGAGAGATAGGGATGTTAATTGTGTTTGAATATGAATGTAATTGCAGATTGCGATAGGAAAGTGAATGATTAGCGGAGATAATTGGGAATTTTCCCGGTGATGAAAATTAGGGTTTTTGTTGTTTTGTGAGGGAGAGAAGAGAGAGATTGAAGGAAATTGCAGTTTGTTTTTCTGGAGAGATACAAAGCGTATGGAGAATCACCTTCTTTGCGATGACGGATTTTCCACCATTTTTTTAATTTAAATTTAACTTTTCTATGAAAACAAATACGAGTACGTTATACGGACTATATGAAATCGACTCTTACCGTTGCCTTATCGGGTTAATTAATTGTGGTTACCTTCCGTAGGACCGTCTCCGAGAAGGGGTTGCACTAACTAGGTCACGATCCATTTTTACTCTTAATTACCCCTCATTTATCGTGGCTCATTTTTATCTTCACAAGCAGAAGGTCGCGACCCAGGTCACCGTTTTAATATTTTCGAGACTAAAAGCTCACTTTTAGACTCCACACCTCTAGATTGAAAGCACATTTTTAGACTACTTTTTTTTTCTCCTCTCTATTTGTGTCCAACCAATCATAATTAGACACTTGTAAGGTCATAAGGTCATGGAAGAAGGTCACCAAGTGACCTTTCTCACCTTGGGTCACCTTAATATCCTACTTAATTTGTAATTAACATAATTAAGCAAAGTCGTGACCTCCTCCATAACCTTGTTTGAGAGTGGTCTAACATTTCAAATCTAATTACATTTAATGACATAAATAGTCAAAATCTCTTGTTCTTGTCCTTTATAACCCCAAGCAATGTTACATAATACATATGTTTGCCATTTCTACCTCGCAAATCGCTCGAGCATCGTCTGAACTGCTCGAGCATCATGTCATCATCTGCTGGTTGACGACGGATAAAACTATGATTCTTACTTTGAATGATCCCAAACAAACATTAGCTTCCTTCTTCACCTTAACACTCACATCTCTGACCTCGTGATTATGACTTCTTCAAGCTCCCTTTCACCGAATCTCTCAAACGCTTCACCGAGTGTCTGGTTGTATCCGTTCAAAATCGAATGTTGGGTCTGATCGGATTCTTGTATGTATAAAGCTATGTATATTTGTGAATATAATCTATAGTAAATTTGAGGTGCATAAGCACTTCAAGTGTTTTTCAACGAGTAAATGACGTCACTTGCGATTTTATGGGGATAAAAATATATTTTTACGATTATAGAATTTTTGTGTTTCTTGTTGATTATATGATTTATAGCTCATAATCTGTATGAAATTCAATACCTCCAATTGCTAATGTTAAAAGTAATTCGGTACTCACTCAACATATCATAATTCCACTTAACCGTAGTACTATATGAGATTTGGGAGACCATAGATGACGATGATGTTTATGATGATCATATGCTAAATTATTCTAAATCACAAAATAATAACGACGTTAAGTTTATATTAAATTGACACCTTAATCAAACGAGATGTAAAAAATATTTCAACGTGATAGCATTATATGGATCGATACACAAAATATATTTAAGTACAAAATCGAGATTCTAACTCTACCTAAATGAAGGTTATATATTATAGACAATACCAAGTCACTCATCAAAATCGTGTTCGTTGTCTTCATGCTATGTAATCATAAACCTCTCGATATAAAATAACCAAAATTAGCTCTCAAGTGTATTGGTCGTTAGGGGGTAGAATCCATTAGCCTTATCAACATATAACTCACCAGCACACGATCACATGCAACAAGATCAATATTATGAGTGTGCCAAAGGGTTTCATCTAATGCGTATGTAGAGAGGGTTGTTCATATAAAGTTAATATGACTATTGAAAGTTTAGTTTGTATGAGTTGAAAAATAAGACAGATAAATAAATATGGTTTACTTTAATTGACAATTCACCAAATATTCGTAAAACCCCACTCATTTCATACACACTAATACAATTCACCAATCAGCATCATGCATGAGATCACCTTACAAAACTGATATTTTGTCAAATAAATATTTTCAATCGAGTTGCCTTATAATTAGGCCTTATGCTATTGACATGCCAAATATAACATACTCCCATAATTAATTTTGAAAGATCGTACCAAAAAAAATTAATTAATATTGGAAGAAATAAACATATACTCCGTATTGTGGAATAGGAGCCTAGTTTGAATTGGTTTAAGAGGAAAGTTGTACATAAAAACATTGTTAGGTACTCATAAAAAGACAATGATTTATAATGGACAAAAATGAAACAATGTTATCACATGTAATGACTTTGCTTACTAGTGTTTTTGCTCAAATACAAAAAGTCCAATTGTTATGAGTTTGAAGACTTATAACACTAAGACCATCTCCAACCATACTCAATACTCCTCCTCATCTCACTCTCTCTAATCACTTCTTACTCCTCCACCTCATTATTCCTCAATTTTTCAATTTACAACAAAAATATTCCTCCAACAATAATTTACACTTATTCCTCATTACTCTCTTTCATCATTTATCTCTCTTACTTTAACCTACCCCACACATTATTTACATCATACAATTAATTTTGTAATTTGTTCGGGTTTTCAACTCGATAATTATTCGATTTCGATTTTTTTCCAAGCCAATTTCAAAAATAAAAAAGATAACATTAAAAACATGTAATTAATTTTACGGGACAAACCACAATTACGAAAATTAAAACGTTCTAGCAGTACTTTTAGTAAGCAAATTATTAAATAATGACCTAAACAAACACGAAGTACGACCGTTGCAATAATAGGAAACATTAGTACACAACAACGACATGGTACTTAAACATATTATTGTCGGTGAGAATCATCGTCATCAGATGTCATAATCAGAATCATCACCAGATGAATAATTATCGTTAGAAGAGTAATTAAGGCGGTCTGCCGGTAAGTTTTCGTCGCGTAAATATTCGAGCTCTTCCTCCATGGTAACCTCATTGTATACGTGATAATAATGGAGACGCTCACGTGGAATGAAAAATCTTCCATCTCCAGATAGTAGATCCAATAGAGTTTCCGGATTCATGACGTTGAACAAACGTCGAATAATTTCGACGACTTCTTTCCTTAATTTGCGATGTTCTTCGCCTTTCGAAAGATAAGTATCTGAAAAAACGCAATACAAAATATGTTGGATTTCATGTAAAATACAATTTAACTTTCTCGGTATAATTAATTAAAATAGCAATAACATTACCTATTGTTGCATTGTTCAAAACAGGTGGACTCAGCACAGTATCGGCGTTTCCGGATATGATTGAGATCAACATTGCTAATGGTGGTGAACAATGTAACATATTCATGTATACCGTTTCTGGCATGACTAGATTCAAACGAGTAACAAAGTTAGGAGCATGATTTTTTATCATGTCCATGTCTCTTTGAAACTCCCTAACTTTATCATCCCAGTAAGTCATTTTGGGTTAATTTGAATTTGATACAACAGAGATGAATAAAAGAGTGAGAAGTAAAACAAGTTAGAAAGAAAATGAATGGTGTGTTGAAATATGTTAGCATTATTACTTATTTATAGAGAAAAAAAATCTTATCCAATCTTATCCGTAATCTGAATAGACCAACCAAAAAATCTTATTCAAGTACGAATCTTAAACGTCTGTTAGAAAACGATATCTAATAGAGTAAATAAAATCTAAAAATCAAAAGAAGGAAAAATATGTCAAAATATATCAAATATTACTACCTATTTGTAGAGAAAAATAAAATAAGAATTATGGTGTAATTATTTTTTTCAAAAAACAATTATATTTTAATTATTAAAAGAAAATAAAATTTATATAACAAAACGATAAAAAAAAAATTGATTATCAAAGTTGATGATGTCATACATGACATCATCATAATTAAAATACCAACATATTTTGGCATCTCTCAGTTCTCACGCTCAGCGTTTGTATCCTTACATTCTCGCTGAGCGTTTTCATCCTCAAACTACCGCTTATACATATTCATCGTTGGAGAACCTTTTTCCTCTTACTTTCCTCTTCCTCAATATATCAAGCACTCCATTCCTCATGGATGGAGATGCTCTAAGCGTTTTAGTAATGATGTTATGTGAAGTGAAACATCCACTTCAATTGCCTATATCAAAATTTATCCAAAATAATTGTGTTTACACCCCCTAATTGGGTACAAAACAAAGTTGTATGAAATATCACTTTAGTCTTATGCCATAACTCATTCTTTCCATATAATTCACCTTACGCTTCAATTTTATTTGTCAACGCTATACAAACATAACATTTTGTTTTTACAATATTGATGGGCATATTTCACATCACCCAAACCAAATACAAGGTAAAACTTCCGTACGGTTCATTTTCATGTCAACTACAAAGCACAACCAGTTTTTTATACAAATTGCTTTACTAACGAATAATTAATAAAATTATACAATTCATCATCTTTGTAAGTAAGAAATTCTCCTAGAGAGAACCAAGACCACCACCTCAAGTGGAGTTGAAATCCAAAACCTTATTTGTTCACGCGTATAGGTTATGTCAAAGGGATATAGTATTTGGTTATACCTAAAGTTTCAATGAGAATAACGATGCTCCAAAACTTTTCGAATAAACACATTACTAATTATTTTGGCCGAAACAAATATCACTCCAAAAACTTCACGGTGTCCGGAAAAAAAATGTAAGACATGTTTGGTAAACAATAAATTAATGAAATTCAGTATATTCAAGACTTTTGGTATGTTTGGCTTAATAATCTACTAAATTACGTGTTTGGTGGAGGTATATTAAAACAATAGATTTAGCTCTAATCTACTGTTTTCAATATGCTACTCCCACTAACATATATATTTACTTTAGTATATTGTAGAAAATGATAAAGTCTATAATTTACACATCTATACAACAATCTATTAACCTAAACTTGCTAACTACCAAACACTTTTATTAAGGGAGTGTTTTGTAAATGTCAGATTGATAAATTTTTAGCATATTTATGGCGTTGAGCATGTATGAGTCGTATGACTCACCAATTTACTAATTTGAGTGTTTGATAAATGTCATTTTGAAACGGTAAATTGGAGCTCAATCTATTATTTTCCAATATGCAACCCCCTAACATATTCACAATTAGTAAGTCTTGCTCGTGACGGGTCACTATTTGTGACGGGTATTTTGAGATAAAATGGATACAAAATGAGTTAGTGGAGAAATGAGACCACATGAATAGTGTCGGAGAGAGAGAAAAAGTGGGTATTTTGTGAGAGGAAACGGTAACCGTCACAAACTTGTGACGGATACCGCCGTCACAAATGAGAATTTGTGATTCACAATAGTAGATTGTGAAAAATGGATTGGTCAAGGTCGTCAACTATTTACACATAGATACGATAATCTATTAATCTAAGTCCGTTAATTACCAAACACTTAACTAAATCTGCTAAGTGAAATATACTAATCAAGTCTGTTAATTCAATCCGTCATTTATAATTTGCTTGACCAATATGCTTCTTCTAATTTAATATGTAGAGTACCATACACGATTTAAAGAAGCTAAATTATAATTTGTAATATACTAATTAAACATGTCAATCAAATTTATTATTTATAATCTACTTGACCAATCTAATTTTGTCAATTATTATATACCGATTATCAAATAGAGCCTAAAATATCGGCTTTAAAACACCAAGAAGCAAAATCATTTATGCGATAAGTATTTATTATTTTAAGCAAAGTAAAGAAAAACATTGACCGTAAATGGTGAATGGTGATCTAGGTAGCACAGACACTTCTCCTAATAAGCCGTACCGTGTCCGACATCGACACTCCACGGACACACGCCGAAACGTGTCCAACACCTAAACAGCCGTGTCCAACTTTCTACATTTATTTGGACACGTGTCCGACGCGTGTCCATGGTATTTGAGCCGTGTCCGTCGCGTGTCCACGATATTTGGTTATCATTTGCGGTGAATGATGTTCTTGAGATGAGAAATGCGTTATCGAAAGAGATCAATTAGAATATTGATTCGGATGAGGAATGAAAATAAAATTATTATAAAGGGCAAGTTTTACATTCACTTATTTAAAATTAATATCAAATACTTTTACAAAAATAAAATCAAAAATTTTTAACTATAAAATGTATTTTTTATTAAATTTAAATGCCGTGTCCCGTGTCCTAAATTTCATGGCATGCCGTGTCCCGTGTCCGTGTCGTGTCCGTGTCCGTGTCCGTGTCCGTTTTGGTGCTACCTAGATGGTGATAGTCAAAGAAAGCCAAAAGACCAAATTTCCAAAAGCTACCAATAAAAAATAAAATAAAATAAAATATCCTCTCTATTTTTTTTTTTATTATTTTCTGTTCACCTAAGCCAATAAGAATTCCCTCATTTCTCCCTCCGTCATCACCGCGTTTTCTCTCTCCTCAAACTTTCATTCTCACTTTCTCTCTCTATACTCTCTGATTTGACGGCGCATACCAGTCTATCTCTCTTGCCCGCGGTCAGCAGCTCCTCTGACTTCTGGTCAGACCGTGAGAAATATCTCGTAGTTCAAGGAACAAGTTTGAGGAATTGAATTACGAATTAAGAGAGAGAAAGTTCTCGGAAGTTTCTCGAATCAGCTCTAGCTTATTGATTGTATTCGTGCAATTTGAGATTTGTTCGTTTTCAGCTGGTTTCAGCTTGACTTTGTGGCGATTTGAGCGTAAATTCTTCTGGATTTTGAGTTTTTCGCTGTGAATTTGCTCATTTTCAGCTGGTTTGAGCTTGAATTTACTGCCTCTCGAGGCGATTTCGTTGTTTTTCGCTGTAAATTTGTTTGTTAGTGAGAGAAGCTAGGGTTTGGTTGCTTCGCCTTAAATTGCGCCGGATTTTGGTTGTATACTTGTTGAATCTTGTTGAATTGTTGAGATTTGATCGTTTTCAGCTGATTGAGCAAGAAAAACTGCGCTTCGAGGTGTAAGTTATTCTGGAATTCATTGTTGTGTGCTGTATATTTGTTTGATAGTGAGAGAAACTAGGGTTTAGTTACTTCGCTTGCTGACATTGCGTAGTTGAATCTGGTTAAATCGACGAGATACTTTCATTTTCAGCTAGTTGAGTGAGAAAAATTGTCTTAGCTGCTTTCAATTCATTGTTTTCACTGTGAATTTGTTTGCTAGAGAGGGAAACTAGAGTATTGTTACTTCGGCTGCTGAAATTCCTCCGGAAACTTGTCGTTACTTTTACTTGTTTTGAATCTGCTTGAATCATCGATCTGTTTGCTTTTCTTGGTGGTTTGTGCATATAGAGTGAAATTAAGAAAACATCTAGAGGTTTCAGCTGAATTACTTAGGATCTGGTTATTTGCGCGTGTAAGTGAAGTAGATAAGGTCTGAATTCTGATGTTTCTTAGCTGTACGTAGGGATTTGGTTGGGTTGGTTTTGAATTCAGAGTTGCGTAGAGGAATTAGGTGTTTCGGCGGTGCGGAGAGAAATCGGGGTTTGAGGAGGGAAAGACGAAGGTAGAAGTGAATAATCAGTGGTAGGAGAGAACTTACGGTTTTTAGTTGAGCTACGAGTTGGAGTTTCTGTTCTCTAGGGGTGAAAGAGCTAGTGGAACAACGAACATTGGTGGAAGTGAGGAAAGTGTTGTTGCAGTTAAAATTTCCATAGTGTTACTCTTTGATCAGTGGCTTGCCAAGAGAAAGTTGCCGGTAACTTGAAATTTGGTTGCTCTTGATTGTAGACTGCGGAGGATTTTTAGTTGGTGATGTGAACTTTCACGGGTATAGCTCTTCTCAATGCATCACTTGCCTAGGATATTTGCGCTGAAGAAGCAACATAAAAGCATGGATGAATCACTGTCCTCTAAGCCAAAGAGCAAAAGCACGGAGCTATCCCAGTCTCCTAGAAAGCTTGTGCGAAGGAACGCTGCCAAGAATTTTAAATACACTCCTTCAGAGTCGTCGTCTACATCCCCTTCAACAAGTGGTTCTTCAGCTCCTCGAACACGATCCCTAGATATGGGTAGTTTCCGAATCCAAGGGAAAGACGGAGAGATAGATTTGCTTATTCAAAGGTTAGGGTTCAATGGACCTGAAGATTTCGAGATTCCAATAGCAGACTATGAGCTTATGAAAAATAATTCCTCGCCTGCTGTTATTCAACGACCTAAAAAGGCCCATGTTGAGCCCGAGGCTAAGCAAAACGAGGCCAATAGGTTTGTTGTAGCGGCACCTCATAGATTTGGAAATAGTGTCCGGACAAATGTGGTTGCAGACCCTGATTCTGTGGGTCCTAACTTGAAGCAAGATGCTATCCCGCCATTGAAGAATGTAAATGTTCCAGGAACTGTTAGTAAAGGTGGAGGTATCAAAGGCGATCGCCCCCCATTGTTAATGCCCCCGCCGCCAATGACCATTCGTCCTTTGGGCGATGATTGTTGTTCTACGTGGGATTTGTTAGAACGACTGGCACCTGATGGTGATAGGTCTCGTTCTCGGTGTCTTGCTCATTATGACGATGATGATGCAGAAGATGCAGAAACTGATGGTGAGAGCGCTTTTACAGAGAGAACTAATGGTGCCAGGGTTGGGGAAACCGTTGTTCTATCAGGGTCTTGCTCTTTCACAACTAGCAATGATGATGACTCATCCAGTACAACCACGGATCCCGTGTCTATCATCTCGCCAAATAGCGGGTGCAGAATCAATATAACCCAGTGGGAAAAGGGAATGATTTTAGGAAGCGGATCATTTGGAACTGTATACGAAGGGATTTCTAGGTATGTGACATTCTAACTAACATTTATCGGCATTTGTTTTTTAGATCTTCGCACGTCATGCTAATATTAAATATTGTTGTAGCAAAGTTACCATAATATAGTTTCTGCTGGATTATTACCTGTAAGACTCTAACCCCATGCATAGCAGTTAGTCACGCATATCTCATAGATGAGAGTTTTAACATGTGATGTCTACGTAAAGGTCATATACACTAAAATGGTACTCGTAATACCACTTCCTTCCTAAGCAACTTTCATTTCATGCTCTAACCTAAACGGGCTACACCAAAAAAACTATTCTGCATTGTTGAGTTTCAGCTAGGCAATTGTAGTACTAGTGATAATAGTGTTGCTCTTGTCCTCAATACCCAGCTCTTTTTGCTCCACTGTTTTCCACAACACACAAGAATCTATATACAAGGCTACCACTTCCTTAGGTTTGTGTTTCAATCACTAGTCAGTACTCACTACTCACTAGTGATTAAAATGATGCTTGAAAATTTATCGGAGTAATATTCATTTGCAGCGAGGGAATCTTTTTTGCTGTGAAAGAAGTTTCTTTGCTTGAGCCAGGAAGTCAAGGAAAGCAGAGTGTGTACCAACTTGAGCAGGTAAATTAGGTTTTAATTTCCCTGTTTTTAAGTAATTGTACTGTGTGTGACTTATCTTCTGAAGTCACTCTCTGAAGATAAATTTCTTTGTGACCATAATATTTGTAAGTCCCTGCTTATTGACCTATACCTTTATCTCTATATCTTTTCAGGAAATTGAGCTTCTAAGTCAGTTTGAACATGAGAATATAGTTCGATATCTTGGTACCGAGAAGGTGACTATTCTTAACGACTTGTCTCATTATCTGCTAGCTTTCTGAGTTTCGAAACACGTTGACATTCTAATATTGCTCTATCAGAAGTATCTGGCTAACATGAAACTTGAACCACAAATGATTATTTTTAATCCTTCCGCTATTCCATGGATTTTGCAGGCTGATTCAAAACTTTACATCTTTTTAGAGCTTGTGACACAAGGTTCCCTTGCAAGCCTATATGGAAAGTATCAACTTCGTGATTCTCATGTGTCTGCTTACACTAGACAGATTCTTATGGGTTTGAGGTATCTTCATGAAAGAAATGTGGTCCATAGGTACGCAGTTCAACCCTTTTGTTATAAGATTGTTGCTTGTGCTGTGACTCTGTTTATCTTCACATTTTCTTCCTTATTTTTCTTCCTTCTCCTTTTTATGTGCCCTTTTGCACATCTCTGATTTTTTTCCTTGAGAAAAATGAAGAATTTAACTGCATAGAAGAAAAAATGTACACCAAGAGGACAAATAGTCCTTGCCCAAAAGCCGAAAGAAGACAGAAATCAGTGATGTTCATTTAGGAATTGCAAACTTGCGAGATAATGTCCATCATAATATATGCAATCGACGTCTCTTCAGTTGTACAAGAACTCAGTTTTTTTCGTTTTTCATATATCATGTTATGCTGCATCGGACCTTCAACCAACTTAAATTCGTTTTGAGTTTCCAGTCTGAACACCAGCTTGCATATATTTGACCTAGTTAAAAGATGGGTTTATAATTATTATTTTTTCGTGTGAATGCCTTCAGTTTTGTTTTGTTGCACCATTTCCACCCCCCGAATCAAGAACACAAGGACTCTAAGAAAAGGCAGACCAGAAATCTTGATCCATTATTTTGAAGAAAAATCTTGATCCATTTTCGTTATGTTACAACCTCCATTCCTGCCTTTATGGCTTATAAGTTCTTTGTGTTCACCGCCCTCACCTATACTGTTTTGTGGCTATGCTTCCTCACAATAGTAGAGCTTTCCCTGTCTCATGCAAAGCAAGTAATTTCATAGTGTTTTTGTTCACAACAAAATTTGGTATATAGTTGAGCATGCCTCTATATTTTGACCTCTCAAAGCCAGATTAGTAATATTAACATGCAGCTTTTGTTGGTTTGATTCTAGGGATATCAAATGTGCTAACATATTGGTAGCTTCAAACGGAACAGTGAAACTTGCTGATTTTGGATTGGCAAAGGTATGCTCCCCCTTTGTTTTTGGCTTTATTCAATGGGGGCATGCAGTATGCTAAATTTATTTATTCTTTCTCTGCATTCATAATTTTCTTTCAATTTTTTTTTTCTTCCATTTGTCTTCTTAAATCACATATATTTGTTGTTACTGAATAAACGACCGTTCCTTTACAGGCCACAAGATTCAATGACTTGATGTCCTGCAAAGGGACAATATTCTGGATGGCACCTGAGGTTGGCCTTTTCTTATCATTTGTTGTATTCTCAATTGTGGTGTATGGTTGATGCATAGTTGCATACTTGCATACGAATAAACTTTTAAAATGATAACTTTCTGTTAATATGTATGTGACATGTAACATTGTTTGGAGCTTTTAGACGCATTTAATTGTTTTAGAGCCGTCTTATTCTTCCTTTTCTGATTGCTAATATTTCAACTGTAGGACTCTTTAGTCTAACCTTTGTTTTGGTATCATCTTATAGTCTGTTTCCTTCGTCACTGTCGTTACACTCCCTTTTCACCACCTTATTTCATACTCTCTCTTAGTCAGAGTGTTGGTTCCTTTTCTTTTGGCACCAAAATTAAGGAAATGATTTTGGACCATAGAAAACACTCTACCCCACATAGAATTGATTTTGGAGTACAAAAAACTTACCAAAACAGGAAAGAGGAACCAACACTCATCTAGCATTGAAACGGAAAGAGGAACTAACACCCTGACTTGGAGAGAGTGTTATTTTTTCCTTTCATATTTCTATGTTTTAAATGTCTCCTTGGATGTTCCCGTTTTGTTTGTCTATTTGTGTGGAACATTTAAACTTCTTTGACTGGATTTTATTGTGTTATAGTCGTCGACTCTTCTCTATTCTCTACGTTCCATGATTTACGCAATCAGTGTTGTGTCTAGCAAGCTAGCTTCATTTGGTCCCTAGCTCCCAACTCCCAGCTGCTATAGTAAATAGATAATGAGCAAATTGTGAAACATTAACTCTAGAAAGAGCATTTTCTTGTAGTTTTCACTTCTAGAATTTTCAGAGCTGTCATCGGGGGAACTCTGTGGGTGCTCTGTCATGCTGCCCATTTCTTGATGGACGGAACTTAGAACATTTAGCAGCAGCATACATCAGAAAAGAGGCTTAATGCTGCTGACAGACACTTAGGGTGTATTTGGATTGAGAGAATTGGAGAGAAAGGGAGGGGAGGGAAAGGGAGGGATTCAATTTCCATTGTTTGGTTACAATATATGGAAGGAGGGAAATGGAAGGGGAGGGAAATGGGAGGATTCAATTTCCCTCTATTAGACCAAACTATAATCTCTTCATTGTTGGCAAGATTTGGGAGGAAAACTTTCTTTTGACTCTTATTTAAGAATGATATGACCAAATACTCCTATAATATGGCTTAACTTCCTTCATCTTTCAATTCACTAAAATCACCTTCTTCCTCCATCCTCTCTCCTTTCCCTCTACTTTATTTTTGCTATCCAAACAACCACTCTTCATCCCCCCTTCCTTTCCTTTCTTTCCCTTTCCCTTTCCCTTCCCTCCATTCCCCTCCCCTCCCTTTCCCTCCCAATTTGTTATCCAAACACACCCTTAGGGTGTGTGATGAGGGGATTTGGAGGGAAAGGGAGGGGGAGGGATTTAGACGGATGATAAATCCTTTGTTTGGTTAGCAAAATGGAGGCTGAGGGATGTGGAGGGGAGGGAAAATGGATCCCTCCATTTCCTTCCTCCAAGCCAAATTATTTTCTCTCCAACAAAGGAAAGATTTGGAGGGAAAAATGACCTCCTCCATTATCCCTGCCCTTCTCTTCCCTCCCTTCCCTCTTATTTTGGCCTCCAAACAAGGCCTTAGAGGTGAACATTGGGAGACCCTCCAGCATTAACTGAAACTATGGGGATTCACTAGACGCAGTCGTGTCACTTGTGATGTTTTTGGATGGTGAAAATAGCCTCAACAAGGTCTGGTATTTGTTGCCATGAGCTGTAAATGCTACTCCCTAGTCATTCCCTCCCAATTTTTCTGTCATTATTTGACTTTTGTGGTCAACCGAATAAACTTTGACCAATAATTTTTCCCATAGTAAGTAGAGATTTTTGAAAAGCTACAATGTAAAACTTTCCATGTTTGAATTTTCAAAACACTCAATTTTTTTTTGATGACGAGTGGATTGAATCCCCCCGGGCCCATGCATTCCCGCACCACCACATGGACCATGTAAGCCACCCCTTTGGGGGCTGCAGTGGCCAAGTGGTCATCGCCCCAGCTGGGAGTCGAACGTGAGACCTCTCAACTCCTGCATTTCTGCAAGCTTCAAGGTTTAACCCAACTACCACTGGACTAACACCACTTGGTTCTTGAGTGGGATGCACAAGTCCATTAAAATTCTACCCTTCAACCACTAGACCTAATACTTATGTCAACCAAAACACTCAATTTCTTATTATCATTTTCAGAAATTTGTAAATACTACATGTTTGTCAAAGTTGGCATTGTTTGACAATCAAAGTCAAATGAGGACAATAGATTTGGGATGGAGGGAATCACTGCACTGCTTGGAGTTTTATTCTTCAGCTGATATACATACTTCTTAGCAGTTTATTTTTTAATCCTTGGTCCCTTGAGGCTCCCACACTATGTTTTTCACGAGAAACAGATGATTGTTTGGGATTTTTGCTGATCGGGGCGTGCATTTTCTCCACATTGTATTTGGGTTTTATTTAAGATGGAATCTGGTTTGTTATTAGTCGTATTACCCCTCCACTAGATGATAGTGTGAGGTGTGACTGTGTTGTGTCCATGTTTATGTTTTTCATGAATTAAAGTACTGTGGGTGCTTGAGAAAGAAAAGAGAAAATTAAGAAAATAAAAGATGCTGTAGCCACATGGAGGTTCTATGGTTTAACTCAACTTATGCTTTCTATTAATCGTTACTGAACGTTAACTTTTAGTTAAACTTGCAGCAAAAAATGATAAATTCTATGACTTGTTGAATCTGAAAATTGATTGATTAATGCCAGGTTTTTCATCACGAGAGTCAAGGTTATGGTCTGGCAGCAGATATTTGGAGCCTTGGATGCACAGTCTTGGAGATGCTAACACGCCATATCCCATACCATCCTTACGAGTTTGTAAGTGATCTACTCTACTCTTATCGCTTTCCTCTCCACATGATCCGTACGAGTTTTTTTTTGTTCTACATACATTACCTTACTCTGTGATTCACTTATTTTACCTTGTCATTCTGTATGCGTCTTATATGAGGAAGCCGTTGCTTATATTGGATACCAGCATAGTGTTCAAGTGTCAACAATAATCATTTTGTCATACATAAATAAGTGATTGTTTGGTGTTATGCTAATTGGATCAAGGACAAAGAATTGAGAATCAAGTATAGGGGTGGTCTGAAGGTTGCACTTTTTTTTTTTTAAAATAGAAGTAATTTGTGTTGCTAACACAAGGTAAGGCCGCGTATATCCGACCCCTTTTCCTTGCAATTTGCAGGCCTCATTGAGGCACTAGGGTATTGTTTAATAAAAGTTATTTGTTGTCTTCGTCAGATTTAGAGTTCTTAGGAGTGAATAGATAGGGATCTCTTGCGTGACTTTTCAATTGTAAATAAAAATGGCACCAAATCATGTTCTTACATATACTCCCGCATCTCTTTTGCTCTTGCTTGTATCTTGAACATGTAATCCTGCTTAACCTATTTTTCATATTTCTGGCTAATATCTTTACTTTTTGGTGATTCTGCAGCAGCAAGCACTCTACAGGATTACAAAGGGCTTGCTGCCTCATATTCCTGATACTTTGTCCTATGATGCTCGGGATTTCATACTACAATGTTTACGTGTGAATGCAGATGATCGCCCCACGGCTGCTGAGCTCTTGGAACATCAATTTGTACAGAGACCACTTTATGTTCCATTTGGTTCAGAGTCTCCTATGGCACCTCACAGATAAAACTGATACTGTTTTGGCTTCTGTATTTGTGAGGTGAGTATATTTTAAGTTCATCTTATTCTCAAAATATGGAATGTATTGTTTTCATGCATCTGAAATTCTGAATACATTAAGATCATGTTTGTTCCAGCTTTTTTATTGAGGTGGAATGAACGGACTTAGTTTAACAGTTTGATTGTCCCACTACCACCTCATGCAACAACTAATGCCGTATCAACTACTGCCGCGTGCTTCACCAGTTCACCTTCATTAGTCGATTATTCAGTGTCAGAATTTCATGGCGTGGAAAAAGTCGCATTCTTAAATGTTCTACACGAGTACACGGATAGTCTATGTATATTAATTTGGTGCATCCCGTGAATAATGTACATTTCCTTGCCGGGTTAGCTCTAAATAATCTAATTAGTTACTTTTAAGTTATATGTGACCCTATCCTCTTCTCTACTATTATCACTAGTTGCGCGTCAAACCAACAACCACTTATTCAACCTTTTGTCATCTTAACCCTAGCACTCCCGGTGACCTAACCAACCACTGATACTGACCGGCCACCTTCAACCCCAGCAATACCAGCCACTTTCGACCTCAAAAACCCACCATTGACGAAACCAAAGCACCATTAACCCTAGTCACACCCACCCAAACCCAATTATCCAACTTAGTTCGACACCATATACACAACTGTCTACCATCAACCCATCCCAATCTCTAGATATAATGAGGATCAAACTCCATCTATCAAGAAATAACTATACGACCATCTAAATCCGAATTGTTGACCATGCCAAACTTCGCCGCCGAGACCTGTCTTGATTCTAGCCATCACATTTCAACTACATTTTGGCTTGAAATTATTTATCATTGTGTAACACTGTATATAATACCGTTTGATTCAATAGATGGAGAACCGAGAGATTAGTAATGTAGGCCCCACTTTAAGTTTTGCACAGGCCCCTCGAAATCTCAGAGATGGCCTTGGTTGACCATAACCTAGAGAGGTCTTGTCTACACTGCATTTCTATTTTGTTGTGCTGCTCATCCTGGATTGTGGCTCACCAAATTTCTTCTTGATTGGCAGATACATCTGAAGTTTGCAACTTCCGTAAGCTCAACTTATCATATACTTATGCGAGTTTGAGTAGAAAACAAGATTATCCATCAAAAATCGAGGAAACTGAAAAAAAGAAAGAAAAAGAATAGCCAGAGGGATACTCATCAAACTCAGAACTAGCTATCAATTATTTCGGAGCCTCCCACCCTAGTCTGATTTCTAACTTGCGTGATTCGTCTTCCTCTATCTCAGATTCTCAGGAGTACTAGTCTGCATTTAACAAGCTATAAATTCATTAATTAAGGTTAATGATATGGTGTAAGAATCTTGATCTACAAATGAATGGGTTCGGAAACTGGTCGGTTTAGAGCGACACTTGGGTAGCCTTTCTGTCAGTTCTGTATATATGTCACTGTAAATCTGTAAATCTGTAATATTTCTTGTTTCAAGCCTCTGTATTCAGCTAATTTATTGGATTGTTTTAGAACAGCTGAACGACCGAGTTGGCCGGAATGTTATATTAGTTTTATTTTCTTTTCCTTTAGTATTTCGTTTAGTTTTGGATCTGATCTGGGTGGAATTGCAAGACAGCAAAAGGTCTTCATCCAGACTTTAAATAATGTTGCAGCTGAAGCCACGGTCAGATAGGAAGTCACCATGAATATCGTCCTTGTCTTTACGGATCTGGAATAATTCTTCCATTTCATTCAATTCTATACGTTTGTTTTATACATATACTAGTTTTAAGTCCGTGTAGTTTTTACGGGTATGCTTCATCTAAATTGTGATTTTATTTAGTTTTTGAACGTAAATGTTGTTAGTCTATATATATTGTTATAGTAAGGTCTATGCAATTCATCACGTAAAAGAGTCAAATGTGTTAGTAACGGATTATCTTTAGCAACTGATTACGGTTT
This sequence comes from Silene conica, assembly GCA_029255685.2. Lineage (NCBI taxonomy): Eukaryota > Viridiplantae > Streptophyta > Magnoliopsida > Caryophyllales > Caryophyllaceae > Silene > Silene conica. Next base: position 267,164 of record CM055317.2, on the reverse strand, counting down.
ACAAGAAACGCTCGTTTTCTTTCGTTCACATGACAGTCTTTTATGCTATACTGCTATATATTAGAAATTGTATCGAAAATTTTTCTTATTTATGAATAGTGTCAAAACACAGACGTAAACATATAGATTTGATTTGATTGTAACCGAGGAAGCAATATAATGATCGAAATAAGGTCAGTGTATCACTCGATATATGTCGCCATTTGTCACACGACAAATGTAAAGTGTTAACATCTACACACATTATTTCATCATCTGAGGTGCTATTTGAAATTCCTTAAAAGAGTCTTATTCACAGTCAAAGCAAAAAGACGAAAAGGAAAAGGAGAAAAAGGCATCACGTCTGATAAAAGAGGTAGATTCTTGAAATGTCCAGGACATAGTATTTACCCTATTAAACCTAATTAATTAAACAATGGGAATTCTTTTAGGTAAGACGGGTTTATATCATTATTCAATTATCTCACGAAAGTTTCATAAAAACTATTTTTATATAAGATTTTTTGGGTAATTAGTGAGTGGTTTAGACGAGTATTTTGATCATCTAAAAACTATTCTTACAAATAACATGTTAATTAGTCGCTTGTCTCGATTTGTCCTTTATATTTTAAGAATGAATTTGATGAGTATTTTGATCATTACACCAAATATGGTCCACTTGTCATTTAATAATTGAATTCTCCTCTTTCTATGGTATTTGTGCCAAAATCAAACTATAAAAATTGATCGAAAATACTCCATTATTTAAACAAAAAACTCGAATCAATAACTATATTTATCTACTTTGAAACACAAATCTTATTTATAACCCGTCACAAGCTTTGTGACCGAGAAACATGACCATCTTACAAAAAAATCTAATCTGTATCCGATAAATAAAATTTTGTGAATAACTACAAATTATCAAAACATAACATAATACGGAATAACATTTTCGTTTTACAATTTATAACCCGTTACAAAAGAGACCAACTAAAAAAATTTGAAAATTAGGACGGTATAAATTAGGGTCATGCAATTGCAACCCATTTTTAAAAAAGCCCAAAACACAAACTAATTAATTTAATTATTTAATTATATATAATTATTAATTATAAATTAGTAAATTACTAAGCCTTAATTTTTAATTCCTTCTGCAAAACCAAACTGTAAATGAAGATTTCGTGTTCTATACCTTTATTATAAACTCTCCGTTTTCCCACTTTCTCTCTCTACATTCATAGTTCATCAATATTCAGCCATTCAGGTACACTTGCTTTAATTTCCCCCTTTTTTCCTTCAATTTATCTTTATAGATTTTCATTTCTCTCGTATTTTCATCACCGTGTTTATTTTCTAGGGTTTGTCGATATCGTTTTCATGTTGTTGTGATTTTGAAGTTTTAATCGATTCGTATCGTTAATTGCTTGTAATGTTCGTAATCTATTGATGCTTTGTTTTGTTTTGTTGTAATTTGGAAATTGAAAGTTAGTGTACTTTTATATGATGATCGTGCTTTGAGCCTTTGAATTTATTGATGTGTTGTTCACTTGTTCGTTAGGTTGGAAGTAAAATGCGGAGTTTTCATCGTAAAATAAGAATTAGGTTTAGGTATGGTTGAGCTCAGTGTACTGCTGAGTTGAGTGGAACTGGTAGTAGTGTAGTACCGCTATGTTACGCTTGTGCCGGACACTAGCCGTTTCAAATGACATTTTTTGTTGTTTACATGACCGATTGTTGTGCAACGAATATTTGTATCTACAAGCTTAGTTTTACATATCGGTTTTGATTAGGGTCATAGCATTGGCTATTGAGGCCTAATCTTGCCTTAACAATGTGGTGGTGGTGGTGCTGAACTTCTAAACGACCTCCTCTTGGTGTCGCAAGCCTTGATTCGTTTCTATGGCTATAAGGGTGGAAAATTAAGTAGATGACATTATAAGATTTTTATAATGGATGGCAGTGTAGAATGTAGCATCGTGTTATTTGTTTAGCACTTTAGCTGCATAGGTGGTTTCAGTTCTTGGTTTTCTTTGTGGAGATTTCAATATACTCCGTAAGTTTCACTGTGAAAGAGATAGGGAGGTTTTGAGGCACTGGGCTAATATTGCATTTAATGAATGAGGTAGATTATGTGAATAAATCACTGGTACTAGCCTTCAGTCGCTAAGCAAGCAAGATTAATGATTTTTAAGGTGATAGTGTGATACTCATGTGGATCTATGTGCCGTATATCTCCCTAATGCTTATGGGATTACTTTATTTCTTAATCTCGCGTTTGAAGGTCGCCTTTCTGCAGTTTTTGCAAGTTGAGGGGGTGATATTTTTGAATTTTGCTATCATGATGAAAGCTTTGCTTATTGTTTCCCCTAACTAGAGGCGACGACTCACTTTTCAGTTTTCAGTGACTTTCTAACATGGTCAATTAACACAAATTAGCTCACAAAACTGAGGGATTCCATTATCATGAAGTAACAGTTACTTGATACTAGTTTAGACAAGTTGCATAATGCGTTTTTGTTCTGGAACGACCTCTGTATGTTGTGGGTTGTGGCTGCGTAGATCTTTCTCTTCAGTACCTCGCTATTAGGTCGTATAATGCAGGCTTTGAAGCACTACGGATGAATGAGGTTTGCATTTTCTGATTTGAATAAGTGATGCGTTTTTTGGGGAAAAATATTTGGATGGGTACCAAAGAGGTGAATCGGGAGTGATTGAGAATTTGAGCTTGTAGACTTTTCAAAGTGATTGTGGTTAATCTTATGTAAATAGATCTCTCATGGAAGCCATTTAATTGTTAATTGAAGAGATTTTGAAATCTTGGGTTAGATCTACTTGTGCTGCTGTGCGCCTGTGCATGCATAAGAGGGTTAATGAATACAGCATTATTTGGAGGAGAGATTTTGGAGTGTGGGATCGTTTTTTTCCTCTCTTATCTACGATGAAATTTTGAAATTGCCTAGGACAATTTTCGCGGGCTTCTGTCTTCCCGCTGTTGCATTAATCCCCCATTTATCTGCAGATATTTGTGAGTGACTTATTTGAGGTTTAGTTTCGTATGTAGGCAGTTATGACAGTATGTAGTGCTTTTGGGTACAGCCTCCAAGTTACTGTATACTGAAAGAACGTCGCCAAGAGATAATCTTTTATTAATTATATTTTTTGTTAAGCAGACCTATGGTTATTGAGGGATTGTGTGCACCTTGGGGAAGATGGGTGTGAAATGTTGACACGGTTGAACATGTCCTCTTTATCAGAGATCGTGTTTTAGGTGTGGTTGGAAACTGCTATTGGTTGCTGGTTTTTTCTTCAGTGTTACATTTATCTTCAGAATGCTCTACTACTATCTCTGATTGATTTCTAAGTTGATTTGGTTATTAACATCATCTCAAATGGCAGTCGGAGTTTATAGAGCTTCTAATTAAGTAAGTAATGCTTTTCAGTTTCATCCTTAATGGACGTTTGGTTGTTAAGACTAAAAAAAGGTGATGAAGCTAACAGGACCTCAAAATTACAATCCAGTGGAAGAACTGAATTTTGACATCCAACTCCAACATCGTTGAGTTTGCTGATACTGTTTTTCTGTGTGTAACTAGCATTGTAATAATCATTCCTATTGTTGCCGCTATTATTATTGTATTGCTATTTTTATCTAATACTTGATTGATTCTGAAAAGACATGCCATGTTTCCATAATGCTATTATACTCTATTCGATAGTTTTTAACACCTTGCTACTTTCACAATGCACATATGCTGTAAACTGGTAGCAATCTAGGTTTCTAAACCACAGAAATAGAGGAGCAGCCTGAATGGCATTCCTTTCCTCAGTGTAATAAACTAATAATCTTCCTTTTATTGTATTCTCTTTTGTTGACAGGTTTTATCATGGCGAAAGTTAGCAGGATAAGGCGCCTTAAGGATAGATCTCGCAGTGACAAAGCAGAAGAAACTCAAATAGCATCACGGTCCTACAAAATCTCTAAAGGTGTCAAGAAGCCTATTAAGTTATCAGAAAAGAAAGATTGGGAGGGTGCTAAATGCTCAGTTTGCATGGAGGCACCTCACAATGCTGTTCTTTTGCTCTGTTCCTCTTACCATAAAGGATGCCGTCCTTACATGTGTGCCACTAGCTACCGTTTCTCTAATTGTCTTGACCAGTACAAGAAAGCATATGCTAAAACTACTACTGAAGCAAACTCTCCGGACCTTAATTTTGGCTGTCCCGATGTAAAAACAGCTGTATCCGAGCTTCTCTGTCCTCTTTGCCGTGGGCAAGTGAAAGGTTGGACCTTGGTTGAGCCAGCCCGTAAATATCTCAATAAGAAGAAACGGACATGTATGGAAGAGAAATGCTCTTTTGTTGGCAACTTCAAGCAACTCAAAAAGCATGTCAAAGCCAAACATCCATTGGCCCGACCACGGAAAGTGGATCCATCCCTTGAAGAGAAATGGAAAAGCATGGAGAATGAGAGGGAGATTAATGATGTGATTAGCACTTTGCCACCGGGATCGATGGTACTTGGAGACTATGTCATAGATCCAAATACGAACCCCTTTTTCAACATGGACATGGACGACTTGTTCAATGGTGGTAGCGGATACAGGGCAAGTAGATTCTTAAATAGCAGGATTCAGTTTCGTAGAACAGCTGTAAGAGATTACGATTATGATTCAGATGAATATGAAGTTGAAGACGAAGATGAAGATGAAGATGAAGATGAAGATGAAGATGAAGATGAAGATGACGATGAAGATGATGAGGATGAGGATGAGGATGAGAACGATGACAATGAGGTTGAGGATGTTGCAATACGTCCTATACCTCGCAATGTTGGTACCCAGTTTTATTTTGGCAGGTACCGACCACCTCGCCATAGATGGTTTTAACCCACATATTGATCTCTGCTGTGATGGCCCTTTTGAAAACCCATGCGGGACGGGTTTTTGTGCTTTAATTTAAGTTTCGAACCGGCAGTGGGCCCACATCTCTTCCATAGCAGAGGAATTAGAAGAAACCCAGTTTTTCTATTGTTATTAAGAAAGTGGTAATGTCTTAGACACAGGTTTTATAAATTCCTTGGGATTTGGCAATTTAGGTGTTAAGACTACTACTTGATATTCAGGTACCCTCCTTTATTTTGGCGGGTTTCATTTGAATCGTTGTTTTTGTTCTAATTGTGTTAATATTTTAGTATATAGGGGTTGTATTGAATATCTTCTCAAATACCGAAATTTTCATAAATTAGGCTAATATTATGACTCGTATTATTAAATGTTATCCTCATATACGTATCCATACAAATTTTACTCGTATTATTAAATTAGTTTATGTTTTTCAACTTTTTTTTTCTTTTTTTTTTTTTTTTTTTTTTTTATATATTTGTTACTCCTCATATCTTAACAAAACTTGTAATAATGGCTAGACAAAATATGGATAAAAAAATCACAAGTTGTTTATGATAAACCAAAAATCTTGTTTTTTATAAATATTATCAATCAAACTAATTCAAGCTAAAAATGTTGAATTTTCTCTTTTCTATCTTTTATTACTACACATTAAAAATTGTTGATTATACATTTAAATTCAAAATATATCTAAATACTTTTTTTGGCAAAGAAAGTTACATCAATGCTAATCGAGCCAAATTATGTGCTCTTTTATCCAGAGTACGAGCAATATAACTAAAGCTCAAGCAATGGAATGACATTGCCAAAGATCGAATGTCGTCAATAACCCCACAAATGTGGTGGTTGCCAGCCTCCAAACCTGCAACTTGAAGGATAACTTGCACACAATTTGAAAGCACATTATATCTAAATACAATTAAGTTAATTTGCAAGTTCTCAATACTCTTAATGTACAAAACGATCTGAGAAAACCGTGCTTTTATGCAAGATTTACTATAGTAAACAGTAAGCAATCAATATGTATTTTTAATACACAAGTTAGAAAAAACTGATATAATAAACATAACGGGATTTTGACCCAAACCGGACTTGTAGATAGGATGATAGGAAATACCCCCTATCTTATTGAATAACAATATATACCTTCATGTCTCCTAAAGACTCCTACATCTCTTGTTTAATCAACTATCTTTAAATACAACAATAATGCTTAAAAGTGTTTACTCCTACTAATCATACAACTACTTAAATGCATGTTTATATATAAACATCAAATAGGGTACGGAGTACTAATAATTCAACTAAATTACTATACTAAATCCTAGGGCCACGGATTAATTAACTTTAAATAGGATTTAATTAATAGGGAATATAGCAGGTAAGTCTTTAGATTCCAACTTCTCAATACTTTATTTCATTATTTTAATCTGATTTTTTTGTTATATTATGTGCTTTTAATAGCACTTTAATCGCAATCAACATTATTTTAAACACAAATAATAAATAAATAAATAAATAATACTCGTAGCGTAGCGGGAGAGGATAGACATGATATCTCTATAACATACAAGTACATACATCTTAATTGTAAAATGAAGATTCTTGTAACAATATTCTCAAATAATATATACCTACTACTAAGAAAGTAAGAATCCTCCAAAAACTGAATATATGTTTGTTAGTTTTTTTATGTTAAGTCTTTAAAATTCAAAACAGACTATTTGTAATGCAATGATAAGTACATAAACACTAACTAGATTAAGTCGTGACAATCGATTTTGAGGTTATGATGGAATAGGAATGATAACTAATACTCCACTTATTACTAACCTACCTTAAGGAATGGTCCTCATTTAAAGATATTTAATTTGATGGTAGATTAATGTAAGTTAGCTAGCAATTAGAGAATAGTTTAACTAATAATACTCCCGGATCATCCAAATTGCACTTACGTGGAAACTCATTAGCTTGAATTTTTATTTGATTTTATGTTAATATTCTAAAGAGTACATGCATGTATCCACCATTGTATGGAATTATTAGTGAAAGAAAGTAAGTGCATTAGTTTCTTGTATCTTTTTGACCCGGAATATTTCCAATCTTTACCATTGTCGTTATTCTAATGTTTTGCCCACTCAACTAAATAAATAATTGGTAAAGGGGATTGTTATTATGAAAACACATGGAACACGAATTGCTCTATTTTTCGCCCATTTTATTGGGTATAATTAAGTAGATGTCAGTTAATTTAACCGGTAAAGAAATAAGAGGTGGTATATATAATGTCAATTTAATTCACATAGCTGACGTATTTATTCATGTAACTCTTTTTGCGCTAAAAATAGAGTAATGATCTTTCTCGTTAGTTTACAAAGTAAGTACCGCCGCCACAAAGTATTCATCTTTCTCATGATTTACCAATGTCGAATAGTAACATGTCTAGAATCTTAATAGTTTTTTTTTATCAATTCATTTTTCTACGGATTCAAGGATAATTCAGTATTCTTTGGTTCCTAATTATGATGGAATAAAGTAAAATGACTCACTAAAATGATTGCGCTTCTTTCTATTGCGAAGTAGCACTATTCGATGTAATTTCTAACGTAATTTTCATCTCGCGTCATTCGGAAATAGTCTCTTTATATTGTTAACACAAATGTAAAACTCCATACATTTTTACCCCGCAATTTGCTAAAGCCGTTAGAAAAATTGAAATAATGTTGTTGATCTGTTTTTGTTATACAAGTTGCTTACAGAAATTAACAATTCGTTACATGTAATAATTTTATACTACTTAATCAAGGAAGATTCTTTAAATCGAGTTATTTATATAATAAAAGTTTAAAATTATTAAAGTACCAAAATAAGTTGCATTATTATACTCGTATAATTTTTAACACATTTATGAAAAGCGGATAACTTTAGACCATTATTTTTAACCCACTATCTATGTAACATGCCCTTAATCAACAATTTATACAAGCCTATATCACGTATATATTTTGCGGGATCTAGTATAGAATACTAATTTACTAACTAGGGATTAATTTATACGCCTATAATGGACTGCTAGTAGCCTATATTGACACATAGAATATAGATATGTTCTTGTAATTTGCTTGGTTACAATAAATCCTAAAGAATTTTTAATTTGAGGTCCAAAATAATTAATAATAAGAAAACTTGGATTTCTATAATTTGCTAGTTTCCATCTTTCAGATTTGCCAGCTTGGCATGACATTGATATCCATGAAAATAATTACAAACATACGGTCCTCTACTTCTCAAATCTTTTTCCATTTCTAAGGTCCTCATGATTTTGGCATAGTCTTTGCAAGTCCTCTAACAAAATTAAATCTTGAATTACAAATTAATTAAGGGGTTAAAAGGTGAGCATTTAATCTTGTAGGAGTAATTTATACTCTTATGTAAATAGTTTATGTTCGATCACTGAATTAAGAGAAGACGGATGATAGATTTTTCAGTGAAAAATGTATAGACTTTGATAAGTCCGTGGAAAACCCGTCCAATATCTAACAAGGTAGAAATTATTAAGCGTGGCTTTACAATTCAAATATACAATAAAAAAAACGACATTTTTTTAGTATGTCGCATTTATTTATGATTCATTACATATTTAAACAGGCTCGATTATTACCGTGTGATTAAATATTTGTTTCATTTAGTTTTTCTTCAAATCTACATTTTCACTTTTTGTCTCATATATATGTTGAAAAGTAAAAGTAACTAAAATTCTAATTGGTGGGTTATTACACTATATTAAATTTGTTACCTTATTCATATAGAAAATCGTTTTCTCATTTTACACATGCAAATAGCAAAAGGCATTAACCGTACGGTTTCATTTCAAGTATTGTGTGTTGTGTCTACATGAACATTGCAAATAGGTGCATAATGTTTGATAATAACCAGCAATTTCCTCGAAATTAAGCAATTTTTGGAAGGATTAATATCAACTTTACATATCAATAACTAACATATATATCCCCCAATTGTTATTAAAAAACAAAATTTTCAATCTAGTATAAAACGGCTTTATAATCCATGAACACTTAGATTAAGTGATTAACTGATCATGTTCTACCTTAATCATCGTCTTAGATTTAAACCCTGAAAACGTGGCAGTATTAAAACTCATGAGGGATGGATTTACTGTCCTAGTAATCCTACTTAAATCAAATACACTAGTACTGTAAGACGGTTTTGTAAGAGATTATACGTTTATTCCAACCTATATTTATAAGATTCACTTTGATAGAAGTGTCCTGAATGACAGTGGTCTAGTGGAGAGCCATTTAATTGTATGAAAGCCAGTTCCGTTTTGTTTTCTTTGGCTCGAAATTTCTCAAATTAAGGATTTTGTGAATTGTGACCAAAATATATATGTTTATACTTTATGCTATGACTAAGCTTTTTCAGCTTCTTTTGTAAGGAAAGTGCCCTAGTTCTTTGGAAAAGCTATAGAAAAGGTAATGCATTAATGATTAATTGTTAGCTTTTCAAATATTCAGTCAACAAATTAATTGATGACTAGTAAATGCAATAACTTAATTTTTTTACAAAACAATAAATAAGGAGGAAGATTCGAACCTGTGACCTATTGTCCATAATACCTGCATCTTCAACATTAAACTAAGACATCATCAATTAACAACACGGTTTCTGATGGATGTGAAGATTGGGAACTATCCTATTATAGCCCTTGGAATGGCTCTCGGTTATAAACTTAAATTCCCCGGCCAACAACCACCAATTATTTCTATCACATATATTGACCCAAGCAAATTGCGAGCATTGTAAATATTTCGAAAGAGGTTGCTCATTCGTGTACTAGTCATGATTGATTGTGCAATTTTGACAACAAATGAGTTTTTATGGGAAAATGCAATATTATTACTAGTACAATAAAAAGATTTGTCCAAACATAAAGTATCATTAAGAAGAGAATGTACCAGTTAAGTTATTGAGCGATTAAGTAACAATACTTATTATAATGTGAGTTACAACTCGCATGATCACCACTTAGACCCGTCAATAATAAAAATCATATTCTTTACATAAACAAAATTGGAAAAAAAATTGTGTGCTTAGTCAATAGATAATAGGTGCATAAAAAATGGACAATTTGCTCCCAAATTAAACTACGATTGAAGCAAAATAATGCCCTACACATCTACAATTAAAGCAAAAATGGGCAATTTGATGTCACTTTTATACGGAGTATTAACTAGTGAGATATTTTTCTTGACTATTATATGGTGGAAAATTCAAAGAAATCTTTTTTGCAAAGTCTCGTTCACGTGATAATAAACAGTGCTCATATTTTTACGAATTTTGATTATTTCATCTGAATCATCGTCACTAAAAATGTCGTAATTTGTGAAAAAAAATGTCATCTTGTAAGTGGAGATGTGTGAGAATAGTCATCCAAAATTTATATTAGAGTAATATTTTACGAAATTAGTCAACTTTTAAAGTTCTTTTTTAACTAAAAATAGGCGACTAATTAGTCTATTTTCTTTTGATCGAGGATTAGAATATCGTCTATAAAACACTAATCGAAAAAATCATAGATATTACAAGAGATAATTGTATATACATACAATGAACAAAAGAAAGGGACATGAAAAGGGCTCCCAAGTCTATGGACGTAATTCAATTAAAGGTGGACAACAAAATTGATGGACAGAAAAGAGGAAGTAGTGGTTATAAATTAGAATCCACAAATTCTCGTTTAAGATCAGAATATCCGTCATAAAATTTCGCAACTGTTTAGAGATCAACAAAAAACTTGTCGTATATATGCAAGTGGCAACGTTGAATACTATTTACCATTTTACCTGTTTTAATTTTAAAGACGAATGTATCTGTTTTAAAAGAGACTAATTGATTGAAATGAAATAGTAAAAAGGCCAACTCACTTAACTTTAGTTAAACTTAGCTTATATTAACCCTATTCATCTCTATTAAGTTTAATTCATTTTAGCTACATTCAGCTCACTTTAATTCAATTAAGCTTCGTTCAGTCCTAAATAACGGGACATAGTTTGTCACTCACTCACTAATCACTATAGTAGATGCCAACGTTCATAAACATAATGTGAACAAAATGAGAAGAAAAGGGAGCAACTGGGGACGGCCTAAGGAAGTGGCGAGGCGGATTAAGGAGGAGTCACTTGGCTTTTGGTGATGTTTTAAGTCGCCTCTTATTTTTCCATGGTGTTACATACCCTATACCTCTCTTTCCATAATTAGTTACATTCCTAGTGCACAAATTCAATTCTTCCACATGTTATGTAATCTAATTAACCCTTTTATTAATCATTAATAAAAGGTTTGGTTTTGGTTTAAATATATCTTTGTTACTCATACTCGTTGTAACTTGTAAGTATCGAATATAATAGGGTGTCAGAATTGTATATGATTGTTTTTGCGAAGTTTTCAATTTTTAGTCACAAATGAAGCGTTGAAATAATGTTATATCGTGTTGAACATTTCAAGTTCAGATATACGATACACAACTTAAAGTGAAATGTCAAAGTTACATAACATTGTGATGAACATATACTAACCAAGTTGAACTTATTCCATGGTTTGTAAATTGTAAGTCGTCTGATAATTGTTAAGTAATTACTCATTTTGTCCTAATTATTTGTTTACCTATTTTATTTTAGGAAGTTTTATCCATTTGTTTACCTTTTATTACGAAGATTCTTACGTTTAATTGATTATATATAATTATTATGGTTCACTTATCATCTATTAATAACAACCACCAACGATCTCATCTATCTCCCCTTTCCATGGCATAAATGATCGGGAAGAATATGTTATTTTATCTATTAACCACATAAAAGACTGAACGATATCATTATTATCATAGGAGTAGCATTGTCGTCGATAGAGATGGAAGTGGGCACGTAGATCGCTAAGTCGATGTGTTCTGACATGACCCATGACCCATTTTAGCATGACACGGCATGCCATGGACCGTGGGTCATGTTTAGGCTGAAGTTTTAGGAAGAAAGATCGTGTCTAGTCCAGGCACAATACGAAGAAAATTAATAAAAATTTCGCTTTCTGGACCGTGCCATTTTCTTCTCCCACGTGGAGGACCGGCACGACCTAACACAACCCACTCCCATCTCTTGTCATAGATATAACAACTCTATAACTATTTTAAACTTATAATTCATCAACAACAACAACAACTAACATCAACAACAACAATAATAATAACAAAAAAAACATTGAAATGTAATAGGTGTAAAAATAGGTATGATGGTGAATCATTAGATCGATTAAGTTTTAACATATGTAAAGAGTTTAGTAGTTTACTTGCTTGTATGTTGTATAGTTGTATGGACTATGGAGCAATATGCTAAATAGCCACGTAGCTACTTGCCCTTCAATTTGTCCTCCAATTTGGCAATTTGGACGACGATCATTCGAGATTAGTAGTTTACTTGCTTCTGTCCAGGATGATGATTGATGCATGATTCAATATTCATATCATTCAATCAAAAAACTTATTTTGTATGATACTCCGTACAAAGTACTTCTTGTTCCCGTCGTTCATAATTATGTTCCGGATTACTTACACCGCCTCCATCATTTCTTTACGTTTTTCTTCCATATTGATCAATGTACATTTTATTTATTTATATCTTTATTTATATATTATTAAAAAATATAAAAAATTTATATTGTTATTATACTCGTTAAGAAAATTCAAAAAAATTATAACGTGATTATATTTTATATTATATAGGAGTAGAAATTATATTAGAGGCTCCCCCACCCATAAATAGTGTTAAAAAGTAAACGTACAGAATGGGTAAGATAGAGTCGTAGTATTATACTATTATACTAATAATTCGTTATATATTATGGTGTTGAAAATTACTATTTACCTTCCTTTTCAACCTTCTCCTCTCACAATCAATTAAAATATAGTTTATTTTTTTTATCTACTTTTCTTCCGATCTCGCACGATATATTAGTTGGCCGGAGAGAAGGTTAACATGAGAAGGTGGATAAAAGTTCTCTTTGGTGCTATATAAGGTAAATTGGTACTCTTATGATATTTTAAATACAATTAAGAGAATTTGACAATTAATCAAACTAATGCAATTTACCTTCATTTGGAAATAAAAGGGTAGAAAATTTGTATATATAATTTTAATGAAATATATTATTAGGCTTATTTATGTAAAAGTTAAACAATAATTAATATTATAAAATTAATTAGAAGATAAGTACCGTAAAAATTAAAATTGCACGTTTATTTGCAGTTGTTGTCTATTGAGCTTCCCATACGCCACTTCTCAAATTTGACCTTATTAAAGTGTTACTCGTAATTGCTAAATTGCTAATTGCGTCCAAGCCTTGACTTTTACCACATGTAACTATACACACAAGTAACTGTTGCTTTTCACTGCTACTCTAGTCTCTAATTGACTAATTGTTGCGGTTCCAAAGTAAAAAATGGCGTGTGTCTTGCGCGTCCCTATTACCGTCTTCAATTCTTACAGATTTGTTTTTTAAAAGGACAATAAATCTTCACTTGCTTTAAACATTTAATGGAAAATCAAGTATCTCCTGTAGTAGTACTCCTAAAATGTTTTAATTTTGTTTGTGTCCAAAAATAACAGAAGGGTATAAATAAATATTAAATAAATATTGCAAAATTCGTAATTTATGTTTTTTTTAACATCGAAATTTTAAGTTGGTTAGAAATGGAAATGATCCGTGTTAAATTAGCAATTACAGTACTTATCAGTGACACTGTGACATTAGTTAAAAAGAGAATGGTGTCTAGTGGATTGGACTCAACTCGGTTAATTTGGTCCTAACATTAGACATAACTTTTTGCCAAATTATTTATTATTTTGACGTTTATTTGAAATTAATTATTGTAAATAAGACCACGTCATCTACAAAACCATGATTATGAAAGAACTGACCCTTGAACTAGGTTACAAGTCCCTACGCAATAGGCATCACCCTTTCATCTCAAATCACCTATCGTTTTAAATACCGAAGATGTGTTAACCTAGTGATTAAAATAGAAGTATCCTAATCCCTAGACAATAGGTCACTCGTTGAATCCCCTGCTTAGAGTCTTAGATCCGATATTGTATAGCCTGAGTCATACAAAGTATTACGGAATTCTGCGATTGCATAAAACCAACACCGGAAACACCATTAATCTGAAGATGTAACAGACAGAGTCCGTTAGTCCGTTAGTCCGTTAGTCCGTAATATGATAATAAAATGATGAACTAAGCAGTGATAGCACATTACTATTACTAAATTAGCATAAATAGCAAGTGGTGCGTGGTGGTTTCTGGTGCGACTGCGTTAGTCACGTCACATGAATATAGCGTGAAGTACGTATTTCTGTGCCAAAACACTTCTACCCAGAAATTTGTCCACTGTGAAAAATATTATTCACTCATCCAAATCCAACATTTTAGGTCTCATTGGTCTCAACACTCTCAACTATAGCAATCTGGAGCAATAATAACGATTTTATTAATGTACGAGATTTTTCTAAGAGTTATAGATTATGTTCTTTTCGGTTGAAAGGAGCTGAATTGAATTAATTGGAGTAGAGTTTAATTGAACTAAATTGAGTGTAACTGTGGTGGAGTAAATGTAGTTGAATTAAATGTTAATTTTGTGAAGAGATTAATTGAACATAAATGATTGAACGTATATAAAACTTAACGGAATACAACCAAGCAAAATGAAAAGGAGCTAAAATTAAGCCAGAAAGAACAAGGCCATAGTAAGAGTCTAAATAAAGAAAGAAGTAGTGTAATACATCTATTCATTTATTTCATAATACGGAGTATTTAATAAATATTTATTCCTATGAACTTTTCTTTATTTAAGCAATTAATGTGCCTTAGACACGTGTTAAGAAAACCGATATAATAATCTAATCACATTTTGTAGAAGTTGGACTTTAATATATATGGCCTATTCGTCGTGGTTAAAGTTAATACTCCCAGACACCTATTTTCATCTATTTCAATAAAATTCATGTTACATATTATATTAGAGAAATAGGGTAAAAATTAATTGTGCGAGGCGTACCTTTTAACCTCAGGACTATCATATCATAACGACTAGACCTAGCAACAAACCAGGTCAAGCCAGCCCGGACTGATCTTACCTAAAAGATATATGCCTTGAACCAGCTAATGCATGACTCTAACTTGATAAGTTATTTTGTTCTTTCTAAAATTTGGCTGCTTAAACTTGATGATGCCTCTTATGAGGAATTGAGGCTCAACCGAGTTTAAGGGTTGGGTCGAGTTGGTGGCACGTCGATCAAGCCTTTGAAATGACGGCCTGAATAGTAAGGCAGCTCAGCTTGACCTTTACTTTTATTCGAGTTAAATTTCGAGATTTCCATAAAATTTTAAAAAAATTTCAATTCATTAATATCAACATTACATTTTTAAAATGTAACTCGACATATTAACTAATACTAGTAAAATTTTCATTTTTGGTGTGAAGCTAATACGAGTAATGTCGACTCCGATTTGAACCACAAAAATACTAAATCGAACTTGAACCAGTCAACTAGCGATAACATGATACTCGTACAACTCATATAAAATTTGTTTTTTAGTCAGTAATTTATGTCAGCAAAAGCGTAAAATATACGGAGTACAAAGAAAAATCATGTAGGCACATTTCACGCCTATATATTAAGCACATCAACAACCCTTCCCATTATTTTCCAATCAACCCAAAAACACTGGAAGAATATTTCAAAACTAAAAATTATAGAAGAAAAGTGAAAGAAGCTTAGCCTTCTTTCCCTCTTTTTCACCCTCTTTTTAACTATTTTTACTGTATTTTTTTACTACACCAATTTGTCGACTTAAACAATGGCCACTTCGGTAGACCGTCAGTATCACCCAGTGGCGCCACCCCGCGTAAATGGTGTAAATGGGGTTGTTAAGTCCCCATTTACCACCCACCGTTCCGATTCACCGGTTCGGAATTGTAATTTTAATCTCCCTAGTAGTGAGCCTATCCCCAATCCTTACATTAAAAATACTGAAAAAATTTACACCAATGGTAAAAAGCTTGAGTTTAGCGATAGTGAGGATGATGATGACGAAAATGAGATTAATGGTTGGAATGAGTTGATTAAGAAAGGGAATAGTGAATTGGAACCGTCCATTTTGGACAGCCGTGATGAAGGTACGGCGGATCATTGGATTGAACGTAATTCGTCGTTGATCCGTCTTACCGGAAAACATCCGTTTAATTCGGAGCCTCCCTTAACCCGTTTGATGCACCACGGGTTTTTGACTCCAGTTCCGTTACACTATGTTAGGAACCACGGCCCAGTCCCTCACGCTAAATGGGATGATTGGTCCGTGGAGGTGACTGGGTTGGTTAAGAAACCAACCCGGTTCACAATGGACCAGTTAGTCAATGAGTTCCAGTTCCGCGAGCTCCCAGTCACACTAGTGTGTGCTGGGAACCGCAGAAAGGAACAAAATATGGTTAAGCAAAGTATCGGCTTCAATTGGGGTGCAGCCGCTGTATCTACATCGGTATGGCGGGGTGTCCCCTTAAGAGACGTGTTAAAGCGATGTGGCATAATGAGTTCTAAGAAAGGCGCCCTCAATGTATGTTTTGAGGGCGCTGAGGACTTGCCTGGTGGAGGCGGGTCCAAATACGGTACAAGTGTAAGAAAAGAACTCGCTTTGGATCCCGCACGTGACATTATGCTCGCGTACATGCAAAATGGTGAACTTTTAAGTCCTGATCACGGGTTTCCGATCAGGATGATTATTCCGGGATTTATCGGTGGACGTATGGTTAAATGGTTAAAAAGGATTGTCGTAACGACAGTCGAGTCTGATAACTATTACCATTACAAGGATAATAGAGTTCTCCCTTCTCATGTCGATGCTGAACTCGCAAACTCTGAAGGTAACTGTTACCTGTTATGTGTTATGTATAAGTGTATAAAAAAAAGTCGGTCTTTTATCAAGGTATAATTTGTCGTGATTTAGATATGCATGAGGTATTTAGTTGCATGATGATTTCTTGAGTGCTAAGAATGTAACGGTAATATACGCAAAATTGCAGCATGGTGGTACAAACCGGAGCACATAATAAATGATCTCAACATTAACTCAGTGATAACTACGCCATGCCACGAAGAGATCTTGCCCATTAACGCGTGGACTACTCAACGCCCTTACACCTTAAGGGGTTATGCTTACTCTGGTTTGTCTTCTTTTCCCTTCCTTTTTTTTTAAAATTTTTCAGGCTATTTTTTATCGAGAGGGATCGTAAAATATCAGTATCACCTTCTCATATACGTCAGTTTAATTTCCATTTATCTCATTAGAGTTATCATTTTCATGCTACTCAAAAATAGTAACCGAGAATAAATATTCGCGGAGTCAATGGTGGAACTAGAATTCAAATTGTTTGGATAAAAGTATATTTATCGTGTGATCCTTATTTTTAAAAATAGAATTTATTCAAAGTTAAAGGGGTGATTATTGACCTACTTATTAGGTCACTATGATTTCTATTCGTGTTATTATGAATAGGAAGATGAAATATAACTAAGAGTAGTAAGTTTTATTGCATTTAGGTTAACTTTTTCTATAATAAAATATACTCGTAAATTTTTAGTTACCGTGTTTTCTTAGTTATAATCGTAATCATTTATTCTAATAATGATATAATAATATCAGCTGGTTCAAACGTGAAATCGTTAAATTATGTCAGTCCTTGACCCAAAATTAATGAATTTTTTCAATAGAGATTAATTAGGACACCAAGTTTTGCTGAAGACGGTGGCTAAATGTTACCATTTTAATGCCGAATGTAACCAGTACAAATTTCTAAGTTTACAAGTTGTTTTTTTACATGGTCACATTTGCCCTTAAAATGGTGACATTTTGGCCCGTTTTCTTAAGGAGACGGAATTAATCCGTCAATCAATGAAAATTTGTGTATTTAAGATGCAATTAATAAAACCACACTGGCCTAATTAGTGCTAACACTTGCTCCCATAAAAAAGACAGGAAGGCAGGCAGTCCAAAATTAAATTACAAGTACCATGGAAGCAAATCAATTAGTTGAACATGATTGCATGATTTGCATCTCAAACATCATATAATATACAAATAAAAATACATTAAATTATAGAGTATATTCCACAAAATGAGATGAAATGCATAAGATAATTCTATATGTATGTGTCTCTTCATCCAATAGTAACGTAAAGGGAGCATTTGTTATGTACTTTTTTGTATTATTTTATGTCACAAGACATGTTAGCTAAGCTGTTAGACTGTTGCCAACAAGCTGCCAAAGTGTTCTACACTCGGACCACTTGCTTGTACAAACTTGTGGCATGCCTTTCTCGGCTAGCAAAGGCCAAAGGTCATGTATGTAACTTGCTTATGCTCAAGGGTCATCTATATATCTTCTCTTATTATTTGGGTGGGTCGGGTTTGGGGTAGGTCTATTTTATTACGACTTTAGAAGGAAATGAAGTTAGGTTGATTGACTATTCCGTAATTTAATAGTGGATGATTTGGACGTGAGTGAGAAAGGTAATTACTTCCAGACCACCCAGAAAGAGTAGCAATAGAACGTGTGAAATTGGACGTAGAGTCGGTGAAGTAGTAGATGAAAGAATAAGATTATTTAGCTGTCATGATCAGGCCGGGTATACGTGTTTTACAGCAGATCAGACTATCATCATGTATAATCGTGATTTGTCGTTTAGAAATGAAAATGTAAAGGAAGACACATACATTATTAGTATGTACCATCGTCTTAGGCTTACACTTGGTAATATTGAAACTGAGTATCAAATAATAACGCGTTTATAAATTAAGTTCATGATTGTGTAAGTGTATTATGCCTTCAATGTCCCTAATTAAGATGTTAATGATAATTAATTAATAGGAGGAGGAAAGAAAGTGACAAGAGTGGAAGTAACAATGGATGGAGGAGAAACATGGCAAGTAGCGGAGTTGGACATCCAAGAGAAGCCAAGCAAATATGGGAAATACTGGTGTTGGTGTTTCTGGTCCTTAGAAGTTGAAGTACTTGATTTGCTTGGTGCTAAAGAGATTGCCGTTCGTGCTTGGGACGAGACTCTCAATACTCAACCCGAAAAACTCATTTGGAATCTTATGGTACGGATTTACACATTCTCCGTTACTTTCTCTTGTTTTCACCCTTTTACCGAGTCATTTTAATTAATTGACGAATACAGAATCTATGTCTCATTGATTCCATTAACGAGTGATTATGAATAATTTGTGGACTTTAGCATAAATGATTCCAAGGTCTAAGCAATTTCGGCGATAATGGAAAGCGATCACTTTAGAGCCGCCTAAATATGAACCATTCAATTGGTTAGATTTGATTAAACTTACGTGCCCACCATCTTTGATTTGTTGCATTCAACCTTTTTAATTTGTATACTAGTGGGAAAGAGTCTTTTCTTAATTTATGCCGTAAATTAAGTTTCACTTGATTAATTTCAATGAAAACGACAAAAATATTACGACCCTAATTGATTTCAATCATCGTGGAGGAAACCTTTGTAATGAATTAATCAAATTTTTGGTTTTCATAAATTTTTATTTCAGATGAAGACATTATTCAGTTTTAACCGGAAATTTTAGGAATAATAAAAGTTAATTATATCTATTAAAAGGGTGGTACTTGACCTAATTTAATGTGAATCGGATATTTCCGTGAAAGGAGACTAATTGTTTGATTTTATGCATTGGTGTATTTTAGTGAAAGTGATGGTTAGATTAGAGTATTAGACTATGGTTAGAGTATAAGCCAAATGCTATTATGTCACTTAATATTATGTTAAACATAGATAATTAGATAGCCGTCGAATCTTGATTTGCAGGCGTAATGGAATCAATTTTGTATATTTGATATTTTGATGGTTACCAATTATATTAATTTAATTAATTTTGTATGATTAGGGTAATGACATTTTTGT
The DNA here is from genome assembly GCA_029255685.2 of Silene conica. Taxonomy (NCBI): domain Eukaryota; kingdom Viridiplantae; phylum Streptophyta; class Magnoliopsida; order Caryophyllales; family Caryophyllaceae; genus Silene; species Silene conica. Next base: position 247,220 of record CM055317.2, on the reverse strand, counting down.
AATCGTGTACTTTGATGTTTACGTAGGGCATGATGAACAATTGTTGGTTCCGTGTGAAGACCAACATGTGTAAGCCACATAGGGGTGAAATCGGGATTGTGTTCGAGCACCCGACTCAACCGGGTAACAAATCGGGTGGATGGATGGCGCGTGAGCGTCACCTTGAGCTCTCTGATGCAGTTACTCATTCTTTGAAGCGTACAGCTTCCACCCCGTTCATGAATACCAACTCTAAAATGTACTCGATGTCTGAAGTTAAGAAGCATAGCACAGCCGATTCAGCGTGGATTGTGGTTCATGGACACGTGTATGATGCGACCCGTTTCCTCAAGGACCACCCTGGAGGGTCCGATAGTATTTTGATCAACGCTGGGACTGATTGTACCGAGGAATTTGATGCAATTCACTCGGCTAAGGCTAAGAAAATGCTCGAGGACTATAGAATTGGTGAACTAATTACCACGGGTTATCAATCGGATTCAACGAGCTCATCACCCGGTAACTCTGTTCACGGTGGCTCCCTCATGTCTAGCCTTGCACCAATCACTGAAATTGCCCCATTCCGAAATGTAGCCCTCAAACCGCGAGAAAAAATCCCTTGCAAGCTCATTGAAAAGGTCTCGCTATCTCACGATGTGAGAAGATTTCGATTTGGGTTACCCTCAAAAGACCAAGTGCTCGGCCTCCCTTGCGGCAAACACATATTCGTTTGCGCGTCCGTCGATGATAAGCTTTGTATGAGAGCTTACACACCCACAAGCACAATTGATGAAGTTGGTTACTTTGATCTTGTCATCAAGGTTTATATGAAGGGACAACACCCAAAATTTCCCAATGGTGGAGTCTTATCACAACATTTGGATAGTTTATCATTGGGCTCAATTTTGGAAGTGAAAGGCCCATTGGGCCACATTGAGTACTTAGGAAAGGGAAATTTCATGGTCCATGGAAAGCCCAAGTTTGCTAAAAAGTTGGCTATGATTTCGGGTGGTACCGGGATAACTCCTATTTATCAGGTCAGTAACTCTTTTATAAAATCGTTTATATATAATTAAATTTAGCTTTTACTTTTAGCAGAAGGTCTTATAAAACAATTTTTGTTAACAGATCATGCAAGCGATACTCAAAGACCCAGAGGACGAGACGGAGATGCACGTGGTGTACGCGAATCGGACTGAGGACGACATTTTATTAAGAGATGAACTTGATACATGGGCAGTTGATTACAAGGACAAAGTAAAAGTATGGTATGTCGTGGAAAAAGCAAATGAAGAGTGGAAATATGATACTGGTTTTATTAGTGAAAAGATTCTTAGAGATCACGTGCCGGAATCTGGAAATGATGTGTTGGCACTCACGTGCGGGCCTCCTCCTATGATCCAATTTGCAGTTCAACCCAATTTGGAGAAAATGGGTTATGATATTAAAGAACAATTATTGATATTTTAAGTTGTGTTTAAATTATAAACTAAGCTTAACTATTTTTAAGCTTGGTTTATATATCCTTCATTAATATGGAGTATAAGACTATTGTAAGTGTATGTTAAGAGTTTGTTTTACCATCTTGTTAGGTTAATTTTATGTACATATATGTCATATCTGGATGGTTAAACGGGTTTATACTATGTAATTTTTGTGTTTCCGGAGGAAAGGAAATTTTCAATTACAGTTGCAAATTTTCTTTGTTTTTCCGTGTTTTTAGAGGTATATGTAAAAGGGAAGTAATTTTCCTCCAAATAACATTGATGTTTTTTACCTCTATATATTTTAGAGAGTCCCTTATTGTATAAAATGTTATTGAATAACTATTATTACAATTTTTGGATTGTTTCTACATGTTTTTTTACGGTTTAGAATCGGACATTATTTAGATTTCAGTAGTATTACTCTCTAAACCATAAATATAAGGTACAACATAAAACATAGCATAATGAAAAATTAGTCTCTTCGTTTTGGCTAATTGTTTCATTTACTATGGCACGAAAATCAAGGAAAAAGAAAAGGATCATTTGTATGCATTGTTGGATGAGAAGTGGATCATTGGATCAAAGTACTTAGCTTGAAGCAAAAGAAGGTATACAAATGATTAAGACATCCAAAAATAAATAGGTAAACAAATAATCGAAACAGAGAAAGTAAAAATAAATAGCTAGGTAAACTATTTCGTGACTTTTCCGACAAAGACCCAACGCAACATCGTCTTAACCTACCCTTAAAACTATTTATTTGACTACTCATATTACCAACTGCGGACTGCCGGTCTTAACTTTTAAGTAAGCTAACCCCTTAGTCAGATGAACCAATTAATATTTTTTGTTGAATCAAAATTAATACGATAACAGATCGTCATGATGAAATCATAACTAATTTATCATGGAAAACTACAACGAATTTATTTTCGCATATTAGCTTCATTTGACTTTTTTCTTTAGATAAAGAAAAAAATTAATTGTGGTTTATTAAATAAAATAAACTAATTATATACAGTGGCGAATCTAGGATTTAAGAAATAGGGGTGATTAGTAAAATTTATAACTTGAAAAATGCTAAAATATAATCACTCGATTAATCTCGTCCCTAACATTTTTTTGCTCCTGTGTGATATTTAAAAGATAAGGCCCTTATTAACAAAAACTTATATTATTATATTAATATACAAACGTTCAATAAATACTAAAACAATTTGATAATAGATAATTTTATTAAGGGTCGTCAAACTTATAAACAAAAAACTTATATTAATATACAATACAAACGTTCAATAAATGCTAAAATAATTTGATAATAGATAGTTTTATTAAGAGTCGTCAAAATATAAAGTATTTATTTTTAAATATGATTATGCTTCTGTAAGTTACAAATAAGATGATGTAAGTTCGATCCTTTCTCATAACATTTTCAAAAAAATGTTGTTGTGGGGGCTTGATCCCAAACTGTTATGATGGTGAGACTAAACTACTAAACTTTGATGATATATTAGCACATAAATAAATATATATCAGTTTTTTTTCCTGATTAATGGGGGTGATGGTTCACCCCATCACCCCCTATAAAATCGCCCATGATTATATAAGAGTACTTCTTTTGCAATAGCGTTGACAAAATTTAGTTAAAAAAGTCATTGCCGTACAAATGTACAATTTGGATGATGATGGAAGGAATTTGAGGTTTATAATAATTGTTGTACTATTATTCCAATTTCAATACGTATGACATAAATAAAATTGACATATACGGTGTATTTTCATTCATGGTCATTGCTTCATTGGCTCATTGAATTTACGTCGCTAACGATATTGGTAGATACGACTCATACGTTTTTATAGCACAAAGCAACTTGCAATATTTATTGTGTTTACAAACAAGTACTCCGTAATTGATATTTGGAAGCAATGTACAATCAAGTGCAACATTTGTCTCATGTAACTGATGTAAGCAACTAAGCATGCAAATTGTAGTAAAACTAACCCCATAAGTCAGATGAACCAATTGATAAACTCCGTATATTTTTTGTTTAATCAAATTAACACGGGAATACATTATCACGATGAAATCAGAACTAATTTATCGAGGAAAACGACAATAATTTCCATTTTCGCAAATTGACTTTAAACGATATTTTTCATTTATTAAAAGGAAAAAATAAACTTAAATGCGGTTTATTAAATGTAAGAACCAATGATATTGGATAGTAGTCCTTTTGTTAGCATTGACAATGTCTAGTTGTAAAAAGTCATTGCCGTACAAATGTACAATTTGGAAGATGTTAGGAGGAATTTGAGGTTTTCAATAATTATAGTACTATTATTTCAATATGTATGACATGAATAAAATTGACATATACTGATATACGGTATAATTATAGCACAATGTAACTCGTAATATTTATTGTATTTTTAAACGTTTACTCTGTAATTGATATTCCGAAGTATTGTAGAGTTGATATAGATTTGGTGTCACAACTCTCAGGTAGTACATAAAACTAATTTGAATGGGAAATTACCAATTCTCGTACTTTTATCACAATCACCTATATATATTTTCAATGTGGTACTGTGACAGTGTGCAAGGTTAACTTGGATCGGTCACATGTACCATCTTTGCATCGTTCAGTACGGCTCGGTTTACATTAATGCAACCATTAGTCCTGATATTATTTAGACATATATATATAGATTTGATCTGCATCCATCAAGAGAAAACAAAGTCCATAGCTTAGCTAATAAGAAAAATTTAATTCGTTCCAAGTAAATATTTACCCTTTTCAATTTATGTGTATAAATAAGTAGGTAGCGATATCGATCACGACAAAAGATGGTCACTTTCCTTCTATTTAGATTCACGCAATGAATCACCCGATGGTAGGCTCAAATGAAATGTCAACAACAAACCCAAAAGTCATCACAAATCAATATAATCATAATGACGAACGACATTTAGGCATACCAATCATACACTGTTCTTGATTTTCCTATCTCTTTACCTGCTTACGACATAAAATTGCACAAATTATACTTTAAGATCATTATATTATGCATTTTACAATAAAAATATTATCATTATACATTAAAAAATGATAATTCTTTCAAAAGTAGTCACTTTTTAACGTAATACGACACCATTTATTGTAAAGTGGTTATTTTTTTTCATTATATCATACGATGGTCGTACACAGCAACCATTTATATATTGTTGATAAAAATATGTTCCAACCTAACAAGTTGTCAAATAAAAAAGTGATTAAGTTGGTATAAAATGCGAGAATCAAGAGGCGTAATTGACCATCTAATTAGTAATTGTGACATGATTGGAGCAAGGCTGATTGTTAGATTCATGTATTAGTTAGTTGTAAATGAAGGGAATCTAGCTAACACTAGACATGTTATTATTTGACCTTCGCCGCGTCCATGGAGTTTATGTATGACATTGTATTTTTTGGCTCATTGTTTGGTGACCGGAAGGGTCAAGACTTAAGACTAGAGAACACTTGTGGACTTTCTTATAGCTCTTTTCTTTGTCATTATTGATAAATCAAAGCTTAACCCATCATATTAAGATTTGTGTTTGTGCACTTTTGAATTGATGATCAGTATCCAAATTCTATGGTTAAGATATGCTATGTACCGATAAGATTTTCAGATCTTCTTTATTGGTCATCGGTTATACACCACACGACCAGATTAACTTCAGAAAATAACTTTACTTTTTAGTATATAAAAAGGGTATGTCCCGGAGAAACTAACTAGCTATAACACGTGGAGTAGCTACTTCGATAATATTTTCATATAGGATTGAGCGAAACTCAAAACGCGCAGGTAGTCAAGATGGATGATTACACGCCACAATATGCAAGTCAGACAGTTGCCCGGTTGACTTCTCTATAAACATGCATTATATCTTTATCGTCCAATTCTCCATATTGATGAGATCCTTACAGTACCACACCCGCGAGCGTAAATTACTGTCGCCGACAATTTGCCTACCATGATGCTTTTCCTTTCACTTCGATTTTAAATCAACAATTAAAAACGGTTTTTACAATATGTTTAACTAGCGGAATCATACTTATTTATCGATATTATTAAATTATTGATTATTTGATTATATATCATTTTGTTGAAAAGATAGAGATAGGACATGTGCAATAAGAATGATCAAGTAGACAACTACCACAATTTTAGGAGATGTTGATTTAGGCTTATTCAAAATCAAGTGGATTATGAAATTCCAAATACTTAGGAGAAGACCCAATCATAGCTTGTTTATTTGGGATCTCCACTTGATAAATGTAATTTAGTGTTGCTACTTGGATGAAAAAAATATCATCAACTTACTAATATTAGATAGGTCATACATTTTATTTTAACCTAAGAAACGGTATAATATTTGATAATCTAATTTTTTTAGTTAAAGTAAACAACAACTTGAATTTAAATTTATTCATAAATATTGTTCCGAATTATTGAATCTTTGAATGCATGGATTTGGTCATAGTTTAAACTTACTTTATAGTGAAAAGGAAATTAACGTGCAATTATTTTGATGAGTTTTTAGGTATTTCTTTGTCAAATGAAATTGTCAAATGTTGACAAAAAAAATATGTGATATTAAAATCTAATCTTGAGAAATATTCATAAAATGCAATTTGATAGTCTTTACTGGAGAATCGGAAATTGTATATTTTGGCCTTGCTCATATAATTATTTCTCCGTAAAAAATAATTATGTGTAATCTGAGTTGTAATTATATTTTACAAATATTTATGTAAGACGGTTTTACATAAATTAATTGCAAAATTTAATATATAAAGGTACAAAGTAACATATTGTTCTACAAAATCATTTTTCAACTTTCATTACATTCGACTTTCTATGTTAGCTAATATTTTCTAACGCGTACTTTAAGCTTTTAAGGGTACATGTCAATATGGAAAAAAAAATTGAAAATCAGCTTTTTAGCACTTTAATTTGTACATTTATTTAGAAAAGTCATTGTCATATAAACGGCAATAAAATGAAAAATGTGTGTACATCACCAAGATACAAATCTCTGCCTCACTCTTATTTTAAGTTCAAATTGTAATATCTTAATTTGCAGACATATTTAAGACAGTGACTATAATACAAGTTGTTGATTTACTCTAAAGGATTAAAAATACTATATTTATGTTTCTATAGATATTTCATGATTCACTAATTTAAATTTTAAATAAGCTCAGCTGCAAATCTGCAATATAATAAACAGAAATGATAGATAGTGTCAATCCTAGAAGTGGGAATAAATTTTTAATCCATGTATTAATTACATTGATACATGGGTAATTTATTCATTAATTCCGAAGTTAATGCCAATTGTGGAAGGTATTAAATGCTTGTATTTACCGTAAGTCTTGTGCGAGGCGATCTCACGCGTAAGACGGTCGCATTATATAAAAAGAAAACTCACACGAATGTTTATAGCCCGAGGCTATGTTTTCAAGACTTTGACCCTTTCACTCTCGGAATCACATGTAACTTACCTAGTACACTTGGTCTGAAGGCTTTCACGTGTATCCGGAGATTTACCCGGTGCACACCAATTATAGCAATTGCAGATCCCCTTGTCACGAAAAAAATAAAGTCCAGTGTGGTGGTGGTAGAGATGCATGAAGATTGGAAGCCCAAGTACGATGTGAAGTTGTGAGTTAGTTACAAGATTGAGGGAGCAAATTGAGGCCCACTTTCAGGCCTTGTTGTCTTGCCTTAACCTTCACAGTTGGGCTAAGTTTGCCTTTGAACGTAATCAAGGGTTGCTGTTACACTTATACACCGTTTTATTCTACTGTTTATGTGACCTTTCTTGCTACCAATGGCCACCCAAAGTTGTAACATATGTATCAATGTATGTCTTGGCGTATTGGTTAAGATGTATACGTAGGGGTTGTTTGGTTCATTAGAAACTCTCGACTTTCTGTATCTCACAAGAGACCGAAAAGGCGGAAATTAGATTTATTGGCAGCTAAAGTTGTTTGGTTTCGATTTGTATGATGTATGGTTGCCATTTTGTTCTCAGATTTCGTTACATATCTTCTCATCCATCAAATGGATAATACTTTACATTATTATTGGTATATGATTTTGGATTGATAACTAAATTCATTGCTGGATTAGTGAATGTAACTAATGTATTGTCTTTCAATAAGATTAGATTTACAGAAGTATTGGTATAGGATTCGGGATTAACGAGATTTATTTGAATCCAGCTCATGAGTATTGCCTGATTCGCCTCTTATGATTTTACAAACGAAGTTAGCTGACATCTGCAATTTCTAACCTCGTACTAACATACTCCGGTATTTAACCTAACTAACGGGTTTTCACTTAGTGGATGCTCTATTTTCTAAAATATTATCGTAACTGCAATTGGCATGCAGGATTTTACTTCATCTGTCTCGATCATTTGACTGTACTACACTAATAACTCCTAATTTAATTTAAATGATTAATACCACGAACACGTCGATATAATAGATAGGAAATTTCCAAAATATAAGAGAATATGGAATATGTGTTGCAGATACTGTTGAAGAGTTGAAGGTATGAAATAGAGGGTGAGATGCAAGTAGAGGTTGAGCATGCATGTAACGAAAGTAATTTGTAAGGTAGGATGAGAACCACATTTGAATTGAATGCAGTGAAGAAAGTGTGGAGTTATATTATTGATTGATTGATGATACTGACATTTGGGTGTAGGTTTGAGATCACAGGATCAGTCATCTGTCCAAGAAAATGACTTGTATTATGAGAAGCTAAATCAAAATTATGAAAAAGGTATGGAAATATGAAAGGGAGTTTGTGATTATCCAGATGGAATTAGGATTAAGTAGTTTGGCGAATTTGATAACAACAATGTTGTATTATGAGCGTCAGCAGATGGATCAAAGGCGTAGAGCCCCAAGCTCCGTCCACAGTCTGCAGTACGGAAAGAGCCACGCGTACAGGTCCATCCTATAAATCGGGAACATTGTTCGCCCAAGAGTTATTGAATCTCCAACGCACTACGATCGTAGTGACTCCTAATCATGAATTCATTCAACTTAAATTACTCAAAGCTGTTCATTAGAGAGAGTTGTTAAAATGCATAAACTTCAGGGGGGATATGGTAAAATGGGCGGGCATGAAAGTGCAGCAGCCCAAATCTCAAAGTACGAACGAAATAGAATAGTGAACTGCCCATTCTAAACATGCTGTGTTAAATTCAGCGAAAATAACCAATTATATTAGCCCATTAACCATAAATATAATCCAATTGAGCCATCACACTAAACACATTTTTCTCACTTTATTAATTGAATTTAGGGTACAATTTAGATTCAGTCCGGACAAAATCGACAAAGAGGGAAGTGGAACGGCAAGTGGGGAAGGTTGTGAGAGGTCACAAGCTTGTAACCGTCACAAACAAGACGCACTGTTTCTCTATAATCCTTCCTCACATTTATCTACAAAAATTACATGTGAACAATTTAATATGGGGGTGCTCTTGGGCAGGGGTGGGGGACAGGTTTGGCTAAGAGTTAGTAGCTCTGTTACAACTTACAACTCCATTCAGTGACCGGGTTGGGGTGGGCCAATGTTGGGTTGTTTTAGTTGGGCCTGAGTCTAGCTCACTGGGTAGCGGGCCGAGAAAGCAATAGCACTAGTCTGACGGTCTGACCCCCGGATGGCACCCTTATTCGCTTCCTTCTTCTAAATCTAAAATATTACATTCACTGAATTGACACACATACCCGATCCATCGTGCTCAATGGTTTTCATTTTTCATTTTGGGCTATCGTCTTTATATTTTTTGGTGTTTCTATGACAAAATAAAGTTAAATGATAACTATTGACAAAAATAAAGTAAAAGATACAATAGTTTTTGTAAACATTTCTTCTTTGGTAACTAGGTAAACCGTAAATGTTTGTGATCCATGAATATATTATGACCAAATAATTAGAACAGAAGGAGTATTCAATCGAGTTTGTGCCGGTATGGATAATATAACCAAATATAAGAGAAGATAATGATAGGATGGTAATCCATCAAGTTGAGCATGCAAGGTGGCCAATGGCCATTAGGCCATGTCGTATATGTCCATTATAACATCATAAAACTTGATTGACACTACTTCAAAGTTGAAATCATTTTTGTTGGAGAATTACGATACCAAATTTGAGGTTATTTTTGATACCTTCATTTTCAACCACTTGAAATGCTATTGATATAACATTCTCCTATGTATGTACATGACATTACCTAGTTAGGTACCTTAAATATTGAGGTCATCTTCATATTTTGTTCCAAATTTTAGTGGCCATCTCATTTTCTCGTCATCATCACTTGGTTTTCACATATATCCTAACTTTATCTCTTATCGCACATTATTCACACCTGAAATCCTAGATATTTATTAGTAAAAAGGTGCTTGAATTTGCAATTTGGGGGACAATTAAATTATAACGAAAATGAATAAGTAATGCCAAAAGATAAAATCCAAAAGAAATACAAAACTTACAACTAAAAATTGAGATTCTTATTTTCAACCTAGACAAACATCCCTAGATGCGCTATTATTGTTGATAGTTGTTTTTTAATAATCAATATTATTCTCTCACATACAGAGGCGTTTTTGGAGGGGGTGTAGGGGTTTATCTTCGCCCACTTCTAAGAGAAATAATTACAATATGTTTTTAGCAAGATAACATGTTAATTATGTTGGTCTACTGGTTATTAAGACTATTCTTAATTAAATGCCACGTGTTCAATCCTTGTATTGAATGATTTTTATTTTATGTTATATCATCATACAGTTTGTCCAGCTAAACAAATTTTACATATAATTAAAAAAATTTATTGTTAAAGTTTTTTATGCACCCTCATTCATCAAATCCTAGAAACTCCTCTACTCATATATATTATTGCACATGGTAAATTTAACGTAATTCGTCTTTTATTGTGTCAACGAACGTATCAACTCATCCTAAAATTTATTTTCAAAGTGTTCACATTCTTATGCATGTTGGGCCTAGATGTCATGTTTGTTGGGCTTCTATCAAATTGGGCCACAAAAACATATGCTGAGTATTAGACAATTTCATACGCGATGATCGTTCACTAGTCTCCTTCGACTATATCTCATACGTGAGACTGTGAGAGCGTGCATTATGTATCACACTTTATTAGTGGATATTGAGTACTTACTAGCATGGAAAACAAAGGCAAATAATAATACTGTTGATACATTCTTTAATAATTTCACCATTAATAGAAAATAAATAATTTCTATCATTTTACGGGAATCAAATGTTTGTGCGAATTCGCTGGCCAATCATGGCATGAGGCAAAGCCATAAACGGCTCGTTTGGGAGCTGTCAGAACTTAGACATGTCGATGCAAATTCTCGAGGTGAACCAGCAAGATATGAAAGGCGTTGGTCTCGTTTTGCTTTTCTATGCGTTCTAATTTGCTTTTGGTTTTGGACTCGTATTTTATGGGCTAATCCCGCTTTTTTCACCAAAACAAAAAAAACATTTTACGAGATGAAGAGAATTTTAACTCGATTTTAAAATTGATTTTCAATTTTCATAGTGAATCCATTTCGTCATCAAATTTAAAGATTGACCAAATATAACACATGAAAAACTTTGTATGACTTGTTAATTCCATTGAACTTAGTTGTAAGAGATGGATGAAGTTTGACCAAATATTATTTTTAACACATTTAAAAAAAGCATGATTTATTACTTCCATTATTATAGATGGATTAAACCAGTTAGATCACACACCATTGTTGTCATATTATCACATTCTTTGTATATAACATTTGTCAGCTTAACACTAATCGAAGAAACCCGAAAGTCCCACATGTGAGGATTGTCCCACATTGATAAAAGATGAGAAAAATTATCATAATATAAGGTAAGGGGTTACTCCCTCTATTGCCAATTGGTTTTAGAGTGGAACCCTCTTGGGTTTATATTGTGGACTCTTTCTCCTCCGTTTGGGTGTGGCCCAGGCCCGTTGTTGAATTTAACATTATACATTATCAAAATACTTATTATTATTTTAGTCAAATATTACTCTAAAACTTACATCACAAAGAATGATATCCATACAACTGTCTTATGATCACCTCATTAATGATTTTAACGATAATATTTATTTATAAACTCCTAATTTCTAGCTTATACCACGTCATCATAATAATAACCTATTCGACCAGAATATTAGGGTTAACCACATTCTTCATAATCATAATAAAGTATAATAATTTTAACAGACGAAAAGTTGAGATTTTTCATCAACTAATAACTAGGTGTATAATTAAAACGTAAAAAGAGTACTATAAATGCAGATGTATCTGAATATCGTACATCTAATACAAATTTGGTTGTGTTTATACGCAAAAAATTTTATCTTTTAAAAATTTTAACTTACGCTTTAATTTTTTATGTGTTAAAATTAATTTTTTGTTCAGTTTAGATATATTATTTTTGAGTTTTAATATAATATTTTGAGTCAATTTTTTTATGACGATGTTGTCCTGATTATTTTTAATAAAACCCGTAATATGTATATATATAAACTCAAATTCTTTATTTATAAAACTTTATATACAACCCGTTGTATATTGCACTAATTAATTTTGTTTCGGTTTCCATCCTTCACCAATCACCGATATTATAAAAACCTAAAATTGCAGAATAAAAATTATGGTGAGGAGGATCTACGCGTTGGCACACATATGAGAATAATACATGAATAAACAAATATAGTTGCACCAACAAATGTCATCATTATGTTTAGAAGACATGATTAAGTGTAGATAATATAGTTTAAAATATAGTTAATCAAAGGAAAAAGGCATTCTTGAACTCATTTCATTCATATTATTGGTCAGAAATTGCGTAATAATTTATTATTAAGTAATGTAATAAAAAACTTTAGAAAATCTTAGTTGAAAATAGAGTAAAAAATGTAGAATAATTCCAACAAGGAGAACCTTTGTGTGGACTTTAGATGGGACACTTCCCTTGCTTTATTGTGCCTTGGATCCAGACAAATTTGGCCTCCAATTATTTTTATTTTCTAAGGCATTTTCACACTATAATAATTAATAATTCTGTTTAGAATATTTCACATTACCTAAGCTATTCACTTTGTTTTTTTAAAAAAGGTCCTCGTATGTTATACGATTAGTTATTATGATATTATCTACAACAATAAAGTGTAGTTTATTGAATAATGTCTTGAATCTGATAATTGCTTTTCAAATGAGTATCTGCTTTGTTTGGACCACGGTTTCTAGTTATTTATGAGTTTATCTAGTAACGGAGTTAGAATTTGAATTAGGGGAGGAATGAATGAGAGACTAGTTTCATATGGTTCACTCGAAATGTTTTTGACAAATTTAACTAAAAAGTTGGAAAATTTCATCCGTCAAGAGGAAATGCCCTTGTTAATCCCCGAGCTCCACCGCAAAGTTTACCACAATTCTATTTAGGTTTTAGGGAGTATTCTTTTAAATACTCTTTTTACCTCAATCTCGGAGTTATACATATAGTTCGTAAATCATAACTCCTCTACAAGACTACAGTGTTAATAAACTATCTTTCTTTTTTCAGTGCACGTAGCTATTACATAAACAATGAACCACGTAAATTCGTTAGTCTATTTTTATGTTTGCTCCTTATATTTTATTTATCTTTCTCTTATTGGTTACTAGTATAACATAATTATTGTAATTAATTATTCGAGCGACGAGATGGAGCATGCATCTATACGCAACTACATATTTTGATAATATAGTACAATAAAAACGCCTTAATTAAATAGGAAGCACTTAATGATGGACAAAAATTTATGTCCCCTCATAAACAATCGTAATGTTGGAAATAGTATACACTTTATCCTAACATATATATAGAACACCATAACTATTAGTCAATTACATTGTTTTCTTCGTGCGTGGCCCCTTTAACATATTAATAGCTTCAGTTGTACTCCCTAATTGTATATTATTAGCGTCTGTTTTATTTTGTGAGAGAAAAATAAGAGAAGTATAAACATATGACTGAGACGGAGGGAGTACTCAGTAAGAGTTTGAGGGTCTATATGTGTTAAATATATCATGCAATTCAAATAAATTGACTAAGCACTTGCAAATTAATTAATTAATTAAATAAAAGTTTGGTTGCCTAACTTGTTTGTGTATCATGAACATAGAGACTTTAGTTTAATTAACTAAAATCATGATTAATTATCAAAAAGTTGTGAAACTAAAAGAGCCTTTCTTAGTTTCTTGGTGTGTCGGTCTACAAAGTCATGATACATCTCCTAAGAGTCCTATCTTGGTGCTATATTGAAGTACACATCAGAAATGAAAATTAAAAATTTTCTAACATAAAAAAGATTGCTTTATATATTCAAATTATTAGTGATTTTTGTTTTAAAAAAGATTGCTTTTCTCTGATTTTTTTAACAAGATTAGATTTTATCACGATGATTTTTACGTTATTAATAAAATGTTTTATGACCTTTAAATAATGACTCAATCTTTTTCATTTGGAAAAAAATATATAGTTTAAGTTCAGATAATAATACACAGTTTTTGAGATTTTGGAGTCCAGAAACAAGATTGTCCAAAAATCACACAAAAAATATGTGGGCTCAGATAAAGCGGATACACAAAATTTGAGGAATAACATAGGACATTTGATAGTTCTGACTTCTGGTATGCGATAAAACAACATTAACAAAATTTCCGATAATCAAACGCAGGACTTCACACTAAAAGTCCCCTACCCCTGCGATCTACCACTACACTATTATCATTGCGTTGCATACAAAGAAAATTAGCTAATAAAACACTATATGTTAAATTCATGTACATCACAATTTGTTATGGACGAAATTGCCGTCAATTTTTTATTTGGTGTGTGTAGTGTTTTGGTCAAAAATTACCTAAACGGGTTGAGAATTATCAAAAGTTGTTAAAGTCGGGTTATAGTGATCTTTGGGAGAAATAAATGGTATTTGTGTTAGAAATCGTAAAGGTAGAAAGAATTAGGAAAATTAAAAGAAGTAAGAGGCGGAGGAACGCAAGGAAAGTTGTTGACGCGGGAAACCCGTTAGGGAAAAACCGCGGGGGAAACCGAGTTCCGCCAATTCCACTAGAAAGTTCGACCAGAAAGTCGAATAATATTACAAGTGTTTTTTGCTTAATTCCAGTGAGAGAAGTGTTCTAATGTATTGTTCTAATGTGTGGAGTTGTCTTGAATGCCCTCTTCATGCTGCTTCTCTTTCTATTTAAGCTCTCCTCTTCTATTCGTGACCGTTGGATCAAAGCATTATCCAACGGTCAGATTCTGGGTGCAGGGTCTGCAGGCTTCTTTCCAGCTTTTTCCCTTTTTCAGCTCTCTTTCCCCCTTCCCTTTTTCCTGAGCATCTTTGTCTTATATCTCTTTTGGGTCATGCTTGGGTCTTCCTCAACAAGCTACCCATACCCACTTGCTATACTCTTCACGTGACTCCATCCCTCTTTTGTGTTTCTTGATTCCTTCTTCTATGCTCTCATTTTATTATTGACTTTGACTTACTTTAATTCCTCCACCCATACGATGACACGTGTCGAGGAGTCAAAATATTAATTTTGGGGTCCAACATTAGCCCCCAATTCTTGCGTAAGTGCGCTTGTGTAAGAATTTGCCCTGTTCCTGGACCCAGATGAAGTGATTTGGTTGCCAGAAGGTTTCGGGCTACTCCTGGGGGCAGACCGCTTCCTGGACCCAAGATTCGTGCTGAAGAAGCACTCCGCTCCAGCAGGCAGCTATGCTGGAGGCGAAGGATACTCTGGCTGCAGAAGTGAAGGAACTGAAAGAGGCAAATGGTGCTCTGGTTGCCGAGGTGGATGCTTCGTGGAGGATGCAGGATGCGCTCTTCGAGATCTTATCTGGTGTTGTTTCCCTGGTCTAAGAGATTCCTGCTCTAGATGTCCAGAATGACGACGACGGTGGATGGACTTCTTGTGTAGCACGTGGTGCTGGAGTAGCTTATTTTTCGGCCAGAATTTGATTCTGGGGGTCGCATTATGTTTTCAGTGCAGTTTTCCTGGGCCCTGTGTGGCGCCAGTAGGAAGTTTCTGGATTACTCTAGACCCTGAGTGTCAGGGGTTGCGTTGATGTTTTTCGCATTTTTCGTTTTAATGCTTTTTTCATTTTTAGGCTTAGCCGTTGTAGGCGTTTGCTTCTGCTTGATTTTTAGGCTCAGCCGTTGTAGGCGGTTTGCCTCTGTTTGATTTTTAGGCTCAGCCGTTGTAGGCGGTTTGCCTCTGTTTATATGCATGCATGTTTTTGTTTGAGTATGGCCAAGTGTGGGTGCTGGCTTCAGGGTATACCCATCTCAGTCGGAGGATGCCAGGCTTGCGTGGGTGCTCAGTATCGCGGGCGACGGTGTCCCGGTTGCTCGTACCTTGCTACATTCGCACGCTATTTTGTTTTATACAGATTTCACCCCTTCTGGTTGCCTGGAACCTGGGGGAAATGTGTTTGGTAGCTGAGTGCCCAGCGTGTTCCACCTTTTTAAAAGAAGTATTTCTTTAGGTGGAGGGTGTTTCAGGGTCTGGGCCCTCTTGGTCGATCGCGCTGTCGAGGATTAATGTTCCACAACACTAGCCCCCATTTCTGGAGGTAAGATGCTTATTTCAGCCTCCTTCTGGAGTCCTGGACTAAAGTTAGAAACAAAATCTGCAAAAGCTTGTGATTTTATTGCAGTATGAGTTTAAAATTTTTAAGTCACAACCATTTAGGTGTACAAACCACTTAGCCATTCTTACAGATAATTCATGTTTTCCCTAATATTGTCTTTTAGGGGATAGCTTACTAAAGCTGAGATTATGTGAGACTCAAAATAAGTTCTTAAATTATAAGAGACTGTAAATAAGCACTTACTGACATAGTGCTGGATGCTGAGAACCTTCGCGTTCTGGTACCAGAACTTACATCTGCCTTGGTTACAGATAGGTAGAGGTAGAGGGGCTCCTCTAGGATTTTCCTCCTGAGACTTTGTTGATTGTCCTGCTGTATGGCCCAGGCCTTTCATTCTTTTCTGCTGGAGCCTTCCTGGATGCAGATTCAGCGGTATGGTCGAGCCTTCTGGGTCCAGCATCTTCTTCCAGACGTACGACATCCAGAGCCTTCTGCTGCACCTGGGCGAAATTCGTGCAGGTCCACTTGGTCAGGTCCTCGTACAACTCTGAGCCCTCGGGTAGCCCCCAGCGGAAGGCGTGGATGGCGGTAGTTACATCACATCTGGGTATCGACACCATTTCTGCATTGAATATAGCCAAGTAATCTCTGGTGGACTCTTCTGGACCCTGGATAATGCGGTATAGGTCGCTGGTCTGCTTTTCTGGCTCCCTGCTGCTGGCGAACTGCTGGTTGAAGGCGTTCACCAATTCGGCAAAGTTGGAGATGCTCCCGTTTGGTAGACTAATAAGCCATTGCAACGCTGGTCCTGAGAGGGTCGATCCAAATCCCTTGCACATGCATGCTTCTTTTAGGGGTCCTGATGTTGCTACTACCATCATCTTTTGCTTGTATTGGTTGATGTGGTCAATGGGGTCAGTTGTGCCATCGTAGGGCACCATTGTTGGTGGCTTGAATCCCTTTGGCATGCTGACGGAAACAATGTTGCTGGTGAAGGGAGAATCCGCGTAGCACTCTTGTGCAGCCTTTTCCAGGGGCCGAGGTACACCCGGTATTTGGTAGACCAGGTCCCACAATTCTTTGTACTGCTGCTCCCACATGTTGGGTCCTGCAGAAATGTTAGTTGTAATGGGATGAGGAGATTGAGTTTCATACCCATGTGTTCTAGAAACTTGAGCGGGCTGGAGGCTGGCGACTGGGGTCGTGTGGGTTATGGATGGGGTTTGCTGGATGCTGCATCCTGCTATACCTTCTCCTCCAGTAAACTGCGGCCTCATCGAGGATCCTGCTAGCCATTCAGGTGCTTGCTGATGCGAGGGTCCTGCATAGTTATAGAAGTTAGTAGTTGAACGCATTCTTATGAGCTCATTACCTATAGCTAGTGTTTGGCGTGAAGGTGACTCGTAGGAGAGGAGCCCCAGCCCGCTGGGTGCTGTCACTTCTAGCGGAGCGATTCCTGCGAGATCCAGGCAAGTGACTAGTTCTGCTGGAACTGCTCTTCTTGGGGGTCTGGTTCCTGCATCTGCTAAGACATAAACTGGATCCGCCTGGCTTCTGGATGCAGCCTCTTCCCTCAGCTTCTGGGTGTCCTTTCTGAGGTCATCCACTGATTGGCGGAGCTTGTTCATTTCTTCCATCATTATCCGCCACATCTCGAGTGTCGGAGCTGGCTGACTCGAGAGGGACAGTGCTTGGGAGCTAGTTCCTCTGCCAGTGGCTGGATCCAGAGAGTTGGTGGTTTTTGAGGTGGTTCCTCCACCAACGGCTAGATTCAGAGAGTTGGTGGTCTTCGCGCTGATTTCTCTGCCAGCGGTTGGATCCAGAGAGTTTATGGTTTTGGAGGCGGTTTCTCCGCCAGCAGCTAGATCAAGAGAGCTGGTGGTCTTCGCGCTGATTTCTCTGCCAGCGGCTGGGTCCAGAGAGTCGGTGATTTTCGAGCTGATTTCTCCACCAGCAGCTAGATCCAGAGAGCTGGTGGTCTTCGCGCTGGTTCCTCCGCCGGCAGCTGGATCCAGAGAGCTTGTTGTTTTCGAGCTGGTTCCAGACATGACAACGGTTCTACCAGCAGCTAGAGTACTTAATGTCAGGGAGTTGGCGGCCTTCGGGCTGGCCCCTGACATGACGGCGACTTCTTTGCTTGACCGGTTTCGGAGAGGACTATCACTATAGCCCCACGGTGGGCGCCAAAATGTTTTGGTCAAAAATTACCTAAACGGGTCGAGAATTACCAAAAGTTGTTAAAGTCGGGTTATAGTGATCTTTGGGAGAAATAAATGGTATTTGTGTTAGAAATCGTAAAGGTAGAAAGAATAAGGAAAATTAAAAGAAGTAAGAGGCGGAGGAACGCAAGGAAAGTTGTTGACGCGGGAAACCCGTTAGGGAAAAACCGCGGGGGAAACCGAGTTCCGCCAATTCCACTAGAAAGTTCGACCAGAAAGTCGAATAATATTACAAGTGTTTTTTGCTTAATTCCAGTGAGAGAAGTGTTCTAATGTATTGTTCTAATGTATTGTTCTAATGTGTGGAGTTGTCTTGAATGCCCTCTTCATGTTGCTTCTCTTTCTATTTAAGCTCTCCTCTTCTATTCGTGACCGTTGGATCAAAGCATTATCCAACGGTCAGATTCTGGGTGCAGGGTCTGCAGGCTTCTTTCCAGCTTTTTCCCTTTTTCAGCTCTCTTTCCCCCTTCCCTTTTTCCTGAGCATCTTTGTCTTATATCTCTTTTGGGTCATGCTTGGGTCTTCCTCAACAAGCTACCCATACCCACTTGCTATACTCTTCACGTGACTCCATCCCTCTTTTGTGTTTCTTGATTCCTTCTTCTATGCTCTCATTTTATTATTGACTTTGACTTACTTTAATTCCTCCACCCATACGATGACACGTGTCGAGGAGTCAAAATATTAATTTTGGGGTCCAACATGTAGTAACATGATGTGTTATCGACTAAAAACATTGGAGTGTCTTTAATCCAATATCATGAATGATTATTTCAAGTTTACAAGCGTGTACTTCTCCTAAGCTCTGGACAAAATATAGTGGGCATTGTTGCAAAGAACACTAATAAAAATAGTTAATCATACTTTTATTTTTAATTAAGACCACTATTGTGTATTGGCACCACATAACCCAACATAATTAGTAATAGTTTAGTCCCTTAATCCTAATAGATTTCAATTTACTTATTACTTGACTGTAGTTGATTACGACCTATCTTTAAAAGTGATAACAAGGAACATGAAATCCTGAGGAGGGTCCAAATTCTACCATACATTACAACAACTCTACAAGTAACTCTTTACTATACAATGTTAGATTTTTTTTTAAAAATATTAGTAGGGCTAGTTAGATCATGTTTTTTTAAAATATTTGAATTGAACTGAACTGCGTTGGACCGAACTGCACCGAACCAAATGAAGTTGAACTGAATAGAGTTAAACTGAACTAAAAATGAACCGAAACTAAGTCGAAAATAACAGAGTCTCGTCCTCTTTTTATTGGAAAGTATATTACTCATTTTCAAGCAAAAATTTAGTATGGCTTTTAATGCGTGCTCTAAAATAACCTGTTAAAAAAACCGTATACTTTTAAAAGATACTTGTATATAAAAAATTGAGGTTGAGTTATTATGCATGGTATAATTAATGAAGTGAGTCCATTTCATTCGGAGCTGGAGTTGGTAGCAATGTTTTAGTTAAGTGTTGAATTTGGAGCAACATGTTGTTTGTAAATTGAAAGATCTGATATAATTCATATAAAGCATAGACATTAGACACTCTATGCCCATCATTAGTTTAATTCAGGCTGCCCCGGAATGGACCAACCATGTCTCCACTATTAATTTATGTGATATTATCTCCATTTATTAAGTGTATATATACGCGCATATAGTTATTGTGTTTGAATGTAACTTTCCATTGTATAAGTAGATATATTTCATTATCACAAATTCTTATTTGCAACGACGTTATCCGTCGCAAGCTTGTGACGGATACCGTTTTCTCTCACAAAATACCCACCTTTTCTCTCTCTCCAACACTATTTTTGTCGTCCCCTTTCTCCACTACTCATTTTATATCCATTTTATCTCACAAAATATCCGTCACAAATGGTGACCCGTCGCAAGCAAGACTTACTATTTCATTATCTAGTTACTATAAGATCAAAGATCCTAACATGCATCTTATAATGAGAATCATTATTATGATCAAATTTGGTAAAACGATAAAAATATGTTTGAGCATAAAATCGGTAAAAGTTGACTCGATTTGAGTGACCTAAACAGCAACATACGTATGATGGGTGATACGATTTGGTAAACTTGAACTAGACCTTGTTCTTTTGGACTAAACTGTCTTAACTGAACTAAACTGAACTTAATGAAAGTGAATTAAACTGAATTTATTGGAGCTCAACTGTACCGAACTTACTAAAGTTAAACTGAGTTGAATTTAAGAGTTAATTTTTAAAAAGAATAGCTAAATTAAATTAAACCAAACAAACTGAACTAAACTGAATTGAGTAAAACTGAATTGAATTGAAATTAATTGCAAAAAACTATGCCCTGGTATACTTGTGATACTACTAGAAAAATGTATGGAATTTTCCCCTTCATATATCTCCTATGAAGTAAAGCTTATGATAATATTCTCATAATTTCCAGTATCACTCTATGTTTATTGAAGATACCCATTTGTTAGCTTAAATAACTTAAATGAATTAAAGTTTACCCATATCAACAAAGTTTACTTTCTTCACTGAACGTCAATGATAAAAATTCGATTCACAAGTAAGCGTGTTTTAATTTTTTGCGAAGTAGAGTAAGACCAATATGTCGTTTATATAGCCTAAGGAATACCATGAGTAACCGCTTCTAATCCGATCACTCAAAAGAGATTTTTCGTAATTATAAATCAAATTCTACTATTACATTAACTACTACTCCTATTACAATGTCAAGGGAGGGAATATTGGACGACAATGAAGACTCAATCTAAAGCATATATGTCGAGTAAATTTTCTGACGTAAAGAAATATTGTCGCAGTATCCAACCACACAGAATTAAATTAAATCAAACTCATCAAGAATTGAATGCTTGCAAATCCAGAATTCAATAGAATTAAATGACAAGTATAGCCATGAATCATGATAGATTGAAAGATAGCAAGTTAAGAGAAGATATAGGTGCTTAATATAAATGCTAAAGTCTGTCGTATACGATGTCCTTGTCTCCATAAACTTAGGCAAACACTAGCTACTTCCTCCTACCACCAGGACTATTCACTTTGTTTATACAATAAAGTTCATATCGGTTTAGATATATTCACGTTTGGATTTTATTGAGTTACTGTAGAGCACAATTCAGTTTCGGTTTGGAGTAGGTTTTTAGGTTCAATTTTAAATTTTCATATCAGGTGTTCGATCGGTCTCAATTAAGATGTTTTTGATCAGTTTATTAGGTTTGGTTTTATTTTGCCAGATCTAATATTAATAAGTTGAATGTGGAAAGATTGAAAACATATTTTCATGTAAGATGCAAGCTTATATAACCTACCTTTTCCATAACTACTAATGATTTCTATTTATGTAGTCTATTACAAACACGACCCTTAAACTAAAGTTACGATCTCAAATGTGTCTATTTGAAACCGTATCCCAATTTTAACACTTTGAATGACTTTTATTATGTTTAGTACTATACTATGGTTCGAATTTCGAGAAATTTTATCTCTTGGTTTGTTGGCTTAAAAACGTGGATAATAAACTTCAAAATCGGCTATTTTTTATCACTTTTGAACCCGAAATAATTTTTTTCTAAATCCTTGACAAAAGGCTCTTTCTATCCCTATAATAAATGTTGGATGCTTGGAATTTTCACGAAAAAACGTAGAAAAAAGTATATATAACTTATTTTGTCTCTTTCAAACACGACCGTTAAATTAATGTTACAACCATTAAATGTGTCTATTTTAAACTTTATCCCAATTTTAATAGCTTGAGTTATTTTTATACGGTATTAAGGTAGTATCGTACAAATTTCGAGAATTTTTATTCCGGTTCCATGCCGACCTAAAAAACGGGGATAATAACCTTCAAAATCAAATATTTTTGATCATTTTTAAACCCGAAAGATTTTTTTTCAGAATTCTTGTCTATAGTCTCATTATATCCTTTAATAAATATTGGTTGTTTGGATTTTTCACAAAACAACATAGAATAAAATATATAACTTATTTTGTCATTTTCAAACACGACTTTTAAAGTAATGTTACGGTCTCTAAATGTGTCTATTTTAAATCGTATACAAAATTTAAAAGCTTGAGTCATTTTTATACGGTATTAAGGTATAGTAAGAATTTCAAGAAGTATTATCCCGCGTTCTTGCCGGCCTAAAAACGTGGATAATAACCTTGAAAATCAGTTGTTTTTGGTCATTTTTGAACCCGGAAGATTTTTTTTCTAAATGCTTATCTATAGGCTCATCAATTTTTATCCTTTAATAAATATTGGATTTTTGGATTTTTCACAAAACAACATTGAATAAAGTATATAAAATTTTTGTCTATTTTTCACACGACATTTAAAATAATGTTACGGCCTCTAAATGTGTATATTATATCCTTTAATAGATATTGGATGCTTGGATTTTTCACCAATCAACATAGAATATAAAATATAACTTATTTTGTCTCTTTCAAACATGTTAAAATAATGTCAAACCTTTAAATGTGTCTATTTTAAACCGTATCCCAATATCAATAGCTTGAGTCATTTTTATATGGTATTAAGGTACTATCGTACGAATTTCGAGAATTTTTAGCTCGGGTCCTTGCCGGCCTAAAAAAACGTGGATAATTACCTTCAAAATCGGCTAATTTTGGTCATTTATGAACCCAAAAGATTTTTTTCCGAATCCTTGACAATAGGCTCGTAATATCTTATAATAAATATTGAATGCTTGTCTTTTTCACAAAACAATATAAAATAAAGTATATAACTTATTTTGTCTCTTTCTAAAACGACCGTTAAAGTAATGTTATGACCACTAAATGCGTCTATTTTAAACCGTATGTCAATTTTAACATCTCCAGTCATTTTTATATGGTTTTGAGGTACAATCATGCGAATTTCGAGAACTTTTAGCTCGGGTCTGTGCCGGGCTAAAAAAACATGGATAATAACCATCGAAATTGACAATTTTTTGGTAATTTTTGAACCCCGAAGATGTTTTTTCTGAATGCTTGTCTTTAGGCTTATTATAACCTTTAATAAATATTGGATTTTTGGATTTTTCACAAAACAATATAAAATAAAGTATATAACTTCTTTTGTCTCTTTCTAAGACGACCGTGAAAGTAATATTACGACCACTAAATGAGGCGTCTATTTTAAAACGTATGTCAATTTTAACATCTTCAGTCATTATTATATGGTATTAAGGTAATATCATACGAATTTCGAGAATTTTAAGCAAAGGTTCGTGCCGGCCTAAAAAAACGTGGATTAACCTTCAAAATCGGCAATTTTTTGGTAATTTTTGAACCCGGAAGATTTTTTTCTGAATGCTTGTCTTTAGGCTTATTATAACCTTTAATAAATATTGGATGTTTGGATTTTTTATAAAACAATATAGAATAAAGTATATAACTTATTTTGTGTCTTTTTCAAACACGACCGTTAAAGTAATGTTACGATCTATAAATGTGTCTATTTTAAACCGTATGTCAATTTTAAAAGCTTCAGTCATTTTTATATGATAATAAGGTACTATCTTACGAATATCGAGATTTTTTAGCCCGGGTCTTGGCCGGCCTAAAAAAACGTGGATAATAACCTTCAAAATCGGCTATTTTTGGTCATTTATGAACCCAAAATATTTTTTTCCGAATCCTTGACAATAGGCTCGTTATATCTTATAATAAATATTGGATGCTTGTATTTTTCACAAAGCTATATAAAATAAAGTATATAACTTATTTTGTGTCTTTCTAACACGACCGTTAAAGTAATATTACGGCCACTAAATGCGGCGTTTATTTTAAACCGTATGTCAATTTTAACATCTTCAGTAATTTTTATATGGTATTAAGGTACTATCATACGAATTTCGAGAATTTTTAGCTCAGGTCCGTGCCGGCCTAATTAAAAACGTGGATAATAACCTTCAAAACCGGCAATTTTTTGGTAATTTTTGAACTCGGAATTATATTTTTTCTAAACGCTTGTCTTTAGGCTTTTTATAACCTTTAATAAATATTGGATGTTTGGATTATTCACAAAATAAAATAGAATAAAGTATATATCTTATTTTGTGTCTTACAAACACGACCGTTAAAGTAATGTTACCACCACTAAATGTGTCTATTTTAAACCTTATGTAAATTTTAACATCTTCGGTCATTTTTATATGGTATTAAGATAGTATCGTACGAATTTCGATAATTTTTAGCTCGGGTCCTTGCCGGCCTAAAAAACGTGGATAAACCTTCAAAATCGGTAATTTTTTGGTATTTTTTGAACCCGAAAGATTTTTTTTTTCTGAATGCTTGTCTTTAGGTTTATTATATCCTTTAATAAATATTGGATGTTTGGATTTTTACAAAATAATATAGAATACAGTATATAACTTATTTTGTGTCTTTCAAACACGACCGTTAAAGTCACGTTACATCTTCTAAATGTGTCTATTTTAAACCGTATGCCTATTTTAACAGTTTCAATCTTTTTTATAGGGTATTTAGGTACCATCGTACGAATTTCGAGAATTTTTATCTCGGGTCCTTGGCGGCCTAAAACACGTGGATAATAACCTTCAAAATCGGGTATTTTTGGTCATTTATGAACTCGTAATATTTTATTCCGGATCCTTGACAATAGGCTTGTTATATCCTATAAAAAATATTGGATTCTTGGATTTTTCACAAAACAATATAAAATAAAGTATATAACTTATTTTATCTCTTTCTAACACAACCGTTAAAGTAATGTTACGGCCACTAAATGTGTATATTTTAAACCTATGCCAATTTTAACAACTTCAGCAATTTTTATATGGTATTAAGGTACTATCGTACGAATTTCGAAATTTTTTACCCCGGGTACTTGACGGCCTAAAAAACATGATAATAACCTTCAAAATCGACAATTTTTAGTTATTTTTGAACATGTAAGATTTTATTTTTTTGTATGCTTGTCTATAGGATTATTATATCCTTTAATAAACATTGGATGTTTGGATTTTTCACAAAACAATATAGAATAAAATATATAACTTATTTTTTGTCTTCCAAACACGACCCTAAAATTAATGTTACGGCCTCTAAATGTGTCTATTTTAAACCGTATGTAAATTTTAACATCTTCAGTCATTTTTATATGGTATTAAGGTAGTATCGTACGAATTTCGAGAATTTTTAGCTCGGGTCTTTTTCGGCCTAAAAAACGTGGATAATAACCTTCAAAATCGTCAATTTTTTGGTAATTTTTGAACCCGGAAGATTTTTTTCCTGAATTCTTGTCTTTACGCTTATTATATCCTTTAATAAATATTGGACGCTTGTGTATTTCACAAAACAATATAGAATAAAGTATAAAACTTATTTTGAGTCTTTCAAACATGACCGTTAAACTAATGTTACGGCCTCTAAATGTGTCTATTCTAAACCGTACGCGAATTTTAACAGTTTCAGTCATTTTTATATGATACGAAGGTATTAAAATACGAATTTCGAGAATTTTTTATCTCGGGTCTTTGGCGGCCTAAAAAACGTGGATAATAACCTTCAAAATCGGCTATTTTTGGCCATTTATGTACCTGTAAGATTTTATTCCGGATCCTTGACAATAGGCTCGTTATATCCTATACTAAATATACGATTCTTAGATTTTTCACAAAACAATATAAAATAAAGTATATAACTTATTTTGTCTCTTTCTAATACGACCGTTAAAGTAATGTTACGACCACTAAATGCGTTTATTTTAAACCGTAAGTCAATTTTAACATCTTCATTCATTCTTATATGGTATTAAGGTAGTATCGTACGAATTTCGAGAATTTTTAGCTCGGGTCCTTGCCGGCCTAAAAAATGTGGATAATAACCTTCAAAATCTACATTTTTTTGGTAATTTTTGACCCGAAAGATTTTTTTCCCGAATGCTTGTCTTTAGGCTTATTATAACCTTTAATAAATATTGGATGTTTCGATTTTTCACAAAACAATATAGAATAAAATATATAACTTATTTTGTGTCTTTCAAACACCGTCGTTAAAGTAATGTTACGGATTCTAAATGTGAATATTTTAAACCGTATGTCAATTTTAACAGCTCCGGTCATTTGTATATGGTATTAAGGTACTATCGTACGAATTTCGTGATTTTTTAGCTCGGGTCCTTTGCCGGCCTAAAAAACGTGGATAATAATCTTCAAAATCGGCTATTTTTGGTCATTTATGAACCTAAAAGATTTTTTTTCCGAATCCTTGATAATAGGCTCATTATATCTTATAATAAATATTGGATGCTTGGATTTTTCACAAAACAATATAAAATAAAGTATATAACTTATTTTGTCTCTTTCTAACACGACGATTAAAGTAATGCTACGTCCACTAAATTCGTCTATTTTAAACTGTATGTCAATTTTAACACCTTCTGTCATTTTTATATGGTAATAAGGTACTATCATACGAATTTCGAGAATATTTAGCTCGTGTCCTTGTCGGCCTAAAAAACGTGGATAATAACCTTCAAAATCGTCAATTTTTTGGTAATTTTTGAACCCGCAAGATTTTTTTCTGAATGTTCGCCTTTAGGGTTATTATATCCTTTAATAAATATTGGATGTTTGGATTTTTCACAAAACAATATAGAATAAAATATATAACTTATTTCGTGTCTTTCAAACACGACCGTTAAAGTAATGTTACGGCCTCTAAATGTGTCTAATTTAAACTGTATGTAAATTATAACATCTTCAGTCATTTTTATATGGTATTAAGCTAGTATTGTACGAATTTCGAGAATTTTTAGCTAGGGTCCTTGCCGGCCTAAAAAACGTGGATGATAACCTTCAAAATCGGCAATTTTTTGGTAATTTTTGAACCCGGAAGATTTTTTTCCTGAACTCTTGTCTTTACGCTTATTATATCCTTTAATAAATATTGGATGCTTGTATTTTTCACAAAACATTACAGAATAAAGTATATAACTTATTTTGTGTCTTTCAAACACGACAAACACGGCCGTTAAAATAATGTTACGGCCTCTAAATGTGTCTATATTAAACCGTATGCTAATTTTAACAGTTTCAGTCATTTTTATACGGTAATAAGGTACCGTCGTACAAATCTGGAGAACTTCTCTCTCGGGTCCTTTGGCGGCCTAAAAAAACGTGGATAATAACCTTTAAAATCAGCAATTTTTGGTCATTTATGAACGCGGACGATTTGTTTTGCGAAACCTTGATAATAGGCTCGTTATATCTTATAATAAATATAGGATGCTTCGATTTTTCACAAAACAGTATATAACAAAGAGTATAACTGAATTTCTTTATTTCAAACATGACCTTTAAAGTAATATTACGTTCTCTAAATTTTCTATTTTAAACCGTATGCAAATTTTAAGACCTTGAGTCATTTTTGTATTGTTTTAAGGTACTATGATGTGAATTTCGATAATTTTTTCCCCGGAACCTTGCCGGCTTAAAAAACGTGGATAATAACCTTTAAAATCTATTATTTTTGTTCGTTTGTGACCGATAATCCATCGTAAACTTTTGAGTGGTCAATTACTATTTATGTTGTTAGATAAAACAAAAACAACGCGTCTAGAAAATAACAATATAGTTTGTCTTATACTCCCTCCGTTCGATTCCACTTCGCAGGTTTGCTTTTTCACGTTTGTCAACGCACGTTTTAGATGTTAAATATCTTTAGCTACGTAGTTGCAAAAATTATAAAAGTTAGATATTTTCAATGTACTCGTAAAGACGAATCAAATAAGACCCCACATGAATATGTTTTCTCTTACGTATTAGAAGAAAATTGAGATTAAATGTCCACTTGTGAATAGTGTACGGAAAGCAAACCTGCGAAGTGGAATCGAACGGAGGGAGTAATAGATACTCCGTATTAGATAAAATGGCCTAAGCTACACGTTAAAAACCGATATAATTACTTTTAATTTGTTTGCATAAAAAGTAGCACAAAAACTTCAGAGAGAGGTCTCTTAATAACGTTATTGAGAGACCTCTCATATGATGGAGTGAACGACCAACTAAAGTTTTTATTTCCTTATTATGTCTCTCACTAAATTAGTGAGAGACCGTCTCTCACGAGACCAACTGAGAAAGTAATGTAAACATCGTTTTTGCTATAAGATTGTCTTAGACAATAATTATTGTTGAATACAATATCCATTATTTATGGTGTATTTCTCAGGACTCAATTGACATGAATTATAATCCTAATTAATTCTTAAACAATTATGGAGTATACTTAGACATCAATTCTCTGTAGTATCCTCTTACATGACTATCCTCTTGTAGTGATGAAAACCATTCTATATATATTCTTAAAGTTGTGACGATAATTATTTTATAAAACCGTTATATAGATACACAAATCTTACGAGGTACTCAAGTCTTAGAAAAGCAACTCATAATTTTATATTTTTGTGGAGCTCGGTAAATTTCAAAATTCTTTATCCACTTATTATCATCGATCTTGTTTTTTTATATCCGGGCTTTATGGTTTTGTTGCTTTTCAGGTTGAAAATTAGAGGTAATAATTGTCATGTTAAGGAGTAATAGAATAGTGCAAGTCAATTCTAGCATCTAGTGGTTTCTTGAATGTTAAATCCATCAGTTAATTGTTGTTAAGCTCTTTATTCTATTATTATTACTCCGTACATCATCAGCGGGAAATGTGCATTAGACATGCATTGTAGAGTTGTTGTTAGTTGTGATCATTATCCTTCATATAGGTCATATATATACAATTAACAGAGGCTGAGGGTTTTTTGTTAGTAAATAGTGATGGTATATTTGTCGCAGATTCCTGAGGATTAAGTACTATTTATGATAAGAAAAATCATATTGTTATTGCTTCGACGCAATGTTTTTGTTTTCTCTACATATATGAATAGTATTTGACATCTCGTAAGTTTGCGACAGATATTTCTCTGTCACAAATTACAATTTGTGTACAATTAAAGGGTGTTACTTATTGTATTCATGAACATATTGTAAGTATGAAAAAACACCGAGCAAATCATAGCATATGAATATATGATAATAGAGTTGAGATTTACTTAATCTTATTAATCAAAAGTTTAAGTTGATGGTTGGAATTCAAGATCGGTTTTATACTCTAACTGTCCCCCTTACACAAGGGCTCATTGAATTTGAAGTGTGAATATAACTGCAGTGTCTCCTTTACTAGTGTTTTATATTCCACTCTAAAATTAAGGGGTGAGATTTAAATCTGTGACCTTTTAATTATATTAGCTCGAATACCATGTCAAAAAACAGTTTTAACAAAAAAAATTTAAATTGATGGTTGAAATTTTGAGGACACGATTTTATTCTAACAATTGGTAAAGATCAACATGTCAATGAGTAACACCTCCGTACTAAACATACACATGTAAATGAGTTATGAGCATGGTAAATAGGGAGTTCTTGTTCACTTTAATGCATTTACCCATTCATCATTAAAGTTTTTACAAGGTTTGAATGAGCACTATGTCTCCCCCTTCTGACGGGTGTATTCAACCCATGATAGGGTTAAATATCATTTATATTGGTAGATAAAATAAAAATAAAAGTGTATAAAAAATCACAAATGACTTATATTTATCTATTTAAATAATTTTATTTAACTCGTAACAAGTTTACGACAAATATGATCGATTGGATACAAAAAATTGTGTTAAATGAGGGCCTTGAAAAAAGAAGAGGAAGATGGGGACGGGGTGGTCCAAAAGTAGTAAAAAGAAACAGAGAAAAAACAGCATGGCCCTAGTCTTCACCACTGACTTTGACCCTTGCATTACCTACTTGGGCTACTTCCTACGCCCTTTCTAAATAAGTAATAAAGCATAATGGGTATTTGGATTAAAATGGAGGAAATACAGTATTTATATTCATTTCATATCTGCAAATAATATGTTTAATACAAGTACTCACTAGGAAAGATGAGTCGATAGTTAACGGCAAGTTTTCCTTGTGATAGAAATATAAGTATGTGTATGTTATAAGTTTGCGAGAGGTCGTGTTGGATCCATTTGAGTAGATAAGATAAAATAGATTGTTACTTACTTTTTAGGCACTCTGCTTTTTCTTATCTATATTGGTATTTATAATATACTCCGTATAGAAAGTACTTAAACCATCTTAAGTTTGTGTTGATATGGAGTATTTAATTAGTGAGTAGTTAAAATGAAAGGGGGGAAGAAAGACAAGAGATCGCATCTTTGTGAGGGTGCTTTATCTGCTTTTAATGAGACGCCTCATAGTGTCATACATACATACCCTTGGCCTTCTGGCCTTCTTCAACAACAATGCCCACCACTTTAACCTGAATAAAGCCTCCTCCTAATTGTCCCCCACACACATATTGTCACTTCCCAATACATTTTACCTTGTTTTCTTTTTTCTTTTTTTTTTAAAGCCTTTTTCAGAGAGACATAACATGGGACATTGGGACCTTCCTTCCTACTAAAGTCACTCTTTTTTTATATCCCAAAATATGATTTTTTCCCCTTCCGGGTTATCAAGTACTACCTCTAAGTCGACCCGGCAAACAGCTCAACCAAGGTCGACTTTGTTTGGGTCGGGGGTTATTCAAGTTTAACATAACTCGGGTTGGGTTCAAGTCATTCTAGGTTAAGCGTTCGGTAATTCTAGGTCCTCAGATGTCGGGCTAATTGGCTCCGATTAGGTCACTAGGTGTACCTGCTTCCATAGTGAGCACCTAATAAAATGGTCGCAACGGTAGCGTCCACCGCCATCTCCACAAAAAAACTAACAGTATTTGATCACATACAACAATATGTCCATTCCTTCTATAAACCTATGTACATAAGGTTATTCCATACACTTTTTTTCTTTTTTTTTAGTGAAATTCAATTTCTAGGGAAAGTAGTCATTTCCCTTGCTATACCAATCTTCCAAATCTTCGAATTTTTGGAATTGCTACAACCTACAAAATTCTGTGTAACAGAAACAAATACCCGATCAAATCTATCTCCGTCAAAAAAGGAAAAAAATACCTCCGCCACAGAATGTACATGAATAAATCACTGGTCCCCGATGGTCGCTTGATTGACAAAAATCAACCTCAAAACATTTCCATAAATCCACCTCATCATCCCGTCCCGAGTCACCGCCGATGATCCATTGGCCACCCATTTCACACCAATCAACAAAAGTGAGTGTGGGTGCTAGATTCCTTGGTCCTCTTCCTCTTCCCATTTACTACATTACTTTCATATGTGATTCCACATGGATGGGGGACCTCAAATCCCAATAACCCAATTTCCTTTTCACTTGTAATGGAACAATGCCCTCCATTTTTGAATTGTGTCCTAGTTTAAATTTCGGTTTTGACATTGGATCTCGGTATCGGACATCACAGGCTGATCTCGGTTACTTATAAATACGAACGACACTGCCTTGACAAGAGGTCACAGACATTCAAAACCTCTACTGCCGGCTGATATTTATTTAATACACCATTTTCTTTGAGGCTGGCTATCTGTCCTCCACGAAAATTCTCCCAATGAAATCTCGAAATCTCTTGGAATATAACTGAGGGTCGACTGCACTGATCGAGGTTGGATCAGCTTGTAGTGACTTGTAGGCATGCTCTAACCTCTTGCTGATGTCATAATCTTGTAAAATGTCGATGACTCCGAAATACAGTATTACTTCGTAGGTCTCTGCATTTCGAGAGGGCATCAGATTGCCGGACCCACCTGGAATGTACTGATCGAAATCGCTTCTCCTGGCTAGCCGCTCAGCTCTCGCAGGCATGTTTGCCCCAAGCCTGATCAATGGCTTCCTAATAGTATTAAAAACAAACAGAATTAATTAATTAATGCAAACAATATCGATGTCATTGCCATAACCAAGAAAAACAAAAAGAACTGCCTGCAACAATTCTGTTAACAGTATTCATGGCACCCCATGCTCTAATCCTTATCTATGGCAAATTGTCAATAACAGGACCATATCCATGTAATGACCCATACATTTAATCTTAAATTCATAAGCCACTTTACTAATTATCCATTTCAGAAAAGCCGCATTCGATGGATAGTGTATTACGATATATCTAAGTCCACTATAAAGCTCTCGCTTTCACCGTGAATACAAGCCTACCAGCTGTCAGGCTGTGTGCATGGGAAGATACTACTGTCAAGCTTAGACAAAGATGTTGATTGCAAATATGCAAGGCTGAATAACAAATTCCAATTAAATGTCGTAAAGCGTGTGATATGTTTTTGAAATTTGAAATTTGCTAAACGGATGAAAAATATAAAATACTGACCTGCCAGCGAGAACCCGATCCATATCTTGTAATTCTGCTGCAAGAAAACGCTGCCCTCGCAGATATTTCTCATTCTGATACGAAGCCTTTTTGCCTAGAACAATTACAGAAGTTCAAGTCAACAAAACAATGTAGGTGACTACAAACAAGCAAATAAGCCCAAATAAGAATAATAAAAAATGATCAGTTTCGATGTACGGGAAACAAAAAAGTAGAACGAGAAAGAAAGGGTTAATACCACGCAGAACAAACGGTGATAGACCCATTTTATCCCCTGTGTTATCATTGCGGAAATGAATGCCAACCAGTAGACTATAATCCATGATCCTCTCTGCTTCGAGGAACTCACAATCCCTCTCAATTTGCCTGAACCAAAGTACCACAACATTACAATCAATCCCAGAACCTCAAGAACAATTATAGTACGGTAAGATAGCGCACAGTTTTATATCTATTCATATTAAATAACAAATATCATTCACTCACTTGATCAATTCCTGGTACCAGTTCCTCTGGAGACGGAAAACAAAGTCAAGATCAAGGTCCTTAAGGGTGGTAGTTTCATCAATTTCCCCCTCAGCCTTCTCGGTCGTGCGACCATGACGTGATCCTTTCAAGTCAAATCGCCTATGGATACGATACTCCGAGCAAAATAAATTACCCATGACTATGAATCTTGTCTGGTTTAAACATCCAAAAAAACAGAATTTCATCATCCCCATGTCCAAATTAATTAAACAAGCATCAAATAAGGTATCTGCACCATCATAAGCATACCTTCGGTCCACCAGCAGGTTTCACACAATGCACACCATAGAAGCGAGTGACAAGGGTATTTTCATACCGGTAAACATGTTCGTAGTAACTTGGAAGCATCCTAAGAAGTACCTGAGCAGTAACCAACCACTTAGTACAAACTCATATTTTCTATTACCCACTATCAATATTTAACTATCACTAGTAAGCTAGAAAACAATGGAAACGCGAATTAAGAATGAAAAGCCAACTAGATTACAGTCAAAAAAGAAGAGCAAACAACACAAGTCAAAAGAACCCTAACTAACCTTGACTTCGGATTTCTTCACAGTTTTTATCATAAATCTATCATCTTGAGTAAGGTAGAAGAAACTTCCGCTTTTTCCCGGAGATGAAAGCTCTCTAAGTGCATCATTTCCACATACTGCCAGCATATAATCCGCAGGATCAACTTGAAATAAATCCCGCAAATGCCTAATAAAATATATCGCCTCGTTATTAAACAATTCCAAAAGTATAAATTTAACATTATTAAATCACTCATTATCACAAATGAGCTCACCTAAACACCACCGGACAATAATCTTTCCATCGAAACTCTGTTGATTTATGAACCGGCGTCAATTTAGATCCCTCCGGTGGAAACCTTGTCCAAAACTTCTCCCTAGGATCAAAATCCCTTGGTTTTAGTTCCCTCAATATTGAACTATGCTTCCCTACTGAATATCTACAAAATCCACCAAAACCAATCCACAATCATTAAACTAAACAACAACAACAACAACACTAACAACATTACCCTAACCCTAACCCTAACGCCTTAAGAACTCCGGCAAATTACAGGGTGAGGGGCAGATATACGCAACCTTACTATCCAAACTAATATTCACTATTATAAACATGTAAACAAGTAAACAAGTGATCAAAACAAAGGGAAAGGGTTTCAAAGACGGTCTGATGACAAGATCACCATTACATATTAACATAAGACCGTCTCATCCAAAACCAGCTAAATGTACAGAATGAAGCAAAAGCAACAACAAAATACCTTATACCAAGCTGAAGATTAAGCATCAAATCATAATTCTTATGGCCTTTAGAAATAGTTTGACCAGGTTTCTTAGCTTCTTTAATAAAACAACAAGGACTACTCACATTCCCATTACCATTACCACTAAACCTCCTACCCAAACCCGAAAACCCGTCTCCATAAATCATGGACGCAACCCCAACATTATCAATAATATCACAAGTAATATCCCCGGCTTCACCTTCACTTTCCCATATACATATCCTCGGAAACAACCCTACATTACTCGTCTTATTCCCTTCAAACACCGCCATGTCATCACTTATACTGGTTGTAGGCATAGTCAAACCACATTTTTCTTCCATCTCATCAACATTACCACCCTTATTACCACTCTTAATAGTCGTTGTCGTCGTCGTAGTACCGGAATCCCAATTCAAAACACCTTTCCCACAAATCACACCACCTTTCCACTCCCCTTTATACCAATTCCCATTCTTCCAAACATAATTCCCGAACCCATCTTGTAAATTCCGTTTCCAATTCCCAACATAATAATCACCATTAACGTATCTCTTCACACCATACCCATGCTTCTTATCACAAACCCACGTGCCTGTATACGTGTCACCGTGGGACCCAGTAAATGTACCTTGACCTTCCATTCTACCTGATTTAAATTCACCTTCGTATGTTGCACCTGAAGGCCATGAAAATTTACCATTACCGTTTGCTTTACCCTTTTTCCATTCACCTTCGTACATACAACCGTCACTCCATAAATATTTACCGTTGCCGTGTGGGATGTTACCCATGAATGTTCCTGTGTATAGATCTCCGTTTGGTAAGTGTTTTTCCAGTGTTACGACGTCGTTTTCTGGTGTTACCCGTGATTTGGACCGATTTAATGTGGTTTCCACCATTTTTTGTCGGAAATTTGAGAAAATAAAATACGTGTGGGTTTTATTGTTCTCACAGATACTTGTATAAGACGATTGGATCCGTTCTACACATTCTTTTTAAATAAAACGTCTAACACAAAACTAAACTGTGGGTTGTAGCGAAAAATAGGAAGAAATTTGAGAAAATAAAATATGGGTTTTTCTGGGTTTTCCGTTTTCACAAACACTTGTACGAGGCGATAAAAACCGTTGTAAACATTTTTTCCGACTTACACGAGATTAACTACTGGGATGCAGCGAAAGTGAAAACTTAAGAAAATAAAATATGGATTTTTTGTGGGATTTTTGAGTTATAAATGGAGGAAGGGAATTTGTGACATTTTTAGGGAAGAAATGAAAGAAAAATGGAGGAAACGGAGAAAAGAAAAAGGTGCGTGTAATTGAAATTTGAGTAATGATTTTTGGGGATTGTTGTTGTTGGTGGTGGTGGTGTAGTGTTAGTTTGATTGTTGTTTGTTTGATGAGGGGAACAAACAAGGCATATTGTGGGAGAGTCGAGGGTATGTGAAATTACTGATTTGACCTTGATGGGTTTTGGTTTTTGGAGTAGAGGACTAGAGGGGTCCCTACTTGTGGTTGTGCAATGTTGACGTGACCAAGGTGTGTGTTTAACGAGAAGAGGTAATATAGTCTTACTTTATCAATGATTTTGTGACAATATATATATATGACGGGGTTATAGGTAAACTAAACTAATTTTAGAGGATTGTTTTAGGTAGGATTGGGAGTAAAATCGTTGTGTTTTAAAATAAAGTCGCTACTTTACATAGATTGAAAAGTTTTTATGTTTCATAAAACATTAGTATATGTTTTAAGGTAATAGTGAGTATATTTACTTATTAAGGGAGGAAAAAGTTTGAAAGATAATGATATTGTACCTTTAAAATCGTGAAAAATACAGGAAAATACTTGTTTATAATAAAATAATGAAAAAAAGCATATGTTTTTGAAAATGATAAAATATACGCAGCACACCATTTATTTAATCAAAGGAAAAATGAGGAAAAAATCATCGTGAGAGAAGACTCGTGAAAGTTATGCTAGTTTTTCAAATGATAACTATTATTCTCTCGTATTCTGAATAACTCTCCATATTTTTTTCCGTTTATTCACAATATTTCCCTATTTTTATTTTTGGGAAGTGTTTATATGGTCCAATTTTAATTATATCATGAAAATAGTGTATTTCACCAATTTTGTTTTTTGTGTCAAAATGAAAAAGGAAGATTGTGTAGAATAGTATTATACAAGATACTTTGTATTGTATAATACGAGTATAATACAAGTATAATAAACATGTATTTATGTACATTTTGT
Source organism: Silene conica (assembly GCA_029255685.2). Lineage (NCBI taxonomy): Eukaryota > Viridiplantae > Streptophyta > Magnoliopsida > Caryophyllales > Caryophyllaceae > Silene > Silene conica. The sequence goes on along the minus strand of CM055317.2, from coordinate 210,372 downwards.
ATTTGAAGACATGGTCGATCATTGAGTGGTCGAGCGAGATTATAGAGACGCTCGATTCTACTAATAAACGAAATATTAAAATTTTAAAAAATTAGAAAAATTTATACCATTACCAATTCACCTCTCGTAATTCAACTCGCGTCTCCGTCACTTGAGTCATCTTGTATTTTTGAAACCGAGAAGAGTAATTTGATAAACTAACTTTGCGAAACAGTCAATTTTAGGAAGACAAATTTAGCAAAAAATTTCTAAAAAAGAGTACTAGAATACGGACATGCTTTAGAAATAGGGAGATGGTGGATGGGTGATGAATCATAAAGCAATGGGCCCATATCATGCTTGCGTGCCCCACTTCTGTCTTTACTCTTCTTTCCACTCAATTTACTCATCTAATTTATCACATTTTATAAAACTTCAAATTCATTTACTTGTTAGGTCACTTAACTAATTCATTTCTTTGTGTCCACAAACTTCTTACTTCTTATTATGGATTTTTGTTAATTACCAAAATATTTTTGAGTATATATAACGATAAATTAAAATGAAAATTCACATTTATTGCAGTTGGTGAAATAATTTTAAAAAAAAATTCTCTACTTAACTTTTTATTATCTGATCTTTAGCTCTTTTTATCACGTGACCTTAAGACACATGATAGAAAAACCCATCTTATTATGTCAAATTCCAATTTTCTTCATCAATTTATGTACAAAATTGTTTAGTTTGGTTAAAAAAGAAAGTTGCTTAGTCTATATTACCAAATGTTGGAATTAGTGGCAAATTTAGAAAAAAGAGATCAGAGTTGTTCAAATGGTATAAATCTTTGCAAAATTAGGAATATCGAAGCTGTTAGTTATAACTTTAAAAAGGGGAAAATTCCAATAGAATCATCCAAAATTGTTACACATTCGATATTGTAAGAAGAAGAGGAGAACTCCGTTTTTAGATCAATCTATAAAACGAGCCTAACATGAAGATATTGTAAGATATATCAAAAGCTTACTAACAATTGTTTAGAAATCCAATTTTATTTCATTTCATGGAGCATTTTGTGTTTTATCCCCGTTAAATATAAGAGCGTGGCCGATAAATTATTACTACGTACTCCGTATTATTTGTTGTCTAAAGGGAATAACAACTTTAACAATGGCGACTTTAATTTAAGAAAAGCTTCAATTTAGGTTATGAGCATCAAATTTCATTGAGGTCAATTTTGGGTAGTTAATCAAACAAATAATTAACAAAGTCAATAAATGCACCAAATTAAATGGGTTTGGTGTAATGCATGGTTACTCGCTTCATCCCTTAACCATGAGGTCCGGAATCGCATGTCAATGAAAATGAAGCAAACTCTATGACCAACCATTTACCTAATCGTGAAAACACCTTCGGCGATGGAATAATAGACGCTTGAAAAATGCATCCAACACTAAACATGGATCAAGCGAATTAAAGTAACATCTACCTTCCAATAACTGCCCGATTTCATGTTTTTTAAACACACAATTTTTTTAGTCGGTATCATAAAGTCTAAAGTTAATATGCCATTTATGATTTATACACATAAATTCACGTTCCAACTACCAAATTATTAATTCAACCAAAAAATTTCACAGCTTTTTATGTTTGCCAAAATAGTAGATTCACAATTTAGGAAGTTTGTGAAGAAATTATTATTGAAAAAATAGCAGAAAATGTTGGCATTTTATTGCATGATCGTCTATAAGATTGATGGTACATTCTTTGACGGTCCAAAAACAGATAATTGTATAGAAATGTAAATAATTCAGATTCTGAAGAAATAGCAACAGTTGCATTATCGTACGTAAAAGACATGTATTAACGTAAGGTACCCCATGTGATGTGCCCAATGCCCCAATGTGATTGTGTCTTACGTAATATAAGTTGGCAATATGTCATATATAATGTGGGAAATATATAAATATATTCCTCATGAAAAGTCATCATGCATGAAAACAGATCGTCAATCAATAAATCAAAATACATGTAGATTTGCAAAAGTATAGGTGTCACTTTTACTATTTACTAAAATAATTGAACCGTATTATTACGTTTCAATTATACTCCAGGTAATAAAGAAACGACTGAAACGGAGTGAATATAAATCATTTATTATCATCCTTAAATTAGCTGATAAAACTCCGTCAATTCTTAACAAAGGATTTTTAAATACAAAAATTCCACTTCTTACATTTAAAAGCTCCAAAGATTAAAATTTAGGACTAATAAGTCATTTATATTAATTTACTTCGTTTTCTTGTCCTCCCTATCATTCAATTATTTCCGATTATATATAATACTTATTACAAAGAAATCACCACAGAAAACATTGTAAAACGAGAAGATTGAGCTTCTTCTTACGATCGAAAATTTCATTGTCAATAGGTAAAATCTTCTAACTTTTTTCGAATTTCCCTTATATCATTACTCGTTCACTTCAATTAAAATTTCTCACCTGCTCTAAGATTAATGCCATACTCCGTCACTTATAACCCTTATATATAATTTATTATTATAAATCATCTACTACATACGAGTAGTTATTACAAACCTATTTTGGTTGTTTACATTGTATGCACGGCAAATAAACCAATAAAATTACAAATCGATGAGTATTGGATGATAAGTTGTACCAAAATGACGAAGAAATGTCCGTTCATGCGAATCACAAACCACTTAAAACTAGTGTCCAAACTTGGAATTGTTTTGTTATAAAAAAAGTGTAGTTATAACAAAATGTGAGATTATCCATAAAACAAGTGGCAATCACATGAATAAATGTTGATATTATATATTTATATATATAAAATGGTTCATGCACGTCGCCAAACCTAATCATATTACGTACTTCAATTCATACTCGCCTTGTATATGTCTAGTACGTACTTATCATTCTATATTTCTATGTCATCACTCTTAGTTTTTAATACATTATAACGTTTTTGGTCGGTTTTAAAGTCTTGCAAACTCAACATCTATCGTCATATTAACCTAATTATTAAGTTATGAATTAATGGTAATGTTAATGTTAATGTTAATGTTAATTAGGTTAAACTCTCTCAATCCTAATCAATAATTCCTTTTTTAAATAGTCTATTAAAATAATTAAATTAATTAAGACAAAGGAAGCACTTCGTAAAAACGAATAAACATGCGGTTTGGCAATATAATGCGGTGTATAAGCTACATACAGTAATAAGATGGTTATGTGTTGAATAAAGATCATATATACAAGAGTAACACGTAATTGACGTGAACGAAAGTAGTCATTTTAATTTTGGATGAATGAACACGAAACATCAGTCATATATGTGTATAACTAAATTTTAAATACGAGTATATGATTTGTCGTTTTAACAATAAAGGTTAATATATTGTCGGTTTGTGTATGTACATACAACTATCTCAACCTAACAAAATACAACGCTACAAGAAAATAGTAATCGGGCGGATAATTAGGGCGACTGATGTATTAGTTGCCAATATTAGTAATTGGCGACATAAATCAATCGCCAAATTGGTGACAGATGGTGATGCATGTGTTAATCGCCAAATTGGTGACAAATTAAATATCCGACTCTACTCAAATTATTCAGTCGCTAATTTGGCGTTTCTACGAGCCAAATTTTCCCAATCGTTGTAAGCCGGTTTTAAAATAATCTTCCGAATAGCAAAGAATTAGTTAATGTCAAGTTATTGTCTTGTTGAGAAGAATAGGTTAGAAGATGTGTTACAATATGAATACGACATAGCTGTAACATTACCGTTATTTTGGGAGAATATTGTTGAATGAGTTTGGTTTTGGTGACACAGACAATAACATTAATTTGAGAGTTTGAGTTTATATTGACAACAATTTGTCAAATTTAGCATAATTTTCAGTCTTAAAATCAAACTTGTATTACTCCCAAGTCCCAACAACATCAAATATGTTGTGCTGTTATTCTGAGTTCCATACATTGCGATTATTCTCATCACTCATCACACCTAACATTATTATTTTCTGGTGAAAATGATGTCAATTGTTTTGAAACAAACAAAACATGACCCCGAAAAGTATAGTTATTAGGAAAGTATTAACTCGTGTGTTGCATTTGAAAATGAGATTGACGGTTTTACATAAAATTATTGTACAATTCATGTTATTTGCTTAAAAGAACTCATTAATCGAGTCTGGATGTGATAGCTCACGTCCTTGCCTAGGTCGAGACATGGTGGTTCCACTTCCACGCATAGGGTTGGATGTGGTGGTTCTATGTCGGAACCCCTGTAGAGACATGGTGATTTCACGTTGGAACTATTTATTTATTTATTTATTTATATAGTTTTACGCTAATTAGTTTAACGTTGTTTCATTCAGTAATTTGTCGTTTTGATTTTAAAAATATTGATCTACTTTTCCTTGATTAGTTTAACGTTGTTTCAGTTAATAATTCATCATTCTGGTTTTACAAAAAAAATGATTTGTTTTTATATAAATTTAAAATTTGTCGTTTTGATAAGGTTGCTAGTTACTCGATATTTGTTGTTACTTTAGATCTGTTAATTAAATTGTTTGTTGATAGTTCAATGCAATAGCTTGGGATGTGCGGGTGAGGGTAGTCTTGGTAGTTTATTGATATTGTGAATAATTTAAAGTAATTTGTCGACGATATTTTGTTAATTGAGTTACACTGTAAGGGGCGTTTAGTTAGAGAAAGGAAAAGGGTAAGGAAATAAGAAAGGGTAAGAAGGGGAAAAGAAAGACATTACCTAAAACTTAATAGGTTGTTTGGTTACTATAAGAAAGATAACTAATGGTCCACTCACACTCACTCCTATCACTAGCACACACCACCACAAACAACCACTTCTCTACTGGCGACGGTGATGATGGTGGAGGTGGCATGGTGGTGGTGGTGGTGGAGGTGGCATGGTGGTGGTGGCGGTGGTGAGGTGTTATAGCGGTGGCGGTGGTGGTGGCGACGGTGGTCACGGTGGTGATGGTGGTAGGGGTGTCATGGCGGTGGTGGCGATGGTGGTGGTAGAGATGTCATGACGGTGACTGTGGCGGTGGTCACGACGATGATGGTGGTAGAGTGTCATGGTAGTGATGGTGGTGGGCGTGTCACGACGGTGGTGGTGAGAGATGTTATGGCGGTGGTAGTGGTGGGGTGAGGGTGGGGCGGCGGTGGCATCATAGTGGTGGTTTGGTGGTGGCTATGGCACGGTAGTGGTGGTAGGTGAAAACAGTGGTTGAAGGGTAACAAAGGTAATGAAATCTCATACCCTTTGGGGTGGGGGTAAGAAATTAGACGGATTGAGGGGGTAAGGGAGGGAGTTCAATTCTCTTTGATTGTGTCAAACAAACACCAACAGAGGGAATGAATAACTTTATTTCCTTTTCCCTTTCTTATAGGCCCCCAAGGCCCCAACCAAACGCCCCCTAAGTCTGTAATCTGTACTCGGTTCTATATACACACTTATACAGTATACCGGGTTTGGACTCTGTACTTATAAGTCCAGTCACAGTGGGCTCCCTAATCTTGTGCATTGTGGACTTCAATTATGGGCTTAAATAGAACACAAATTCTCATTTGTGACCGCATTATTTCGTTACAAGTTTGTGACCTTTCACATGGAGCAAGTGGAATGATAAGTAAGTGGAGGTTTGTGAGACGTCACAAGCTTGTGACCGTTACAAACAAGACGGTCTGGTTAACGGCAAGTAACATAAGTCATACCTAACACGCTCAACTCTTTTTAGTAAGACGGTGTTTGGTTAACAACATATTCCCGATTTTCAGCATATTCAAGGGTTTTAACATGTCTGACTAAAATCAATATGCTAATTTTAGTGTTTAGCAACATATTTCGGCTAAATATGTTATTTTACAATATGGTGTTTATCACAACATATTGGTTTAACATATGGTAAAATAGGAAATTTTCTCCATTTTACAAAGAAAACTAACAATCTATTAATCGTAATATGTCAATTACCAAACACTCAAATTAATTTTGCTAATTATAATATACTAGTCAAACCTTATGATGAAATCTATTATTTATAATCTGCTTTTGCAATTTAGTTATACTGAAATTAATCCGTTGTTTACAAAATACATTCTAATATTTTTTATCATCTATTTAAAGTTAAAGTTTTAAACTTAAAAAAAAAGTCAAATGAGAAAGTTATTTTAGGATGGAAGACAATAATAGGTATTTGTGATTTGTGATTTGTGATTAGACTATTAGAGTATTAGCCTTTCTCACGCGAATTACATGATATAGAGTCTATGCAATCAACTGGATTATAAAAAATTAATTTTATTCCATTTGCATCCAAATGAAAATGGAAAAATATCACTTATTTTTATAGGATATTTTAGATTTGGGACTACAAGACAATACCCTACGTTATTTGTTTCCTAATAATTTGGGTATTGATTTTAAGCTAATGTAGCTTTCTTTCATCATACTTAATTTAAAATTAATTTACTGCCAACTTTCTTTTTGTTTAGCTTAATATTAATTTTAATTATAAAATGTATTATCTCACTAGGTACAAATATGAAGATGTAATGTCCCAATGCTCACCAAAACCATGGGTCAGTTGATAAACGATGGGAAAACTTTTTCGTTTTAAGAAGATTATTCAATTGTAATCTCACCTACAATTTAATGTGTAAAAGTGTAAAACTAAATACAAATAGAATTCTTACCATAAGTTTTTTTTGGGCAAATAGATAATGATAATTTAGATAAACGTAAATAGTCCTATCGATGAATTATTTTTCATAGAATTTAATTGCAATTAGTTCGATATTTGTTTATCAATTGTAATGCATGTCTTAAAAAATTATAGACATTTAATAAAATACGTATACATAGATATATCAGCAAGTGTAAAAATGAGCACGTGTAGTTATTGTAGTATCATGTTTGTGTGTAAAGGCATTTATGTAATTAGTTGTATTTGAAATAAAAGTAGTTAGACGAGATATTCTTCGTTCCTTCTATTGTCTTCCCGCGTAAAATATTTTGAAAACAAGTGACCGTTTTAAAAAAGTCGTTAATCGGTACACACAAACATAACTGTTTGTATCTTATCTCGCTCCGGCATAATTTATCAGTAAAAAAACAATAGATGATCGATGTTTACTTGCAAAATCTTAAATAAATAAACTTACATAAAATAGATCATATTTAACATGAATTTAAGGAAATCATTTACTTCATTCATTCCACTTTTTTCACAAATTGAACACACAAACAAGTACATGAGAAAGTCTCCATACATTATTATCTAATTATTGTTTCATTATTTTTATTATTATAAATTGTCACAAGGTTGATTGCCACACTCTATTAAGTCCAAGTGCAACAACAATAAACATGAAGTTTAGAAATTGGGTACATCATCAAAAAAGTTGAATAGCATTCTATGATCTAAATGTAAGTCCTCAACATCTGGAATCGAACCAGGTATAGTAATCTGAGATAACCATGGTAGAGGGTCCCCTACTGACTCGATATGGGCGATGTTATTGTTGTTGATCTCTATGTGACGGTATTTTCTTGCAACTCTTCGTATTTTAGACCGCCTTTTCTTAGGTATAACACTAGGCAACTTATCACTTGGAACAAGCATTTTCTTTGAAGGTCTACCTCTTTTACGTTTTGCTCCTACCAGGACGGATTCCATTGCCATGACAACCTTCATTGATAATAAGAAATGAAGTAAAGATTAATCTGAAGGTTTTGATGAGAAAATAATATTTAAGAGAGAAATATTTTGTGCTATAATTTCTTTTTTCTTTTCAGAATGTGCGTTTAAATATACAAGTTCTGGATATAAATGAGGTTTTTCATAAAGTGGTTTTATATTAATATAGCTGTAAAACGGATGCAGTCACAAACTCACAACACTATTAGTGAGTAAAAACGGTTATTAACAAGTTTTATTTTACGAATATTTTGTGCTATAAGAATACATAATTTTTATTTTTATTTTGGTTTAGAATGTGCACCTAATATACAAGTTTAGGATATAGAATAAGTATTGTGTAAGGTGATTTTACACTAATATAAGTATATAACTATTTAACAGATCCAAATATAACACAATTAGTCGGTAAAAGTGATATTAAAAAACCCCGTTTTACGATAAATTTGTGGAAAATTGACTTACACAAATATTTTTATATAATATAAGGCAATAAATTATCCAACGAATGCGTGATTTTTAAAGGTTTCATTATTACTTGTAAAATTGGCAAGTATAATTCAGAAATTATGATTTTATTATTTTATTACTCATATTTGGGTAGATTATAATTATAAAGACCCCCCTCTTTTATTTGTCATAGGCTATTTACCTTGATTTCATTTGTTTGCTAATTTTATTTTGTATTAATTGGTTGTCTTTCTATTTTAGTGATACTTTTGATTAATTATTGGATTCTCCACTTTCAGTTTAATCCACCTGTCATCTAATAATTGTTTTTCTTTTCCTTCATATTTGTGTCAAAACCAAAAACAAACAAGTGATTGAGATAAAGAGAATATTCAAAGTCTTTCCGTTAATTACTTAAAAGCAACAAACAACGAAATCTGTATGATTCAATACACTTATCCACATATCTCATCTTAGGTAGATGTAAATAAAGTAAAAATTGTTGCTTTCCGGAATAGTGTACGTAATAAATTTCGTATTAGTCGGATTCATATATGAGACCAATTATGTATGATACGTTAAACGCTTCAGCTTGACTCTTATTTCGCTCATTGGGAGCCAGGTCGTCGTTGTTGACGTCCTAGACAGGCAGGTTCAGGGCTTGGCCAGTAGAGCCCGACCCAGTCCGTGACCAGGTCTGCTATTATGCCTATATGGTTATATAGAACAATTTCTTTTTCAAAGCCACTCGTATATAAGTATATAACTAACTATATAAGAAAAACAAATTACATTCATTTAACAAAGTTTACATGATAGTACAGCAAACCTAAATCCTAACTCAAATATTCAGTCCTAACTCGAGACTCGACTATTCTGTGGACATCGAAATGTTCAATAAATCATAAAATTATACACCACAGCCTTTTCTACAGCTAACAATACGATCCAGCTATCTTGATTTCCAATACTTCATCCTTTACCTAGTGACTCGGTAAGTCTTGTGTGAGACGGTCTCAAATATGAGACAACCTGAAATACTTGTACAAATTTCTCGATTTACCTATCAGGTTTCTGTAATGTGTCCGCGAGTTGGAGACACACATTTGAAACTCCTGCTAATAACTTGACTTGTTGGTCTCGAGTTACTGCAGTTGCATCTGCAAGTAGCTGCTGAAGTTCTGACCATAAAGTTGAGGCTTTCTCACTATCGGAACAAGATTCAACTATCAACCGAATAGCTTTACAATATTGCTCTTCTGGAGGTGACAATTGGTGTGGCACCGGAGGAACAAGAAATGGATGTCCAAGAAGCTCAGGAATCCTCCATCTCTCATTACGGTCCCAGGCCAGACACTTCTTCATGAGATCCAGAAGCCAAGGGTTAGATACTGGAGTGAAGGTAATTTCATGGCTAGGGTCTGTGATTACTTTGAACTTGGCCCAGAAAGTCCTGTACTCCGAAAAGGGTGTACGGCCATAAACCATCTGATAGAGAATGCAGCCAAGAGACCAGATATCTGATGGGCGACCGCACTTTATAATGTTACCATCAGCATCACTCTCATTGCACAGGAATGCCTCGGGGGACATATAGCTTAGTGTACCCACCTGTTGCATAAAATGAACAGTTGAGTCACTTGAATAGACCAAGATTCAGTTTCATACCATAGGACCACATAACTAGACTTGGCAATACCAACCGGACCCCAGCCTCGGCTTGAGACATGGAAAGAACAAACCAAATTTACCAAATCCTATATTGGCCTCATCTGACCGAATTCTTAGTTTGAAAATGCGCAAGGCGCACAGAGGCACTAAGGCGCAAGGCGAAGATGAGCACCTTTTGGATGCGAGGCGCCCTATTTTTAACAACAAATTTGTAATTTCTAAATAAATTTTTTGGCAATGATAGCCTTTTAGAAGTTTTCAAGTTGGCTAACATGTCAAGGAGTAAAGTTAGGAATAATAGGGAAAAGAAATGGTGAGCCTTGTCTAAAAGATATGGAAAGGGCGTAGTTAGCCTTGTTAGATGAGCATTGTCTAGAAGGCGCACCTTAAATGCACCAAGGCGTTTTGGCTAGTGCCTCATCCAAGGTGCACTCAAGGTGCGCTTTTTTAAACTAACACCATATGGAACACACAAGAATATGACTAGATCAGAAATGGCTGATATGGATAGTTTATCTACATATTGAATAACAAAAAACCATAATAGATAGACAAGATTGACATGATTCATCCAATCAGTCACAATTGACCCAAAAATAAGCCACCTAAATAGATTCACTCAAAATGACCCGATAAATGATAATAATGCGCACAAAACAATGCACAATCGAAACAAGTCTGAAATGCCTTTCCCGAGCATTAATATACCCGCAATGACCTAACTCAAAAAATTCTCTTGTTAGGTGGTTTAGGTGTAGACATAGCTATTGGAAAACGGATAAGAAAGAACCTGAGCATCTCGTTGGATGTTGGTCGTGTCACTCATTATAGCTTTAGCAATCCCGAAATCGATGAGCTTCAACGAACCTTTAACAAGAAGGAAATTAGCTGGTTTCAGGTCGGAGTGTACTATACGCTCCTCGTGTATTGTGTTAACGGCTTGAAGTATTTGCTGCCAGAATGAGCAACAATGTAATAGTCAATGCTCTATCCTTACTCATACCAAGATATTCTTCATATGAACCAGTTACAAGCATGTTAATTGGCTCCCTCAGATATGTCAGAATACATTAGGCAAAACAATATCAGCTAGTTCAAATAAACTGACGAATCGCAAGCAAGTCAGCTAGCATGTTCTTTTGGCACAACCAGAAAGTATTTCCAGCAGAAACTTCTAGGGATAACTACTGACATTTCATAAATTGAGGACAGACCACAAACCTGCCAATAGAAACGAAGCCAGTTGTCATCTATTCTAGTGTTGGAGTCATCGATTTCCTTCCATTTTTGTGCAAGCATATGAGCCAAATCAATTTCCCCATATTCAAGGACCATGTAAATGTATCCATCATCTTTGAATTTGCTGTCCTTGTTAATGGTCGAGTCATTCAAGACTTCTTGAAGCAACGCCTTGTCTGTAACCTAGTACACAAAAGTTACAAAGACGACTTGACAAATCCCAGAGAGGGAAAGGGTTATAACCTGTAAGACTACAGACTCGAGACTATATGACCAGGTTACGGTGCTTAAGTCTATGAACAGAAAACAAAGAGAGGTAACAGCAGCTGTCACGCCTGTCAGTGCAAGATAAGTTTCCTGAATGTAGTACTTATAACTTTCAGACTTTCAGAGGTGTCAAAAGCAGGAATACTTGAGTTCCGACATGTGGAATCAACTGAAACAGTTCTTTAACCATAATAAAGCAGAAGAAAAACTGATAAAATTACCATCTAGTGTTTGTGAACAATTGTAAATCACAGGCGAGAAACATAATTTTGTAAGAAATTACCTCATAGTCAATTAATTGTATGATGTTATTCTTCCCCTTGAGTTTCTTCAAATAAAGGATTTCCTGACAAAACCCAAATGCTGTTGCATAGTCACGGCCTTTAAGCTTGATCTTTTTCAAAGCATATATTTTACAGTCGGATGAAATAACCTTGTGAACCTCACTGCTTCCACCACTTCCTATCTTACCAAGCCTTTGATAAAGCTTTCCATTCACCTTGAAAAACAAATCAGGATCATAACCCTTCTTCCGAGATGGGGGCTTTTCATGTTTCTCTGATTTAGCTGGTTCTGGATTCGATGGTTGATTCTCAACAGAGGAACAAGATGGCGGGATATTTGAAGTATCAGTTTGACACCCTTCCGTTTTCACCGAAATTCGACATTGAGATGGATCATTCGGTAGTTGACTCAAACTGTTTTGTGAAATTTCTTTAGCATCCATAGAAATATCAAGTGCATAGCTGGAAGCTCTTGTACTGACTACCTGGGATGATGAGCTAGCTTGCAGCACACAGCCACCAGTGGCTGCATTTTGAGCACCAACATCGGCATCACCTAACGAGCTCACATCAGTACCATCTTGCTGAGGACGTGAAGAATGAGTCGCTGAATTCAGGATAGGTGCTGAAGTTGCATGGACAAACGTGGTGGTGCCACATGATGACCCCACAATAGAAGATTGTGACACAGGTTGGCTCCCATCATTCTGCAGAAAATTTCTCAATTGGTGCAGTTGGTTTTGACAAGCCGCCAATTTGGATGCTACTTCAGAAGACCTTCCAAGAGACATTATACCACTATCAGGTACAGTGGTCAGAAGATTCGGTAGTTTCTGTTTGTTGTTAGTGACATTCAATGACTCCACTTGGTCGATAGCGTTCCAGTTGGTCTCTGTCAATTTCAGTAAAACCAAAAAACATAATAAGGTAGTTGCCCATTTTAATACTCTAGTGGATATCTCGTGATTTCGATCTTTTGCTCCTGCACTGGCAGCATGGTTAAAGAAGAGGAATGGTACATTCTCTGCAACTTTACTATGCTTATCAGAGCTTAAATCTATTTTGGAGTGTGCAAAAGGAACTTCTGCCATTTATTTGAATTCGCAACATTTCATATGAAACAAAGATTTAAGAAAGAGACAAGTGAGAAATTATGATTGAAATCAAGTGGATAGACGGCAGAATCCAGAAGTTTTAGAAAGATTATCTTCTGCCCTTAAACCTTTAAATATCCAAAACAGGAAATGTAGTGACTGTGTTGAACTACCAGAAGGAAAACGTTGCCAGCCGAACAGAAACAAATAGAGGGGTACAAATTTCAGTTTTCTCCTACAAATGAAAAGTACATAGTGAGAAGCATATATTACCCTGTGAAACTGCAGACCCGCCAACCAAAACTTGAACTTTCTTTGAACCCTCCACCGCAAGATCATCCTCTGTGCTACTTTCAAACGGATGGTACTTCTCATCAAAAGTGTTTGTCGAAGTACCACAGACAGAAGGTTGCGTGAATGAGGCATCTTCCTGACTTTCAATAGTCAAACTCTCCCCTTCACTCACCTGTCCACCAACTTTGGTAGACCTATTGGTCTCCACTGTTAAGCCCGAATACAAGCTTGAGCCTTTCAAAGCATCCCTTTTTGGTGGCACATTACGCCTTGGCAACAAATTTGAAGATGGCATTGTACCTACTTGGTTCCATATGGTAAAAAAACACTGAGTTCTGAAACTAAAACCTACAAATTTCACTCATTTACAACACTTACAACAACAAGCCAATGACGAGAACAGCAACAACAGTACCCTAATTCCTCAAGGCTCAAGGGTTCCCCCAAATTGTAAGGCAACGTGGTATTATATACGAATTTATTTGCATAGACCGGGATAAAAAAGAACTTCGGCATGGCGGAAAATGCCACAAATTTTATCACTGAAGAAAGCAAATTTCACACTAACTCACCCTATACTTCCATTATTGCAGATTTCCAGTAACTTAAAAGGTTCGATTAAGCAATAAATACATTAAACTCAAATGCCAAGCATCAATCACAATACAATTGCTACAGAACTAAACAAATGAATAATGAATCAACAAATCACCTCATAACAATGTATAGCGTTGATTAACAGAGTAATAAAGTTATGAGAAACGCATATTTCTTGACCATCATGTAAATTAAATGACACATTAAGTACTAATCAACCCTAATAACAATAAAGCGTGAAACAAAACCCTAATTTGAGGTTTAGGAGAGGGTAAAATCAAATTAAAATAGAGTAAATGAGATAACTTACCAATTGAACGGTGTCGTTTAAAGGCAGCTTGAACATTACGAAGGAAATCAGATTCGGATGAAGATGAATTGCAGTTGATCGAACGGTTGAGATTAGTTTTGGAGGTCAAATGTGGGCCGGGAAGGTTATCCTCAGCGTTCATTAATGAAGCTATGTGATTGCATATCTGGAATGAGTTGGCTCGGCGAAGCTCAGAATCGTTCCTCCATTACTGAGTCAAGGAGTTCAACTCGGAATGTTGAGGTTTGAATATCCGGGTTTATGGCGCTCTCCTGATTTACAATGGCTTATAATATGGGCTTCGATATTTTTTTAACCGTATACCCGGCCCGTGAAGATTGACTTCAATTTATCACATTGAACAACCATTTTCTTTGAAATTAAGTAAAGATTAATGTGAAGGTTTTTGATGAGAAAATATTAAAAGAGACAAATATTATGTTCTATAAAAAATATTTTTCTTCTTTGTTTAGAATACGCATTTAATATACGCTTGAATTTGAACCGTTTCGAGTAGTCGTAGCAGGGAATTTTTCTTTTCTTTCGGTTTCCATACCACGTGTCCGAAATCGTATCATAACATATCTTATTCGATTTTATGCCCAAAAAACAAATATAAATCACTTTTACACGATTATCCGATTTTCGGCCGAAACTGGTTTATTGTATACCGGCAACGTCCAATGTCTTCCGTTCTTTTTGTAATTTTTTGTGCCCCTTTATCTGACTCGATTAACCATCCGTGCAATTTTCGCACATTTTTGTTTCGGGAGCTCAGAGGCCTAAAAAACGTGTATTATACACTTCGATTCGTGTCATTTCGGGTGATCGTAACAGGCCATTTTTTACCCATCGGTTTTCATACCACCTGTCCGTAGACACATCATAAGGTGTTATATTCGATTTCATACCCAAAAAACAAATATAAATCACTTTTACCCGATTATTCGATTTTCGATCGAAACTGTTTTATAGTATACTGGCAACGTCAGATGTCTTCCGTTATTTTTGAAATTTTTTATACCTACATTATCTGACTCTATTAGCCATCTGTGCGATTTTCGCACCTTTTTGTTCTGGAAGCTCAGATGCCTAAAAAACGTGTATTATACACTTCGATTCGAGCCGTTTTGGCTGATCGTAACGGACCATTTTTTTTCATGCCGTTTTTCATACCACGTATCCGAGGATACATCATAAGGTATCTTACTCGACTTTATACCCAAAAAACAAATATAAATCACTTTTATATGATTATACGAGTTTCGCCCGAAACTGGTTTATAGTGTACCGGCAACGTCAGACGTCTTCCGTTATTTTTGAAATTTTTTCTATCTGCATTATCTGACTCGATTAGCCATCCGTGCGATTTTCGCTCATTTTTGTCCCGGGAGCTCCGAGGCCTAAAAAACGTGTATTATACACTTCGATTCGAGCCGTTTTGGGTGATCGTGACGGGCCATTTTTTCTGCCGGTTTTTAAACCACGTGTTTGAAGACACATCATAAGGTATCATACTCGATTTTATACCCAAAAAACAAATATAAATCACTGTTACACGATTATCCGATTTTCGACTGAAACTGGATATAGTGTACGGTGTACCTTATCCGATTTTCGGCTGAAATTGGTTTATAGTGTACCGACAACGTCAGACGTCTTCCGTTATTCTTGAATTTTTTGTGCTCGCTTTAATTGACTCGATTAATCATCTTTGCAATTTTCGGACTTTTTTTTATTTTGGGAGCTCAGAGACCTAAAGAACGTGTATTATACATTTCGATTTTAGCCGTTTCGGTGGTCTTTGGGGGCCATTTTTTCCCGCTGGTTTTCATACGACGTGTCCGAAGTCTCATCATAAGGTATCTTAGTTGATTTTATACCCAAAAACATATATAAATCACTTTTACGCCGAAATTGGTTTATAGTGTATCGACAACGTCAAATGTCTTGCTTTATTTATGAAATTTTTTGTGCCTGCTTTAGTTGACTCTATTAACAATCCGTGCGATTTTTGGACATTTTTATTCTGGGAGCTTAGAGGCGTGAAAAACGTGTATCACATATACTTCGATTTGAGCCATTTCTGGTGGTCATAGTTGACCATTTTCCCCCGATTTTCATATCACGTGTCCGTTGTCGCATCATAAAGTATATAAGACAAAACAATTTGTTATTTTGACGGGTATATCCGTCTTTACGATGGGTCAAGCAATATCCATGTGAATAGATAAGACAACAATTTGTTATTCCTAGACAATCGGCATTTGTCTTATCTATTACATAAATACTACTTGTATTTAACTCGTCGCAAGATATATCCCTCAAAAATGAGAACTTGTGGTTCAATTTTGAAGCACAATTGTCGGTTTAGAATTTGGACGCCGTAAACCTGAATGTAAAACATTCTGAAATACAGTACAATGAACTTGATCATAAGCCCAAAAACAAATTTGTACATCTTCCGTCCATGGATGGAATTATACTACAACTACAGCCATACATACATATTGATTTATTTCTGATTAACGATTGTGAAAAACTTGATTTGAATTAAATGCAACAATGACACTTTAGCAGCACGGGGGTTCATATTCGCTGGTCCACAGAAATGATTAGCCAACTCATACCCCATCTTTACGCATGAGTTTCACATCCCGCTACATACTTGCAGTCAAACGAGGCTTCAACACCTAGCAATAATACACCCCAAAGATAAATGTAATCAGAAATAAGTTTAATCGTACACACCCCAAAGGAAAATGTAATCAGTTATAATGTGTCAGGATTTTCTAAAGGCATTTGGGAATGATAGTTGCACGCAACGAAATAAGTTAAATCGTACCATTCATATAAACGACGAGGAATACAGAGGCTAGAAGAACGAATGAAACCTGAAGCTTAAAGGATGTCATTCTGTGTAGGATGATAGTTCAATTCTCAAGAGTTTTCCCGTAGACACAGCTAGCTATTGAAATGTATTTAAGGGTTTGAGAATAATAGTCAATCTTCACATAGGGTATAGGCTGTCATTTATATAGTGTTTTATGCAGAATCATTTTTAGAAGATCATGTTTCAGCCAGGAGACCCGATCCAAAAAGACGACACACCCAGCAAGAAGTTCATGTTAGGCTTAAATTAGAAGGATATCTTTATTCTCTATATCCTACCTCATATCTTTTCTCATTGGGATCTCTCAATAATTTTGTTAATTACCTTCTTGTTTTAAGGTAATTTAATTCCCAATTGAGTAAAAGATCATATTGTACCGGCTATTGTCCAAAACACTGATTTTTTTAACACATTTATCACTCGAAATAATCACACCGTTCAGTTGAATATGGTAATGATATGGCATCCTCTGCTCCTTATTCTTGTTCCAATACTTCTATGTTTTAATACATCATCCTTCTAATCCAATTTATATCATAGGACTGGGAAATGGGACACACGATCCACACTCGGTCATTAACCAATATGTGGGGCAGGACATGGGAACATCATTTGGAACATGTAATATTCACTCATCCAAATATTATTATGTGGATATAATATCGGGCACCAATTGGGCCAGAGGATCTTGACTATTTTGCACCAATCTGTGTTGTGTTTAGTTTCACCTGATCAAATGCTTAATTTGATAAATGAAATTGAAAAGAATGATAATAGTGGTAATCACCAAAGTCATAAAACTGAAGCGAAAATTCCAGTGAACCATCAAAGACATTACCTAGTTCAAAGGTCCCAGCATAGTACCAACTCTGTCACGGGGAATCAAGCGCAGTTCAGACCCGTGCTTAAGGAAGACATTGCCTGCAAAAATCCCAGTGTCCATTGTCAATAATACTCAATTGCCATACATATTATTATGTCTTTCATAACAATTAAACTATAAGGGAAGTTTCTCAAAAGTGATTCATATAAAAATTAAACAACAGATACAAACAAGTAAACAGAATAACAGAACCTACAGGCCATAGGGAAAAATAAAGTGAAACAAACACGAAGGATTATGCAATATAGCAACCAGTCTCTTTCACCACATTGCAAGAACGGGTTTGGATGTACATAAAGGGAATAAGACAAACTTGAATTGCAACACTATTAAGTCTTACCTTCCCGTAACTGGGAACTGAACATGCAAAATGATTCAAGCAAACGTTCAACACCAAAAAAACAACTTGATGTGAAACATTCATCAGAAGACAATTAACATCCAGTCAAGCAAGTTCACTACACAGTTTAACCTCATTATTGATACATAACTCATTCCTCCACACGCTAATAATTAGTTATGGTGAGGGACGAACATGTTATGAGTTATGACAAACGTGATGTAACCACACCCAAGTGCAGAAGACAAGGCAAGAGATAAAACAACAACAACAACAACAACATCAGAGCCTTAGTCCCAAAATACTTTGGGGTCGGCTGACATGAATCATCCTTTGGAACCGCCATGGGTGAACTCCCATCTCAACAAGAGAAAAAAAGAAAGAAAAGGAAAAACAGAAGTGGAGTGAAACAGAAAATGAAAGGCAAAAGGGTTTTATAGATTTTAAATCGAATTTATCCCAGTATAAAAACCCAAAAATTAAATCACGAATAAAGCTTAAAGTGATTTTGAAAAAGGAAGTAAAACTTAAAATAAAAGTTTTTGGGAAAAAAGTGTAATAAATCCAAAAAAAAGAAAAAAAATGTTTTTAGAAAACTTAATAGAAACATCAAATGCTAGAAGTCCACATGTATCATATCCCTCCATAGTGCCCTCTCCATCACCATCCCCTCCTGAAGCCCGAGAAATCTCATATCGTGCTCAATCAGTCTTCTCCATGTTTGTTTAGGTGTCCCTCTCACCCTAGCAACCTTTTCTGCACCCCAGGTCTCCAACCTCCTAACCGGTGCGTCCAAGGTCTCCTTCTCACATGGCCAAACCATCTTAGTCGATTTTCCATCATCTTGTCCTTTATTGGGGCCACCTTTACTTCTACCTAATCACCTCATTCCTTACGCGGTCTTTCCTTGTATGGTCGCACATCCACCTCAACATACGCATCTCTGCCACACTCATCTTATGAATGTGACACTGTTTCACGGCCCAACACTCCGACCATAAAGTAAGTCAGGCAGGCCTAATCGCCGTACGATAAAATTTGCCCTTTAATCTTTGGGGCATACCTTTATCACACAAAAACCCCGTAGCACTTTTCCATTTCATCCATCCGCTTTAATTCTGTGGGCCACATCTCCGTCAAACTCTCCATCTTTTTGGATAATAGATCCGAGATATCTAAAGGAATCTGACCCCTCAACAACATTTCCATCGAAAATAATGCTCCCCACCCCGCCAAGAAATAAACAGATTTAAAATTTAACAGCGATATAAAAAAACTGAACTATAGATAAACATGTGAGTTGTGAAGCTCACCTGCACTTTGCTGAGGATTAATTCCCACACCATCTGTATCCACACAACAAAATAAACAGATTCAAATTAGGGAAGCTACGTCATCCAAACAAAAATAAAGACTCTTTGAGACCAAAGAAATACTTCATCCCTGCAATAAATAACGACTGCAAACAATATTCCCATATTTTTCTGTCTTATGACTTCATGATGACTAGTAGACAAACTGACAATATATGTTTCATCCTTAACCTCCACCTACCAGCGGTATCTAGAAGTTAAACACAAAAGCAAATCCTTAAACTTTTTCTTCCCACTTCATATCCCACTGGCCAATAGAACAAAAAAATAAAGTTAAAACACTCAAAAACACATTTGTAATTTCGTATGCCTAGATAGCCAGAGAAACCTCATGTTTCTTCCCGCATTGATTTTCAGATGGTTAATAACGAGTACAAGTTACAGACTAACACAGCACTTTTTCTTTACAGCAAGGATAAGATCTCCTGAAACATGATTGCATGATTCCAGAGTTCGATTGGTAGATAACTGAATCTTCCTGATGGTACACAGTTCATTGACACGCATGCCACAGACAGCCAGAGTTGTCTGTGTTTTAGCCAGACCAAGGGTATGTAGCAAGTGGCGTGGGGACTTGTAAGGGAGTGACGCGTTCTAGTAATTCTACTGTTAGCAAATGCAGTTGCAAATAATTTTTTGACTGATTTTGTCATATAAGACCCCACTAGTATTCATAAATAATTAATAACTTGAAATTTAAGACCCCACACATCGAATTTTCTAACTATGCCACTATGGTCTCTAGGTAGCTGCCTGTGGCGTATCTAGGATTTGTTTATAGGGGGTGTGATTACAAATTTTTGATAGTGACAATGGAATTACAGGAAAAATGTTCTAGCATTATAATAATTTTAGTAGTAAGAAGAACTTATTAAGGGGTATATTCTTTCCTATAGTTACAGAATTAACACATACTTCTATAAAGCCTATTATCCAAGTATGTATATTGTAAAACAAATTCTTTGATAACTACAGTTAATTCATATATGGACGTGATTTTACTGTAAACTAGTTGTTGGATAGCTAACTTGCATAAAATCGTCTTACACAAGACTAGTTACAATATTATTTATTATTTTCATATCAAAAGCTAACAAAAAAATTACAAAGGAACCCCTAAAATAGGAAATCAACCAACAATGATTTTGCTATAAAAGATGAGGGAATTTACGAATTGAAAAAACAAAAAATAAACGAACTCGTAGAAACAGAAATAAAGAAAATGCAAGTGTTGAGATGGAGGATCGAACACCCAACCTACACACATATGACATGCACAGCTTACCGCTGCACCACATTCATCAATTTGCTACCGAATGGTTGTCACTTGAACACCCAACCTACCCACTGCACCTCCCTTTAATACGCCGATGGTAGCTGCTATCTAGAAATCTCTAACTATTTCACGTACTAAATCAGATACCTTACCATGCAGGCACACACACTCCTTAAGATTTGACTACAATAGGGATGTAACATGAACATTACCAAGAATATAAATGTTGATTATTGTTTGATACTATATCAGGTTAATTCTATAATCTTACTACTAAAGTTTGATCATCATATGCCATAGTCGAGTTGGCGGACAATTAGTGCATGCAAAACTCAAAAATGTTACATTACAATCATCACTTTAGTATCTCAATTCTCAAGCTCCCGTAAGGAGGTCAGATGTACTTGACCAAAAGACTTGCTTCAAATGACCGAAAATGAAGTTTGAGTCGAGAATTGGCTCTAATGATTCTTACTTCACAGTAAAACAAAGCGCAGCTAGTTTGCATTATTAACTATCCCAATCTAAGCGGAAGAATCCGATAAACCTAGATACCAAATCTTATGATCACAAAATCCCACCACTCCACTCATATGCTTTATTTTCATTTCATAACTAACCGAGTCAAAGCGTAATCTAGCAATTACATTCTCAAACAACATTCCAACAAAGTATCATCATTCAAAAAGAATTATACAAAATCGAAGAATCCGATAAACCTAAATACCAAATCTTATGATCGTCGAACAATAACCATAACCCCATCAATTTCTCACCATAATCACACCAAAAAACCACTAGCAATCATACACAACATTGATTTCTCTAAATAGAAAAATATATTACCGTTGGTGATGATTGCGCTGGTTTGAGGAGGAACCTTAAATTCTTCGGCGGCGAATTTAAGAACGGCGGTAAAAGGCGCTGCTTCCGGCACGCTAAACCTAATTTTGTTTCAAAATCCCCAATTGAATTAAAATCAACAGAATTAATCGAAGACAATTATCAGAAAACATAATAAGAACTTGAGAAGAAAGGAAAAAAAAAGGTATACATACACTTTGAAAGGAAGTTTAGGGTCGGAAGTTAAGGTAATCTTGAAGGATACCTTTCCTCCTCCTTCATTCGCCATTTTCGTACTTTGATTGCTTTCTCCTCCCCCAAATTGATATTTCTACGGTTTTACCATTTAGAGTTGTTCGTGGAATCGTCCCGATTTGGTCTATTTTATCAAAATAAAAATAAGCGGGCACAGATAAAGTATTTAGAAAAAAAATTTAACGCCCAATTCATTAAGATGTCCCAAACCCGTTAATCCGCTCATCTGTGGACGAAAAAATAAATGTGAGCCCGATCTAAATCTATATTTCATCGCCTCTATCTTAGATTATACGGAGTACTCCCGTGTCTCAAACATTTTGCATATTTGAAATAGTTTATATCTATTTGAAATAAGGAGTCGTTTGGTTGCACGTAGGAATTCGTATTGCTTAGGAAGTCGTAAAACACATGATTTTAAAATTCACGTGAACTAGAAAATGTTGTTTGGTTGCTACGTAGGAAATGCAATTCAGGTAGGCATTCCCACTTACCTAGGGGGCCTAGGTAAGCCACTTCCTCCATTATGGAATCCATGGGAAGTACAAATTAACGTGAATTGGGGTAACCAAACAAGGGATCAATTTAGCAATTCACGTGAATTTAAAATTTCTACGTTTTTTAATGGGTAACCAAACGACCCCTAAAGATTTGTAACAAACTCACTAATAGCATAATTATCATTATTCTTAATAAAACAATCCAGCATTTTTTTTTTCTAATTAACAATAATATGTAAAATTGTTGTTCATTTTAAAAATGAAAATAAAAGTAAAAAATCGGTGGTAGAAGACTTTATTTGTACCCCGTAGACCATAATACAACAGTCTTAGATAATACAGAGTATACAAGATCAGGCTTTTGTGTTTATTTTCCTATTTTTTGTATTTCGCGTACCAATTCATGGTTATATTAAGTACATAATTTAATTTGAGCACTATTATAATGTTGGTCGTGTAAAAGTCGGATCAAAATGTTTTAATTACACAACCAAACGTCCCAAATATTATTAAGTCTAGATGACAAACTTGAGCTAAAAAGTTGTGGCATGAGTTGAGTATTTACAAGAAAATGATTAGTGAAAAAAGCACATAAATTTCATTTGGCTGCGGCCAAACATGATTACGTACAATATATACATAGATTGTGCAAAACCTTTAAAAATCTACAAGATAGTCCCCAAATTCACTAAGAATATGACTAGAAGCGTGAGAGACCACCATCTTCGGATCAAAGACTCCATTCCCATTGATCCATTACATATCAACTTGTTGTTATGGTACGTGCATACCGGCTGAGACCTACAATACCAAAACATTAACAATTCCGCATTATAGCAAATGGGGTACGGAAATTCATTACCAGGAAGCTGAATATATATAAAAAAAATAAAAACCTGGGAGAACAAAAGGTGATGACATAATCAGTGCCGGAGCAAGTAAAAAGACTTGTAGGATCATCATAGGCATAAGTATAAGCCGTAGGACAAGCTGCCTTAAACGTACGAGAATAATACGTAGGACGACATGTCGCAGGATTGCCGTACACGCCCTTGCAACAATACTCATCCGTATCGAATGCTTCACAAGCACTCTTGCACGCCACCGTCTTACCACTAACCCGTACCGAAAGCTCTTTTGGACAACTCTTTCTTAGGTCTGAATCACACCCTGCAATCGTGCAATTACCCGTCCCGTGAAGGGGTTTAACTGCAATCGGGAGGTTAAACCCGTCCACGAGACTAACGTCGTAGAAGTCGAGGGTGGCAAGGGTGAATTCCACCAGGGTAGCGGGTGGTTCTCCACCCGCACCACATTGGAGGGTATCCCCACATGCGCCAGTTTGGCATTTGCCAATGCCACTTTGGTCGAATTTGCACCCGGTTCGACCCCACATCCGACCACTCCATCCGATTGGAGCGTTGAACACTTTTGATTCACCCGGTTTCAGGACAAAACCGCCACCACCAAAGCTGCTACCCGGTGTAACGGCCGGCCAGATTGTTTCTTTGCAATCGTTTATGATTGTGAACACTCGAGCTGCATTTGACAACTTTGGTCCTGCATTACATATCACACATAATTACACAAATCTATTTGTAAGGCCTTTCAAATTAGTGTAAAATCGTTTTAAGGTCGAGTCATAAAATAAACACCATCAAGTCTATGAGTTCCGTAAGCAACAATTTTTTTCTAGATCAAAGATATCATAAACGCGCTTAATTTGAAAAAAAAAAAAAGTTACGTTCATAACTCACTATAAAGAGATACACTCACTCAAAGTTTAAAGTTTGACCGACTCTAATCTTACCACGAGTTCAGAAATTGAAATATGTTTCTCTCATATAAAAGATGTCGTAAAACCGGTCAATTTTTAAAAAAATCGTCACTTTTAGTACTATTGATCGTGAGTTATAACCTAGGTAGCACGGGCACTTCTCTTAATTAGTCATCCCGTGTCCGACACTCAAACACCCGACACTAGTTGGACACATGGCTAAGCATATTATAGTTTAGACGAGGAATAAAATTTTAAAAACGATCGATTAGAAAATGAGTTTGGGTGGAAAATGAGAATTAATTATAGTAAAGGTCGAATTGTAGCTTTACTTGTTTAGATTTAGTTTCAAATACATCATAAAAATAAAATTATACGTTATTCATAACCATAAAATATATATTTTATTATATTTAAATGTCGTGTCCCGTGTCCTAAACTTTTAATGGAATGCTGTGTCCGTATCCGTGCCAATGTCCGTTTTGGTGCTACCTAGGTTATGGCCAATAAAAGGCGTTTTTGTTAAAAATATGGTTATCATGTAAAAATAAAAAACACGGCTTTACCAAGTAAAATGTAACAAAAATAATTGTGTAAAATCGTCATACAAATATATACTTTCTCATGTTAGTATAAACAAAATTTTAAGCGACTCAATTCTATAAGATAATATTACGAAAGTTTCATATTAACTACTCGTAACTTGCATCAACGAAGGCATATATATAATTTTGTTTTGGTTTTGGTTTTGTGTAAAGACAATCATATATAATATTTACTCTGGTCTCATATACTAAAAAGATTGTAACCTGAACGACGACTAACTTGTTACTAAAATTTCAAGACTTTATCAACTAAGCATTAATGAATCATATATACACAAATTAATCGAAAAGGACTACCTTCGGAAAGAAGGACAAGCATGGTGATGAAATATATAAATGAAATTGGCATCTTAATATCCATGATAACTTTTGTATATTTTTGTTGTTTCAATTATTTTGGTTATAGATGGAATTTAGGAAGACGAAGGTTGAATGAAATTGTGGTTATAAAGCAAAATGTGCAAAATATAAAATGCAGGAATACGTGAGAAATAGGATACGGAGTACATGATTTAGTACAAGGAAAAGTAAACCTTTCCATTACTTATTCCCTTTTGCATCAAAATTTGGGTTATTCTTTGTCCATTCCTAGTATTCAAGTTCCCCTCCAATTCCATTCTTCTCTCACCATCCAACTTAATTCTCAACTATCGAGGAGGAGTCTCTCTTAATACGAGCATATCTGGTGTAAGATTAAAACGAATTAGATATATACTCCTACTAGTTTACTAGTTTAAGACTAATACAAAATTGCACGGGTATATAAAAAAAAATATAAATAGTTATTTAAAATTTTATAGTTGTAATATGAATTCATTTAAATAGAAATATTACCACTGGAGAGGGTGGATAATGGATTACTCTTATATGAAGATAATAAATTTGAGAGATGAATAATTACTACTTCCTCCATTTTTCTATGTTCTTCCCATTTGCTTTATTGCGGTCTCCAAGACGCACCTTTGACCGTCTTTTCCGACACCTATACGGTATCTTTTTCTATTGAATTTTTTTTCCCCACGAAGATTTGTTGATAATAATTGTAAATGTTCTAATTTTATAACTTAAAATTCATTATTGTCTAACTTACTTACGGTCAAAGTTCGAAAACTTTGACCTCCAAAAAGCAAATGGGAAGAACATAGAAAAATGGAGGAGGTATTATACACTCATAGCAAACATAAAAAATACGTATATATCACTCCCCTATCCATTCACCCCTACCTTAAGGGCCTTAATCCAAGCATGTCCTAAGTCAGAAGTATCCATTAATTATCGAAAACAGGTGATCACCTTTGTGTATGAAAGCCAAGTTAATGAAATTAATTTTTTATCCATTTACGAGTCAAAAATCAAGTATTTGAATACTAATATATTTGGGTTTTCGTTTAAACTTTTGTCAATTGTTTAGCTCGGTCTATCACGCATTGAATACAAATATTTGGGTAGCCCATCACACACATTTGGACTTAGGAACTTAAATGATACAAAGAACTCGTGCAAAATTGTTTTACACAAGTTATTAATTTCTAACCCTATTTATTTATTTGTTTATTTTACCCCTTATTTTATTTCATTAGTCATATAACTATTTTAATTAAAGATAGATAAATGAGTTTGACTAAATAAAATACTACGAAGTATTTTCTAAAGCTTGATAGACTCCAACCAAGAGGAAGTTTACCGTTTATCAATATAATAGACCTACTCAAACAATGATCTAGTAACGCTCTAACAGAATAAATAGAACTAAATTCAGTAGAGATTTCAAGTTCAAACTAATAATGTGAATTCTCATACCCGTTTTTCTAAATTCATACTTCTACATAGATGATTGGACTACATGTTAAATCGCATAGCGCCAAATAAACATATTCGAGTATTGGACGTGGCAAGAACATTTTATTGTGTGTGGAATGTGTATGTATTTATTAGGTAGCCGTAAGTATTTTCAAAATTTTATGACAAACATGACTTTGCAAGAAAATTATTGGAGTAATGATCAATACATGATAAATGAGCAGTCCATTTATAAAATTCCAAAAGCCCAACCAATTATCCTGCTTTGAAACGACATCACTTCCCCAAACTAAGCACTCCATACTCCATACATATTACCTATTCTTTTCCTTCCAAAATTTGTTTACTTAAGCTTCGGTATAAAGAGCAAAGAGAAGGAAAGAGATTTTAGGTAATGTTGAATCACAAAAGAATAATAAATTTCCCATTTGGTGCGAGAATATCTATCGCAAGTTTGCGACGAAATAAGTACTATCCATGCTAGTAAATAATACTCCATGCAAAACAGATTGATACTTTTTAATCAGTCACTTTATTTTTGTCTTATCTATATATATTCACATGAGCAAAAACTTGATCGATCTCAAGTTTATGACAATATGTTTGTGAGTTTGTCACAAGAAAAACTTGTTATGAAACTATATATTATACGGAGTACATCACTTTACGTAATTATCGTTCCATTCAAATTACTCATAAAATCACATACATCTTTTAAGATGTTTAATGCGTACTACTACCTTATTACTAATTCAAGAAAATAAAATGATGGTAAATACTAGGGTTAAACATTTTTTTTCATAAGAAAGTATTGTATAAAATAATTGTAAATTTAAGTTGTTTAAAACACTTAAATAAAGACGCCTGTGGACCTAAAATAACTAATGTTTGTTACTACTCCCTCCGTTTCCGCGATATGTTTACCCTCTCTTTATTTTCCCTCACAAAATAAAATAAAGGGAGTGTAAATATATCAACATGATAGAGGGAGTACGTATTACAAACGTATAATAATAATAATAATAATAATAATAATAATAATAATAAATTGTAAACTTTCTTGTAAACTTTGATTTTACCTTAATAAATTGTAATAAATTATAATAATAATAATAATAATAATAATAATAATAATATAATACGTGTATTAAGCTTAGTTTGTGCAAAACAATCTTATATAGTGTTTATCAATAAGTTTGCCTCAAAATCTGGATTTAATGAAATTTTGATTATACTAGCATATGATATTAAGGACAATTTTGATTATAGTACCATAATAAGTTACCATAAATTATACCACTCGTTATATCGTTGTGATTATATTTAGTCATAAAATACTCATATACGTTAAACATTTTTGACAAAAGTAACAGTCTAAATGAGGAATTGCCAATAATTTTACAGAAAATTAAAAAGATGGGACAGGAGGTATAGAGCATAGGTATGGTTTAAAGATTGGAAATATTTGGGGCGGCGGCAAAATAGATGTTGTTTACGAAGGTGATTAGGGCCAGTTGTTAGTTGTTACACGTACGTGTGGGAGTAATCATGATTACCACTAAGCCACCTCTAATCATAATTTCCTTCTTGGCCCTACTGTTTTTTCTCCCACTAATCTTCCCTTTTCACCATTTTAACTTTTTCTTTTGTTTTGTTAAATCATTTAATTGAAAACAACCTATCAGTAATAACCTGATCTAATCTACTTCAAATTCTTACAAATCAGAACTAACCCAATTAACCTATTTATCAACTACGAAGTAATTTGCAGATACAAATATAGAAAAACAAGAGTAAAAAGTAAAAGACTCAAAAGTGGCGTATAGGTGGGCCATCCCGCTCGTTGGTTTGCATGCGACCATGGCCCATACCCTCCACAACCAAAGCTCCAAAGCTCCAAACCCCAAAACCTCTATTAAAATTAAGAAAATAAAGTATGTATTCAAGGTGTCATGGGAGACATACATATACCACCCACCAATCAAATTGTAGCAATGGCCCATTTATTTCTAACATATGACTATTTAAATATTATTATTAAATCATTTTTTTTTTCCGGTACCCTATATGGGTCATTTGTTTATTGTTTTGTATTAAGAATGTCTTTGAGCGATAATTCATCATATGGACTTGTCATTCACAAATAAGAATTATAATTATAATTATAAGTGGTCTCCTCATCTCTATCCGTATATAAAAAATTTAAAGGTAGACAAGTGATGAGACAAGTAGAAGTATATTAGTATAATATTTGGTGAGGAAAGTGGATTTCACCAAACAAGTGACCTAATCATTATCACCCTTGAAAAATTGCATTTAAAGAAGAGGCAACACAAGTGTTATAACATAAAAAAAAGAAATAAAAAAGGAGTCGCTCCCTTAGAATATAAAAAATATAATTACTTTGTAGTAACTATCTGTTGCCCTCAATCTCAAGATCATCATTAAGTAAGCTCCTTGAAGAGTAGTAGAGTGTAATCAGCATTAATATTATTGGTAAGTAGTTGCAAAGATGGCTTCAGAGAAAGTAGAGACGGTGGTTGCTAATTATGTGGAAATGGAAAGAGAAGAAGGAAATGAATCAAAGTGTACTAAGGATAAATTGTCCAATTTCTTTTGGCATGGTGGTTCTGTTTATGATGCTTGGTTTAGTTGTGCTTCTAACCAAGTAACCTTGCTTCTTCTTTTACTTTACTTTTCTCATTCTTTCCATAATAATAACAACTGTTTCATTTTCGAGATGTTTCAGATATTATTGTTTACGTTTTTATTTTTATTTTGTTTATGTAGGTGGCACAAGTTCTACTAACACTACCATACTCATTTTCACAACTTGGAATGTTATCTGGGATATTATTCCAATTATTCTATGGATTGATGGGAAGTTGGACTGCTTACCTTATTAGTCTACTTTATGTTGAGTATAGAACAAGAAAAGAAAGAGAAAAAGTTGATTTTAGAAACCATGTCATTCAGGTTACTTTTTTTTTTTTTTTTACTGCCTTCAAATTCTACAATAATTAATAATTAACCCCCAAATGTCTAAATATCTGCTTAAAATGCAGTGGTTTGAAGTACTTGATGGATTACTTGGAAAACATTGGAGAAATATTGGATTATTTTTCAATTGCACTTTTCTTCTTTTCGGATCCGTCATACAACTTATTGCTTGTGCTAGGTAACTCTTGATTTCATTTTATAAAACAGCTTTACATAAGCCCAATTAACAGAAATCATTATTCTAAAATTAAAACATGGTTGTTGTTTTGTACCTTGACGTGATTTTAGAAGGTTATTTAACATTTGAATTGGATTTGTGATTGCAGCAATATATATTACATAAATGATAGTCTAGACAAGAGGACATGGACATACATATTTGGAGCATGTTGTGCGACGACAGTCTTCATACCATCCTTCCATAATTATAGAATTTGGTCGTTTTTAGGGCTTCTTATGACTTCCTACACTGCTTGGTACTTGACCATTGCCTCCCTCATGCACGGACAGGTAATAATAATACGAAGTAACTCATTTCCATATGGGATCTACAAATATCGCCTTACTTTGTTAGCTCAGTTAGTCGTGTCAAAAACCCTTCTAAGCTCATGAATTCAAACAACTGTATATGCATACAAGTATACAACAGTCTTATATCGTTTTTTTCAGCTGGTAAAGTTATTGATTGATTGGTGATCTTGAGTTGAACCAAACGTAATTATAATATACCGAAAAGGTGTTAACCTAAGGATCATTGATATTATATATAAAATTGATATTTGATGTTGGTGTGAAGGTTGAGGGAGTAAAACACTCAGGAGCAGCCAAGTTGATGCTCTACTTCACCGGAGCAACCAACATTCTGTACACTTTTGGTGGACATGCTGTGACTGTGTAAGTTTTATATATAATAAAATTCATTTAATTATTATTATTAATAAAACTTGAAAATTGGGCCTATTATTTGACCCTTATCTTACCTTATATGAATGTAGTTTAACATTTGTATTAATTAGCTCTAAGATTAAGTTGTTGTATGATTGTATGTTGGATGTATTTGAAAGGTATATATTAACAAGTTGAAAGGATTATTGTAAGATTATTATTGTTGACATGGAAATAATTATGAATGGCAGGGAAATAATGCATGCGATGTGGAAGCCACAAAAATTCAAGCTAATATATTTGATAGCAACAATATATGTATTAACATTGACATTACCATCAGCAAGTGCAGTGTATTGGGCATTTGGAGACATGCTTCTTGATCATTCCAATGCTTTGTCTTTGCTTCCTAGGACTGCTTTCCGAGATGTTGCTGTTATCCTCATGTTGATCCACCAGGTTTAATTAACATTATTTATTATTTATTATTTATTATTAGTAGATCAAAATGAGTATTAATTACTTAATTAGGATGGTATGTTATAAACTTATAATGTTAATGAAATGAAAATTCGAAAATGTATGTATGCAGTTTATAACATTTGGATTTGCATGCACACCGCTATACTTTGTATGGGAAAAATTGATTGGAGTCCATGAAACGAAGAGTGTTATGAAACGGTCGATAGCAAGAATACCGGTAGTACTTCCGATATGGTTTCTAGCAATTATATTCCCATTCTTTGGACCCATCAATTCTGCTGTTGGTGCACTTTTGGTTAGCTTCACCGTTTACATTATTCCTGCCATGGCTCACATGATCACTTTCTTCCCTTCCTCTTCCCGTCAGGTCCGACCTATTTCTTATTCTTATTCTTATTCTTATTCTTAATTAATCAACTAATAATAACCTTCAATTATTGTTATTCATTCTTACAGCATGCAGTGGAGAGACCACCTTCATGGCTTGGAGGATGGCCAGGAATGTATGGAATCAACATTTTTGTAGTTATTTGGGTCTCTGTCGTCGGCTTTGGGCTTGGTGGCTGGGCCAGTCTCAGAAATTTCATACTACAAATTAACACATTTGGTCTTTTTGCTAAGTGTTATCAATGCCCACATAACCCTAAATAAACCTTTTTATTACTTTCCTTTTTTTTCCTTCTTTTTTTAACTTTTAATTAAGATTATTTTGAGACCGACCTATGGTTAACATTATTATTACTGTTATCTTTTTTATTATTATACCTAATTATTAAAGTCTGTAGAAATCAACATTTTTCTATTCTGTCACTTCTCTTGATGCCTTTTGGATTATGTCAGTGTGTGAGTTATTGATTCAAGGATTTGTAATTAATTTATTAAACTTTGTTTCGTGGAATCTAATACTTGGAATTTACCACATTGTCAATTGTCATCATCAAATCTCACAACATCTACATTTTCATTTACAAATCATAATTTTTCGGCTTTAGATCTACGCTTTCAAAATTAATCACTTAACAAAAAAATGAATATTAGGTTTAGTTTTGGGTTAGGTCATTTTATTTTCGTGATACAACATGCAAGAATCTGTGCTAAAATTCATTTTCAGACCTAAAATATGATTCATTCTACAACTAACATTCAAAACTCAATACACATCTCAAATGTTAAACACAAATTCTCAACTATAACTATTTTACGAGATAATTTTTTAAAAGTAATTTGTGTATACACATAATTAAGTATGAAACATAAAATATTACTCTGTATAACATCTAATTAAAACTCAATTAATATATTTTTCTTAGGACGGTAACATATGTTTTAAAATAAAAACATGTTAAAAATATTATATATATAGGATAAACCTGGTCTTATTATTTTTTAGGCATTATTCTTTTTTCTCATCTATCATAATTGATTCGTTTTAAATATAAAATGAATGTATCTTTCTTACACAAGAACTTGTGACAACCAAAGTATCTCATCGAGTCAAGAGTGTGGTACGGTGGTTGCTTAGAATGCTCACCCTATCCCCTAATCAAGAAATCATGGACTGATATCTGCTGATAGAAATTATACAATACACTCCGATTTCCGGAAAAAATGTCATGGAAATTGTCAGAGAACAGCAAGTAACATGCCATGTCCTAGTGAAAAACAAGGGTAAAGGAGTCGATCCACAAGTTTCCAAGTGCTTTTTACTACCTAATAATAGACCAATGGTGACCATTTAGCCCAAAGAGCATGTACCTTATTACACTTTCGCCCTTTTTTATATGTCAATCTTGTGTCTTGACTTTTTCTGTATGGATTTGACTAAAACGACAAAAGATAGATCCATTATCCATCAATTTTTGGTCATCGTTGAAGAAAGCTAAGAAAAACTTTTAACTAGAATGGGATTGTAACTTTTGCATTATACTCCGTATATAACATGATTGATGTCACTATTGTCCATTGATAAGTAACTCAATTCAACATTTGAGTTCTTATTAAAGCTAAAAAACTTGACTAGGTTACGCTTTGGTCAGCCTGTGTTTAGCTTCATGCAGTATCAAAGAGGAATAAATTATTCTTACAAAATTAAAGAAGATATATTCACAAACAAAATTCAAATCAACAATTTATTTGAGTTTATATTCTTATCATAAAATTCAAAAACGTTATATAAATAAATATAGATGTATGGTTTACATGTGAAAACCAGATGAATTCAGTTCTATATAACTACAATCTACAAATTAGTGTTTTATAATTTGTTCAGTTAGATCAATTACAAAAACGTTATCCACTTTAAATAAAAACGTCAAATTTCAACTCATAAGATATAATATAGTTAATTAAAATTCAAAATCAAAGTTCTATAACTTTTGTGGTCAGTTGAATTTTAGATCAAATCTTATGGTACATACTTAAATAAAAGTTGAATGTACCACATGTATCAATTTATAAAGTGATGGACGTGCAATGGATCATTCATATCACCAAAACCTTTATGAATAAAGACAATGCAATGAGTAACCCAAGTTAGTCCATATCCAACTAACATGAATACATGATCTTCAATTCTTTTCTCATTGGTTAACTTCCTCTCATTATCTTTTTTTCTTTGATGGATAGATTTAGGGGCCGCTTTCAGAAGTGTTCATCCCCCTTGTTGAAAGAAAAACTCAAAAATTTTAGTTCTTTAAAAAATATTTTGAATTTATGTTATATATAATTACTTATTTATTAACTTTAAAAAATTTCACCCTTATTAATTGTAAATCTTAGTTTTGCCGCTGAATAACAGATCTCCTACTACTTTTACCCAAAATAAGTCGAAAAAAACGATGGCAAAAAAAAGTAAAGAAAAGAAGAAAAAGGCAAAGCAATGTTGATATGGAAAAGGAAATGTGATGCTCAAATCATGTTCAATCAAATTCAAAATGGAGTGGAATATAAACTAATAACATGTTAAGTTAGGATCTAATAAGTTGATGTAACATGTTCTAAAGTGGAATGAAGACAATTATGGAGAAAATTAGTGATATGTCCTTCTCAAACTAGAAACATTTTTGTGTTGGATGTTGCTCTCTAATCTTTACAATCATTCACTGGTGTGTGCCAAGACCCATTGGTGGGTCTAATATAAAACTAAATTTCATTTTAATTGACTCGATTGGTTAAAATAAAATAAAAATATCACGATTGGATAGCTCATCATGAGATTGAATTAAAGTTTGTCACTAGGGTATAGGAAACTTTGCCAAACTCATAGCCGTGAAAAGAAAAATACTACATTTACGTCGGTTATTTGTAAACTTATTCGATTTTTGATGTCTCATTCATTGCTTTCGTTTTGATATTAAGAATGTTTCTAATATGTAATTTGATCTTCAACATCCGATCATCTAATAACAACAACAATCACAAATGGTCATGTGATCTTTCCTTAGTTTTTGTGTTAACAACAAAAATAAATAAATGAACCGAAAATAGAATAACTAATAAGTTTCATATCCCTAACGGAAATGAAAAAATAAGCTTTTTGATGTGAATTTGGGCCGATTCAATGAGCCAGGCTTAAAAATAGGGTCGAGCAGAGTCCAATTTTCTCAAAATTAGAGAGAAGACTTGGTCCAAAAAGATAGGTTATAAAAACCCAATTGCTAAATTTCATTGACAAATTACTTTAAATTGCCTGATGACATTAATTTAAAAGTGCGATGTAGTTTGGGTAATTTCTCAGTTCTAAATTTTGCCTGGCCAAAATCCGATTAATCATGCATTCACGTAATCACGTTAATGATTAAGCAATTTGTAGCGAACCCAATTTTTGAATTTTGAGTATAAGTTTCAATAACATGTGATAAAGTATTAATCAAATTTATTATCGTTTCACTACCGAATTTGATGTATTAATACGATTTGTTAAAGTCACGCTTGGAATCCACCATTTGCCGCCTTGACGGGATACAGTCTCTTGCGCTACGTTCATTTGATATCTGGACACTCATCTGGATGCCTGAATGTTGAAGCTACGAGACCATCGAACGCCTTTTCTGCTAACTTCACGCAAAACATATACACCCTTGTCTTTGTGTTTCAGAGCTACATCTTGATCATCGTTTTGTTTGTCATCTTCACCATCTTTACATTCATGGTGGAATGACATGAAACGCTTCAACGAGACTAGGCTTTCCATATAACCCATTGCAGTGAAACAATAACCTTTGCTTCCGGTACGCTTAAGTTGTTGGGTGCCAAGGTCGTAATGAAACATTTCTCTGATGTTTTCCTTTTCCACCTTAACGAATAACTCGTTGTCGTTCATCCAAAAGTGCGATGACGCCAATGGTTCATTGTCCGGAAAGTTAACGACAATTGCCTTGATCCAAATCCAGTCTTTGAGTACCCATACATGAATAAACGGACAAGGGAAATTTCTATGATGGACAGAGCTAAGGCAAGCTTGCCATCTGGTCGAGGATAAGAGTTGAGAATCGCGGCCATCAAAGTGTTCCCATTTTGGCAAAGGAAACTCATTCAATACCTCATCAACCATGTCGAATGATAGCAAGGTTAGCTCAATTTTATCAAACTCTAGTTCTTTATAAAACAACCAATTGTAGATTCTTCCATTTCCATTTGAAGCGCCATCCCTCTCATTTATGTAAGTGCAACGAGGAGAAATACTAGAATATAGTTTTTGCCAATGTCCATGGCGCAAAGAGAACACGTTCACCGTGCAAAGATGGTTATCTGTCTTCGGGAAGTCAATTGCGACAATCTTGTAGTCGTTTCGAATGGGATCAAAGCCAAGTGCTTTTTTCCCATTATATGTTGTTGATGTTGGGCATGATGGCAGCATAATGACCTCTTGAATTAACGGATTACACAACAAGATCTCCCCCCCAAAATAAAAGCAGATAATGCCATGACAGGAGTTAGATATCTGTAATGATTTTTTAGCTACACACTCGAACTTGGTTGAAAATCGAAAGGTTTTTGCTTTGGTGAAAGAGTACAAACATGGGTTATAAGATTTCTTAAGCATGGAACACATGTAATCGACATTATCCAACACCTTAGACGACGAGGTAGTTCGAATAATATAGTTTTTCATGGCAAATTGATGGTCGTTCCTGATGAGACGAAACCATGATTTGCACACAATTGTGAATCGTATCAACAATTTCTTAATCTTTGTGTCAAAAGCAATAGATAACAATTGATCGGGACGGAGGGAGTATAAAATAATATTCTCCTAAATGAGATCACTAGATATTTATTTCCATTTTAGATTATCTTACACAATCTTTATTTAGTCCTACGTATAATATGACATAACTCCTACTCGTTGATTGGTTGAAAAGTAGAGCACCTCTTGCGTCCGGTGCATTAGAGCTGTTGGTCTCTTGGGTGGCAACTAGCAACGTCATAAATTATGTTTCGACTATTTTTAGGTCTGGTGTATTACACTTCCAGACTTACAGACTTGCAGCCCTTTAACTGTTCACCATTTTCCGTTTTTAAGTCCAGTTTCAAAGTTTACTGATCATGAAATTCGACCTGTTTTTTTCGAACAACCACATATTTGTTACGATCGACTAGCTTTCAAATGGCCCGCTCTTAGTCAATAATCGAGGTTGCATTTTACGTCATCTTATGACAATCTATTTGTCACAACTTGTTTTATAGCCGTGAAAAATACTAATGTTGTGATGAAAGTTTTGTTAATATTTTGAAATCTAACAGATTTGTCGGGGCTAGTTTTCAGCATACACTTAAATTTGATAACTTCAAGTTCTGAAATAAAATATCTTTAATCATGCTCACACAAATGTCATTATAATTTAAAATATTTTATTACGTCATCAGTTTAAAATCATATCCAATCTTATCTATATAAATGCAAGATCATTTGGTCGAGCCAGGTCATTAACCCAGTTTTTTTTTAATTCATCACGGTGGGACCTGCAATGTTGTATAATGATTTTTATTTGAAATAACTGGTTGAAATATTTGTTTTACAATTATTAGGTATGACAGTAACGACAGACGAACCCCCCTTAACCAGACTGGTAAGACACCAAGAAAGATCCGGAGTCTTCTTCGTCCCCGTGTTACTAGAAGCACCCTCCACAACAACAATTCGAATTACTAGCCTAATTAACAATAACAACAATGACGACCACGACGTCGTTTCGTAACCGGGTTTATAAATGTGTGAAAAACTATTTAATTTTGATAATCAAATACAACTATATTATATTGATAACTTCTAGACATATATATGTCAACATTCATTACTCCATTCGTAATTATATGATATTCCGTTTTGACTTTTAAGCGATCCTCTACGTAACACTTTGACCATGTTTATTTGCTCTTATAATAAAAAATTATGAAACATTTTTTTTTGTAACAAATGCAAATAAATTTATAACCTATCATAATTTTTCATAATTTACTAAATATTTATGGTCAAAATTAGCAAACTTTACCCTTAAAAATCAATTAAAACGTCATATAAGTATGAAGCGGTATAAAATGGGAATAACGGACTATCGAAATAAATACGGAGTAGAAGGAATTGGAATATTGGACTTAGTGATGAAGATCCAAAAAGTCCAATATTACGATAAGTCGCAATGACCACATCTAGCCCAATCAATTTTTCCCTGGCGCAAATGCTCATAAGTCATGACATCTCAAACAAATATGTTATAGTCTTAAAATAAATAAAAGGTCCAACATGGAGAGACCATGTCCAAACAACACAATGGTTGGAATGTTGGAGTTCCAAATCAAAATCTAGGTAGGGACGTGGATGAAAGTTTATTTAAATATCAAATTTTATGGAAAATATAATAGAAGAAATTAAATAGAACATATAATGATATAAATATATAATCCATCCATGTTTAGTTTTTTTACTCCACTTGAAAAATGATGCAAAAATAATGCTGCTTAGCAATGAAATGAACAGATTTTGTGACGGTTCAGTCAGAATCCAAACTTAGCTACAGGTTGAGTAAGGATGTCACGCAATTACTTGGACGCTAAGTTTAATAATACGTTGGCCGTCTTGGCACAACATATCAATTATGTAAGGAAAGAACAAGTTTGATATAATCAATCAATTGTAAGGATTCCTATATTTCTTTACAATTTCATTAAAAGTTAAATATAAGGGAATGTTAAAATTATGATCTTAAAAAGCCGGCATGATTGTTACCTTGGCTTACTAATGAGGGTAATTCAGGCTGTTTATTTAGAATTATGAGCGACATATTTGTCACGATGGAGTAGCTTTGGAATGGTGGATTTGAGTGAAATTGAGGACAATATACTTGTCACGTGACAAAGTAGTAATATTAAATGAGGGAAAATAATATTTTGAAATCAGATAGATTAATTAATGGCGGCTAGTTAGCAGCAGTTAATCATTTGACTACATACCAAATTAAAAGCCCAATCGCGAAAGATCGTCGACGTTTTGCGAAAAATCGTCGACGTAATTCATTAAAAAGACGAACCTTACCCTTGCCTTACCACAAAACCTCTCAAATTCAAAACCCACTCATACCCCTCACCCACCTACAACCACCCACCTCACGCACCACCACCAACACCGCAAGCACCCGCACCACCACCGCACCACCACCGACGACCACCAGTTAGTTTTTTTTTTTTTTTTTTTTTTTTTTTTTTTTTTTTTAAGTAGACTTGTTAGTCTTAATTAGAGTTGTATTATGTTATTGTTGTTATTGTTAATGTTAATTGGGTTACATTTGTTAGTTGTAATGTTAATTGTTAATGTTTTTGGTGTTTTTGTTAATTTTTCAACTTTTGATTCATAATTTGTGTTATTGTTTGTTGTTGATGTTAGTTACATTGTTGTTAGTATTGCTGTTGTTGTAAGTTGTATTTTGAATCAAAAGTCAATAGTATGAATCAAAAGAAGTAGGAAAATCCGATTGAGGGAGGGGGGTTGGACGTGAGTTCTACACGTCTAGGGTGGGGGAGGACGTGAATTTGGGGTGTCCATGTTGGGTATGGACGTGAGGTTCCCACGTCCGTGTATGGTGAGGACGTGAGGTTCCCACGTCCGTGTATGGTGAGGACGTGAAAAGCGTGAGTCCATCAACGGTGAGGACGTGAAAGTCGGGTGTCCATGTATGGTGTGGACATGAAATGTTCATGTCCTAACCATCAATGGACATGAAATATTCATGTCCTAACCATCAATGGACATGAAATGTTCATGTCCTAACCTACGTAGGACGGGAATTTTTCAAGTCTAATGCAAAATTTCGATCAAATAGTTTGTCGTGTTCAATGGCTTCTACGTATAATTCAACCTAATATCAACCTAATTCAACCTAATATCAACCTAACATCAACCTAATTTCGATCAAAAATTTTAAAAAAAAATTTAGATTTTAGTTACTTAGCGATGAATCGTTGTTTGACATTGAATCGTTGTCGTTGTTTGATGTTGTTGTTCGTTGTTCTCTACCGATTTTTTTAGAATAGTTGATTATGTGAGGTTTTTGTTTGAGAGAATAAATTGTAGAGAGATAAGGAGAAAAGGGCAAACTTGGTCTTTTTACAAAAAAACGTCGACGATTTTTCGCAAAACGTCGACGACCTTTCGCAACCCCCAATTAAAAGTTGAGAAATGAAATATATAATGATGCTCGCACAAATTCAAATAATGTTATTATAAATTAATTAATATATATTCATATATATAGCAAGCAAGCCTGAAGCAGATTATTAGGGAAGTGCTTAAAACGTTTACTTAAAGAAACATAGTTTAGGATTTAGAATAGGTAAGGACACAGAAGCTAAGTACTGGTGAAGCTAATTAAGCAGCAGCAGCAGCAGCAGTAGCAGCAGCAGTTAGCTGATTAATTGCAAATTGAAGTATGTAGTCAGAATGAAGAGATGAAGGGTGGGGTTTTGTAGAAGAAGGGTTGTCCTTGTCGGCAATCACTCACTTCTAGCTTGCCTGGTGGCTTTGGAACGCAATCAACAAAGTTTGTTGCCGTTGCTTCCATACAAAAGTGGACTTCTGATAGAAAGTTGCCTTCTTTTGAACAAAGAAGGTACGACATTGTTCTTCCGGAGGCAGCTAGTCCTTGATTCATCGCTTCCACCGTGTTGGGTTTTCCTACATCATCATCATCATCATCATCATGTTAACAGTCATCCAGATGATTACATACAATATAGAATTCTTCAATCCAACCCACATGTATAATAGTCGACCAACTTACATACTTACATACAAATAACCAACACTCAACAAACTAGCTTTTATTTATTATACTCCCTACGCAGGCATTAAGTTAAGGATTCTTTAAGGCTGCTCATTTTACAAATTCAATCAATATACATATATTTCATCTTTCAATCTACAACTATACAATTATTAGTATATATTAGTATATTACGCAACATTATGTAATTCTATCACTACTTACAATTATATGCTTCCAAATGTGTGTGTATATATATATATATATATATATATATATATATATATATATATATATATATATATACTACAAACTACAGCCGAAAATAAAAAAAAGGAGAACAGAACGTCAGTATTCATCCATTTTTAATTATTGTTATGCTCGGTTTCATAATACGTTAAAACAACAAATAAATAATTACAAAATTAACGCCAACATACATTATAGACTTATATATAGTCATGGATGCAATGAATTAATTACCTAATTGCTCGATAATATTGGTTAAGTCAAGCATTTCAAAGAGGCGAACAGTATGCGCAAATTAGTCTTGGAAACGGTTTTTGAAAATGGGATCTGATTTTCCATGTGCATCCCATTCGTGTGCCCAAAAGAATTCGGTGGCTGTTTCATGCTGCTCTTTTGAGCCACCAAAACTCCGAATGTCAGCCAAACTTCATACATCTTTTTCCTAAGGTCCTTCGACAAAAGTTTTGTGTCGAACACTTGAGAGGATGGAGGGGGTTTGGGTTTCGTTTTATCGATGACCAGAGACCATGGATGGTAAAGGCTACGGGTAATGCTTTTTCTTCGTCATCAATATTGCGACAAGGGGTTGTTTTAGTGTAGTTTCTACAATAACCTTCGGGCCAAATAAGGGCCATTTGATAAGATAATAGTGTATTGGAATGGATAGTGTTGTCGATTGGGGGAAAACCTACAACATTGCCTTGGGTAAAGTTGTTAATTGGTATGAATTTATCTTAACAGAGGGTTATCAATATTGCGACAAGGGGTTGTTTTAGTGTAGTTTCTACAATAACCTTCGGGCCAAATAAGGGCCATTTGATAAGATAATAGTGTATTGGAATGGATAGTGTTGTCGATTGGGAGAAAACCTACAACATTGCCTTGGGTAAAGTTGTTAATTGGTATGAATTTATCTTGACAGAGGGTTGTGGAAGATGTGATTAGTATGTACATGAAGATGATCATTATGCTATAATATATAGTCAAAATTTATTTTCCACAATTCGTAAGAAAAATATGTTTTTATTAATCAATACCTACATTATCATAATATATAGTCAAAATTTATTTTCCACAATTTACTAAACATTTATAACGGACTATTAGTATTTTGCCACGAATATTGTTACGTTTATTAGTGTTTTGCCACGATTATCGTTATTATTATTGTTTTAAATTTTTTTAATATGCAATTAATTCAACCTAAACAACTTTGTCAAAATAAAAATTTATAACCTTTTATGTGTAAATTATAATTCAAGAGAGGATGAGTGAATGCTTAACTTTGATATAAAAAGGCGTATTGAGCCTCTTTAGAGTGACACATGTCACGTTGTATGTATTTGCCACCTAGCATATATACCTATTTATACAATTATTTAACTAATAATAATAAATTTTCATTTATAATACGGAATAAAAGCAAATAAATCAATAGTTATTTACATGTCCTTCAATCTTCCCAAGAAAAAAATCAAAGAGTCATAAAACTCTCTTTCATAATTTTAATGACCTTTATAACTACAATCACTCCTATATAATATAATCTTTAATTTTCCGTGTTTCTAAATCAAATCAA
Organism: Silene conica; assembly: GCA_029255685.2. Taxonomy (NCBI): domain Eukaryota; kingdom Viridiplantae; phylum Streptophyta; class Magnoliopsida; order Caryophyllales; family Caryophyllaceae; genus Silene; species Silene conica. The sequence continues at coordinate 168,439 of CM055317.2, read as the reverse complement.
ATTTTATCGTTATCCTTATCTAAAAACAAGTTAAGTGTGAATTTTTAGTTCTTTAAATATTACTGTTATTAAATTCATTTGTTTTACCCATGTTTTGATAATATTGTTTTAAATTGGAAGTTTCAATCATGACATGCTTTATGTCGTCTTTAAAGAGAGGTATTCATCAAATTTATTACTTCGATCATTCAAGAATTGAGTTTATTTACACATAATTTTTGTTTTTTTGATTTACCGAGTGTCAAAATATATTTATATGTCGTTTATAAATGATTAAAATTTGAATGGCAGGGGAAATAAACAGAAAGGAAGAAATCATCCAAAGTTGAAGAAAACGGTAGAATATGAAAGAAATAGTATAATTGGTGAGGTGATGAAGACTTTGCTGCTATTTTGTGATAAAATACTTTTCTTTCAAAGTTTTGGATAATTTGGTACGGTAATTTGTTGTAGTGAAACGATTTGGTAAATTTGGTATGTATGTTTCTGAATCAATTTGTATAATAACTCGTCTTTTGAATCAATTGATATGTATGTATGTATAAAGTTGTTAATGGCGGAAGAGCGAGCTTCATTAATGTTTTACTTCGTATTAAGAATTATTTATAGAAGTTACGGTGAAAATTGTGATAATATGCAGATTTGAAAAACAATTAATATGTTGGTAAATTTCTAGGAATTTGTTTTATTAATATTGGTTGTAAGCTTTTGATGTCTCATATTTGTTTACTTTACTAATTAACCGGTTATATTTGTTGTCATTTACGTACATAGGATGTTTTCTTTTTAAGATCATTTTTTAAAATTATTATCAAGTTCCGTAAACTCCAAATATATTGTGAAAAATTAGAACTATCTTGCAATGTTACTACATTTTCATTCTTTTCTTAGGGTCGATGTATTTGTATTATGTACTTCGATTTATGAGTCATCTCGAGTTAAAGATATGAAATCTACATGTCTATCATTTAATCAATTCATGATTAATTTTTTTTTATTATAATCACGCAGAATAATCAGAATAATAAAAATATAAACATAAAAAAAACTCTTAAAAATCTCGTGTACTTTGTAAATAATTTATTAATTGTTGTTAAATTTATTAAAAATTAAGAGTTTAAACTTTATTCGTTATTATGCTATTTAAAAACTTTGATATGCATTTAATGCTTGTAAATTCCTTAGTTTGTTTTTTTTTAAATAATGATATTATGCTATTTAAAAAACTTGGTATGCATTTAATGCTTGTAAATTCATTAGTTTATTTTTTATTTTTTATTTTTTATATAATGATGATGTGGCTTGCTAGAATTTCCCAAAAGTGAAATGGTGAAATGTGGTGCTTTGTCTTGCCCTTTTATATTATATATAGACTATACGTAAATTATTTGAAGTTAATCAAACGAGACAAGTCCAGTTAGCTCTACGCTCCTTACGTAAATGAAAACAATATGGATAAAATATATATATATATATATATATATATATATATATATATATATATATATATATATATATATATATATATATATATAGACAAGATCCGGTGAGAACGACCATTCGGTGCATACGTTGAGAACGACTCTCCTCCATTAGATGAGAGTTAATTGAAAGGCTAAGATTAAATTTTAAATTAAACCAAGGGAAATTTAGGGCTCAATTTTTTTATTCCTACAGAACAAACTAAAACTTTCCAACATAGACAATATTTGATTGGAAAACACCGTTGTTTTCCTTCCCTTTTATTGTACCGAAAGTTCGAAACAAATGCAGTGTATTAAAATGTCAAGTTGCATATATTCTGTCTCTGCAGGTAGGAGTTGATCACTTAAAATTTAAACAATAAATTTTGGGTATTGGCTTCTATCTCTTAGGGAAGGCTTGGTAATCACTATGATTGCCACACACTAAAATATTTTTATGCAAACTGTGCGGTGTGAAGTTGTACTCTAGGATCCTTGATAAACGTTTGTTTGGCAATTTATAATTGTTTTCCTTATTTCTATAAACAAAAAATGCATTTCCGTCTCTTATAGGTTTACAGAAGTTAGAAAACCTTTGAAAGTTTGAAGACAATGTTGAGGTTAATAGTTTTCTTGATGTTTTTGTTGCGCAGGACCATCGGCAATTTGAACAACGATATTATGAATATTGGACAGTTTCCGTTCCCCAAATGGACCAATTTATCTACTCCGTCAAAAAATGTATCTAGGTTTAAGTAAAAAAAACGTATCTACTCCGTTAAAAAATGTATCTAGGTATATGTAAAAAAGTAAAAAAAAATGTATCTACTCCGTCAAAAAAAAATATATCTACTCCGTCCAAAAATATATTTACGTTTATGTAAAAAAGTTAAAAAAAATGTATCTATTCCGTCAAAAAATGTATCTAGGTTTAGGTAAAAAAAGTAAAAAAAAAAATGTATCTACTCCGTCAAAAAATGTATCTAGGTTTACATAAAAAGGTAAAAAAAAAGAGGATTGCTATATCACGCCCCCTGTTTTACTTATTACGCCCCCTATTTTTCAATTTATTCCCATTTTGCCCCTGCGTATTGCGTTGAGTTTTGACGTTCGTTGATGATGATGATTTCTGTATTTTTTTTGAGACGGTTTTTGAGACGGTTTTTGAGATGGATTTTGGGTTTTTTTTTGGAGACGGTTTATGAGACAGTTTTTTAGACGGTTGATACTTCATTTAATACTGCAACATCTTAGAAATCTATCTTCTTATCTCCTATTCTATAGACGGAAAATAAAAAATACATTGTCGTGTAAAAAAAATTAATAATAAATTGTCGTGTAACAAATAAAAAAAAATACGAGTGTTGACATTGCTAGATACGGAAAAGGAAAAAAAAATTGGTCGTGTAAAAAACACGACACGACCTTGGCCATGTCGTGTGGACCAGTCGTGTAGTCCACACGAAAATGAAAAAAAATGGAAAAATGCTGGCTGTGGGGTTCGAACCCACGCGCACTTATGTGTAAAAGATCTTAAGTTTTTCCCATAAACCACTCGGGCAAACCAGCTAATTGATATATGATAGACAGAATATATTTATATTCAATTAGAATATTTTAAATACTTGAAACTTTTTGAGCAAAGGTACAATTACTCGAGTAAATTATGTAAAATTGAAACTACATAATTTTTCCGGCTGTATGATTAAAATTTAAAATGATATAATGATATATTTACGACGTCGTTATATTAACTATTAGCACGCTTTTCTTTTGTTAGATGGAACAACAAATTTTTACGAGACATACGCAAAATCGTTCCAAATTTTTTTCCTAATTCGCAATTAAACCGTCTCAAAAACTGTTTATTATTACCGTCTCAAAAACCGTGTCAAAATACCGTCTCAAAATGATTCTCAACAAAAAGTCTGAAATTCCGGCTACAAAATTATTATCAAAAACCGTCTCAAGAACCATCTCAAAAACCGTCTCAAAATCGTCACACAAACTATCTCAATTACCGTCTCAGAAAAAACCAATTTAAAACCCGAACGTCAACAATACGTCAAAAATAAAAAAAAATAAAAACAAAAACCAAAAAAATTTCAGGGGCAAAATGGGAATTATTTAAAAAGTAGGGGGCGTAACAAGTGAAACAGGGGGCGTGATATAACAATTGGCACACTTCTATGGGTTCTACGCCTCACCGTCGTCGAAGAAAACAGTGATCAGTTTAGTTACCATTTATTTTGATATTGTAACCGTTTTAGTTAAATTGTGTTATGTTGTTTTAAGTTTTCTATGGTTTTAATTAAATAGTACTATGTTGTTTTAAATTTTCTATGGTTTAATTAAATAGTACTATGATGTTTTAAATTTTCTATGGTTTTAATTAAACTAAATTCAACAAACTACTCAATTCGATTAAATTAAATTCAACGAACTAAAAAACTTCAAAGTTAACAAACTAAAAAACTACAAAGTTAACAAACTACTCAATTCGATTAAACTAAGTTCAACAAACTAAAACCATGCATGAAAGCTAAACTAAAAATTCAACAAACTACAACAATCCACTAAAAAACATTAAAAACACTACTCATCATCATCATCGCGGCCAAAATACGGAGTCAACTCCCGCATCATAACCCGGACACGATCTATAATCGCCTCCTCTGTTGGTTGATGGAAAAGAGTCTTCACGTGTCGACTAACGGTTAGGGCGACTTCCGGCTCCTCGTGCATGGGAATCTCCAGCGCCTGACATCTCCGATCCTTAGGGAAAAAGTACGGGTGACAGATGTCGCCATACCACTTAAAGTAACCTCTCACAACCTCAAACGGCAAATAAGCTGGACTAGACCGGTGATGAAAAGATATGTTCGACCCATCGAACCCCCAATTCCTGTCCGCATCCGGGCCCCACTCGACTTTGTAAACGCCCTTCCCCGGTCGCTGCTCAACGGAAGGAGGATGCATCGGGCCCGGGATTACCTGACGATACCCAAACTGGCGCATGCAACGATCGGGACAGTACGGCTCTACTATGTTAAGAAATCTGATAAAACCTGAGTAGAGCGATACCCTACACTCAGCCTGAGGACGAGTACAGTAAGGCAACCATCGAACGTGATGACGCTGAAGCGCGTCCAAACTCTGACGATGCAACTTCAACATCTTCTGATCACCCTTGAACCGAGGTAGTCGAGACCAAGCATCTACTCTTGGTTTGCCAGCAGAATACCGTCCACTTCCGGGTCGGAACTGGGGAAAGTACTCATATATCCACGCCTGCAACAGGGGCAGACATCCACTAACACCAGAAGCCTCCCGTCGGGATGCTATACCCAACTGTCGGTACAAGTAAGCTAAGCAAGCCGCACCCCAGGCATACCGACCAACATTATCTATTTCATCAAGCAAAGGAAGCAACTGAGCACTCACCTTATCACACGATTTGTCCATGAAAATGGTATGGCCTAGTAAAATCATCACGTATGCCCGAAACGCATCCTCCTCGTTACCACCCTCAACCATGTCCTTCAACGCCGAAGTCGAGATACCACCTCCCTTATACATGCGGTGATCTGCAACACCAACCCCGAAAAAAGCAGCTACCTTCACCTTCAAATCAACGTCTTCCCTACTCGAACCATCCCCAGCCTCAGACAAACCATCCACGAACACCCGATCACCGCTACACCTCAACCCAAGAATCCTTTCCACATCATGCAACATTATACTAATCTCACCAAAAGGCATGTGAAAAGTGTTGGTATCAGGCTGCCACCTCTCTATGAAAGCACTCAAAAGGTTCTCATCTAGACCGGTAGTGAAGCAACTCCGTAGAACACCTAGCCCACTATCAATCATCTTCTCCGATACATATTCGGAGAGCTTCATCTTCCTAATCTCCCTCGAAGCAGACGGCCTTTCGTAACACTTAATCCACGATCTCAGACGGTCCGGATCGGGTTCAGTCCAACTACTGAACGCTACGTGTCCACCAAAACTCCGTAAGACATAAGGGTTATTAGGCCCACCCTCAACTGAACCTCTAATGACCCACGAATCATCTCTCCCCGTCCTCGACCTCTCCCTCCTAGATGAGCTCTCCTCAACTCTCATAAAACGGCCGAAAGTATTCCGCACCACCGTCCGCCCTGAGTAGCGGGTGGTGTACGGTTCGGAGCAACATCCTCCTCTTCCTCCTCCTCATTCCCCTCCTCCTCCTCTATCTCCTCCTCAGACAACTCCCCGGCTACACGTCGGAAACAAGTGGCTAGTTCCCGTCCCATCTCCCTCTCCGAATCACCACTACTACCGTGACGAGGTGTAGGAACCGTTACTATACGAGGAGGTGCTGGTGGTACACGTCTCGAAGTTTGAACCACCAAACGACGCTTCGAGGATGTCACATTCCTACCTTGGGTCCGATCCGGCATTTTCATTACTTCTGTCGCTCTCCGATCTAACTTTCTATCTCTTTCGCTAGTCATCTGCATCATAAAAATAAAAAATGTTCAAAGACAGATTCAAATACTAAACAAATAAAATGGAAATTTAAATTAACAAAATAAAAACATCTTAATAAAAATAAAATAAAGAAATTAAATGAAAATTTAACAAGTAAAATGAAAATTTAAATTAAAAAAAATAAACCCTAAACCCTAAACCCTAAACCCTAAACCTAAACCCTTAACCCCAACCCTAACCGAAACCCATAACCCTAACATCACCTAAACCGTAACCCTAATCTAAAACCTAAACCCTAACCCTAACCCTAAACCCTAACCTAAACCCTAACCCTAAACCCTTACCTAAACCCTAACCCTAAACCCTAACCTAAACCCCAACCCATGGTCCATCAATGTCCAACCCATGGACGAACATTGATATTCAATGTGCAACCGTGGGAAGGACTATGAGTTCTAATGTGCAACCATGGATGCACAATGAATATTAATGTTCCACCATGGTTCTCACATTGAATATCAATGTGCCACCATGGTTCTCACATTGAATATCAATGTTCACCATGGTTCTCACATTGATATTCAATGTTCCACCATGGTTCTCACATTGATATTCAATGTTCCACCATGGTTCACACATTGATATTCAATGTTCCACCATGGTTCTCACATTGAATATCAATGTTCCACCATTCATCCTTCCACATTTCGACCCAAATTTCAACCTTGCCTAGAAATTAACCATTTTCTACCCAAATTTCGTGCACTTTCTGCCCAGATTTTCGACCATTAACACGCCTTACCCAGATTTCGACCACTACCAACCTAATGTTCATATTTTTGCCCAAATTAAATCCAACAATTTCTAGCTATTAAACAATTAAAAATACTACAATTACTACCTATTCAACAATTAACAACACTACAATTTATAAACTAAACAAATAATTACAACAAAAAACAAACAAATTACTACCTAATTCAAATTTCACAAAAACTCATATTAATACTACATTTGTAACAAAATTAAAGCTACTAATCACATATTCATATCAATATATCATTTAAAAACTTATTTTACTATCAATTTGGCCTTTGAAACATTAATTTAACATTCAATTAACAAATTTACAAAAAAAAAAATACAACATACCTATTGTCGCCGGCCGGACGTCGCAGTCGCCGGTCGTCCACGTGCGCCGGTGGTGGCTGTGCGCCGGTCGACAAGACTCGGGGTGGTAGTGGGCGGTGGTGGGACACGGTGGTGTTGGGTGGGTGGGTGGTGGTGGGTGTGAGTTTTTGAATGTTGATAATTATTTGGGTTTGGGAAAGCTGGGTTCAACGTGAGAGAGAGGTAGAGAGAGACAAGGGTAGTTTCCGTCTTTTTTATGAAAAACGCCGTCTACGTTTACTTAAATGTCGTCTACAAAATCTAACCGGGATGAATAATTAGGAATTAAATAAGAATTTGTGGGCCACAAACATTAAAAAAGTAATAAAATAGGAGTAAAAAGAGTTGGTGGGGTTTGGTGATAGGAGAGAGAAATGTATAAAATAAGAATAAAAGTTTCCAAAATAGAAAAGGGGAAAAAAACCTGAATAATCCGTTTTAGGAAATAGGGAAGAAAATATGGAATAGGAGGGAGTATTTATTTTTGTTTTTTTGGTTTATTTATTGGTATTTATATTAATGTAGAGGTTACTTTGTGTTTTTACTTTTATTCGTTAAACAATACGTGAAATGAGAAATATCAACATAAATTGGATGACTATATATAGGTAATTCTAATATGTGAGTGTTTGCTTGATTTACAGGACGGACCATAAAAACAACCATTCAATTGCGCTGACGAACAAACCAAATCTTACATAGATCACAATTTCATCAACCACAACTATCAATAACTTTTTTTTGAAAAAAGTTAAAATTTAATTGAAATAACTTAAACATACTTATGAATAAAAAAATAAATTATCCATCTTATGTGGCGTTTGATTCGCATAAAGGTATCGGTATGGAATCAGGAATCAAACCAGGGTGGTATGGGTTTGAAACTCGATTCCTAATACCTTGTGTTTGGTTCAATTCAAAAATGAGAAATCAAATCGTTTTCTCTGTCTATTTTATTGACTTTATACATTTACATATATGTTGTGAAATAAAGATAAGAGAGAATTATAGAGAGAAAGTAAGAGAGACAAAAGTAGGTTCTCATTCCATTATGAGGGGTATATATACATATACAATGAGGTAGAGTTTCCATAAGATAAAACACTCTAAGATATTATAAGATATGGACATCCATATAATATTATACTATAATATTTCATAACACTCCCCCTTGGATGTCCATCACTGAAGAAGATGTCTCGTTAAAAACCTTCCTAGAAAAACCTCGTGGGAAAACACTAGTAAAGGAAAAGAGTACACTAATCTTCAAACACGCATAGCAAAACTGCCTCGTTAAAACCTTTCTATGGAAAACCCAGTGGGACAAAACCATAGCTAAGGAAAAAGAGTACAGCGCGTGTTACTCCCCCTGATGATGACATAACTTGATAAATTTTGAAATGATCCATGCTTTGATATAACTTCTCGATCGTTGAAATAATACCCATTGTAGTTAATAGACTTGAATCTCCGGTCAATAGAAATCCATGACAGTTTCGATATCACATTTCTTTGATAACTCACACTCTGGATATAATCATTTCATAACAAATCTTGGATCTTCATTTCAATTGATACTTCCACAAAAATGATTCTTCTCCACAAAAACGACATGACATTATATGTCGAAAATATCCGTCATCTCAACAATAATGACGATCATGACTATAGCGTAATAATGCGCTTATATTGCTACCTCGTTAAAAACCTTGCCAGGAAAAACCCGTTGGGACAAAAAAACCTAGTCGAAGGGAAAAAGAGTGTAGCCATCATTCCTTAATTCCTTGTATTAAGGAGAATCAATGCGATAATTATTGAATAAATCATCAAATACCTTTGAGCTATTTTCTTTGCTAAACCATATATTTATTGATTGACATCCTCATTGTAGATTTTAACTACAATATTTTCCAATCGTTATACTACTTCTGGGCCATAAAATAATTTTGCATGTTTAGCATAAAGCTCAATTAAATAATATTCTCATATGCTCAAACTTCAAGTTGAGATAATAATAGTTTCCTTGAAGTAACTCTATATGAGTTTGAATTTTCCATTTTGGAAATAATCACGATAACCTTTCAATCGTGTCGCAGAGGTTCATATATAATCCCGAGTTCCCAAAACTCAATAAACCATCACCATTTGATGATCATTTATAAGAGGCTCCTATAAGGAGTTATCCTCGTTACAGTATCTCATATGATAACGTTTCTCCTTTTAAACATTTTATCAAAATATAACAATATAATTAATCACGTGCATGCATATGATATGTAACTAATTATATTCAACATTCTAAAACAAATAACAATGTAAATATTAAAACTAAATGCAATGATGAACTTAATCTTAAAAATGCACATGATGATGACTCGATAATGCAAACTGTACAATTTTGTTTCCTAACATTCATAACTTAAAATTACTTCCGGTGAATAAATGGACTTCCGGTCCATGAGCTCTTTCATAATCATTGATTATGTGTCGACAATAAAATTGGACTTATTTATAAGATCCCCATTATCTAGTCCATTAAACTCCGCGCGCAATTGCATATCGGTTCATTAACCATATCGATATAATTTCAATATCTCGTGATATTGTCAGTACTGAATTAGTGATATCTGAATATATATACGGTACCATTTCTTTTCTATATAGGCCATCTGTTATCATTCAGATATCTATGTCACTTCCAGGACATCCAAACTTCTTTACTCTGTAAGAGTACCAACTGCTCATGCTTGCCATTTTCTTATTACTTAAAATATTTGAACCGATATGACTTTCACACTACCTTTCTTGTGTGTTTGTTGTTCAAACTGGCAAGAATCTAATTTTCATTACACCAACTTTCTATGATTAATTTATAGCTCGCTATACCACATATAGGGCTATCCGTCTATAATTAAATCATAGATTTCATTGTATGAACATATCACATTTTTGATAAGATGATCAAAGTGGTATTATTAATACATCTTCATTATTAAATGAATACTATCATTTTAATTCCATGAACCTATATGTGATGTATTTCATATTTGAAACAAACCGTTGAACATCATGTCTAGTTAGGGATAATATACTTGTTTGTTTTTACCAGTTTTTCCTTATCATTCTCCCCCTAAGGTGGTAAAAATCTTAACCACTTTAGACCTTAATTTCTCATATCTCCGATGAGAATTTATATTAGCATTTTTTGTATAATAACCTTATAATGCAGTTGGATTATAGATGTGCTGAATCACAATGCCCAATTTGGAGACTAACGATTTCATATAATAAGTTGTGATTACCACACAATAACTACTTAGAAAAATCATTATGTGGCTACAAGCCCCTTTAAATAATGGCAATCCATAAATGAACATTTACGTTCTTTATTACACTCCAAGTAGTTGTTAGATCTCAAATATCGAATATACTCAATCTCCGTGTAACGTCTTGCTTTTAATAAATTTACACGAAAGAGTTTCAGCACTTATATTTTCCTTAGGATAAACTTCAGGTTTATCGGAGCGGGTATAATAAGAACCCGGATGGCCTTAATATGTCACATCTGAATTATTCCATGTCAACTTTCTAAGTTGCCCACAATTAATTCATGGCAAACTTTAATAAGAACCGGCTGTGTCTCAGTAATTTCACTTATCACACGCCACCCCAAGTTGACTATATTTCGCATGCTAAATTTGTTGTCAGCAATATTTTATTCAACCTGATAATTGATGTGACAAATGACACAAGAAGTGTCCCATATATGTAGGCAAGACTCATCAATAGGAAATATATTCCTCTTTGAGTTTTCTCAAATGACCTATAATTATAATCGTCAACATATACAATGATGACATACTCACGTTTATCACATCCTTTTAATGTGTCGTATAACATGATAATTATTATATATGTAAATTGATCATAATTTTACTTACAAATCAATTATTCTCTTAACCACAAAGGTTCCAACAACTTAAAAATTAGTTGTATTTTTCCGACAATTTACCTCATAATGCCCTATGAGCGTCACACTAACACCTTTCTTTCAAGAGTATATAGTAAATATCCACTTTTGATAGGAATACAAGTGTTTCAAGATAAACACACCACGTCCTCTTTCTTTCAAGAGTATAGTAAATATCCACTTTTGATATGAATATAAGTGTTTCAAAATAAACACACCACGTCCTTATATATAAGGACTATCGTTGACATAATTTACTCCCAATAAATAATAATTTCACTCAAAACATTTTTTTTTTTTCACGATATGTGTCTTCAAGACTACATTATATGAGTGAAATGAAAAGTATATTGCATCATTGCAAAATCCCATATGCCATAATTTATGAGTTTTTGACATTCATGAATAAATCCCGACTTTATTTTTGTTTTAATACATAAAATGTATCACCGTATACAAAAATAAATTGCGAACACTGTGAACTTCAGGCCACAATTTTAATATTTGTAAAATTCATAAACTTCCGATCATAATTCGAGCCATAATTTTATTATTTGCAAACGCTATGAACTTCAGGCCATAGTGTGAATGTCAAAATTTCAACCCATAATAATTTATGCTTTATCGTATCAAATTTCGAGCATATATGAGTCTCACCCGACTTTCATTACTTTAAATGAAATGAATTTTGACTCAAAAATAATATGATGTGTCCTTTTACTGGGTTTTTTCATTATGCCATGTTTTCGATCTCTGTCACCAACAGAGCCTTTATGAGATGTCACATTCACTCCTAAGAATGGATCCAATTTCAAATCTCATTATACTATTCTCATTATTGTTATTACATGTTTCCGATCTCTGTCACCAAAAGACCCTTTATGAGATGTCACATTCACTTCCAAGAATGGATTTAATTTCAAATCTCATTATACTGTTCAACTTTAGGTGAACATTAATCAATTTTGAAATAATTTCCCTTAAATAAAACCGTTTTATTCATTTAAAACTCAAATGCGTATCAAAATCGCAGTTGTGAACTTTGGCCACTAGCTTTCATGTGGACTTTTAGCCACTTGCCTTATACATTATAAACTTATGAATTTCAGGTCCAAAATACAATATGAATATCATATCTCCCCATCTTTTTAAAATAAATCTTTTGGAACTTCAGGCCCAAGATAGTATGAGGTGTTTCCCTATGAAACTTCAAGTCCAAAATACAATATGAATATATTGTATTGATGTGACGGTGTTAAATTTTCCCTTTAAAACTTTGAACTTCAGGTCAAAGTCATATTGTATTGATGTGACATTGTGAAATTTACACCCCTTAAAACTTTGAACAAGTCATAATATGAACATATCTCCCTTATGAGACAGTGTTAAATTTACACCCCTTAAAACTTTGAACTTCAGGTCAAAGTCATATAAACATATCTCCCTTATGAGATAGTGTTAAATTTACACCCCTTAAAACTTTGAATTTCAGGTCAAAGTCATATAAACATATCTCCCTTATGAGATAGTGTTAAATTTACATCCTTAAAACTTTGAATTTCAGGTCAAAGTCATATAAACATATCTCCCTTATGAGACAGTGTTAAATTTACATCCCTTAAAACTTTGAACTTCATAATATAAACATATTATCCTTATGAGACGGTGTTAAATTTACACCCTTAAAACTTTGAACTTTAGGTCAAAGTTATAATATATGGACATATCCCTCATCAAAGTTTATGATATTGATATGTCCTTTTTCAAAAAGTATTTCCTATGAAATTTCAGTTCCGAAATAATATGATATTTTACACAACTGATATAATAATCTCATATACATTATAACATCCTTTTAATAGACTATACATACCAAAATCTTGTTAAATTCCATAATAATATAATTATAATTTTACAATTAACCAATATATGTGCAAGAAAACGTACCTTATTCAATTGAGAATAGTAGAATAGATCTAATATGAACCTTTTGATTATTCAAATTTTAAATAATGAATGCATATAAAAATTATAAATTCGGTTACCACCTTATACTCACCCTTGTCGATCTTTACCAATTCCAATGACTTCCCGGTCTTCTTGTTATATTCGATAACCGTAAAGACTTCCAGGCCAACTTAGAAAAGATCGTATATAGCACGAATGTTACCTCAGGGAATTGTAGTTATGAAGCCGTACGTCAAAAATTAACTGGTTTAATAGGGAGGGATGGATGGATCATGCAAGAATGAATGAAGCCGTACGTCAAATATATGCAAATCGGATAAGGATACATCTTTTAATACTTATCCCTTCTCATACTCTCTTCTCAATAAGTTAAAAAAATTATCTCAATAACTTAAAAAAATTAGCGTAGAGCATCGTACTGATAACGTGTTGTGAAATAAAGATAAGAGAGAATTATAGAGAGAAAGTAAGAGAGACAAAAGTAGGTTCTCATTCCATTATGAGGGGTATATATACATATACAATGAGGTAGAGTTTCCATAAGATAAAACACTCTAAGATATTATAAGATATGGACATCCATATAATATTATACTATAATATTTCATAACAATATATACATTTTTTTTCTTTAAAAATTTTCATGTATTAATTATTTAAAACTTGTACATATTTTATTTTTATAAATTTTTAATTTATTTTTAATATCATAATATCTATTCTTAAATGTATAAATAAAAAATCGAAGAAAAATTATTCTTGTATTTTTTACGGAAACAAAAATCTTAGAAGAAAAATTAATTATATGCGTATATCTATTTTTATTAGAGAAAATATTTGTTTTTTACTATATTAGTTTTTCAATTTCATTGTTTAATTTGATACCCATGGGTATCAATCTCATACCCTCCTCCCCCTTGGGTATGAGAAACTCATACTTCATGGATTTGAGGTATGGGTATTAAATTGTAAAAAGTGTAAAACAAACACAAGGTATGGGTTTAGATCATTCCAAACTCATACCTCATACCTAAAATGAGTGAACCAAACACACCCTTAACATCCTTGAATCACAAGGTTGTATATATTTTAAAGCATTCAAACATCGAGTATAAGACTCGACATGAGCTGAGAATACATACATAGTACAATGTTAACTAGTAGTATGTTACACAAGTAAATAGAATAAATTGACGCTTTGTTTAACATTTATGGATCGTCCAAGAACAATGCATATTAATGAAAATGATGCAAGATTCGTAGGAATATTTGTAATAAATGGAATGGTAACATGTAATTATATTTGACCTCTTAAATCAAAGCAAATACCTGAATTGGAGGCTTAGCCTAATAATTTTGGGTTATTTCATGGGAATAATCCAACCTATATCCCATCTTCTCATATTAATTCATTCTAACGATTAACTAATAAAAATCCAATCTATAACCCTATTTATCTTTCATTGAACTTTGACTATTTTAAAACTTTTATTATCGGTAGACTAGCACGTCACCTTCACCTACTTTTTGTACAAGAAGAAGGAAAAACAAAAAGTAAGTCAAGGTGACGTGCTTGCTTACCGAAAATAAGAGTTCAAAAATAAACAAAGTTAAATGAAAGATAATTGAGGTTATAGGTTGAATTTTTCTCAGTTAATTGTTAGTAGGGATTAATATGAGAAGATGAGGTATAGGTTGGATTATTACTATGAAATAACCCAATAATTTTTGTGGTTGAAATTGATACACATTACCTACCTTATTAATCGCTTTTTCAATTACATAAATAAACTAAAAAAGAGGTAATACCGTAATACAATGTTAACTAGTAGTATGTTACACAAACAAATATGGAGAATGCTATTAACATGGGCAACGCCATAGGTAACTATGTTGATATTGATAATACAGTTAATCCTTCTATTAATCGGTCGATGAGAATTAGGGTTATATTGGATGTCCGCAAACCGTTAATTGACTCACTATCTATGCGTGGGAAGGGAGGGAAGGAGTGGAAGGTACGAGTGAGTTATGAGCATCTGTCATTATTTTGCTATGTCTGTGGGAAAGTAGGGCACGGGGAAAAGGACTGTGGGGAACGTAGAGGTCCTATTGGGGAAGGTAGGAGGTATGGGGAGTGGTTGAAGGCCTCGCCTTGGAAGGTGGTGCGTAAGGAGGAAGGCTTGGAGGAGTCTAAGGGGGGGGCTAGTAAAAAACTGGTTTTTGAGGGGGTGGGGAGAGAAGAGGAGGAGAAGGAAATCGGTAGGATGGTGGAATTACTACGAGGGGCCTCAATATCGAAGAAGGGAAGGAGTGATGAGGGTGTGGAGTCCTCAAATGGGTCATCTAGGTCGCACAATGCACCTACAGGGACTCGGGAGGGGCAAAGCCAGCGAAAGGAGATGGGGAGGGGAGATATTAGCACCACTTCGCGTAGGGGTGTGAAAATATGGAGAGGTGTTCGAAATTCAGGAGGGGAAGGGATGTTTAGGGGGGACCGTGAGGCTGAAGTTGGTAGAAAACGTAAGGGGCAGGAGATGGTGTGGACAGAAGGGACAGGAGATTCTAGTGGTCATGGGGAATTTAAGAAGCGAAGGGAGGAGGGGTGTGTTAATGTGTGTACTGACATGGAAGTAGCGGTGACTGGCGTTGACCAGCACCGCGAACAACAATGAAAATACTAAGCTGGAACTGTCAAGGGTTGGGCAATCCCTTGACGGTTGGGTCCCTCCGGGATAGGTGTTGGAGGGAACGCCCAAATTTTGTCTTCGTGATGGAGACAAAGATGAGAGCATCGGAGTTAGAAAAGATACGTAACAAATGCGGGTTTGATCAGGGTATTTGCGTGAGTAGCCAAGGGAGGTCTGGTGGTCTAGGGATGTGGTGGAATGACGTGGATGCTCAGTTACTCTCTTATGATGAGCACCATATCATGCTTGAGGTTCGAGATGAGAGGGGGAGACCGAATTGGAGAGCTGTTGGGGTCTATGGATGGCCGGAGGCGAATAGAAAATATAAAACGTGGGATCTTATGAGGAGAATTTGCACTAGCGGGTCGGTTCCGTATATTCTGTTCGGAGATTTTAATGAAATAGTTTGTGTCAGTGAGAAGGAAGGGGGAGCTCGGAGGAGGGAGGCTCCTATGGATGCATTCAGGAGAGCGATTGATGATTGTCATTTATGTGATCTGGGATATACGGGATGCAAGTTTACGTGGCAGCGGGGATGCGATGCTGATACGTTGATTCGTGAGAGACTGGACAGAGCCCTAGCAACGGCAGACTGGGTGCAGAAGTTCCCGAACATGGTTGTTCATCACTTTCCTATTTACGCCTCTGATCACGCGCCGATTCTTATTTATCAGAATCAATTCAGTCCGAGACGAAGGGAAACACGGGGTTTCAAGTTTGAACCGTTCTGGGCTAAAGAGGAGGATTGTGAGGGGGTTATTAAAACTTCATGGGAAAGTGAGCAGAGTGACATTGTTCCAAACAAACTGGTGATATGTGCGGCTGATTTGTCCAAGTGGGCGAAAGATCGTTTTGGGGATATAAAGCGGAGGTTGCGGGAAAGAGAGGCTGATCTTTCTTATTGGCAGAAACAACCACCCTCTTCTGATATGATTAACAGGTGCCGAGATATTGTTCGTGATGTTGACCAACTTCGTAGACAGGTGGAAACATACTGGTACACTAGGGCTCGTAAGTGTGAATTAAGGGATGGGGACAAAAATACAAGCTATTTTCATCATAAGGCTAAACAGCGAAAGAAGCGAAATTTTATTGAGGGCATTGAAGACGAAAATGGCGAGTGGTGCACAACGGAAGGTGACGTGGCTCGGGTTCTTGGTAACTATTTCCAGGGGCTTTTCTCAACGAGCAATCCGGCCCAGTTTGATTGTGTCTTAAACTGTATACCAACTTCAATAACGGCGGACATGAACGCGAGTTTGGACACACCAGTTTCGGATGATGAAATAAAAACGGCCTTATACGGTATGCATCCAACTAAGGCTCCCGGGCCCGATGGGATGCACGCTCTCTTCTACCAAAAATATTGGCATATTGTAGGTCGTGATGTCTGTGGGTTTGTCAGAAATTGGTGGAATGGCAATGGGAGTCTGGATGATATTAATAGGACGAATGTGGTGTTAATTCCGAAGTGTCAGTCCCCTCGGAAGGTCACTGAGTTCCGCCCTATCAGCCTGTGTAATGTTATATATAAAATTATCTCCAAAGTCCTTGTTAATCGCCTCAATCCGTTCCTTAATGAGGTTATATCGGAGAATCAAAGTGCGTTCACACCTGGTCGATTGATAACGGACAATGCCCTTATAGCCTTTGAGCTCTTTCACTCTATGAAACGGGGAGGTGAGGGTCGCCATGGAAATCTTGCTCTCAAACTGGATATGAGCAAGGCTTATGACCGTGTTGAGTGGGTCTTTCTTGATGAGATTATGCGAAAAATGGGGTTCTCTGCCAACTGGCGTAATAAGATAATGACTTGTGTGTCGACGGTCTCCCATTCGATTCTTATTAATGGGAGGGCTTCGGGGATTCTGCGACCGCATCGGGGATTACGGCAAGGTGACCCCATCTCGCCATATTTATTTCTCCTATGCGCTGATGCGTTTTCTCATTTAATTAATGACGCGGTGAGTAAGAGGAGGATTCATGGAGCGCGGGTGTGTCGGGGTGCACCACGTATTTCTCATCTTTTTTTCGCTGATGATAGTATTCTTTTTGCTAGAGCCAATGTGCGTGAATGCTCCACTATTGCTGAAATTATCAGTACCTATGAAAGAGCATCCGGTCAGAAAATAAATCTTTCCAAGTCGGAAGTGGTTTTTAGCAAGAAGGTGTTATCTACTGTCAAAGAGGTGTTATTGGGCACTCTGGGTGTCCGTGAAGTTGACCGTCACGAGAAATACTTGGGGCTTCCTACAATCATTGGTAAGTCAAAAAAGACCATCTTTTCTATTCTCAAGGAGCGGATTTGGAAGAAAGTGCAAGGTTGGAAGGAGAAATTATTGTCTCAACCGGGGAAGGAGGTCCTTATTAAAGCGGTCGTCCAAGCGATACCAACCTACATGATGAGCATTTTCTCGATTCCGGAGGGGCTTGTGGATGAAATTCACGCTGTCATGGCACGCTTTTGGTGGGGATCGACGGATACTAAAAGAAAGATTCATTGGTGGAGATGGGAGAAATTGTGTGCACCTAAAGGGGAGGGTGGAATGGGGTTCCGGGATCTTAAAGTGTTTAACCAAGCTCTGTTGGCTAAACAAATATGGCGTATGGCATCAAATCCAGAGGCGCTGGTCAGTCGGGTTTTTAAGGCTCGATATTTTAAGCATTCGTCTGTTTTAGAAGCTAATAGAGGCTACGATCCGAGCTATGCGTGGCGTAGCCTATGGGGGGCAAAGTCTGTGTTGTTAGATGGGTTATGTTGGCGTATCGGTGACGGGCAATCGGTGAAAGTTTGGGATCATAAATGGGTGCCAGGAGACTACGGGGGATCGCTGTTAGCTCCTAATATGGAAGTAAATCCAAATATGTTGGTGAAGGAGCTAATTGATGATAACAGTAGGTGTTGGAAGGAGGAGAGGTTGCGTGAGTTATTTTTACCGAACGAAGTGGATCGAATTCTCAGCATTCCGTTGAGTCATAATACCTTGCCTGATTCTCTCTACTGGTGGCCTACTAGGGACGGGGAGTATTCGGTTAAATCCGGGTATTGGCTGGGAAGGAGTGCAAGAATCAGAGAACAGGGGACCGTAATCCAGGGTGTTGGGCAGGAGGTTTGGAGGAGTCTTTGGAACCTGAAAGTGCCCCCAAAGCTCATTCATTTTCTTTGGCGGGCGTGCACCGGAATGTTAGCAGTTAAGGAGACCTTATTTCAAAGACATTGCAGTTCTGACCCGTTATGCTCGTTATGTGGGACTGATGTGGAGTCGGTCCACCATGCCCTATTTGGCTGCAACCGTACTCGCAGATTTTGGCAAGTGAGTGGAATGGAGGAGGTTTTAAACAATGTGGCTGTTCAACCCTTTGCAAATTGGCTCATCACTGCTATGCGCCTTATTGATAAACGGGACTGGAACGGTTTCTTCACAACGTTATGGGCAATGTGGTCGGTTCGAAATAACATTCTTTTCGAGGATGAAGCGAAGAATCCGGATGTTATTATGATGGGTCTTATGCGCATGGTTGAGGATTATAATAACTTAGCCATGGAGAATTGTGTCTTATCCCCTCAGACTGAAACTGTTCGTATTGGCCAGCGAGTTTGGAGTGCACCCGAGAATGGCGTGGTGAAGTTTAATACTGATGCCGCTCTTTTTGATGATAACTCCGTAGGGATTGGTGTTGTGGGCAGGAACTCTCGGGGCGAGGTGGTTGTCGTGGCAAGCAAACGCATCCGAGCGTGCTGGGCGGTGGATATAGCTGAGGCGAAGGCAGTGGGTTACGGGCTTGAGGTGGCAGCAAGGTTGGGCCATTGGTGTGTGGAGATGGAATCTGACTCGATTATTGTGGTTCGCGCGATTGCTAATAGAAGCTATTCTCGTAGTATTTTTAGTCTTTGCATTAGGGATGTTTGCTCTCTTATTCCTAGTTTCGATTTTCGTGGCATGTTTCATGTAAGACGAGATGGCAATACCGTTGCTCACTCGGTGGCTAGACTTTGTATGGAGGCCGGGGAGGAGCGTGTATTGGTGTCCGATTTTCCGGAGTCCGTCACTAGTTTGGCGGAGCTCGACTTAATATAAGTTATCTCGTTTTACCCTCAAAAAAAAATAGAATAAATTGACGTTTTGTGAAACATTTATGGATCGTCCAAGAACAATGCACATTAATGAATATGATGAAGACTCGTAGGAATAATTGTAAAAATGGAATGACAACATGTTATATTTGATCACTTAAATCAAATAAAGCAAATGTCTGAATTGGCTCCCTAGCCTAATACTCCCTCCATTCATATCCACATTACCCATTTCTTTTTTCACGTTTGTCAACGCGTCTTTTGTACGGTAAATATTGTTAGCTACGTATTTTCAAAAATTATAAAAATTAGATATTAATAATATACTCGTAAAGACGAATAAAACTAGATCCCACATGAATATAATTTTATTTACGTATCGAGAGAAAATCGAATTTGAATGGTTGTTTGTGAATAGTGTATAAAATAGAAATGTGTAATGTGGATTTGAATGGAGGGAGTACTTTTTATGGTTGAAGTTTACCTACCTTGTTAATCGCTTTTTCAATTACAGAAATAAACTAAAAAAGAGGTAAAACTCATACGTAGTACAATGTTAACTAGTAGTATGTTACACACATAAATAGAATAAATTGACGTTTTGTTTAATATTTATGGATCGTCCAAGAACAATGCACATAATGAAAATGTTGCAAGATTCGTAGGAATAATTGTAATAAATGGAATGGTAACAACATGTAATTATATTTGACCACTTAAAACAAAGCAAATGCTTGAATTGGCTGCATAGCCTAATAATGTTTGTGGTTGAAGTTGATACACATTACCTACCTTGTTAATCGCTTAATCAATTACATAAATAAATAAAAACTAAAAAAAGAGGTAAAACTCATACATAATACAATGTTAACTAGTGGTATGTTACACAAGCAAATAGAATAAATTGATGTTTTGTTTAATATTTATGGATCGTCCAAGAACAATGCACATTAATGAAAATGATGCAAGACTCGTAGTAATAATTGTAATAAATTGAATGGCAACATGTAATTATATTTGACCTCTTAAATTAAAGCAAATGCTGGAATTGGCTTCATAGCCTAATAATTTTTATGGTTGAAGTTGATACACATTACCTACCTTGTTAATCGTTTTTTTAATCACATAAATAAACTAAAAAAGAGATAAAACTCATACGTAGTACAATGTTAACTAGTAGTATTTTACACACGTAAATAGAATATATTGACGTTTTGTTTAACATTTATGGATCGTCCAAGAACAATGCACATTAATGAAAATGATGCATGACTCGTAGGAATAATTGTAAAAAAAATGGAATGACAACATGTAGTTATATTTGACCACTTAAATCAAAGCAAACGCCTGAATTGGCTGCTTAGCCTAATACTTTTTATAGTTGAAGTTTATACACATTACCTACCTCGTTTATTGCTTTTTCAATTACATAAATAACTAAAAAAGAGGTAAAACTCATACGTAGTACGATGCATGTTAACTAGTAGTATGTTACACACGTAAATAGAATAAATTGACATTTTGTTGAACCTTTATGGATCATCCAAGAACAAACCTTTATAGATCGTCCAAGAACAATGCATATTAATGAAAATGATGCAAGATTCGTAGGAATATTTGTAATAAATGGAATGGTAACATGTAATTATATTTGACCACTTAAATCAAAGCAAATACCTGAATTGGCGGCTTAGCCTAATAATTTTTGTGGTTGAAGTTGATACACATTACCTACCTTATTAATCTCTTTTTCAATTACATAAATAAACTAAAAAAGAGGTTATACCATAGTACAATGTTAACTAGTAGTATGTTACACACATAAATAGAATAAATTGACGTTTTGTTTAATATTTATGGATCGTTCAAGAACAATGCACATAATGAAAATGCTGCAAGATTCGTAGGAATAATTGTAATAAATGGAATGGTAACATGTAATTATATTTGACCATTTAAACTAGAATTATTTCACAACAATAATCCAACCTATGGCTCTCCAACCTACGTTAGTCCATCCTATTCATAATCCCCCATTAATCCAACCTATTACCCGAGTTTCCTAGGTTGCACTTACTGACTTAAGTGACCTGCTAATTCAGGTTTCTTTTTCTAAAACCATATATTTCGTTGCCTTTCTTCTATTCCTTCTATGTTTCTTCTTCTTCTTTTCTTCTTCTCCTTCATTTGGCTCCTCTTTCTTCCTCCATTACTGCCAATTTCATCATCTTTATTTTCCCTTCAAACATTTTTGTTCTTATTTAGATCAAAATTTAATCATCTTTTTCACCCAATTTTTTATAAACATTTGTTCTTATTTAGAGCAACATTTATTCATCTTATTTAGAATTTCTTTACCGTCATCTCCTTTGTTCAGCAACCAAAAGCTTAGAAATCCAACTCCAATCTCCAGAACAGAACAAATCCGCGTATAAAAAAAAACATAAACTTCAGAGCTGTCGTGCTTAATTAGCAACCCTCTTCCTCAAGCTCCCAATCAAAATCAGATCACTGCATCATTCAGAAATCAGAATTCATATACAATAAGTTCATTGCCCATTGATTACTTGAGATTTCCAGGTATCTCCTTCATACTGACACTAGATCTACTAAAGGACATCTTCGAAAATTCTCCTTCACCAACACGATAAGATGTTGCTGCTACTACTTCCATCTCCATTACCTAATTATTCCTGCATCTTCTTCAGTTAAAATAAACCCCTTCAATGCTTTCGTTCCAGAAGAATCTTAATGAATCCCCCACCACCAACCTGCTGGTTGCTGCTGCCACCACTAGCCGCCACCAATTTCAACATCATCACACAAATTAGTTAGAACAGAAATCTCATCCCTAACCTAATTTCATCAAACTCAAATCAATCACCCCAAAACAATCCTAAAACCCCTAAAATCAAAATCAAATGCAATTAACAAAACAACCCAGAAAATCTACTCAAGAATAGCCTGAAATTCAACATTATTCAGAGAAATAGAAAAATTAAACACGTGATTGAGCTTTTATTTGAGACCGTCGCATAAACATAAACAAGGCTTTGAATATAATAAGATTTTTTTTTCTGGGTTTTACAATAGAAGACGATGAAGAGAAACAGATGAGTTTTACGTTTGTGCTGGTGAAGTAATAGTTGATGAAGGGTGAGGGTGGTTGGCTGGGTTGAGGCTTTGAAGTACTGGGGTGGTTATGGGTGGTGGACCGGTGATTGGTGATGAAGGTGGTTGTGGGTGGCGTTTAATGGAAGTGAGAGACAAAAAGAGGGAAAAAGAATGAATAAGGTAACTTAAATTTGGGGTTTACCTGTTCAACAGGTTTCCCTTCACCTTGGTGCAAAATGGGAAAGTCGGGTAATAGGTTGGATTAATGGGGGATTATGAATAGGATGGATTAACGTAGGTTGGAGGGCCATAGGTTGGATTATTGCTGTGAAATAATCCTTTAAACTAAAGCAAATGCCTGAATTGGCTGCTTAGCCTAATAATTTTTGTGGTTGAAGTTGATACCCATTATCTACGTTGTTAGTCGCTTTTTCAATTACATAAATAAATAAACTAAATTAAATTTATCTTAATTTGAAATCATCAATATCTATCAATATATATCTAACTAAATATATGAATAAATGAAGTTTTTTGAGCGTTTATAGAGTCTCCAACTTACGCGAAATACTGTAGTAGTGCGACAGAGTTTTAAGTTTTATAAACTATACGAAAATTATTTAAAGTTAATTGTAGAATTTCAGAGAGACGGAATTTCATAAGAATATTGTTATTGATTGTTCGTTATTCAAACCATTACATTGATATCATATTTATACTACCCCAAAGATCTGAAGATAATACTCGTATCTTCTAATAGTAGTAGCATAATATATATTATTCTATAATATAATATTATTCCGATTACGGTATATTGTAATATACCGTAATATCTTCAACATCCCCCCTCAAACTCATGGTAATTTGAAAAAATTTCCATGAGTTTGCATACAAAAATAACAAAAAAAAAATACGAAGAAAAAGACGGTTTTTTCAGTCTTCGATCTTCAAACTTAGATAAAAATGTCGCAACTTGTCGAACTTGTTTAGAAAACTTCGTCGGACGGAAACGATGTCGTTTTTCGGGTCCGTCAAAATATCAAACGATCAATATTTTCGAATTGTCGAAATTTCGTGGTCAAGAACGCCGCAATTTTTCGAACTTGACTTGAAATAAAACGGTAGATTATCCGTCATACCGGATCGATGGATTGGAGAAGTGAGAACTGACGCAAAAAAAAAATTCGTTTTCTAAATTATCGGAAAAGAAATCCCGCCGGTGAGCAATGCATATTATAAGCCCACCGACAGGCAGCGGAATTTCATATATTAGGCCTCAAGAGCGTGAGGCTCTGATACCATGTAGAATTTCAGAGAGACGGAATTTCATAAGAATATTGTTATTGATAGTTCGTTATTCAAACAATTACATTGATATCATATTTATACTACCCCAAAGATCTGAAGATAATACTCGTATCTTCTAATAGTAGTACCATAATAAATATTATTCTATAATATAATATTATTCCGATATATTGTAATATACCGTAATATCTTCAACATTAATCAAACGAGACAAGTAAGTTAGCTTTACACTTCTTACAAAGATGAAAAGGAATAGGAATAGGAATATAAATAGCATGTATATCGTCCGTGAAGCTAGGAGAAAAGGTGTTGGCTTGTTTCAGAGCTTCATCCAAATAATGGTGTCACTCACATACGATTCTAAGTGTGTTACATAAGCGCAATGGAAGCAAGGGGTTACTCTGGTTTTTAAGGGATTATGTTGATAGCTTAGTCTCAATGGAGCGTTGTCAACTTAACTAACAAAACGATGATCAAAACGTAGTTTCGACAATGGTGAAAATGCTTTGCATGAATTTAGCATGCTCTCGTAGCTTAAACTTGATTCAGCTGGTATCTAAATAATTGTCCACATATTTTTTTGAATGAAGCTAAGGTATATCATGAACCGTCTCAACCAAAATCTTAAGGTGATAGTTGAAGCCCAACTATTATTAATATTCTTAATACGCTCCCTCGTTCGGGCTTGAAGGGTGGTTAGTTTGCACAGGTTCCCCATACCGTGTGCTGGTTTCCACTTCATGGGTTTTTGAGGGGTTTTGAGGTTGTCAGGATTCGACCCCGTGACCTTCGATCACACTGGCTCTGATACCATGATAGATGAATCATCTCAACCAAGACCTTAAGGTAATGGTTGAAGCCCAACTTTATAACGTGAGTGAAGAGTGAAGGCTATTTAAATTCATGGTTGACATAACAGATAATATGGGTTAGGTCTTGAAAGTGGATGTCTCGTTGATATCCCAGAAGAGTTGGTACAAGTTCTGTTTGTACCATTATCAGATCGAGTCAACACTTTTATCTATCGGGCTGAGTCGAGTTGACTTGCTTATAGTGGAGTATCATTTATCTTTACGTCTTCAAGTTTACAAGTCATAATCTATAGGTTCACTTATTAGAGTTATTAGTAGGCTGTATTATTCTTTTTAAGTTAGATGGTAGCTTAATCTCATTTGAATCAATATTGAGCTAAATTATTGTTTACTCATAAGTAGGTCGAGGTCGAGTCACGGCTCATCTCAAGCTTGCTTTAGCTAGACAACTCTTTGTGTATCGACTATTAGTTTTCCATGAACACGTGGAGTCGCCAAAATTCTGATCCCTAGCAAGTTTTGGCAATTGGACATCTAATTTTCTTATTCTCCAAATCTTTTTATGGTCCCTTCAACCTTCTTGTTTTTGGAGTTATACATCTATACATTTATCTTGTAAGTCGTAATACCAAATATTGGCTACCACTACTTTACCTTGTACCGCACGGTAACTCATTTTTGACTAGTACACTTATTAAAATCGAAAATGTTAGAATTGAGAAGGATGGTGTACCTGATAACAGTTGACTCAAATTCAAAGTAATCCGATCAAATTTTGGTCCGATCTAAATTCTTACAAATTCAAAATTGACTGGATTGAAACTATCCGACTTACACCCAACCTAATTGACCCGTTTGTCAGGTCTAAATGTAGCGGATTAGCGGCTAGTTGGAATATAAAATTATTGATAGTCCATTATTTGGTGTTAGGGTTGACCATATCCTTCCCTCAACTTTTTGTTGATCCATTATTTGAGGGGTGGTTTATTGTAGAGAAATAATTGACAAAAGGAGCAATATAATATAGTAGAAATTGGAATAAATTGATAATATGGTTGACAATGGACCGTATATTAATGTAGTAGTGTAGTACCTTGTGAAGCAAGGCTTATGCGTGGAGAGAGTTGGCCAACTAATATAGGAATGTCATTAATACAAAGGGTAAGGGTGTACGTACTAATGTACTATTTATTCAACTCAACTCAACTCAATTGGAATGGACTATGATTTGTCCAACTAAGGCACCAACAACACCAACACCACCACTCAATTTTCAACATTAGTTTGATGGATATTCTTTTGCCAGTGATTTTGGTTTACTTGCTTAATTTTCTACTCTTGTTACTTAATTGGTTGTAGAGTCACAATAATTGTAAAATACCATCGTGGTTTTAAGGGAAATAGATTCAACTAATTTACACCCTAATTGGAATACCATCCTGCTGACAGAAATACCATCACTAAAGAATCAAAATAGGAGGATATAT
Organism: Silene conica; assembly: GCA_029255685.2. Taxonomy (NCBI): domain Eukaryota; kingdom Viridiplantae; phylum Streptophyta; class Magnoliopsida; order Caryophyllales; family Caryophyllaceae; genus Silene; species Silene conica. Next base: position 141,906 of record CM055317.2, on the reverse strand, counting down.
CATAGTCAGGTAGTATTATCTTTAGAACATCTTTTGATTATTATGCAAGATATTGCGATTATAATTTGTAACCATCTCAATCGGTTATAACCACGTCATTATACTCTCTCTATTCTACAGGCTAACTCTAACCCGTCTACTTTGCCTTCAAAGCTGCAACCACCGTCTGATAGTCGCTCTCAATCTTCACCCAAGTTTTAAAAGAGTCCAAAATTGCCAACATATTAAATAAGCTTTGAGTAAATTATCAATAACTTTTTATTAAAATACGCTTTTAAGTAGAATTTAAAAGGCATATTTTGAAAGAAAGTTATTGATAATTGACTCAAATTTTCTATAAATTTGATCAGTTAAGTAGCACTTGCTTACAAGTTATAAATTCGATTTTATACATGCCACTAATTAAACACCTAAAATGACACGACTATGAAGTGATTATCTTCTTTGCCACGCACAATTCGACATGTCATGTTAAATAGACAATCAACACCACAAAAATTACATAAAATTATTTGAAATATGTGTAATACTAATAATTAGTAAGTATAAATAAATTATTCACTATCGAAAATGTTTTAGTGTAGTGGTTAAACATAATAAGTAAATTATACATTGTTGTATAAATCTAGTAATATAGACTTGTAACTTTGTAACAAAAGATTTGAACTTATATGCTAGGTAGCACCAAAACGGACACGGACACGGACACGGACACGACACGGACACGGGACACGGCATGTCATGAAATTTAGGACACGGGACACGGCATTAAAATTTAATAAAATATACATTTTATAATTATAAATTTTTGATTTTATTTTTGTAAAAGTATTTCATATTAATTTTAAATAAGTGTGTAAAATTTGCCCTTGATAATAAATTTATTTTCATTCCCCATTCGAATCAATATTCTAATTGATCTCTTTCGATAACGCATTTCTTATCTCAAGAACATCATTCACCGCAAATGATAACCAAATATCGTGGACACGCGACAGACACGACTCAAATACCATGGACACGCGTCGGACACGTGCCCAAATAAATGTAGAAAGTTAGACACGGCTGTTTAGGTGTTGGACACGTTTCGGCGTGTGTCCGTGGAGTGTCGGTGTCGGACACGGTGTCGGACACGGTGTCGGACACGGCACGGCTCATTAGGAGAAGTGTCCGTGCTACCTAGCTTATATGTATACTTTATGTCTTTATGAGTTATATTGGAAAAAAATTGACCGTCTTTATAAAAAAAATTAACTCAAAATATTATATTGAAACTCAAAAATAATACATATAAGCTCAATAAGATTTAATTTTAAACTTAAAAAATTAAAATGTAAGTAAAAAATTATGAAAGCTCAAAAAACTTGCATATAAACTCAGTTAAATTTGTATTAGATATACAATGTTTATATATATCTAAATGTATAATCTATTTGTGGTTAAACGAGAGTATTGTGGATAATAGGTTTCACGTTTCAGGTTAGAATACCCCTCATTTTTATTACAATTGACTAAAACATCAAGAAATGAAATAAAACAATAAATAATCGGGACGAAAAGAATAAGTAGATTGAACTACATATTAAGTATAAAGAATCAAATTATTCAGCATTAATCGAGACATTCCAAAATAAAATAGAACAACATTAGAAGAAGAAAGCAGGGAGTAGCTTGAAGTACAAATGCTAAGTCTCACCAAATTGCTACAACAAATTCATGAATGGATACATTTAACTCTTGTTACACCATATGATTCGCCGTCCAAAACATTTCCAAACGATCTTGGCCCTTAATTTTTCCTTCCCATGTCTTTGTTAAGAGTTACGATTTGGAAAAAGAGATTCCTTAAAGTTGTTCTTCTTCATATCCATTTTAGTTTTGTTTGAACATGATCTCATATTCTCATGCATCCCAATTACCACGTTTAATAATAGTGGAGTACAATATCTTCATTTTCATTTTTAAAAAAGGCAAAAAAAAGTTGTTAAAAATAAGGGTCATGGTATTAAATTAAAGTCGGAAATTGTATCTCGGTTATGTAAGTTTAAAATTACAAATTACACATTGTCTCCTACATGGCGTGGTCATCAAGTTCAAATCAGATCAGGTCAAAGTCCTTGATTTCGAGACGATTAAAGTCAGTCAGTCATCTTTGATACCACTAATGTTTTACTCTTTGGTGTTAAATAAGGCACAAGACTAGCAGTACAATAGTCACTAAACATCTTAGTTTTAACCTGTAGATTATTAAGACATCTTCGATTTTGGTATCATTGATAAACTCTCTCTTTAAGGGAGAACAACGTCTTCTCAATCTAAGGCAATTTTATTCTAAATAATGTAGAGTCGTCCCACATTTAAGCCTAAACACCTTCCCGCGTGATTAATCATTCATGTTCTATTGAGTGGTAAATATACCTTTAATATGTAAATTTACTTTCCTTCAGTAAAAAAATGGGTTTATACAAAGACAAACTCGAGCAAGCTAAGTCTCATTAAATTATGCAGAAGAGCATATGGTTTGATGCTTAATTAAGATGGGAAACAAAGAAGCATGAAATGATAAAGCAAATACAAAAGTGTACGTACACACCAACTTGAACCACAAAAATTATGAAGCTTAGCTTAATTGAGGAAGTTGCTAATTAAGTGGCCTAGCGTAACACGGACTACTGATTTCCTAAAATATGTATCCCAAATTTGTTACAATTTATTTTGAAATTTTGGAACATTAGTTCCTTAATCTTGATGTGGACTGCTGTCGTACTCATCTTATCACCTAATTATATTACGGTGCAAAATATAAATCTGTTCAGTTCAGTTCATTTCAGTTTCATTCAATTTTGGTCATCTTAGCATTTTTTCCCACAAATTAACTCTTACTACTTTAGTTCAATTTAGTTTAGTTCAGCTCCATTAAAATTTAGGGCTTGTTTGGTTACCCATTAAAATCATGGGATGTTGAACTTCCTGGGAAGTGTAAAATTATGTTGTTGTTTGGTTGCCAATATCATGGGAAGTAGAACTTCCCACATGAATTTACTTCCTCCATTATGTGGGAAGTTACTCACCAAGTCCCCCCTTGGTCAATAAAACTTCCCACATGAATTAACTTCCCATATGCGAACCAAACACTTTTTGCGAATTCACATGAATTGGAAATTCATGTGATCTTGAAGTTCCCGGGAACTTTAATTCCCCTATGTCAACCAAACAAGCCCTTAGTTTAGTTCAAAAGAACAAGACTTTATTTCATCGTGATGTAAAATGATTATAGTTAGGAAAAATTTCAAGTTTGGTAGGAAATTTGTGGAGTTATCATCTTCGTGAGACTTGTAAAGATTAAACACTTGATTTGAAAATGATTACTATGTTTAAAATCTTGTTCGATATTAGTTTAACTACTAGCGTTTAAAATTAACGTTTTTGTCTTTTGGATGGTTTACCTTCATCATTCATTGATTAAATATCTATGGAAAGTATAATTTTATCCACTTTCCGATTACAGTTTTGCTTACTATAAAATTATTAATAACGATTTAAGAATCGGATTTTAAAATGAGCGATAGCTAACTCGACCTTTGTAGCTCAACATTTTTCATTCCTCTTTTCTTATGGAGATCAAATAGTCTTTCAAAAAAACTAAAAAGCAAAAGATGCATAACCAACTTTACATACCAAATACGGAGTACCAAACAAAGACATTTCCAAACCTCAATTCAATTTTTAAACTCAAATTCCCAGCAACACACACTACTTTCCATTCTAAATAATCCCCAAAAGCCAAAAATCCCTACCTCTCCCCATTTCAATTTTAAATCCCCATGTTTTTCGTTTACATACTAACAACAATAATAATCAAATGCATTTCGGGTAGTTTAGACCTGAACTTAAACAATAAAGATTTTACGATTTATAATGTCATATAAGAGTGTGCTACCACATTTAGATCGAGTCAACATGTCAAGACGACATAACAAATTTATAATATTAATTACCATAACTATTTCGTTTACAAATTGCATATTCAACGCGCCCAAAAATCCAATTTAAAAACCAATTCAATTTTTAAATTCAAAAATATCTTATATCAATCCACACATTACTTCCCATTTAAATTAATCTCCATAAAGCCAAAAATCCCCATTTATACCAATGTATTTTGTTTACTTACTAGCTACAACTAAGTGTGATCAATTTACAAGCAACTATATATGCATAGCAAATCTAGACTCGAACCTTATCTAATACTCCGTATAAATTTGTAATTCAAAACCTTATAGACAATAAGACAAGTGTATTCCACATTCAGAGCGAGTTAACAAATTACGCTAACATACCAAACTTATAAAATTACATTTTCGTCCCATTTCTTTTGCAATCCATACATAATATAACATATTCAACCAACCAATAAAATTTACATTTATGCTAATTCAACTTTTAAACTCAAAAAAATTGGATACCTACCCTCCCCATTACTTTCCATTTTAATCAACCCCTCAAAGCCAAAAATCCCCATTTTTGCCAATATATTTTGTTTACTTACTAGCTCCAACCTAAGGTGATCAAATACAGCTGTGCAAAACAAATTTAGAGTCGAGCCTTATCTTGTACCGCACAAATTTTAAATTTTATGACGCAGAGCTTCATAGACAAGCGAATTAACTTTTCAAACTAACGGATCAAGCCAACAAATCAAACTTGCAAGGATACATTAACTGTTCATTCGAACTTATATCTTACAAATTAGACATAAGATACTTGAAAAGTAATTTAGTTTTAAAATTCAAAACATAACATTTAGTTTCCATTTTAATTACTCCAGAAAATAAAAAAATTCGGATCTCTATCCCACCATTTAGTTTTTCAATTTCTGAAAAACTAAAATCCACGTGGTTAAAAAAACCCTCAGAGATTTCATCCAACGACTCTATCTTCCCGTCAAGACCGCGCCTCTCTCAACGGCCCAAATCCATTGTCCATTCTCTGCCGTCAGATGTTAATCCAACGTTCCAGATCAAATCTACTCTCCCTGACCCCACATCCCCCACACCCTCACCACATATATAAATACCTTCCTCTCCCTCATTTCCTCACTTTCTCTTCTCTCTCCTCCTCAACTTTCTTTCTCTACACCACTCACTTACCTCAAACGACGTCGTTAACCACCACCACCACCACCACCCCCTGATCCGGATCCCAAGGCACCGCAGTTCCTACACCGTCGATGCAAAACCACTTCATTTTTAATTTAATTTTGTTTTCCATTTTTGTTATCGAGTTAGTCTGGTGTAATACGGTTCTACATAAACAAACCGGACCTTGTTAGAGACAAGACAAAATGGAGGTTAATAAAAGTAAAGGGAAGCTAACAAGAACACAGTCGTCACTTCTCCGATCATCTCCAACCGTCCGATCGTCAATCCAATCTCTTTCCTCCACCGTTGATTTCCACCACCTCGATAACGACGATGATGACGTGGATCATCACAACAACCGTAAACGGGCCCATCACCATCACCACCACCACTACTCCTACTCCTGTGGTCCCCACAGAAAAACACTTTCTCTCATCACACTAACCCTAACCCTAATTTTAACCTTCATTTACCTTCCCGCGGAGGAAAACCTCTTTCTCGCCGCGGTTATCCTCACAGTAGCGCTCTTTTACCGAATCCGGCTCAAGTCCAAAACGAACCGTTCTAATTCGGTATCGGTCCAGTGGTTCATCGGGGAGGAATCGAGCGTGACCGGCGCAAATGCGACGGTGACGGAGAAAGTGAAGGAAGGAGTGGAGTTTTACAGTAACGGAGATTACTACGAAGGCGAATTTAACCGCGGTAAAAGTAACGGAAACGGAGTGTATAATTACAATGTGAAGGGAAGGTATGAAGGAGAATGGGTGGAAGGAAGGTATGAAGGGTATGGGATAGAAAGTTGGGCGAAAGGAAGTAGGTATAGAGGAATGTATAGAGGTGGTTTAAGACATGGTTATGGTGTTTATAGGTTTTATACAGGTGATACTTATGTTGGTGAATGGTGTAATGGACAATACCATGGCGTTGGTGTTCAATCTTGTTCTGATGGTAGCTGTTATGTTGGGGAGTTTAAATGTGGTGTTAAACATGGTCTTGGTTGTTATCATTTCAGGTACCACTCCCTCCCTTTTCAATTTGCTTATTGTCAATGACTCAATTCCCTGGTTTGGCCTAGCCTTGCCTTGCCTTTTAGCCTTTTAGCCATTTAGGGGATAACACTGGTTGCCTTTTTTTTTATTTGGAATTGGACGGCTTTGGCTGTGTGCATTTGACCTACTTATTAGTTATTACCTGTTATGTGATTTAGTAGCGGAATCATGATTTCAAGTGTAGGAGTATCGAGTATTTTGTCCACCATGATTTTAAGATTAGGGGAGAATTAGTTAGGTAAGAAGGTAATATTGAAAAAAGTTTGAAAATTTAATACTTCTTAGACTTCTAGTTCCGCCACTGAGTGATGTCATATACTCTACTCGTATGTAGGAGTATATTGAGGTAATGTAGTTGTTATTGAGTTGTTACTTTGCTTTCAACCTAGCTCAATGTGTAGTGATTCTCAATTTTGGGAATGAAATTGAATTCGAGTAGGTTTGTGATTATTAGTTCAATTAATGGGATTTGTTTTCGAAATTTCTATGTAAATTATGGGTGTGTGTGAGTTTTTGGAATTTAGAATCCGGAGAGATTTGTGATTTAGTAATTCATACCGATGGGATTTTCTTTTGGAAATTGTGTGATTTGTTTGATTTGAAGAAAATAGTTGGATTAGGATAGGATTGTTATGGCCTTTATGATGGGGTATGGTGGAGAGGAAATTGTTGAATTTTCAACATTTTTTTGTTGATTTTTGAAAGATGGGTTTTTTCATATGTGGAGGGCGGTTTGCTTTTCGGAGTTCGGTGGACCATTAGTGATGGATGTTATGTTATGATTAAGACTGTAATCAGATGTTTTAGGTGTTGTCCAACACTGTATATGGGACTTTTCTTTGGGTTTAATTATAATCTTGAGTGTCTCAGATCATGCTTGAGTGATTGTGTTATTGATAATGAGTGTTATTAACACTTTTATGGACATTTCTTCGGGTATAATTATAATCTTCTTAGATTATGCTTTAGCGAACCTGATTTTTTTTGGTATGAGTAATTTAACATAGATGTGTTTTTAATTATTAGGAGGAGATTTTCCTTGGTTAATTAGTTTTGGTCAAATGAGGGAATGAATCGGAGCTTCTCTTGTGTCATTTTGTCTCGTTGTAGTTTGTTTTATGGTAAATGAAGCTTGTGTAATGTCGTTGGGTTTGGATCTTGGCGTAATGGTGCTGATTTTTGGTGTTTGTGATGTTTCAGGAATGGAGATAGATATGCCGGGGAGTATTTTGGGGATAAGATCCATGGGTTTGGTGTATATCACTTTGCAAACGGCCATTGCTATGAGGGTTCATGGCATGAAGGTCGGAAGCAAGGCTATGGGATGTACACCTTCCGCAATGGAGAACCAAAATGTGGCGAATGGGACTCTGGATCCCTCAAAACCCATCTGCCTCCACTAACACATTCCGTCCTCCGAGCAGTTCAGGTAATTATTATACTCTCAACACAAAAAATTACTGTATATAAGGCCGTGTTATGCAAGACTCGGTATTAGTTGAATTAGTGTGTGTGTGTCTCATCTTTTCTAAATTCTGATTTCTAATCTACAGGCTGCAAGAAAAGCCGCAGAGAATGCAATAAACCTAAGGAGAGTCGATGAACAAGTTAACAAAGCAGTGATAGGCGCTAATCGAGCCGCCACTGCAGCTAGAGTTGCTGCTGTTAAAGCAGTCCAGAATAGAATGGATGGTAAATTATATGATTCCGATGCTTAATATAGGATTAACTCTGAGAAACTGTAAATTCCCCTCTAAAATCGTCGTTTTTAGTAGTAGTACTTGGAAAGAAGATCATTAGTTAACCCCTGCATGCACAAGCTTTGCCGGAGGTTGAGAGAGTTTTGAGCCTTTTTTTTTTCTCGAAATGACCCATACCATGTAACTTGTAGATAAATCTGAAAAAAAATGTAGATTTATGAAAGCTGAATTATTCAGAGTTTATATGTCTGAAACAAACATCTATTATTGTTGCTACGAAGATAAATATACAAACAAGTTGTTGCAGCAAACATTATTGGGTTTTATTGTTTCCTGCAATTATGAGATTGCAGGTTCTATATGCAGCATTTTCTGCAACTACTTCATTGCCGCCCATATCTTATCTTTACTGTTTGGGGCTTGTCTCCACCGTCTTTGTGGATGGAAATAGAAAGAACATGAATACGGATCCCATAAAAAGTCTCTTTTAAAACGATTTTACTCTGAAGCGAATCGGTTTTCACTCATTGAACTAACCACGTATTAAAAACCATTGGTAAGTGGTAGTTCCGGCAAATGGGCAATTGAGTCGGATTATATTAGATCAGATCATTTCTGAATCGGGTCGTAACAGAAATTGCATCGAATATGACGAAACAAAATCATGTTACTTTACAGGGCGGGAAAGGGTGTGCAAGAAAGTGGAAGATAACATTACTAAGTAATTGGTATACGGCCTGAAACTTGTTATGATAACATCAGTCCACGATATGTCTACAGTCTACCTCCATGTCCCCAACTAATACTTCTTCGGTATCTCTCAATTTTTATCATTTGATTTTTGCACAAAACTAGAAAAAGAGGAAGGGTTTAATTATTAAGTGATAAGTGAACTAAATTGTTTGTGATTGGTTAAATTACTTATCAAATTTGTTTTTAAAATAGAAATCACAACAACCGACTCATACGTTAGCTTCTTGCTCTACTTTGATACACAAATTCTTGTTTTAGACGGTCTTAAGTTAACACGTACTCACAATCAATTTAAATAATGTTAAAATAACAAGGGAATTGTGAGAGTTATGAAATTAAGACGGTCCGAAACAATAATTGTTGACTTTGACATGCACTCCCACTACTGTACAAGAGTTTAACTTGCTTTCTACAACTTTCATGAGTATTCTTGTCTCAAATTATTAGTTAAGATAAGATATTGAAAATAAAATAAAAATTGCATAGTTTTTCGTTAAATTTTTTGATTTTCAATGTGCTGTTTTTTTTGTATAGTATTTTACCTCTTAAAAAGTTTATCCCCTAATAACAAATCCTAGCTTCATATATTAAATGATAAACAAACAAACAAATAGCAATAAATACGAGAATACAAAATGTTTATAGATGTTTTTAATTTTGAAAGGCTAATATAAAAGCGAGGAATGTAAAGTAAGATAATAGTGAGTAAATTAGTATAGGTCCATATTAGATTTAAACCTTGGCCTCTAAAATTAAACAATTATTTAAAGAAAAGTAGTGATGATGACCATCTTGAAATGTTTCAACTTCATGATCCAATACTTTTGTTGCAACATTTGTGCATTACAAAAGACTCTCAAATTGAACAAATAGACAAATCTTCCAAATCAAAAGGAGACAAAACACTAAAAGATGAGTTAGATCAAGACATGTATAGTGCATGGAGCAAGTATTGCTTCTCATCCACTATGCTTTCATATATATGCAAATATATCTCTATATTCCATTTTTTATATCTCAGTCAATTGTTGTTTTTTCTATTTTGTAAATAAATTTGATGTTAATCCGGTCATTTACACTCAACTTATTCCGCTTGTAATTTAGTAATTGGTTCACTTCCCTTTCTTTAGCCTTTTATGTAAAAATCAAAGGACAACAACAGATAGAGACGGAGGGAATATAATAACAATACTAGTACTAAAAAGTTCTGAAGTATGTAGAGCCATGTGCTAGTGACTAACAATATCTCGTTTTAGGGTTAGGATAGTATTATAGGAGTTGTCATTATTGTTAAGAGGCACATGATCAAGTTGTATGTGGTGGTGGCCTTGTGGGCTAATTAGTTTGGAGTTGAATGTTTGCCTTTTTATGCATGTTTCATCAATTGTTTTCATAATACCTTAATTTGCATAAAAAGTTCAAAAAATTAAAGGGAAGGAAATTCAAGAAACTTTTTATGTTTTTGATTTTGATCTTATTCCTTAAACAATAACTAATCTCGTGATGTATAACTATTGTAGTTTTTGACTTTTCGTGCTAAGGCACACTATTTTTTAGATTTATTTTATACTCTCTCCGTCCCGATCAATTGTTATCTATTGCTTTTGACACAAAGATTAAGAAATTGTTGATACGATTCACAATTGTGTGTAAATCATGGTATTATATGGCCCCACATGTAATCAAATGTCATCCACAAAAAGTTGCCAAAAATGAAAATAGATAACAATTCAATGATACACCCCAAAATGGAAATAGATAACAAATGACCGGGACGGAGGGAGTAAAAGACATGCTCAATTAAATTATTTGCGTAAGTTAACTGTATTTTTAATTTAATGTTACAATTTATTAAATATAACATAATTTTGATTAAAGGTAGAAAAACAAGTTTTTTACCATCGAAAAAGCACCTTAAGTAAATTATTCTATTACTATTAAAAATAACACAATAATTCTATCAATGTACTTATATGCTCGTCCAAGTAGATTACATATTTTTGTTCAAGAGGTGTCTTAGTAAGAATAGCAAGTCTTGCTTGCAACGGGTCACTATTTGTGACGGATATTTTGTGAGATAAAATGGATACAAAATGAGTAGTGGAGAAAGGGGACCACAGGAATAGTGTTGGAGAGAGAGAAAAAATGGGTATTTTGTGAGAGAAAACGGTATCCGTCACAAGCTTACGACGGATAGTGCCGTTGCAAATAAGAATTTGTGTAGTAAGAATAACCATAAATCTGTAACATGAGGAAGACATTTCTCTTTACGATGAAACGTTTTACAAAAGATAAAATTCTTTATAAATTGCTGAATATCCCACTTAATGATGATAACTTTAGTGTAAAACAATTTTAAAATTTACCGTAAAATTCGAGGATTTAGTAACCAATTTTAATAATTAGTTTGAATCTATTTTATAACGATATTAATTAATGTAAAATCGTTTGTTTTTCCTCAGAATCTCACAAAATACATCCTTAGTGACTACCTACTCCGTATAACATTTTGTGATAAAAAATCTACAAAAGACGACGACAACAATAACCAGTGGATGTAAAACATTAAAACAAATAAAAGATTCTGTTTTTGTAAAATCAGTAAACATGATTCGGTAAAATCTTGTCATGTGTCATACAGTTTGACTAATTTTGGTAGATGAGTTTGGCTTGAAAATTTAGGGCTTTAAAATAACATAAAATCTCTTCGACACTCAAAAGTTAAAAACGGATAATACCTCTTTCATAATATACAAGTTGCACTATTTATGTTAAATTGTTAATGCTCTATTTTTCCCCTTTGCCCTTTTTTTGAAAGGAAAAGTCGAAGCTTATATTATTACGGATAAATTAAACATCGTAGACTCGTAGCGGTATGCGCAGCAGCCGGTAACGGCTCTGCCCATTCAAATCTCTCTAGACGTGAAACATGAGCAAGGGCTTGTGCAACAGTATTGTTCACCCTACTAATGTTAAAGATCATACAACTGAAAGAAAACGATTGACGCAGCAACACAATATCACAAATCACTAAATTAAACATGCTCCTTCCTTTGCCATGGTTCCTTAACGCGTCGATCACCGGAAGGCAATCCGATTCCAACGCCACCTGAATATGCCCCTTTACCCTTTTAATTAACTTATTGTAAAACGACAGTATCCATCTTTAACTTATGACGGATATTTCCATCACAACCAAATCGCGAAAAGAATTTATTACTAACTACTCCGTATTTCGTAATAACTGAAAGGACAACAAACGTACAACACCATTTTGGTTCTTCAAATCTCATTAATGTCCATTATCGCAATTATCAAGAAATCATTTTTGTTTATTTAGTTTTTTCTAATAAAATAATTCAAATAGAGTGTTGTAGTCTTGTAGACTTGTAGGATGTTCTTACCATAAATTAAAAATAAAATATCAGAAAATAATGGATTTTACGAATTCATGTGTATTGCGATTTTATACAAACAATTTGCAAAACGAATTTATTAATATAACAATTTTGTATTTTCGTTAATATGGATTATGATATTTATATTAAAAATTCCATTTTACGTAAGTTTTGTCTTGAAAATAGCCTTAATAATTGAATTCGATTTCTGAGATTTCAATTTGTGAAGTAGCTTCTCTTTTTTGTTTTTAAAGATAAATTCATTTACAAATTTGTGTATATTGCCATCTTGTAGAAGAAATTTAATTTGCAAAACGAATTTATTACTAACTACGTATTCCGTAATTTTAAATGGATTATGATATTTATAATAGTAAATCTTTTTTTAAGCAATTATTTTCCCAATAACTGAATTCTATATTTTAGTAAGTGAGAATTTGTGATATTTAAATATGTAAGTTGCTTCTCTTTTTTGTAGGCTCAAGAGGGCTTTATTATTACTTCCTCAATTCCAATCAATTCTATACATTTCACTTTAAGGGCACTATTCATAAGTCGAGTGAATTTTCGACACAACTTTTAATATATAACATAAAAGATAGTCATGTGAGATCTTGTTTAAATTGTCTTACCGAGTACATTGTGAATATCAAAGTTTTATAATTTTTATCGCTATATAACTAAAGATATTAACAAAAGAAAACGGGTATCGACAAACGTGAATAAAGTAAATGTATAGAATTGATTGGAATGGAGGAAGTATTAAATTAAATGGTTGTTTGAGGGGTTGAATGTTTTTTAAAGCACAAATTCTCGTTTGTGACGGACATATCTGTCGCAAATTTACGATGGGTAAAATACTATTTATATAGGATAGATAAGACAAAAGGAGAATACATAGGGAATTTTTGTCTTATTTATACATGCTAATATTCGCCCCATCGTAAGTTTATGAGATATATCCGTTACAAGGAAGAGTTATAGTTTTTAAAGATTAATGCTAATATCGAAATTATCTTCAACTCTTCTTATATTGAAAGCTAACCATTTGTTAAATTAAAGAGGAATCACCATAAAAGGTGTTTTTGAAAACTTTATATGTTCGATTACTAATTTCAGTCGTTTCGTATGGTCGTAGCAGACCATTTTTTTTTTCTGCCGTTTTTCATCAGCACGTGTCCGAAATCGTATCATGAGGTATTTGATTCAATTCTATACCCAAAAAGTATCTATAAATCATTTTTACACGATTATCCGATTTTCGGCTGAAATTGGATTATAATGCACCCGCAATGTCAAATGTCTTCCATTACTTTTCAAACTTTTTGTACCCACTATACCCAACTCGATTAACCATCCGTGTGATTTTCGGACATTTTTGTTCCGGTCATTAAGATGCCTAAAATACGTGTATCATACACTTCAATTTCAGTCGTTTCAGGTGTTCGTAGTGATCCATTTTTTTCCTGCTGTTTTTCATACCACGTGTCCAAAGTCGGATCATGAGGCATTCTATTCGATTTTATACCCACAAAGCAACTATAAATCACTTTTGCACGATTATCCGATTTTCGGCCCAAACTGTATTATAGTGTATCGGTAACGTCACATGTCCTCCGTTACTTTAAAATTTTTGGTGCCCACTTTATCTGACTTGCTTAGCCATCCGTGTGATTTTAGGTTATTTTTATTCTATGAAATCATAGGCCTAAAAAACGTGTATTAAACACTTCAATTTCAGCCGTTTCGGATGGTCGCAACGGATCATTTTTTATGCCCATTCTTCATACGCCGCTGTCCGAAATCGCACCATGAGGTATTCGATTCAATTCCACTACAAGAAAAAACAAAACAGGCGACGGACTTCTGGCGACTGAACTCTTCAGTCGCCAAATTGGCGACTGCAATTGAAGATTGGCGACTGAAATCAGTCGCCAATTTGGCGACTGTAAGTTTTCCCAAACTTTTTCACCACCGACACAAAAAAGCGACTGCAGATAAGGATTGGCGACTGTTAACAATCGCCAAATTTGGCGACTGAAAAGGGAGTCGCCAAATGAGTTGAGGACAGTCGCCAATTTGGCGACTGAAAGGGTGCAGTCGCCAAATTTCTTGATTCAGTCGCCAAATTTTTTAACAAATAAATCAGAAACACAGCTCCATCATTACGCGAGTTCTTAAAAAACAAAAAAAAACAACGAAAAACCTCCGCTTTCTCTTCTTCCGTGATCACCCACCACAACTTCCACCTCCACCACCACCTCCGGCCACCACAATAGCCCCCACCACCACCGGCCACCACAGCAACCGTCACCACCACCAACGAAAACCTTTATTCAATTGAAGGTTTGTATTTTTTTTAGTTTAATTTCGATTTAGTTTTGATTTTTGTTTTGTTTTGTAGATTTAGTGATGTAGTAGCTAATTAAGATCGTCTTAGCTTATTAGGTTGTTGTTAATTAAGTTATAGAGCCAATTAGGATGATAATTGGTGAAATTGGGGGTTAGGGTTCATATGAAATTGGGGGTTAGGGTTGATATGATTAATGTTGGTTGTCTTATTAATGATTTTATGTTTGTAATTTTACTTAATTATGTTAAATTATGGGTTAGGGTTTATAAAAATTGAAAATTGGGGATTTTTGATTAATGTTGTTATGCTTGTAATGTTGTATTATGTTGGTCCCGGAACTGTTCCTTGCCACACATTCCCGGGTGAACGCTAAGAATGAGAGAATTTGGATTAAGCCAAAAGACAAAGCTTTATATGTAAGATTTTTTACTTAAGATAGTTTTGAATTGTTACCTAATGAAATTTATGTTAACTAATGATGGTAATTTTTTGTCAACTAATGTAGGAAGCATTCGAGGCTGAAAAAGAAGAACATCCCGAAGTACCAGAGAATGAGATTTGGTTTAATTCGGTCAAGGGATATAAGAAGGGTAATGTGTACGGCACCGGAAAGGCCCATGGTGTCTTCTTCAAACAACCGGCCAGAAGATCCTCATATGAGCCTCGCCAAACATATGAGCCGGCTCTTGTGAGTGAATTCTGAAAGAGATGAATAGTTTCGGTTGATGAAGGAGCGCATGGAGGCCATGGAGAACTTCTTCACACAATGCAACCCCGGTCCACAATATCGGTATGACCCCAACGATCCGCATGGTAAGGGTGGTGGTAGTGGAGCCGGCATGGGATTTGCAGCTTAGGTTGTTGGATAAGTTTTAGTTAGTTTAGCTTGAACTTGGATAATGTAGTTGGTTTAGCTTAAGGTTGGATAATGAACTTGGATAATGTAGTCAGTTTAGCTTGTAGTTGGATAATGTTCTCATTTTTTAATAAATGAGAATTTCGTGTTACAAAAGTTGCGGTTCGCGCAAATGGGTTGCAATTTTCTGTTTGCAGGTTTTCATTGGATATTAGGATGAATAAATACGAGATTTGGCTAGATCAAAAACGAAAATGACATGAAAAGTTCTAGCCAATTCGGTGACTGACATGGTGGTTTTGGCGACTGCAGTCAGTCGCCAAAACTGGAAAAGCTACTGGAAAAAATCAAATTGGCGACTGTATAAACCATTTTGGCGACTGCCCTTCAGTCGCCAAAATGGCGACTCCCACATTTCTCCAGTCGCCAATTTGGCTACTACACTCTCAGTCGCCATTTTCCCTACTTTGGCGACTACTTCCTCAGTCGCCAAATTTGGCGACTGACAACAGTCGCCAATTTTTTTTGGCGACTAGAGCTTGCGACAGAACTTTGGCGACTGAAGGCAGTCGCCAAATTACATTTGGCGACTGTCTTCAGTCGCCAATTTCCGTCGCCTGTTTTATGTATTCTTGTAGTGTTCTATACCCAAAAAGCAACTATAAATCTCTTTTACACGATTATCCGATTTTCTGCTGAAACTAGATTAAAGTGTACCGACAATGTCAAATGTCTCCCGTTACTTTTGAAATTTTGTGTCCACTATATCTGACTGAATTAACCATCCGTGCGATTTTCAGACATTTTTGTTTCGGTCGCTAAGATGCCTAAAAAACGTGTATTAAACACTTCTATTTCGGCCGTTTGGGTGGGGGGGGGGGGGCATTTTTTTGCACTTCTATTTCGGCCGTTTGGGGGGGGGGGGGGGGGGGGGCATTTTTTTACTGCCGTTTTTGATACCATGTGTCCGAAATCGCATAATGAGGTATCCTATCCGATCCTATACTCAAAAACAAGTATAAAACACTTTTACACGATTATCCGATTTTCGGCCGAAACTGAATTATAGTGTCCCGGCAACTCAAATGTCTTCTGTTAGTTTTGAAATTTTTTGTGTCCGCTTTAACTGACTCGATTAACAAGCCGTGTGATTTTCGGACATTTTTTTCCCGGGAGCTAAGATGCCTAATAAACGTGTATATACACTTCAATTTCAATCGTTTCGAGTGGTCGTAGCGGACCATTTTTTTCTACCATCTTTATATAAGTTGTCCGAAATCGGATCATGAGGTATTCTATTCGATTTTACACCCAAAAAGCAACTACAAGTCGCATTTAATAACAATATACAAATACCGTGTTTTCTTTTATAAAACGTATTTATTGTCGTCATCTTTATACAAGTGTGTACAAATACTACTTTTCACAATAACAATACCGGAGCTCGGAAAGGGATAGCAAAGATTCTCATTCACGCTGGTAGATATTTTCAACTTTTTCAAGTTTTCTTTATATCATTACAAGCTTAGGCTGCTTCGCCTTTTCTAAGCTCAATTCATAACTCCGCCATTGGTCGATAAATTCCTCTAACCGTATCACTATTATGACACAAATAGAGGGATGAGTCAATTTGAAAGGTGTATACAAAGAGTAGCATTCAAAAGAAGTGTAGGAAGTAGCAAGTGGCATACTGTAAAAGACTACACAAATTCTACATACTTACAAACATCAAATCCTCAAACAATATCTCAGACCGTTTATAAAGAATGAAAATTTAATTTTTGTCAAAAATGAAAAAGATCCTCACCCTCATTCGAGTATTCGACCATGGCTAGTGGTCCTCTATTATGAGTACCATTAATCCATTATCACGAATAGGGCTGTAAATGAGCCGATCTGAGCTCAAGGTCGGCTCAAAATTTTTAGCTCGAGCTCAAAAGCTCAACTTCGTTCGGAGCTCGTATTGTCTTTATATTATTTTTACTTTCTCACATTTTAAATCTAAATAAATATAAATATTGATAAATAACAAATAAGAATATAAATTACTAAAAAATATTATTTTATAATATACGTATAAATTACTAAATACTAACATAATTTAAATAAATTTTATATTAAGGTATAAAAATTATAAACGAGCCTAGACGAGCTTTGAGTCGAGCCTTGCTGAGCTCGGGCACGACTCGTATTCAGCTTAGTTTTAGCTTGAGCTCGAACCAAGCCGAGCTTTGACTAAACCGATTCAGAGAACTTGTAAAGACAGCTCGAATCATTTACAACCTTAATCACAAACTCCGAAATTGAAAATAATGGCGACAGAAAACTTCATACGCAATTACGCACTAACGTATAGGGACAAACAAGTAACAATAATAATAATAATACGAAATGTGAGTCTGCCATCCAAGATTGAAATTGGTAACCCACAAATTCCACTTTTCTTCAGATTCAAGTCACCCAATCTTTTTCAAATACTCAATAATTATTCGCATCTATAAATAAAGTAATAAAGGAACTAAACAATGGAATGTTGATTACGGAGATTTCCCATTTGGCTACAAATTCAAAATTATTTGTGCAATATACGATGAAAAGTCTCGACTCTCAGGCATTGAAATCACTATTTTCTTGTAAACTTTTTTTGTGATATATTTATACCTTACCTTCTACCACAAAAAAATAAAAAATCACTAATTTCCATTTGGCTATAAACTGATAATATTTTTGAATGCATACAGATCGCATGGGTCTATATATGTTTCATAACTTCGAAACATGTCCTACGAAACTATTCCATAATTTTGAAGGACTCAACCATGGTAATCCTAAGATGTCGAACCGTGATTCTTTCAAATTAAACTTGTACGAACAATTTACGTAAATGCACAGAATGACCTTAAGATTGTCAACACTCAACAGTCTCATCCTCAAAAGTACTACGTCGAGTCGTCGACAACATCAATTCATAGACCGTATCACAGTCCACTTTTACTGTTAAGACGGTAATATGACATAGATTACCCTTCCATCGGAGTTGTTTGGTTTGCATGATTTATTGATTATTACTTTCATTTTGGCTAAAATGCGGCCAAAACCTACACGATAGTTGCTTACCAACGGGTTGATCCGTTAGTTACCGTCAACTGTAGCCCATTTATACTTAAGCTCCTATGCCATTTATGGTACCAAGCAAAAGACTCGCAATAGGAGATGCTAACGTTTCTTCCTGGGCAAATCAACAGAAATGCACAGCATTCACTCAACCTTGTTTCCTTCACAATCAGCTCAAATAGCTGGGAAACCACAGTTCTGCAGGAAAAGAATCACTTTCTGTGAAACCCGAAAGACATTCCTTTTCCTTTCTACATAAAGACGTCTCACAAAAATATTTAAGGAACTTTGAAAACTTCCTAACAAACAGTAGTATAGCACCAACCCACCAATCACGAATAGGGCTAAATGTCGTTGAGTCCACCTCGCACGCGGCGGTCTCCAACGACAAACTACAATCTCCATTGGTGTTACCAATGTCGACGAGCAGTAAGGATTTCCTCGGGAAATCCGTCGGAGGTTGTATGTCCACGATGCTTCGGTCAGTTTGTTTCTGAGATGGAAGTCCCGAGGCGTAGATTGGTGATAGACCACACTGATTACGATTCGTCACCTGGATCTCGCCTATTAGAAGCCTTGGCCCTCATGCTGGAACCACCAGTGAGGGTCCATGACCGGGATGCTGATGACCCATGGGCCATAACTCGAGGCCCATCTAGAAGAAATGGTGGGATATATGGGCCAGACTATGGTAGGCCAAGATGGATTCGAGCCTCACCGTCACATCCCTCAAACCCTAGGGATGAGTGGGGTACGGAACCCGGGTTGAGAACCAGACCCAGATGGATCATACTCAGGCCAATAGGCCAGACCCCAGGTCCAGTAGCTAGGCCAGAAGGGCTGATTCCTCAAGGGGGTGATCCAAGGAACTACTTCACTGGACCAGGCCTGCAGGAGCTGATACAGGATCTAACTGATAATGACAGGCCAGGTCCGCCTCCGGCACCCGAAGAAGCAATCGAGGCTCTACCAACAGTTAAGCTGTCGGAAGCGCACGTGGCCGAGGGAGGTTCAGAGTGCCCAGTGTGTAAGGAAGAGCTTGAAATAGGGACTGAAGTTAGGATCCTACCTTGTAAACACGTGTATCATTCAGACTGCATTGTACCTTGGTTGAGGCTTCATAACTCATGCCCTGTTTGCAGAATGGAACTATCAGGGCCGCATGAAAACAGAGGTGTTGAATCAGTAGGTTCAAATACTGAAAATGGTGGGAACCGAGGATGTTTGAACTGGGACAGATTGAGATCACTTTGGCCCTTCCGTTCACGATATCGCAGAATTGATCCGCGTCAAGAAGATGGGAGAATTGCAACAGGAGGTCAGACAATCAATCTAAACTAAGCTTTAACCATATTCTTCTTGCTCCATTGTCTCAAACATTTCTTTATGTTTTCAGTAATGTAGGTTTCTTATGTTCGCCGTTGTTAAAATTTAACAAAGCCTATCGAAAAGCAAACATACAGAAATGGATGAGACATTGGAGTACTATATATCCCTGTGTTGTACCTGAATGTTGCTATTGCGTGTTTTAAATTCCAGCATTTGGGTTGGCTTGCGCCTTGTGTCTAATACTTGCCATACCCTTGGTGGCATATGCTCAATATCTAACTAACAAGTAAGGAACACTATGTTTTTGTTAATTCTGGTATTACACCAAATCGTTATCGACCAGCTATGAAGTTCCGAGATCTAGGCTCTATTGACTTTCAGAATCTAATAGCTAAGCATGACCTGATGATCATTGTAAAGATCTGCTCATGATCCACAAGGAGGCAATCTACAAAAGAAACTAACAG
Organism: Silene conica; assembly: GCA_029255685.2. NCBI lineage: Eukaryota > Viridiplantae > Streptophyta > Magnoliopsida > Caryophyllales > Caryophyllaceae > Silene > Silene conica. Next base: position 121,746 of record CM055317.2, on the reverse strand, counting down.
CAGGGGGGGAACAAACATATTTTTTGCATTAAAAGTCTTAAGAGATTACTTTTGATGCTCTTGTACCACAAACAAACTGAATGAGTTGCGACAACTACTGTGATAACAAAACTTCCGTTGACAAATTTTTTTCTTTCTATAAGCAAGTATCAATGTGTCATGGATTCATGAAACATTGCTTCTAAATTTCTCAAGGTTTAATACCCGAAGTTCATGCGGAGTGTCAAAAACATGGTGTTTTTAGATACTACGATCCTCATTTCTTTGCCTAATAACAAATGTCTTATGTTTGCCTGGTTTTGGCAACTCAAACAATTGCATCTTCTATTGTTACTAAATCCTTGTGCGCTCTGAAATGCTTTCAGCTCGTAGGCCATGATGGTCGTTCTTCGGTAACCCTTAGCACTGCTATTGATGCTAATCATGACTAGGAAGCAACCTTATCAGATCAAGCACTATTGTACATACCAGAGACTCTCAAGGCCTACGATGATATGGATGATGACAAAACTACGAGTTTATTATTAGCCTTACGAATCGTTGGTGGGCTAAATGTAGAGACAAAATATGGATAATCAAATTGCTATCTCAAACATTCCAAATGTTTCATAGTTCTTTTTCTAATAATTTTAGTAATTCACAAAAAAAAATGACATGAAGCATATAATTTTCACTCATGATCAAAAAGTAAATTTCCAGCAAGTAAACAGCAGCCATAAAAATAATCAGTGATATAGCAATTATAAAAGAAGCCAGAACCTGATCAAATACTCAGGCCAGAGTTATGAGTTATGACCCATGGTAAAGACTATATAGCCGGCCTTTGTTGTATCGCATGAGCCCGAAAGTAAGCTTGTTGCTACCTCCAACACACAGGAAATGAGAACTATTCATAACTGGGTGTGTTGACACTTCATGCCCGCATGAAATCCTTCTGTATAAGCTGAATTCTTGAATGTCACCTGTCAAAAAAATAAGGTTATCATCTGTAGAATCGTCTGTATTACGGTGTCAAATAGAAGAAAGTGCATATCTTGTATGCATATTACATATTGTATCAGAGAACACAACAAACATGAGAACCGTAATGCTAAGTATTAGTTATCCAAGTTGAGAGTGCAATTTAAGAGATTTGGCAAAGAACGGAACAGAGTTCTGTCCACAGATCATCTGAAATTAATAAGTAGAAGAGTTTCAAGTTTCAACTAGAATAATGAAAAACAATTAGATGTAACCTTCATCATATCCCTATGCAATGTTGGGTAAACAAGAACACCTAATTACTGGATGTATTTTCAATTTATTCCATACAAGCCTCTCATACTCTAACCCACTAGTGGTTAGAAAGCACAGAGTTGAGGGGATAAAAAAGTAAATAACGTCAGACAGATGACTTACAGCTAGGCTATTTAGCGCCGGGCCAAGATGTTTTCTTATAGTGTCAGATGCAACCACCCCAAGCTGGTTTCCATGCTCTTTTATTGCCACTTCAGTGATCTGGATATTAATATTTCATAAACAAGCGCTATATAATAACTATACTATTAAAAGAAAATTATAGACACAGAACTCACTTCTGCGAGGACGAAATTTGAAGTTTTTTCTAAAATCTCCTCCACAAATATCTCCGGGTCAGAAGAAGAAACTGTCTTCGCTGATTTACTTTTTGCATCTTTCTCATTTTCTGATTTATTTTTGCCCTTTTTTGACTCAACGGGATGCTTTGCAGCTTTACCTGGTAAAAAAGGGTCAGCAATGAGATAGACACGATAGGCTTATGATCCCAAAATTTTATAGCACGGGATGATAGGCATGATGGCCATGTGATCTATAAATTTTAGAGTACAGGATGACATGGCCATCTGATCCCTGAATTTTTCTGAATTTTATAGTAAAGCGTCAGAACAAAAACGCACTCCAAAAGATCACATTGTCATCGACCAAACTGATACTTACAAACCCCTGGCAGTCAAAGTGACGTCAACAGCCTGTGACTTCAAGCCAAACAACATATGCACTTTTTCTTCCCAAGTTACTGATCACCGCAAAAAGTTGATCTTTTCTATTATATTTAGTATAAAACCACAAAAATCATACTCTTTCCGATTTCTTGTGTTGTTCCCTTTTGATTTTAACACAAGAAATAAGAAAATTAATTTGGACCACACAATACACATGACCCCACATGAAATTGGTTTTGGACCACACAAAGTTGTCCAAAAGAGGAAAGAGGGAACATCAATGTTATTAGACCAAAACGGAAAGGGGAACATCATAGGAAATCGGAGGTAGTATGCTAGTACGAGACTTTCTCTACTATCCTATACATAGTAGCACATGAAAGCTAGCTAGTCCGGATTTGATCCCATGCTCACGACATGATTTAGTAATTACCTCCAGCAACTGCAGTATCACTGTTCGCAGATTGATTTTGGGGGACAGTAGTATGTCCGGGAACTGCTTCAGTCTCTGCCTTGGGTACTGCCCCAGACGGAACGAAAGCAGCCAAATCAGGTGGTTGGTCCTTTCCCACGAGAGGATTAGCCTACGGTCAAACATTATACAGCTTAGCCAGAGCACAAATATTTTACGAAATAAACAAATAGCCAAAGAACACACAACCGTCATTCCATCATCATAAGTTCATAACCTAACCTCGAGATCCACATACGCAGAATTTCTCCCGATTGAATTCAAGAATTTGTCCAGCCCAAGAGCTGTTAGAGCTGTAGTCATAAGAGAAAATTATAATTAGGCATTGTTAAGGCCACCAAGGGAACCAACCTCACAAATCTACCCTATCATTTCTAGATCCTCAAAGACAAATAAGCAGTTAATGCCATAGTTGTCTTGGAACCTATATTACTACAACGCTTCTTATTCCATCGTGTACCCGTGTCCGACGCTCAACAGTCGGACATGGTTATGACACTTGGACACTTCATTTTATGCCAAAATAAGCAGATAATTTCATTAAAATAGCCAGGTAACGTAGCATTGAACTTGAAAATGTGTAAAATGTTAAGCATTGATAAAATCAGATAATTCAAAAGAACTAGTATAAATTCTTCTAAATGAAACCAAACATAGTATGCAGGCTAATAAACTGAATAAGTGAGCAGTTGAAGGAAAATGATGACAATTATCTTTCAGGTAATACACTTCATATTGTAACTACCAAAATGTTATGAACAGAAATTTTATGTTAAACTGTGGCATCCCAAAATACTTATATGTGAAGCTAAGTGTAAACAAAGTTGAAAAGCTCCTGCACAAAAAGATTGGTTTGAGTGCTAATAATTAAAGAAAATATCTAATTTTTTCGTCATATGAAATATTGAATTAGCACCAGCTGCGCCACCAAGGAAAATAACAGTGAAAGAGAACATAGAAAATACAGAATCGTTTGAATTTTAATTCCATTAAGGGATACATTAACCTGTCCTTACCAATGGACATGTCATTAGATAATGGGTGGAATAAAATGTGAGTTTGGGATCTGAGTCCTTGATCCAATAGCAGCGAAACATCCCTAAACAATTGAACATGCAGAAAAGAGTGAGATGCAGCAGGATGTTAGAAGAATATGCAGAAGAGCGAATGATGAAGTGAAACTTGAAGCATCCGGAGCAAGACAATAGCTAGGATACCGCTGGTCCAAAATTCCATAGCACTGAACATAGAAAGTGTTTTCGATAATGTAAAGCGCCAATTAATTAAATGGTACCAATTCAAAGAACCTTTCACCAAAAACATTAAGGACCTAGCTTCTTGAGTCCAGCATATTCATTACAACACTAGAGCTTAAGCGGATAAACATTAACAGAATAATCTTGGGATATGGGTCCGCTGACATTCAAAGCCTAAACAGCAGATATTGTGTGGAATAGAACAAAGACCATCAAACCCAAAAAAAATTAGCAAAAATAACACTAAGATATATTTCCAATTTGCATAAATGGAATGTCAAGGACTTTCCATGAATCATATTAAAGAAAACCTTAATTAGGGTCATAAGTAACGGAAAATTTATACAAGGTAGTATGTTTCAATCATTTGAACTAAGAGGGAGAAAACTGAGTCCAATCTAAAATATAGCAAAATAAGGAAACAGAAGCAGCTCAGTAGAAAATAATACCGAGCAGATTCGTTCACCAATGCAAAAGGAGTTACACAGCCAAGAGGCACCTGGAGAGAAGAGAACATACAAGCGTAAGGTCTTTTTGGCCTATAGGACATAAGCAACTTCTTTATCTGGGTAACTACAGAGCCACATCATTCACTACAACGGTATGTTTTTCACCCAGATTAACTATCATAGTTCCTTAATGTATAAATAGCAGGGAAACAAACACTTAGAATAGGCAACCACACACATTTCAAACATGTAACTAAGAGACAGTCAATTAAAAAGTACTTCCTCCGTCCCAATCATTTGTTTACCTTTTTTAGTCTTTGTGAGGCAATTATAATCAAAGGTAAACAAACGATTAGGACAGACAGTGTAACTCTGTAACACATGCTTCATTGGCCAAAACAATAAAATTTCAACCATCACACCAACCTGCAACAATTCGCCTAACGCTTCTTCAGGTGCCATTCTTATGCCTCCCTTTCCCAACCCAAGCCTTTGGGATAAAACTGCTCAACGTTGAAGAACGAATACTTCCTATACATCAGTACAGCACATACGAACGAAAACACAAAAAACTCAACTAGTCCACGGACAGAGAGCAAATATGTACCTTTCATGTCGACTTTTGTTTCTGATAAAGCAGAAATTATGTAAAACCTGTTCTTTTTGTCCTGCAATTGCCGTTAAAAAGTAGACATAAAAAACAGGAGCTGAACGCAAAATCACAACAAATTTGGCAACAAAGAAAGCAAAATGAACCTTAAGAAACAAATTCTTGCAGAATGCACCATCCACATTGCCAAGATATTTAAGCTGAAAGCAATTCAAACAAAGTTTACAAATTATACAGCCACAGCAACAGAAAATCAAAACTGATTAATGACTACTTCAAACTCGACGACATACCGCCGCTTCGACAGTCAGAACCACAGGATGCTCGTACTGCTCAAAATCAATTTGAAGCTCCTGCAATTTCACCACAATCCATAAGTATATAACATAGTAACATACTAGACGCTGAGATTATGAAAAAAAATAACAAAACATGAGGAATTTCAGAAGTAATCAGATAATTAAACATTCAACAAATGCGATTAATAACAGTAATACATATCAATTCAATGGCGGAAGTAAGGGGGGCTAGCAGAAGACTTTTAATTACGGAATATAATATTCGGGTTTACATTATTGAATGACTAGTTTGTCCCGTGATACGATAAATCCTAATCCTGGCTCCGTCACTGTATAAATTATATACCTAACATCATACCAGTATTGATTAATGAAAAAGAAGAAAGATAGGAGAAAGATGGACCTTCAATCGAGCAAGAAGCTGTTCCTTTGAGTATCCCATGTTTCTCTCTCAGCGGAATTAATGGAGATTTTGCAGATTATTGCAGAAGTCAGAAGTGGGAAGGGACCAAGGGTATAGCTGAGTCGGAACTCGAATTAGTAATGATCGGGAATCAGTACGCGGGTCGTTGGTTGATACGTTTTACTAGTAGCATTTTTTTTGTTTTAGCACCATATGAGATTGGCCCATTATGGATTGTGGGCTATACAACCTTATTTGGTAGCACCATATGAGATTGGCCCATTATGGATTGTGGGCTATACAGCCTAATTCCAAATAACATTTTTATTTTATGCATTACATCTTCTTTTCACCGTTGTGCAAAATTTCAGTTAAACGTTACTCGTAAACTCAAATTCCAAATTGGCTAACACATTTCTCAAATTGATTATTTGAGATTTGGGAAAAAAATTTAATCTTGTCAGTTAACTAAGTTAAAAAAAACTTAATCGGCAATTTTTTAACTTAAAACTACTTCATGAATAATAAAGACTAATTATATACACAACTGATAATATAACAAGTCTCCTTTACAATAAGACTATTGGATATTTGTCTTATGGTTAAGACGCTAGGTTAATTTTCGACCCATATACTCGAATCAACTTAATTCGCTACAAGTGTCACTAGACTCTAGGTGGACTATTTAACAAATTTCATAAAATTTGAATATCAAGATCCGAAAATGATGGTTGAAAATGAAAGGAAGAAAATATGAAAAAGCAATGAATGAATGAACGTTACAAAATATAGCGGGCAACATAAGCATTGTGTGATTGTGTATTTGTGTCTGTGTGTCTGTGTGCTCCCTTTTCTGAGACTATAAATAAATAAATTCCAAATCCAATCACTCACTTTTTGTCTCACTACTTCTGTTTTCTCAACTAATTTGATCATCTACCGACAGGCGACAACCCATTTTCCAGAACCGATAATCTCTCCACCCTTTTCATTTCTTTACGTTTCCCACCATTTTTTATGATTTTTATGTGTTAAATCATTTGAATTTTAGCTTATTGTTTGAAATTTATGTTTATGCTTGTTGGTCTCATTTATCTTGCATTTTGAGGGGTGCCAACACTCCTTGTTGGTGACGGTTCTAAGGGATCATTCATGTCAGCCGACCTCAAATCATTTTGGGTCAAGAATGTTGTTGTTGTTGCTGTTGGTCTCATTTATGTTGAACAATGTTACATCTTTATGTTGATATTGTGATCAGCTAGTATTTTTACTTTTTGCATTTTTTTGGATTTAAGTAGGGGATCTGTTAAAAAGTAGGTAACTTTATGCTGATTTTGGTTGAAAATTTGTTTGGAAGGGGTATTTTGTGTATAACAATGCAATGCAAGGTCTTTCATTGGTGATTGAACCACAATTTGATGGGTGTAGCTCCTAAATTTATGTTGATGGCAAAAATGCTGGATTCGTTTTGGTTGTGTATGGGGTGATTGTAATGTGTAACATGTTTTGATTCATCTGAACCTAGCTACACCTCGTCATCCGCTAGCTAGGATCCTCTCCATTTCTTTGAAGGAAATGGAGGAGGGTTCCTTACCGAATTAAAGGTTCTGAATAAATTAGTTAATTGAGAGGGAGCAGTTTTGCTTAAGATTATTGATACGAGTACGTTTCCGTACTCAGATCAATTACATTACATCCCGGCCACTGATTAGGTGAGAGGGAGGGAGGCTCGTTATTGGCAGGATTTAGAGTGGATTGGCATTGTACATGGTGACCGTATATGCCGTCTATCTCATTTAGATTAGATTGTCAAACCAATGGAGAGGATTGTGACTCGTTATCTCATTTGCATTTGTCTTATTTTGACTTTGGTTGTCAAACATGTCAACATTGAAACTATATTTTCTCGTAATATAATATTGAAATGGTTGTTTGATAAGTCGAAGCTAACAAATTTACAATGAATTTGTATTTGTACCCATGTTTAGTGAAATTAATGGTCAAAGTTAACAACGGTTGATCTTTAAAAATTAAATGGAGATAGTTGTTGGGTCTATGCCTTGAATCTGTTAGTCGCCGCTTCGAACGACTATGCGGGGGTCGTGCATGCGTGACAAGTGTCTAGTTGTAAGAGTCGTGCATGCGTGACAAGTGTCTGAACACTTTTGCATGTGTGACTTGTGTCACTCATGCATGAGCACCAAGTGTCACTCATGCATGAATCCTTTTGCATGATCAACAAGTGTCACTCATGCATGAGCACCCTTTTGCATGGTGGACAAATGTCCACATTTGAAACCTCCCATCTACTATAAATAGTAGATGTTGTAGTATCACAAAATCACAACAAAATCACAACTAGTGTGATCAATCTGTCATCACAACTTGAAATCAATTTGTGATCTGAATAACTTCTGTAATCTGTAAAATTCCTCACAGTAATAAAACTCTCTCCCTTCTGCCCTGTGGACGTAGCTAACACACCGTTAGTGAACCACGTAAATCTGTGTGTATCGATCTTTATTGTTTATTTTTATCTTTCTCTGTGCTTCCGCTATAACAAACTGGTATCAGAGCCTTCGGGTTCTTGAATCAGAAAGATGTCGGCGATGAACATAAAGATCGATCGTTTTACTGGGAGAAATAGTTTCAGTTTGTGGCAGATCAAGATGCGGGCTCTGTTAAAGCAACAAGGGTTATGGACGCCGCTTCAAAAGAAGCAGGAAGGCGCAACCGCCGTTGCAGTCACCGCTGAGATGGCCAGTCTGGAGGAAAAGGCACATTCAACAATTATGTTGTGTCTTGCTGATGATATTATTACTGAAGTTGCGGAGGAAGATACCGCCGCAGGTCTGTGGGCAAAGCTTGAGAGTCTTTATATGACAAAGTCTTTGACCAATAAGTTGCTTCTAAAGCAACGTCTGTTCAGTCTGAGAATGCAGGAAGGTATGCCTCTCCGGGATCATCTAGATCAGTTAAACACAATTTTACTAGAACTGCGTAATATTGATGTTAAGGTAGAAGATGAGGATGCCGCATTAATTCTGCCAGTTTCTTTACCACTATCGTATGAGAATTTCGTACAGTCTTTTATTGTGGGTAAAGATACCGTGACTCTAGAAGAGGTTAGATCGTCTCTTCATACTAGAGAACTGCGCCATAAGGCGGCTGGTACAGTCACAGATAATCAGGCCGTAGGGTTAGTAGCTAGCGGGGGTTATGGACAGGGAAAATCTGGGAAGAAAAAGCATAAGAAGCCGTCTTATGTTGGTTCTTCTAATTCTGCTGGTACCTCTGGTACATTTGGTTCTAAGGGTCCTAAACCTACTGATGTCTGTAATTACTGTAAAGGAAAGGGGCATTGGAAATTCACGTGTCCCAATAAAGATAAACAGAATGTATCTGCTACTGCTGGTGTAGCTAATGTAGATTCCGAGGAAGATGATTATGCTCTGGTTAGTAATATGGTCACGAATCACACTAATGTGTGGATCTTAGATTCTGGAGCATCTTACCATATATGTCCACGCAGAGAGTGGTTTACAACTTATAAACAGCTAGATGGAGGCAATATTTCTATGGCCAACAGTGCTGTTTGCAGAATAGTTGGAATTGGCTCAGTCAAGATAAGGACACATGATGGTAGATTCTGCACATTGAATGAAGTTAGGCATGTTCCACTGATGACGAAGAATCTGATTTCCTTAAGTACTCTTGATCAGAAGGGTTTCAGTTTTCAAGGTGAAGGTGGAGTTCTGAACGTCTGCAAAGGTTCAAATGTGATTCTGAGAGGTATCAAGCATGGTACTTTATATTATCTTCAGGGATCGACACTGTTAGATTCTGTTTCAGTTGCATCCTCAGATGTTGATAAAGAAGATATGACTAGGCTATGGCATATGAGGCTTGGTCATATGAGTGAAAGGGGGATGCAGACTCTGTCAAAAGAAGATCTTCTGTGTGGTCACAAGGTCAAGAATCTGGATTTCTGTGAGCATTGTGTATTTGGGAAGCTACATCGCAGCAAGTTTCCTAAAGCAGTGCATAGGACCAAGGGCACACTTGATTACATCCACTCTGATTGTTGGGGTCCTTCTAAGGTGGAATCTTTGGGAGGACACAAATATTTTGTGTCATTTATTGATGATTATTCAAGGAAAACTTGGATTTTTATGATGAAGCACAAATCTGAAGCCTTTACTCATTTCAAGCAGTGGAAGGCACTAGTGGAGAATCAAACTGGGAAGAAGATCAAGAGGCTGCGAACTGATAACGGTCTAGAGTTTTGCTGGTCTGAGTTCGATGAGCTCTGCAGAAATGAAGGGATTGCTAGACATCGTACAGTCCGAGATACACCTCAGCAGAATGGTGTAGCAGAGCGAATGAATCAGACACTTCTGGAGAGGGCAAGGTGCATGCTCTCTAATGCTGGACTAACTAGAAGATTCTGGGCAGAAGCAGTTAGTACAGCATGCTATCTGATAAATCGGGGACCTCACACAAGTCTGAATCTCAAAACTCCTTTTGAGATGTGGTCTGGTAAGGCTTTTGACTATTCTATTTTAAGGGCTTTTGATAGTACTGCTTATTATCATGTGAGTGAGGGTAAGCTTGAGCCTCGAGCTAAAAAGGGAATATTCATGTGTTATGGAGATGGTGTCAAGGGATACCGCATCTGGTCTCCATCTGAAGGTAGGGTTATTTTAAGCAGGAATGTCGTTTTTGATGAAAATTCTATGGTTAATCCTACTGTGAAGTCCGTTGTTATGTCAGATAGTAGTGGTAGTGTTGATAAGCAGGTGGAGCAGAAAGACACTCTTGAAGAGAGTGAACCACAAGAGGAAAGTCAACCACTACAGTCTGAATCTGAATCCGTTCCATCAGTTTCTTCAAAACCAAATCAGCAGAGTTTGGCCCGTGATCGGCCAATCAGGTCCAATTTTGGTAAGCCTCCGAATAGGCTGGGTTTTGAAGATATGGTGGGTTATGCACTTGAAGTTGCTGAGGAGGTGGATCCTGGCTTATCTGAGCCTTCCACCTATAAAGAAGCAGTTACATGTTCTGAATCTGCCCAATGGCTTGGTGCCATGGGAGATGAGATGGAGTCACTTCAAAAGAATCAGACCTGGGAATTATCCAAGAAGCCTCAAGACAGAAAGATTGTTACTTGTAAGTGGGTCTTCAAGAAGAAAGGAGGAGAAACTGTTGCTGAGGGTATAAGGTATAAAGCTCGTTTGGTAGCTCGTGGGTTCAGTCAGAAAGAGGGGGTAGACTACAATGAAATTTTTTCACCAGTAGTCAGACATACTTCCATCAGAGTGTTGCTAGCGATAGTTGCACATCAGAATTTAGAACTCGAACAGCTAGATGTGAAGACAGCTTTTCTACATGGAGAGTTGGAAGAAGAGATATACATGACTCAGCCAGATGGTTTTCAAGTTCCGGGTAAGGAAGACTATGTTTGCAAATTGAAGAAGTCCTTATATGGGCTTAAACAGTCGCCGAGGCAGTGGTATAAAAGATTTGACAGCTACATGTTGCAGATTGGCTACATTAGGAGTCCGTATGATTGTTGTGTTTATCACACAAAGGTGGAGAATGGTTCTCTTATCTATCTGGTCCTATATGTAGACGATATGTTGATAGCTGCAGAGAGTAAGTCTGATGTTCAAAAGTTGAAAGGTCTCCTCAGTGCTGAGTTTGACATGAAAGATTTGGGTGCAGCAAGAAAAATTCTAGGAATGGAGATTTATAGAGATAGAAGTAAGAAGAAGCTTTTCTGGTACTTCTGGCATCCATGGGGGTGCATCCGGTACATCTGTCTGTTTGTGAGAGAATTCAAGTCAAGGTGGAGATTTGTTGGGTCTATGCCTTGAATCTGTTAGTCGCCGCTTCGAACGACTATGCGGGGGTCGTGCATGCGTGACAAGTGTCTAGTTGTAAGAGTCGTGCATGCGTGACAAGTGTCTGAACACTTTTGCATGTGTGACTTGTGTCACTCATGCATGAGCACCAAGTGTCACTCATGCATGAATCCTTTTGCATGATCAACAAGTGTCACTCATGCATGAGCACCCTTTTGCATGGTGGACAAATGTCCACATTTGAAACCTCCCATCTACTATTAATAGTAGATGTTGTAGTATCACAACATCATCACAAAATCACAACAAAATCACAACTAGTGTGATCAATCTGTCATCACAACTTGAAATCAATTTGTGATCTGAATAACTTCTGTAATCTGTAAAATTCCTCACAGTAATAAAACTCTCTCCCTTCTGCCCTGTGGACGTAGCTAACACACCGTTAGTGAACCACGTAAATCTGTGTGTATCGATCTTTATTGTTTATTTTTATCTTTCTCTGTGCTTCCGCTATAACAATAGTAACTTTGGAAAGGAACGAGTATGTTTTAACTGTTAGCTGCAGTAATGTCATTGTTGAACCATATATTCAAATATATATATATAGTATATATGTTTATGTTTTGATAATGACAAGTCTAGTTATTTATATATTATATACTCGTATGTATAATCGTGTGCTAAGTGTACAGAAATTTAGTAACAAGATCTAATCAATCAAGTATAAAAGATTCAAGCATATTAGTCAATGAAGTTGACTATATCGAAGATTGATAGAAGATCACAAGCGCGCATAAAGAAGTAAAGTTATAATTATCAACTATAACTTTAGTACAAGTTTGATTCAAGTTATAGCTCGTAGCTATACCTCTACATTATGAAGAAATGATCGAAATATATATGTGGTTAAGTTGAAACATTGGTTTCCTTATTTGTGTCGTGTGAATTAGTGTTTAAATGGTATTCTATTTAAATATGGAATTATTAATCTTAATAGAATTATATAAAATATCTCTTAGTTAAATAAGGAATAAATAATTGTCTTATGAGATAATTATTTATTACTAAAATAAACTAAAGATTTTTTATATGATTTTAATTGTCAAGTATATAGTCTAAATATAGTTTGTTTCGATTTTGGTGAATCGTGTGATATGCCACATTACCAAAATCGTGTAGGACTTTCTTAAATAAATATTATGTATTTATTTAATGTCCTAAATAAACTAAGATTATATTATGGTAATATTTTTTATTATCTTTGACATGGTTTAGGAAGTTGATTTAATAGGGATACTAATTGTTTATTATATAAAGATCTTTCCTAAATATGAATTAGGAAATTAATTCCTTATATAATACATATAGTATATTATTAAATCTTTCCTAAATATATTAAGATTAGATTTAAGGTAGTATTACTAAAAGACTAGTATTCTAGTTTAGGTAATATTCCTAAATCATCTAGGGTTTGAAATACCTAGATACATATTCTATATAAATAGACTACCTATGACACATTAATGGACACGAAATACATAACATACATACACGCATATCGAGAAAAAGCCGCCGTTCATATTCTTCAAAGTTCGAGCTTTTCATTGTCAAATCCGATTCAAGATTCAAGTGCTCAAGCATTGATCTTATTTATTCAAGATTGTGACACCAAGAAAACATTGAAGACTTTATCTTATTTACGTAAGATAGAACGAGTATTTAACGGTACTCATTGTAAGACAAATATTTAACGGTATTTGTCGTAGCTAGATATTTAGCGGTATCTAGATTGAGTTGTGACTAACATCAAAGTCGCACGAGTAGGGTTGATAAAATTGTAATCCAGAGTTGGTACTAATTTTATTAATCGAGAATAGTGGACGTAGGTCTCAGAGTGTGAGACTGAACCACTTCAAAAATATCGTGTCTCTACTTTATTATTGCTCTACTCAACGATCATCATACAACTACATACACATCGAAGAAGATTTCAAAAAGAAGGCATACTCAATTCAACCCCCCCTTCTTGAGTATATCATATCAATAGACTCTTCAATTGGTATCAGAGCCTCGTGCTCTTGATCGCCTAGCCGCGTGAGTTTTGATCCTTCTATTGATTCTATATTATATACTCTATCATCAATGGATTCCAAGCATCTCAAGTGCCCTATCTTCGATGGCAAAAACTATAGTTTATGGAAAAATATGATGACTCATTATATCAAAGGTTGTGATTGGGAATGTTGGAAGATCATCCAAACTGGACCAAAGAAGATCTTGGTCGCCGCCGCCAATGGAACAACCTACGAAAAAATGGAAAGCGATTATGTGGAAAGTGACTACAAAATTGCAGAGAAAAACTCTAAGGCCATGAGCCTCCTACAGAACGGTATGATAACCTCAGAATTCGATAGATTCTCATCCTGTAGTTCCGCTAAGGAAATATGGGATAGTCTCGAACTTGCTTATGAAGGAACATCCGCAGTCAGGAAACATCGTATAGACTTGCTCGTTCAAAGATATGAACTTTTCAATATGGAAAAGAATGAATCTATTGATAGCATGTCTGCACGATTTTCTTGTATTATTAATGAACTGCGGAACCTTGGCAAAAAGATCGATTCTGAGGATATCATTCGTAAGATTCTTAGGAGTCTCACCAAAAAGTGGCAACCTAAGGTCACGGCCATAGAGGAAGCACGTGATTTATCTAAAATCACTTACCAAGAATTGATTGGATCCTTAATGGCTCACGAGATCATTCTAAATAAAAACGATGATGATCCCAAAGGAAAGGGAGTCGCTTTACAAGCCTCCACAAGCGAAGTAAGCGAAGAAGAACTTGAAGATGAAACAGTTCTATTCGCTAGACGATTTAAGAAAGCAGTTTTCAAGGGTAGATACAAAAACCCTAACAACAAAACGTTCGACAAAAAGAAAACTGACACCAAACAAACATTCTTCAAAAGAGGATGTTTCAAGTGTGGGCAACAAGACCACATGATCAAAGATTGTCCAAGTTGGGACAAAATCAAAGACAAATCAAAAAGAGAAAAGACCAAGACAGAATTTAAGAAAGTAATGCTTGCGTCATGCTGGGGAGAATTAGAATCTGAAGATGACGAAGACTCTGAAGAAGAAGAGGTAGCAAACCTATGCCTAAGCAACGTCAGCCTAGATCTAATTTCAAGCGACAATGATGAAGATGACGCATCGAATATGTGTCTCCTTGGAGAATCAGACTCAGACGACGACGACGACGACGAAGAGGTAAATTTCCTTCAACTCAAAAGTCAAGTTAAAAACTTATCTAAGGCTATGCTAATTAAATATTTTGAGAAAACCCTAGACCAATGTCATGAACAAAATCTTGAGTTAGATGACTTGAAAGAGCAGATCCTCGATATTGCTGAGGAAAATCAACTTCTGAAAGCCAAAGCTAAGAAACTGAAATCCAAAATAAGCATTGAAGCAAATGCTAAGTTGGAAACAGTTATGTCTGAGAAAAAGGTTCTTGAGTCTAAAGTTATAGCTAATGAAGCTATAACCTCAAAACTAAAACTCAACATTAAAGAGCTTCAATCTAAAGTTATAGCTAATGAAGCTATAACTTCAGAATTAAGAAAGGTTAATGAACGGCTTAAGTCAGAATCCTCGACTATGGTCGAAGATGAGACTCATCAAGAAGAAGTTGAGATTCTCGAAAACAAAATCATGGATCTAGAATTCAGTATATCTAAAATCAAGAAAGAACATGCCAAAATTGTGTCTGACTTCCATAAAGACATTCAAAACCTAAAAGAGTCTAGCAACACTGACCACAGTGAATGTAAGAAAGAAATAGACTCCTTGAAAGACCTCCTTCTTCATGCTCGGAAAGTTCACGATAAGTGGGAAGGAAGCACTAACGTTCTAAATTTCCTAACTGAACAATCCGACAACAACATGAAGATGGGTTTAGGTCACGAATGTTATGGAAGAAGGGATCACTCAAAGTGTAAACAAAGTCCAACAGATAGAGACTTTAGAAGAAGGAAATATGCCGACCTTCCTGAGTATTTAATATGCACTTATTGTGGTCATACTGGACACCTCCGAGAAAACTGTGTAAAACACGCACAAGATTTTAAAACCGGAGTTAAGTTTGTTAAATCCTTAGGAATTCCAAGCGACACTAATTCTGTCTCTGATAATGATAATGATAAAACCGAGGAAAGAAATATTGACCACAGATGGTTCTATGACATGACATTTGACTATGAAGAAAAGAAAAATAGAACCAAACAAACTCCTCAAACAACACACAAAAATTGGTCACCAAAGGTCCAAACCAAGACCTACACAAGAACATCAAAACCTAACTACTCCCGATATAGAAAGACCTATGTAAGACAAGTCTGGGTTAAAAAGGAAGATGTATTTGTGATTACTAACAACAAAGGACCCAAGTATGCTTGGGTACCTAAATCCTGTCTTTGAAATTATTTGTGCAGTTTGTCGCCAAGGAAAATAACCTATGGTATCTCGACAGTGGATGCTCAAGACATATGACAGGCGACGCAAACCTATTCCAAACCCTAAAACCTTTTGACGGAGGTAAAGTCACATTCGGTGATAACAAAAAGGGAAAGATCATCGGAATTGGTAAGATAGGTATTTCATCCTCTCATGCTATAAATGATGTATACCTTATAAATGGTCTCAAACACAATCTTATCAGTATATCTCAATTATGTGACAAAGGAAATAAAGTGGTTTTTCATTCAGATATATGTCGTATAATCTTAGAAGGCACCAGTAAAGTGATACTTGAAGGTCACAGGATAAAAAATGTTTATATGATTGATTTAAATGTTGTACCTACTGATTCTCTATCATGCATGAAAGTTACGTTAGATGATCCATGTTTATGGCACAAGAGATTTGGTCATATTAGCTCACCTATTCTGAGTAAGCTGAAAAGATGGGACTTGGTCGAAGGTCTTCCAAAGATCAAATTTGATCAAGAAAAAATGTGTGACACATGTGCACGATGTAAACACGTCAGATCATCCTTTAAGCCAAAAAGAGTGGTAAGCACAGAACAAGCTCTTGAACTAGTACACATGGATCTATGTGGCCCTATGAAGGTAAGAAGCAGAGGTGGTTCCAGGTACGTTTTCGTTCTAGTTGATGATTATTCTAGATTTGTTTGGCCAATCTTTCTTCACTCTAAAGACGAAACATTCGATGAATTTGTTAGTCTCATGAAACTTGTCCAAAACAAATATAAATCAAACCTAGTAACAATCCGTACTGATCATGGAACTGAGTTCGACAATCATGCTTTTATTGAGTTCTGTAAAACCAATGGTGTTGGTCATAACTTCTCGGCCCCTAGAACCCCACAACAAAATGGAGTCGTAGAACGAATGAACAGAACCCTAGAAGATATGGCTCGAACAATGCTTCTTTGTAGTGGCCTACCTAGAAACTTTTGGGCTGAGGCTATTAGTACAGCTTGCTATATTCATAACCGTGCTATGATTAGACCTATCCTTAAAAAGACTCCTTATGAACTTCTTCGTGGTCGTAAACCAAACATATCTCATTTAAGATGCTTTGGTAGTAAATGCTTTGTTCACAACAATGGTAAAAACAGATTAAGCAAATTCGACCCTAGAAGTGATGAAGCAATCTTTATAGGATATTCAGATCATAGTAAAGCCTACAAAGTTTTTAACAAACGTACTTTATGCATAGAGGAAAGTATTCATGTTATCTTTGATGAGAATAATGCCTTCGATAAGCCATTACAGGATATAGAGGAAAACCTAGACGAACCTGATTTCAGGTTATCAAGGGAAGATCCTCCTGAAATGGAAATTGAAGAAGGAGAACCTCAAGGAATTCATGATGAACTCAACTTGGGAGAAAATGGTGCGAGAGATGAAACTACAGTTGATGATACTGTAGATAACTCTCAAACCAATGACTTGGAACCCAGAGTTACAGCTAATGAAGCTGTAACTTTGAATCAAAACCAAAGGGAAGAGGCCAGAGTTATACCTGACCCTACTATAAACCCAGGTTTGGATTCAGGGGGAACAAGCCAAGATCCCGAATCAAGTTCAGGGAATGCAAATGATCAATCAAGGAACTGGAGATACAAAGGCTCTCATCCTTTGGACAATGTCATAGGAAGCCTGACAGATGGAGTTCAAACTCGAAGGAGCTTAAATAACTTTTGCTCATTCTACTCCTTTCTCTCCACCATTGAACCTTCAAATATCAAGGAAGCTCTCGCAGAACCAGACTGGACAGTTGCCATGCAAGAAGAACTCCAGCAATTTGAGAGAAACAAAGTTTGGCATCTTGTTCCTCGACCTAAAGACAGAACTGTCATTGGAACTAGATGGGTATTCAGAAACAAATTGGATGACACTGGAGTCATTGTGCGAAACAAGGCCAGATTAGTGGTTCAAGGATACAACCAACAGGAAGGGATCGATTATGACGAAACCTTTGCTCCTGTTGCTCGTCTTGAGGCAATAAGACTACTCATTGCTTTTGCAGCACACAAGGGAATGAAACTTTTTCAGATGGACGTTAAGACTGCCTTTCTTAATGGCTATCTCCAAGAGGAAGTATTTGTTGAACAACCTCCTGGATTTCCTGACAGCAAACTCAAGGATCATGTATTCAAATTGGACAAAGCACTATATGGTCTGAAACAAGCACCTAGGGCATGGTACGACAGATTATCAAAGTTCCTATTGGAGAGTGGATTCAAGAGAGGATCTGTGGATAAAACCCTATTTCTTAAAAGCGAAAACTCAGATCTACTAGTTGTTCAGATCTATGTTGACGATATTATTTTTGGCTCAACTAATAAAAAGTTGTGCAAGTACTTCTCTGAGTTGATGACTTCTGAGTTCGAGATGAGTATGATGGGAGAACTAAAATTCTTCCTTGGACTTCAAATACAACAAACTGAAGAAGGAATCAAAGTTCATCAACAAAAATACGTCAAAGAGTTACTAAAGAAATTCGGAATGGAAACCTCTCATGCAATGCCTACTCCAATGGTCACAGATAAGAAGCTAACCAAAGACGAAGATGGTAAGTCTGTAGACGAAACAACTTACCGAGGTATGATTGGCTCACTTCTTTATCTTACAGCAAGTCGTCCAGATATAATGTTCAGTGTCTGTGTTTGTGCGAGATTCCAATCTGCACCAAAAGAATCACACATGATTGCAGTTAAGAGAATTTTAAGATACCTAATCGGAACCTCAAAATTATATCTATGGTATCCCATGGACTGTAACTTTAACTTAGTAGGTTATTCAGATGCGGATTATGCAGGATGTTCTTTAGACAGAAAAAGTACCTCCGGACTTGCTACCTTTGTAGGTCCTTGTATTATATCTTGGGGATCCAAGAAACAAAATTCTGTCGCTCTCTCAACTGCTGAAGCAGAATACATTGCAGCCGCACTGGTATGTTCTCAACTTTTATGGTTAAAGCAACAGTTACATGATTATGGTGTTGATGTTGGATGTGTGCCTATATTATGTGATAATACGAGTGCCATAATTATATCTAAAAACCCAGCCCAGCACTCGAGGACCAAACATATTGAAATTAGACACCACTTTCTAAGAGACCATGTTGAAAAGAAAAATATAAAATTGGAATTTTGTAGTACGGAAAAACAGTGGGCAGATATCTTCACTAAACCATTGGCTAGAGAACGCTTTGAGACTTTGCGATTGGAAATTGGTTTAATCGGTGGCACCTAATCAAATCTTAAAAGCAAAAATAACTCAATGATTGACTACGGTTTAGATGAGATTATATGACTGTGTCCGTATACTCCGCTGCATGTGTATGTATATATTCGATGAAAAATTTTGTGATTATAGTTATATTATATGACTTACATATGAATGTGTGCACAACTAATCTCAAAAAATATTACGTCACATATTAAAACTATCCTATAACATACATATTACGACATATACAACATAATAATACGTACATAATACAATTTACAAAACTTACCTAAAGTTACCAACACACACAATATGTGTGGTGGTCCCCCCATGTGCCACGTCTCCCCTAAACCTCACCCCACACTCAAGTGACACGTACCCCCTCTCCCTAGACCTAGCCTTTGACTAATTTCACCCATCATTATTACCTCACTTACCACATTTAACCCCTTCTTCCTTATTACCATCCTATAACCACAATTCCATAAAAACAAAAATCACCAAACACAAACCTCCATCAAACCTCCGTACAAACTCCGCCACAAAAACCACCTCCTAACAACCACCATCACCATTCTCATCATCATAAAAATGCCTCCCTCAAGAGCAACTCGTTCCCAACAAAAGAAAGCCTCACCACCCTCACCAACTCCTTCACCTCCCCCATCTCCGACTCCCATAGCCACCGCAAGTCCAACCCCAGACAACGGCAAGCGTCGAAAACTTAACCGCGTTGCCTCCTCCGTATCTGATGACATGCAAGAACTAGGGTCGAATCTCAAGAACCCGCGTCCTCTGTTTCGAGATTATTCCATTGAAGCTACCAAGGAAGGACTCGAGAGAGTCCGAATGACAAGGCATGAAGGTATGCTCATTGATCGTCTTCTTCCCTACTCCATTCATTCGGGTCGATTCTACCCAACATCTTGGGTCGAAGGGTCGAAATCTTTACTTTTCATTAAAAAGTTTTTGGAGTTTCAAGGATGGAAGTACATTAGTAATTTTTCGGGTTTAATATTCCCTATTGAACTGGTTCAGTTCTTTGCCTCTGTGAAACCATGTGAATCTGGGATAAAGGCTGTTGTGAATGGAAGGGAGGTGGAAGTGTCTTTAGGTGATGTTTGTGAAATCTTTCGACTTGATCTTGATGGTGTCGAAATTGATACTAGTAAGGAGTGGGGAGTGGTAACCCGAGAGCAAAAGATGATTATCAAACAATATTTTGATTCTACTGCTACTGAAATTTCACCGCTCCTAACCAACTCTTTCTCCCCCAAATTAAAGCTATTTGTCAACTTTCTTTGGAACACAATATTACCGAGGAGGGGAGGGCGCGATAAACTGTCAAGTATCGAAGCCATTGTTCTTTATCATTGGTTAGAGGGTAACAAAATCAATCTTGCTTTCTTGCTTTGTTCGAAAATCTGTCACGTTTCCTCTGTTTTGGTTAAAGAAAAACCAAGTTCGACTCTAGATATTCCCTACGGAATGTGGGTCTCTGAAATCTTGTTGAAAAAGGGTGTTGTGGACGATTGTAGTTTCGGTGTTAAGCCTCGTGACCGTATGTGTGACAAATTACTCAAATTAATGGGAATTACATTTGATGGTGCTAATTTGGCTTTTGGGAAGATGGGTGAGGAGGGACCCCGTCCTAATCCATCTCCATCTTTTGTAGACTTAGAAGCCAAGATGGATCAGATTTTAGGGTTGTGTCAAATTAAGAAAGAAAAGGAGAGTTCGGGTGTTTCAGGGAGTCATGCAGGAAGTGGTCATGCCTTTGAAGTAGAAGTAAAAGAATGGATGGAGAAGGTCGACAAGCATTTGGTGAAAATTGGGTCTGAAGTGTCGGTTGTTTGTTCGGAATTGCTGGCCATGAGTGATCGGTTGTCCTTTCTTACGACTCAAGGTGGTGCTATGGTACGGGATCATGGGTTGTTGCGCACAGATGCGAGCCACGCTCTTGAAGCCGTTAAAGCGCTTTCATTGAAGATACTCAACTTCGAGTTGGCTCTAAATGCTCAAGGAAGGAATGTCAGCAGCTGTTTCGATCGTTTGGACACCCTTGAGTTCAGGACCCGACCCGAGTACGTCAGTCCGTATGCCAAGGCCCCTGCTTCCAGCTCTCGCTCCTGATTCGACATCTCCGTCACTGTTTTGTTGGTTTGCCGTTGCTCTGTTGTTGTTTTGCTTAAAGTCCGGGGTGGACTTATAAACATTGTTAGTTTTATGGCCCAACTTATTACCTAGCCCATTAGGAATCCCATCCAGACTCTATAATTGTTTTGCTGTGGCCCAATTTCCCTTCTTATCTTTGGCCCATCTTATTTTCCTCTCTTTTGCAGGCCTTGTTATCCGTTTTACTTAAGCCGGCCCATTTTTCTCTCTAAACATTAGCCTCTTCTCATTCGGCCCATTGGCTTAGTATTCTCGTATTGGTTGTGTATAGTTCTTTACATTCCGTATATGTGATTATGTGATATTCTCTATGTTCATATTATTTCAACACGTTTATATGCTTGCTTATGTTTCGTAGTGTATTATTCTAGTCGTTTCATGTCTTTGTTCTCATCTTTTCGATGATGTCAAGAGGGGGAAATATGCGACTTAGATTAGAATTTGCCTAAGCTTGCTCCTTGTCGTAATTCATTGTCTCTTAGGGTCCTTAAAGAATATGGGATAGATAAAAGATAGAAACCCTAAGTGACTCTTTGCTATGAATGACCCTTATTATATTGAGGGGGAACATACACTTAGACACGAAATCTAAGAGAGACTTGCCATCATCAAAAAGGGGGAATTTGTTGAACCATATATTCAAATATATATATATAGTATATATGTTTATGTTTTGATAATGACAAGTCTAGTTATTTATATATTATATACTCGTATGTATAATCGTGTGCTAAGTGTACAGAAATTTAGTAACAAGATCTAATCAATCAAGTATAAAAGATTCAAGCATATTAGTCAATGAAGTTGACTATATCGAAGATTGATAGAAGATCACAAGCGCGCATAAAGAAGTAAAGTTATAATTATCAACTATAACTTTAGTACAAGTTTGATTCAAGTTATAGCTCGTAGCTATACCTCTACATTATGAAGAAATGATCGAAATATATATGTGGTTAAGTTGAAACATTGGTTTCCTTATTTGTGTCGTGTGAATTAGTGTTTAAATGGTATTCTATTTAAATATGGAATTATTAATCTTAATAGAATTATATAAAATATCTCTTAGTTAAATAAGGAATAAATAATTGTCTTATGAGATAATTATTTATTACTAAAATAAACTAAAGATTTTTTATATGATTTTAATTGTCAAGTATATAGTCTAAATATAGTTTGTTTCGATTTTGGTGAATCGTGTGATATGCCACATTACCAAAATCGTGTAGGACTTTCTTAAATAAATATTATGTATTTATTTAATGTCCTAAATAAACTAAGATTATATTATGGTAATATTTTTTATTATCTTTGACATGGTTTAGGAAGTTGATTTAATAGGGATACTAATTGTTTATTATATAAAGATCTTTCCTAAATATGAATTAGGAAATTAATTCCTTATATAATACATATAGTATATTATTAAATCTTTCCTAAATATATTAAGATTAGATTTAAGGTAGTATTACTAAAAGACTAGTATTCTAGTTTAGGTAATATTCCTAAATCATCTAGGGTTTGAAATACCTAGATACATATTCTATATAAATAGACTACCTATGACACATTAATGGACACGAAATACATAACATACATACACGCATATCGAGAAAAAGCCGCCGTTCATATTCTTCAAAGTTCGAGCTTTTCATTGTCAAATCCGATTCAAGATTCAAGTGCTCAAGCATTGATCTTATTTATTCAAGATTGTGACACCAAGAAAACATTGAAGACTTTATCTTATTTACGTAAGATAGAACGAGTATTTAACGGTACTCATTGTAAGACAAATATTTAACGGTATTTGTCGTAGCTAGATATTTAGCGGTATCTAGATTGAGTTGTGACTAACATCAAAGTCGCACGAGTAGGGTTGATAAAATTGTAATCCAGAGTTGGTACTAATTTTATTAATCGAGAATAGTGGACGTAGGTCTCAGAGTGTGAGACTGAACCACTTCAAAAATATCGTGTCTCTACTTTATTATTGCTCTACTCAACGATCATCATACAACTACATACACATCGAAGAAGATTTCAAAAAGAAGGCATACTCAATTCAACCCCCCCTTCTTGAGTATATCATATCAATAGACTCTTCAGTCATTATAAACAAAAAATGAATGTCTCCTAAATGATCAGACCTTCCTTTTATGTTATTAGCAAGCAATTGCGAGTTGTGTTTTTTGAGAGACTGATATAAGATGTAATGTTTTTTATTGCACAGCTAAATTTTTACCATGGGATCTGTTACTGAAACCGCTAACACAGTGAGTTACATTTATCTTTCCTTTTGTTTCCCATTCTGTGTTTTAGCTCTTGTAAAGTTCGGTGATTTGGCTAATAATGCTTGTAATTATTTGGAATGTTACCTTGTTATTCTTTGGTAACAACTAACAAGCATCTGTCCTTGGCAGGCTGCAGGAAAGAAGGTTACTGTCATTTTTGTTTTGGGTAAGTTCTTCATTCCCATGTCAGCACAATGATTCCATTTACAATTTCGACCGTGTTTCACGGAGCGTATTGCTGATTCTTGTTCTTGAGCTTGAAAAGGTTTGGTCTTTGAAGACGATCATTAATTAGCAACTTCTTGTTGATATGTTGTTTTATCGATGTCTATGAGCCTGGATAACTTGGTTTGGCTGGGTACTTCTGTTCTGAGTTCTATGTTCTAAAATGACTTATGCTCACACCATCTTCTGATCAGGTGGCCCTGGTAGTGGAAAAGGCACCCAGTGTACAAATATCGTCCAAAATTTTGGATACACCCATCTTAGTGCTGGTGATCTCTTACGAGCGGAGATTAAATCTGGCTCTGAAAACGGGTAAGCAATAAGTTTTATTTTTGATTTTTGATTTTTGCATTGTGTTAAGTCGTGAACCTTGCAAGAAGATGAGAAGGGAGAGGGGATATTTCGACTCCTCAGCTTCTCCATTGAGGTGCACTTGGCTGAACGTCGTGCAATTGGTCAAATCTACAATTCACTTTTTTTTTTGCTTTGTTTTCAGAACTATGATTCAAAACATGATTAAGGAGGGGAAGATTGTTCCAGCCGAGGTGACTATTTAAGCTTCTCCAGAAAGCTATTCAGGAAAGTGACAATGTTAAGTTTCTGATTGATGGTTTTCCTCGTAACGAGGAGAACCGTGCGGCATTTGAATCAATTGTAAGCTTTCTAAATAATCCTTATTGTGCTTTGATGGTTTGTTTATACATCCTTTGTATAACACAATTTTGTATGAAACGCTCTCAAGTAAGACCAAGACCAACACATTGACCTTAAAAAATGAGAAATACCTACATACTTGGGTAATTGGGTTGGGCTCACATGAAACATCTTGCACAAAACTCATCGCGGCCCTTCAGTTATATGTAATTGTCCTGATTTCTGTGCTTCAATTTTCACAGACGGGAATATTACCGGAAATTGTTCTATTTTTTGACTGCTCCGAGGAAGAGATGGAAAAGCGCCTTTTGGGTAGAAACCAAGTAACATCTATTTGCCTTATCTTCGGCTGTTTTGTCAATTACTCTTCCATGGCCTTTCCTAAATCTTTTTCTTTGTTATCTGGCTGGATCATTGGCAATGAAGGGAAGGGAAGACGACAATATTGAAACCATAAGAAAACGTTTCAACGTGTATATGGAATCCAGCCTCCCAGTTATTAAGTATTATGACGGCCTAGGAAAAGTCCGTAAGGTAACCATCCACCAATGCCACCTTTTACTCGTGTTTGAGCTTATCTTCCCTTCCGCTAGCTAATTCTAAAATAACAAAATCGTAAGAGTAATTTGTGTAAATTTTATATCTTCTGATTGGGAGTCTATGCATAGATTGATGCTGCAAAGCCCATTGATGCTGTATTCGAGGATGTAAAGACCATATTCCAAATGGTATAATTTATTTCATCTTGGTATAAGATGGTCAAAATGTTGTTCATAAGCTGAAATAGGCCATTGCTTGGTATCTTCAGGTTACTGCCTAAATGTCGAGAAGCTTCCAGAGGTTGTCAGACGTGATTTTAAAGTGAGGTACTTCATTGGTGTCTGTCTATATTGAGCAGTGAAACTCTACCACCACCCCCCATCCTGTTTTCGTGCTATTTCAGTAGACGAAGAAACCACAATATCGTTTCAAACACCTTGGTTTAAGTTGATATAATACCTTGTTCTTAAATAAGTCCAGGCCTATTATAAGCGTTTGTTTAAGTTGATATAATACCTTGTTCTTATACAAGTCCAGGTGTATTATATCGTTACTGTTGTTTTCTCTTCTGTTGCTTTTCTTGTACTCCGAAACATCATATTAGCCTAATAGTGGAGAACAGCGTGCATAGTGCATACTACATACTATAAGAGTCATGACGCAATTGTGCATGCAGTCGAGAGTGACTAATGACAATATCAAACCCTCAATTCTTTATTGGTACATACTAATCGAATATGAAGCGGAGAGTAGGGAAGAGGAGTACTCAGTGTAGTAGTGATCCATCCATTAAATGCCAGGGGTTAAAGCTAGTGGTTGTATCTAACGATAATCTGTTTCTGCTGCAGGGTATAATCATTTACGAGCAAGCTCTTGTTGTATCATACACAGGGTTGTGAAAATTCATACTGTATCATTACGAAGACCAAGTTATAATTAGTTTAGTATCTATTACATTTTGCTTCCAATAAATTCATTGAAAGTTACTTCCTTTTTTTTTGAAATATCCGAACAGATATCAAGTTTATAGAAAACATAGTCAAACTTAACCCGGTTGTAGAAAGATCCTACTCTAATTTCAACTCCGTTTATATAAGCCCCGTCGATCATATGAATAAATCGGAAATCAGAAATACGGATTATTATGGCTCGATAAATATGTTTCATTACACAATACTCTCGTATATTGTATACAAATGGAAATACTGGTGAAACTTGGAGACTTGATAATCAGCACACCACAAGCAATTCAGGATACCTCCACTGACCAAAAACTCGGAGGGCTTCACCACAAAACGCAGCAAAAACTCCAAATATCCAAGGAAAGCAAAAACGTGAGAACGAAGAATTTCGCAGCAGCACGACAAATCTTAAGTTCACAACCTGGTGGGTAAATGATTTTGGCATCTGGTGAGAATTAATAACAAGCAATGACAACAATTTATATCTATTTCATTTTCAGTTCGAGTTTATGCCTGTACAAAATTAAGGTCTTAGAAGAAAAATGTAGATAATAAGCTGAGGCAGAGAAAAAAAAAAATGGACGTCTCGAAGGCTAATCGAGATTGGTTCAGTGTTCAGTCTACCTATAGATAAGTTTATTATAGAAAGCGAGGAAGTTATGGCACATCAAAAGAATTACCTTAGTTAATTTAGCGTGTTACGGCATAGTGGTAAAGCTGGAAATCCTATGGAGCAACCTGCAATTAAAACAGATGGAAAAAAATTAAATACGCCCTCGACTGGTTAAACAGATTGTCACTGAACAAATTTGAAAATGAGAAAATTTGTCAAGTTATACTTTATCTGTGATTGAATTGAATGCCACTTTAACATCTTCAAATACGTCCTCGACTGGTTTCGCAGCATCAATCTTCAGTAAAATGGTTTCCAGTCAGTTGAAATAGATACAACACTGAAACCCAGGTAGGTCAAGAGAAGTGTCGAAAAAATCTTACCTTTCTAACCTTGCCCTTAGCATCGTAGTACTCAATCACGGGGAAACTAGATTCCATGTATACTTGGAAGCGCTTTTTGATGGTCTCGATATTATCATCTTCCCTACCCTACAATAATGAGGGGTGAAGCAATGGTTAAAATTTTGGTGGCAATTTTTGTTGTAATTATTTTCTTGCCTAACAAAACGCACGCGCAAACATTGGTAGTGTAACTTGAAGTTTAGCATATAAAATAACTCGCTCGTAATTAATTGTACACAATAGTACAAAACTACAAATGTCCAACACTTCTCCAGCAGGACAGAAATTTTGGCAAAAGGGCCCGACAATATTGACTATCGGTTTACAGAAATTGGGGTCGCAAATTATAGTCTTCAGACAATTTGCGATTTGGGGGAAATCAGAAGCGGAAATTTAAGTATACCAAACCTGGTTTCTTCCCAAAAGACGCCTCAACATCTCTTCTTCTGGACAATCGAAAAACAGAACAAATTCTGGTTCAATTCCAGTCTGCAATTCATAAATAGATTCACCAAATGAACAGAGCAGTGAATAAATACAAGAAAAGTAAATGAAAAATGAAGACTGGAGACATACAACAGCTTCCCAGGCTTCACGGTTTTCAATATTGCGAGGGAAACCATCAATAAGAAATTTATCATTTCCACATTCCTCCATTGCTTGCTGGAGAAGCCCGACAGTAACTTCAGAAGGCACAATCTTTCCCTCCTTAATGATAGTTTGGATCATAGTTCTACATCAATAAGAACAACACGACTCCATCATAACTACTCCTATATCACTAACCTAACAAAACTAAAGCCATTGACAACAAAAGCTGGATGCCACAATTACATTAAAGATAATATTATTATTTTGAATTTCAGCATTTTGTTGGAGATTTCAGTTAAACGAGACTTTATGACTGCTTAATTTGTTAGTTCAAGGAAGTATAGAAGTGTTGTCTTGATGAAGTTATCATGTCAAAAGTGAATAGGACAGCAAAGATCAAAATCAACATGTACTACTCGTTCAAACAAACAAGTGAGCTTTACCCATTTTCAGAACCAGATTTAATTTCTGCTCGCAAAAGATCACCAGCGCTAAGATGGGTGTATCCAAAGTGTTGCACGATATTTGCACACTGTGTACCCTTCCCACTGCCGGGCCCTCCTGCAAAATAAAAGACAACATAAAATTATATTCGTACATCAATCGGCCAGAAGATATTAAGTCACTTGCATTTTTAATGAGACATTCAGGCTATAAGATGGAAAATAAGGCTTATGTTATAAAACTAATAGTAGTATACTACAGGCATCCATTTGGCGATCCACTCATAAAAGCGGGTGAACCGAATTGGCAATCAAGAGCTTTTATACAGATATGGAGCTTACCCAAAACAAAAACAACAGTCACCTTCTTGCCAGACTCCTACAGTTCACGGAGCACAAAATGAATAAGCGGGAAACGTAAAGAAACTCGAGTCACTCAGCAAACAGGATGCAATATAAAACATAAACCTAGGATATTTCTAGTAATTTCAGTAAGAAAACAAGGGAATATGAACAAGAAATAAATGAAAAGTCCGTGTTGAAGTATCCACCTCATTGTGAGCATCACTAACAGTTCCCATAGAGCAACTGCATCAAACCAAAAAAATCAAAAGAATAACTGAGCTGAGTAATTCCGACATGTAATCTAAGAGAACAAAGATTGAAAATGTTCCAACCAAAACACATTTTCCACAACAAATTACTCACTTATTTCATTGATTCACATCGAAAAGTAGTACACATATCTTAATGGAATGAATCAGGAAACAGAAAAAGGCAAGAGACCCTTCAAAAACCCTCATTTAAGGAACTTTGGATGCAAGCTCATGAGCTGCAAGCAGGTCTCAGTTAGCTTAACTAGTGAAACCATTAACTATCGTGCTCATGACCTGGGTTTGAAATCCGTTAGGGTTTGTTTACAGTCACTAAGATCGTGAGTTCCCATTTGTCCTAACTTAACCTAGTGATTAAGTTTGAGGTCTATATTATATCATACTTGTGACAAAAAAGAATCCTTGATTGCCTATCTTGATTTCTTTCAATATATTTCAAGATAGTTTCGAATTTATAGACCAAATCGATTCCAAACCACTCTTATTATATCAAAAGTTCAAACCTTTACTCTCCTAAGACCCCTTATTCCCATAAACAACCCATCCTTAACAATATTACACCTTTCATCACAATCGATTATTTACCGTTTTTATTCTTTGTTAAAACACCATATCATCGTATGCCAATAACTATGCTCAAAGTTTATACTTCCTCCAATCCCATCCAATCCAATCTTTCCATATTTCAAAATATGTAACCGGACCCAATCCAATCTTCCTATTTTTCAAAATATTTGACGAGAATTTTAAAAAACGCAAACTTTAGATTAATGGGAGGGGGCATAATACAAATACAAATACAAATATACAATAATTAACAGATCTAATAATTAAAGTTTATAAATTTTAAGATCAATACTTGATAAAGAATTAAACTTTAGAATTACAATAACAAAAGATAATAACACAACTAACAACAATTCATTATTACCAGTTACGAGACATCAATCGCTCCCGAAAATTACGAGTATTAAAGTTGGAACAAGTAAAACTAACCAAAGTGATGAAATATTGAGACGGGTATTGGGTACGAGCGTGCCAGGCACAACCTGTAGACCAATGTAAGTGAAACGATTTGCAGAGATTGTTGGGGTGTTGTAGAGGATATATATTTATATTTTTTTAATAGTTTTTTAATGTATTTAAAATGGTGAGTGGAGACAGAATAAAAGTTGTTAAATAATGAGGGATATGGAGAGAGAAAATTCTATTGGGTCCGTTTTGATTTCGTCTTTCATCTTTGACTTCTTCTTTCAGAATTAGTGTCTACTGTCTACGTAATCTTCATTTTAGGGATCTACTTATTGTAACCGACCTGCAAATATTTTATCTATATTAATATAGAAATATTTAATAATTTTTAATATTTATTTATTTTGATTTCAATTTTAGTGGGACACTCATTGTTTTCTGCTAAATTAATTATCGAATAACTGTCTGCATTTCACTAGTTGCGTTAAATATTACGTATTAATTTGATTTATTTCGTCAAAATATATATTATCATATATGAAAATATAATATTTAATGTCGATCCCTGCCTAACTATTAGATAACGACTTATCACTACTAATCATTATTACAATAAATAATAAATTATAAATAAATAATACAAACAATTTACAGCAATTGATAGAAAAATAATTACAATTGTTACGACATTACTAAATTAAAAAAAAAAACAATAACAATAAATTAAAATAACAACCATATCAAAAAAATACTTACATAAGCAATGACGATATTACGAAAATTATAATCAATTTTGTTTGCATTATTCTTGATAAAATAAGAATTCTATTAACAAAATTATAAAATTAAATTATTTAATTAAACAATTCTAATAAAAAAATTAATATTAATTAAATTTTAAAATATAATGATACAAAATGTTGACAAAATAATGTAACGATATAAAAAAATCCAAAAAAAATTTCAATAATTTCGTTTTTTATTCAGAAAATTTTTAAATTTTACAAAATCTTCGCATATCAGGACAGTTGGTCATTATCACCGATAATTAACTTGGAGCAAAAAATTCCAGCAACTATACAAACTGCCAGCCGACATTGTGTTTTCGGGTAGGTGGCGATGATAGGCCGCCAAAAAATTCCGCTACGAGCCTACGACAAGTTTGTTGCATGGCGACATTATCCACGGCAACTTTTTCTAAAAATCTACTCGTGCAATTTTGCATTGGTCGAAAACTAATTAGATTTTATTTTTAATAAGGCTCGTACAACACCGTATATATAAATATTAAAAAAATTGACAATTAACAATTAATTAAATTAATGCAGTTTAACTTTATTTTGAAATAAATGATTAAAAAATTTGCATATATAATTAGTGAAACACTATCTCTCTCTCCCAAAAAAATTGTATAATTTCCGCAAAGTATGAAAATTCAAAACACAAAATTTCGCGTCCAACTCTTTTACAGTAATATCTTACAGCATAAGACTGACCCAAAAGAAAAGAAGTCCAAATATAACAGTTAATTTAATTTATATTTTAATTTAATTTTACCAACACAACATTTTATGATAAAATTAACACAATATATTTTAATTTGAGGTAAATTGATCATGAACCCTAATTACTTTCAATTTGGAGAAATTGAAGATAATGAATAATACTAGTTAGTTTTAAGAGAAAAAGGAAACAATAGAATTAGACTTCAATTAAATTGATTAGACTAGTATTTGAATAAAATGGTGAATTAAATTATGTGATATTGTTGAAGAAATGGAGAATTAAAGAGAAGATAGTTGTGAAATCTGGTTTTTTGGATGAACATAAGAAGTCATAAGGTTGAAGGTAAGGGTATTTTAGTCATAAAAAATGAATTTAAGTCACAAAAATTCAATTTGGAATTAACTTTCAGCCGGAGTTAATGTTTTGGTTGTAATTTACAATCAAAAATAATATCATGGCTATAATTTTCAAAAAAAAATTATAAAACTGTAATTTTCAAAAAGTGATTTTTAAAATGCTGTAATCAACAGTTTTCTCTTAAAAAAGAGTTATAACTCAAATATTAGGCTTTTGAATTATGGGATGCCCTTATGCTATATGACAGTCTTATAAAATAATCTATGAATTATCACGAAAATATAAGTGTATTTGAGTTGTGAACCTTTTGGTGACGGTGTGCTTTTATTAAAGTGTAATAATAATAATTTGACTTGTAACAACTCAAACCTATTATTTAACTTTACAAAAAATGGGCTAATTTTTATTTGGAATCTTTGAATCCATGTGATATTCTTTGGATTTCCCACTCCGAGAAATTATACAATAATTTGTGATTATGGATTTTATAGAACAATCTTTTAGTGTAAGATGAAACTATTCTTTTCAATGAGTTCACCTAAAATACAAAGGAAAGTGACAAATTTTTATTTTAGATGAATTTTTCCATCTAAAATTAAGTGGAATAGTCCTGATTAGTCCCCTACACAATGCCACCATCAGTATCCGTCAGAAGATGACAATTCATACTAACATGATATGATTAATTGGTGACATTTTGTCATAAAATAATGATATTTTCTCATTTTAAATTAAAATAATCAGTCAAAAATAAAATTTTGGATAGTAAACGCTCTTCTATGGGTTCAGTATCTTTTCCAAAAACCACATTTTTAGAAATTCAGAGCAAGAGAAATCAATATTTTCAACTTTTTTTAAACCGAAATTTTATATAGTTCATCCGGTTTTAATTGAGACTTACTCAAGGAAAGTCAAAAGACAACAACTTCGGCATTTGTTGTCAAAAACAAAACACAAAAAAAAATAAAAAAAATAAAAAAAATAAATTGGGCATTTGATTGTTTGTCTCCTTCAAAAGAAGCAATCACGTGATTTTCTATCCTATCCAGTCCAGTACTGCTAGTTCAACAAATGATTTCACTTAGCTTCGTCAAGGAGTAGTTTGGGTTCGGATATTACGTAGCACAAAATTGTGATTTGACTTGGTTTGTACAAAAATAGTTTTTGCCGACCAATCCAAAATGCTCAAGGCCAACAAGAATAATACGACGACGTCATGCCCAAAAAGAGTTTAAGACTTAAGTAGTAGGGACTAGGGACATATGAAAATTGCTCTATATTTTTTTGGCCGACTCCCATTCTTCCTTGTAATTTCCTCGAGTAAATTGAGAATCGACGAAAATCTTGTTATTTTCAATTTTTAGAGTTTTATTTACGTATACTTTTGACACAAAGACATGGAGAAGAGAGCGATATGTAAATGAAAAAAGATTAGAAACTGGACAGAAAAGTAAATAAATGACTATATAAGAAGAACTAGTTTTAATCTAGTGCAAATAATGCACGGATGACTTTTAAATCCATGCAAAAAAATATTGGTAATTACGGTTATCTTTCTATAAAAATATTATTGATTACGAATTTTCCAGTAATTATTGTTGTGTTGAGTAATTTCTTTATTTGAGAAAAAATTGTTTAAAACGATTTCGGCATTTGAGATTTTTTAAAAGATGATTTGAATGACATAAAATAACTTGATAATAATTGACTCAAAAATAACTCAAACCCGAAATAACCCGCTTAGATCAAATAAACCGACTTGATTGTCCATTTTACCAGGTCTAGGGGAGGAGGTTCAACAATTTTGTTTTTAAGTTACTATTTTACCTAAAATTAGTAGTAAAAGTTATGATACTATCAATCTCTACTTGCCCGTACCCCAATGTTAATCGTAGTTATCACATTTCGATAACCCATCCATTTTTTCATATAATCAAACTCACTCAACCATTTCTTTTCATATTATCAATAACTCATCCGTGTATAGGAATTATTTTTGTACCTTGAAGACTGAAAGCAATCGAATTTTTTTTATAATAAATAATGTACTCCAGTAATATTTTGTAATATCTAGGTTATAATTTTTTTTATATTATATTGTTAGTATCATAGAAAACATTTTAACTTTTTCAGTGACGAATTTTTTTTATTATAGTTAATTGGTATTTTTAATTATTTAATTTGTAATTTTTAAATGTTTATATTATATTGTATTAGTAATAACAAATGTATAATGTATGATGTTGCATAGTTTGTATTATTAAATTTGGAATTATAATTTAAATAATTATAAAACACAAAAAAAAAAATTAAATTAAGTGTAAAACATGGGGGCCCCACAAAAAAAAAGTTACTTTTTTAACTTTAAAATGAAGAACCAATAGGAGGCCTTCATTTTCTACTCCTTTTATAGTAAAGGGATGTAGAGCATGGCTATGGGCGTAATAATTAGGCTGTAGGTAACTAGGTATATACGATTATGGCAAATTCCGGGACATGGCATAGTTTCAATCCCTCTATTATACTGCCTTTGTGGTTCCCTTACACGCACACAGGAAAAACTTATGAATGAACCTCTAGGTATGCGAATATGCGCTTTCGAGAGATTATAGACTCCCATTAAACCCATAAAAAAAAAAGCCATGTTGCTTCGTCCATGATGCTCAAATGGGATCAAGCCTAACGAAACAACTTCTTCATGCTCTGCTTCAACTTTCTGAAAGAAAGAAAAATACATTATTTGTGTCAGCATAGTTCACCAGACAACAGTTTCATTACTGCATCATCGTCCATAGAGCATTAGACTCGTATGTGCCGGTTTCTGGACTAACTGCTTGGCCAATCGTATGGATACAGCTAAATCTACGAGTAGTCAAGTATTAATTACATATTAACTGGGTTAATAGCTTGGTTGCATGCATACAAACGATTCAAACAGTCAAAGTTTTCTTGCTAATTAGGTTGTGGAAAACTTTTTTCTCATGATGCTCTCAAACCCTAATATTGCTTCCGCCAAAGAAGACGAACAAAATTCAAGATCTACAAAAAAAATTCAAAATGCATAATAACTCTGCACAACATCTGGAGGATATCTCCATGAACGCTATTTTAAATGGAGAGAATGAAGCGGATACGTTCACGAGTAACACAAACCGAATGTCCTATAAAGATTCATTGAACAATGGAGAAGCACCATCCTTTGCTATCAGACAAGGGGCTGATTTTAGTATATCCGATAATGAAATTTTCGAAGATGAGGCAGAAGATGACAGGGAGGACGACACTGATGTGAATGATCCTACCTGCCCAACCATTCTCCTCACCAAAGAAGAGAAAACCAGAATTCGTAAGCACTGGAAGGACACACTTATTATCAAGATGTTCGACAAGAACATAGGGTATTTTGCCCTTCTTCGTCAGTTAAAGAAGAAATGGAGCCTCAAAGGAGGGTTAACCCTCATGGACGTAGGATTTTCATACAATGTGGCAAGATTCACTAACCGTGAAGATAAAGATTTTGTGTTAACCCAAGGCCCTTGGATGATTGGTGATCACTACCTCACCATTCGAAAGTGGATCCCAAACTTCGTTGCAAATGATGAACCAATCAGGTATTTATTCACATGGGTGCGTATTCCAAAACTGTCGGTTGAGTATTATCATGAGGATATCCTTCAAAAGATCGGGTCCAAGATAGGAAAAGTTGTTCGTATCGACCAACCAACGGCGCTAGTTTGAACGAGGACAGTTTGTTAGAATGAGTATTGAAGTTGATTTAGCTAAGCCTCTTTTAAAGTCTGGTTAGTTTAATATGAAGGATTACGCCAGATATGTTACAAGTGTGGTAAGTTAGGACATATTGAGTCAAATTGTACCCTATTTGTACCTAAAAATGCTATTGAAATGCCGGGTGATACGGACACTCAGCATAAGAATATGCAACATCAGCAGCGAGAAGAGAGTAATAGAGATATATCAAATGGCGTCTATGGCGATTGGATGCAGGTCAAAAAACCCGCAGACCTAGTAAGTTAATTAGGGATAAAGGTAGCAGCGATACTGACCGCCCTATTCCTAATAATTCTGTTCCTCTGAATGCAAACAAAGAGATGGGCTCACGATTTGTAGCCCTGGAAAATGAGGATGAAATAGTGATGGAAACTCTGATGACGACAAGTCCGAATTCTCAACCGAATACTTTGGTTAATGGAGATAACCCTTTGATTGACTTTAAAAGATCCGAAGACAAGGTTAATGATTTTGCCAATCACGAGATTGGTCAAATATTTTGTTACCAAACCCAAAGGAATATTTTGTTACCAAACCCAAAGGTTACAACATGACCTCTTAGGCCAAATTATGTGCTACTACATTAAGCGATCTAGGAATGAAAGAAAAACTAAGACAGTGAAAACAAGAGAAAAGAACTTTGCAGTCTTCAATAATTCCGCTTATGCGGCTGTCAGTCTTGATAAGCCCTGCAAAAGATAAGATAAGCTCTAAACAATCCGACGAAATCCTCAGATGTAAAAATCTGATCTCGCTTGCCCTTCGAAGAACTTCCCTAAAGCCAAGCGCTTCCGCCTGTAAGGCAGATTCAGCTTTACATCTCTTTCGTAATCTTAAGCACTCATTCCCTCCTGGGTCGTATATGACACAGCCAATTGCTGCATTCAGATCAGTTCTCCATGCTGCATCGATTTTCGCATGATGGCCCACACAAGAGTTCTCTGGATTGATAATATAAAGTGGACAACCATCCCGTAGCTTTGTGGATTCATCTCTGTCAGGGTCCCGATTCTCTAGAAGCAAATGATCCACACTGTCATGTTTGAGATCCTTCTTTGAATAAGCAGCAATAAGATCAGCCACGTCCTTTCTGACAAGTTTAAAGAAGGTTTCGATCGGGATGTCATCCTTGTTGAAGATACGTGAGTTTCTAGCTTTCCAAAGCTGCCAAAGGATAACAATGAAAAGCCTAGCTCTGTTTTCGTCTTTCAAAACCTTCATGAAATACTCAATCCAACTCATGATCCAGGAGGCTCCATCAATGTGAGAATTCCCATCACTTCGGATCCCCAAGGGCGATCCAGCCCATATACGGGCCGCAAACTCACAGTCTCGGAAAAGATGGGTTAGGGATTCCTCATGCTGTTGGTACCCATCACAGAAAGAACAGTTATTAATGTGTCCTCTCAGTCCTCGTCTGGCAAATTCTTCCCCCACCGGGAGAGTGCTAGAAATGATCCTCCAGACAAAAATCTTAAGCTGGTTAGAGACAGGTAAAGACCAAAGAGCACGCCTGCAGAAACGCTTACCAAGAGAGCCAATTCTTGTTTTGTCCCTATTCGTAAAGAAATGAGCAATCATCTCTTTATGGAAGATCCCATATCCACTCTTAATCGTATACTGGCCATGCTTGTTGTAGGGCCAGTAAATCGCATCACGGGTTTGAGAAAGACAGATTGGCATGGCCAGGATCCGATTAGCCCATGAAGGTTCAAAAAGAAAGCGGATGAGGGGTTCAATCCACTGATTTTGATCATTAATGAGCTGTTTTACCTGATAGAGACCACAGTTGGTGAACTCCACACCAAGCAGGATAGAGCTAGGTTCCGGGAGTTCTCCATCAACCCATCTATGTGACCAAACATTCAAGGAGGAATTAAGACCAGGTTTCCATCCTAACCTGGATCTGATAGCCTCAATCCCTTCACATATACTTCGAGCACCCCATAATAAGTTTTGACCCCTATGGGGTATGCAATCCGAGGGTATCAAGTTGGTACCATAGAATTTCATCCTAAAGGATCTACCAAAGAGGGAATTCTCCCCGGAAAGGATTCTCCAACCATTCTTAGCCAGAAGAGCTTTATTGAGGCATCCCACATCCCGAATACCAAGGCCACCCTCGCTTTTCGAAAGGCTTAAGAATTTGTTGCTACACCAATGGATTTTCTGACTCGTTTTACATCCAGCCCACCAAAAATGTGACAAAAGAGAGTTCATCTTTTTTGCCACACTTACCGGAATTTTAAAAACCGATAGAAAGTAATTGGAAAGGTTTGAAAGGGCAGATGATATAAAAGAGAGTTTCCCCGCTGGAGATAGAAAAATATCATTCCAAGAAGAAATCCTCTTCGATATATATTCAATGACAGACTGGAAAATGCCCCTCTTAGCCTGTTGGAATTCCATTGGTAAACCCAGATATTTTCCGAAACCCTTTGAGTTACTGACACGAAGAACTCGTAAGGTGTCCTGCATGGCCGCCAGGGTAGTGTTGGGGCTGAAGATAATACCTGATTTAGCCTCATTAAGCCTCTGCCCAGAGACAAAGCAGTAGTTGTTCAAACAGTTCATCAAACATCTTGCCGCCCCCGGTCTGTTTTCAAAAAAGAACACAGAATCATCTGCAAAAAGAAGGCTTGAAATGGGCTCAGCTCCTCTACACATGCGTAATCCCTTCAGGCCGCCCTTCTGTTGGAAAGTCTGCAGCATACTAGTCAATGCTTCCGAACAGAGGATGAAAAGGAAAAGGTACAGGGGGTCCCTTGTCTCAGGCCACACTTTGGAGCGAAACGATCCTGAGGCACCCCATTGATCAGGATTTCATATGAAACTGACGTAACACACTCCATGATAAGAGAACGGAAATTCTCAGGAAATCCAAATTTAATCAGAATAGTCTCTAGAAAATCCCACCTGATCCTATCATAAGCTTTACTCATGTCAGCTTTGAAGACACAGAGTCCATAGCGTCCCGCTCTATGGTGATTGACTTTATGAATAAGTTCATGGGCCAAAAGAATGTTGTCGCTGATATTCCGCCCTTTAACAAAAGCTCCCTGAGTTTCACTGACAAGATTTCCCATCACCCTACCCATCCGATTAGCAATGCATTTCGTGGTAATTCTCATTATGACATTACACAGGCTAATCGGACGGTAGTCAGAGACTGTTTCCGGATTCTCCACCTTAGGGATGAGAGTTATAAAAGTTTTATTCAGCTCTCTCAGAACTCTCCCCGAGTTAAGCATAGACAGAATGGCAACCGTCACATCCTTTTTAATAAGACCCCAACACTTATGGAAGAAAATAGCCGGAACACCATCCGGTCCTGGAGATTTATACGAGCCCATTTGGAAAACCGCTCTCCTGACCTCCTTAGCAGTGAAAGGTCTTGCAAGTCTATCAGAATCATCCTCTGAAAGGCGATTCTTAATAAAACTTACTACGTGATTTGAGGCTTCCGATCTCCGATTATCCACGGTCTCTTGGGGAACATTGAAAATGTCGTCAAACATCTTTTGAAAAACCTGTCCCACTGATTTCGCACCGAAGACCCAATCCCCCTCCTGATTCTTAACACCATGTAAGAAATTTTTTCCTGCACGTCCCCGAACCCAGTTGAAGAAAAATTTAGTACAGGCATCCCCCTCTGATAGCCATTTAACCTTTGCCTTTTGTTTCCAAGATTCTGCCACTGCAGATGCGAAGGCTTTCAAGTCTTCGTGAACTTTGTCATAGGCGATCCCTCCATCCCCGGCAATTGCCAAATCAATTCCTTCGACAAGTTGGTCGTCAAATTGACTCCATTTATCCTTCCATTCCTTGGATTTTGAGAGGGTCCAGTCCCGGACATGCTTCTTGATACAGTCCAATTTACGGGTCAGTTGGAACGCGGGAGATCCCCGGAAGGATGATCGCCAGTTCTGAGTAATACACTGTTTGCATTCCTCATGTTCTAGAGACCAAGCTTCCATCTTGTAAGGTTTTTTATCCCTAGACGGGTTTAGAAGATTCAAATTTACCTCAATAGGGGCGTGGTCCGAGAACTGGATTGGGTAATGTAGAATACCCGTATTAGGGAATGAAAAGAACCAGTTCCTGGAACCCATAGCTCGATCAATCCGTTCATACACCCTTGAGTTCCCTTACGGTTATTGCACCATGTAAATTTTGGTCCTTTGAAGGGAATGTCGACTAACTCATTTCTTAGCTTCCAATTCGTAAAATCTCTAGCCCCGATGATCGGTCCCTTCTTAAGGCTTAACTTGTCACAAACAAATTCCACTTGGTTGAAGTCTCCCACAATTAGGAAAGGATCATCCCACATATCTATCCACGATTCCAGGTGAGAAAGAACATCCAACCGTGAGCCCACTTCCGGGGCCCCATAGAACAAAATCAAGTACCATGGCAAACCATTCCGTTTCAAAACATACAAGATGATAAAGTGGTTACAAGAGAAGACAACCGACATCCGGGCTCCTTTTTGCCATCCAACCCACAGCCCCCCCGATCTTCCTTCCGCTTCCACAAAATGTGATTCAACAAAACCGAATCCACGAAAAGCATGAAGAAGAGACACACTATTACTATCACTACACTTAGTTTCGCTTAGAAAAACAAAGTCAAAATAACTAGTACTAAGAACCGCTTTCAACTTTTGAATTGTAGGGGCAAACGGGTTGTTAAGACCCCTACAATTCCAAACGATTCCTCTCATGGCTGTTTTGGAGGTTGTGATGGCCCAACCTCCTGAAAACCTTTGTAATTGTCATAGTCGTTGACCGATGGAGTTGAAGATGGACTTGACACCTCAATCATATCATCCTCCACACAAACTCTGAAGCCAGCTCCAAACTCTCCTTGCTTTCGTATACCATCTCCAGAACACATCTTCTTCTTCATCTGACTCAGAAAATCCCTAGCATTTTCCACTGATTCCGTTGCCTTATCCGGTACACAAGTAAAGCCCTCCTGTGTACTACACTTGCGTTTTCTTGCCTCCCCTGCAGCCGTCTTCATGTCAGAATCCTCCAAGCTGTGAATTACTCCAACTGGTAATCCCCTCGCACCATCTGAAAGACTTGTTGTTCCAGCTTTTTCTCGAAAGCTTGATCTGGATCCTAACTGAGGTCGAAAAAAGTCTTCATGTGTAAATTTTTGTTTTTTAGAACTCTGGACCATCATCCCTTTTCCTTTATCCGCTGCCAGCACCTCTTTCCCTTTAGAGATAAGCTGATTCATGGTTTCTTGAATTCTTTCAGAAACCAAGTCCAATTCTATTCCCTTTCGATTAATGCCCACTGAAGAAAAATTCATAGGAGCCTTTCCTTTGTCTTTTTTCAAGAGGTTTACCTGATCAGGATTAGTAGTACTTTGTCCACCAGACAGATTTTTAGGTGACAAATTCTCTCTATCCTCGGGCAAACCCAGATTCAACTTGAGACCAATGCTCAAATTCTTACCTTTTGCAACCGGGGGTTCCTTGATGGAATCTGGCTCCTTGAATCCCGAGGCAGAGGATGAAATTAGGTTTTCCATCCATTCATGAAGAGGCACCTCCTGAGACGAATCCGCCGTAGACATAGATTGCCTAGAGGAGTCATCCGATTCAGACATATCGGAATCCGACTCCGAGTCAGAGGAGATCAGAATAGGTTCCATACCATTCTCATTCCCTCTCCCTGTACTGGGTATGCTTCCCCCTGCAAAACTTCCGCTGGCCCTCCTTCATGTCTTTCATTCAGACCATCTACCAGAGAGGGATTAGCATTATTATTAACAATATTGTTAGGAAAATCCTGATTTAACTCACCTTGAAGGATGCGTTGAATAGAGCCGTCCTCCCTGTGGTATACAAAAGGAACACCCCCAGGAGGGGGAACAAAAGTCTGGTTGAAGCCCCGCTGCTCATTCTCAAGTTGAATCCAAGTCAGGTTATGCTCAACTCTACTCATGATCCCAGCTTGGATCCTCTCATCCCTATTTAAGATGCCAATATCCAAAGGATAACCCTGAAAAATAGGTGCACGATTTCCAGAAACAAGATTCCCATTTCCACTTTGAAGTTGTTGTAAAGGCTGTTGTTGATTAGAAGGTTGTTGCTGTTGTAAGGGTTTCTGAAGTCCCACTGGTACACGATCAGTATCCATCGGTGTGATATCCTCCTCAGCACTAAGGAAATCATCATCCTGATCTTCCTCAATCCAACCCCCATAGCCATGGGGGACAGTAAGGGGGTTCTCATTATTACCCCGGGCTTCCCTTCTCAGCTCCCCACCCGTCTGACTAGGTCCTGCTCCTCCATGGTTTCCTCCCGAAACACCCCCATTAAATAACACAGCCCCTGCAAAAGGTTGGTTAGTGACCGTGAATTTCATACCCGGCAAGACTCTCCCCCCTGGAGAAATACCCACGCCAAAGTCAATAACCCTCTCCGGACCATCCAAGGAGTGTTCAGGCTCAATACCAATGCCCCTTCTGCAAAGCCTTACTCGAGAATCTACGTAATCCGAGGTTGATGGAGAAGCACGTAAGTCAAGGTTGAACATGGTGTGTGTTCCCGTTGCTTGGAAAACAATGAACCCCTTCGCCATTGATCTATCCAACATACCATGGATACTCGATAAAATGGATGATAAGCTTTCCCTACATTGCGTCCCCGTATGGCCAATCCTTCCACACCTTATACAATACTTGAAAATTTCTTCGTACCGAAACTGGACCCATAAGAGATGTCCCTGATCCAATGTAATGAAGAAGCCCGACATAAGAGGCTCATTGAGATTTACACTAATTTTGAGTCTCAGATATTCATTTTCAGGCACCATATTGAAGTCCTCCACCCTAAACCAATGGCTCAACAATTTTCCAGCCACTTTAGCCACATGCATGTTCATATACTCAAAAGAAAGTCCACAAATACGGACCCATAAATTAGCCTGAGGGAACCTGATAGTTCGCGGAACTGAATCCGGGAACCAACGTTCAAAAACCATGACCGCTCCATCAAAAGCGCAGTAGGTCCTTAACAGCAAATTCTCCTTATCTTCCTCATGCTCACAATGTAGAACAAAGATTTCACCCATACGGAAACAAATGATCCTCCCTCTCGTGTGCCACTTCGTCCTTATCACATTATTAATCTTCACGGCATCAAAAAGACGGTAGTCAACTAAGAAACCCAAAACACAGCTTCCCCAGAACTCCCTGGACCTCCCCAACTCCGCCGGATCCACAT
The DNA here is from genome assembly GCA_029255685.2 of Silene conica. Lineage (NCBI taxonomy): Eukaryota > Viridiplantae > Streptophyta > Magnoliopsida > Caryophyllales > Caryophyllaceae > Silene > Silene conica. Next base: position 79,290 of record CM055317.2, on the reverse strand, counting down.
TTATGACGCTACCCGATCTGGGAAAACGCCAGAGGTTTGCATGCATGGGGTTAGATGGGTCAAACACGGGTTCTTCAGGATTCTGAGGTTGATTTTGATTCAAAGTGTTTTCATGTTGGGTTTGTTGTTGGTCCTTGGATTGTTGTTCCATCTTTGAGAAGGCAAAAAGGTTGATGTTATGAGCTGAGTCAGTAAGCTTAGATTTGGGTGTAAGGAAAGATCGATTAAACTGTGAGAAAGAACTTGATTTAAGGTAAGAAGATTTATGATTGTGGTGGTGGTGGATCCCCATAACTGCCCTTAAATAGGATCAGCTCCGGGGAGATAGAACGTTAGCTACAGAAAAACTCCAAGTCTAAAGCCACCCTACCTGAACAGTAATTGGGGAGTAGAAGAGGAAGGTGGCGCACGCTTCATAAGAGCCAATCCCCAGCCAGAAACAAAAAAGACAAACGGGAATAAAAATATTATGGAAAGTTATGGGGGATATCAAAGATCCGCGCCCAATAGAAGTAAACCAAAGCCAATGATGAGAGACTAGTTTAATGATGAGTAGAATCCAAAGAGTAGAAAAGTCAGAAGATTAAGGGAGAGCAAGATTCTTCGAAGAAAAGGACAGAGTTGAAACTGAAAAAGTAAAGAAAAGAAAGCTCTCCAGGGAGAGGAAAAACTCTCTTTTCTAGAGAGAGAAGTGGGGACCGCTTTCACCTTGGAATTCCAGAAGCTAGTTATGGATAGCCATATGGAAAATTTGGTAGATATGACGCGTGAGGATATTTCCTCCACCAGTCAGAATATTTTGCCTGACTTGGCAATATCTCGATTAATTCGTATCCTATTCCGACTAATATTCCAACCAATTTTCCAAAACAAAAGCTTCCTAAATCCAGTAGTATTCCAGCTCTTAAAGAGAACAAGAACACCTCTATTTCCACTACTAACAAAAACTCGAGGCCTGTGTATAAGAAGGCCTCTCGCCCATATTTTTCAAAGAGCCCTGTACAACATGGCATTCGAATACTCCAAAGATCAGACCCTCCATATCCGATACCAGACAATCCTCCCTTCGCTACACCTCTCCTTAATGTCACAAATGGCAGACCCTATGGTGATTTCGGCGACACCCTTGGCACATCAAGTGGAGATGAACATCGGACCTGTGATAATAGCAAATCAGAAAATTCCAGAGTCGGACTTTGTGGTGACAATCACCCCTTGGGTGATGAGAATACTAAGCAAGCTATCTGAGGCTTTTTTGTCCTCGAACCTTTCAAACCCTGATTGTTTTATGGATCGTTTCCCAAACAGATTGTGTCCTAAAAAGCCATTGAGACTCATAAATTGGAATGTGCAAGGTGCTGGTAGTGTTCGCAGTGGGCCGTGCTAAGCCGGCCCGCGTGCCGGCCCACCGTGCCAAACCCTATAAAATGGCTCGTTCGTGCCGTGCTTTTTGGCCCACCGTGTCGTGTCGTGCTTGGCCCGGTGACTAAAAGCCCAGTCGTAGCCCGCCCATGGCACGGTGGATTTGCGTGTCGGGCCGTGCCTTGCCCATGCGCCGGTCGTGCCATGTTCATGGACCGGCCCGCATGCTACATATTTTTTTTAAAAACAATTTTTTCTACTTGTTTACTTGTTTTATTGTATTTTTAATGTATGCGATTTAATCAAATAATTAAGAAAAGATGAAAAAAACGAATTTGTTATTAAACGATTAAGAAACGATGTCAAAAGAAATATCTCAATCTTTCATTAAAAAAGTTTATTTAATTAAAAATACGATAAATACGACCAACGGTCATATCCCAACGGCTAATAGAGGCCCACCCTGCCACCCACCGGGCCGGTCGTGCCAGGCCGGCGTGCCTAGTGCGTGCCGTGGCCCACCGTGCTTCGGGTCGTGACAAGATTCAATACTCTAGCAAAACTAGAGTGGGCGCAGAGGGATTTAGCGGCGGCATATGGCTTTTTTGGGACACGGAGGAGGTAAGTATTACTCCTATCATCTCCAAATCTCAACATATTACTGTCGAAATCTCTCGGAAAGGAGAAATGCCTGGTTCTATTCTACTGTGTATGCTAGCCCAGACTCAAAGAAAAAAGAGGAATTATGGGAAGAACATGAAGCCTTTGCAAAAACCCATAATAGACCGTGGCTTACCATGGGAGATTTCAATGATACCCGATTCTTATTCGAAAGGAATGGGGATAGTGCTAGTATGAGAAGAAGATGCAATCTCTTCAATTCCTGGTTTGAGAGGAACAATTTGATTGAGCTAGACTTTACGGGACCTAAATATACATGGGCAAGAGGTCAAACGTCCGCCACAAGGCAGTGGGCACGATTGGATCATGCCTTTTGTAATGCGGAATGGAGGCTTTTGGGTTCGTTAAGACACCTTGTTCAGAACCAGTCAGACCATTGCCCCAACATGGTGAATACCAATGGTTTTGCACCGCTTACGCGCATGTTAAGGCCATTCCGTTTTCAAGCGGTATGGATAGGCCATAAACTCTTCTCGAGTTTTGTAGAGAATAATTGGGACAATAATCAGCCCATATATCCTTTTATTCACAACTTTGCGGAGCAGCTACAGAAATGGAATCATGACATTTTCCGGAACACTTTTGCAAAGAAGCGAAGCCTAGAGAGGCGTCTATTGGGGGTTCAGAATACGATTGCGTTGGGAGGACATGGACACCTTTTTAAACTCGAACTGAAGTTGAAAAGCCTACTTGATGAGGTGCTCCGAGAAGAACTCCTCTAGCTTCAAAAGTCTCGAATGGAGGCCATCTGTGATGGTGATCGAAAGACTCGCTTTTTCCACTTGAGCACTATCATAAGACGTCGTCGGAACAGAATTGAAGGCCTACAAGACTCGGAGGGTAATTGGATATGGGACAGTGCAAAGGTAAAGGAGATGGTTCTTCAATTTTTTCAGTCCATATTCACCGACCATCCTTCAGAGATTGACCTCTTGGTTTTGTCGATGGATTGTTTCCCTCGAATGTTATTTGCAGAAAGAATGGCGTTGGGCCCGATGGTTTTTAAGCACTATTTTACCAATCTCAATGGGAAAAGGTCTATCCAAGTCTCAGTCATATGATATTTCAAGTACTTCACGAGCAATGCTTCCCAGATGATCTCGGGGAAACCTTTTGTCCCTAATTCCGAAAGTTGAGCACCCTAATCTTGTGTCTCAATTTCGGCCTATAAGATTGTGCAATGTGGCTTATAAAATCATTACAAAAATGCTAGTGAACCGGCTTAAACTTCCAATCCTAATTAGTCCAATGCAAACAAGCTTTGTACCAAGGAGACAAATTACGGATAACATTATCCTTATCCAAGAGGTTTTGCACTCGATGCGTGCAAAAAAAAAAAGGCAAGCAGGGATTTATGGCTCTCAAATTGGACCTAGAAAAAGCTTAGGACAAGCTTGAATGGCCCTTCATCGAGCACACGTTACATGACATGGACTTACCGAACCAGATGATCCTCACAATCATGCGATGCATTCGTTCATCGAGATTGAGCATACTTTGGAATGGGGAGAGGACGGAATCTTTTAGTCCGACTAGAGGGATAAGGCAAGGAGACTCATTATCTCCTTATTTGTTCACCATCTGTATGGAGAAACTTAGCCACTTAATTGAACAAGCTCATCGGACAAATCAATGGAAGGGATTCCCGACAAGTAGACATGGCCCGACTCTTACTCATCTTTTCTTTGCGGATGACATTATCTTATTTGGGGAGGCAACTGTGATGCAAGCAAGGACTATTAAAAATTGTCTTCAGGTATTTTGCCACGCTTCAGGACAAAGTGTAAGCTTAGCCAAATCGAAAGTCTACTTCTCGCCGAATATGGATGACTTAGATACAGAGGCTATAACTTCTGAGCTTGGGATTGGCAAGACGAACGACCTTGGAATGTACTTGGGCATGCCAACTATTAATGGTAGAGTTTCTAAGAAAACTTTTGATTTCATCTCTCGCAAGGTGGATAAGAGATTATCTGGTTGGAAAGCTAAATCCTTGTCGCTAGCTGGCCGTGCCACGTATAAGGACCCGCATATTTAGCCGCAATTCTAGCCTCGTAGCCAAGAAATTGCGCGCGCGGTCCGTTCACTTCGAGCCCGTAGATTTCGTATTTTACTTTTGTATTTTCATTTCTAGTTTTTTGTATCATTTAGTACTCCAAGTCTACTTCCTGCGTGTTGAAAGCTTGGAGTCTCGTTTTTAGTTTAAGGTACGTTTTTAGGAGTTTAGAGAACGTATACCTATTCTGCAACATCAATGTTCACTGCTACCAGACTAGAAATATCAAATTTACCTCTATAAGGAGTACTAGTCAATCAATCTGCTTTTCACCCTGTTGCCTTCTTTTGCTTGTTGTTTGCTTTCTTATGAATGACTCTTGCCTTCATAACCTACTAACAAGCATGTGTGTGTCGACCGTTGTTGATCGAGACTAGGATCCCGACACACGCAAACCGAGACCGATTACGAATGCTCTAGTGCTTGACGCTCTCGCTTTCATTCTTGTCGTGAGTTTAGACAAGGGTGCGCTCCACGACCCGGCTCAAAGTTCGGACCGTGACACCACGCTCATCCAATCCACTATTCCTTCCTACTCTATGCAAAAAGCAAAAATTCCTAGGTCTATTTGTGATGAGCTAGACAAAAAATCCCGAAGATTCCTATGGGGGGAGATGCGGATATTCGAAAAATGAGCTTGGTCTCATTGGATACAGTCACAAAAGAAAAAGCTCAGGAGGCTTAGGATTACGATTGATGAGGCAAGTAAACACAGCTTTCACGGCCAAGATTGGATGGCGTATGGTGACGGAACCAAACTCGGTATGGGCTAGGGTCCTACGATTTAAATACTGTAAAGGACGATGCGACAAAGCGATTTTCGTGGCGAAGCAAAACAGCTCTAACTTGTGGAAAGGTGTGGTGGATGCGGTAGATCTTATTCGACATGGTTTGAACTCTTTTATCGGGAATGGGATTCAGACATTGTTTTGGAAAGATAGATGGGCTGTTAATAAGCCCTTGGAAGAAATAGCTTCTGTCACTATTCCAGTGCCCCTGTTGTCGAAGTCAGTTCCTGAATTGTAGGACGCGGAAACAGGGTGGAAGTGGACAGAGTTCGCTGAATTTTTGCCGTGCGAAATTCTTCACACAATTGCATCTTTTGACGTATATCCGGGTGAGGAAAATGACGATCAGCTATACTGGGCAACAACTGTGAAATCAGCTATTCGGCTCCTTCGCAACGAACCCCAAGACGAATCAGAAGCTTTTTGGCGACTTCCTTGGAAGACCTGGGCACCACAATGAATGCGGGTATTCTTATGGCTTCTCCTTCATGATCGTATCATGTCTAATGTTAATAGAATGCGTCGAGGGTTGACGGATAATTCATGTTGCAGTGTGTGTACAACGACAGAAGAATCGACTCTACATATACTTCGAGATTGCACTAAGGCGAAAACAGTTTGGGCTCTTTTTCCGAATACTAGGAATTCTGAGTTCTTCAATGATACAAATATTCGTGAATGGGTTGTGAGCAATTTGTCGCCTTCGAAACCTTCGGATACCGAGAACTGGCCATCTCAATTCCCGATAATTATATGGTGGTTGTGGAAATGGAAGAACCTTCGGACTTTTGGCAATGCGGAAGCTATTACCCATAATAAATTTACTTTCTTATCCCAGAGACTATGGGAAGTCATTAATGCCAAGGAGAATAAGGAACTAAGTCTTGGTTTGGAACCTCCTCGAGTTGAATTTATCGTCCGTTGGCTAGCACCTCCCGAAAATTGGGTGGCTTTAAATGTCGATGGGGCGTCGAAAGGAAACACGGGAGCAGCAGGGGCCGAAGGCATCTTTCGAAATGCATCGGGTCATATTTTGGGTGTTTTTGCTGAAAGACTAGGAGAAGTGACAGTAACCCGAGCAGAGTTAATGGCCTTAAAAAGGGGTTTGATGATTGCCCTGGAACTCCGTATTGAAAGATTAACAATTCAAACGGACTCCAAAACAATTGTTGGATTCATGGAATCTCCCCCAATGTTCCGACTGCACATTCGCACATGGTAAACATTTGTCAGTCAATCATTCGCGACTCCCCATGGAGGGTGGAAATGCATCACTTACAGGGAAGCCAACTTGTGCTGATTGGCGAATATCGGAGTATCTCAAGGTCAGAAACTAGTCAGATATGATCTCTCAAACGTGTCGGATCACCTTTTCAAGCTATCTCACCAAGATCTTAGCGGAGTTGCATGGCCTCGCTTAGTCCCAGCCCGAATGAGTTAACTCGGGTTTTCTGTTTTTTGTTTAGTAGCGTTATAGTTTGCTTTTGGTTGGTTTGTTTCTTTTCCTTCTGTTTCCTTTGTTTTTTGCTCTTAACGGTTCCTTCCTACTCTTTACCAAAAAAAACAAACGATTCAAACAAAGACCAACGGTCCAAAAAACAAAAGAAAAAAAAAGATTTGCAGTTTAGTTACCCATTAAAACTTGAGAGAGACGGTTTTTCAATAAGTTATTATGAGACCATTCCTCCGTAACTTTTTATTTGTATTTCGTGACCCTTTTATCGTTGATCGTGCCATAGTGATTTCCTACCTATTTACATAATAAATGTACCCATTTTATCTCTAATCCTGATGTGTACCTATTTTATTAGGTTTAATACCCCACTTTTTCTTAAACTTGTACAATAATCTCTCAATAAACTTATTGAGAGGAGACCTACTGTTAGTTACCGTAAGACATTCGAGGCGTCTCCATGTGTCTTAGGCACATCTTGGCACATATGCCTTTCACGTGTGAAAAGAGGTAATTCCTCATAAACTCCATTAATGGGAAAAGGAAGCTTTTGCAAATAACAGAGTAAAACAACAAGATGACGAGACAACAATGTAAATAAATGTGAGAGAATTATATTGAAAAGTGATAAATAAAATCTATTACATGAGTTGTATTTATAGTAAAGCTAATGTAGAAACAAAATATCAAGATATTTCTTTAGCTAAATGAATTCAATAACAGAATTTTGTTATGGTCAATGCTGAGTCATAGATGAGTCATTGATCTAACTACCTTTGCCTAACTAACTAGGATGATTAGGGGTGTAACCGAGCCGATTTGAGTTCGAGCACGGGCGGGCTTGGAATCGGCTTAGAAGCTTCAGCTTGAGCTCGGAATCGGCTCGAGATTATCCGAGCTTAAAAAATCAAAGCTCTGAATCAGCTCAGATTAGGCTCGAGCTCAACTTGAGCTCTATTCAAGCTCGGTTAAATAATGTTTTTCTTTACTTTCTTGAACTTGTAAGTCAAAATAAAAATAAATATATTTTAATACAAATGCAAATATAAAATATTTATTGTATATAAAAAACATATGATTACAAATGTTAAAATGACATTTTATTAGGAACAAAAAAAGATTACAAAATGACAAAATAACTAAAAATAATAGATAAAACGAGCATAACCGAACTTCCGATTTCGAGCTCTACTAAGCTCGGAATCGACTCGAATTTGGTCAACCCCGACTCAGAATCGGCTCGGAATTAGTTTTGACCGATTTCGAGTCGAGTTTTGACCGAGCTGATTTCGAGGTCTCTACGAGCCAGCTCAGATCATTTACAGCCCTAAGGATGATGATGGAGTTAGTTATCAGCTTCGACTCTTGATGATAGAGTCTAATGCCAGAGTTACTGCAAAAGCTTGCTAGCAATGGTGCTCTATCTCCAATACCCCCCTCAAGTTGGACTGGGTGGTGAATCTACAAGTCCCAACTTGAGAGTAAAATATCCGTGCTGCTGTTCTCCGAAGGCCTTAGTTAGTACATCAGCAATTTGATGCGCAGTGCTGTGAATGAGACCTTCAGTAATTCTTTCCCTGATGTAATGACAGTTAAGATCAACGTGTTTGGTACGTTCATGAAAGACAGGTTTGCAGCTCATAGCTTTTCCCTGATGTAATGACAGTCAAGATTAAAGCGTTTTGTACGTTCATGAAAGACAGGGTTTGCAGCTATGAGCTATGCAGCTTTATTGTCACAAATTCACAATAGAGTGTTATTGGTTTAGGAACATTGATATTGAAGTTCTGCAATAATCTGTCAACCCATACCACCTCACTTGATGATGTAGAATTACAGCAGTGTTTTGAAATTGAACAAATAGCAAGACTGTCCTATATTGTAATACTAACTATGCTGTAATACTAACTATGCAACGGAATATAGGTTGTTAGGACGTGATTGTAAGTATATAGATGTATGGTTGTTTGTTATGAACGTGTATGGATCTGCTGTTGTGGACGGCTGTTATGGGATGTGGATTGTATGTGGATGGACGGATGGATTGGAATGGTTGATTGTAATTATGGAGATGGACAATGGTGTATGGATGCCGACGGAGAGAAGATGGACCTAACCCTCTCCTCACAAGAAAAAACCTTCGAACCAACCTCGCAAAGTTGATCCTAAAGATTAGACTCGCAAACCTAATCAATATAAAAAGCTCACACAGAAACTTTATGTTTATAACTCAATAATCTGAATAAAACAAACGGCTGGAACATCCCTTATATAGGTATGAATATGCCTAAACTAACTAGAGAAAGGAGTCCTACACCTAGTGTGTTTAAGGCTCTTTATTTGACTAGAATTCCTACTCCTAGTATAACCCAAACTCTAAGTTTGACTAGCATTAGGAAAACACACTTTCCAAATCTTTATTATAACTCACTAAACTAACATAAAACGACCTGTTTATAACTAACTTTAACTAACTTAAACAGTCGGTCGTGCCCTTGCATGCTGCTTGCTTGCTTCCCAAGCTACCACTCGGGTTCTGAAGTGAATGTATTCAGGCGTGTGGCTCTCACGAGCTGGTTATTGGATACAGATAGAACATGGCATGCAACCATATTTGCACATTTCGATCTCATTCCCATTGCCCCCTCATACTCCTGTATCACTTGAAGTTTGGCTCATACTCCTGTATTCTACTGACTGTCTTTTGCCTCTTGGTTTTCCAGGCAATAAGAGAAGAGCCAAGAAAAAAGACAGAAACCAGTCAAGGATCTTCCACTGAAGGCACAGGTACCCCAATCTGCATCATAGAAAGCTGTAATTTCTGGAGCAGACTTGGAAGAGTAGAAAAGTCCCAAGTTAATGGTGTGCTTGAGGTACCTCACCAAATATGGAGCAACTTGCATATGAGGTAACCTTGGTGTACTCAAGAACTGGCTAAGATCAAGCCTGGTTAGATTTAGGTATAGAAGTCTTCCTACCAGCCTTCTGTAGTTTGTTCCCTCATTTGTAGAAAGTTTAACACCTCTTGGGAGTGGAAACACTGCACGTTTGCACCCTAGCATCTGTGTATCTTTAAGATTGTCCAAGATATACTTTCTCTGATTCAGAATTATCCCCTTTTCTGATTTGGTAACCTCTATGCCTAGAAAATACCCGAGATTTTCTAAGTCTTTGATTATAAATGCTTTATCTAGGGCGGATTTAATTTGTGCAATCTCATTTTCATTGTTGCCAGTGACCAATAGATCATCCACATATACAATTACTGTGGTATAGGAATCCTTTGAGCCACTCTTGACAAATAAGGAGTAGTCTTTCTTTGATTGTTGTGAATCCCAATTCTTTGAGAAATTTGGTGAGTTCCAAATTCCATTGTCTAGAGGTCTGTTTCAAACCGTAGAGGGATCTTTTAAGTAAGCATACTTCTCCTTTAGTAGCCCTGTTGTATCCTTGAGGAATTTCCATGTAAACTTCCTCGTCCAAAAATCCATTAAAAAAAGCATTATTGATGTCAAGTTGATGCAAATTCCACCCTTTCATGGCAGCAGTAGCAATTAAGGCTCTTACACTAGTGAATTTGGCTACTGGACTAAAGGTGTGCTTATAGTCCTTTCCTTCTACCTGATTATAGCCTTTAGTCACAAGTCTGGCTTTATATCTTTCAGTTGTACCACCTAGTTTGAATTTGACCTTATATACCCATTTGGCTCATATTGCCTTCTTCCCTGCAGGCAATGAAGTTAAGACCCATGTGTGATTCTTAGTCTTTGCTTGGTGGTAAGTGGAGGGCTCATATACATCTAGAATAACATTTAGTAACGCAATGTATGCAGGTGAGTAATCAATAATGTTGTTGGATGCAGAGCAGAAAAGGAATAGGAAATATTAGAAGCAGTATCAGGGGGAAGTAGTGACTTTGGAAGACCTTTACAGTCATATTGATGCAACAACACTGACTGTTGCCTAGGCCTAGAAGATTTCCTTTGGAGAGGAGCAATATGGTGAAGGAGAAGAAACAAAAGTTTTTGTCTACGAAGAATTATGAAAGGGAAAAGAAGAATTGTCACGTGTATTAGTAGTTGTATTATTTTTATTTGAGTGAAAAATTGTGTTGGAATTATTATTGGAGTTGTTATTAGATGTTGTATTATTGGTATTTCAATTCGGAATTGTATTGAAACTATTATTTGAATTATTATTAGATGAAACATAAATTGAACTAGTATTATGAGAATTATTATTTGGAATAATGTGTGACAATGGACCATTATTATCTTGGGATAATGGCAAGTATGTAAAATCATCTGCAACAATTTCACGAGACTTGTGATCAGATGCCCTAAAGGGAAATGTGGTTTCTTGAAATATCACATCTCTGCAGTTTGTGAGCAGTGAGATAATATAGTTTGTATCCCTTTTGGCCAAAAGGATAACCAAGTAGAATGCATTTCTTTGCCCTGGGATCAAACATGTCTCCAGTTTTATCACCAGCATAACACAAGCATCCAACCACTCTCAAATGTGTATGATCAACTGGTTTACCAAAAAGAATCTCAGTTGGAATTCTCCAATGAGGAGGGCATGAGATTAATGACATTAGTTCAGCTTGGACAGCCTTCATACGAGTTTTTTTTGTTCAAGAAAACATGCCTTAACTAATATCAAGTCATGTCTTAAAATTCTCATTTTGAAAGGCAATTAAGCAGAGAAAGAAAGGACGAAAACTGATTTCAGCAACATTTCAAAAACTGGAAATAATTTGTCAGATTTCTGGTTTGTTTTCAAATGCTTATATTCGAAGCTTGACTTGGTCATTTTTGAGGTCATTTTTTGAGTTCTTTAGCTTCCTAGAATCTTGAGGATGTCTATTAACCAATAGAGTTGGAATCAAGCAAAAATTCCAAACAGATTTTAATGAATGAAAAAAAACATGTTATGTTATCACACAAAAACCAAGGGTTAGTCCAAATGACTTCTCTTAAAACAACTAATAGTGGCTTTTCTTGTCTTAGTTGTGTGATTAGGAAAACTAGACCGATAGTGGTTCGGCTTGTCTTGGTTCTAGTCGACTTACTCATGGGTCATTCAATCTTTGCTTAGTGCTTGATTGAGCCCGAGACTTGAACATTTGCTTAGTGTTTTGTTAAGTTATATCCTAGGCTTAATAAGAGTAATCTTGTTAAGTCATATCCAATATTTATGTCTTTTATTTTCGTCCAAATATAACAACCTCAAACAGCCCTTAATATCGTTCTAAATAGACCCAGGAACTGTTCAAAATAGTCCTGGTATACAAAATACAAAACAGCCTTTTTTGAAGTCTTTTGGGTCCACATTTCGCTCCAGTTGCAGCCAGGATAAGTTCTCCCCAAAATTTCTTAGGTAGATTCCCTTGGAACCTAAGAGCTCGAGCAGTTTCCAAAAGGTGTCTATGCTTGCGCTCAACCCTTCCATTTTGTCGATGATTGCCAGGAATACTCTTATGATGAACAATCCCATGCATGGCAAATATAAACTGCCACAAGGGCCCACAACCTTGCTGCCCATGTCACTTCTGACAGTCTTAACTTTGGATTGAAATTGAGTTTTTGTGTATTCAAGGAAACGTGCAAGTGTGTCATGAACCTCAATCTTGTCTTTCAACAAGAAGGTCCAACTAACTCTAGTATTATCATCCACTATAGTAAAGAAATAGGATGCACCAGTAGAAGATTTAATTTTATAGGGACCCCATAAATCAACATGAATGAGATCAAATGGCTTAGAAGTGACTAAGCTTAGAAATGGAAAAGTGGCCTAATCTGACATGTAGCAGCAATACATCAGTAGTATTAGCTGCCATGTCATGACAAAAATCAACAGAATTACAGGAATTCCTAGATACAGGCCTTATTTTATGCATCTTAAATTGATAAACTCCAGCTAATTTGTGACCAAGATAGACAGTTGCTTCATTGGTAGGGTCCTATAAAGTGCACCCTTTATCAGTGAAAATAGCATGTAAACTATTATCAGTAAAAAGTCTTCCTACTGATAGAAGATTGATTGTGTTTAAAACCAGGCAAATAAAGAACATTTTGAAGAACAATGTTTTCGGTCAAGAAAATATTCCCAATTTTTGTGACTTCTTGAACATTTCAGAATATAGAGAAGAGATAAATTCAGAATATAAAACCTACCTAGAGCTTGTTTCGATGCGCAACTTTTTACTGTCTGAAAACTTCTGCTATTTTTTTCTGGATGAGCTCAACACCAAGGCGGGGAGACAATCTAGGGAGTATTTCCTGAAGGAGCAGCAACACATTTTACTGAAATTTCCACATACATATAGAAGACATCTTTCACAAACGAGAAGAGTTAACACACAACTTTGACTGATAATATATACTCGTATGTAGTACTCCGTATGTATCAAATCTACCCCAGAAAGTCATTTCAATTATAAAGAAGAGGGATAAAGGACAACAAGTAAAGTGACAAGAGGCACTGGCCTGAGCTCTAAAATATACAAAGACTTTGTAACGCTGGCAACTTGACAGCTTGTGTGAAGGTTCAACAGTCATGGTACTAAGACTGCTAATTATACGGAGTACCTTTTTGTACTTTAAAACTCTAATCAAGCACAAGGAAACTGGTAGTGAAAGTTCAATCGAGTGAAGAAACTTGTTCTTCAAGGGTGTCATAAATGTTGGAGAGAGGAAAATTCAGAAAAAGAGATAAATATGTTACGACTTTACTTGAGCACTGCCTTTATCACAATCACTATTTTGTGACTTATAGGCAATCAGAATCGACTAAAATTTATAATTTATAAATGATTAAAAAGACAGGCGCCATTAGCCACTTACAGACATTGTACTTTGCAAGAAAGGTCAGTGAGAAGGGTCAAGTTCCAAACAATGTACGTCCGCTACTCACTATAATAGAAGTGGTTTAACCAGCCTTAAGACGATGTTGTGAAAAGGTCACAAAAATAAAATGGAGTTTGTGAAAGACAGAGTTATGTTCTAAGAAAGCGAGAGGGTAACCCGGAGCGGTCTTAATGGATTGTTTAACTAACTAGTAAATTTGAGGAACCAATGATTTCATCATCGCAATTCACATGCTCTTCCAAAAACCTACATGATCCACGTTCGATATTTACTCCGACTAAGAGAGATGAAAGAGTAATCCCCCAGGAATGATGATGTTATCCCTAAGCAATACAAAATTCTAGCTAGCATTACAAACACATCACTACTACTCATTAGTAGTTTGGTTCACTATAGGTATTCACAATGCCTACAGATTACTATTTCACATGATAAGTTTTAACAAATTCTCAAAAGAGAATGTTCTACTATCTTACAATATCTTATGCACCTCATTTAATGCTATCAAGAGATGAGGTTCATAAGCTACAATGAGGCCAATCTTTCAAGAGACTAACTCGTAAGTTTTTGGTTGCATACAAGAAATGAAACTGCGCCGGAGTTCCCACTAACCTAGGGGCCAAGTAAACAACTTTAAAGCGATTAATTTAAAATTGCCATGAATTCCAACTTTGGTGATTTCTCATCTGACAAACAAGATACCCATGTTCCATCAATTGTACTTGGAATTGCCATGAATTTCTACTTTGGTGTTTTCTCCTCTACCAAACAAGATACCAATTAGTCAATTACCACATCATTAATTCCATCAATCATACTCCCTCCATCCCTGCCGTTTGTTTACCTGTTCCAATATTAAGGTGTCTTGTTCATTTGTCTACCGGCTTTACCTTTATATATTAGGAAGGTTTTCTAGGGGTAATTCAATCACACACATCCATTAGAGTCCACTTGTCACCCATTAACAACCCCCACAAATGACACTCTCCCCTTTCTTTCGTCTTTGTTCCCAAATCAAAAGGTAAACAAATGACGGGGACGGAGGAGTAATTCATAAACTCTTAAATGGGACAAAGCCGCAAAATGACTTGGAATTGGCTAACGTGAATACTATTCGAAACCGCTTTGGCATGAGACCAATAATTCAACAATTATCCTTCCACATGGAAAATTTTCAAAGATTACTAACCTCAGTACCATCATCACGCAATTTAGCAAGAACAGGAATCTCATACTGATACGCCTTTTCCCAATCCGAATTCGTCGTAATATCCCTAACCTAATTTAGTCAAACCCAAATCAATCAACTCTAAAAATCCCTAAATTCAAATGCAATTAACAAAAAAATCCAAAATAACCTGAAGTTCAACATTATTGAGAGAAGTAGCAGAATCAAAAGCGGCATTGATTTTAAATTTGAGACCATCGCATAAACAGCAACCAGGCTTAGAATATAAAATAAGTTTTCTGGGTTTTTCATTTGAAGCTGATGAAGAGAAACATTTGAGTTTAAGAGATGATGATGACGATGATGATATTGGAGGCAACCGCCATTTTTGAGAATGAGCTTGGAGTTTGAGTAACGATAGTGATAATGGCTTGTGACTGAAAATTGACGCCATATTTCGATATCGTGTCTTGTGTTTATTTCTGGGTTGAATTTTGAGTTTTGTGTTTAGGGGGAGTTTATTGAACAAGGATTGGACTATAAGGTGATTTCCTATGGGCTTGGGACTATAAGGTGAATTCGACGGCCCAAATTAACATAGTGTTGTTAACTTCGTAGTTCTAGATCTGGCCACGAGTCGGGTTACGGTGTTCTGAAGAAGACGCACTAAAACCGGTGTGGAAGTCTGATAGGTTTACAGGGGCCAACCGCCAATGGCGGGCTGACTGGGATGTAGAAACATCAACACGGCTGCTGGAGTTGGCCGAGTTGAGTCGGTCAACTTTGCTTTGTACACCTTTGTCTCACTCGGGTTTACTCAAGTTATTTCAAATTTTTCGTATGAGTAAGTTTTTTGTAAGACCTCTTTAAGTCCAAGGCAAAGTAAAATAAAACGAGTAAATGTAGTTACTTGGCAAGGAGCGTTAATTTGGCTTACAACGGATCTTAGAGACCTTTCACAACTTATCTTTTATTTTTACCAAACAGCATCTACACAATTCATGTGATTTTCAAATTCATATGAACTTAATCTTCCCTAAAATTTTATTTTCCCATGACCAAACGACTCCTAACTATTACGGGTGTAATTTTAGAAAACAATCGTGGATAATGTCGTCATTTCAACAAACTTGCCGTAGCGGAATTTTTTTGGCCGTCTATCATTGTCACCTTCCCGAAAACGAAATGTCGACTGCTAGTTTGTATAGTTGCCGAAATTTTTTGCTCCAAGTTAATTCTCGGTGATAATAGCCAACTGTCCAGATCATCGAAGTTTTTATAAAATTTAAAAGTTTTCTGAAAAATTAAAAAAAAAAAAAAATAATTGAAATTCTTTTTTTGGAATTTTTTTTATATCGTACGACGTACATTATTTTTGTCAACATTGTGTATCGTTAAATATTAAAATTTAATCGTTATATTTTACAATTTAATTATTTACAATTTTTTTATTAGAATTATTTAATTAGATAATTTAATTTTATAATTTTGTTCCTATTTTATTAAATTAATGAAACAATTAAAAAGTTAATTACGATTTTCGTAATATCATTGCTTATGTATCTTTTTTTTCGTGTTTGTTATTTTAATTTATTGTTATTTTTTAATTTAGTATTGTCGTAACAATTATACATATTTTTCTATCGATTGTTGTAAATTATTTGTATTTTATTGTAATTTATTATAATTATGTATTATTATTTATTGTAAAATTTGTAATAATGATTAGTAGTCGTAAATCGTTATATAATAATATTGTATGGATTGACATCCGACATTATATTTTCATATATAATACATATGTCGACGTTATAAATATAATCGTTTACGTAGAAATTATTGTTTACGAAATATTTACACAACTAAAAAACGCATGCATTTATTCGATAATTAATTCAGTAAACAACAATGTGGGTCCCACCATAATTTAATCTTATCTATATAATTACAGAAACATTTAGGAAGCCCTGGTTGAGCCACGTCATCAACACAAGTTTTTTTTTTTTTTAAAATCTATCAGGTGGGACCCGCAATTTCTTTGATGAATTTCCTACGCGATAACTGTTTGATATTCGATATTACATGCCTGACCATAGTTTTAGAAATATTACGTAACATTTGTGATGTACTTTCGTCAACATTAAATAATGGATACACAAATACAATTTATATAATATGAAATTAAATATTATATAATAATATAAAAAATAATACAGTTTTGGGTCATTTGTATTACATTAACTTGAATATTATATACTCAAAAAATAAAATATAATAATTTCGAATAACGTCCTTCTAAAACTATTACATAACAATTTATATTCAATAAATAATTACAATAAACAATATAATAACTAAGACCCGTGGGTTTTTGCAATCGAAAAAAAAATGAATAAAGTTAAATAATAATGACACGATAAAAAAGTGGGATATTGAAATTGCAAAAGAAAAGTACCGTAATAGATTAACATTCACAAAAATACGAGCAATGACGGGTTTTGTGGACAATCATATTTTTTTTTCCTGATAAGGTAAAAACTATATTGATCTTCTAGGGTAGAAATATTATATAAGTTAAAATCATTTACAAATGGAAAAAAAAGTTGCATAAAATACCCATAATGATCACTTTTTATACCATACGCCCAGGTGTAACCGTGTAAGGGCATGGCTCGAGTTGGAGTTAGAATACGTTTCAAAAATATTTGTTGGCGCGTCTTTATTTCTCATTTGTTAAAACAATAAAAATCATATATTGATATTAATGTTATTGTTAATATTACTAATTTATCATACATCATATTTCTCTACTATTAGCTAATGCCATCTTAAATTACACATCCATTAATCGATTATATTTAAACGTTATTTTTAAAAATAAACTCGTGCATTTTTGCACGGGTATAAAATTAGTATATATACTAGTGTAACACCCGCGAAAAATCACGGGGTTGTATACACTTATTTTTAAAGACGACGAAGGTATATTCATTTCAATATATAGCAATTCTATTTATTCTACCAAATTAATTTTTAACGGGATGTTTGCATATAAGATATGTTCGGTCAAAAGGTGAATTTTCTGGTGCACTAATTTAATTATAATTGTTAGTAATGATGATAATATTTGGATTACTTATGATAACATTAATGAATAAGGTATATAAGAAAAAACAATAAACGACTAAAAAAAATTAAATAACTAATAATGAGTAGCTTGGAAAGTTATTGTCTTTTGATGAATTGCTTACGGAACATAAGTTGACAGACAAATACGATGAACAAAATAACTAATCAGGTAGAAATATAAATTAAATGGGTGTATTAAAATTCGATAATGTAGGAGGAAAATTACAGTTTCTCGAAAACCATCTGCATTGTCAAATACGTAGAAAATCAAAATCATAGTCGACAATTAATAAAATAGAGTAAATGAATATTATATTTAAGAGTCGTACCTATATAATGTGTATGTGGAATTATACCATCCAATATGTCGTTAAAATTTGCAAAACGATATAGACTATTTGGTATGGTTGGATCGTTGATTTTCTGAACTCGTGTTGAATATTCAAACCTCAAACGATAGGGATGAGGGGTTGCCTAATCCTGTGTTGTTGTGTACGGTCATGTTACGAATAGTGTAAACTTCACCAACACACAACTGTGATCCAAAGTGGGAAATCAATTGTTTCCTTATGGTGGCTTGGATAAAATCATTCTGAAAACAATAGAAATAAAAATTGGTCAGTTATTGTATAAATAAAAAGAACACATATCGTATAAAATTATTGTAGAATAAAGACAAACCTTGGAATCCACAAATAGTAACTCTATTACATCGAGTTTCTTTTTGTTAAAAGTTTCTGATTTTTTTTCAAAACTTTTGTGTTTGAAAGCTAATTCAGGCCTCTCCCATTTGTGTACCACTCTTACGCTGATCTGAGTAACACGAACCCCGTACTTGAGGTCGCTAATAGTAAAAAACTTGTCATAGCCATTTGATATGAAAAATTGTTGAGCTAGGTTTCAGCTATTGAATTGCACGTTTATAAAAATTGTTGAGG
Source organism: Silene conica (assembly GCA_029255685.2). Taxonomy (NCBI): domain Eukaryota; kingdom Viridiplantae; phylum Streptophyta; class Magnoliopsida; order Caryophyllales; family Caryophyllaceae; genus Silene; species Silene conica. Next base: position 60,843 of record CM055317.2, on the reverse strand, counting down.
TAGGTATAGGTAGGTTGTGACAGCTTAAAGTCTCTATTTATCATCCGTAGATAGTTCTTCTCAAAGTCTCTATTTATCATTCGGAGATAGTTCTTCTCACGTGAAACTCTGTAGCAGCTAAAACTCTGTATTTAGGTAATATTTATTTATTATTATGGAATATTGCATGGATCAAACTCTTATTATTTTGTATATATTGTTGAGGTGTGTAATTTATGGAATGAAATATTTTATTAGTAGGGTATGTCTTCAGCCGTGTAATTAGCTAATTAGCTAATATTTCTTCAGCCGTGTAATTAGCTAATTAGCCAAAGATTATACACTTGAATATTAGCAACTAATTTATGGAAAATTTATTATGTAGTGTATTTGCACCAGACTTCTATTTTATGGAAAATTTATGGAATAAAATCAACGTAGATTATTTAAGGAATATTTAGTGGACTATTTGTGGAAATTCTCTAAATCTCGGTTTAAACTGTTTTTCTTTAATTTCTCGGTTTAATATTTAGGGAATCTTAGAATGATTATAATCACAATAAATAATAATATTATAATATTTAGGGAATCTCGGTATATGACTCGGTACGTAACAATATTTATGGAATGAAAATATATGACTTAAAATAATGCAAAATCCGAGAAACTTGGAATCATTATAATAATAATAAATAAATAATAATAATATTATAATATTTAGGGAATCTCGTTACCTAACAATATTTATAGAATGATTATAATAATAATAATATTATTATTATTATTATTATTATTATATTATAATACATAAAAATATATGATTTGACATAAATTAAGGGTTCTCATTGGTCTACGAAACTGATTTTTGTGAGGGTGAATGTGAGTGCGCGAAAGAGTGAACGGTGAAATATTATTGCGCCACGTATGCAGTTATACATTTTGCTTTTATAGTAATAATGATATATACAATGACGAAGCTAGACACGGGCCCTAGGGGCCATGGCCCGGGCCGACCTAAAAAATTATGCACATAATTAAAAAAAACGTATTAGTTGAAGTTAATTACTACACTAAATTTTTCCCTATATAATATGAAAGGAAATGTTTATGATTTAATATGTAAACAAATAAATTTCATAATAATTATTACCTTAATTATAGTTTTTACTATATTTAATGCTCATTCTAGTATTCTCTATACACAATAAATATGGCTAAGAAAAATATAATTTCTCTAATTTATCTATCATAGTATCTTACTTTGAGCATTATTTTGTCCATTTTATTTTTTAGACACTTACGAACATAATATTCGGCCCGGGTTAGAATATTGGTCTAGCTTCGTCTATGTATATATATATAACCCAATGTAAGATGTAATATTTGTTATGCAATAAACGTATAACGTTCAACCACCTTGGTTCTCATATACTCCACAGAGTCCACACCAATGACTCCAGGTTATGGAAAGAGAAATACCCAAAACCCAGATTTTATAAGTAAAAGGGTAATGTTTACGAAACTCACTACCATCGAGTGATGTTATATCATTTTTCATATCCCAAAAATTTTAGAGAGATGGTCTCTCGATAATTTTAACGAGAGATTTCTCATATGTTAAAGATGATGTTTTATTTAATTTTTTTTTTTATACTATGTCTCTCAATAACCTAGCGAAAGACGATCTATCAAGAGACTTACTATTTTTGTATATTATTAGTACATGCTAAATCTAAAGTAGATTCAATTAACCAACCAATATGCAAAAAAGCAATTTATAAATGTAAATTATTGATTCAAGTAGCCACTTAGTACAATAATTAATATATATTAATATATCCCCCTTTCTCCAAAGATACTTTGACCAAAACATATAAACATGTTGTAAGAAGCTATAGTGGAAGAAGGAACATCTTTTTGGTACAAAACACTCCAAATAATATCGAACTTTGTAGTAGTAATTGTTACTACATGTTATTGTTAATGCATCAGTCGATATCGTTTTCTTTTGATATCAACTTTAGCCTATACAAGACAATTCTTCGTGTCTTCATCTTTCCACTCCATCATTTATTTACACTAAATATCAATTTATCAGCCTATAATTTTCATCTTTATTACTCAATAATGCACATTGCATGCAAACAGCTTTGCATGATTGTCACTTTATTCCATGCATTTGACTAAATATTCAAACACCCTGATCAATATTCTCTTTTCCATGCACGTACGTATCTATATTAGTTAATCATTTTACATTGTCCAATCATTTGTTTACTTTGGTTAGCATAAAGATCAAGCGAAAAGGTGGAGATAGATCGATTATCAGATGATAAATAGACCAAATTAGATGTGAATGTTTAAATAGTCCATTAAAGACATTCCTAAAATAGAAAAGTAAATAATTAATTGTGACTTTCTAAATTAAAATAGGTAAACAAATGAGTATGTAAAAGGGAGAAAATATTTATAATACTGTATTATTTTCACGAGATCACGTAGGGCATTCCATACGATATGCATGGGCAGCATTAATTTGTCTAATTTTTTTGTTGGGAATAATGGAATACCATGAGAGTTATTGGTACAAAATTATTGGGAAAAAATAATTCATAATTTTTTAGCACAATTTAAAAGCATCCACATTTTCTATTTTTCTTCAATATATCTCTAAACTTTCTACCAAACTTTAAGATCATATACATGGCCTCTATAACGGGCCAAACGATGCTGACTCATGTGAATCAGCATTGAAAATAAAGATTTTCTATATATATATATAACACTTGAGAATTATGTTGATGAAAAAACATTGACGGAATTAGTGACTTTATAGGTAAAATAGTCTTTTTTATGCACTTATATTTACCAAAATGATTGATTATAGCGTTATTGTGAAATCAAGTTTTAGTACCACCATTTAAATTTAATATACGTTACTATACGTTGTATGCAGAAGTTCGAAACCTTCACGTCATCGTCAATCACGGTTTCATGCAAGCTAATTGCTCCCTTTGTGTTTTTCACTTTCCTTAACTTTTGACCAAAAAGCAGACGGTAAACTAATAAATTAAAACTGTAATAGAAATTTCGTGATCACATAAAAAGATCGCTCTTAAAATTTGGAGTATTTTTAAAATTATCATAAAGAAAAAACATGGATCAACACTACGTAGCAGTATTAATAAGGTTTGGTACATAAATATGTGCCCCATGAGCTAAATTTAAACTATAATAATAATAACAAGTTAATAATATAATAGTTTATCCCGGAGTTACACTCCAGGCCCGGATATTTTTCACAAATTATTGTAAAACCTAAAATCTTAAACCGATGTATTCAACCGGCTAATTGAATACTCCGTAATAATTTTCTTAAGGCATTGTCGTCAATTGCATGGAATATTTCATGGGTACATTGTACATATATATTAAGCGGTATTTTCAATTCATGTCGAGAATAACTTACCCAAGAGGTGGTTGCTAAAAGTAGTTTATAATCGATTAAAATGTACATCATGAAAGATACGCTTTAAACAAGATAACCAAATAAATAAAACATTGAGAATAAGCTCTTAAAACTTTAATTTGTAACAAATTGTACTAATTTTAAATCTTAATAAACCCAATTAACACGTACAACAATTAAATAAACCGTAAACTTTTTAGAGTTGTAGGAGGTCAAGCCTGCCAAGCCCCCCTTAGCACTCGAGATTGTATGTAAACTTGTAAAGGGGGACGCCTTTTGCTTATGCGTGTCTTACTTTTAGTTGTTTTTTTAACTACTTATTCCTACTTTTACTCTACTTGAAATGAAATATCTAAGAGTGATTCGGAGTAGATGAAAAAAACGCCAATTATATGAATGAATTATTTGGACAAACAGGACGCCAAATTGATAATGATGATGGTTTACCTTTTATTAATTTGTTGTGTTGATTGCTTTCTTGCACTTTAGAACGAACTTACATGTACACATCAATTCCTAAATGTATTATAAGGACGATTTCCAAACTTCGTGCTTAAGTGTTAAATATCCATCAAATAGATAGTACAGTTTAACAATCCTGTCTACTATGTAGGACATATTTTAATTAAAGATAAACAAATGATATTAAAAAGGAGAATATAATTTCTTTCGGTATACCTACATCCGACTCAAGATTGGTCACACAAAGAAACTCGATATTATGGGGTGCCTGGCATTTGGGTACCTATAGTTACTAAAGAGATTTTGGTCATGTTCTTTTGAATTTAATTTGAGCTCATTTTAATTCAATTCAGCTTTAACCAGTTTAGTTTGGCTAATCTTTTCATGAATTAACACTAAAAAATTCGGTTTTAACTTTTCTCAATCGAAAAAATAGGGTCTTTGTGACCGATTTTGATGTTTTTTTCACGTCACAATTGACTGCAATTTGGTATTTATTATTAGTGACAACTTCTAGTATGGACGTAGGATTATATTCTAGACTTGATTCTCTATCGTTTATTATTCTTTCGATTCGATGACACAATATGCTTAGTTAAGCATACGTCCGGCTATTAGTTGGAATATATTTGGGATACATAATCTTGATTGAATTGCACGATATTAAGGAAATTATCAAATCATTATATCTCTATTCTCTATCTATATTCCTGCTCAATCACATCTCAAAGCACTCAACATTTCCAATTTAAGCAATACTAGCCATGCACATAATGTGAAGCTTTTGGTTGTCGTAGAATAAGATGCCTTGATGCTTAGCTTGTTCACAAAAGACAAAATGACAACAGACAAAAGACTTGATGAATAATAGTCGATGATAAACAATATTATAAGGATTAAGGATACACGTTAGTCTGTTAGAATATAAAACGAATCAAGCAATTTCAACCATTGACTTAAAGTTTTGATTGAGTTGGTTTCTTAACATGGTATCAGAGCCATGTGACCAAAGGTCACGGGTTCGAATCCCACCCCTCCATTCTAAAGTGGATAATCAGAACAGGCAAGGAAATCCCACCTGCACCCACACTTAAAACCCAAAAAAAAAAAGGGTTTTCGTGTGAGGGGAGTGTTAGAATATAAAACGAATCAAGGAACTCCAACCATTGGCTTAAACTTTTGGTTGAGTTGGTTTCTTGACATAGTCGTTAACAACTTAAAACTTGCAAGATTTACAACGTATTTTCATTGGTAAAATGAGTTACATAACATATGAATACCACAACCATTTGTTGATTTATTAATGTGTACTATTAGTTCAAACCTTAATGGTAATTCACGTGTTATGCCCTTCATTGTCAACAGACAAGTCGGCAAATCATATTTACATAACCGAAGTTAGATCTTATTATTATTCTCGTATAATATTTGGAAAATTATTCCCATGCAATCTATGTTTCTAAAGGAAAAATGGAAAATCAAGAAATCGACAGAAAAGACACAAAGAAAGAGGGAGAAATAGATAAGCACTATGTCACGTCATGGTACATACATTATTGTTTACATTTGTAATTGTCAACGTCTGATCGTCCAAACTCCAAATATATGCTTGCTTTTGTAATTGCATAATTGCCTTGTATACTGTACTCTGTGTGTATATGATGCACAAAGCTCGGTTGAAGATGTTCTAGTCTAACAATTAAAATTGAGAAATGTGAACGATAAGTCGCAGATTTATCTGTAATAGTTGTAGCTCCAATTAACTAAGAAACAAGAATTGACTATAATATGTAACATAAAACGAAAAAAAATGGTTTATAATGCGTATATTGTAACTTTGTAAGATTTTTTTAAAAAAATCCTTATATTGTACTGAGCAGAGAATCCGTTTCATTTTGTATCTTGTTTTATCTAATTATTTTCTTCCTATAACAACTTAACAAGTTTAGAGCCATACTAATTGTGATAAAATCAATGAGTCATAAAACAAAATTCAAAAGTGTGATCGTGAATCCGTAATATCTGTCTCAGATTTAATCCGATCTACACAACATAATCAATTCCAAAGTGCATGCACCCATGCAATATATATATATATATATATCATTAAAAGAGGAGGATATACGTTATTTGGAGTATATATTATATATACTCCGATTTTACTCCTATCATCTAAATTAAAGGGAACGGAATATCATATTACAACAACACCAAATTACCAAGCCTTAAGTATCGTAAACTGATTAAATAGGAGTTGAATTGGGTCAAATTATGAGTGGATTTGCTCCGAACCGACTAAAATTCTTCAGTATAACTCATATACGTGTATGATGTATCTAAAGAAAAACAAATTAAACAAAGAAATAATATTTGTACGCAAAGGTGAAGACAGAGACAAGACAAATATAATTATGGATAAATTAGTCAGATTTCTATATATAACAAAAATCGAAGCACCAATGAAGTTTTTTTTTTTTAAAATTTCTTTTTTTAAGAAGAGTTATTAGCCATGCAAGTAATATTTGTGTTGATCAAGAGTCAAGACATAATGAATTAAAGGTCACAGAAAATAATAATTGACACTACCCGGAACCCGTAATATTTGCGTGTCATTCCAAAATTATTGCCCGCTTTCTAATTATCGGTATAGTAAATGAGGATACTATAGAAGTACAGGAATACAGTTGACAAGCTGAAATAACAGCATAACAACTTTCTGTTATTAGTAACAACTTTCTGTTAGTTTGTTAGGAGTAGAAAGTCCTCGTACAAGCTGATGTAAGTAGTATATATTCAAGAACAGTATAATGTATAATCAACTTTCCTGAATATACAAAACACATTATATTTAGCTTGACTTCTTCATTGATAAAAGCTTAACAACAATGGAGGTTTGTTATCTTCATTGTACCATTTCATATGGTATCAAACGACAGGTTACAGTTCCTTTCAAGTAATTTTTTGTTTCAATTCTGTAATTGCTATTTCAATTACTTCTTCAATCAATTACTTCTTCGCTTCCGCCATTCTTTTTCCTTTTCATCAAAATTCAATCAATTCTTGTCATTTCTCTGGATTGTAATTGAACTCTGGTAATCTGTTCAGCATTTTTCTTCTTTCAATCATCATCATAAAATCAAAACAATTTTTTCTCATTAAGAAACTTCATCATCATCATCATCATGTGGAGCTTTGGATGCTTGCACATGTCATCTCATTAAGAAACTTCTTCATCGTGAAACACAAACCAAGTTGATCCAACTGTTGATGGGATTGCTGAACAACACATATGAGAATGTTAAATCTCATGTGTTAACCATGGATGATATACCCTCACTTCACAAGGTGTTAGGCTTGTTGCAGACTGTTGAGAAGCAGAAACTCATTAGTGACTCTGCTGATATCACACCTGAAGCTAATGCTTATGCTGGATTTAAGACACCTCATAAAGAATATTCTGGAGATAATGCTTTGAAAAGGCATAAAATAGATGCAGTAGAAGATGACAAGTACTCTAAGCAATGCTCACATTGTAAGAAGAAAGGACATGTAATTGAGGACTGCTATCAACTGCAAACCTGCTCATACTACAACATTTTAGGCCACATCAGGGAACATTGCTACAAGCTTAAGAAAGCTATGGCTGCTCAAAACAAGAGAGGTGGTCACAATGGATATAGAAGTGGGAGAGGGAATCATCAGAGAAAGGTTAACAATGTTGATACTAGCATTTCAAACCCATCTGTTCCTTCCAATACTGATTATTATGATTCTGATTTCACTCCTCTGGGTGGCAACTTAACTTCAGGAGGGAATGGTTTTGGTGCTTTGGTTCAAACTCAAGATTCTGAGCTTGTATCTAGACTTGTTGAAGCCATCACAGAAAAGGTTCTCAAGAATATTTCTCAACAATACAAGGCCAGCACCAGTTCAGCCAATACTTCTCATTCTCATTCAAATTGCATGAACCTTGCAGGTATATCTGCTCCTGCTCATCATTCACATGCTTATGTTGCAATTGATTCTTTTCATACATCAAATTGGATAGTAGATTCAGGAGCTTCTGACCACATGACAGGAAACTCTGAATTACTACATAATATTTGTGTTTTAAAAAGGCCAATAAATGTGCATTTACCTGATGGCACATTCAAAACTGTTCATAGAACACGTGACATACATTTGACAGGAGATATTCTCCTCAGAAATGTATTCATTGTGCCAGGTTTTACTGAAAACCTCATGTCCGTAAGAACTTTATTGCAAGATATTAACTTGAGGATAATATTTTTTCCTCATGAATGCTGGTTCAGGACCCTTCAAGTAAGCAAGTATTGGCAATAGGATCAAAACAGGCTGGATTATATAGAATTTTTCAGAATCTGAATAAGACTTCAGGCATTTCAGTCCCTTGTCAGCAAAGTAGTGTCTCAAATAAGCATGTTCAGTCAAACAGTTGTATGCATAATGTTGATATGTTTCTCTTACACAAACGTTTGGGTCACACTTCTATTGACAAACTTAAGCATGTATCTGGTTTTCAAGCATGTAATAGCAAAACATTTGATTGTGTAACCTGTGTTCTAGCTAAACATCATGCTTTACCTTTTAATAGAAGCCAATCATATGCACCTCATTGTTTTACTTTAATACATATGGATGTTTGGGGTCCATATAAGACTCCTACTATTACAGGAGCTCATTCATTTCTGACAATAGTGGATGATCATTCTAGATCCACATGGACATATTTGATCCAAAATAAACAAGTGCCACTACTTTTTAAGGACTTTCTATTACATATAGAAAGACATTTTGAGGCCAAAGTTAAATTCATAAGGACAGACAATGGGACAGAATTCATTCAAGGACCATGCTCTCTAATGTTTAAGGAAAGGGGGATTCTGCATCAAACCAGTATACCTGGTGTTCCTCAACAGAATGGAAGGGTTGAGAGGAAACATAGGCACCTCCTTGATACAACAAGAGCTCTAAGAATACAATCTAACCTACCTCTAAAATTCTGGGGAGACTGTCTTCTTACTGCAACTTATCTCATAAACAAAATGCCAGTTGCTCATCTTAAATGGAAAACACCACGTGAGATTCTGTTTCATGACATTCCCAATTATGATGAACTTAGAGTTTTTGGGGCACTTTGCTTTGCCACTGTGCCATCTAAGTTGAGAGATAAATTGGGATATAGGATATCCTTATTGAAGAATCAAGAACGAGTTTAGCACCTAAGAGGGGGAGGGGGTGAATTAGGTGACCTTTTAAAAATTTAGAAATAGCTTAAGTGTTTCACGTATTAAGGCAACAAGATCATGAACTAAGCAACGGTATAAGGAACCGTTGCACAGAACAGATCTATAACGAGTATACCAAGAAACGAGAGAAAAGTACGAGAGAGAGCAATAAACAAACGATGTAAAAATTGGTTCAGCTCCTACTCCGGAGCCTAAGTCCAACCGTTATTTTATTGAAAGTTTAGAAGCTACTCCGCTTGACTAAAACTATTACAACAAAACAACTCCCCAACCTACTCCGGTTGCATTTGCTAAGAGCTACTCCGCTCGAAGACTTGACTCAAACTTAAAGGTACTCCGCTCTAAGAGTTTTGTTCTACCTTTGGTTTACAAGATCAATGTCTCAAGAGTTCTCTTAAAGAACATGGAGACTACTTTTAAGATCTAAACACAAGGTTCATCGAACAAACATTTATACTCATTAGAAGTGCGAACTAGTACATGGAGATCATAGCTTTTCGAAAACAAATGAAGACTTCTTTTAAAATCAGAAACTTTTGCAAAATAAACTTGAAGAACAAATGCTTAAAAGGTTTTGCAAAGTTTTACAATAAATGCTTAGAAAGTCTTAACAATTAATGAGCTCAAGTGTTGGTATTTATAGGGGTTTGGGCGAGTGAAAGCACACTCTCAAGTGTGTAATATGTTTGCACAACTCTCTTGCCCAAAGGTTCAATTAGGTGTGTCTTTTACAAACTGAAAATGCACATGGTTGCAATGCTCAAGGTAGATTACTCAAGGCTCAAAGCAACCCATAAAAGGAAAGAGTGTAAGAGGGAACCTTCCTTTTGTAGGACTATTTGCTAAAAAAGGAAAAAGTAAACTTTCCACTTTTTCTAACTCTTAGTCCCAATGTGCAAGTTGAGCTTTTGATTTTCAAATTAATTTCCTTCAGTTTGTAAACCATTTGAAATATGTAAATGAACCAAAACACCAACACTTTTTATAAAACATATTTTCCGAAATATAATCTCCATGACCGTACTAGAAACCCCAGTTGCAACAGTCTGTTCAACTGTTGCAAGGATTTTGCACCTCTAATAAATACGAATGAGTGTTAGACTACCTTGTTTACAATTCATTCCTAGACTTGGCCTTCTCTTGTCTTTGCTTGTATCTTGACATAAGAACTTGTGGTCTTCAATGGGCTTTATGTCATTTTGCTAATCCTCTTGTATAATCAAGCAAACATTAGATTAATCAAGGTAACTTGTCATCATCAACATATTGTGTTCTAACAAATTCCCCCTTTGATGATGACAAGTTACAATCAAAATTATGAGACAAGTTCCCCCTCAACCCATGGTGAGTCGGTCTGTTTAGGCCAAAATAAATAACACATTACTCATGCATAAACAAGGTGGTCAAGGGGTCAATCATTCCTAATCTTAAGTAAAACGTCTAATAAAAAGCTAAGCTATTTCTACGGTGAACGTTAGCCTAAGAGTCATTAAATAACACACAACATAATTTAGATGTACTTCCCCCTCTTGACATCATCAATAGGGGAGAGTAGTGTCCAAAAGATACAGATTCAGTTAATACACGGCAAAATACGAGAGTTCGAAACAGAAAAGAAACATTAACACACATGCAAGTAGTTTGTTATGGAGACATTATAATAAAAAAGGCAAGGAAGAATGGTTTAGGCATCGGAATCATCATCATTAGCGGCACCCACACGCTCGATGAGATCCTCGTTGACAGTTCGCAGCTCCGACATCTCCTTCTTCATCCTTTCCATTTCAGCCAAGAGTTTAGAGACCAACCCGGTAAGTTTATCAAGCTTCCCATTAAGAGTACCCAAAGCAACATTTCCCCCGACCGTTGCACCCTTTCCAGACCCTCCGAATTTTCGAACCAGCTTCCCGTTAACAACATCTAGAGTCATTTGGGACAATATGCCCGTGGTCATCTCATCACACAAGTGAACAGCCACACTACCCTTTTTCACCATCTTCTTTTTATGCATAATCATCGAAAGCCACATGTCATAGGGGAGGATAGTTTTCTTGTCAAAGTCCCCCTTTTTGATGTCCGTAGAGACTTCATGGATTCGATGAAAAAAGAGGGCGGGTAGGTTGATTTTTGTATTGGTGTGGAGATGGTGGATGAGAAGCATTTCGAGGTAAGAGCACCTTCCTCGAGTGTTGCTACCAGGACAAATGGTTCTTTGAAGAAAATTAAATATGAACCGATGATTTGACTTGAGTTCGGTTGCATAAACATTTGAGCGGTTTCGGGTGTTTTGGGGTCGTAAGATGGTGATGATTTGGTCAGCAATGGATGGGTCAAGTGAACCCCAAGTACCCCTAGGAAAAGTGGCTAGCCCAGTAGGTTCTACATCAAGAAGTTTGGCTAGTTGGGGAATCGTAAGCATGAAGGGTTTATTGTTGACATAGGCGGATAAAGTTCCAGATGCAACGTCCACAGTGACCGTTGCATAGAACTGTACCACCTCAGATAGGTACGAGGGAAAGCTTTTGTCGAGTAAGAAGGTCCAATTTTGGGCAATGATATGGTTATGAAAGAATTGAAATGCAGGAGAGGAATCATACCAATCGAGAGGGAAACGCCTTCCGGAATGGAACGAACACCCGAGGAGATCTTGGTAACGCTTAAGTACTTGGTCCGGAAGTCCCAAGGTGTTGAGATAGGCAAGAACTTCATTTTTGAATGGTTCCTCAAATGGGGTGGCCATGATGTCACGGCAGGGGTTAGAATCAGGGTCCTCTTGTTCCTCACTCTCACTTGGAAATTTGGTGGCAGTTTTCTCAATTCTTGGCTTTTTTTTGGATTTTGGGATGGATTTTTTGGTGGTTGATTTGGTTTGAGTTTTCTTTTTGTTGCTAGCAAAGGAAGAGATGAGTTCCTCATCACCGTACTCCTCACAAAATTCTTCACCAAATAGTGTGGCAATATCTCTCTTTCTTTTAGATGATGAGGCCTTTTCATGATTTAATGGTTCAAGCACTTCATCAGACACATGTTGTTCACTAGTGGTGGTATTCACATTTTCCTCCACCAAGACTGATTTTCCCTTATCAGTTTCGCCCGCAACATTACCAGAGGAAACATTCGGGATATCCGTTTCATGCTCAGCCGCCTCTTCTTCTTCTTCCTCTCCGACATTGTTAGGATTTTCGACCTCGGTTTCAGTGCCCTCAACAATTTTTTCGACACTTTGTTCTATTTCACCACTTTTCTCAGATTCTACATCTTGATCCTCAATATTTTCTTCATTATCCTTTTCATTTTCAACAACATCTTCACTCTCTTTTTCTTTTTCATGTTCAACATTTTGCTCACTCACTTCTTCGGGTTCAACACTTGGTTCGACTCATTCGTTCCACCACTCCATTTTGTTGCGGAGTTCGGGCAGCCGAAAAGTTATGGTTAACACCATTCTCATTACAATAGGCTTCAAAGGCAACGTTTTCAAATTCGGTTCCATGGTCGGATCTTAAAGCACCAAGTTTTAGAGAAAATTTGTTTTCGACCATTTTGAGCCAAATTAAAAACTCACCAAAAGCCTTGTCCTTAGTTCCAAGAAACAATAACCACACATATCTAGAACAATCATCAACAATAACACAAATGTAATTACTACCACCTTTGCTTGATATTCGCATGGGTCCGCAAAGGTCTATGTGAACAAGTTCTAAGACACGAGATGTACTAATACACTTTTTGGACTTGAATGAGCTCTTAACTTGCTTTCCTTTGACACAATCATCACACAAGGAGTTGAATTTAAAGTTTATGATAGGTAAGCCTTCCACTAAGTCAAGTTTTCTAAGGTTGTTTAATGTTCTAGCATTTACATGGCCCAAACGTTTGTGCCAAAGCCATGGATCATTTTTATGAACGCTCATGCACGAAAGTTTTTGACCGGATAAAGAACATAAATCAATCATATACACATCCTTGACTCTTTTACCTTCAAGAACCAACTCCCTTGTCTTTCCATCTAGGATTTTACACACATGAGCATGAAATTCAACGATATTACCTCGATCACACAATTGTGATATGCTAAGTAGATTGTGTTTTAATCCTTTGACAAGCAGCACTTTGTCCACACATAGTGATTTTGACTTACCAACTTTTCCAATTCCAACAATTTCACCTTGTTTATTATCGCCAAAAGTCACCATGCCTCCTTTGTAGGCTTCTAGTGAGAGGAATTGGTCTTCTTCCCCCGTCATGTGAAGAGAGCATCCGCTGTCTAGGTACCAATTGCTGCTGCCCCCCACTAATGCCTACGCAAATCAAACAGTTAGTTTAGGAACCCAAACAAGTTTGGGTCCCTTCTTAACACTAGACACCGAGTCCTTCTTGACCCATACTTCTTGTGCGACCTTGGTGTTTCTTTTTAGGTCAGATTCTCTTTTAGGACAACCATTGAACTCATGACCAGTCATTCCACAGTAATAGCATATGATATATTCAGGTAGTCCAGCATATTTACGTCGTCTGAAATCTCTTTGACTTGGGTCTTGGTTTCGGTTGCAACAGTGTGTGCTACTGTTGCATCTGAAACCAAGTCCAGAATTTTTTAAAGCTTTTTCATTTTCTTTGGATTGCTTTAACAAGAATTCTAAGACATTCTGACTTCCTTCCCATTTGAGATAGAATTGTTTTGCATCAAGCAACTCTTTGGTTAAGGTCTCTATTTTTTCATGTTGAGCTAGATTCGTTTTCTCAATTTTGTCAACTTTACTTTTGACATGACTAGCTTCATCACTTAACAAGATAGCAACTTCCTCTAGTTGTTTGTTATCTAATTTGCAAGAGGTGAGTTCAACTAGGAGGGAGTCACGTTCCTTCGTGAGAGATGACATTTTTCTTTTTAAAGACTCGACCTCCTTACTTAACTCAGATTCAACGTTACATGGGTCTGTTGCATGAGCTTTTTCAATTTTATTCTCAAGACACTGATTTTGTTTTCGAAGTATTTTAACCTCCTTTTCTAGTTTGGTTATTGTACATGTTTGATCTACCTCTGTTAGACTCTCCTTTAGATTGACATTTTCCTCGGCAATACTTTCAATTTCATCTTGCATGGCAATGAGTTTATTTCCTTGGACACGACACTTATCAATAAAATCATCTAAAAGAAGACAAATTTTGTCTTTAGAAAAGGCGCGGGCCTTTTTCTTCAGACATTTTACCTCGCTTTCAGAGTCGGAACTTGAATCAACCGAGTGGGCCATGAGACATATGGCAGCTTCTTTCTTTGATGATTTTGACGTTTCTGTTTTTGACTTTGATGAGATGCTCAACTTTGCATCCAATTCTTCCTCAAGGAGCTCCTCCTCATCGGAATCGGACATACCCCAAATAGCACTCATGACTTTGTTCTTGTAATCTCTTTTGGCAAAATCACGTCTCTCCTTGGATTTGATATCATCCCACTTTGGGCATTCCTTTATTTGATGACCCTTGTCACCACATTTAAAGCAACCAAAGGTGGAATTTGATCTCCTCTTTGGAAAGCGTTTCTTGCCAACGTTGTTATTGAACTTTTGCGAGCCTCGACTGTTTATTATGCCGGCCATGTTTTTGGTAAACATGGCGAACTCGACATCCTCATCCTCCTCATCGCTAGAGAGAGCATTTAGAGCGAGTCCCTTCCCCTTTGAACTCTCTTGAGAGCGTTTCGTGAGTGAAAGTTCATGGGCCATGAGAGACCCCATTAGTTCATTTAGGGAGAGGACGGCAAGATCTTTAGCTTCCTCAATAGCCGTCACCTTCGGTTGCCACTTTTCAGTTAAGCTTCGAAGGATCTTTCGGACTAAATCCTCGGATTCAAAGTTACGACCAAGACTCTTAAGTTCGTTCACAATGCAAGAGAAACGAGAAGAAAGACTATTAATTGATTCGTCCTTTCCCATGTTAAACATCTCATATTGTTGCATGAGAAGGTCAACACGGTACTTCTTCACTTGAGACGTGCCCTCATGAGCTAGGCTAAGGGTGTCCCAAATGTCTTTGGCCGAAGAGCAACCTGATATACGATTAATCTCTTGATCACCAATGCCATATTGAAGGATGGACATGGCTCTCGAGTTTTTCTCGATCTTTTTATAATCGTTTTCATTATATTTTTCCTCATCTTTTGGTGTCGTATTTCCGTCTTTATCTGTCACCTCTATCTTAAGTGGGCCCTTTTTTATTATCATCCAACATTCATAATCTACCCCTTTAACGTAGTGTTCCATGCGGTGTTTCCACCAAGCATAGTTTTCACCTTTAAAGATTGGGTACTTAGTGTGTTTGGACTCGTCCATGATTACGGATCTTTCTCTTTGGTGGTTAAGCCT
Source organism: Silene conica (assembly GCA_029255685.2). Taxonomy (NCBI): domain Eukaryota; kingdom Viridiplantae; phylum Streptophyta; class Magnoliopsida; order Caryophyllales; family Caryophyllaceae; genus Silene; species Silene conica. The sequence goes on along the minus strand of CM055317.2, from coordinate 45,298 downwards.
AATCAAGAGCACAAGGCTCTGATACCAATTGAAGAATCAAGAACGAGTTTAGCACCTAAGAGGGGGAGGGGGTGAATTAGGTGACCTTTTAAAAATTTAGAAATAGCTTAAGTGTTTCACGTATTAAGGCAACAAGATCATGAACTAAGCAACGGTATAAGGAACCGTTGCACAGAACAGATCTATAACGAGTATACCAAGAAACGAGAGAAAAGTACGAGAGAGAGCAATAAACAAACGATGTAAAAATTGGTTCAGCTCCTACTCCGGAGCCTACGTCCAACCGTTATTTTATTGAAAGTTTAGAAGCTACTCCGCTTGACTAAAACTATTACAACAAAACAACTCCCCAACCTACTCCGGTTGCATTTGCTAAGAGCTACTCCGCTCGAAGACTTGACTCAAACTTAAAGGTACTCCGCTCTAAGAGTTTTGTTCTACCTTTGGTTTACAAGATCAATGTCTCAAGAGTTCTCTTAAAGAACATGGAGACTACTTTTAAGATCTAAACACAAGGTTCATCGAACAAACATTTATACTCATTAGAAGTGCGAACTAGTACATGGAGATCATAGCTTTTCGAAAACAAATGAAGACTTCTTTTAAAATCAGAAACTTTTGCAAAATAAACTTGAAGAACAAATGCTTAAAAGGTTTTGCAAAGTTTTACAATAAATGCTTAGAAAGTCTTAACAATTAATGAGCTCAAGTGTTGGTATTTATAGGGGTTTGGGCGAGTGAAAGCACACTCTCAAGTGTGTAATATGTTTGCACAACTCTCTTGCCCAAAGGTTCAATTAGGTGTGTCTTTTACAAACTGAAAATGCACATGGTTGCAATGCTCAAGGTAGATTACTCAAGGCTCAAAGCAACCCATAAAAGGAAAGAGTGTAAGAGGGAACCTTCCTTTTGTAGGACTATTTGCTAAAAAAGGAAAAAGTAAACTTTCCACTTTTTCTAACTCTTAGTCCCAATGTGCAAGTTGAGCTTTTGATTTTCAAATTAATTTCCTTCAGTTTGTAAACCATTTGAAATATGTAAATGAACCAAAACACCAACACTTTTTATAAAACATATTTTCCGAAATATAATCTCCATGACCGTACTAGAAACCCCAGTTGCAACAGTCTGTTCAACTGTTGCACGGATTTTGCACCTCTAATAAATACGAATGAGTGTTAGACTACCTTGTTTACAATTCATTCCTAGACTTGGCCTTCTCTTGTCTTTGCTTGTATCTTGACATAAGAACTTGTGGTCTTCAATGGGCTTTATGTCATTTTGCTAATCCTCTTGTATAATCAAGCAAACATTAGATTAATCAAGGTAACTTGTCATCATCAACATATTGTGTTCTAACACTTATGGACAGAAAGGATACAAGCTCTATGATCTAGAAAAGCATATCAAATTCACAAGCAGAGATGTGGTGTTCAAAGAAGACATATTCTCATTCAAACAGAACCACATTCAAGAAAACTTACATTCACCACTTCCTCCAGATCAGTTCATCACTCTTTCTGATGATACATATCTACCTTTTACACAACAATTGAATGTCAACACCACTGAACCTATTGATGCAACTATTGAAGAAACTAATGGGAGTGACTTTGTCTGTAATGACAAAGGTCTGAATGTAGAAACAGATGGTGCTGACATAATTATACCTATCACAAATAATGTACCAGAAAATCCAAATCCTTCTGTTAATGCTGATAAATCAGCAGAGCCTAAAACAACAGACTTAAGAAAGTCTGACAGACCTAGACAACTTTCCTCAAGACTCAAAGGGTTTATTTGTCCAACCCTCAAAAAGGGTAAACACAAAGCTTTGCATGCTGCTATCATTGAGGAACTACCAATGTTTGATGATGAATACTTGGCTTCTTTAAATAATGTACTAGCAGCCCATGAACCATCTACATTTGCAGAAGCTACACAAGACAGTAGATGGGTAGCAGCAATGAAACAGGAGTTGACTGCTCTAGAGGTGAATAAAACTTGGACCATGACAAATCTACTACAAGGAAAAAAGGCAATAGGGTCAAAGTGGGTATTCAAAATAAAACACAAACCAGATGGGTCTATTGAGAGGTTCAAGGCAAGATTGGTTGCAAAAGGATACAACCAAATTAAAAATAAGGATTACAAACATACTTTTTCTCCTGTAGAAAAGTTAGCAACTGTAAGGACATTGCTTGCTTTGGCTGCTGCAAGAGGCTGGTTGCTGTTTCAATTGGACATTAATAATGCTTTTTTGCATGAATACTTGGCTTCTTTAAATAATGTACTAGCAGCCCATGAACCATCTACATTTGCAGAAGCTACACAAGACAGTAGATGGGTAGCAGCAATGAAACAGGAGTTGACTGCTCTAGAGGTGAATAAAACTTGGACCATGACAAATCTACCACAAGGAAAAAAAGGCAATAGGGTCAAAGTGGGTATTCAAAATAAAACACAAACCAGATGGGTCTATTGAGAGGTTCAAGGCAAGATTGGTTGCAAAAGGATACAACCAAATTAAAAATAAGGATTACAAACATACTTTTTCTCCTGTAGCAAAGTTAGCAACTGTAAGGACATTGCTTGCTTTGGCTGCTGCAAGAGGCTGGTTGCTGTTTCAATTGGACATTAATAATGCTTTTTTGCATGGTTTTTTGGAAGAGGAGGTATACATGTCTCCTCCTGAAGGATATGAGTGTGAACAAGGGAAAGTATGTAAACTGGAAAAGTCTTTAAATGGACTAAAACAGGCATCCAGGCAATGGAATATTGAACTGACAAAATGCCTAATAAGTATAGGTTTTGTTCAATCCAAACAAGACTACTCCCTATTCACCAGAAACAATTCAACTACAGGATCCTTTCTGATCTTATTGGTTTATGTAGATGATGTACTCATCACTGGAAATAATCCATATGAGATTGAAGTTGTCAAGGAAGGATTAGATATCACTTTTACCATTAAGGATTTAGGAAACATGAGATATTTTCTTGGGTTAGAAGTGGCTAGAAATGAGTCAGGAGTTACCATCAATCAAAGGAAATATGCCTTAGATATTATCACAGATTTGGGAATGGAAGAATGTTCTCCTGTTTCTTTTCCTTTACCAAAAGGATTGCAGCTAAGCATAGATCAAGGGGAGTTAATGGCTGATCCTGAATCTTACAGACGGTTGGTTGGAAGGCTACTGTACCTGAATCTCAGTAGACCAGACCTATCCTATGTTGTACAACACTTAAGCCAGTTTTTAAGCCAGCCAAGAAAGCCACACTGGAATGCTGCAATACATGTAATCAGATATCTAAAAGGGACTGTGAATGCTGGATTGTTTTATCAGGCAAACAACAATCTAAAACTCAAGGCATATAGTGATTCAGATTGGGGAAAATGCGTGTTCTCTTGCAGATCACTCAGTGGGTTCTGTATATTTCTTGGTAATGCATTGATATCTTGGAAAACCAAGAAGCAAACCACTGTTAGCAAGAGTTCTGCTGAGGCTGAATATAGATGTATGTCGTACACAGCAAGTGAGGTGGTTTGGCTTGAAAGATTATTAGCAGATATGGGAGTAAAAATACAACTACCTATTGAGTTATGTTGTGATAATCAGGCTGCACAACACATAGCACAGAACCCAGTATTCCATGAGAGGACAAAACATTTAGATATGGATTGTCACTACGTAAGAGAGCGAATACAAGAAGGATTTTTGCAGACTAAACATGTCAAATCAAGCATGCATTTGGCAGATATAATGACGAAGCCTCTGGAAACTCAACAACACAGAATGCTGGCAGACATGTTAGGGATGAAATTTCTTCAGATTGATCAAGGCTAAATCAACTACAACCTATTCTGGTTCCCTATTCTGGTTTCCAGCTGAAAGGGGGACTGTTTAATAATATGCCAAGAATTTCAACTTAGAAGGGGAATATAGAAGTACAAGAATACAGTTGGCAAGCTGAAATAACAGCATAACAACTTTCTGTTATTAGTAATAACTTTCTGTTAGTTTGTTAGGAGTAGAAAGTCCTCGTACAAGCTGATGTAAGTAGTATATATTCAAGAACAGTATAATGTATAATCAACTTTCCTGAATATACAAAACACATTATATTTAGCTTGACTTCTTCATTGATAAAAGCTTAACAACAATGGAGGTTTGTTATCTTCATTGTACCATTTCATAGATACTTCATTCTACACTAATCAATTGAAATAATGTACTCGATTTGTCATTCAATCTCATTGAAGAATGAATATTTTCGTTCTAAAGAATTTAAACGATAATTAAAATGGGTTAAATAGATGAAAGAAATAAAAAAAATGGGTTCTAAAGAATGACAAAATCTTGTCCCATTTACCTATTTTTATATAATCGTGCGATTTTATAAAAGTCAATGAATATAATGATATTTGTGCTTGTTTTTCTTAAAACTAGTTCTAAATTAGAGGATAATTTTTTTAAAGTGAAATAAAGAAAGTATTTAGTTCAAGCTATTTTCATGATATATAATTTGAAAATTGTAGTTGAACTATTATAGTGTATCGATAAGCTAAGAGATTAAGAGCCACTACTGTAATTAAGAGGTTACGGGTTCAAATCTCGTCATCTTCCCTTTCAAGCTCAATCATGGGACTTCAATCAACCGTTTAAACTTTTGATTGAAACGGTTTCCTGACATGTAATAGGGGAAAATAGTGATTAGGTTTATAGTCTATGAAATTGGATAATTGTTTCAAAAGTAATTTGTATATTGTCGATCTTGCCTACTTTAATTGTTTTGAGATAAAGAACAATTCAAAGAGTGTAACAAAATAATTAAAGCATTATACTTGTGAGCCAATCGCAATGTTTGGCTCTTTTCAATTCCGGTACTTGTTTAACTTGTATGTTGTTTACCAAAATGGAAGGACTACCCTTTTATCCAAAGTCGATCACAATCATCTTTTGAAATTGAACAATAATGATTTGATTTGTTCAATTTGGATGTACGCGCCTTCAAACAAAAGAATTAACCGAACTAAAGTCGCGATTAATTTGAAAGTGTAGAATCCCTTGACTTGGGTATTCCATATGATAGCATATATATAAGAATATTTACCTGATATGGTTAGCTATATTCTAGCCTAAAAACGATATGAGTAAATAACTAAAAGATATACATGCTAAGTTGCTAACAGAAAGATATACATGCTAAAATTAGGGAGATACATATCATACAAGATATTGTTTAATACACCCCGCAGTCGGAGCGGAGCAAACGCTTAGACCGGAACGAAATCTAGTAAACATGTGCTTAGGAAGTCCCTTCGTGAATATATCTGCATATTGGTATTCAGTGGGAACGTGTAACACTTTGACTAAACCAACACGGGCTTTTTCTCGAACAAAATGGATGTCAATCTCGATATGCTTAGTTCACTGATGTTGAACGGGATTGTCGGATAAATAAACCACGGAGATATTGTCGCAATATATGAGACTAGCACGAGTAAGTGGAACGTGAAGTTCTAACAGTAAGTTTCGGAGCCAGCTCGTCTTAGCAACCGCATTCGCAACACCCCTATATTCGGCTTCCGCACTTGACTTGGAAAGAGTAGGTTGGCGTTTGGAAGACCAAGATACTAAATTATTGCCGCCGAGGAAAACACAATAGCCGAAAGTCGATCGTCGGGAGTCAGTGCAGCCCGCCCAATCCGTATCTGAATATGCAGTAAGAGTGTGGGAGGCGGATCCGGATTTGCTTATGGTTAAACCACGATCAATAGTCCTTTTAATGTATCTCAAAATGCGCTTAACGAACTGAAAGTGAGGCACACGAGGGGCATGCATAAACAAACATACTTGTTGTACGACATAACTAATATGAGGCCTTGTGATCGTTAAATATTGGAGAGCACCTGCAAGGCTACGGTGCAAGGTGGAATCCGCAAGTAAGGGGCCAGCCATGGAGGAGAGTTTGGCACCTGGTTTTACCGGTGTACTGACGGATTATAGGAGCCCATATTGGCTCGCGCGGTTAAGAATGTCACGGGCATATTGAGTTTGCCATAAAAATAGGCTCGAATTGTCACGACTCACGATGTACCTTAATCCCGAGAAATGGTTAAGTTTGCCAAGATCCGTCATAACAAATTCAGTAGATAAGGCCCGAATGATTTGTTGAAGAAGTGAATTAGAAAAGGCAGTTAATACAATATCATCAACGTATAGGAGAAGGTAGGCCATGTGAGCACCATCTCGGTAAACGAACAGCGACGGATCACAAACACTACTTTGAAAACCCGTGATTGAATGAAGGTCGCAATTCGATGACACCAAGCTCGCGGAGCTTGCTTTAACCCATATAAGGACTTACGAAGGCGACAGACATGGTGAGGAACAAAAGGATTAACGAAACTGTGTTGGTGCATAAAAACCGTTTCAAGGAGGTCACCATGGAGAAAGGCGTTCTTGACATCCAATTGGTGGATAGGCCAGGAACGGGAGGTAGCAAGACTAAGCACGGTCCGGATGGTAGTGGGCTTGACCACCGGACTAAAGGTCTCATCGCAGTCAACACCGACTTGATGACATTTTTCATTGACCATAAAGCGAGCCTTGTAACGTTTTAGTGTGCCGTCAGACCAGAGGAGGACCTTAGTTGTCCCGCGCCGGGGCCGGGCCCCCCTGAGTTTTGGGCCGGTCTTAAGTGAAATATCAAATCTTCTCTTAAACTACTCAATAAATGAAAAATTGGGCCAATAAGTGAAGAGTTGGGTTTCCTTGCCTGCTTATCCATTCAAACCGTACCAATTATCAAAGTGAATAGAACTAATTTAAGAGTGGCCTAGAACCCAACATGACTGGCCCAAAAATTAATTTAGTTTTCGTAGATCGTAATATTTGGGCCGTCATGAAGTAAATACTATGCTATACGAGTACAAAAGTAGTTTATAAGTATTTTATTTTTCTGAAGTTGTCATAATTATAAAAACGTTACATTCAACCTAACTAACCTCTTACAATTTTGATAGTAGATAAACTGTATTGATTGTAATTTCAATGGAATAATGAGTAACGACTATAAGAATACTTTTACAATAAAATACTTCTTCATTAATGTGAATTTTAATTTATATAATTTTTGTTGTTTTGATTATTTTGATGGAATATAAAATTTGATATTATGCTATTTATTTGGTTTAATGTTTTTTTTTCTATTGGTATTATATACTTGTAGTTTATTAGATAATTTCTAATTTTATTTTGGTATTTTTAAGTCTCGTCCTATATATATTTTTATTAATTAAAAATATCAAATTTTATCTAAATTTAATTATATGCATTCATTTGTGCAAATAGTTTACTACATACGTATTGGTACAAAGTAAAAATCTTATAATTTCAAGCCAATTATTGACGATATAGGCCCTGGTTTTAGACTGAAAGCGTATGAACTGAATTTAATGGAGTTAAATAGTTCAATATTTAAAACTTTAGGCTGAATTAGTGAATTGTATGTAGAAAAATCTCAATTTAATAAGCTACCTAGTTGTTTGAGTTAAAAAACATAAAAAAAAATAATGCGACTATGCTCCGTCCCGGCCCCCCTAATAAAACTTCTCAAGATCCGCCACTGCGTCAGACCTAACCACCTTGCAAAGTTTAGATACTGCAAAATCACCGTTAATTTTGTGAATGATGAAAGTAGAGAAAGGGAGAAAGTCACGTTTTTTTTTGTCTTGGAACTCGTACCAAGTATGGAGTCGAGTTGTTGTTTTTATAGTAGTAGATAGGCGGTGTTTGATAATTAGATCGAATAACTCTTATTCTATAAGTCTAACCACCTTACAGAGTTTAGATAGGATTTCTCAAATCCGTATTTGAGTCTACCTAAACTATTATTAAACTACAACAAACTCCATATTAGTTGAGCATCACACGCCCAACTGACCGAGTACTATGTTGACCGAATTTTATCAGTATAACATCGGGTTTTATCCTCTCTTGTGTATAATGTTTATCTTATAAATATCGTATATTTATAATTTACAAATTAAATATAACCGTTTATATTTAACTAAATTATTTAATATTTATTAAATAATTACATTATACACACTAATTAAATATAACATTTTATATTTAATTACGAATTAACATTTTAATTCGTCTTAGCTAATATTATTTAATCTTTATTAAATAATCGAATCATCATTACATTGACTAACCGTTTAGTCGTATAAGGTATCAATATGATTACATTTTCATTTAATCATATCTCTCAGATTACATCTTTTAGGTGCGACTTTTAGGGACCAGTTGATTACCGTCATCTGTATGATAATAACGTCAAACTTCTAGCAAGCCAATCGTTATTGATAAATGTGAATCAACTGATTAAAATACAAAGTATACCATGTGAACCTTTAAGAGATTTATTCATGTTGTCGCACTAACTGAGGAGGACACTAGCTCCAACAGTCTTTTTAACATCCCGTATTTTTATAAAATATATTTTAAGGGTTTTTAATTATTTTAAGTAATAAAATAATATTTTAATAATTTATTGGGAAGTATTTTAATAAATCGTTAAGATCCGTCTTAAGAACCTTAAGTCCTTAAGACGAACCCAACTTGGCAACTTGAATTCATATCCTAAAACCCGTTCATGTTACCAAACCCGTTTTCCTTGAAACGGGAAATGACAATTATAAACCCCTAAACCCTCAAGTATGTCGACATATTGTTCATTATCAAAAACAAAACACTGACATTTTATTTCTTCATTTCCTCTCCTTAAACTCAAGCTTATAATCCATTTTTCTCCATCATCCGGACTCCAAATCAAGGTAATAATTACATTTTCGGAATCCTCATGAAATTTGCAAGTCATCCGTCACTTCCAATTCTCGTTTCCTTCAATTCGAAATCTGGGCTATTTTTGCATAATCCGTCTTTTAGGCTCTAAAATCCGTGTTTCTTGGTTGTAGGTGAAGGTTTAGACGACCCTAGTGTGGATAGCTACGTAGTGGAAGAGGAGCTTTGATCGGAATTGCTTTTAAGGTGACAATTATGAGAAACTCGGCCTTTACTTGTAATATTAGCACTTTTCATGTTTAGTATGGTTTAAGCTTCTGAATTTTCATGTTGTTGTTGTTGATTGAACTTAGAAACATGATAGGAATGTTCTTACATGATAATTATATGCTTAGATGATGTTTCATATGCTTAGTGGTTGAATTTCTGAAATTTATGCTTAAGACGGATACAAACCATATTCTTATTGCGGATTGTTTGTGGGATTAATTGCTGGTAGTTAGTGTATATGATGATTTTATGTGATGTGTAAATTTCATATGTTGCGATTTTAGAAATCTTGAATTGATTAGAGGAGATTTGATTGTTTTGAGAAAATGCGATTTTGCGTACAGATGACTCTGAGCCGGTAGGCTGACCGGCAGCCGGTCGGCCGGCTCAGAGTCGGTGTGTTAAATTTTGAATGCTCTGAAATACAGGAATGGTTTCTGAGCCGGTCAGTCGGCCGTCGGTCGACCGGCTCAGGATCCTCCTTGTGTGTTTTTCAAGTTTTGCAAAGACATGGGAAGTGACTCCCAGCCGGCAGGCCGGTACACCGGCTGAGAGTCACTCCTCGTGTTTAAGATTTGAAGTTTGGCTTATGGGAAGGGACTCCCAGCCGGCTGGCCGGCGGACGGTCCACCGGCTGAGAGCCTCTTCTCATTGAATTTCAGACGGTTGATTGGCATGGGAAGGGACTCCCAGCCGGTGGACCGGCAGACGGTCTGGGACCGGCTGAGAGCCCTTGTTCCCATTGTTTTGCTTATAACTTTCAAAGGTTTATTCGGTTTTGATTGAAACTCGTTCCTTGTACCTTTGATGTGTGTTTGAGGTCCCCGGAGGATAGGCGACACTATATTGGGTTCGGGAATGGAGAGAGGATAGAGACCCCCCGTTCGGGTAACCTAAAGGGAAACCGGCTCTCCCTCAACTTAGTTCCCGGCATCAATTAAGTGTTGATTAGAAGTTAAGAAAGTAGAACTATAGATTAGTTCCTAGACTTAGATGATATTGTATTGATGCGTATTAAGTTATGCCTTAAGCTGGCGTCTGAATTTAATACGTGCGTTGGTTGTCATATATGGGGATATGCCTTAAGTTGGCCTCTGAGCCCTATATGTGTATGAGTGTCGTGTCTGGGATATGCCTTAAGCTGGCCTCTGAGCCCAGACATGTTTGATTGTGATAGCGTTGGAACATGCCTTAAGTTGGCCTCTGAGTCTGACGAGTAGAGCAGCTGCACAACGGGGTAGCTAAGGAACTAACACCTTGCCCGGAGTGCAGATGTTTGATGCTAGGACATGCCTTAAGCTGGCCTCTGAGTCTAGTATCTTGTGATGTAGTGAAGGGACATGCCTTAAGCTGGCCTCTGAGTCCTTTACTTTTGGATGCTAGTCCATGCGTTGTGATGTCGCCTCTGAGTCTAGTGTCTTGCTGATTGGCAGGCCCATGCCTTAAGTTGGCCTCTGAGTCCTTGCTTGCTGAATGTTTGGTATTTAGGTTATGTCTTAAGTTGACCGCTGAACCTTTATACTTGCTGAATATGTTTGGTATTTAGGTTATGTCTTAAGTTGACCGCTGAACCTTTATACTTGCTGAATATGATTGATATGTAGGTTATGTCTTAAGTTGACCGCTGAACCTTTATACTTGCTGAATATGATTGGTATGTAGGTTATGTCTTAAGTTGACCGCTGAACCTTATACTTGCTGAGTTTATCTGCTTGCCTAGAGTTGGTATAGTGTCAGATATAGATGTTGATGTTTATGGTATAACTGTTGATATTGATGAGTATGGTACTTGACTTTGTTATTGTTCATCCAAGGCATTGGATGACTCTTTAGTCAGTTTCGTAAATGGTTTGGACTGAAAGACCCCCCGACCGGGCAACCGGTAGGAAAACCGGCTCCCCTTACCAAATAGTTTCCGAAGTTGGTTGAGAGCCGTGCATTAGTGATTGCATGATAGTTGTTGATCAGTTATTGAGATATTGATATACTTCACATGTTTATATATGTTGGAGTGTTCTGTTTATATTGCTTGTTACGTGTCGTTACAAAAGGTGGCTAGGAGAACTCTAGTCACTCCCCACTGATTGTGGCGTACATGTTTTCATGTATGTAGGTACATGCAGGTTGGACGGGGTTCATTGAGAGCTAGCGAGTGATGATCCACTTGTCATCATATGACTTACACTTTCGATTAGCTAGACTCTAGTTTGTTACTGTTTATCTTTTGGTGCCTGTGGGGATGTTCCATCCCAGGCTTTGTATATATTTGGTTTTCCGTACTTAGAACTGTTATACTTATCTATTTTGTTTATATTAGTTTTCAGTTTCAGTTTCAGTTTTAATTCACCTCGCATGTTGTTTATGTTTAAAAAGTTTAAATTCCGCTGCATTTTTAGTACTTTGTATGTTTTATATTTCCGCTTTCGCGAGGGGTTTTACAGTTGGTATCAGAGCATTGTTGCTCCCGACGCACTCATGTGACCCCCAACCTTAACTTGACCAAATAAACAAATAATGAATGAGAGATGGGTAGATCTAAGGATTTATATTGTAGTCTATTTGTGAATGTTAATTGCTAAGTTAACACTTGTTTTCTTTTGAAGGATGGTCAGAACCACGGCTGCTGAGAACACTATAATGCAAGCACTTCATCAGTTGCTTGAGAATCATAGACAGCAAGCAGAGACTGTTCCACCTCCTCCACCGCCAGGCAATGAGGCCAATAGGCCTGGTAGCTTCTCTTAGATAGCATCACAGATGTCCAGGAGCCACGTGAAGACTTATGGAGGCGAGGTTAATCCGGTAGCTCTTACTGAGTGGTTCCGTGAGATGGAGAGGAGCTTCACCATGTACTCGGTTGGCAGAGAGGATAGAGTGCGGCTAGCCACTCACTTTTTGACCCTAGAGGCCGATAGATGGTGGGCGTTGACCGGACCGACTTTCATTCTTGATCCTTTATTTGATTGGGAGGCTTTTAAGGATAAGCTCGAGACGAGGTTTTATCCTAAGGAGCTTAGATCACAGAGACTTAAGGAGTTCATGGACTTGAAGCAAGGTAAGATGTCCGTTCAGGAGTACACCGACAAATTCAACCAGCTTGCACATTTCGCTTCGAAGTTTGTCAGGGATGAGGCTGAGAGAGTTTACTTCTATCGTGGGAAGTTAGGGTCGCGCATCGAGAGTATGGTTCGCCGTGACTCGACTTCTTTTGTGGAGATTTATGATGATGCTATTTGGGCTGAGAGTTCCATTCGTGCCATAGATGCTGAGACCCGAGCTGCTACTTCCAGTGTTACTTCTCACCAGAGATCCGTTTACCAGGGGAAGAGACCGTTTGTTCCATCTACTTCTTCGCCTTCTTCTCAGAAGAAGCAATTTGAGAGGTTTTCTGCTCCGGTTGCTAAGACCACTTTCCACATTGATACTGCTTCTAGTGTTTGCCACCGTTGTGGTAAACCATCTCATCCGGGTTTTGACTATTTCAAGAATGCCTTTAAGTGTTATACCTGCAATGGATTTGGGCACAAGTCCTTTGAGTATCCTGAGAGGAACACCGCACTTGGCAAGGTTGCCACTGCTGCTGCAGCGACTAAAGGAGGAAAGCCGAAGGGGAAGATCTTCGTGATGACTAGGGTTGAGGCTGAGGCTCATCCAGATATTGTGGCTGGTATCTTTTCTGTTCTTGGCGCTGAGTGCCTTATTTTGTTTGACACTGGAGCTTCTTTATCATTTATATCGACTCAGTTCGCAGACCGTTTAGCTCTTGAGTCTTCCATGGTTGAGGAGACTTCCATTTCCTTACCTTCGGGAGACGTGTTTTCCTGCTCTGTGTCCCATAGGGATGTTCCGATTATTATTGGTCAGGCCACATTTCCAGCGGACTTACTGAGATTTCCTCTCGAGGAGTTTGACATTATCCTCGGTATGGATTGGTTATCGCGATACCATGCTCGCTTCGAGTGTCGCGACCAGAAAATCTGCTTGAGGAGTTCTTCAGGAGTTCGTGTTTCCTATAGGGGAACTCGCCCTAAAAAGGGTGTTCGTGTTATTTCTTCGATGAAAGCATCTCATCTTCTTAGGAAGGGTTGCCAAGCCTTCCTGTGTGTTGTTTCAGCTGCAAAGCCATCGCTACCGAAGCTTGAGGATGTAGCCATTGTTCGTGAGTTTCCAGATGTTTTCCCAGACGACTTGCCAGGTATACCGCCAGAGAGAGATGTGGAGTTTACCATTGAGCTTGTTCCAGGTACCGGACCGATATCTAAGGCTCCTTACCGTATGGCTCCACCAGAGTTGAAAGAGTTGAAGCAACAGTTGGAAGAGATGATCGAGAAAGGGTTCATTAGACCGAGTGCTTCTCCGTGGGGTGCTCTAGTTTTATTTGTTAAGAAGAAGGATGGTTCCATGAGACTTTGCATTGATTATAGAGAGTTGAACAGAGTGACTGTGAAGAACAGATATCCTTTGCCGAGAATTGGTGATTTGTTCGATCAGTTGAGGGGTGCTTCTAGGTTTTCTAAGATTGATCTTCGATCGGGTTATCATCAGATCCCAGTGAGAGAGGCTGATATTGCGAAGACTGCTTTTCGTACCAGATATGGGCATTTTGAGTTCGTGGTCATGCCTTTTGGGTTGACTAATGCACCTGCTATCTTTATGGACCAGATGAACCGCACCTTTAGTGAGTTTCTTGACACTTGTGTTGTGGTGTTTATTGATGACATTCTCATTTACTCGAAGACCGATGAGGAGCATGCGGAGCATCTCCGATTGATACTTGGGATTTTACGTCGACAGAAGTGGTTCGCGAAGTTCTCTAAGTGTGAGTTTTGGCTTTCTAAGGTTGCATTTCTTGGACATGTGATATCTAGTGAAATAAAGACGAAAGAGAATTGTAAAGAGAAAGTGAGAGAGACAAAATTATGCTCTTATTCCATTATGAGGGGTATATATACATATACAATGAGGTAGAGTTTCCAAAAGATAAAACACTCTAAAATATTACTCCCTCCGTTCGATTCCACTTCGCGGGTTTGCTTTTTGTACACTATTCACAAGTGGACATTTAATCTCAATTTTCTCCTAATACGTAAGAGAAAACATATTCATGTAGGGTCTTGTTTGATTCGTCTTTACGAATACATTGAAAATATCTAACTTTTATAATTTTTGCAACTACGTAGCTAAAGATATTTAACATGTAAAACGTGCGTCGGCGAACGTGAAAAAGCAAACCTGCGAAGTGGAATCGAACGGAGGTAGTATAAGATATGGACATCCATATAATATTATACTATAATATTTCATAACAATTTTGTCGAAAAGAGACTCAATCCTACGATCATGGCTAAACAGGGTAAAGGCGGCCGCTGCATAATAAATTCATTTTTGAATATTAAAGTCGACCAAATTTAAAAGGCTACTAATTTGATGTCGATGAAATGCCGTGACAAAAAAGGCTTTAGATTCCAATATTATTCATGGTATCTTCAACAGTAAACCCAAATTGTATGTAATATATGTGTGGATTCCACCATTTTAATTCACATTTGGAATCCAAGCACGAAAGCACTACGACAATTATTTATTAATCTCATTTCTTTTTAAATTACTTATCTAACTATACCTTTATGTTATATTAATCTGATATTTAACTATTAATTACATAAATTATGACCGCATTATGATTAATTTATTATTGTTTTATTGGATTTATATGGAATTAAACGTGTCCATTTTCCGCATATATGTAACATGTCGTTCATGTTGACACTAGAGGTAACAATTGATGATGTAAATTTAACCTAATCTAATAATCTAATAAATAATTATAACTTTAGGTTAGATTAATTAGTGGATCAACTATATAAGTCTACGAGTCTATGATACTTTAATATTAAAGATTTGAAGATATTACTTAGCCTCGAAACCTAGATGAAAAGATAGCTCATATGTTGTGGCAGAGGCGTATCCAGGACTAGATTACAGGGGGTGCGAAAACTTAACAATTATTTCGACGATATGAACTAAAATTTAAACACAATAAAATCGTGAGGCTAGAGTAAACACAAAATTAAAAAATTGGTTCTAAATAATTCAATAATTTATAAATAAAATACTTTGTATAAATTTGCAAGTATATAGCTCTTTTAATGAGAAAAGAGTACATTTTATAATATAATCCAGATAATTGTAACCCAATAATATGATATTAGAACATTAAATAGCAATAAAGTCAAAATGAGAAAAAAGTGCAAAAAAGTTGAACATGGGGTCGAACTTGTGACCAAATTTGTAGGATTTCAGTATCTAACCACTACACCACCAAATAATTGATTAATCTTATTGAAACAAGTTATAAATATTTTCGAACAAAAGGGGTGCGGGTGAACCCCTGCACCCCCCCTAAAAACGCCATTGTGTTGTGGATTAATTTTTTATTTCATTTTCTTTTGCATGGTCAAGTTGAATTTGTTTTAACTATGTGTCCTAGTTGAAAAGCACACTTTCTTCAACAACTAATAATACTACTAAGAGATTATGATGTATATATATTAATAAGATTATATTCTATTTGAATTGACTTGACTTGACTTGATCAGAATAATCCAATCCGACACTCGAAATGAAAATCCGAGATTGATCATTAATAGGAATTGACAAGATCGATATGATCGACCCTTCTCAATCTTTATTATTGAGCAATGTCGATTATTTCTAGATAACTTGATCATATATAAGAAACCGAAATGACCCAAATCTAAATGGACCAACCCGATCTGATCAAACCCGAATTATGGTCCACTTGAAAATGTCGGACTAGAATTGGCGTAATCCGTAACCTGCCTAATCAACCAGTTTGACATTATTTTAGATGAAACAGTTTTCTATTATATGCCTAAATGCACACATTAAATCTGGACTCAAAACCCTATCAGTTTTGCTCAAATAACCTCACGGAAAAATGTAGTTATTAGTACAATAACTGATACTGATATCGCTTCATCAAGCACCTTAAAGCAATGATGAGTTTCCTAATACTACCGTAATCATTTCATATTATCCCATTTTGGAGTATTTAGGAATTAGGACTACAAAACTGATTTATAAATTAGCGCAAAAGTGAAAATAATCGCTCTAACTTTAACCAACTCTGAGATCAAGTTTCATAAGTTACAAATATAATAAAAAAGTCTCATAATTTTGACAAGACCCAAAATCAAACTCAATTTCTATTTTCAACATAAATTATATCATCAAATTATTTTATATATAAACTAGGTTTTAACCCGTGAAATTCACGGGCCTAATTTTAAACTTTTAAATTATTATAATTAATCAAAGCTATGATATAATGATTTAATTTATTTTGAATTACCAACTAATATATAAGGATCGTCATATGTTGTGCGCCTTTTATAAATTCCATCATATAATTCAGACTCAAGCAATGAATACAAACTCACGACTCTTTTATTCTAACCCTGTTTGGTAGATAGCATATTAAGTGAAATTAGTAGATTTCGACTGTGGTAGTTAGACCAATTAATCTACTAATTTCATGTGTTTGGTTTAATGACATATTTAGTTAACATATTGAGTTTATACGTGAAAATGGTAGATTTGGCATATAATCTGTTAATTACCAAACACGTTTTTTTAACTCTGCTAATTTAATATGATGGTCAAACCTGCTACTAAAATTTGTCAACCGAATTCAGCTAACATCATCTATTATCCTAAATATGCTTCCGTCGTTTACCAAACAATGCCTATATGGAAAAATATGAATTCAATATTAATCATCAATGAGGGAGAATATTCAACGCACATGGACCGATTTTTAGCATATATTCAAGGGTTTTAGCATGTTTGACCAATCTATATGCATGCTAATTTTAATATTTGACAAATAGCATATTAAAATAACATATTGCCCTTAAATATAATCTTTTATAATATGCACCCCATCATATTGGTTAGCATATTCTAAAATAGAAAATTTTACTTCATTTTACAAAAAAAGGTAACAATCCACTATTCTTAATCTACTAATTACCAAACACTAAAACTAATTCTACTAATTATAATATGGTGGTCAAACTTCTTTTTTATAAAATCTGTCATTTATAATATGTTTTTGAATATGTTTATTATGAAATTAATACGCGGAACCCCAAACATGACTTGCATTAAAACTTCAGTTAGATTTCTAATTGATGTCAAACTATACATGCAACTCGATCGTATACTGACATATACTTAAACTTTAGTGTAACAGCCCATATTTTCGTAAAATCTAATTTAATCGTTTTTAAACTATTTTACGTAATAAAATAATATTTTAATAATTTAATTCGGAAATTTTTATGAAATAAATAAGATCCGTCTTAAGAACCTCCAGTTCTTAAGACGAATACAACTTGGCATAGTTTAAATATCCGACTCAAGTATTCATTTCCATATCCGTTCCAAATATCCGAACCCGTTTCATTTATTCGGAAAGGACAACTCTCATGTCCTCTTATAAACCCTTATGTCGACATAATAACCCCCTTCATCCTCAACATCTCATTTTCCACTGTAAAACAAACTTATCACAAAACCTCCATTCTTATCTCCTTCTTTTGCAAAGATCTTCATCATCCGTTCATCGAATCGCAAAAGTAAGAGCATTTTCGGAATCCTTGTTCGATTTCCTAATCATCCATCACTTTCGTTTTTCATTTTATCGACTTTAATAAAACGGCCTGTTTTCCTTAGTTTCGTTTTAGGAGCTTAAAACCCGTTTTCTATGTTGTAGGCGTGGGCTTGGACGATCCCGACGTGGACTCTTACGTGGTTGAGGAGGATCATCTGCCGGAATAAGCTTAAAGGTGACGATAATGAGAAACTCGGCCTTTATGTGTATATTAGCATATTTGATGTGAATCTTGTTTGGTTTCTGATTTTGTTGTTATATATTGACTCAAGGATTTAGTAACATGTTTAGGATGAGATTGTTGTGAAGAATTCATGCTTAAACTTGTTGTTAAGTATTCTTAAGCATATTTTCAGTTTTTATCATTTTGCGACGGATACATGTATAAATCGTTTGAGGATTGTTATGGGACTTGTTTTCTGGTAGATTGATAGTATTGAATGATTTATGTTAGTGGGTAAACACAATTTGTAGTGCTATCGAAGTTTAGAAGTCGAATTGTGAAGTTTGTGTAAGATTGGAAAAATCACGAATTGGTTACAGGCTCTCTGAGCCGGTCGACCGACCGGCCGCCGGTCGACCGGCTGGGAGAGCATTTAGGTGTTTTCTCGCGTTTTTGGAAAAATTGGCTTAGGACTGCCAGCCGGCCGACCGGCCGCCTGCCGACCGGCTGGTAGTCATTTTGCCTTGTGTTGTTTGCGAAGAACTTATATAGGATGGGAGCCCAGCCGGCAGACCGGCCGCCTGCCAGCCGGCTGGGAGTGCATTTGGGGATTTTGGATACGTTATTTGTGAAGGCTAAGGGAAGGTCTTCCCAGCCGGCCGACCGGCTGCCTGCCGACCGGCTGGGAACCCTTTTTCTTGTATTCTCGGTTTTAAAGAAAAGTGAAGGCTGAGAGGTCACCAGCCGGCCGACCGGCTGCCTGCCGACCGGCTGGGGACCCCTGTAGGCTATTTTGAGGATTTTGTAAATTGAGTGTAACTTTCAAGCGGTTAATCGGTTTTACTTGAAACTTGTTTTGTGTACCTTTGACATGCATTTGAGGTCCCCGGAGGATGGGCAACATTATATTGGGTTCGGGAATATAGTGAGGATAGAGACCCCCCGGTCGGGCAACCGAAAGGGAAACCGGCTCTCCCTCATCTTAGTTCTCGAGGTCGATCGAATGTTGATTAGAAGTTAAAGGTAGAACTATAGAGTAGTTCATAGACTTGAATGATATTGTTTTGATGCGTATTAAGTTATGCCTTAAGCTGGCCTCTGAACTTAATACGTGAACTGTTTGTCGTGTATGGGAACATGCGTTGAGTTTTCGCCTCTGAGTTCCATACATGTCTGTTTGTCGTGTCTGGGACATGCGTTGAGTTTTCGCCTCTGAGTCCAGACATGTATGTGTGATCGCGTCAGGACATGCCTTAAGCTGGCCTCTGAGTCTGACGAGTAGAGCAACTGCACGACGGGGCGGTCAGGTTGTCATACCTTACCCGGAGTGCAGGTGTTTGGTGCTAGAACATGCGTTGAGTTTTCGCCTCTGAGTCTAGTATCTTGTGATGTGGTAAGGGAACATGCGTTGAGTTTTCGCCTCTGAGTTCCTTACTTGTGTTAGTGAATTGAATGTTAGTCCATGCGTTGAGTTTTCGCCTCTGAGTCTAATGTTCAGTGATAGCCGGTCCATGCGTTGAGTTTTCGCCTCTGAGTCCTTGCTTGATATTGTGAACTTGGTATTTAGGTTATGCGTTAAGATGTCGCCTCTGAACCTTTATACTTGCTGTTTTGTATCTGCTTGCCTTGATGATGGTACAGTGTCAGATATGCATAGTATGTCATTGTTGTTATATGAGTTGTGGTTAAATCATCCAAGGCATTGGATGACTCTTAGTTCGGTTTCATAAATGATTAGATTGAAAGACCCCCCGACTGGGTAACCAGTAGGGAAACCGGCTCTCCTTCTTATCTTTTTATGAAGTTAGTTGAGAGCCGTGCATGGTAATCGCATGTTAGTAAGAGATCAGATGATGAGTTGTTTATGCTTCACATGTTGATCTATGTTGGAGTATTCTGTATTGTTTTATATGTTACGTGTTGTCACAAAAGGTGGCTAGGAGAACTCTAGTCACTCCCCACTGATTGTGGCGTACATGTTTTCATGTATGTAGGTACATGCTGGTTGGAGATGGGTTCACGAGAGCTAGCGAGTGATGATCCTGCTGTCATCATATGACTTACCTTATATCGTTTAGCTGGACTCGTAGTTGTTACTTTTGTTTTGGTGCCGGTAGGGATGTTCCATCCCCGGCTGATGTATTTATGTTATGTTTCAGTTTGATACTTAGAACTGCTACTTATCTATCGATGTTTATATCAGTTCTATTTCCAGTTTCAGTTTAAAGCTTCTCGCATGTTAGTTTAGTTTGCTAAAAAGTTTTAATTCCGCTGCAATTTTGGTACTTTTATGTGTTTATATTTCCGCTTTCGCGAGGGGTTTTACAGTTGGTATCAGAGCATTATTGCTCCCGACGCACTCATGTGACCCCCAACCTTAACTTGACCAAATAAATAAATAATGAATGAGAGATGGGTAGATCTAAGGACTTATTTTGTAGTCTATTTGTGATTGCTAATTGCTAAGCTAATCCATGTTTTCTCTTTTAAAAGATGGTGAGACCCAGAGCTGCTGATAACATTGTGCTGCAAGCAATTCAGCATTTGCTTGAGACTCAGAGACAGCAAGCGGGGAATGTTCCACCTCCTCCACCGCCGGGTGGCGAGACTAATCGTCCGGGTAGCTTTTCCTGGATTGCCTCTCAGATGTCCCGAAGCCATGTTAGGACCTATGGAGGCGAGGCTGACCCAGTAGCCCTCACAGAGTGGTTCAGAGAGATGGAAAAGAGCTTCACCTTATACTCAGTCGTTAGGGAGGATAGAGTGCGTTTAGCCGCTCACTTCCTGACATTGGAGGCTGACCGTTGGTGGGCATTGACTGGACCTACCGCTATTCTTGACCCAGTGTTCGATTGGGAGGCTTTCAAAGACAGGCTCGAGGCGAGGTTCTACCCCAAGGAGTTGAGATCGCAGAGGTTGAAAGAATTTATGGATTTGAAGCAAGGGAAGATGACCGTTCAAGAGTTTACTGACAAGTTCAACCAGTTAGCTCACTTTGCATCGAGATTTGTTCGTGATGAGGCTGAGAGGGTGTATTTCTACCGAGGGAAGCTAGGGCCGAGGATTGAGAGTATGGTTCGTCGTGACTCTACATCTTTTGTGGAGGTGTATGACGATGCTATTTGGGCCGAGAGTTCTATTCGTGCCATTGATGCTGAGACCCGTGCCGCTACTTCCAGCTTCACTTCTCACCAGAGATCCGTGTACCAGGGGAAGAGACCATTTGTTCCTTCTACTTCTTCGCCTTCTTCTCAGAAGAAGCGTTTTGAGAGGTTCTCTGCTCCGGTTGCTAAGACCACATTTCACACCGACACTGCTTCTACTGTTTGCCGCCGTTGTGGTAAACCGCTTCATCCAGGGTTTGATTGCTTCAAGAATGCCTATAAGTGTTATACTTGTAATGGATTTGGGCATAGATCCTTTGATTGTCCTGAGAAGAATACTGTTCTTGGCAAGGCTGCCACTGCTGCTGCAGCGACCAGAGGAGGAAAACCGAAGGGGAAGATCTTTGTGATGACTAGGGCTGAGGCAGAGGCTCATCCAGACATTGTTGCCGGTATCTTTTCTGTTCTTGGCGCTGAGTGCCTTATTTTATTCGATACTGGAGCTTCTTTGTCATTTATATCGACTCAGTTCGCCGACCGTCTAGCTCTTGAGTCTTCATTGGTTGAGGAGACTTCTATTTCCTTACCTTCTGGAGACGTGTTTTCCTGCTCTTCGTCCCATAGGGATGTTCCTATTGTTATTGGTCAAGCCACATTTCCAGCGGACTTACTGAGATTTCCTCTCGAGGAGTTTGACATTATCCTCGGTATGGATTGGTTATCGCGATACCATGCTCGATTCGAGTGTCGCGACCAGAAAATCTGCTTGAGGAGTTCTTCAGGAGTTCGTGTTTCCTATAGGGGAACTCGCCCTCAAAAGGGTGTTCGTGTTATCTCTTCGATGAAAGCTTCTCATCTTCTTAGGAAGGGTTGCCAAGCCTTCATGTGTGTTGTTACAGCTGCAAAACCATCGCTACCGAAGCTTGAAGATGTAGCCATTGTTCGTGAGTATCCAGATGTGTTCCCAGAGGACTTGCCAGGGATACCGCCAGAGAGAGATGTGGAGTTTACTATTGAGCTTGTTCCAGGTACCGGACCGATTTCTAAAGCTCCTTACCGTATGGCTCCGCCAGAGTTGAAAGAGTTGAAGCAGCAATTGGAAGAGATGATCGAGAAAGGTTTCATTAGACCTAGTGCCTCTCCGTGGGGTGCTCCTGTTCTGTTCGTTAAGAAGAAAGATGGTTCCATGAGGCTGTGCATTGACTATAGAGAGTTGAACCGAGTGACCGTGAAGAATAGATATCCTTTGCCTAGGATAGATGATTTGTTTGATCAGTTGAGAGGTGCTTCAAGGTTTTCTAAGATTGATCTTCGATCAGGTTATCATCAGATTCCAGTGAGAGAGGCTGATATTGCGAAGACTGCTTTTCGTACCAGGTATGGACATTTTGAGTTCGTAGTTATGCCATTTGGGTTGACTAATGCACCAGCGATTTTTATGGATCAGATGAACCGTACCTTCAGTGAGTACCTCGACACCTGTGTTGTGGTGTTTATCGATGACATCTTGATATATTCGAAGACCGATGAGGAACATGCTGAGCATCTTCGATTGATTCTAGGGATTCTGCGCAGACAGAAATGGTTCGCAAAGTTTTCGAAGTGTGAATTTTGGCTCTCGAAGGTTGCCTTTTTAGGACATGTGATATCCAGCGAGGGTGTGATGGTAGATCCCGCGAAGATAGAGGCTGTGGTTGATTGGGAGAGTCCTAAGGATGTTGGAGAGATCCGTAGCTTTTTGGGTTTGGCTGGTTATTATCGTAGATTCGTTGAGGATTTCTCTAGATTAGCTCGCCCGATGACTCAGTTGCTGAAGAAGGAAGCCAAATTTGTGTGGACCGACAAGTGTGAGAGTTCCTTCCAGGAGTTGAAGACCAGACTGACTTCCGCCCCCGTGTTAGCTTTGCCAGAGATAGGAGTGGACTTCGATGTGTATTGTGATGCTTCGATGCTAGGACTTGGATGCGTACTGATGCAGAGTGGTAAGGTGATAGCATATTCGTCTAGACAGTTGAGAGTTCATGAGGTGAACTATCCGACACATGACTTGGAGTTGGCCGCAGTTGTTCATGCCTTGAAGATGTGGCGTCATTACCTGATTGGATCCCATTGCCGTATTTTCACAGATCACAAGAGTCTTAAGTACATTTTTACTCAGAAAGACCTTAACATGAGACAGAGACGTTGGCTAGAGTTAGTGAAAGATTACGACATTGAGTTGTTATATCATGAGGGAAAAGCCAATGTAGTTGCTGATGCGCTTAGCCGCAAGACTTCTCACTCGATGAGTGCCATGAGGGTATTGCCCGATGAGTTGTGTTCCGAGTTCCGGAAGCTGAGATTAGAGATGGTGGGTAGTGGTTTTGATTGGTTAGCTGCTATGACTGCCGAGCCGTCTTTATATTGGGAGATTCGTCAGAGTTTGCCTTCAGATGCCGATTTCAAGAAGTTCGAGGCTAAGATTTCGAGTGGAGTTGCACCTGAGTTGGTGATTGATGCTGATGGTTTCCTTAGGTTCCGTGGTAGGATGTATGTTCCTGATGTGCCATATTTGAGGAAGAAGGTTCTTGATGAGGCTCATTTGTCACCGTACTCCGTTCATCCGGGCAGAGAGAAAATGCATAAGGATTTGGGACTTACATTTTGGTGGCCCGGGATGAAGAGAGACATCTTGGATTATGTTAGTAGGTGCTTGACTTGTCAACAAGTCAAGATAGAGCATAGGAGACCTGGTGGTTTGCTACAGCCGCTTCCCGTTCCTCAGTGGAAGTGGGAGTGTATATCTATGGATTTTGTTACTGCTTTGCCTAAGACAGTTGGAGGCAAAGATGCGATTTGGGTTGTTGTTGATCGTCTAACTTTGTGTGCTAGATTCGTACCGATCAGAGAGACGTGGGATATGGATCGTTTAGCTAGGGCTTATATTGCGGAGATAGTCCGATATCATGGTGTCCCGAAGGAGATAGTTTCCGATCGTGATCCGAGGTTTTGTTCCAGGTTCTGGAAGGCTTTGCAGGAGGCTATGGGTAGCCGTTTGTTGATGAGTACCGCATTTCATGCCGCGACCGATGGTCAGTCCGAGAGGACTATACAGACATTAGAGGATTTGCTCCGTGCTTGTGCCCTTGATTTTCAGAGTTCTTGGGAGCAGTGCTTGCCGTTGGTAGAGTTTTCTTACAACAACAGTTATCATGCTTCCATTGGTATGGCTCCGTACGAGGCTCTTTATGGTAGGAAGTGCCGTAGTCCGATTTGTTGGGACCAGGCTAGTGATGTTCGTGACCTAGGACCGGACCAGTTAGCTGTTACTATCGATCAGGTTCAGCTTATCAGAGGTAGGATGAAGGCCGCACAGGACCGGCAGAAATCCTATGCTGATGTTCGCCGTAGACCCTTAGAGTTTGAGGTGGGTGATCGAGTTTTCTTGAGAGTTTCTCCGATGAAAGGCGTCAAAAGGTTTGGAGTTAAGGGCAAGTTGAGCCCTAAGTATATTGGACCTTTTGATATCGTGAAGAGGATTGGTGCTGCTGCTTACCGATTGGACTTGCCTCCTAGTTTGGGCAAGGTTCATAGCGTTTTCCATGTTTCCCAGCTCCGCAGATACATTAGTGACCCGAGTCATGTTTTGCCTAGAGAGATCGAGAACTTGGAACCGAGTCTTGCTTTCGAGGAGCGTCCAGTGAAGATCCTAGACCGTCAGGATAGGAAGCTTAGGAGCAAGGTGGTGCCGCTAGTGAAGATCCTTTGGCGTTGCGGTGATGTTGAGGAGCAGACTTGGGAGACTGAGGCTTCGATGCGTGCTGCGCATCCTTTCTTATTCGATTGAGGTATAGTATATAGATTTTTGTCCGTTCGAGTTTCGAGGACGAAACTTTTTGAAGTTGGGGTGATTGTAACAGCCCATATTTTCGTAAAATCTAATTTAATCGTTTTTAAACTATTTTACGTAATAAAATAATATTTTAATAATTTAATTCGGAAATTTTTATGAAATAAATAAGATCCGTCTTAAGAACCTCCAGTTCTTAAGACGAATACAACTTGGCATAGTTTAAATATCCGACTCAAGTATTCATTTCCATATCCGTTCCAAATATCCGAACCCGTTTCATTTATTCGGAAAGGACAACTCTCATGTCCTCTTATAAACCCTTATGTCGACATAATAACCCCCTTCATCCTCAACATCTCATTTTCCACTGTAAAACAAACTTATCACAAAACCTCCATTCTTATCTCCTTCTTTTGCAAAGATCTTCATCATCCGTTCATCGAATCGCAAAAGTAAGAGCATTTTCGGAATCCTTGTTCGATTTCCTAATCATCCATCACTTTCGTTTTTCATTTTATCGACTTTAATAAAACGGCCTGTTTTCCTTAGTTTCGTTTTAGGAGCTTAAAACCCGTTTTCTATGTTGTAGGCGTGGGCTTGGACGATCCCGACGTGGACTCTTACGTGGTTGAGGAGGATCATCTGCCGGAATAAGCTTAAAGGTGACGATAATGAGAAACTCGGCCTTTATGTGTATATTAGCATATTTGATGTGAATCTTGTTTGGTTTCTGATTTTGTTGTTATATATTGACTCAAGGATTTAGTAACATGTTTAGGATGAGATTGTTGTGAAGAATTCATGCTTAAACTTGTTGTTAAGTATTCTTAAGCATATTTTCAGTTTTTATCATTTTGCGACGGATACAT
Source organism: Silene conica (assembly GCA_029255685.2). Lineage (NCBI taxonomy): Eukaryota > Viridiplantae > Streptophyta > Magnoliopsida > Caryophyllales > Caryophyllaceae > Silene > Silene conica. The sequence goes on along the minus strand of CM055317.2, from coordinate 19,546 downwards.
GTATAAATCGTTTGAGGATTGTTATGGGACTTGTTTTCTGGTAGATTGATAGTATTGAATGATTTATGTTAGTGGGTAAACACAATTTGTAGTGCTATCGAAGTTTAGAAGTCGAATTGTGAAGTTTGTGTAAGATTGGAAAAATCACGAATTGGTTACAGGCTCTCTGAGCCGGTCGACCGACCGGCCGCCGGTCGACCGGCTGGGAGAGCATTTAGGTGTTTTCTCGCGTTTTTGGAAAAATTGGCTTAGGACTGCCAGCCGGCCGACCGGCCGCCTGCCGACCGGCTGGTAGTCATTTTGCCTTGTGTTGTTTGCGAAGAACTTATATAGGATGGGAGCCAGCCGGCAGACCGGCCGCCTGCCAGCCGGCTGGGAGTGCATTTGGGGATTTTGGATACGTTATTTGTGAAGGCTAAGGGAAGGTCTTCCCAGCCGGCCGACCGGCTGCCTGCCGACCGAGTAGAGCAACTGCACGACGGGGCGGTCAGGTTGTCATACCTTACCCGGAGTGCAGGTGTTTGGTGCTAGAACATGCGTTGAGTTTTCGCCTCTGAGTCTAGTATCTTGTGATGTGGTAGGGGAACATGCGTTGAGTTTTCGCCTCTGAGTTCCTTACTTGTGTTAGTGAATTGAATGTTAGTCCATGCGTTGAGTTTTCGCCTCTGAGTCTAATGTTCAGTGATAGCCGGTCCATGCGTTGAGTTTTCGCCTCTGAGTCCTTGCTTGATATTGTGAACTTGGTATTTAGGTTATGCGTTAAGATGTCGCCTCTGAACCTTTATACTTGCTGTTTTGTATCTGCTTGCCTTGATGATGGTACAGTGTCAGATATGCATAGTATGTCATTGTTGTTATATGAGTTGTGGTTAAATCATCCAAGGCATTGGATGACTCTTAGTTCGGTTTCATAAATGATTAGATTGAAAGACCCCCCGACTGGGTAACCAGTAGGGAAACCGGCTCTCCTTCTTATCTTTTTATGAAGTTAGTTGAGAGCCGTGCATGGTAATCGCATGTTAGTAAGAGATCAGATGATGAGTTGTTTATGCTTCACATGTTGATCTATGTTGGAGTATTCTGTATTGTTTTATATGTTACGTGTTGTCACAAAAGGTGGCTAGGAGAACTCTAGTCACTCCCCACTGATTGTGGCGTACATGTTTTCATGTATGTAGGTACATGCTGGTTGGAGATGGGTTCACGAGAGCTAGCGAGTGATGATCCTGCTGTCATCATATGACTTACCTTATATCGTTTAGCTGGACTCGTAGTTGTTACTTTTGTTTTGGTGCCGGTAGGGATGTTCCATCCCCGGCTGATGTATTTATGTTATGTTTCAGTTTGATACTTAGAACTGCTACTTATCTATCGATGTTTATATCAGTTCTATTTCCAGTTTCAGTTTAAAGCTTCTCGCATGTTAGTTTAGTTTGCTAAAAAGTTTTAATTCCGCTGCAATTTTGGTACTTTTATGTGTTTATATTTCCGCTTTCGCGAGGGGTTTTACATTTAGCTTAAACACTTGACTTTGGTGTAAATCTCGAGCATAAAAACTTGAAAAGACAATCTCTTACCAAAGTATTGAGATACAAATTTTCCATATCCTTTATGCAATAACAATTCCAATATATACAAAACAAAAATAGAAGAAAAAAAATGTAAAGTAAAGAGATTAAATTAATTGGTTACTGCATTAAAGAAATATATGATGACTAATTGTACACTAATCAAGTTATGCGGAAGCGTGAATACCTCGTGTTGGGCCTCTGCTGCGCCGGTGTCCACTGTCCACTGTTCATAATAGTACGATATTGTCCGCTTTGGGTCAAGCTCTCACAGATTTACTTTTGTGCATCTTCCCAAAAGGACGGAAAAGTACTATTATATTTTCAGAATACTTTTAAAGATGATATTTCACCTTTACACTACCGATGTGGGACATAGGTTTGCACCCTAATAATCCTCTCCTCAAATCAAGGACCATCATTTTAACTCGGACCTTGACCTCTTACAGAGAACTCCCACACTCTACAACCCCAACTTCTAGACACCTGAAACATCACCAAGTCTTGATAACCTCTCGTTAGCCGACACATCATGCTATCACGAGTCATGTCTTACACCACATGTCACCATCTGGTCAAGTAAGTGTCCCTACATGCTCCTATACCAGCATGTCCATGTGCCCTTTTTGAGAATTTGTTTCATATGCATATCGAACATCCTCTGCATGGACTGCATCCAATATACTCTAGGCCGGGTCTGCCACTTCAGAAGTGATAGAACACAAATGGTCTTTGCCATCCAACTTGGAAAGGACCCACAGACTTGTGGCACCCAATCTGATAAGGGTCCGCCTAATCAACGGTTCTAGTACAGAAATGATCCCTTTATCCCACAAGACCTATGACGTCTTTCATCCATTTAGGCCTGGATGAGACTTGCTTAAGGGATCACCCCGAGCTAGGAGTTTCATGCCTCACAGTGTGGATGCAACACATGAATTTCATTTTATTTCAGTTAATTTCAGTTTAATTTTATCAGTTTAACTTCATTCAATTCAATAAAATTCAACTCTTATTTCAATTCAGCGCAGTTCAACATCACCAAATTCAGTTCAACGCAACTCCATTGAATTCAGTTCAACTCTTTTCAACCGAAAAATATAAAGTTCCTCTTTATCTATCATGAAGGCGTGAATTTTACGTTTTTAGTAAGATTTTATTCTAAATCAAATTTTAAAAACTAACAACGATAAAACTACGACGTTAATTGTTTGCTTGTTTCTTACTCCGTTATTTGAGTTTTTGTGGCACGAGGATTAGGTGTTAGTAACGTAGTATTCGTAGTAGTAGTTGAGCAATGCAAATATAAAATGGAGGCAAAACAATTGCTAGTGGCGTCCACTCTTACCATTAAGCAACTGGTGAAGCAGCAACAAGATCAGCAATGAAAAAGCAATCCACTCCTTTTAATTAATTTGCATTGCATTATTCTCCAACATGTCAAATTCACAAAATGGATCCTCTCCATTACTTTTCTCTCCATTACCTCTCACAAACATTACTATATTATATATTTCAATCCCCTTCATTTACCTTTTTATTTCCAAATAAATGTACAACCATCCGATCGATCCCATAATTAATCCGAAACATTGATAAGTAATGGACCTCCATTTCTTTTTGAGAAATGGAGAGTATCCTTACTCTCAAATTCATTGCCCCATTTTTTATCCCCAAAATCGTATTTATAACGCGTAACAACTAACAAGCTTATAACGTAAAAATATGATCATTTCATAATAAAATGTAAATATGTAATCATTATCTAATAAATACAAATTAATAAATAATTAGTTATACTTTTTCATTAACAAAAGAGTAAATTAGAAATTATTCCATTTTGAAACATTTTTTTTTTAAAAATTACTCCTTTTTGAAATTTTTTCCTAAACTTACTCTCTTATTTTCTATTTATGTCAGAATTTGTTCCCACATTCCCAATTCAGGTGAAAAAAAACTTAATGGACAAAATTACCCTCAGTTAACATATCCCTAATTCCCTACCTTTCCCCAAATCCTTTTCATATTCTATCAACCCAAAATCAATCCTTAATTCACTATAATATCTCGCCAAGTTCAAATCCCTTATTATTCACCCTTTCACCTAAATCAAATCCCTAATTCCCTACTTTTCCCCAATTCTTTTTCATATGCTTTCGTTTGAATGGTTTGACATTCTATTGCATCAAACCAATTATTCAAACCAGTAAAATACCCAAAATAAATAAGAACTCTAATTAAAATTGTAACTAATCGTATGAAATAACACAATTAAGGTGGTTGGGGATATGTTTTAAATCCATTAATGCATAAATCATTTATTAATTCAGAAATCATTTATTAATGCAGAAATTGAAAATAAAAATTGCAAAAATTGGAGTTGAATTTTGTAGAAATTGAAATTGAAATTTGCAGAAATTGACAATTAAATTTTGCAAAAATCGACAATTGCAGAGATACTCAAACAAAATAGGATACTTATCTCAATTAATTTGTCTCCCAAATTGCAGAAATTTGAAGTGAATTAGAATATATGAATTATGAAAATGAGTTGGATGAATATGGGGTTGATGAAGGGATATAACATAAGGGTGAAGTGTTTTAGAGGTATATTAGTCAAAAATAGATAAAATGACGGATATTTAAAAAAAAAGTCGGAATATAAGCCTGAATGTGGAATGTGGAAGCAAATTCTTGCCTGAACAGAATATAAGGGAAGTAATTTTTTTAAAAAATTTCAAAAAAAAGTAATTTTTTTAAAAAATGTGTTTAAAAAGAGAGTAATTTCTAGTTTACTCTTAACAAAATAATTACATTTTCTTCATCGCAGTTTGTGTCGTGTTATTGGCAGGGTTTTCTTTTCCAGTGATTAAAATTTTGCATTGCATCATCCTCCAAACATGTCAAATACATTGCCTCGTTTTCCATTAGGGTGGTCAATGATTTAGCATAGTCTCCATTTTTTGTGAATTATGTTTCAAAAAAGAAGCCTATTATCAACTGAAAGCAAAGCAATTTCGTCACAACAATTGATTGTCTCTATTTACGTATTGATTGATGATGATTGATTTTACTTGGATTTGTCCCTTGAAGATACTCTTTAGTATCTATTTGAATATTCATGTTTTTATATAAATAAATAGCGACGTGTAATTAATAATATGTATTTTTCGGTGATATATGGATGATATATCGATGAAAATTAATTAAATGGTCCAATTTATATACAAACTACAAGTTTATTAAATTACTCAAATAGAATCTATCACATACATATATTTTTTTGGTACATAAGAGGGCTAAGCTCCAGAATTAAGCAGCTACAAGTCTACAACATGAGGTAAGGAAACACCAAGAGCATCTTCTCGGAGAATAAATCTTAAATTGGGAGGTGGATTAGAGAGAACAGTGATAGATGAAGAAGATAGAGGTAACCCCTTGATTAGCAAGCCAATCTGCAACACGATTAGCCTCTCTGTATGAATGCTCTATTTTAACTATCCATCCATCTAACTGAATTAACTCCTTGCATCTCTGGACCAAAGGACGAAGATCATGGCTTAACAATTGCTCCTCCTTAAAGAAATTCACACACAAACTATTATCCATAAGAATGTGTAGCTTCGTAATATGGAGTGTACGAGCATGCTCCAACCTGGCTGATAGAAATGAAATTGAGAGAGTTGGTTAATCATAAGAGTAAATTATCAATTACACTTTCATATAATCCACTTTTTAAAACTTACTCTTACCTCATTTTTTTTCAATAAATTACACCAAAGTTAATACCTCAGTTCAAAACTTGCACCAAAGTCCATTTCCAGGCAAAAAGCACTTGAAATGACTATTTCGTCGCAATTAATAACCCCTTTATTGTGGCTCCCATTTACCCTATTTCACCTTTATTAACTTTCTTCCTAATTTTCCCTAAAATCTACCATAAAAATCCGCAAAATTTCATCAAAATGTACCAGGCATGGAGGATGATGATGAAGTGGCAGAAATAAAGGCAACCCACTTTGAAGAATCGATGAAGTATGCGCGGAGGAGTGTCGGCGATACATATAAACCTTTGAGTATAGGTTGATGAAATATGGGTTTTGTTCCATCTTTGTAGACATAGACTTTAAGTGTTTTCTCCATTAGTTCATAGCTCCTGCAATGTCATTCAATAGAAAAAAATTATCACGGGTGGAGCAAGCCCAATACCTTGTTATTTATCTCTTCCCAACCATGTTATTGTTGCTGTTTTGTGCTGTTTGGAACAGATTTCGGGGATTTATTGCCGAAAACCCAGAAATTAGCAACAACAGAAAATGGGTTTTTTTGTCAAGAATTAAAGTTGGACTCATCTTCAATCTTCATCTTCTTCTTCTTCATTCTTCAATCTTCATCCTAAGGAGATTAGTAATCTTGTTGTTAATTCGGGTAGAGTTGTTAATTGTCGTTTAATTTGTTTTGGGACCAGACCGATTTCCGAGGGTTTAATGGGGTTTGGATTCTTGATTTGTCAAATATCTGGTAAGATTAGTTTAGGTAACGGTGACTGTTTGTTTTTACGACATTTGAAACTTTCTAATATTTTATTGTTGGTAGTATGGTAAGAGAGATTGGGGGGTGCGTGAATTTGAGGACATTGTTGTTGGATGGGAAGATCTTGAAGGTGTGTGAATTTGAAGAAGATGAAGATTGAAGGATGAAGAAGATAGAGATTGAAGATGAAGATCGGAGGATGGAGAAGATGAAGGAAGAGATTAAAAAGGAGGAGGGAAGGGCAAAATAGTCCTAAAAAATTTAATTTGCCGGAAAAACTTCAAAATTGACGAAATTAGGTCGGAAAATGATTTTGGGTGCAAATTGTAAATTGATCAATTAATTTAGGTGTAATTTATTAAAAAAAATTGAGGTGAGAGTAAGTTTTAAAAAATTGATTTTAGGTGGGTGTAATTGATAATTTACTCTAATCATAATTTGTAATTGAGTTTCTCATTTTAACTCATGGGCCGTACGTTTGGCCTAGCTTTTGAGAGTATTTTTGGGTTAAAAACACAAATTGGCCAAACACGTCATTTTCTAAAAAGCTAAAAGTAGTTTTTTTAAAAACTCAAAACCATCTTTTTGTCCTTAAAAATAGAAACAACAATTTGATGTTTCTAATTTTGAAAAACACTTTTAAAAAATTATCTTTCAAAAACAAAAAGTTTTTTTTAACAAGTTAGGCCAAACATGCTCTCAAATTGGTCAAATACACAATTAGTTTAGCCGGTTTTTAAATTGGTTTTTCTGTCATAAAACACAAATTGGTTAAGACAATTAAAGTTGAAAAGAGTTTCTGAAAAGCTCAAAAAAACATTTTTTTGCCCTTAAAATCAGAAGCACAAATTTGGTGCTTTTAATTTTTAATAACACTTCTTAAATATTAAGGTTAAGAAACAAAAATTCATTTTTAACAATTTACAAACATGCTCTTAATGAAATACAAAATTTGGTTTGCACTTTGCAGTTCAATATATATTAATTATAAAATCTATTTTTGAAGTTGTACATTTTTTTATCTGGATAGAAAAAGTATGAGTAATTTGTTTTTTTTGTCGTTTTAACCTCAAAGTTTTTTTGGCTAATACTTAACCTTGTTCTTTTGGACTAAATGAAACTGAACATAATTAAATCGAGCTCATCAAGTACGCTGAGTTGGCTGAAGTGTGCAAAAATGAGCTGAAATGAATTATAGTTAACTAAGATAGATAAAGTTTAACTAAAATAAACTAAGTTTAAAGGAACAAAAACAATTGTGAAATATTTTAGAGTTAATAATCAACAACCATGAACACATATTAATAAACTAGACTGTTAGAACATGAGCATTAAATTAAATAAATAAATATTGAAATAAGAAGGACGAGCCCAACAAATATGGACAAAACCATTTTGGTTGCTTTTGAAACTTTGTATAACAACATAGTTACCTGTACGCTATTACAAATACTAAAAAATCGACAAAGTTAACACATAACAATAATGTTTTGATTAAGACTCCACAATTTTGGTTACACATATCAATTTAACACGTATAGCATTCACAACATAACGACTTTTTTTTCCCATTTTTTCTTTTCATAAACAGATACCGTATATTATTTATTTATTTCCGTCACTAGTGTAAAAGAAGTCATTAATAGTTTTCTTGTCTTTTAATTTACTCATTAAGAACGAACAAATGATGGTATAAGAAAAATTCGAAAATATTTTGAAACTTTCATCGTCCTTGAGTCTCTACTAATTCTCCCCTAATTTCATGATTATAACTACATAATGAAGTTTTATTAAATGTTGTCTTGTAAAGAAAAAGAAAAATTGAGTCATGTCAAAGTTCCATTATAACTAATAAAATGTGAAATTCTTAAAGTTATTTACACCAATTTGATTTGTTTAGTGATGGAATCTATTTTTTTATGTGAAGATATAAGGACATGCTTACGTATGGAAGGAATGGTCCCACGGCAAGTCTAATATTTTTCATGTGTATAAAAAGGGCAGTTGCTCCATCAAGTGTTCCTCATCCCAAATAATAATAATAATATTATTGCTCTTCTTGTTATATCTTCTTAAAGAAGGATACCAAAAAAAACATATATAAATTCTTCAAATAAAGAAAACATTAATTTCAAGTATAAATCATTTTAGTAGCATAAAAAAAATGGGATGCAAATCAATTTTTGAAATGATAGTAAAGGCCAAGGTTTACTTGGCTATAATCTCGCTTCAGTTCGGATATTCTGGAATGTATATAATAACTGCGGTTTGTTTGAAACATGGAATGAATCACTTTGTTCTTTCAGTTTATCGTCATATCGCTGCCACCATTGTCATCGCCCCTTTCGCACTTATATTTGAAAGGTTTTCCCCTCCGGCCTTTTGACATATTATATATTTTCTTTCAATTCTAATTCTAATTCATTTATTAATCTTATCGTTTTAATAACATCCTTTAAAATTACGATTTCTTCTTCAGGAAAACTCGACCAAAAATGACTCTCTCCATCTTCTGGAAAATAATGTTGCTTGCTTTCCTAGAGTAAGTCTCTCATAGAATTGGAACCATATATACACGTAAAATAACCAAAAATCACGTAATAATTATATCGCTCTATGATAATTTTCAGGCCGGTTTTGGATCAAAATCTGTACTACGTTGGATTGAAGTATACATCCGCGACTTTCGCTTCCGCTAGTGTCAATGTTCTACCTGCAATTACTTTCATTATGGCAACGATTTTCAGGTGTTTATTCAACTTTTAAACTAACTAAAAAGCATGGGAATTGGGAAGTGCATGGCCATCGCACTATATATGCGTGATTTACCTAAGAAAAATACGTACACGTTATGTATGCATGCATGTAAAATACGTAGTATTGCATTTCCATGCAAGGCTTATCGCTAATTTACGTGTACGTTTCGTCCATAATGATAAGCTCACTCAACTAACAGTTTCAACTCCTACTCCGTATTAATTATAATAATTTTTGTACAAAACCATTTTACTTCATTCAAATAATTTGCAACCACCATCGCTTTTCTAGGTAAGGGCATAAAGATGTTCGTTATATATAGTTCTAAAATGTTATATTGTAAAACCGTTTTATACGAAATTTTATTTACTCGTTTTTTTTTTCACTCTAGTATGTGCATGTTTTATTGTGTTGGATTGAAATATATGAGGTTATAAAAATAATAGGAGTATATGAATATAATCCTACTTTTTAAAATGTTTCACTTTGTTTCCAATCATATCATAGGTTAAGGTCCCACATTCATGATAAATCCATTTAAATTTCTTTCTATTTTGATTGAATAATCATACTAATTAAATTAAAGTATATAAAACTTTATTATAATGCGTGTGACGTGGTATCAATGAAAATGACCCTTATCATCCGTCATCACCACATAGCTAGGAACAAAATAAATGGTTGTTGTAAGACGGTTTTATCCAAAATTTACATATTATTTGTAGATTAAATACGACTCATGTAGTTTTTTTTATTATTTGAAATAATACGTTTGAACATTATATATATTAATATAAAGTATTGTATATGTAAGTATAATGGTACTAAAAAAATCACTCCCATATGTTAAATGATTTGATTACTTTGATTAGGTTGGAGAAAGTTGACATAAGGAAGATACCTAGCCAAGCAAAAATAATTGGAACAATAGTAACAGTAGCAGGAGCTATGCTAATGACAATTTATAGAGGTCCAGTTGTTAACATATTTGGCACACACGTGTCCGCCGATCACGCTGCCACGACGGCTGCTGCCAACTCCGGACAGCATTGGGTTGTTGGAACTCTCTTTGTCCTTGGTAGTTGCTTCGGCTGGTCCGCTTTCTTCATCCTCCAAGTATGTCCAATTTATGTTTTAAAACCGTCTCATCACGCACATAAGAATTAAAACCCTAATACTGATTATGTCATGCACCTTATGGTCATATGGATGCAGTCATACACAGTAAAGGAGTACCCAGCAGAGCTATCACTAACAGCATGGATATGCTTCATGGGATCAATGGAAGGCGGTGTCGTTTCGCTTGTGATGGTTAGGGACATGAAAGCCTGGGCTCTTGGCTGGGATTCTAGACTTCTGGCTTCTGTTTACACTGTAAGAAATTATACATTATCATCATCTATAAGATGTTTGCTCGTGCGATGTATATTCTAATTAACCTTATTATAATAATGACTATAATGTATGATTATGTTGAAAATTAGGGTGTGGTATGCTCTGGAATAGCTTACTATGTGCAAAGTGTGGTGAATAGAGAAAGAGGACCAGTGTTTGTGACAGTCTTTAGCCCTTTATGTATGATCATCACTGCAGCTATGGGTTCTATTATCTTGCATGAGCTTCTTCACCTCGGCAGGTACAAACTCTCTTGTTTAACTTTACATACTAATGTGTCTAAACGTACGTATATATTGAAATCATTGAATCATTGACGACGGACATCATCCGTTATAAGCTGAAGACGGATAATTACCCTCTCACAATCTGCAACTAACACTATTGATGTAGTGTTTTATTTTCCCACTTATCTTATTTTGAGAGAAAAACTATTCATCTCCAGCTTGTAGCGATAACGTTCATCATAAAAAAGACGTTTTATATTGAAATTGTGATCTTTAAGTAAGTTTCATTATCATGCGGAATTTAAAAATTATATGAGGACATTTTCTAGCTAGTAAAGTACCTTTTAGAAAAATAAAACCCCACCATTCTAATTTGTTTGTGAAATTATATATATATATATATAGCTTTTTGCCTACCGTGCCACTTGTCCTATATTTTGTACTACAGCTAATGTTCCACCAGAATGATAAAATGACATTATGTATTTTCACGGGATCTCTGTTAGTTAATTAACAGATCGTATTTTGTGATGCAGTGTGATCGGAGCAGTGATCATAGTGTTGGGATTATACACAGTTGTTTGGGGAAAAAGCAAGGATTCTTCATCAACAACAACAACAAATGACAAAGGCAAAGATCAAGAATTACCAATTATCAGTAATGACACTACTATAAACACTATTACCACCAACAAGTCTAATGACAAAAATAATTTGGATATTATTATTTGATAATAATTGAACATTTCTCATGAAATTATTATGAAAAAACGGCGACGAAAAATAAAATTACTTAATTAAGAAATCGGTACATAAAAAATTTGAGAAGAAAGTTGAAGAAAATGAAATGGTTGATGATTAGAAAATATATATTCTGAAATTATAATCCTTTTTCGGATGTAAAATCTAATATTGTTGGTCTCATTTTGTAAAATCTTTTTTTTTTTTTGTTTAATTAGGGGAACTTAGTTAATTAGTAATTAGAGTTAATTTTCATTTTGCAAAAATGGAGCATTGCACATGTGTCGCCTGTAATCTGTAATATAAGAAAGTAATGAATTTGTAACCTAGCTACCTTTGTATCCTTTTTTTTTGGTTCAAGTTTAATTAATCGTAAGTCAATCGTAATGGGAAATTGTTACCATTAATTATTACCAAGTTATTTAAATGTTCTATATTATTACAATAATATATTATCGAAAAGATATAGATGTTTCATTTATGTGGTCATTTGTTTGTCTTTGATTTGGCATAAAAATTGAGAAAAGAGAGCGAGGTTAATTATTATTAGATGGAAAATGAACCAAATTAAATGCAGAAATTCAATAAACAAATGACTAAAACACCCTTAAATAGTGTGTTTTCGTTAAAGTCGTAATTCAACCCCATTATTTTAGCTAATCGAGAGATCAAAACCCTCAGGTTTAGACTATACTAACCATTAGGCCACATAAGTTAAGAAAAACGTGAAAGGCGTTGATTTTCGCAGTACACATTTTACTCATCATAGTATACTATAGACAATTATACCTCTTTCATTTCTCTTTATTTTCTCTTTCTAATCTCTCTCTAATATATTCTCTCTAATTAAACACATCTATTTTTCGTTGATAAATTAATTAGTCACAAATGAGAATTTGTGCATAAATTATTTCCTTCATTGAAAATTACCTTTACGAACTCAAAATCGATAAATAAGCATATATTGCATTCATAAATGTATTATGTAATGCCTGGAAAAAAAACACTTAATCCATCGCATCTAATTAAACTATGTACTTCTACGCTGCTCACCATTTTGTTACTCCTGTAGTCCTGTACGTACATGAGTAAAAGTGTGGTTGAGGTGACGTGATACTTTCAGTTCTAAACTGAATTTGAATGTTAAGCATGTTTTTTTAATAAGTAGGTTTTCAAGCAAACAATTCTAATATCTTAGCAAATTGAATAGGACTAATGATTCCCAATCAATTTTAGCATAAACCCTAATTGAAAAAGATAAAAAATTATAGTAAAGAGTCAATTTGATTATTAATAATGCATTAGTGAACTAAATACTTATACTGTACTCGAATAATCATTCGAAATTGAACAATTTTAAGGGGATTAAGATCGCTAAGGTTTAACAATAGAGACAAGGGACTCGTTTGATTACCCACTAAATTAAGAAACATACATACACATTATCTGTGCACGCATGGTGAACTATGCCTGAGCGGGGCGAAGCCAGAGGAAACTCTGGTGGAGGCCCGAAGCGATACTGACGTGCAAATCGTTCGTCTGACTTGGGTATAGGAGGCGAAAGACTAATCTAACTGTCTAGTAGCTGGTTCGCTCTGAAGTTTCCCTCAGGATAGCTGGAGCTCATTCACGAGTTCTATCAGGTAAAGCCAATGATTAGAGGCATCGGGGGCGCAATGCCCTCGACCTATTCTCAAACTTTAAATGGGTAGGTTGGGGAGGCTGCTTAAGTAAGCCGTCCCAAGAAATCGAGAGCTCTAAGTGGGCCATTTTCCATTTACACAGTCATGAATCTCAGACATAAAACCTTGCATCAAAGACACTAAGAATCTTGTACAAAGTTACTAACTTACAACCACAGTTCCACAAGTTCAACAACTATAGCTCATCAAGGACAAGAAAGAACACCCACTAAGACCATTCCCAAGCAAGAAATCAATTTAATCGGGTCAATTGCATATTATACCTTAATCTCTCCTTATTGACCTGACTTACTTAAACCCTCCCAAGCAAAAAGTCACGACCTAGGTCAATAACCCAATCAATTTAATTAAGAAATCAAACAAAAGTCACGACCTACGTCGATTGGTGAGTCAATTTACCTCAAATTGGGTCGATTTGCGACTCAAATTGACTTGAGTCAATTCTAATCGATTTCTTAATTACAATTAACTTGACTCGATCCCATATCGACCTCCCAATCGACCTTGATTGGGGATGGTCTAACAATGCACATTGAATTAATCTTCCGCGAGACCGTCTCACATTAAGATAATGTCGTAATTTTAGGACATAAGATTGATAATATAAGGTGCATATAGGATATACTCCCCGTGCAATCATTTGATCACCATTTTTATTTTTTGTAACTCATAAAAAGGATTTGAATCGAGGACAAACAAATCATTGTTGTCATTTGTTAAAATTAGTATTTTCATCAGATATTAATCTTCATCAATCGTAATAATAATCAAAACAATTCATAAATATAATTCACCAACAAAAAAACACCACAAATCCATAACATGAACTTGTTTCTTTTGTACCTGAAATATTGTTCTTGCCGCTTGAAAGTTGAACCAAAAAGTGAGGTAATATAATTATTTTTATTTTTCTTTTATTTTCTACTCCGTCTTATTATTTTGCGTACAATTTAAAAACATACTCCCTCCATTCATTTCCACTTGGTACATTTGCTTTATACACGAGTTTTTACGCATTATTAAAATATTAATAAAAGTACAACAAATAGGTGTAAAGTGTAGTATTGTGTTGAAAAAGTGAGCCTTAATAGTGTTTTTATAGTATTATAGTATTAAAAGTACAACCAAATAAGGAAAGGTGCAAAGTGGATTCGAATAAACCGAAATGGAATATGTGCAAAGTGGATATGAATGGAGGGAGTAAATAAATAAACCGGGCCACTAAAATCTCGATCTAATAATTCCTCATTTGCTTATAATTGATTCACTGCTGTCCCCCGAAACTCAAAATGGAATTTGTGGACAGCAAGGAATTGCAGACATAAAAAAGAGCGGCAAACCAAAATTTTACACAAAATTTCTTCAAAATTCGCCACTTTGTGTGGTCCATATGAATGCAAAACAAGACTACTGGAGTAGTAAAATGTTCACAAATACAAACATTGTTCAATCCCCAAATCATCTGTAATTGCGCATACCTCCTCTTTCGTTTTTTTATTCATTCTTCTTTTGTCTTCTTCTTTATATTCGTTCTCCATCTTCGTTTAAACCTCCCCTTTCATTTTTTTTCTCCTCTAAACCCAGAAAACCCAAAATAATTTGTTAATTGATAAATTTTGTGGCCTTCATTTACAAATACCAAACTTCATCTTCTTCTTTGGTCTTATTATTCCTCTTTTTTTTCTCCTCTAAACCCAGAAAACCCAAGTCGAAATCTATAGTAATTAAACATCCATCGATGTATAAGCTGGTCACATCTGAAGGAAGCTGCCGCCTATTCCTATAGTAGTATGAAAGCCGAAGTCCAAACTGAGGAACTTATGCCTACAGATCAGAAATCCGCTTATAGCATAAAAGCCTCCTACATGCCTCCAATATGCCTATATTCATTCCTCTCAGGTACCGATCTTTCGGTGTGATTTTCTGTTCAATGTCTTTCTAATGGAATTTCTTTAATTTAATAAGTATGAATAAAGGAAATAATCGAGTGAGAAAATTTAACATAGCGACAGCGTGGTGTGTTTTGAGTAAAACTTTTGAGTTTTGCGTTTAGTGGGACGTTTTCGCGTTTCGAAACGTTTCAGTTTCGCGTTTGGAATTTTTCGTAAGATAGCCGTTTCGAATGTAACTTTTGCGTTTCGAAACGACTAAAAATGTTTTGAAACGTTTCGAGTTTCGCAGGCGTTTGCGTTTTCTATAAAAGTTTCGCGTTTCCTAAAATTTTTTGGCGTTTCGCGACGACTCGAAACGTTTCGCGTTTCTAGGAAAGTAAAGCGTTTCGAGAGGGACTCCGGCGTTTCGAAACAGTTTGGAAGTAAAGCGTTTCGAGAGGGACTCCGGCGTTTCGAAACAGTTTGGAAAAGTTTCGAAACGTTAGGAGTTTCGCAAAACGTTTCGAGTTTCGGGATTCGGGTTTCGACTATCGAGTTTCGGGTTTCGGGTTTCGAGTATCGAGTTTCGGGTTTCGGGTTTCGAGTTTCGAGGGTATCTAGGGTTAAGGGTTTAGGGTTTAGGGGTTTAGGGGTTTAGGGGTTTAGGGTTTAGGGTTTAGGGTTTTAGGGTTTAGGGTTTAGGGTTTAGGGTTTTAGGGTTTTAGGGTTTAGGGTTTAGGGTTTAGGGGTTTAGGGGTTTAGGGTTTAGGGTTTAGGGTTTAGGGTTTAGGGTTTAGGGTTTAGGGTTTAGGGTTTAGGGTTTAGGGTTTAGGGTTTAGGGTTTAGGGTTTAGGGTTTAGGGTTTAGGGTTTAGGGTTTAGGGTTTAGGGTTTAGGGTTTAGGGTTTAGGGTTTAGGGTTTAGGGTTTAGGGTTTAGGGTTTAGGGTTTAGGGTTTAGGGTTTAGGGTTTAGGGTTTAGGGTTTAGGGTTTAGGGTTTAGGGTTTAGGGTTTAGGGTTTAGGGTTTAGGGTTTAGGGTTTAGGGTTTAGGGTTTAGGGTTTAGGGTTTAGGGTTTAGGGTTTAGGGTTTAGGGTTTAGGGTTTAGGGTTTAGGGTTTAGGGTTTAGGGTTTAGGGTTTAGGGTTTAGGGTTTAGGGTTTAGGGTTTAGGGTTTAGGGTTTAGGGTTTAGGGTTTAGGGTTTAGGGTTTAGGGTTTAGGGTTTAGGGTTTAGGGTTTAGGGTTTAGGGTTTAGGGTTTAGGGTTTAGGGTTTAGGGTTTAGGGTTTAGGGTTTAGGGTTTAGGGTTTAGGGTTTAGGGTTTAGGGTTTAGGGTTTAGGGTTTAGGGTTTAGGGTTTAGGGTTTAGGGTTTAGGGTTTAGGGTTTAGGGTTTAGGGTTTAGGGTTTAGGGTTTAGGGTTTAGGGTTTAGGGTTTAGGGTTTAGGGTTTAGGGTTTAGGGTTTAGGGTTTAGGGTTTAGGGTTTAGGGTTTAGGGTTTAGGGTTTAGGGTTTAGGGTTTAGGGTTTAGGGTTTAGGGTTTAGGGTTTAGGGTTTAGGGTTTAGGGTTTAGGGTTTAGGGTTTAGGGTTTAGGGTTTAGGGTTTAGGGTTTAGGGTTTAGGGTTTAGGGTTTAGGGTTTAGGGTTTAGGGTTTAGGGTTTAGGGTTTAGGGTTTAGGGTTTAGGGTTTAGGGTTTAGGGTTTAGGGTTTAGGGTTTAGGGTTTAGGGTTTAGGGTTTAGGGTTTAGGGTTTAGGGTTTAGGGTTTAGGGTTTAGGGTTTAGGGTTTAGGGTTTAGGGTTTAGGGTTTAGGGTTTAGGGTTTAGGGTTTAGGGTTTAGGGTTTAGGGTTTAGGGTTTAGGGTTTAGGGTTTAGGGTTTAGGGTTTAGGGTTTAGGGTTTAGGGTTTAGGGTTTAGGGTTTAGGGTTTAGGGTTTAGGGTTTAGGGTTTAGGGTTTAGGGTTTAGGGTTTAGGGTTTAGGGTTTAGGGTTTAGGGTTTAGGGTTTAGGGTTTAGGGTTTAGGGTTTAGGGTTTAGGGTTTAGGGTTTAGGGTTTAGGGTTTAGGGTTTAGGGTTTAGGGTTTAGGGTTTAGGGTTTAGGGTTTAGGGTTTAGGGTTTAGGGTTTAGGGTTTAGGGTTTAGGGTTTAGGGTTTAGGGTTTAGGGTTTAGGGTTTAGGGTTTAGGGTTTAGGGTTTAGGGTTTAGGGTTTAGGGTTTAGGGTTTAGGGTTTAGGGTTTAGGGTTTAGGGTTTAGGGTTT